>OX235270.1:105170234-106542390 GCA_944472135.2 Trichobilharzia regenti | reverse complement strand
AACCAACTTCCACGGTGTGGGCAGCCGGGAAGTAACAATCGCCCTCACAATCCGAAATGCACACGAAACCTCTCTATTACTCACTCATCTTTGTCTTCATCTTCATCTCTATCATCTTGCCTTCCTTCCACTGATGCAACTCCTCGACTTGATAGCTCTCCACTTCCTCTCCACTCTGCGTCCACTAAAAACGATGGAAGCCAAAAAACCACCACCGACAGCCTCTTAAAGCCGCGCCACCAATTTCATATAGGAGCTCTTAATGTTAGGACACTTTGCCAAATAGGACAACAAGCATCACTAGCCAAGACCCTGGCATCACGAGCCATTGATGTATGCTGTGTTTCAGAAACACGCATACAAGACCCAAGTGTGGTTATTCACCTAACCCCACCTGGCCAACAGGTTGAATCTGCAAAATTCACCTTGAGGGTGTCAGGAGATGCCACAGCTAGTTCACGAGGATTAGCTGGCGTAGGGATAGCTTTGAGTACTAGGGCAGAAAAGACATTGCTTGACTGGATCCCGGTAGATAGCCGAATGTGTGCTGTCCGCCTGAACGGATCAGTAAGAAGGAGAAAGGACTGCACTACTCGCCGATGCCTTTTCGTAATCTCCGCCTACGCCCCCACTGACTGCAGTTCAGATGAAACGAAGGATGAGTTCTACCAAAAGCTGTCTAGTTTGGTGAGAAAGGCTAAACGCTCAGACATAGTCGTTCTAGCTGGTGACTTTAACGCTCAAGTAGGGAAATTGTGTCAATCTGAGAAGGATGTCGGTGGCACCTATGGAGTCCCGTGCCAGCGAACCGACAACGGTGACCGTCTCCTACAGTTCTGCTCTGATAATCATTTGTTTCTTGTAAGCACTAACTTTAAACACAAGGAGAGACACTGTTTGACTTGGAGACCCCCTTCATCAAACCAACGCTGGACACAAATAGACCACATAGCAATAAGCTATCGTTGGCGTGGGTCGGTAGGAGATTGTCGCTCCTTCTGGAACACGTGCGTAGATACCGACCATGCACTGGTCCGCGCTCGGGTGTGCTTACGACTGAACGGACGTAGGAAACAGCTGGCGGTTAACCCATCACTTGAAATCGTGGAAGAATAGTATGCTGAATTGCTTCAAGGCATCTGTATTATACTAGAAATACCACTGTGTTCAACAGCAACATAAGAGGATGAATGTCTGTATCCAAAGGGATTGTGTGTTTCATTTGAGAGAATTATGATGTCCTAATAGTTGTGATCAGGAAGGACCGTATGTAACTACATGTTAACACTAATCCAAATGTTATCATCTGCAAGCAAGCATCCTTATGTGCTGTAGCCTCCAAGTAAGATTCACTCTTAAATGTTTATCTCTTACACCACCATAGCCATCATACCATAAGGAATGGATAGCAATTAATAATCATATAAAAAAGGACTAAGTAAGCATTCTTCTTTAAAATAAATATACTACTTACAAATAGTATGAGATTCAAACAAAAAATTATACGCTACCTGAACTAAAGCCACCAACTGACTTTTTCAAGGGATAAGTGAAAATTAATTCTTGTCAATAATCAGATCAATCGTAATAAGAAAATGTCTTTTTTGGTAGGATATGTCGGCTTGAAATCTGAATAGCTGACTCTGCTTTCGTGAAGCACACTGTCATCATATTTCTGAATAACAGTTTGTGTTACTACTCTTAATAAAACTTGTTTTTGACTCGGTAGATTTTTATGAAAGATAAAGATTTATTTACTTATTCGTTGTTTACAAAGAAAATGTCAGCCGGTAAATATCGCAAACTAACATATTCTCTATGTCACAGAGGATAGAGGACTACTTTTTATGAGCATTCGGTTCGTTTCAGAGTGACTCAAATTCCAGTAACGTCTGATATGGTTAGCAGTCCCAAATACGAACACACGTACAGGCATACATAGTAGTTATTCATTATCAAATGTCTGCCCTATTTCTTGTCTTTTATCTAATATCTATCATCACGAAATGCTCTAACTTTCGTGTACATTATATGTTCAACTTACGTATTATCGGTTGTTGCATTTGAGTGAACCCTTTTGTTAACAAGTGGTCAATGAATGCTTCGCAAATGAACTGTCCAGCTCAGAGGACACAACCGCATCAAAATCATCTACCTGGGCTACAAATCTCCCCCATCATATATTCAAGTGATCAAAATATTATGCTGTAATAGAGTATTCAGTTATTCCCTAACGGCAAGTGTATATCTTGATTCTATATTCTATTATTATCTGTATTCTGGCATTGTATTTCACACTTTTCCCGTCAGTAAGATCATCTTCCATGTGGTTGACACACAGATTTATGTGCACAAATCCTGATGGGAAAAAGTATAAACCAACAGCCAAGCATCCTGTCATGTGAAAAATTCCATAGTTCACACATGAATTGCCTAATCTACATGATGAATAAGAATGACGACAACAATTCTTCTTCAAATAAGCTTTAAACACAAGAGGATATATCAAATTGTTGTGCAGTATGACTGCCCTACATTCATTTACTTCAAATAAACAAGGAAGTAATGGCAGACTTCATTTTTCAGTCTGCACAATTATTATTATTATTATATCCTATAATTCCTAGAGGAACATAGGGCTTCAGCTGCGCATCTCCATTGCCTTGTGTTTCCTGCCAACTTTTTCACTACGCTCCAGGTCTGTCCACATGCTTTCATCTCCTCCTCCAAGTCACCCTCACACTGACGACCAACTCGCCGCCCGCTTCCCTTTCGTGTTCCACTCGAGCAATGGCTTGTCTAGTGATGTTACTTGATGGTTTCCTCAGAGTATGGCCAGCCAATCCATCTCCATTTCTTCCTGCCTATTTGTTTCGCAATCGGTTTCTGCCGGGTTGGTTCGCTCATTGCCAGAGATCTTTGTTGCTGATCTTTTCTGACCGGCCATCTGATCTTGAGTGGTATTGAGCGAAGACAACTCTTAATGAAAGTCTGTAGTTTGTTTGAGATGCTCTTTATGACGCGCAGTGCAAGTCTCTGATCCGTATAGTAGCACTGACTGGCTTCACATTGGAGTTGAAAATCCGGATCTTATTTTTGATGCTGAGTAATGTTGACTTCCACACAGACTTGAGAGTAATGAAAGCCTGTCTTGCTTTTCCGATTCTGGCTTTGATATCCTCGTCAATCCGGCCTGTAGTTGAAATGATGCTTCAGTCTGTACAAGCGCTATCAAAAAATAAAAGGGAATTTTTTCAGGTACTTCAGTGACAAGAAATCAAAAATACTCAGTGTCTAATCGATTAGTTTTGAGTGAAAATACAATTACAGTGGTTAACACATAAAATAATCTGCTTTTCTCTGAAAAGAAAAAATATATTTAGACTGATTTACATCGAGAATAAAGTCAGACGTGAAAAATCCATCATTAGTGTAAGATATCATTTTGCATTCTTACATATATGCATTAAAAGCTTTGTTGACTGTCAGACATTTTTATCACTGAATATAAAAAGAGTGTACATTCACATCCATCAAGACCTAATTATAATCGCCATCGTCATCATCATAATAATCATCAGGAGTTGAAGCAGAGAAATATGATCTAATATCGGTGTATTAATCAAATTTTCTGATGGTATATCAAGTACATTTTTGACTGCTTGTCAAAAATTAATCCAACACACTTTCCTTGTTATTCTACTCTTTAGTGATGTACAATTCACTCTACATCCTGTTGAGAGAGATGGGCAGAGAGACAGAGAGAGTGAGTGATTGAGTAAGTGAGTGAGTGAGTGAGTGAGTGAGTGAGTGAGTGAGTGAGTGAGTGAGTGAGTGAGTGAGTGTGTGAGTGAGTGAGTGAGAAAGTCAATCATCAGTCTTGCTGACACAGGAAAAGAAACTTTTTACAAGCTTCCTCGTTTATTAAAAACTGTTAACTACCCCTAATATCAAGTTAAACTCTGTCAAATCTATCAATCACTGAACATATTAAGATGTGTTTTGTTTAATTTTTTAAATAGTTTTAGGATTCGTTGTAGTACAAGTGTCAGAAATAGTCAGACATATTTCGAGTTCTTTTGGTCTATAGTAGGTGAAATCACAAGTTGTCTTATCCAATAGTCACTTGATTTATTTTGTCACGTTACAGAAAGTATATGGAAGTAATCGGAATATTAAGTGCCAGGCACAGTCCAATTCTGTAGTTAGAAAAGCCGTTGGAGTAGACATATTATGTCTTAGAAGCACGAAAATTCGATAGTTTAACTAATATTGCATAGTGGAAAGGTAGTGTCTCACAGTAAACTTGTTTTTGAGGAAATCGTTCACCAAATAAGCACCAGTGACAAGTGACACATGTTTTTGGAGGTATCGCTGTTAAGGTACAATGTAATTACTTACATAGAAGAAGAAAGCTAGATGTAAACTGTGGTTTATCCTTCATGCAATGTAAAGCCACACTCTATCTGAATTATGCTGGGCATAATTGCTTAGACAGGCAACTTTTCACCTTCGAAGGATTCATTAGTGCATAATGGGTAAACTGTCACTGTGTTTAGACAAATATTCTGCCAGAATCTATATTGGCTAGGCTGTGTCGCTGATAGTTTTAATCTCATTATACGCACAAGTCTACTCTATTTTCACTGTACTAAACTTAGTGCAAACAAGCTGTCGTTTATGAGATGACTAGTTTGACCACAACTAACAAAATCAAAAGAATTTAGTCGAGACCGGCATTTTCACTGAATATAAAAAAGCAGTGATTGGCTGAATCCCATATATCTTAATGTATTCATCTATATTACCAAGCTACACATATTTGAATGAATGGTATGTAACTGAATTCGGTAGAAAGAAAAAGTGTTGTCTATTGGTATGATGAGTTGATCGGTAACTAAATGTTCTGGCCTTGAAGAAACTCTTTTCTTAAATGCATAATCTTAAGATGCAACTTGCCAATTGTAGCTCATACCCAGTTCGTCATAAGAAAATTAAACAGGATTAACTAAAACAGAGGTATGGTTTTCATTACTGTTATTATTTAATTCAGAATAAATCCATGGACAAAACTGTTATTTAATGATCAACCTTTATGTTGGTATGAATATTATTACCTTTCTGACGTGTAAAGTGACGTCTAATGAAATAAGCTCACAACTAATGAACGTTTTTCCAGAAAGTGTGACAAAATTTTCATGGGACAATCTTGGTGGCAACATAACCACACTTAACACCCAGTGCACACTAAGATAAGTGTTATTTAGTGTAGTCAAGATTAGACTGGAATTTAATTTTTGGTTGTCACTATTAGCAGTGTTATGGACATGCTCAATCTGACAGTCCGTATTTGAATCACAACATCTGAGATCCTAACTCTTTCGAATCACACTGAACATTCATAGTAGTGTATGGCATACACACGTGTAGCTGGGATTGTAGGGGATATTATGGAAGCTTTGTTTTAGAATTCCAGTGAACTGATCAGATACATGATAGGTATCTGTATATGTTTTATTTCTTCATGCAAAATACAAAGATAATGCCTCCGTGACATATAAGCTCCATTACCCAGAACAGAATTTTCATGTACCACCAGGCTAAATTCACACAAGGAGTGAATTGGACATTTTAAACCCAAAAGAATTCGTTTGCAAATCTCAAGCTACTTATAAGTAGTGTGATAATTATGGCAAAAACATCACCCCTTCCATAGCAACCGGAAAATACTTTGGAAGTATTCATCATACGAAAACTTAACGGAAAGGTTCCCCCGAAATTTTTCTCTTCCTAATAGTCATTGAAGTTAATGTGGTGTTCAGCTACTGGTTGACTCACATGATATGCAATTTGGCACCAACTGGAAGAGTAGATCTAACTATGTGCGGTGTCCAATTCCTTGAAATGTTATTCACACACACACACACACTTGTAAATGATTATTCTTAGTCCTATAATCAACTTACCTAGACACTAATCAAGATGAATATTGAGTTCATAGAGGTTACGAATTTCCTTCAGTCTTTTGAGCACCTAGTTATATCTATCAGACTATAACTAAATAAAACTGATAAAGGCGAATCATTATTATATTTTATAGGATCTGAATCGTGGTCATAAGTGATGCTTAAAAATAAGTATGTTCTCCAAGCAATAAACAACGCATATACATATACACTTATGCATACGCATATTGTACAGTGAATTGTATAGTGAAAGGTTGGCAATAGAGAGTATATTTATTTGATAAAAGCACACAGTGATAATATATCACCTTTTGTCAAATTCACTTAAATGTATGTACTATTTATTTATTTATTTTTTTGATTTACAGCTTGATTCCACACTGTATGGAATTTTCAGCATGGATATCGGTAGCCCAAATTTTGCAGGCCGACCATAGATATCAGGTGTGCGTCGGTGCGGGCTCGAACCCGGACCATGTGCATGGTCAGCGAGAGTCCTAACCACTGTGCCACCGACGAACACTACTTGACTATAAATTTTGGTGTTGAATGAAATCTGAGTAATTCTTCCGACAAAGCTGTAGCTTGCATTGTAAGCGTTCAGAAAAATTTTGTTTTGATTTCTTAAACACACAGGGATTATTTTAAACAATAGAATAGCTTAGTAAAATACTTGTTTACAACATTTTTATTCATCGAAACTTCGAAATGCCAAGAAGTTAGTCATCTGAATTTATGACAGACATACACCCATCATCTGTACGTAGGCTTTCTAATACAGCTAGTCACACCCCTCTATTAACGCTAACCAAACGTTTCTAAAACTGATTCATGCACGTATATTTGACTGTTACGGAAACTAATTTTATCTATGCTTAGCGAATATTAACCGTTGTGTAACTGAACATTGGTTTTGTGACTGTCTTGTTGTATTTTGCATGGTTTTGCTAGTTAGGGGTCGTGAAGACGTAGTTAGATTCTAGTATTGAGACTAGAGTCAGGTCCTAATACGCAACAAATTTATGAGAGTTTTTTAACCGAAAAACTTATTCAAGAACAAATTTTATTACGCGTAAGATCATATGAATGCATTCATGTAGAAATTCCAGCGTGATAAAGCAAAAAGTTGAAATATTCGATTGAATTCGGACACGACCTTGAAACAAAAATGCACAGCTAAGTGCGCAGTGGTGAATCCTAGTGAAATAAGTAAGACAGAAGCTAAGCTGTTGCAAGACAATTTATTATATATATATATATATATTTGATGAGATCGTGAAGCAGTCCTCTTAGGTAGCTGAAAAATTCCACCACTTACTGCAAAAATAATGGGATTTGAAGTTATAAGACAGAGACGTGGATTCATATGAGTATCGCGATATGATCTAGAGAAATAAATCATGGTAGGAATGTCGGCCAGCAAATAACACTAGTCAGGTGTACGTTGTTAGTTGTTTTAGCTTGTTCTCATGTTATTTCGGTTTTATGCTTACACTACTGAATTCAATAAACATCAGAAATAATTCACCAATGAGAATCCACTATTTATACTATTCATAAGTAGAGGTGAAATTTGAACCAATCGAAAAATAGAAGAAGCTGAAATTTCTCCTATATTTTATGATTTTTCCCCCCAGTTATTAAAAGTAAATGAAACAAGATTTCGTTTGAATTCGACTAGTTGTCAAATATTTTCACTTTATTAGTGGAGTACCATTTTCGTAAAATGATGGTAGATATCATCACACTTAGTTCAAAGATACCTAGCACAATATCCAATGATAGTGTCAGTTGTAATTAATTAAATTATTGACAATTAATACAATTTAAAAAAATTATGCTAAATTTCACTGTGGACGCCTACTGCTGTGAAATATCAACTTGTGTACACTTGTCCATATTTATCTACTAATTACATTCTTAAATTGAATGTATAAATGCCATTACACAATAATATTTATACGAACAAATTACCTGAATTAAACACCTCAAATTACAACAGTAACTATCTTCCAGGAAATCAGGAAAAGTCCTATTTGAATATGACGTCGAATTATGACTACCATAATCGTTTCCCACAGAGTCAATCGAAAGAAGTTTTGAAGCAATACTCAGGAGAATTTGAAAGCATAGGCGAAGAAACACGGTAACTGATTAATAAATATTGTTATTTATAATGGTAACAATTAGTTGCATTAACGACTAAATGATTTATCCGAATATAGCTATCGTTATTATTATGTCACATACACAAGTGATAAATCGTGTGATTGCTTTCATAATTAATTCAGTATAACTCTTTTGGTTGTCCACTTAGTTTTATAATGTCTGGGAAACATGCTCGGTTGCTGATGTCCACCAGTTATTAAAGAAGACAACTTCTCTTGGTGAAAGTTTAAAGTTTCTCGGAGTAATCTGGTAATTTTGCCGTGCATCAATGTGGTAGACATCATATGCTCGTGTATTTAAGATAGACAGTAATGTCTTCCACGAGACAACTACGTCTTACTAAGTTGTTCAGTGGTCTTTGACTACTTTTATTAAGTTCTAGGCAGGCGAACTAATTTAACTGTGAGGCGTAGAAACCAACTGAGAATGAGGCGATTATGTCAGTTGTCTGCACTGGGACTTCCTATTTTTTGTTAGAATTATTATTAGAGCAAAATTACATGAAATTTATTTAGTTAGAATCAAATTTACCTTCACAATATGTGTAGATATATCATACTGAGGTAGAATACACAGCCAGACCGTGTGGACCGAATATGTCACTTATTCAAGTGTGACTTAGTTGCACAGGCGTTAATCTATTCGCCTCTGGTGATTTATTGCTTCAGAGGCTTAATTCACACTTCGTTTATCATAATCTTGTCCTAGTAAGTGGTTACTATCCTCAGTGACCATAATATTTCAGTCACTTTAACTGTATGCTTATTTATCTGTTTGCCACTATCGGTAATTGAAGAAACACAATCATCAAAAGCACCTGCACATACGTGGGTGACCAAACTAGTCCACCTTGACGACGATTAAAAACTAGGTAAAAAATGTGCTTCCTGCACTATGGATTGCAAGTATTAGACAAAAAGTTTCAATACGCTGTAGCTGCGTTGGAGTTTATGAATACTTACTCAAAAACAATTTCAGAAAAACTCCATTTCTTAATAAACGAACATTTTTGTCTTATGTATTACAACCATCAAGCAATCTACAATCTGAAGCTTCTGTCTACACAATTAGCAGTCAGAATAGTAAGTATTGTAGTCATATCCCACTTTTCATATGCCTTCATAGCCATCATTAACGACATTTATGCTATACGTTCAAGTAGCTGACTTTGTAGAAGTATTTTAAAGATTCTACCTCAAAACCTCGTGTGCTTTAAGATTATTACAATTGCACTAAATCTTATTCAGTGATAATACTCTTCCACTTTAACATTTGATTTTGTTAAGTCAGGTGAATTCATAATCGGATTTGTTTTTTTAATAAATAAATCTTAAGGTACTGCTGAAATTGTTTTCCAGTTAGGATATGGACTACACACCAATCACCGCCCAACTTACCCTAATTTCCTTGATCTTCAGCATGTTGATTTTATCGTCAGTTTAGACTACACATTGAACGTACATTTGCAAAGATTATAACTGAATCATGACTTGGCGTTTTACCATGTATCTGATGATGAACTACAGTTAAGATATTTCGCCTCAATAGATGATTATTTTTTCTTCCACAGTTTTTACTAGACATGTGTAGACGTCAAACGAGAAGTGCTGCATAGCATTCATCTGACATTAACAAAATCCTACTAACAATCCTTTGTCTTATTATTTTTGTGATCACCAGTCGAATTCCTTCGCCAGCTAAATCAACACTGTCTAGTGGTTTTTCTACGAAAATATCAGCAATGAATAAGCAGATTACTTAATAAGATTTTGCCTATTTTTTGCCCAAAAAATTAGGAATAACAAAATTACTTTTCTACTTCAGTAAGTGCTCGTTTTGCTGCAATACGCGCTTAGAGGGTGGGTGAAGTTATCGTGCATGCCACGAGTTCAGGCAGTAGTGAGATATTTCTGTTCACCTTCCCTACATGATATTTATATGAATATGACAGCCATATTCGATATGGACTATAAACTGTAGACTAGGACTCTACTACAAGGTGATGAATCAGTTCAGGTTTTAGTATTAATATTATTATTATCATTACTGATCATTTCTTTCTAGACAGAAATTAGCCTTTCACTTATTTTCAAAAGACATGAATTATGATTCCAATGCCAACATGAGGAATAAGTAATATTCTAGCCTTGCTTTTCTAATGATTGTCTTGTAAGCACAAAATCACGGAGTACTGTGCATACCTTCAGGGATAAATCTGTTAATTCCCTAAGGAGTAGGTTCTGTTGAATACTATCATTGTAATGATCTGTCTGCCTACAGCCAGAAATACTCTTAGGATACTCAGGCAGAATGTCAGTTAAAAGATGACAAATTAACTACTTTCAGGGTTTCATGGGAATCTTTTCCATTTGAAACAAGGTATTACTGTGATCTACTTAGTGATCAGTATCTCAATCCTTAATGAAATTGGCCTGCTTATGACAATTTGTAGGGCTCAGTACTGTTCTAAAGTTAGATTTTTCAATTAGTTGTTGTTGAATGTGTTTTGCGCTTACTAGAAGGCTATAGAATCTTTCATTTACAAATGGATCATACGCTAACAAACATGTAATTAGAGGAGCAGTTCACATTTAATATATTGGCATACAATTCAAACATTTTGTTACAGATTTCATGGCTGCAACGCACTGATATTTACATTCCATGAAACCTATAAAGCACTTCTTCCAAAAAAGCCGTAAATTTATGACTACCACTTAGTGTTTTCATAAAATAATTTTAAGAATATTAGCTTTTGGCAGAATAACTTATTTCCAAAGGTATTTACATACATATGAATGCCATGTAGTCTATTTTTCAAGTTACTCTTCAAGGATTTTATTTTTTGATTTATATATGTTTGCCGACGGTATAATTACAACTTATGTTGTACATGCATACTGTAATAGTTAGTCCACATGTCACCTTTTTTCATTTTATTTACCCAACTTCGAGATGTTTTTGTTGTTTATGACTTCAGCCACTAAATATGGCGCCAAAAATAGTAAGGTTTATCTGTCTATTCCTAGAAATAAGCCTGTGAGTGGAAGAATAAACATCTACGTTTGTATAATATGGTAGAAATAATCAAACTGCTTCTTGCATAAACAAACTATTCCTCTAATGATCAAACAGATAAAGTCAAGTAGTTCTAATCACAGCCGGTCATTCTCATGGGATGAAACTAGTTCATCAAATATCGTAGTCTTGCTTTGTGTGCTACACATTACTAAGATGGTGCGCCAACAGATTCACTACGCAAAATAGTCATAAATACGAATGTAAAACAAAAACATTGAAAATCTAAGAGTAGGGAACTTCAGTTTCTCGACAAACCAACTTAAATAGCACAAAATAGTTGGATCGATTCGTAATTAACTATGTGTTTAATGCAACAATGAGGCACCAGGTTGGTTTCATGAGATAAGGTGTATGTTTATAACTAAACAAGTAAATTAACCTTTCAATTTTGGAAATGTTATTCCTTCAACAGGAACAAATCAGAAACAATTTGTTATTACAAAGTAGTGGTAACTAAATAAGATGAATAATAATGAGCTAAGTAGTGATAACAGAGTCTGTCGACGAAAACTCCCTCAGCTTAGATTTTCTAAATACCTTGATTTAAATAGATAAATAGCACGTAACTACAGTGCATAATATTAATTTATCTCCTGCATACAAACACTGACTAATACGACAGAGAAATACAGGTGGATAGAAGCTGTAGAGAATAAAATAAGGAGTGAGCAGCTTTCAGTCTAGTGATACTTATTGCATATTTAAAGCACCTAATGTTTATCCAAACAGTTGTTTCCTTAAAGTCCTTATCAGTATCTAAACTTAATAAGTATATGGAATTCTCGAGGTTTGAAATCATTTGGCCCACTAAGTGAGTATAAATCTGATGAACCCTGCCTTGGACGTGTAAGCTATCTGTCCCCTGTCCCCATCACTTTGGATTGGCCAGCACGCTCTGCTATTTGGCTACTTATGCACATAACAACTTGGTCTACAACTGTCTACTGGTGAACCCTCAGCAGACTTAAACTATTTGTAGCTCACAGTCCCAGTAATCACACTCCTTCATTCTGTCAGTCGAATTTTGGATTAACAAATATCTCAAAGTTTTTGAATATCTGGAATACTTTGGGAGGAAACACTTTAACCATCTGCCCGCACAGCTAACCAGTGTTGACAAAAATGTTGTAAAGGTAGTTTACACGGTTGTCCAACGCATTATAGCTGATGTCGTTTACTTTATAGATAATGTGGATATTTCTTCGCCAGTTTAGATCCTCCGGTTTACGATGTCTTATTAAAGCACCAAAGAAATACAAACTGAAGGTGCAACAATCTGTTCATATTTCAGAGCGTATTCTTCACATTTCCAAGGAGAATTCTCAAACTAATTTAAAATTCGAAAGTTTGATAAGAGTCCTGTTGATTGGATTTTTCAAATAACTAAAGCTGGAAGCTTTCCAGTAAGCATCTTTCTTAATATTTCTTTCACAGCAAATTTCGACCTTTTTAAATAGTTACTGGACGAATTATCTTGTGTTATGTAGGATTGTTACACCACTCCGCTAATGTCGACCATGTGCATTTTTGTACTCGAGATATCTGAGAACCCCGACTGTTTGTTTCTCCTACTTCTAGTGTGAATACAACTCCTTTAGAGATATTGTTAGTTAGATAAATCATATGACATTTTTTCTGCAGATAACAGAAATGTTTTCTACATATTGGACTTGCATTTATAGCGAAATTATTAGCAGGATGATTAACTTCAGTTGTTGCATTAATGCACTATTAGTCGGTGCGATTAGTTAATCAGTCAGAGTCTATATACTCTGTTCAGCTTCATCTCTTCTGTATTTTTAGTGCAAGGACAAGCAGCTGTCCATAAACTCTATTTATCGCCGGATAAGCCTTAAATATTTGTTAAATAATACTACAGAATAGGGGACACCTAAGTCTAAAAAAATTATAAATAATAGCCTAAAATAAATGTATACAAATTTCTAATAGATGGGATTTAATGAAATCCAGTTACAACATGACGCTGTTATTTCATATTCCATAAGTTGTTTTTCATAATGCATAAATTTGTAGTGATTTGCTTGAAAAAGATACAGCTGTTACTCTTGTGATGAAGAAATATACTCAAGCCTTAACTAATAAAGAATACAATGGTTTATTTAGCTCAGACTTTTACTTAACAAGTGAAACTATCGAGAAAAAGAAAAATCAGTCCGTATGTAGTGCCTGAAGAGGAATTTATTTAGACCTCTCAAGTATGTTTTTATTTAAAGGCAACTTACGGAACAGAAAACTTACTTTTCTATTAGTCCCATATATATATATATATATATATATGTCGATAAGCTATATGATCATATGATAAGTATTAACAACGGGGATTTTTGTATCGATGAATCACTGAAATCAGATAATGAGATAAAGAGTTTCTTTAAGAACAAAAATAATGCACGACTATGTTTACGGCAGATTTCTTTGACGAAATAGAATCGTTTAGAGAATAATTGAAAACCGAGAAGCTTAGGATAGCTGTTTGGCCTTAGTTTGGGAATCGTCATCAGTGTACACCGACTACTGCACCAAGTGTCAGACTCACATTTTTAGATTGTAGGCTGGTTTTCTGAGTATTCAGCCACTAGCTTGTAAATCATTGATAAGTTGATTCTATAATTTCGAGATATACAGGGTGCACTTAACAGTGTCATGTTCATATATGACATGACACAGCCCCTGCTGGTCAAGATATAATAACGCATTCAGTGCAATACCCGATTGTCGATATCAAAATATTCTAGAGTGGTTTTATTCAACGTCAGTATGTGTAAAATAGACTCAGTTATGGTTAAAAGTAAAAAAAAGAAAAAATGACTAAAGTTTATGAATGAACTGTATTCAGTCTGTTTATGAACTTCATTTGAATGAAGGAATACATAATAGTTTGAAATAAATAATTTAAATAATTTTTCCTTCACGTTCTCCAGTGGAACATAGGGCTTCAAGCCAGTGGCTTGAAGTTTCTGTAGCAGTGCTTATTTTCAACAAGATGGGGTTGTTAGCCTCATGCCCAACCTTTCCTCTCTACCAGCATTATTTCTGGTTTAGCGAGGTAAAGGAGTGCGTCGGCTGGGAATCGAAACCCGGACCATGTGCATGGTAGGCGAGCGTCCTAACCGCTGCGCCACCGAAGCCCACATAATATCATACAACTGGTTCCCTTTATTAGTTCAAGCCCACATAATAGTTTGACTAATTCATAATTTTATATGATTTGACTGCAACTAAATGACATTATGTGATTTGTCTAGTATCTAGGATCTACATTGAAGGTGATACTGAAGTCATTCAATGAACTGCTTGACTCAATATGGTAACCACTATGTTAATTTTTATAACCATACAATAGACAAGCTCTTCAGACTACACCCAGACTAATCCAGTACATCTATCTCTGTAGGAACGGTAGAGCTTAAAGCTTTATTTACCACTGTCTCTCTGACTATTTCTGCTTTAATTACGAAAAACTGGAGTTAATCAAAATACTATATTTTTCGGGATAATATTAACTGGTACGTATATACATATATATATATATATATATATATATATATATATATATATATATATATATATATATCATTTAGTTGATGTTTAAATCTCTTGTCTCTATCTGCATACACAACAGATTAACTAACACCTGTTCTCTAAAATTTATTATAGGAAAATAAGCAAAGTAAGATTACTTACACCTTGCCAACCGACTGACTTCTTCACTGTTATGGGTGATATTTTCTCCCCACTCTATCTCTTCCTCTTCATTATTCAACATACGAAAAACATACGCATTTGTATGTTGTTTTTTTTTTGTTGCTGAAGCATATCGAATGATGGTGGATTGTGTTTACGAACTGAAAGTTGTAATTATTGTCTAGATTATTGATTACAGCGAAAAACAGATTACGCTTTAATACCTTACATATAATTTACAATATCTATTATACATATATATATATATATATATATATATATATATATGTCGGCTAATATGCTATTATACATCCAGCGACATTTTTTCACTCATACAGGCTGCAATTGGCTGTTTTTATCATGGTGGCTTTGAAGGTGTGACAGTCTTCTGTACACGCTTATAACACTGCCCTATTCTAAGTATATCTTGCATTAGTCTTTGAGATAAATTTGATTAGGGATGGACTGTTTAAAACCATTGAACTTTTACTATTTCTTTTTGTAGGCATATTCTTCACTGAACATATGTGATTTAAATCTTGAAGTAGACCACCTTTCTATCGTTTTTAAGACATGTATTGCTGAAACGACCAAATTTCAGTTCGTAAGCAATCCACAATGTGTATGCTACGAAGTTTACCGTTTTCCTTACCGCCTAGTGCAAAATAGTCTTGTAGGAAGGATTCAGATTCCAAAGTCGTAATACAGAACTGAATGTTGTCCATGTCTTCCGACTGTAAATAGCATATAACTATTGGTACAGTCAGTGGGCAGTTAAACATGCCAGCGTATAGGTTATCTTCTTGACATGCACAGACAGCTTTAAACAATATAATGCATTCGTCATACTACACAGAACTACTCAGTTTATTTTTAGTTCAATTCATTAAGCAGACTAAATGCTATTCCGTAGTATTTTAAGGAATACGCGAAATCTGGTAAATTAGTCTATACTGAAGATAATCTTTTTAAATAATTAGTGAAGTGCAAAACAGAATTCGATTTATATAAAGGAATTAGTTTACCTTCCTATGAATATATGAAAAGGATTAGTTAGCTTGTAAGAAATTATAGTGGTTAAAGATTCTAGATTTTAAATATAGGTAGATTAGTCATTTTATTGCGATTGAATTGCAACGAAATTAATTCTAGAAGTGAAGTGGTTATGAGATGATTCATTTGATAGATGCCACTTCATGATAAAATACCACTGATCATGTAAAAAGCGAATCTTTTAATTGGTCAGTAACTTGTTATATTACCAGTTGTTTTGATGCGACTTCTACTCACTACAAACAAGAAACTGTAGAAAAGTTTTCAGATTTCATTCCTAAAGGTAGAATAAGAACAGATGTAACATATCCTTGTGATAATTTAGTTCAATCACTAAACATTTACTTGTGTTTTTGCAATAGTTAGAAATTCGTAAATTTAGAAATATAAAATTGTCACGCCCAAAAAATATAACAACTGAAACTTTAAACACTGAGCAACAGTAATTAAAAGAGTGCATATACATCCTGAGTGAATGAACTGTAGAGTACGTCAGCTGACACAACGCTTTAGGATATATTGTATCCCTTTGAAATAATTTTAGGAAATCACTACTAGTTTTCAGTGATAAAGAGCTTGTTATTGCATTTAGTTGTTTCTTTGCCTGCTTCAACATCACTCAGCATCAAAAATAAGATCCGGATTTTCAACTCCAATGTGAAGCCAGTCAGTGCTACTTTATGGATCACTGCGAATCATAAAGAGCATCTCAAACAAACTTCAGACCTTCATTAACACTTGTCTTCGCTCAATACTACTCAAGATCAGATGGCCGGTCAGAAAAGATCAGAAACAAAGATCTCTGGCAATGAGCGAACCAACCCAGCAGGAACCGATTGCGAAACAAATAGGCAGGAAGAAATGGAGATGGATTGGCTGGCCATACTCTGAGGAAACCATCAAGCCATTGCTCGAGTGGAACGCGAAAGGGAAGCGGGCGGCGAGTTGGTCGTCAGTGTGAGGGTGACTTGGAGGAGGTGATGTGAGGAGGAGATGAAAGCATGTGGGCAGACCTGGAGCGGAGTGAAAAAGTTGGCAGGAAACACAAGGCAATGGAGACGCGCAGCTGAAGCCTTATGTTCCTCTAGGAATTAAAGGATATAATAATAATGATTGCCTGCTTCATTAACACACAACGTGAAGAAGATCAATAATGACAACACAAATTCCGAGGATGGACAATCCATATTCTATCAGTTGTCATCACCCAGTCGTGATTAACACTACACGCTCAGGATAGTAGTCAATAATTCTGCATATATACCGGTGAAGTGAAAAATCCTCATTTATTATTGACAAATGTACTAGCTATATATATATATATATCCATAAATCAGTGAATTCCGTTGCTGTACCATCATTGTGATTGACTTGAAATTTATTTGTAAATGAATATCCTGCATTTCAGAGTTTGCCTTAATTAATGACAATCGTTTCTTTTATTTTTATTATTATTTCTGCTACATATCATTAATCTCATATTCATCATGTTTTAACTGGAGAGGAAACAGAATGAAAAAAATTAGTACTACTTTAGTATAAATGTGTTAGTAGGCTTGTTTTTGTGTGCATATGTACATATCCATGTATATTTGTATGTATGGAAAACCATTTTACGATTCCCTACCGCATGAGAATGAATTCAGTGAGTATTTTGAAGAACAATGAATTATACTATAATGATTAAGTGAATCCGATTAACGATAGTACATTACAGTACTACCTAGTACCTACTATAAAATCGAAATATGTCTATCAGTTTATAGAAGATAACAGTTGACTGTTAATAGTTCTTAGTTAATTTTGACTAACGTTAACTGGCTCATGTCAGCTACCTACATTACATGATCCCACTTGTGATGAGAACAATATCACCTAACTGGCATTAGGCGGTTGGAGGGAGCTGATACTAAGCATTGAATCTAGGTTTAGTGCTTGTTGACACTTCTAAACAAGGCTTATCTGCTATCTCAAAAGAACTGATTTCCCTCAAAGATTCGAACTTGAGTCATCGGTTGCTGCAGTTAGAAACGATATCACTGATCTATTTTCAATGGTTGGTCTCCTGTGAGACTCTAGTGAATATAATGACTGATCACCAGGGAGCGACCGATGTCATATTTCTAGTCTATCATCTTAGTACTGTATTACTTCTACCAGCCAGGCATGCAAAACTGTCATCAGGATAGATGACTTGCCATCGTGATACAATCCGAAGGATCAGTACGAAACATCAAAAAGCATCTCGTTGTTGGGCTGAAATTCCCTTATATCAGGCAGAATGAACTCTATTGCTGCATCTTTCATTTATGTGAGTATACACCAGACTCTTGTAATGATAACTGAGAATTCGGAATTGTTTCAGTTAGAAATCATTGTTGGCTCTATGAGGCAGATCATTAAAAGAATATTCCAAAAATTAACAATATCAACAGCTTAGTTTCTTTAAATGCCATTCAGTCCGTGCAATCACGGGACATATCACCGAGACGATTACATAAAAATATTTTTTAAAGTCTTGATACACACGGGTTTTATGTTATTCATAATCACAGTCGCTATTAATTAAAGTCGGTGTGGTCTTATACCACACTTCTCTTACATTATCAAATGAATAATATTAAAAAAAAAAACATTTTACATCATGTCAGTGGTCGATCTACATATTATATTTGTGCCCATCTCTGAAATTTGGAAAATATGCTTCTTTAGAGGTAGTGTTTATTTAAAGGTATGGGTCGAACAGCTTCTAAGACAAGTAAATTAAGCCATGTAACTCACGACTTAGAAACCCGCAACAACCGTAATTTTACAATAGTGGTTTGAAGAGTTGGTTTGTAAGGATTAGATTTGTTTTTACGAGTTTAACCTCGGACTGATATCAGTTAGATAACCATTGAAGACCAGGGAGTACTGAACAGCTGTTTCGCCCTAGTTTGGGGATCATCATCAATACGCACCTACTACCAGGGTTTGAACCCAGGACCTTCCGGTTACAAGGCATCCTCGCATACCAATCAGCCACTGGAATCCGATTCACTGGCGCATGAATTCACCAATTGGTAGAAGTTAGAATTCATGGGCCAGTGGCTGAATGGTGTACGAGGATGCCTTGTAACCGGAAGGTCCTGGATTCAAACCCTGGTAGTAGGTGCGTATTGATGATGATCCCCAAACTAGGACGAAACAGCTGTCAATGGTTCTTTAACTGACATCAGTGCGTGGTGACACTCGTAAAAATAGTGGTTTCACATAGTAAAGAAATATTGTGGAAAATACTGAGCATTTTTCTCTTGCTTATAGTGACGATATTCAGCAAGCTAATAAGTTTCAATAGGGAAAAAATAGTAATATCACTTAAAATTCGTTTTTCTAAAATTTAATGGCCACCTGAAAGTAGCATTACTCTTAAGCAGCAAGTAAGTCTAGAGACATTTGGTAGTATATTCACAGTGGCAATAACTCATACTATGATTGAAAAACTGATAATGCCGTATTTCTAAAATATACTGTATCATTAGCCTTTCTGATTCATTATTACATTAGAAAAGAATTAATCAGTCAACTATTTGATTTGATTTGCTATTTTTCATGTATACCGGTTTGTAGACATATGCAAAAATTATATTTGTAAAATCTCAGCGAAATTGGAATGCGTAATTCCAACGTTTCATTCGGCAATCTGGTCTGAGCTTCTTCAGGGAAATTAATCGTCGGTGACGCAGTGGTTAGAACTCTCGCCGACCATGCATATGGTCTGGGGTTCGATCCTCTGCCGACGCACACCTGATATCTATAGTCGGCCTGCAAAATTTGGGCTACCGATATCCATGCTGAAAATTCCATACTTGTACCCAAAAATACGGTATGGAATCAAGCTGTAATCAAAAAACAAAAATAATAATAACACATATTTCTATATGAAAGGACATGTCTTGTTTTTAAAAACTCTGTCCAGTCATATGAGTCATGAAACAGTCATCAAAATAAAATAAAAAATATTGTTTGAGTTGTGGTCAAAATTTGACCTCGGACTAGTCCACTTTGGGTAAACACTGTAAACAGAGTGTACTTTTACATCAGAATTTTAGTGATTATGTTAGGCTAAAGTTCGTGATAACTGAATATGAAAAATATATATGTATATGATGGATAAAATGGTGTGTGTCCATGTGTGCATGCCGTAACAACTCATTTGTTAGCCTCTTTATAGGAAGATATAGACAATAGGGTATTTACATCAAGAATGATTGATTAGTGACACATACCCATTTTTATTTATTAATCAGTATTTGCCATGCATCAGCTAACATCACACCTTCAGGTCTGTTCAAACTTTTGGGATTCACCTATATTCAAGTGTCGGTTTGTACGGACTTGATTGGTTACAGGATTTCATCATGAGCTGACATTAGTTAGATAACCATTGGAAAAGCTGGAAGTACTGGACAGCTGTTTCGTCCTAGTTTGGGACTCCTCAGAAGTGCGCACCCACACCACGGGGTTCGAACCCAGGACGTTCTGGTTACAAGGGGAGCTCTTATACCATTAAGCCACTGGGACCCGATCCAATGGCCCATGAATTCTAACTTCTGAATTAGAACCCCGGTGGGTGCGTACTGATGAAGAGTCCTGATCTAGGACGAAACAGCTGTCCAGTACTCCCAGCTTTTCCAATGGTTCTCTAACTAATGTCAGCTCATGATGAAATCCCATTCACCTATATATGTAGAGCTTCTGCAGTTATTCTTGCTTTACATGAACCAAAACCTTTTTGTAGAACCTCAGTCCTATAAAGGTTAATCATGTATCCCGTTTGTATCGAGTGCAGTACAATCGCCGATCTGTTTTCTTTCGCCTTCAAGTCTTCAGAGGTCTTTGGAACCGCCATGAGACATTAATTATGCTCCTTCACTCTTATATTTACCCATTTGGAAGTTTCTCCTACACATACAGCATCACAATCCCCTCAACTGATATGGTACACACAATTATCTTGCTTGTCTTCTTCTATTCTATCCTTAGCCTTCACCAGTGATGAGCGTAAAGTGTTCATTGCGCGAAAATACACTCTTGTGTCAGTCTGTGTTCAATAAATTAAATTCTCATCATAAATTTCAGATGTTATTCCCATCTCTGCCTTCAGCTTTTCGATATTTAAGAAATGTTCAAAGGTTCCAAAGTAACCGTGTTCTTTACACTAAAGCAAAATAAAAATAAACTCAAAATCGTCTACAGGTGAGATTACTGAGAATAATCATCGCCAGACGAACGAAAAAGGATTAAGTTATGAGGCTCAAATATTCTTAAACTTGCGCATATACGAAACCTACATCCTTCAGTGTATAAAATATTGGTAATTAGTGATCGAAATTCAAACAACACTTTAATTACTCAATAAAGACTTCCTTTCAGCAGTCGCCTTCAGACGATTGCTTTTATATTATATTTATCAGAAGACTGATACACATGAGTTAAGTATCTTCGTCATCTATATCAACAAGAAAATGTTTCGCCTCTTCGGTGGAAGTGAAATGCATGAGTTGAATATCTGCTCTCTTCCCTACCCTGCACGATGACTTTATCTCTCTAATTTTGGTACTTTTCCAACTGTCTAACATCACTGCAGATTAGGTGTTCATGTTCGTTTGTAGTAAGTATAATGCGGCGAAAGTGAACTTTGGCGATAACGCTTTTATTGGAACTACTATTACTTTCATAATGCGGATCGTAATAAAGCTAAACAATTTCAATGTTTTTTGTTTAAACAGACAAATATTTAAATGGTTACAGTAAATTTATTTTACATTTTAATGCAATTGATTTCTCACACTTGAGAAAAAAATATCCACTAATGTTGTATTTCGTAGGAAAATGTCTAGGATTAATTACATCTGACTGTCCAGAAAAGTGAATTACTTCATAGTAGTGTCTACAGTAGACAATGGAATATGTACAGTATAATACAAGCACTTTAAATTAAGAAATCGGTAGTTGACATTTCGGTGATTTTAACTATAAAAACAACATAGTTACCAAGTGTTTTAGTTAAGCATCTGAAATGTAGCTGGGTATTGCCTTTCCCTGTAACTGTCAACATGGTTTATTACATACACAAATAGACCACCAGGGCCTTGACTTTGATTACAATATATATAGTTGAGTTCTTGAAAAAAACATCCTTAATTAAAGTAAATTTCAGCCTAAATTTATGACGTTAAAAAATCACTTTATCAGTGTTACGAGAACTCATTAGTATACAGAAATGCAACTGGATAGATGAAATAAATGAAAGAGGATTAATATTAAAGTGATGTGAAACGGTGGAAAAGATTTTTAGCTTAGATCGACGTTTGTGTGTGTGTTTTATCTTCTGTGAGGTGAATGGCTTAATTGTGACACCTTGACTGTCCTTCTGGACAATATGTTCAGGGCTATACAGAAGGTGTATGTCAACTAGAGAACTATTAGAAATAGGGAGACAATCGACAGCTTGTTACTCCACAGTGCTCGCCATCTATTATCGAGGAAAAGACGCCAGCCCTTCAATCGATTTTTCTGCTTATAATTCAGGAGGTGGGCAATAAATGTTCCAACGGAGACAAATAGGTAGTAATAAATATACTATGCATATTCTTGTGTTAGCAAACTTACAAACTTGACAATTCAGATGCAAGAGGGCTGACAGAACATAATGAATCTGTAGGTTTTTTAGGAGTACACCACTTTATTCAGATAACTTAAACCTTGAAATATTGCTCAGATGATTCAGAAATGATTTCTTAAGACTAATGTACATTTGGAGGAATGCACGAAAGTGAACTCAGTGTACTAGAATAAATTAGTCATACAGTAATTTAATTCATGAATCATCACTCGATTAATATACTTCAATAGCATGTATCATGAATATCAGTTATATCCACCAGTTCACTGTTTACCAAAGAATACTGAAAACACACTGTATTTTATTAACTATACTGAGAATTCGGTCAGTTAATATAGTACTATGCGTTTGTGAGTAACATCAACTTCCGGTAGTTTATTCTATCAGTAATCACTTCAAAACAGTATACACTGTGAAAATGAAACATTGCATTCAGTCTGAAGTGCTATTCAGACAATCTTATTTGACCATCTGTCTAATTTACATACTGAACAGAAGTATGAGGGAGTCATTTCAAAAGGGGATATTATTGTTTTCAGCATCATGTTTTGATTCTCTGTTCGCTTCAAAATACCTTATAACTGTCAAACATAACATTTTGTGAAGATGATGAGAATTAATTTCGGTGTGTTTAGCAGAATTTAATTTTGTATTAACTTCTTTTATTTGGTTATCAATGTCGTCTGCACTGATTGGTTTTAGAGAGTGAAATTTAAGCCGAATTAATTAACATTTTGATAATACACCGATCGTAAGTGTGTAATTGAGTGTATCAATTTCGTGCACAGACACTAAATCGAACTAAGAACGATTAATCCAACCCCTAGAGTAGGTGAGAAAAACGATTGAAATATATGAGGTGTAAAACTGTATGCTAAATTGTCAGTGTTTGTGTAAATATTTGAAACGAAGGTATCAATAAATTTGCTGTTTACCTATTTCACACTCGAGGATTTTTCACTTTACAGATTAAAAGGGTCTTTTTCTAGATCTGTATTCGTTATTTTTGAGAGTGACTGTAAATGTTGAACTGTAGTTACACCAAAGTTTGATTTTTCAAAGTTTGATAAAATATATTTGGGAAATTAATCCTGCTATCGTAAGCTAAATAAAACTGCTAGCTAAAGTATGGATAACAACATACGAGAATGATGTTAACGGAACACCTGAAGGGTGGCCTTTATTCATGTAGTTAGGATCACATAAACAGAACCCATCGCTTTCTACATACTGCTTTTATTCAGTGAAGTTAAAAGTAAAGCATTGTTAACACGTTACAGAACACTACCAAGTACAAAAATGCATAAAATCGAGCCATTATGACTTCCGTTGGTATTTCTTTATTATAGCTTGATCCACACCGTATTCTTGGTACAAGTATGAAATTCTCAGCATGTGACATCGGTAGCCCAAATTTTGCAGGCCAACCATATATATCAGGTGTGCGTTGACAAGGGGTCGAACCCTGGACTATGCGCATGGTCGGCGAGAGTCCTAACCACTATGCTATCGACGCATGATATGAAGTGCAGTTTGAGTGAGATCTTTTTTAAGTGATTAAGTCTTTAAACATCTGAAAGTTTTATTCGAAAATTCAAAAAACGCATTCACCAACAGAGAATTTTACTAGGACGGAAGACTGTCCAGAGATTCCAGCAAGTAACTCACCTTTATAAACTGATATTTAATCGAAGTAGCAAATTAAAATCCCTAATAGTCTGGTGAATAGTTAATAACTTCCGTTGGTTCGCAGTGGTAATTTAGACTTAAATAAAACATTGACACTGACTTGGCAGCTTTACAAACCTGTTTGATTTTTAAGCACTAGAGAATTATTAACCTCTCTTGATTCAAAGCTCATCATGAATGTATGTGTGCTGCTACAGGTAGTATGGTGAATTTCAGTTCTTCCAACTGTACTGTATTTTTTGTTACCCCTGGTTGAAGTTTCTTCCACGTTGAAGATCAGCAATCAGTTGCACAGTGGTAGATTGCAGAATGAGATGTGTAACTACTCCGACCACTACAAGCTATTTATTTATCGATACATAGATATATATCAACTTTTATCGTTTCTATGCACCTTGCTTCAAGAACTGCCATATACTACTTTTGCTATATCTTCAACATTTCACATTCCCTTCATGCTATTAAGTTTGATACATTGATTCACTGAGGCAGAAAGACAGAGTGGAAATTTTTGTTTCTTATCATTAACTTATTCCGTTTTTTGTATTCCGGTATACACATCTACAGGCATATATATATATATATATATATACTACTCAGTTTCGACGGTTGGAGGATGTCATTAATTGTTATATATCTTAGCCATATTAATTGGTGTACGCATGCATGTGTGTGTGTACGTGTTTACATGGAGGAAGTTTTACGTGATTACTCATTTAGTCAAGCATTGCATTACGTATGTTAACACATACACAGTCATACATACTTCAACACCTATAAGAATAAGAATAAAATATGAATAAAGTAAACAGAATAAGTAAGCTTGTGAAGACAAGGATGACAATGATGATGATGATGATGATGGAAGTAATAATGATATTGATAACTTGGGTTCTGGAATGCTATTCCCTTCTGTTATTTTATCTTTGATACGGCTTCCTCCTCATTTAACAAAATAAAATATGGTTCTATTTGTTTGACTTAGATTTTGGAAAAGACACTGATTATATATATATATATATATATATATATATATATATATATATATATATAAACAGAGTAAATAGACGTTGTTTTATGTTATTCTGAGAAAGGCAAATACATTAAACCTGATAACTATTATCCTACAATGTCAAATTCACTGACCGGTTAAACATTACGGCTTGGACAGTTTCCATGGTGCAAGGCCTACTGAAAACCCTTAAAAACCAGATGGTCTCACACTGATCAGATGTGCAGTAGAAAACTGCGTATATGATTATTTTTTTTTCAATTCACAGCTTTAAAATGATATATATATATATATATATATATATATATATGAACCTTTCAAACGAAGTGAGAGCGCAAAGTAAATGAATTGGTTCTGTGTCATTCAAATATCACTGAATACACTCTTAATGAGTTCATTATAGAAATGGCAAAAAAAGGACTGTACTGTTTACACCACTTTGACCTGATTATTATTAAGGTGTACAGTGGACAAAACAACAGCCGGAAGTCCAGTCGTTCTGAAACAGTACTTAAGACTGCAGTTAAACTGATAACAAAAAGAAGTTTCATACTCGGAAATCAGAGAAACTGCCAGAAAATGAATTCTTTTCATCATAGTAGTTTTTCATCATTACTATAGGCCGGCTTGCATAAATAATTAAGTATGACAAAAAATTCACTTACCTTTGTATATTACCTTAGAATGTCACTACATGTTTGGAGACAAAGCACATTAGAATTTAGCAATATTGAAGAATGTTAAGATACAAAAATTCAATAGAAGGAGACAGTTTAATACCATATGGGGAAGAAATATTTTTAAGTGAGTGGGAAAAAAGAAGTAGAATTGAGTGAGTAAAGGCGACTATGTGATCATGTGAAAAACTGAGGAAAGAATAAAGGGAAACTATTGAACAGTTATACAAGGTACGTTTGGATTCAATTAAAAAAAAAATTATTACTACAGCCATTCTAAAAAAAATGAGATATAAAACGTCTTAAAACTTTTATCAGGTGAAAGTGTATGATATATTGTTTCTTTCGGGTCGCTAGCACATAAATGATCTTCACCAGTCTTAAATATTACTTCATTAGATTTGAGTAGCTTTATTCATTTCGACACTGAAGTAGATTGAAAAGAATTGTCTTACTTACTAGTACTCATTGTAAGGAACCAACATGGTACGTTTATTTACTCTACGCAGAGCTCATAGACAGAATAGCTGTTCTTTGCATTGCACCGGTGCTGTCATTAGTGCTGTCAATTTGTATACACAAGTTTAAGTCTTTGGTTCTTCATCTGGTTTGTGACTTATTACAGGATTCAACAGGTTTGCTTTTAGCAATTTCTGGGTATATACACAAAGATAGAGAGAGATGGTGAATAGGACGAAAAGGATGGAGAATAGGCTCTAGTCAGTAGTACTAATTAAATCAAAGTCGAATAACGGTTCAAGAAGTATTTTCACTTTACAAACTTGGTATTGTGCCTTTATTATGCATCCTACATATGAGAAAACTGAAGAAACCTTGTTTATCATATGCTTCACTGTCAATGACTTTTGAAAGAATTTGCTAAAAAGGTAAAAATATGAACTCCTGTTTGTTCCCTTTGTTCTACGATAATTAAAAGAGTTTTCTCTGTGTGATAAAAAGGCGAGGAATTTGATATTCTAAGATTCAGTAAGAACATTTATTGAAAACATCCAAATAGTTATTAGTATTAATCTAGTAATAAGACACGCGTGCAAAATTAGGCAATGTTAACTGTGAACATGTATACAGGTGAAATAAAATGTCTCAGTTTTGTTTTACTCGCTGGTGAAACCTAAAAAATAAGTGGTGAAAACTATTGGGTGACAACCAAAAGAAACATGAGTTTATAAATATAGCTTAAATCTTACTGCGAAACATTATGAACGTAAGAAACTTATCAAAAAGGCTTATCTAAGAAATACACACAAAAATATAGCACACTCTCATTTACTTCAATTGCGAGTCTTTTTTCTTATATGTAACGCAACAGTATCATAGGTAACGGAATTATTTAATTTAAGGGAGGAATTGATATGGACGCTTACTTTTTACTAAATAAGTATTCAATTGAAGGTGAATTGGAAATTTCAGTTACTGTAGGATTATTATTAGTCAAGTACTTTGCAAGTTGAGGTGAGACATCTAACCTTCAAATGCTATCTATTTCATCTACAGTAGTCTGTGAGTTTGAAGTATTCTCACCATCAATAAAGAAGTATGCATTTCCAGAAAAACAAAGTTGATTAGTTTAATTATTTTGTGATTCATTATCCAATTTTTATGTATTTAGTTAACCACTGCAGTCGAAACAATTTGCCATTTGAAAGCATGCTTTTTCCGCCCGTAGGTTAACATAAGAGTTAAATGATTCATTTATGCATCCCACTAGTATGAGTGATATACATATTAGACTAGCTGATGAGTACTTGTATTGATTTACCAGAATCAACTTGATGCTTGGCAACAGGAATATCTTTCGCATACAACTGAAAATTTTTAAATGAATATTAAACATAAACGGAATCTAGAAGCAGTCAGTGGGAAATATGATACAGATAGGTAATAAACTGTTTATTTGGTCGCTTCAAGAAACTGGTATTTTAGGGAGTTTCTTATTTACTTTCGCTAACAGCTGATTTTTACACATGCGGTTTCAACAAAAGTCACTTTCTGTGGATACGGAATGTGTGAAACCACATGGCAAATCACAATGAACATTAAATAATGGCTAGATCAAAGTGCTTTTGGTCTTGCTGGCTGCATTCTTTAACAAAGACATTTATTATTATTATTAATAATAATTATTCGTGGCTTTATGTGCAAACGAAGTGTAATAATAAAGGATAATATTTATAAGCATAATAACCTTAAGGTTATTATCCCAATTAATAGTTCTGTAGTAAATCAAATTAAGGCAAATATTCACTTAAGCGCACACTTATATAGGAATGCTAACTAAATAAATACACTCGTAATTGTAGTTCATTCCGGGCAACCTCATAAAATAAAGTGTCCAACAGTTAAGTAAAATTTTAGTATAGCGAAAAACCATCCGTAACTAAATTTAGATGACCTTTATCGAAGTGAAGAGTGTGCATAAATTCTCTGTTATTTACACAATGCCTGTTTATTATTAAAATAATCTTGATTTCTACCTAATTTGTGGTTAACTATTTATGCAAACTTTTACTATCGATACGTGAAAAAAAAACCAATAGCTTGTAGAATCACTACCCTCAGGTCTTCTCTTAGCTTGAACACATAAGTTGTGTCTCTCCCTTTTAGCTGTTTTAATTCACAATATTACCGTCCAAGTAAAATGAAAGAGAAACGTGTCATCTTGATTGCCCATAGGTTTAAACATAATCAACAACTATCTATACAGAGGCGTCTATATGGTTTTTATTCCACACAGACTTAGAATTATCACACTCAAAGTTTCCATATAGTTCAGCCAGATCAGTAGCTAAGAGAAAATGGAAGGCAGTCAGTGTTTTTTTATTCATTAGGTTGTAACCAGATTCAAATCCATACAGTCATAGAGTCATACTCTGACTTCATCAAATCTAGTTATTCTGAAAATGCATTCCCATCTGATCTACTCACAGTGAGAACGAAGTGAGACTCGGCGTATCGGTATTGCGGTCAACAGACATAAACTGATGAGTTGTTAGATTAGCTGACTCAATCGCTGATTTAAGATATAAACGTGCTTAGGATCAAGTAATGACTGAACAACTTTCGTCATTTTAGTTGGCTGACACACTTTGGCATACTGTGGCTAATACTGCAGAGTGACAAATGCTGTTGTGTTCAGTTGTTGGTGCTGAACGGATTCTGTCTGTGAAGTATGCAATGTTATCAGCAAGATGGCAGGGTCCCCGTCGACGAGGAGAAACAGAGGGGCTTCTGTTTACCTGTAAATAGTGTTTTTTGGCACTCTTCAGGAAAACGTACGAAGACTGAACTACATCACCTTTTTGATTTCAAGTCACTCTCTGAGCTTTTGACGTTATATTAAGAGAAAACAATATGTGCGCCTTAGCTTCGGCTCTCGAATTATTGTGGACTGGAAGCTTGACAGCTAATCTGACAATAAAACGAAGTCTCCAATAAGATTGATTTCGCTTATTTGTTTGTCTTCTAAAAGTGAGATAAGTATGGGAAGGTAAAACGCCCTCCACTTGAATTTTAACTCAATCCTAAAGGCCTTAGATTTCCCCCTATAAATAATGCATATCTCACGTCATGTTACAGGTGCAAAGGAATAGCCACAGCGCTGCATGTTCATTTGTATTTAAAAACAACTGTTATTTGAAATAACCTTTAATTTTTTTAATTGTGAGCCAAAGTAACACTTTTCCCGCCATATTTTTTCATATACAGCTTCTATCAAGGATATCAGCTGAGTATGAGTGACTTGAGAAAGGCTACTTCTGCATCGAAACAAGCGGCAGGCTGTTTGTTTACCAACTTCGAAGATGTTCGCGTAAGTCAGTCATAATTATACTTAATTCGTGGAATGTGATAATTATATTTCTTTCTATTAAATAAAAACTGACAAGCACTCGTGTTATAATTAAAATGTTTCCCATTTCCCAGGAGGATTTCTATTGCCAGTAGGCATTTATAATACTAGTAACTTAAAGTGCACATAATCTAAATATAGTTTATACCATAGTACGTCAACAAGTAACAGACTGAATGTTAACAACATTCACACTAGACAGTCTAGAAAAAGGCTTTGTCTTAAGGTGTAGGAGAAATTAATGCCATTTAGTTTCACAAAGCCAAAACAAACTGATAGTTTCCAGATTTCTGAGAAAGCGAATAATAGCGTCAAGCAGTCCAAAAAATGCGGGAAATAGTTGAGTAATCTGTTCCAAGGTGGAAATTGAAGATCTCGATTTCAGATACTTTCATCAATAGTAAAGGTAATGAGACCAACCAGAAAATTCATAGAAATAGTGAAACTTTGCTATATTTTCTGGAGTTTAACGTCAAATAAATAATATTCAAAATACTCGGTCACTTGTAGTAGCACTCAGGTTTACTCAGTAACAGGGTTAAAATGCAACAGCAGCTGAAGGAATTTGAAAACTAGGCAATATTATTACATCAGCACTATAATTTTTCAGATAATGTGAAAATGAGTTGTCTCAATTAATTTCAAATTAAATTTTAATGTTTCAATAGGTTTAATGTCAATATGTGATTGAGATGAATAGATGCACTGTTTTTTAACCACACTTTATTGTTTTTTCTCTGTCAGCTTTACATTTCTTGAAACCTTAACAACGTTTTGGAGTACTTTCACTTTTTGAGTCATCTGTGATGAAATTTCTTCTCTCAGTGCTTTCAATTCTAAAAACAAATTATAATACCTGCATTTGCTATTTAGAAACAACCTTTCGTTGAATAAAAAGTATTGTATACAGGTTCAGCATGAATCGTTGTCTTTCATACATTTTAGCGAATTAGTTTATGAAGAGTTAAAGGATGTCATATGCTAAAAGAACGTTAATTGTATCCAGGCCCAGTGATGTTTCCCTGGATGTGCTATGCCGCATAGCCGCATTCCTTCCACCATCTGAATACCTAGGAAATTAACTCTATTTATGACAATGGTTTCTAAGATTTGCAGTCACTTGGTTATACTTAGACGGCTTAGTAAGAACCTTAAGTGAGAAGAATTTGTGATTATGACGTAAGAAAGAATGCTGTTTTCACACAGTAGAGTACAGAAGAATTGCTGGGTTTCCGCTAACAGAGAAGGTCTGCCTCAGAGATGGTAACAGTAAATGTCTATCAGAACAATAAGCGATCAGGTCTGTGGGCTTTTAAGGATTTTCAGATTTCGTTAGGAGTTAATATCAGCTAGAGGATCAGGAAAATGTATGATACAGTAGATGGCATTAACAACGGCTAGTGACGCAGCTATATCTTGAATTGACAGTAGTTAACATTCATGGGTTGATGTGTACTAACTTAGCAACCTATAGGTCAAAAATCTCACCTTGCAATCTAAAAGTCTTCCATATGATTCCTAGGAAAATCACTTTTTGACAACTGTATATTGTTCTGTGGTTTCTTCAGAATTTGTAGAATTAAAACTGAATCTATTCACCACCGAGTGGTCAGGAATCACGGCTTTCTTTTTGTGAATAACACAGAAACACGACTCTGACATGTACTCTTTATCATACTGTGTATTCAAAAACTGGTATTTTAATTTTAAGAAGAGAAGATGAGTGTCAGTGAATTTCGCTAATTGCAATTTTCAAAGTTAGTTCGTTAAACGATATTAATCTTGCTTAATTAACATTTAAATGATGGTAAGAACAAGTGTTTGTATTTAGTTGTATATGTGTAGAAAGTGAAGTACTTACCGCTGACTAATCTGTCTACTAAATTAATTATTCGAACATAACTCAAAGTGGTGCGGAATTAATAAGCGTAATTGGAGATTAATTTATGCAGTGAAGAGAGGAAAAGTTACACCAGAGATGAGTCTGAAAAACAACTGGAAACCTAACTACCTTTTATTTACTAGTACTTCGCTTAATTTGTAGAGCGGCTAAATCGACATAGAGACAGTAGTTTTTCAGTGTATTGTGGACTGTTTGTTCAGTGTAGTGAAGATAAGTTTGGTTCATACTTTTCGAAGTGAAATATCTTCAGACAATAAATAAGTCCTATGGATATTAATCTAGAGCAAGCATAAATCTCTGTGTTTCAGGTTTACCACGTAGAAAGTTTGCACAGAAGAAATCAACTTGTTCTGCAGTTGTTTTTTACACAAACAACCTTTGTGTGCACAGCGTTTATTTATGCTTACTTAATTAGGCAAATACACAAGATTCATATTAACATCTGACAATAAAACTAATCCTGTCGAATGTCTTTAATCTCAAAAGAAAATGAAATTCTCTGTTGCCTTTTAATGCATTGCTCTAATATCCATTTTTTACCATTTTGGGGAAGAGGATAGGTTTCTTAAATATTCATTCTCCCGACTCAAAGTTGATGTAAGTTGAAAGAAAATAAAGTCAACTCATTAATTTACACTTCAGCAATATATCAGTGTGTAATTTTGTGTAATTTCACATGGTTGACCATCCCAAGTTCAGTGGGCGTTCAAAAAATAATGTCAATGGTCAATACTAATGGACAAACAGAAAAAACAACATACACATCTCAACGCTCAAGAACTAAAGGCCCTCAAAAAGCTGAAAAATAGGAAGGACATCATCATTCTACCAGCCGACAAAGGAAGAACAGCAGTAGTCATGAACAGAGAAGAATACACCAAGAAAGCTGAATAACTACTCAAAGATGAAGATGGATATCAACTACTCTCAACAAATACCATGCAAACATTGGATAACCGCATCCACAGGACCTCAGAAAAGCTCACCAAAACTGGACAGATCACAAAACAAGATCAATGGCGAATGATATCCAATGGACCAGTCCTACCTCGATTCTACGGCAGACCCAAAATACACAAGGTAAATATCCCGTTACGACCAACTGTATAACTCCCAGGAACTCCAAAATATAACTTATCCAAAGAATTATACAGAAAACTGAAACACCTAACGGAATCTTGTGATCACTCGATCAACTCAGCTATCCAATTCCAAGAGAAAATCAGAGGCATCCAAACAGATGAAAAAGAAATAATGGTATCCTTCGACGTGACAGCATTATATACCTCTATCGGCCAAAAACTAGCATAAGAAACCATGGAACAATTACTTAGCAACGACGAACACCTTCCACAACAATCAAAAATGCAACACACAAGCTGGATGGAATGCATAAATCTATGCCTAACAACATACTTCCAATTCAACGGCCAAATATATGAACAAGTCAAAGGAACACCCATGGGATCGCCAATATCAGGTTTGATTGCAGAAGCAGTGATGCAAAGACTCGAAAACATAATTCTACCAAAGATCAAACCCAAGATTTGGATACGATACGTCGACGACACATTTGTAATAATCAAAAGAAACGAGTTAGATAAAACTCACAACTTAATAAACAACGTCTTCAACGACATCAAATTCACAAGAGAAGAAGAATCCGAGAACAAAATACCATTTTTGGACGTCTTAGTCAAGCGAACAACCACAGGGGAGTTAGAAACTCAAGTTTATAGGAAATCAACTCACACAGACCAAATCCCAAATTACAACAGCAACAACCCAATAACACACAAAAGGAATTGCATACAAACACTATTCAAGAGAGCAAGGACTCATTGCAGCACTCCCACCTTAAGGAACATTGAAGAAAAGTATCTCATGGACGTCTTCCAAAAGAATGGATATCCACGGAATTTCATCAAAAGACATATACCCCCAAGCCAACCTATCAAAGCAAAAGCCACCAAGGAAAGCACAAAGAAAATCGCCTTACCATGTATAAAGGATAGCTCAGAAATCACTACAAGACTCTTCAAACCTTTAGGAATTGACGTCGTACACAAACCAACAAAGTCTCTTCACTCAATTCTATGTCAACCAAAAGACTCAACAGTGAAAGAAGATAAAATTAACATCATCCACAAAATAAATTGTAACAACTGCGAAAAACACTACATTGGCCAAAATGGACGTCCCCTTCGTCTTCGTATCCATAAACATAAGCTAGCCGTCAAAAGACATGATATCTACTCCCTCATATCACAACAAACAGACAACCACGAACATCAATTCGACTGGAACAACGTTCAAATATTAGACAGAGGAAACAACAAGAATGCTAGAGAATTTTTAGAAGCTTGGCATTGTAATGAATCATCAATCAATAGACACATAGAGATAGACAAAATTTATCAACCAATAAGAAAGAAACTTCACACACGATTGGCCAAAGTTCAAGTCAAAGAAACAATCAGTTCCAATACAAGTAGCCTAGAAAGTGTGAAAAAACACAAAAACAACCAATCACGTCCAAGGACACCAGGAGAGATGATTAGTAAACCTGCGGAGAAATCTAAAAGCTCACTTCAAATTGAAGTATGCGCTGAAGATGTCACCTAGTAGGGTGATGAAAGCTTCGCAAATTAACTATCCAGCTCAGAGAACACAACCACATTAATAACGTCCGTAAAAATGAGTTCTGATGGATGTGAACTAATGTTACTCGGTACTGAAATCTGGACTAGATTCTATGTCCTGAATAACAACCGGACGGTAATCAACCTATGTGTTGTGCAGCTGTTTTTTCTTTTACAGCTTGGGGATCATCGGAGGCAAAGACTTCATTCAGCACACTTATAAATGGTCTATTTAGTCGTATTTATTGACATCGAAGTAGTCTAAACTTTCTGGCCTTGTGCATTGAAAACTATCGATGAAACCGTATTCCATGTCGGGAGCACTTGTGTAGAGCAGTAAAAACTGCTCTACTTCCACCTCAGATGACTCCTTGTTCAAATATTTTCCGGTGTTCATTTACCCTTCCAAAGCTTCACATATTTTTTGCCGATGTGCATAAGATCTTAGATGTGGTCTTTTTAGCTATAACCTCCAACCAACCGACCAACATAAGGAATATTATTTTTTTCCCACAACTTATTTTTTTATCTCATGTTTCACGTAACTTAATTATCAGATAAGACCTATTTAGTTAAACACTAGATATTTACTAAAATAAGCAGACTAATTTATATAGCAGTTGAACATTTAATTTCCTGTCGACTGTAAAGCAAAATATTTTTTACAAGGTGATTTTGTACACACACACGCGCGCGTAGCTAAGACTGATTAATTGGTTGTAAACACTTAGAGAAACTTTCTAAGGAAACAATTGTTATTCCAGTTTTGTCGTCAGAAATTGAAATCACCAAACTACGTGTGTTTTTATTTAGAGCAAAGTTGGATGCTGAGATGATTGAGTAAATAGTTTGCTGAAATTATTTCATTCACACCAGTCACCAGATGATTGTATAAGCAAAAATGTCGTGCTGATGAAAGCTTCTATTGTCAAGATTCTCTCTGTTAACCACCATCTTCCTCTTTGGTAAGCAGTCAGCTGCAGCTGAGAAATCAAAGAACACTTCTTGAATAAAGTAAATGTTTGACATCTTCAAATGCCAAAGTGGCTTTACAAACAAATTGTTATTATCTCAAATAATTCAGAATAAAAAATAGAGTACATTTATGACAGAGGAAAAATCTGATTCACTATGTTACCAGTTAATTCGAATAGCTACGAGGAATTCCAGTGGTTTGACGGCATCTAACTCCACCCTAGTACAACACACATAAACCCATCCTTAATTAAGCAAAATTACTGTCCACCGGTCTGATCACTTTGATTGTGTTAATAAGTATTGGTGATTGATATGAATATCTTACACCTAGTAATACCAAACATCAGTACACACTATCATACTATCATGCTCCCTTTTTCAGTGCTATTTGTAGTATTAAACGGACAACATACGGTGAACTGGATATTTTGGATGGAAAGTTCCCCCCTCGAACTGTGTTGTTCACTGGTATCTGTGATGAAAACCGTAACCTTTATTGTACGCCCATTTATTGAGTAAACAATATTTCAGTCTGTTAACCCAAAACTTGACTTTAGAATATCATTATATTATACCTAGTGAAAAGTCATTTTTATGCTTTAGGTTCAGGATAATCAAATGACGAACACAAAGCTACGCATATGAAGGTTAACCTGACTTGTCAAAGCACATGGGAAGTACATGTTCCGTACAACAAACTCTTATGCTTTTGTACTTCCTTTAATATATGTTGTGAAATATTTGAACAGAAACCAACTTTAGGTTTAATGCCGCTTCCCGTCTTTATTTTATTAATGCCTAAACTGTCATTACTTAATACCGTTATTACTATTACCTAACTGTTCCTAAGTTTTAGTTATGCAACAACTACTGTTTCATTTAAGGACTGTCCATTATCCTTATGCGGAAGGTAATAAGGCTTTTAGTGAATAGTCTAGCTAACATCTGTAAATTTTATGATTAAAAGAGGAGATTACATCTGTTCACCTAATCACCAACATTTCATGTGAATCAAATGGAAAGGTAAAAGTCACATGACTATATTTAGAGATATCAGCTAGTCTCATGAAAAATGATTAGATAGTATGTGTTCAAGGGATAGATTATATATTGACCAGTATACACAGAGTTCTCACACGCACACACATTTTAATACATTACATCGATAAGGAAAACAAATGGTTATTACACTTCGGACTGTTGAACAAAAAATAAACCACGCTAACAATAAGCAGTGAAAAATTCCAAGACTTTAAACCCAGTTTCTGTAGTTAGTGATAGTGAGAGTGCTGTCAAAATAACTTTCTTTTCTACGTAAACAAGATCTAACAAACAGCTATATAAATAAATAAATCAAAAATTCTGATTTTATCCTATTCACTTCATTTATCATTCTTTTTGCAAGCCTTCATTTTCCACTGTAACTTTATCACTCAGGCATACTGTTAGGAGTCAGTTAACCATAACAGATTTTTTCCACATACCAGGCTCTCATTGTGTGAGAGGAGTCGCCCGGACTTAATTCTATCGAATAGAATCCGAACCGAGAAGCTACTGGCTAAAAGTCAAGTGCTATAGTTATAGGATAATGTGTTAATAAGAATGTTACATACTTTTCTGAAAATTTAACCTCACTACGCTTATCGCATCGGTGATAAATAATGAAATTAAATATGAAGTAAATTACGAGAACGATAGCTTAAATTAAAAGTTCAACTATATTCATATCCAATTCCTACTTTAGATAAATAGTTGTCATGAAAAGGAAGAAGAATTTCTTATTTTACAGTCCTACTGAGTCTCGTTTAGCTACATGTAGTACTTATTTTATCCAGATTAATTATAGCTGTGCGGAATTTTTATCAGTAAGTCTATCTACTTACGAATCAACAGTCACATGCCAAGATGTTCAGGGATTCTACAGGAAGAACTAGATTTAGTGAAGCTTAGCGGTTCATGAATCCCCTCTACAACAATTATAATGATAATAATAGTCGGAGAATCGTACATTTTCTCAAGGGAGAGCATAATTGTGTCCCACGCACCAACCAGTAAATAAGACTGTTTCCTTTTAAGATAAGGCGCTAACTGGCGTTAGTTAAAAACCATTGAACACGTGACGGGAGCCCCAGCGATTAAATACCCATCACCCCACTGGATATCTAACAAAGACCCTCAGTTAACCAGCTGAATCCACCAACCGTTCAGTGAGTGAAACAGACTCTAATGATCTATGAATTCCAACTTCTGTCGATTCGTGAAGACTAGCACCATAGCTAACTAAAGACATTGAGAATATCCGCCCTCACACGCATCTTAATGACATCTACTGGCCACCAGATCTCAGTATAATCTCAGAAATTCTATCATTAGTGAGTTGCTAATCAGCGTTATTCAATCTTTAGGTTTTTCTTAAAGAGATTTCTGTTCATGATTCACATAACTTGAAACCGATCGAATCCTTCCGAATCAATACTTCAAAATAATGTTTCACTTTGTGATATATCTAATAAGCAGACTATTACGGATTAAATGAGGTTGTTGAACTAGTAGGTTAGGAAATTATAGACTAATTTTTGTACAGAAGTGACTATAGACTGATAAAGAACAATCTGATATATCTGGTTAGTTTACCGGGTTACAAAGATCAATCTGAAGGTATAATACCGAGTACCACCAAGAATAATAACTTCTTAATGAAGTTGGAGCTGAAGATATTAACAAGCCGCGTCCACAATCAAATAATAGTGCTGAGGAAATAAAAAGAAACAAGTACTGTCGTCACCATGATTCAGAAGGCTTCTCCATTATTTTACACGTATAGGTCACTTAGACACAAAGTAAAGGATTTACATGTAAGGAAAATGATTCACACAAAATAATGAAGATCAGAAGAATTATGAATCGCACTGTTTTCCGAAGCCAACCGATTAACCAATAAACATGTCTGTATACATGTTTTCAGATATTTTGAAAACTCTGCTACCATTAAGAACAAAAAGAATATTAAGAGTATTAGTTGTGGTCATGGTGTCATACTGGCAAATCAAAATCATGTCATTTATGTAATAAACCTAATAAACAGACAAAACCTTTAGAGTTACACACCATCAAATTTCCTAGACTTTGACGATGAACAAATTTTTCTTTTAAAATAATGTGGCTTTTAAAACACCGAACCGAAAAACTTTAATCGATGTTTTACTCTCACTTTTATATAATTTGTACACATTAATTCCCCTATGTTGATAAAAATTAAGTAGGTAATTGCATCTTTAGGTATATCAAGAAAGTGAATACTGAGTTTTGAAGTTAAATGAATTGAAGATTCTCTCCGATGAAAGTCAATTCAATATGTACATATACTGTTGTCTAAACTATTGGCATAAATTAGGTAATTACTATTGTACACGCAATTTTTCATATGATTAATGACACTCCTAGTCATCATCACCTTTATATCGTTAGCACTATAAATTTATAGTGTAAACTCATCACATATATCATTAGGAAACCGAATCCAGTGATCATTTCTTCGGCTACAGTATTTCTGTGACTAGTTGAAATTTACGTTACCCGTATAATATATATATAAAGCTATGGAGAGTGAATTATTGTCTACCGTCTGACTATTCTAGGACAAAGATGATCATGAAAAATATTAAACATTTTATTTGAAATATTATCAAGAAAAAATCAAATCAGTGTATCCCATGACAACTTGATTTTCAAGCCCAAGTCAATCTACTATTATCCTTCTTTTTTTATCGATTATCAAAACTAATGAGCTGTTTATTTCTGACCTGTATGAACACCCTACAGACAATTTATTACTTATACACATTATACTTTGTTCAAATGATAAAAATTGTTTGCATAACGACATAATTCACAAGACTAGCTTATTTTGCTTAAAAAGGCGCAAGCAATGCATACAAGAATGACTGAATTACTGAAAACAGTGTACACTAAGACTTTTCGAAAGCTTTTGAAATCTTTCCAATAAAACACGATCACATGTGTTCACCGTTTTTCGTTCATATTATTATTGACGGATGTTGATGTGTGAGTGCTTCTGTACGAGACAGTTCAATAATTAACTATTCAATCCGAAGTGTATATTCGATTGAGTTTTTAAAGCTTACGGTTAACTGAAGGAAGGGTAATTGAGGGCAATAAGAAAAGATCTAAAGGTTAATAATAAAAGAGATCTCTTGATTTATGAGAAAGTTTTCATTTTGATAGTTTAACTGACAGTCATACAGAATGAAATACTGAATTATTTCCACTACACCAGGTTATTTAAAATATAATTTACAATTTATCAACGCTTATTATATTTCAAACTTTATCTTCTAGCTAACAGATGAAGAACGCGTCTACCTGAATGCGGCAGCTACAGGTGATATTGGCATAATTCGTATGTCGTTGGAAGACTCCGATGATTCAGTTGAATTCAACGTAAACTGTGTTGATTATATGGGGCGTAATGCTTTACACCTTGCAGTTGATTCTGAAAACACTGATGTTATGGAAATGTTGCTGGATAAGCTGAATTTCGAATGTATTGAAGAGGCATTATTACACGCAATTAGTAAAGGACATCCTAAACTAGTTCGAGTTATCATTGAACACCCTAATTACCAAGCTGGTGAGGATCAAATCAAGAGAATGGATTCAAAAAATGCATTTTTTCGTACAACAGAAAAAAGTCAGTTTTCTCCAGATATTACACCACTCATCTTATCAGCACACTATAACAATCATGAAATGGTACAAATGTTCCTGTCGCGCAATCATACAATTGATAAACCACATTCAATATCCTGTCAGTGTAATGACTGTCAAGTTAGACAAGATTATGATTCATTGAAACGCTCAAGGTCAAGGTTAAACGCCTACAGAGCCTTAGCAAGCCCAGCGTACATGGCATTAAGCAGTCCAGATCCTATAATGACAACATTCCAGTTACGTCAAGAAATGATGAAACTGGCTGAAATCGAAAAGGAATTTAAGGTAAGGCTAAAAATGAATGAACATAGATTTACATTTATTTATTTATTTCGTTTGTAATGCCAGAGGCGTAATGGGCACTTCAGTGTTACTTGAGCACATTTATATCTAGGTGAGAAGTGAAGCACTGGGTACTTTAAAAACAGATCAAAATACTTCTTTTTTTATCAGCTTTAAGCATAGTGTAATTGAGATATAAACAACAACCATGTTGTGTGGGAAACAACCCGAACAAACAGGGCTATTTCAGCCCATTGGTTGTTTAATGCAAATTACTGTCTACTGTGTGCTGAAACTCTGTTAACCTACAGGCTTCCAAAAGAGCTTTAAATTATTGTTATCTACTGAAATTTGAAAATGGCCAGCAACGCGGTTTAGTTAACTTTTACCGACTAACTGACTAGCTAGCTAACCAGCAGAGTATAGTCAGATTTGATGTCTAGAAACAAATCAAATACAAAATATATCCAGCTTCGCAACAATATACGATACTACAGATTTCTTATATATATACATATATATATATATATATAAATTCAAACTCCAGATGTCTCTAAAGTGATGAAATATTTTCCCAGTGGAATTCAATTACTATTTTTTGGTATATACCTAATTAACGTTACTTTATGATTGCGCATTACACCATCTGTCATTGTTATACATAGGAATAACCAGAAAACATGAAAGAAAAAAAGAAATCGGTTTTCAAAATGCAGGTGACTGAATGGTCGCATTAATTGTATTGTAGGTTGAAATTCTTGGTTTTGTACACACGTGTGGTTTCTCTTTTGATATATTTACACTAGACGAATATATATACATATATATCCTCGTACTAGAGGTATAGTAATCTTACCCAGCGTTTGAGGTGAATGTCGATGATATTCCAGTCGGTTAGATAACTGAGTTAATACAATCATTCGAACATGACTTACTGACTGATAAATATACTAACCTATGCAAGCTGAACTAGGTCGATTTTAGTTCATCGAGTAGAAATGAAGATAACCTTCAAGGCGAGGATGACTGCGAAAATATGCATTCAGCATGTTTAGTTAGTGACACAATAGTTGAATGTACATAGATTTACATTTATTTATTTCGTTTGTAATGCCAGAAGCGAAATGGGCACTTCAGTGTTACTTGAGCACATTTATATCTAGGTGAGAAGTGAAGCACTGGGTACTTTAAAAACAGATCAAAATACTTCTTTTTTTATCAGCTTTAAGCATAGTGTAATTCAGATTTAAACAACAACCAGATTGTATATTTGGTTGTGAATCGGTGGCACAGCGGTTAGGACTGTCGCCGTCCATGCACATGGTCCGGGGTTCGACCCCCAGCCGACGTACACCTGATATCTATGGTCGGCCTGCAAAATTTGGGCTACTGATATCACATGCTGAAAATTTCATACTTGTACCAAAAATACGGTGTGGAATCAAGCTGTAATAAAAAAATAGTTGTCGACAAAAATTATCCATCCAAATAATCGAAAAGTTTTCTTGTAATGGAATACAAAAACAGATAACATTCTGTTGGAACTTTTGATACATTCAAGTGCTCAACAAAGTTTGATACTAGTGTATGCATTCTGCAGCGGTAAAAAATTATAAGATACCTCTTATTACCTTAACAGAATATTTTATTAACTGATTGGTTGTGGACAAACCACAGATGAAAAAAAACGGCACTTTAATAAGGACCCGCTAGTAGACCCACTGAACCACACATTCCGAATTACTCGAAATTGCTTCGTGTTTGATAAAGTTCCTCCACCAGTTAGAATTTCATGATCATATGTATGAACACACATGTGTCCAGTATTTACAAGCGAAACATATTCCCTCTGCTTTTTAAAATATTTGGTTACTATTTTCACTTTCGGCATCGGAACCACAACACATGGTGTTATACCACAATTTTTAAGTCATGTGTAAATATTTTAAACTTGTGTACATAACGATACTATAGCCACTTTTAAGGCTAACGCTAAACGCAGGTGCCTTCGCTTACCAACATTCTGTTTAGAAGGAAACTATGGTTCCTCAAAAAAGTGCCTTCAGAAAAAACAGACTGATAACATGTTATTTTTCTGCTGAAGATGGGCAGTAGATTTCATGTTCATTTCAGTCTGTTATATTAGGCTGATTTATGAATAAAGCATAAATTTAAAAAGTCCAAGTACGTCTGTTATCATCGTGTTTAAAACAATTGTTTTTTATAAAAGGTTGGTTACATTTGTTTCTTCGGAAAATCTGGTTTTAAACCTGGGTTTTTCAAAAACCTATTAAAAACTTGATGCATATATCCACACGAGCTTTCTGTAGTCTTATTTTAGGTAGTACTGACAACAGAAATATTTGCCTAACATGCATTTGATGTTTACTGAAGACTAAAGTAATTCATCCTAACATTCATAAAGTAAGGCAGTTAGCTGAGGAACGTTTTACAGCCAGTAAGCAGTAGTTAGGATATGTATTTCTCAGTGGTTTGGAAACCACCCATTATCCTGCGCTGGAACAAACTGATGGCTATTATTTCTCTCATTGTGCATGTTTTTATTCGACCAGTTTTAATCATTTTCCTTATCTAGATCTATACCCAAATACTGACTCATTATAAACAAATAAATGTGGATCTTTGTCAATCCCCCTTCAATATCAGACACAATATTATGAGGGACAGAGAGTCAAATGTAAGCGAATTAAGGATGGCATTGTAAGCAGTAAATGTTAAACTGCATGACTGAGAGATGTATGTCCGTGTATTTGGCTTTAATAACACAAACGAGTCTGTCATAATCAGTGGACAAACAATTACATATTCCTCGTATTACATACTTCGTGGAAATATATTTAATTGCTTAGTCGAGTGAACCGTCTTCAGACATAATGAAATAATACAATAGCGGATTCAAGAGTGTAGTATATTCGTACAATGTATTTCACCCATTCTGATTACGCACGTACTTTTCACACATATTTATGTGTATAGCAGTATAAACCTGAAAAGGAATTTACCATGAATCAAAATATCTTCTTAATGTCGACAAATCAGATAAAAGATAGGAGAGAAAGGTGGCAATTTTATCGTTTACAATAATCCTTGATTAGAAAATTGTATTATTGTATTTCAGAGTAGTAGTAAAGTTTTTATAATTTATGGATAGGACCTCAATAAATTTGACTATCTGATCTGAATCCAGCCTACAGGTGGTTTCAGATGAACTGTTAAAGACATATTTATAGACCGTTTCTCTGAGACGTGTTTCGCTTAGATGGTGTCGGGAATTCACTTTCAGGGACAGCGGAAACAGATGCTTTAATGTGTTCCTGCAGCTACTCAAGAATGTATTCTGCAGTCCTAACTTACAAAGGTCGATAAATCTTCCTTACTTACTTCTGGTCACACATACATGTAATTTGATAAGCATAGTGCGATACTGGATTACCAATCATGTTTTGTGATGGTTTAGAGGTTAACGTAAATTTCATTTCATGTGATAAAATGAGCTTAACTGCACAACAAATTCTATAGAGTATATTTTATAAAGTTTGTCCTGTAATATTATCGTGTATAAGATTTAAGAATCCCAGTAATATTCTTCTTATAAAAGTCTTGTTAAATAAAAAGTCAAATTCCGTGGGGTAAAGATAATTCTTTCTGGTATTAAAAGTATGTTTTGTAAGGATCATGTGATAGAGAAGAACACTTGCACACCTACATCATATGCACTTTGAAGCAAGTAGTACATACAACGCTTCATCAGAGCTACGAAAATGAGACTTGCGAAAAGATATTTGAATGCAAGCTTTCATTCATGTAACGAAAAGATATTGAAACTGAATCAAAATAATTGCTTATACTAATGAAATTATACGACAGAATTATCGAAACAAAAAACTGCCATTAGAAGGGAAGTCGGTATCATGAAATGCGCTAAGCATAAATGTAACAAATTATTGCCGTGTTGCTTGTACTGACATACTAGGAACAAAAAGGGTTAAAATGCTTACTGTCAAAGCTGATAGCTTAATTTTTATCGTCTACACTTCTAACTTTGTACAACTAAAGCAATTAAGCTCATATATTTCCTTGAATGAAAACATCCTACGATTTTTCATATCTTGCATTCTGAGAAGAACATAAGTCTTCAAGCTTTGAAGTTTTAGCAACCGTGGTTTTATTTTCACGATGCAGAGTTGCTGGTTTCACACTTACTCTTCACTCTTTTTCAGGCTTACTATCAGATAGGTAACATTTTTGGATGCGCTGATCTGGGATAAAACCTTGATCACTTCGTTATCGTGTATTCGACCATTGTGTCAGTAGGCACCTAATTTTAACCTAAGTTGAGTTTCGCGCGTTCGTTCGTGCCACGCTACTAGAAATATAAAACAAACAACAGCAGTGTATTCATATTGTTACCGACAAACCAGATTTAACTATTTAACTCCATAAGGTTTCATTTTACCACCACTGTTGATGTATACACGAATACTTGGGAGCGACGGAATACAAAACTTTCAGTAAGTAAAATTGAGATGATGTAATGTTAAAAGTACAATGGCTTTCGTGCAGTGTCACTTTCACCATGACTTATTCGATAATCTAATAATACAGATAAACTTCATGCCAATTTCCATAAAAATGTTGATTCAGCTTTTTATTTCACTGGACCTGAACAGTAGAAAATATAAGCATATGTCTGTCTGATGGTTATCACACAATAGACATATACTTCTTAATAAATTCAGAATTCGAGGGCTGTTTTCAGCCATTTTAAAAGTCAACATTTAAGTTTGAAGTGATCTAAAGACTAGTCAAATTCCATTGTTGTCCAAGTACACTTCTAAATAAGGCTAATGAAATAGATAAAACACACAATGGAAGGGATATGAACGCAAAATAAATTCTGAGGGAATTGTGGTACTTTCACATATCTTCAGTGTTTAAGCGGTATTCCTATTAAAACAATTACAACGACTTTAAGATTACCATTTTCAACTGATTCTTTTTGCAATTGAATATAGCAATTTATTCTTAAATGTCCTCATCAAATAAAATATTAGATGGAGTAATTTATCAACTTAATGAAGCATATCGCCTACTTGGTTCATTTAACACAATGGAATAGTCTTGAATTGTGTTGTTTTAAGCAATCGACACGAAGAACACTGTAGATGACGTTATTATAGTAAAATAGCAGACTAAATCTTCAATAACATTAGTAATAATTACTGCAAACAACCAAAATAAACAAATCAAAACCGAAATTACATTTTAGTTCATTAATTAACTTTCTATAGTTATGAAATTCGGATTATTTTATTATCTAAATAAAGTTTGAAAGTGAAGGAAAAGGAAGTGAACTAAGAAGTTTTAGTGGAAACAAAAGACTAAAAAATAGTAGGTATCCTCTGCAGAGTATAGTGTGGCTCCCATTTCAAGGTATAAACAATGTAAATAGGAAGCCTTTATTAATTTTTAAAAAAAGCGAGAATTACTAAAAATTGTTAATTAAGAGTTTATTATTTACTTAGTTATTTCTCTCACACTTTTCACACTTGATCACCTGTATTCGTCAACCAGTATTCATGCTTTATTTGGTTATAATTTATTTTGTTAATGTGATAATTAAATGATTCATTTATGATAGTTTATTGGCTGAAAAGAAGAACAAACTTAATAGGTGAATTTCCTCATTAACCTCTTTTTATTGTATGGTTGTGATCGATTTTTTCAATCAGTGTAACAGACAGTGTAACACACAATGCTTCGTTAGAATGATGGAAACGTATCTTACTAAGATAATACGATCATGGTGCATTTATCTCAGCTGGATAATAGGCGTTGACACAGTTGACGAAAACATGATGGAAACAAGGGAAAGGCAGCATAACGACTTCTTTGAAACCTGCTTTCAACTAAAAGTGGAAATATTAGCTAAAAGGAATCTAAATAATATTCAAAAGAGCACTAAAATACATACATATATACGGATACGAGTTTAACAGGAAGGGTTTGTATGATCTGCAACAAACTTCAGATAAAACGATATTTCAAATAACTTTGTGAGTTTTGCAGTCAGAAATTCTACCTTCTTCAGGTAGTATAACTTCAGGGATTTCCAAATATGAATGTTGTTTGTAAACCTCCTTTCGGAGTTGATCGAAAAGTTGTTCAAGACTTTTGGGTGGAGAGTATCAGTAGCGGTGGTGACAGTAATGTCCTCTGATGTCCCGTTACTTCAAGGAAGCCTAAAGGACAAAACTAAATATTAATCTACATCTGAGTCTTCATTAGTTAAGGAGGTTATACTTGTTGTTCCATGTTTTATATCCAAAAAAATTCAAGAACACTAATCTTTGTGATTGTAAAACACTAACAACAAGTCTGTAGAAAGTTTTAATTCAGCGTCTTGTCAACATTATTCCTTGACATTTAACAGCAGTTTTTCGCACAGTTATCTAGAAAGTGGAAAAGCACTTCTCGAAGTCAGTCTATGCTTTTCTTATCTTTATCTGTGATACTTTACACTCGATTTAAAATTTTACGGTTTGTAGCTACCTGATTAGTTTTGAAGTAGATCTCTAAATGAACCGAAATCATTCATTTTTTTTCCTTGGCGTTCCTCAGTGGAACATAGGGCTTCAAGCTAGTGGCTTGGAGTTTCTGTAGCAGTGTTTATTTTACAGGATGGGGTTGCCAGCCTCATGCCCAACCTTTCCTCTTTACCAGCATTATTTCTGGCCCAGTGAGGTAAAAGAGTGCGTTGGCAGCCGGGGATCGCCCCCCGGACCATGTGCATGGTCGGCGAGCGTCCTAGACACTATACCACCGACGCACGAAATCATTTATGAGCACACTAGTATTCATTTTAGGACTCTGGCGGTACTCATCCATTTTGTCACAAGAAATCGAATTCTGTGTGTTTAGGTTACCAGGTTAGCACATTATCGATTTCTTATTAAAATGACTACTTTCATTATTATTGAATTGAATTTTTGATTTTCCCGTCGATGAGAAATGCAGGTACATCCAGCTGACGAGTCCTAAATAGGACGAAATGCATATCCTGGATTCCACTGCTAGCCACCATCCACCAATTGTATACTTTCATTATTAATTAAATATGTGGAGGACTTACTGGAGTACGAATGAGAATTCTCAACCGGCGGTACCCACCAAGTTAGGTGTCAAAAGAGACGCATTGTTGATAACGTGTAATGATGGTGGCAACGTATTCTGAATTGGCGAAAGCTTGAATTAATAAGCTGGGATGATTAACATGCTTACCTGGTATAGACTGTAGGCCTTAGTTTTATTACTTCTTCGGTCTTGTTAGCATACTATTGAGAAGTCTCAAATCAGGACTACATAATTGTTCATCACCCAGTGGTTTTCAATGGCTATCTAACTGATATTGGTTCATTGTGACATCTAACCTGAGACTGACATAACGTTACTCACTTCAAAACATGTATTCTACGTTTTATTCCACATCAGTTTTCCCCTTAGTCAAACTGAAACTTTGACAAGGACTCATTAGTTCCACGGACTGTGTGTTGTAAACGCAAATTATTTCAACTGTTTGAGCTTAAAACTATTTTAGATGTCAAAACTGGAAGCAAAGTTGAACTGTACATACTTTAGGAGTTAGAGTTGTAATCGACATAATCACCGAAGGAGGATCACTTCGCTGAGACATCTGTTTCTTTATCTTCTAACTGCACTGAGAATAGCTTTGACAAACCTTCGCTTTAATATTCATGACTTTAAAATCAGATGAAGGTGGAGTAATAACTTGATTATTTTCACCCTAGAGTTCACTATATATATATATATATATATATCATGTTATGCGTGTTAGACGAAGAAGAATATAAACATAACATTTCCTATCTAACAGACAGGCTGATAAAAAGTATCAAGTTTCTTTTCCGATAAATCCCCTCGCTTTTTCTTCAGTCAAGTGAACAGTAATCAAATAAGTAGAAGTTTTCAACTGTCTTCGTTTACTCTGTAAAACAACTTCTCAGGAAACTATACAATTTGATGCATATAAAGTGAAGCGGATGACATGAAATACGTGAATTTAAAAACCTAACACCAACTAAGGATGAAGTAGTTTTCCATTAGGATGAATGAATTAGATCACGACCTAATTAGTACATCAGGAAAAATTAATTGTTATTAAATTATTCTTTTCGTGAGAATGTAGCGATTAAAATATAACATGACACCACATATGGACAAAACCCTCATTTTATTCATTCGTGAAGTTTAGGCGACTTAAGTCTCTCCTAAAAATGAGACTTGCGTTAGTTAGCCGCTAAGCTACAGACTTTTTCAGTATATAACTAAGCCAGACACAAAATAAATTCTGATAAAAGATAAAAAGTATAACCGCTTAAATCACTGGTTTCTGAAACATTTATCAGTAAGGCTTTCTTTCCAGTAAAGATTAGCACTTACTGATAAGTGTTGACAAGTGAAAATTCACGTGAAGCACAGCTTTCTGGTGCTATTATTCAAATGAAATTTTTAAAAAATATCAACAGTTTACGGACGAAGTACTCATAACATGCTTTTTTAAACTTTCATATTCATATTCATTTTTAGCAAGTCACACAGACGAGTAAAAGAATTCAATGATATTATTAGCTATACAAATGGCATGAGTTATCCATAAATTTTGTTCTGATTCTTGTTTTCCTTTTGTCGAATCAGTTAACAGAAAAAAAATTATTTTCCCTAAAAATCTCTCTATTGAAACGTGTTTTTATGCATTTATCACTGGATTAGATATTTCCAAATGCCTACCCAACCTCATTGAAAAACTGAACACAATTTTTTCATCTGAAATTGACCAGAATGTTTTAAAACAAATATGGCATATGTGGAAAATATTTACGTTTGAAGCAATAATCAAGCGTCTGTTGAAGGAAATGTTTATCAAGCCTAGACAAAGGAAAAATAAATGTGAAGAACGTCGATTTTAAAGATATCTGACGACTTAGTTCTATGCGAACTTGGTCGATTTATTTTCTTACGCAGTGAAAATTTATGTCATCGGATAGCAAGTACGAGAACGCTGAGTTTCCTATTCATTGAGATTAGACATCATTAGATCTTGTGAATCACTACGATGAAAGGCAGTTTGATATGAAAAACCGGTGGGTTGCATCGAATCCCTGAAGTAACTCAGTGTACAAAGATCTTTTGGCTTAGATAAAAGTGAAATTTAGCCCCTCTGTTGTACAGAATTACACGCAGATGGTGCAGGTGCTCACCTACTAGTCTATTAAAGTTGTCACTAGAAACTCACATTCCTCCTTTTGAAAGTCAGATGCTTTACCCATTAAGCTCTCTGGTCTCAATTCGCCCTTCGCTTACGTACGTAATTTAATAACTCTTATAATAAATTCATTCATATCAGTCAAATCACTGAACACATCTTGAACTTCACATCGGTTTCCATTTCACACACAGTCATACATTCAACCAAACCAACTATTACAATTACCAACACTCCATGAATATGTTAAAACAATTCACTGATAGACCAGCCCTTAGTAGTAACTCCATTATACATGCACATCAGTTAAGCTACCGCAAAAACTCTTACAATTCATACCTGTGTGAGAAATTGGAACCGAGACAAGGCACAAGGGCCAGTAGGGATTCAAAAAGTTTGGGAATACCATTAAATCTCCTTCATCAAGCATTCATCACACAGGATTTTATACCCAAGCAGCTCATTCTTATAAGCGAATGAATAAAAAATGCTGACAATTCAGAGTAATAAATGAAACTCCAAAATATAACCTTACAACTCTTTGGAAAAAATAAGAGGCAATCATAGTAACACTCAGATAAAACAATTTGTAATATGGAATAACATCAGGAATATGAATCGATGAAAAAAATGAACAGGATTTATTTGAACCCCACTGAATCGTGGAAGGATAAGTGTCAGTGATGTTTACTTGTCATTGTCACTATTCAATTATCTTATGCGACACCAACATGAACAAGGTATTTTGAATGTCACAGAGACAACGGCAGAATGACAGAGCATGATGAGTGTTCATTTGTGGAATGTTGAAAGACAGGCAACTCAATGAAGGAAATATTCCTTTCGACAGATGATAAACTCTAGCACTTGTAATGTCTGTCATATATTACTGGCAAATCTGAATCGCTCTTAGTCTCTCAGACTCTGCTTGACAGACAGCTTTGCGGGAAGAAGCTGGTCTGTCAGGATAATCACACTCAATCGGAAGACTTTCACGGTCTCAAAGTAATCTATTCTTCTGTGATTTTCAAGATAATTTATATATGTCAGGTCTGTTCCGAGAATAATGTACCTGCTCTGAACTGTTTTATTCCATCTACTAGATGTACATAGTCTCCGATAAAACATTTCCAAACAAAAATATGAGTAATACCTGGATAACTAATTGTTCGTAACTTCCTAAAACTTCTGTCAGTGTCCAAAATAGTATGATTATACATACTACTTGCTGAGTGATATTAGCAGTTGAAACCCATTCACATTTACTAGAGGTGCTTACTAGCCTGATCAGGTAGAAATAAACACAGGCCGACAGTTTCATCATTTGGGGTGGAAAGCAACAGCAATGACCCCAAAAGCAAACAACTCAGAGATCTGAATCGTTTATCTCCAGCAGACAGCCAGAATCCATGTGCTTTGAAATAATTAGGTCGTGTGAGGTGGGTTAAGCCGGCTGAAAAGCACACTAAATAAATGAAATATAGTGATTAGATTATTTCAATTTATTTATTTGATGAGAACTGCTGTCTGATGTAAGTAATTTAGAAGCTACTCGTAGAGATCATCAGTGTCTCATAAAACGCTATTTTTATTGCCATCTTGACCTCCATTTATGATGGATGGTACTACTATGCGAAAAGTTTTGCTTTCCAAAGGAAACTGTGGTGATATCTTACCTTGAACTGTGTAATTTGCAAATGAGAAACTGGACTGTTTGCAGTAATGTAAGGCGAAATGAAAACAATTGGATTCACAACATACTGTCTATGACATCTAAAACATCTATGCATGAAGGCACATTATTCATTGAAAATTAAGACTTTCTTATGTTTGAGAAAAAAATTACTAACGCTGTATATTCAAAACTGTATATCACGTGGTACTGATATCGGACACCAACTTGCTTGCTTATTTCTTATAGTAGTCCATCAATCAGAAGTGATTTCTTAAACTGAAGTTCCTCATTACCCATAACAGGAAAAACATTTCCCATTTTTTACTTATATGACGAACTGTGTTCCACACACTACTTGAGCAAACTTCAAGAAGCCGTTTTCTTCATTATTATTATTATTATTATATCCTTTAATTCCTAGAGGAACATACGGCTTCAGCTGCGCATCTCCATTGCCTTGTGTTTCCTGCCAACTTTTTCACTACGCTCCAGGTCTGTCCACATGCTTTCACCTCCTCCTCACATCACCTCCTCCAAGTCACCCCACACTGACGACCAACTCGCCACCCGCTTCCCTTTCGGGTTCTACTCGAGCAATGGCTTGTGTAGTGATGTCGCTTGACTGTTTCCTCAGAGTATGGCCAGCCAATCCATCTCCATTTCTTCCTGCCTACTTGTTTCGCAATCGGTTCCTGCTGGGTTGGTTCGCTCATTGCCAGAGATCTTTGTTGCTGATCTTTTCTGACCGGCCATCTGATCTTGAGTGGTATTGAGCGAAGACAACTCTTAATGAAAGTCTGTAGTTTGTTTGAGATGCTCTTTATGACGCGCAGTGCAAGTCTCTGATCCGTATAGTAGCACTGACTGGCTTCACATTGGAGTTGAAAATCCGGATCTTATTTTTGATGCTGAGTAATGTTGACTTCCACACAGACTTGAGAGTAATGAAAGCCTGTCTTGCTTTTCCGATTCTGGCTTTGATATCCTCGTCAGTTTCGTCCGCCTGTAGTTGAAACGATGCTTCCCAGGTAGGTGAAGGAGGCTGTTTCTTTCAGGTTCCTCCTATTTATGCTGGCTGACTGTCGTCTGTTGTTACTGTTGGTGTTGGCCAAGAATCTTCATCACCTGAAGTCCTATCCTCTTTGAATGCTTCTTCTGCCAAATTGTTGCTTTTCACTTGCATATCTTCCAGTTTGTGGGAAATCAGACATATATCATCGACGAAGTCCAAATCCTCGAAGTATTTTGTGTGAGTCCATTTTATGCCTGTCTCCTGATTGCCCTTGTCTGTCGCATTATCCAGTCTACTGCAATCAGGAAGATCATCGGCGATAATAGACAGCCTTGCCTCACTCCCGTCCTCACTTCGAGGAATTCCGTGAGTTTCCCGTTGTGGATTACTTGGCATGCAGCATTGTCGTGTAACTGTTGGATGAGATGTATAATTGTCGATGTCACCCCCTAGTAGCAAAGTAGTTGCCAAATCACCTCTCGATCGATGCTGTCGAAGGCTTTTTCACAGTCGATGAAGTTGAGGGAGGAGGAGAGGTGACTGACATTCCAAGCTTTGTTCAATGATGATCCATAGAGTGGCGATTTGATCAATACATGACTTGTTTCTCCTGAATCCGGCCTATTCCGATCGGAGTTTTGCATCCACGGCTTGTTTGATTCTCTCCAGGATGATGCGGCTAGGTATTTTGCTTGGGACTGACAGGAGCATAATTCCACGCCAGTTTTTGCATTGTTATTTTCTATAGTTTGGTTTACAAGAGTAAGCTATGTTTTTACGAGTTGATCACGGACTGATATCAGTTAGGGAACCATTGAAAACCAGGGACTACGGGACAACCACTGTTTCATCCTAGTTTGGGAATCATCGGCAGTACGCACCCACTGGAATACGAATTGGTAGAAGTTAGAATTCATGAGCCATTGAATCGGGTCCCAGTGACTGCATGGTATACGAGCTTTCCTTGTGACCGGAAGGTCCTGTGTTCGAATCCCAGTGGGTGCATACTGATGATGATTCCCAAACTAGGATGAAACAGCAGTTGTCCCGTACTCCCTGGTTTTCAATGGTTCTCTAACTGATATCAATCCATGATCAATTCGTAAAATACAGAAGTTTATTATCTCCTGACAGTTACATAAATATCTGGGTGTAAATGTTAGAGAAAAATGAACTCATTCAACTTTCTTTAAGTTAATCATTTGTGCAGTAATACAGAAGTGTGTATGTGGTGGCTTATTTCAAAAAATGAATTTCATGAAACTGCAACTGACCAATCACATCAGTAGTAAAATAAAACATCGCCATACCGTTTGCAGAATGCTGAAATTAGGTTAAGATTTTAAAATATGGAAAACATCATCAACTGTGTTGGAATGAAACGTTATAATCTTTCGAAAAGCTGAGTGATTCGATTTTAATTCCCCATTACTTTTTGTTTTTTTTATCTCTGTAACATTATTGCATGCAAAATGAAGACGAAGGATTTATTTAATGCATTGTAGTTTCACCTATAGATTTTGAATAATATTTTTAGTTTAGTGCAAAGTTTTGATGAATCCCTGAAAGCACCCAGTAACAATTAACTTCAGGTTAGTTACTGTCTTTGAGTAGAATAGGAAAACATTGACGCTGTTGAATCAATCACGTACCATTTGTTCCCTTAATTTGGTGTACTTCAGTAACCTAGTTCACTGTGACCACGAAATCATGTGATACAAAGAGGGGCTAATTGTTACTCGTTAAGCATCATCATGATGTTTTTATCGCGATTTATATATATATATATGAGTGGCAGATAGATTGCAATAACACTGGCTTTGTCTCCATTCATATAATCAACATGGGAAGTACATTCGTAATTATCAATTTTAATTCAGATTAGCCGTTTTGTAGTGAAGTAAAACATAACGATAGATATCTGTATTCATTATTATTATTATTATTATTTCTGTATTATTTCTGTATCTTGAATGTCTTGCTAAATTTACCTGATTTCCAATATTAGTTTTGCTGTCATTCACATCGAATTTTTTGAAATCTATCTTTCCTCAATGTACACCGTAGGTCCCTTATTATTATCTAGTGTCTCGTCTTCCTTAGAGGTTGTTACTGTGTAAAAGTTTATGAAATGGGGTTACTGCATTTGAATTCCTATTACCATATGACAGACACCTGAATTATCAGTTTTAAATTGTTCAAACACTTAATGCTTTCTGTAATTGTTTTAACTTTATTCAGCCAGTTTGAAGTTTAGAACAGTAGGCCTAAATAGAAAAGGAAATGAGGAAGTTGCGGAAAATAAATCTGATTATTTTGTGTTTATTGAGTAACTAACATATCCAATAATGAAGTGTATTTGAAACAGAACATGCTAACGCTGCATTACATCTTAGCCATAATTTGTTTGGGAATAATGCCATCAAGCTGATGCGATATGGCAGCGATCTTCAACCCAGACTCGGTTCATTGAATTGGTAACTAAAAAAATTACATTACCGGATTTATATACATATATAAATACTTCTATCTTACTAATGGCCCAGGAAAGCTTCTAGTGTTAAGCATAAATGTCTTTATGATATCTTTGAATTAGACAATATGAAAATTACCGTGAAGTTCATTTTCAACACCATGTTATTCTGACTGACAACCCAAAGTGTATCCATCTGTAGATTCCGTTCTCAAGAGGGGAAATATTTAACTCATTACACATGAATTCATTTATCACATATATATATATACATATGTATAATGATTTCCTTCCTGATGATCTAGCACAATGTATCTGTACCTTTACTTTTCTGATTTGTGTTCAACATTTCAACGCTATACTAAAAGCATTCCGGTTGATTAAATTTAAATAACATGTTTTTATTTCAAGCAATACGCTTATATTTCAATAGTCCATGTTGTTTTAGTTTTTGCCCAACACACATTTTATTGTTGAATTATACACTCTCATTACGCTACATGTACAACTGCGATACATATATGTATATATTTTATTCTTAATTAATGTAAAACCAATAAAGTGTCAATACCTCCAAACGGCAACTTTCCAGAATCCCGAAATTCCCATTATCAAGCTGATAGTGTCGCCCAAGAGAAACTGACCGCCTTAAGTAAAACAGATAAAGATTTCTTTGGTATGAGCAATATGTACGGTCAAACTATTCTAGCTGACCTGTCATTATGCATTTATATATGCACATACATTTAACACAAAATTAGTTGTTGTCAAATAAACAAAAACTGTGTTGAATCATGAAAATATAACTTTCTTCTACAGAACCACTTAGCATACTCTTTTCACTCACAATTGCCTCTCTCCCTCTCTTTCTGAATTCTATATTTCATTAACGCTTCGATGAAGAGAACCTTAGGCCTTGTAACACACAGAAAGTTTTAAAATATTGAAGGAAAAACGTTATGAACATGTAGTTCGCCGAAAACATTTGTCATACCCCATCCAGACCCGTAAAAGTACAAAGTTTAAATTATGCTTGAAAACCGGTTAGGTATAAAGATGTGAAGTTTTTAGGTGAATATCAGAACAATATGTTGACTGTTAAGCAGTTCGAAGGTTAGGAGGATCCTTTTATCATTGAGAACCACCAAGCAAGCAAAACTCACGAGTTGCTGAAGAGTTGGTTTCCTCCTACTTTCTAAGTCAAAAACCCTAACATGTCTATAGTTCATAAACTTAGCAATTTAAAAAGCATTCAGAAAGAAAAACACCAGTCGGTAGTTCTCACCTTTTCTCTATCTACCAACAGTATTCGTTCCAGACTCAAGTAGACGTTTTGTGAATATTACACTCAGGCTGAAGTTGCAAGTTATTACCATAAAAATTCAGACAGTAATGAAAACATCAAAATATTTTAGACATGATTACTAGATAACATTAGGTGCCAGTTGAAAGTGCGTAAGAAAACAGATTTTATTACAAAAGAATCTGAAGCGCATATGAACACACAGATTTAATTTTCCATGACCAATTTGTGTACCATGGCAAATACCCTTTCGATATTTCTTTCTCCTATATCATTTTCTAGAAAGAATATCTGATGCTGGTTGAAAAATGTATGAATTTCGCTTGTGAAATGATGGATTTATGCAGAGGTACACAAGAGGTTGAAGCGGTTATATCAGACTTCCTAGAAGACGGAACAAATATTCGTGATCCACTGGGTCGTCTTCGGCTTGCAATACGTTTTGAAGAGAAAAAGGTAAACTCATTTTCTTACTTAAAATCTGTTTACTACAATAATCTTTTATACACTGAACTTTTGCAAGTGTTTTACACCATTCAAAACCTAGTGGTGAATGATATCAATCAAAAGTCTGAAGGATAATACGGATTTCGTAAGTTTTGTCAGTGATGAGTTTGTCTTTAGGTAGGGTAGAAGGTATACAGTTATGAAAAATCCCAGATTAACAAAAACAGCTCTCAAATATTTCGTTAATTCATAAGTTATGAAATTTCACCTGAATTTGACGTGGATGTATGAGATATAGGGAGACAGAGTTCCAAGTGAACTTATAAATAACAGTGCAATAAAATTCTGCAAACTGTACTTGGATAAAATAAAAATGAAAAAGGTTTCTTTCAAATGTGTTAAGATTGACCTAAGCCAGTTGTTCGATGGCGCTGTCAGGAATATTTTACCGTAAAGACAAGTATGATATGTATTTATATCATAACCTGTTCGTATAAATCTAAACTCACCAAATATCCACTGGGAAATAATTTCCATAGAATCGTGATGCACCTCCCAGCCGAAGCTAACTACGAGAACATAAAGTCATTAATTAATATTTTTTACAGCATTTAATTGATAATGATTTTTCTGCTTCATCTCTGAACATTATTTTGCAAAATCAGACTGAATCTGTCAAGCTTACATTTACTTTACTTCAAAGACTTCATGGCAATGCATAGTCGGATGTCGGAAATTTGTATACAAAACCAGTTGGTACTGTTTCTTTCATTTTATCATCTGTTTTGCCACACAGACTCACACATTTTAATATTTCATCTTGAAATGTGCTTACTCTTACACAGATTAAACTTTCAGCTGTTCAGATCCTTTCCAATCAATCGTGTGATTATTTGGTGGTATTCATTTACTGATGAAAGCTATGTTATCCTTTATTTTGACCTATTTAGAAAATCAAAATAGGGTTTGCTTTTGCTAAATTCACATCTAATCAGACAATGCGATTTAGCTTATCAGGACTAGTAAACTCCAAATTAATGCACTGTGAAAACATATCTACTTAAGCCATCTATATTAGTTGTGTGATGAATTGCATTCGGTATCGACGTAACTGCTTCACTTTCATTCCTAACCACTGCTTATCTTTCGATTATCATAAATTATGTTTTGCGGAATTTCTATTAAACCTTTAAATAGTATATATAGTCTAGTATTCATTCAGTGCAAAATTTGATTTTTGGGCATAAGTAAAAAAATTATGTGATGATGAATTAAAGAAATGTGCGTGGTGAAAACTTATATTCATTCAGCTTTTATAAACATTTTTCCATTGCTTTGCGTTGAAAGTGGAACATAAGACTTCTAAGTTTTTCTTAAATTCCATTAATTGTAATGTTGTCTTTACGGAATGGGTTGCTTGCCACACGCCAAGCTTTCCCTCTTTTCCGAACTTACTAGCAAACTAGAAGAGGTTTAAGAGTGAATCTCCCAGGGAACACGACCTGGATATCCCGTCTGGCTGGCAAGAATTCTGCTGCTGAATCACTGACGCATACTTGTATGAGCTAATATGTATTTTAAAAAATAACAGATAATTGTACCACACCTGCGCAGTGATGATAGTATACTTGGCTGTCACTTCAAACATGCATACAACAGCCAGTCATCATTTTATGAGACCTATTTCACCTATCGCTTAAAGTAAGTCAAACATTATCGGCAGTTTTTTTTCCTGTTTTTCGAATAGTCTACTAGCAATTATACTCACTCAACCACCTACCCATATAAATACCATAAAGTATGTATGTCAAGTCAAAAATGCATTTCTAAATTCCTTATGTTCCTTACAGTAACAGAACACACAGGCAAACAAATACACATACATATGTGATTTAATCTAACTATTACTATCTCCTCTGCTCTTTTTTAATTTTTTACCTGATTATTTTGTTGCCTTTTCTACTTCTGTTTCTGGTTTCTTTTTTCTCTTGATTTCTTCATGATCGATTGAAAAAAGTAAATTAAGGATAAATCCTTATGGTTAATTTTATTTTACATAGTCCCTCTTTGTTTCCTCTCATCATGTTGCTTGATGTATCTTTCAATTTGGCGTTTTTTATTTTTGTTTTCTCAACAATGATTTTAAAGTGAGTAAATTAGATTTCTCTTACACACATACGTATGCACATACACAAACACGCACAAAAATTCATGCAGACAAAAAAAACAATGTGAAGAAACATCTTTCCCTAGAAGAGAATAATATACGCCACAGTTCTTGATGAACTTCACATCTATACCTCCTTCAGTTTCTGTCGCTTTGTTTCTCTCCATCTCTTTTATCTCTCTCTCCCTCTCTCTGTATCTGTCTACCACTCTCATTGCTTCACTATTCGCTAACATCAGTTGTAAACAGATAATCACATATAAGTCAGGAAATCGACATGAGGTATTAAAGAGGTTACAATACTTTGAAATATCATTACAACATATACCTCTGTAGCATTGATAGTCTGACTCATCCTATAACTGAGAGCAGCTCTTTCTGTGTGTGTGTACGTGATTGTAGGAGTGTACGCACAACTGTGATTACCTTCTGTTTATTTATATACATAAACAATTTTAGCCTTCAATATAGGGATTAATAAAACCCATCCTTTTGATTGAATTTTTCAAGAATATTTTCCTGAAGTTGTAAAGAATATTATTATCAGAGTCAGTATGATTAGTGTTAGAGTATTTTGTTGTTTTCATCGTTGTGATTGTTATTGCTGTTCACCTTGTCTTAAAAATCAGCAAGACTTTGTGTCATGATGCCTAAAGCTGTATTTTCATCTCCAGTATTGTTTTTATTTGGCCTTTCTAGTCGGAAACTAATTTGTGTCAAATGAAATGAAAAAAGAGATGACTTATTTTTGGTCTTCTGAAATTTGTTTTGTTTTAATTGATGTATGTCTATATGTGTGCTGATGTCGTTTTGTGTCCGAAAAAAAGATAGTCTTCATTCTTTCGATCTAGTCCTACACTTAATATAACCAATGTGCTCGATTGTTTAAGTGTTTAATGAAGACTGATGACAAGACCGTAGCCCTAATAATTCCGTTAAGTTGAAAGACTCTGACTACATAAGTCTGCATGCTCATTTAGATCATACAGCAGGCGATTTTCATCTCATCAGTGAACAGTTTTTGAGGCTTAGTTACCGAATTTTGTTAAAATGTACTGGTAAGAATGACACTGTGGCCTTCATAGATTCATGGTATGGTATGTTTCTCGCATGCAGTTATTATTAAGTTTCACTTAATTTAATTATGGATGAAATATTCCCAGGGCCTAAGACATGCAAGTGTACAAAAAATATATTTGAACATTATCTGAGAAAACTGTCCTGAAAACTACTTGTTAGAGCTTTAAAGGTGAGAATAAACACTGACGACAACTCAAACATTCTATTGAACTGTAAACAGATTAGCATTAATAATTTAGACTACCATTCTCTTCTAGTACCCATGATCGGTTTTCAGATAATTGTATCAAAGAATATACTGAAATGCTTATTGTGGTAACATTGTTGATGTTATCTGTGGTATGAAACATTTCATGTATTGTGACTGACATTTTTCATCAATATTTTCAGTCCTTATTAGCCAAAATTATTTTTTCTGTTTCTCTTATTTCGAAAATAAGTCTGTAAGTAATAAGTGTTCTATCTTAAGGCTTGTCAGTGCTAACTGCTGACTCATTTATGAGATTTCCCTGTAGATTAGAGAGCATGAAAACATTTATTAGTCCCAATTCAGATTTATTCACATATTGACGTGAGTCAAAGCATCATTGGTATTTGGGACCCATTAGCAGTGCGCAAACATTAAAGCATCCGGAATAGAATCCCCACTTTATCATCACTAAGCCAGCCCACTGACCACTCTGTCAGGTGATACGCACTGTCGAACTGTCCTTAACTTGAACTAAACAGACGTCTATCGCCCTTTGGTTTTCAACGATCCTTCGATTTATACCGACTCGTGATGAAATTTACATTAAAATTGATGGAAGTCCTCATAAAACCCAAAATCTGAGTTTAATTATCTGTTATATAAATGCACTCATCCTCATATTTTACTAAATTTATCATGATACTTTTGATTAAGCGCAATAACACAGTAAACGACTTTTGTTTTGATTGTATGTATGCAAGAGAGGTTTCTTTTCTGAACTTACGAATAAGTGATTCAGATTGTTGATGGGACCGTTCGCGGAATCCGTAGTTTAGTACAATAGCACCAATATATTAGTGAAATCAATTGAGTTACGAAGGACACGTTTCTGATTCATGGCGACGGAACTGAAAACAGTGGTCAAAACATCCTTTATCTTTTGGTTTACTGAGTATTCATCAAGATTTCCTTGATGGGTAGTTTGCAGTTTTTATTTTGATTGCTGAGATTTCGTCTAGTAGTCTCATGAATCAACCATACGTAATTCAGAGAATGCAGGGAGAAAGCAATACAGGTTTCGAACTGTTTACACCGTAGCCGAATGGTTGATAACACAAGGGTCTTGAATGTGCTTGCTCACTTCGCTTCTTTATGCAAAACAATGCAATTATTCCATTCTGTGAAGGATATTTGTGGACTTGAGATTTTTACGAGAAACGAAATCCAGATCTTCAACATTTAGGGCAGGTCAGTGCTCCCTCATGGTTCAGAGACTTTCTGCACACCTCAAGAGAAGCTTTCCAAATAGGCTCCGAACTTTTATCAACAACTGCTTTTTCTAGCCCCATAATGTTGTTCAGAGGGCTTGTTTGGATTATTAGACAACGAACCAACTAGTTAACTAATGCTCAACAAATATGCAGTAGAAAATGAAGATTGACTAGATATATACAATGGTGACACTACACGCCTGGTGGAACCCAAGTGGGATACAACACATTAGGCGTCCGAGTATGACATGGAGGAGATCGTCTAAGGAGACAATGGAGGCTTATGAGAGATAGTGAAACTGTTTGAAGAAGACTGCAGGGAACAGAGTAAAGTGATTGTAAGCTTCTGAAGGTCTACGTTTCACCAGAAACCCAAGGGAATGGCAATAATACGAATCCTCTAAACAGAATTTCTGTACTTTGTCGAACTAATTTAGAATTTCCCAACGACCGGGTCAAAATAACCAATCGGATTCCATTGTGGACTCTTCGACCATGCCTTGTCATCAACAGTATGTCACTTCCATAGTGGTGGCCAGTGGTGTGTTTCCGAATGCTCGTTTCCAGATATTTGTAACGATATTTCTGCATCTCTAGTCTGTTATGATTTTGCCATTAAACCAACACACCAACGGAAATCAAGCATTTCCGTTCAGTATAATCAAATAGTGGGCTATTCAAAATAATTCTGACAAGCAGCAACTGATACCCGTCTCACACGAAATGGCTTCTGTGAATAACGCTTGGGCTGTTGGTTCCATACTCAGTGGTAACTTCCCCACTAACGGTGCGTCGCCTATCCTTTGAGACTGTTCATTTGATCAACATTATCGAGCCAGAAAAAAGTATCCCATTTTAAAAGTCCAGACACGTCAAATGGACGAATTTCGAACACGGGGGAATTCGCGTCTTGGATTCCATTGCTAACTAATACCAACTGAGTAACGGAATATTTGTAGCTTAGAAAATTTTCAGTGGTATTTAAGATATGCTTGGAGATTTCACAGTAGGAGGTAGTATGCAGATGTAAAGCTCATCTGGTCACAAATAACCGCAAGTCATAAGGTAACAGCCTTATTTTATAAAAATCTCGACTAATTACTGCGTAAGATGTAAAGACTCATGTAAGCGTAGTATAATTAACATTCAGGTCGCAATATTGTACCACTCTGAATTCCCTTATTTACTTCAACTTTTTTTTGTTACCTTTCCTTTAGTTACTGATGTTAAAAAAAATTAATTTCCTCATAAACATTTTTACAGTTTGTTGCTCATCCTAATTGTCAACAATATTTGACAAGTATATGGTACGGGTCGGAGACAGCCTTCCTGCAATCATGGTCATTAATTCGGAAAATTGGTCTTTCTGTAGCTGCCACACCTCTACTTCCCCTATTTTGTATAATGTATATAATACTACCTACCTCGAATGTGAGTCACTTTTTAATTCATTTATATCTTTTTTATCTGTGTTTGTAATGTCTATTATTTGAGTTTTGCCTCGAATTTCGCAAGAAAAAAAATTCACTTGTCTTGTGATTCTGATCTACATCGACTATGATGAGTAGGATAGATCAACAATTAATTCCTACTCACGATATAACATTAAATAAATTGAAATATTTAAGATTAGAGCTGAAGTCATATCTAAAACGGCGGACATAATATATAAACAGTGGGAAAGAAACAGGATTCGTACTGAAACATTTCTGTGGCTGTAGACTATTTGTTCAGCCATTAGATTTCTCGTCTCTGATCTTCACCTTTCAGCCTGCACAAAATTACTCACTCATATATGACTAATATAGATGCTAATCCTATTGCTGTAATCTCTATGAAGTTTCGAGGTTTCTGATATCTCTTCTCTCGTCATATCTCTGAATAAGTACCTTCAAATATCAACGCATTTTTCTACCAAAAGAAGTAACTGTATTCCGTGAGACAAATGCTGACATAAAGACACACCAGATAATACACGATATTATGGCTTGCTGATACCAAGGAAGAATACATTTAACCTTCACTGCTTTAGGACAGTACAGTTATTTGAGGTCACTGTATACAACGGCTGTTAGCTCATAATCATATGACCTGCTCAGTCAGATCTTCACACCCCAGTTCGAAATCTGTTTGAAGTCAACAGAAGGTTAGATGTAAAACTAAGATGATAAAAGTTATAAGTGGGCTGCAGTTTATGTCCACAGGTGTCACTCAAACTAATATGTAACTGAACTTAGGGGAAAACATGCATTACAGTGATTCATGTGGAACATTCAGTGTCGAATGGTATTTTATATATATATATATATATATATATATACTACTGAAATGTTTGAAAAGTAATTACTATTCTGTCTAAATTTACTTATATGACTGTGTTGTTGAATTTATTCTAATAGATTGCACGTTCAATGAGATGTCCAGCAGCAAAATTTGCAACTCACGTTGTGTCACACTTTTTATTCCTTATACTACTTGCTGCAGCAACATTCCGTTTAGAAGAGAATTATGACGCCTTGTTAGATGAGCAGATGCTTGGCACGGGAGATGAAGACACAATACGTCAATGGGTACAGAAAAATTTTCGGCCGTCTAAAGCTATTATAACACATGTTCAAATATGTATTGTATTATGGGTGGCTGGTAAGTACATAAACAAATAAGGCGCAGTTTAATTCTCATCGTAGTTTTGCTTGAAATCTTTTGATTTATTGTTTGTTTAAATAAATAAATAAATACCAAATATCTTTACTAGAGAGTGAATTCGAGAATAATGTAATTATAAACTTATAACTGCTGAAGTAAAAATACCTTTTTTGGTTTTGTTTGGCGGTTTGATTGCGATGACTTCATTAACAACCAAGACAACATCATCAGCCGCAACTTAACTTTGAATTTACAATAACAAGTGCAAAAAGCACAGCAACATGCAAAATTGTCTGTCTAAGCCTCACATTTTCCCAATCACTTCACACTAAAAGCACTACAGTTTAGTACTGAAAATTTGTGGGTAACCTGTGTCAGATTCTTAACGCAAGACAATCTTCCACGACAGCCGTTTAATAAAGTACTAAAAACAAATAGCATCCTTGCTGTAATTAACACTACAGTAAGTAGAAAAGTTAACTTCATAACAAACTGACAGTTAGACTTTTATGCGAACATTAAAGTAGACCTACTTATACGGGTTTCTGTGTTGATAAGTTAGTTTAACAAGCTGATTGGAATACGTATTTGACGGGAGAATCAACCATTTCAAACTTTCGAATACGTAGGACAGACTACAGCATGATCGAATGTCTTCACTGTTCATTTAAATAAACTAACACTTCAAAACCTGGATAACAATTTGTTCACGTCTCCAATACCCCATAACCAAAGCATTTAGAGTAATTAATACATTGACCACACTATTTACTGCGATAGCACAGTAAATGATGTGGTATATGGAACTCTACAACTGCCTCATTCTTAATTCATTAGTGTAAACACCTTCCATCCTAACACTCTATTAGCTTATGTGCAATAAACAACACGTCATAGTTTAGGACACTTCTTCAGTACTTGGCCAGAGTTTTGAAAACTTCCAAGCAAAAGATATTTGAGTCAGAATATCCAGTGTACACACCACCTTTCAGTCATTTCACACCGTTGAAACCCTTTACATTGTTAAATGCCAGCATAAACTAAACATTATTTTCTGGCACTGTTAGCTTGGTTCACACCTTTGGTTTGAGTTTAAATCAACTTCGCTTGTAGCACGTTAATAAAAGTAAATAATTAATTGTCATCATGGCGAAGTCTAATAAATTGGCTAAGAAAGACTGAAAGATGAGAACTGTTTTTTCCTGAATTTCCTGTTTATTGGTCCAATGATGGACGTGCACAAATTGATACACTTATAGAATCACAGTTTCAGACCAGCTGACTAACAACCATTCATGTTTTACTCTGTGACTTTCTAAAACACCGCAGTGGATAATAAATAAAATTCTCAAAAGAATATAAAAGCTCTTGAAACCCTTGTTGAGAATATCTCACAGTTAAAATACTGAAATAATTACTATCAAAATAATAAATGATAATCGTTTTCTTTGAATATCTGATGTAAAAATGCTTGCTGATCCCCAACAGATAAAGGTTTCCCTTCATTTCGGAATAAATTTTGTCTTCAACAAAGTGAATTCAGAGACAACAAACTTCTATATTTTTGTAGAATTAAAAAACCTATTATTAACTCATCAGTAATAACGTCTTCGTTTAACAGTTTTGTAGCCTACAAGAAAAAAATAAACTGAAAATGCCGTGGCATTAAAACAAGCATTTGCTTCGTTTTTTTTTTAACAAAGCTAACTAGTAAATAAATCAATAACCTTTGGATAATGGTAACTGTAACACAGATGTGTTGCAACTGGTGAACAGATTAATATTAAAGGACAGCTAGGCGAGCTAGTTTATTATTTGTGATAATGATTGTGAACATGTGGAAACAGTTTTGTATATTTATAGAAGAATTATGCATCTAAACATTATGGAATTCCATGTTTTCATCAAGTCTTCATATATTAGTTAGTTTCACTTTTAGGATAACTTTAACTGCATACAAGTGTTGGGACTGTGTTTATCTGAATAAAACACAGTTATTCGTGTTTGGAATAGTTTTATAATTAATCCTTTTGAAATTGAATTGTACTCTACAATTCTTTGCACTGTCATAGATCTACACAGCTAAATGACTTGTGCAGCTGATTGGCCTAAGTAGTACATACAATTTATAATTTATCCTAATGCCGTTTATGGTATTAATCTAATCAAATACGGATACATAATTGTAGTCATTTTCTTAGGGAAACTGATATGAAATATTTTATGAATTGTATACTATGAAAAAGAGATAATTACCTTCTGTGTCATCATAATTCTTTTACTAGTGCATTCAGCTTTATGACTAGTTGGCTAGTGATCTCCAGGTTTTTATTTGTCTCTAACTCACTGAGGTACGTTGACAGATTTACTGGTTGGTTAGTAAGCAGAAGATTAGGTTGCAGTTTTACACTTGCTTACTGGTTGTTAATTCCATTCCAATAGGACCAGTGTGTAAATTAGGGATATACCAGGTAAACCTATTACTGCTGCGACTAGCAGAAATATTAACATACATTAGCATAGATTACTCTACTCAACTTGAAACTGACCATATTAATGGCGGAATGCTTAATTATGTATGATATATCTCCATTGGTATGTATCTATAAATGTGTGCATTTTCAGAAGATTATGCTTGAAGGGATAAATGGAGACAAAGGCCATTGATATGAGTGTTAGGACTCAAAACGATTCCCTCTGTTTTGCCTAGACACAGTAAAAAGCCTAAAAGCATTCAAATGTCAGTCAAACGGTTACTCATAAGAATTTTAGTTGACCCGATTTGTAAATAAATACATATTTTAAAATTTTATACATTTGCTGAAATCTGGTCAAGAAATAGCATGTGAGTGGCTAGACTTAAAATACACTGTCCATTTGATCAAGTTTTAAAATTCATCTCCAAATCAGTGTCAGAACACTGAATCTATTGAAAAAGATGTCACTCACAAATAGACACGGTAATCCCTTACTACACAGAAAAAAGGGCCAACAGCAAAAAGAGACGTAACAAACGTTACCTATAAAAAAGATTTCAGTAGCTGACAAAAACACTATGTTGAACAAAGATTGCATTCTCATCATCTACCCATTCATAGTAGCAAGTGAGTAATCAAAAGACGTTATTTACACTCGTTCGTATCAGTTCACGTAGACATCTGCAGACCCCAATTCAAATGGGATATTATGAGAATCTCATCGTTGGTGGTTAGGCGGTAGAGCGCTGACCCACCACGCAAGTGGTTTGGAGTTCAAGTCCAGGCTTGCGCACAACTTTATCTCAGCCTATTACAATCTCAAAAAGAGAGGAGGTTACACGTGAGGCTAGCAACCAAATCCCTTAGAAACATCGCTGTTATTCTGACTTTAAAGCTAAACCTTGGAGCCCTATGTTCCACTGGAAATGCAAAGGAATAAAAGCAATTATAAGAATCCCAGACATAGGAAACACAAATAATGGTGGAGAATTCTCATAAGCTTGATATACAGATGAAATCACTGTCAATAGGCATGTTGACACAGATGAAGTTTATCATTCTATAAAGAATAAGTTAAACGACTGAAAGGTCAAATATTGCCTCAACAAGAGAGTCGATATCAATATAATTGAATATAATCCCTACTAAATCTCCAGAACCAACTAACCACAGTCAGTATTACCAGTAAAGACTGACATTTCATCCATTAAGAATTCCTAAATCTCACTGCTGATGTTGTCCAGAAAGACAATGTACACTTCGAAAATAAACCGCCCATTTCAGAGAACACTACTACACCAAAAAAACACCCTTTTGAGTTACAGATCGTCTTCATTATGAACTCATGGTAAAACAGAAATTTATTTAACTATCTTTATGAGTGTTATAATTATCCAGTAAAACGATGTAATAGAATGAAGTTTTTACAAAATGATTGTTGACTTAAGCGGTAATAATAACTCTACTGGTAACTGACAAAAAAGTTGGTTTTCTCTAACAGTATTATCAGCATTTTTCAAAAGTAGGGATAGGAAAACAATAATAACTCAATTCAGTGAAGTACATCCTGCTATGTAATTCACGTGCAAGGAGGAATCCCAAAGTAGAATTGCCTTCCTAGATGTCCTCCTTAGAGGAAAGCCAGATGGTAGTGTAAAGAGAAATTTGCATAGGAAAAGAGCATGGATAGGACATTATACTTATTTGCATAGCTTCGTTCCTATCCAGTACAAAAGAAATTTAGTAAGGATCTGAAGTCACAGGGTTATAGCTATATGCTCAGAAGAGGTAACTGAAGATGAACCAAGGATTATATATGATAAATTAATAGAAAAGGCCTATCCAGACAAATTCATCAGGAAACATATAACTAAGAAAGTTGAAAAGAACTACTCACTATCCGTAAACAAGAAGCCTTTATACATACCACTGCAATTCAGAGGTAACAAACTTAGCGAAGTAATTACGAAAAAGTTAAGAAATTCAGCTCAAAGAACTTTTACTGCTGCCAAAATACAAGTGCTATTGTCTACACAGCCGATAGTGATTCCACAATTGAAAGATGAACTACCTAGACTAACCACTTCTAACTGTATCTAACAATTCAACTGCACTTGTGGAGTGAACTATGTTGACTGCTGCTCTAGGAACTTGATTTGTCTTATTCGAAAACATCTCCCAGTATGGCTAGTTAAAAGTGTAGTGAAAACCATCAACAGTTCGATATTAGACCACCTGGTCCGACCGGCCAGAAGGCCAGCATTCAAGAATCCTTCTCTATCATCTTCCAGGTACCGAATGAATTGCCAAAAGCATCCAGATACCTCGCATTCCAAACAGCAGAGGCTGTTGGGAATCGCCTGAAACAACTGACGCTCTATGTCCGGAATAAGTCCAACCAATTCTGCTACCCTGGCCTTCAGGGGAGACTACGAATTTATGGATTTGCATTATTATTTTTCCTAATTTTTCTGACATTCAGTGTATTGTTATGTTGATGATATCGACATCGACGTTATTTAAACAACATTTATTCACTATTATGTATATGTAACTGTAGAACCTGATGATAAAGTTATCAAAAAGAGTATTTTTAGTTCAGTAACCATTCTTTCGAAAGATTTTTATGGTCACTTTTGATCAGTTATCAGCATTTGTGAAAAATATCAGCAGTGATAAAATTCGTCACCTTTTCGAAAAAAATCTTTCAATGTAACTCAATTCCACTTAGGTGTATCTGAATTCATAAATAAAGAATCTTGGTGTTATATCCGAACAACAGAGCAAATAAATCCAGTTTTGTCAAACACTTTATACATTGGATAACATAAAATTAGAAATACAAACTGTCAAACTGTATTTAGCCACACTATCAAATTATAAAATTTTGAGTAGAGCAAAGAAAATCAGACAGTTTTAGCCACTGTACTTGTTATGTCTTGTACTGTACAATATTTTATTTGGAGAAGAATTGTATTAGTGCTATTGACTAACGCTCAAAGCCCTCGAGTGGAACCCGAAAGGGAAGTGGCGTGTGGGACGTCCAAGGGTGACATGGAGGAGATCGTGTGAAGAGGAGTTGAAAGAATATGGATTAACATGGATGCAGGTGAAAAGTATAGCAGAAGACAGAAGAAAATGGAGACGTGCAGTTGAAGCCCTATGTTCCACTAGGAACCCAAGGGAGCAATAATAATGATAATAAATTCAGGACTACATTGTTCACATATACGCCTAAGAGCAGATGAAGATTACATTGGTGGTGAGTATTCCAGCCTGATATACTCCCTACCACAAATCAGTTCACTTACTTTTGTCTAAATTATATATATATATATATATATATATATATATATATATTCATTTATCACTCTTCGTTATCCTAACAGATGTCTGTTTATACGCATCATTAATTCTTGTTATTGTTTTTTTTTGTTTTTGTCCAGGTCTCCTACTTGCTGATATTAAACATATTTACTTTGCAGGATTCAGGTCTTATATATGTAATGCCTATAATTTATTGAATTTCTGTATATTATCCATGTATATTGGCTCCTATACTCTACGCATAATTGTTGATCGTTGGGTTCGTGAATCAGATTTATTCTTCAATGCAACAGCTCAAGTGAATTATTTATTACATAATAATAATAGTAAATTGGTGCATCAAATGGTTCAGAACTGGACACAATCGTGTCATCATGATAAAAGTTACTTTATTACAGCGTGTAAGTTGAATTGGCTTCTGTTCCTGATATGTATCCATATATATATATATATATATATATATATATATATATATATATATATATATATATATATATATATATATATATATATATATATATGGGGATCTCTCTTTCTGTTTGCTTGCTTAGTCTGTGACCATTTCACTTTGATGAACCTGTCTCCTTTAACAATGTATATCCCCCTTATATTATATATAATATGAGTTTTTGTTGACAGTCCGTTGCTTGGTGACATATATCCATATATGGTGGTTGTTGACATGTCTGCTATATTTCGCTATGTATGTATGGATCGATACTTCATTATAATTAGCCATTCATGTTAAGACTGTCCATTGATTTGTTCACACACTTGTCTGGACATTCATATATATTTCGCTCTCACAATCTTGTGTGACACTTTGGTGCGATACCACTTATTGCTTCTCCTTGTGTTTGGAAAATAGAAGTATCATCGCAAACCTAGTGGTCTTCTGATTTCCGCCTTCTTGCGTCAGGACTATTAAATTCTCGACCAGTACATAGCAATAATTTGGCGATGAGTACATAACAATTTGGCGACGGGGAAAACTACTATTAACCACTCAGCAGCAGCAACATAACAGTTCCCTATTCGCGTGTCAAACGAGAGATCAAAGTTACTCATGACATATATCAGATCATAACATTTCCTATCTAAAACCAAAAAAATAACTCTAGGAGATGTGAACTTCGTGGATGGTTCATGTCTAATGTTACATAGACTCGAAGGTCTGCACCAAATCGGCAGAAGAAGCTGCGAAGACAGGACTGCATCTGATTATTGTTATTTAAGTGAACAGTGAAGACAGAGGTGATGAAGATATCTAACCAACAACAACAATAAGCGCCAATCACTGCCAACCGAACGAATTTGAAGGAAGTTAATTCTGTCACTCACTTAGGCATCCTTACAACTATGCGTGGCATGGATGAGAATGTCAACTCCAGGATTGGGAAAACAAGACAGATTTGCAATTAATAGTGTTCTCTGAGCTGGTTGGTTTAGTTGCGGAGCTTTCGTCGTCTTTCTGGACGACATCTTCAGAGTAGAGAACACTTAATTGCAAATCAACCACCTGAGTTACAAATTTTCTCTATTATTTCAAAACAAGACAGACCATTACTCTGAAACCAGTGTGGAAAATCTGATGAACTCAGCATATGGAACAAGATTCAGATTTTGAACACCAGTGTCAAGTTACTACTTCTGTATGTCTCATAGATGACGTGTCACTAAAAGCATTTCCTAAAGGCAACTGCAGACTTACCAGCAACTGGAAATCTGGTGGCCAATCGGAAAAGAATAGCAGCTTGGAACTCCAGCAGCAAACTAACCAAGAACCCATTGCCTAACAAATGTGCCGAATGAAATGAAGATGGACTGAGTATACATTAAGAAGACCGTTGAGTAGCATCATGCACCAGGCCCTCCAGTGGATTTCAAATGAGAAATTACCATATGCTCATCCTAAAATGACATGAAGGAGATCGTTCATGGAGAAAGCGAAGACTTACTGGCAATTATGAAGCCAGCTAAAGAGGACCGCAGAGAAAAACGTTAGATGGCTATATGCTGCTGAAGCCTTGTGTTCCACTGGGAAAAAAGGGAATAATACTAATGTCCCATCCAGCTTTGATAAAAGGACATTCGAAATTTGTTACAGGAAGTAGGATAAATCATTGATATAAGTATAAAACTTGAGCACTGTGGTAGAGTATAACAACCATCTGAAGAGTATAACTCCATTATAGATAAGATTTTATTTTGATAAAGTTACACAGTGTTATACAGTCATATTAACGTTTCGAGTACAAACCATTGATATGACTATGAGCAATAGTTTGTGCTCGAAACGTCATCACTTAATATTACTGTATAACAATGCGCGATTTATTAGAATAAGTCATAAATTATTAAATGAAATAAAGGATAAAAATGAAGACCGTTTAGAAAAGGTGCTGGTGTTCACGCACATGCACATGCAGAATGTTGCACTGATATAGATTTGAGTATTCCCATTAGGATAATTGTATAACATGATTTCAGCAAGCAAATACGTGTTTTCAGTAAACTCTCATCAGGCTTTACAATTACATAATAAAATATTACTCAAAGACAATGGATCGACAGAACTGAATATAACCAAGGAGAATATGAGTAGAATAATCATCAGAAATTGTGAATCTAAGACTAAACTGTGCAAATATAATACAATGTGATACAGTACATATTTGCTTGCAAAAATCCTGATATGGATTTAAATAGGATTGTATCTAATTTACAGACTAATTATATGTACAATCACAGAAGTTAGGTATTGTATTAGTGAATTTTTAGACAAGTACTTTAGCTTTTAGTATTTATCGGGAGAGGAATGATGAAATTATAGGTTTTTGATTACATGTCGAAAGTTCGTTCCCTAATAAATTCCTAGGTTATTACAGCTGAGGACTCCAAGTCTGAGATGAAGTAGCCTTCTGGCACTCCTTCTTTGGAAGTTAACTAAGTGATACCAATTTTCGGAGAAATTCACATTGAGATAGTGTTCGGAAAACAAATTCACTGAACTAAATATTTTTTTAACCTTGAAGCACGTATCTCAACATGCAAATGACACACAAAACGAAATTATCATAAAAAGTATCTTTTATAATCTGTTATATGTTGTCAGGTAATATTGAAAAGACGCCTTTGCTTTGTCATATTCTATGTGATTGATTATATTCATCATCAAGGTTCATATGTATTCTCGAATAAACTGATGTCTCTTCCGTGCATCGGTAGCACAGTGGTTAGGACTCTCGCCGACCATGCACATGGTCCGGGGTTCGATCCCCTACCGACGCACACCTAATATCTATGGTCGGCCTGCAAAATTTGGGCTACCGATATCCATGCTGAAAATTCCATACTTGTACCAAAAATACAGTGTGGAATCAAGCTGTAATCAAAAATAAAAAAAATAAAAAATAAACCTGTTTAGCTCAACTGAAAAGTTAGCAGCTTTTCAGCTAGGCCGACTGACTTATCGTGATATAAAATTAAAATGCAGTGCAGTCGGCTTTAGTGTCTAGTCATACATATATGGTCAGATAGTTGCACTAATTGGTATTTACTAAAAGTAAATATCTCCCGGGATACATTTTCCATTAAACAAATATAAACCTGATGCCGATTGACTATGTAGAATGCGACGGATTCGGCTGCCCATGGTTTCCAACCTTCAGTAATTCACAATGACCGTTACGCTACGCATTAAAGTGATTCAGCTTCAAAAACTTCAACTACTGAATTTGCATTCAATGAATGAATACCTGCGTACTCACCGTTAGACTAGTTAATCCTGGATACTACCCGATACCTAGTCGCTTTACAGTAATAAAGCAGAACAAAACATCTTTTTAATGACTGGTTTTTATATTTCGCTTGTAAATACCGTTTCATAACAAATAACCCCAATAAAATTAATCAGTCTGTCAATGAAATGCATATCTAATCTCAAAGTAACCAAAAGATGCTAACATATTATACTTTAGAAGTGAGAAAGCAAGTTTACTCAGATACTAGCAGACTTATGCAGAAGTACTCACAGCGTCTAACAATTTTTTCTTTCCTTTACAGCACGATTTCGATGGAAATATGACGATCCAGAAATTGTATCAGATGTTATGTTTGCTGTAGCCAATGTAGTCAGTTTTGCTCGTACCACATATCTAATGCCAGCATTCGAAGCCTTGGGACCTCTACAAATATCATTTACACGAATGCTAACAGATATTACACGATTCATGGTGCTTTACTTATTGGTATGTCTACGATGTGATCATTGACTTGTTTTAAACCACTTTTTCTATACAGTCTGCAATATTTATACAACTTCTAAGCAGGATGATTTAGAGTAGCTTCATAATAATACCACTTTATCTTACTTCTCTGCCTTTTAATTCACTCATTTTACGTCCAGTGTGAGTAGTGCATTCTTGAGTGTCACTTACTTGCCTGATTACAAGCTAAAAGCTGTAATCCACATATTTTTTTAAAAATTCAAGTACACTGAAAGCAAAATAGCATTCAGAGCTCGACTGCGGCCGATGCACTTCTAGACCTCGACTAGTTTAGTATCCGGTAAGACTGCAAAGGAAGGAAGGTTGGGCGTGAGTCTAGAAATCGCATCCCGTGACTACACAACTACTGGAACTTCAGAAGCGTAAAGCCTGTTTTGTACTTGGAACGCAAAAGAATGAAAAATAATGATATAATTAAAAATTATAATTAGATTTTGATTTGACACTAGTAACTATATTTATTATAGTCTTAATTGATTTCACCTTTGAGATTTTGTGCTCTGTTAACTCTTTCACTAAATATGTGTGCTAAATATATGTCTGATCAGAATCTTGGAAGTGTGTTGTGTCACTGCACTGCGCATATCAAATAAGTTCTTTCACTTTATTCCCTTCAAGACATTTGTAGTCGTAAAAATTCTGTCCGTGAGGGAACTAGAACACTGCAGTAATAAAATTTTCAGGGCAGCAGCAATTTCTACATTGCCGTACTTGAATTTTTTCGGTAAAATGGACAATAAACTGTTCATTCTAAGTGAGGAATTCAATGTTGACGGTTTAATGGTTACCTCCGCTGAAAGTATCCTTCTTACTCAAAAGCCTTAGTCAGTGTTTTGGGACAAGAGTGAATTTACTGCTAAGTCATATATAGTCTGCTTGTTAAGTTGTGTCCTTTGTAAAGACAAGAAATCGTCCTAACAAAGAAAAGATAAAATCCATGTTCTGAGATCCACTGACAGACATGTTGGCTGCTGTTGAGCTCCAGATTGTGGCTGAATGAAAGGATTGGCCATACTAGTTAGTCACTTTATTATTCTGAATGACTAAATTAAGGTCATTAAGTACTTACTAACATGAATTTTAAAGCCGACAGCCCCAAGCAGCACAATGTCGTTTTGTTTTCCATTCAATGTTAACGCACAGTGGAACCGAGGATGCAAATGTCGCTCTATCCGAGACTCGTCATCTGGATATACTTGTCTCCTCAATGAGAGATAGTGTTCCCACTGGGATATGCTCATCGTCTCAAACACCAAAACGTTATCCACTAAACACTGAGCCATGAAAACTAAATAGCGCATCCCATATTCCTCTGTGAGTTGCCGTCAACCCAAAATAACTCTATCTTAATCAACAGACAAATTGAAGCGTTCGTACCAGGAGCCAACATGCCAACAGAGGTTGAGCATTTCAGTCCAACATAGTCAGCCAACAGGGTATGCAAATTCATCTGAAAATAAATGGCATGGATTGTAGATCTTAATCGTGTCGGTGACTCTGAACCAAAATTTTCAACCTAAAGTCCCAAACTTGACTAGTGGTATCAAATTTTACTAGGAAATGATTTGTAGGTCAGTTTGAAAATGCCTTATGTCTAGTTAACGTCGTTCTGATTAACTTTCTGTCAATTAATTAGTTGGATAACTCGATTTGTAAATATTTTCCGTCTTTTTCACCAGGTATTATTCGCATTTATGGTCGGTTTACATAACCTATATTGGTACTATGGTTTGCAAATATTCAAGACTTATGATGAAGCAACGAATACCACACAAACACAAGTAGCGACAGAAATGTTTGAAGGGTGAGATATTTTGTGTTTTACACATTTTCATGTGTAATTAAGACAACTTTCGTCTCTTTATTATGTGAAAATATGACATTCACAAAACAAGTATTACCAGATGATAGCATTTCATGGAGTCTGTACAACTACGCTACACCTAGTATAGTTTAAATTAAAATATTTCACATTACTCTTTAATTAATTAGTATAACATGCCACATTAAGATACGTTAATTGGTCACTAGGAAGTAGCCAGTACCACTTGGCTAGGCCTTCGTGCTAATGATGACCTAACTCTATCACTTTAGTTTGCAGTATGTTCACTTTGAATTATGGTTCAGGGGCTAGGGGCAACAAAAGGAAGACGTAATCATTTCAGCCCCTTTAACAACCCAAGACAAATTCTGAACTGCATTATTTTTAGTACATATAACTGTAGATGAATATAATTAATCCAAAGTTCTTCCACAAGTTTTAGTTATCTTGAATCAGAACTACGCGAAATAATCTGGAAACAGGCATAGGTGTTGATTTTGTGACTAGTAGTCCATCTGTGCCAGATAAATGTCATTTCAGATTATTTGTTCAAGTTAAGCAAAATGGGGTTTTTATCGGATACAATAAGCATATGAAATTTGAAGAAAGCAAGAACAGCACTTTTGCAGAATAATATGGTACCATCACTTATTTCGTTAGATGCTCATCAGCTCCCTATAACCTAAATAAATTTTTAGGTTTATGTACAGAAAAGTTTCTTTATTCTGCAAAAACTATTGTTCTTGCTTTATTCAAATTCATGAAGGGGAATAAACGCATGAAATCACGTGGAATATATCCTCTGTTCGTGTGACAAAAATTGATATGATTATGAACAATAAATTGTGTTCGAAACGTCATCCAGTATACAATACTGTTTCACTGTGTGATACATTTAATAATCAAACTAATATGGAATTACTTAATACCACAGTGCCCAAGTTTTACACATATATTAATATATCCTCTGTTGTGATACTGGAATATTCTGTTGGAATTACTTATCTATATATTTATCTCGACAACTGCAGATGAATATGAAAAAAACGCGAGATAGAATCAAATAGAAGTTCGTCCTTTTATTCTTTTATTTATTAGGAGGTAAAATGTTCACGAGATTAGCGATAGGGAGTAAATGCAATAATGAATGGTTATTAATACACGAATTTTTATGAAATAACGTTTTAAAAATACTGTCATGCATTTCCCGTAGTAGAATAATACTGTCTGATGTGGCACAGAGCGATGCAGTCTTTTGTCTTCTAATTACTCCCGGATTTAAGGAATAAGCGGTAATGACTGGGAAATAATTTACTCATGAATAACACTCACCATCATTCAGGATAGCAAATATCAACTGGATTCTATCGATTAAAATGTAGTTGTGAAATAGGATCTCTTGACATCCTAAAGTAGTTATTGCCACATTTATCACCAGCAGGAATTTTGAGCTTTAAATCAGTTGTGATCAGTCACGTGGTTTCGGTGAGTTGCCTTGAATTTTTTCTTATTTTCTTATACTAATATCCAGAAAAAGGTGTAAAATTTGAACTTGTAATTAGACCTTAATTAACCTAAATTAACACAGACAGCGTTATAGTTCATAAACGTTTACCATACTGTCATTAAAAGTTAACATGTCTAAGTTAAGAATAAGATGGGAGAGTAATGGTGCTCATTGGAAGTATGCAAAAACCCTTCTAATACCTATTTATTTCATTCACCAGTTTTGTATGCACACATTGGGCACACACTGTTTCTGTGCGTCGGTGGCACAGTGGTTAGGACTCTCGCCGACCATGCACATGGTCCGGGGTTCGATTCCCTGCCGACGCACACCTAATATCTATGGTCGGCCTGCAAAATTTGGGCTACCGATATCCATGCTGAAAATTCCATACTTGTACCAAAAATACAGTGTGGAATCAAGCTGTAATCAAAAATAAAATAAATAAATAAATGAAATGCATTTCATGAAACAAAGTCTCCTAATTTAGATTCCTGGTTAGTAATAATTGCCAGAATTTCATGATACTTCTTTCGTATCCAAACAAATTGAACGTACACCAAACACCATGGATATGTGCTTATTACTTTCCATTTTTGTCAAGATTTAGTTTAGTTGAACGCTGATTTTGCTAAGAATTGACAACATCTTGCCTGACTATGTAAACCAAAAGAGCACTAGCCTCTAGCTTTTCAGAGTTTTTTCCACCATTGCATGATACACCTATTGCCGAGAAATCCAATTATAAGGCAAATATTTAACCGTCAAACTAATGGAGATGTGCGTTCAGCGAAGTCCATGTCTACAAAGTTGAACGTAAAGGCAAATGCCAAGTAATTCATTTCGACGTTTGTGTTATGCCACAAACTGGCGAAGGTCGTAAATTATGCATCACCATATTCATTCAAAGAGGTACTTGTTTCATAAACTGACAGTCCTGAGCTAAATGTTTAAAGAGTGATGAATGAACGTTGAAAAGTTTTCGCATACTGGAAGAAAATGAATCCCATTCACTCCAGTTGGCAGAAGGTTTGATGGAGAGAGAAAAAATACAATTTACTACTGTTTACACATAAATTATGTTACCATCAAATCCATCAGTCATCCAAACACATTTATCTTCAGAGTGAGGATTGGCCATATTATAAACTTTAAGAAGCTTTTAATCAGCATTATACGTAATTTACATCAAACAATATCGTTTTATCCTACAACCACCAACATATGATGACTCGTGGTTTCTTTATTATAAAGTTTAACTTGGTAAGAAAAAATAAACCGCAGAAAGATGGACGGAATTTTGGAAGAATTCACAATTCATTTTTTTTTTCGTTATTTTCCACCTCCTCCTATACAGACTTCGTCATACACTGTACAGCTTGTTCTGGTCAATGTTCAGTCAAGTCAGTATTAGCAAACTGCCTATTCGTAAACCCGGTGAGCACTTTTATTTATAAAAATTATAAATTGCATTATTTATAAAGCTGTCACTCCAGTAATGGCTTAGTTTATGATGTAGACTGATGTTGGTTACCAACAGTGATGAATTAGAAATAAGGAAAAACTAGGTGACTCGCTAACGCGGAATTAGTGTTAAGTTGTTGGAAGCAGTCAACAGAAGGGAGCTTAATAGTATTCGTTAGTAAGGTTTATCTGCAACCTCGAAGGAGTTAATGATGTCTCAGAGATTTTAACCCACATCATCCAGTGCTGTAGGCAGAGACATTACTACAGAACTATTTAGGTTCATGGTTGGCTTCTTGTGGAACTGCAGTGAACGCATTAACTGGTCATCTGTTCCTTTACAGTTGCGGATACGGCTAATTGTTGAATGAGAGAAAGAGCCAAACCTAAGTCCAAGGTTTCCACTTGGTTGTTTTCAACCACTTATTCTTGTCGTCTTTCATCTTTTGTGTGTCGGTGACTCAGCCATAGGACCCTCGCTGACCATGAATTTGGTCAGAGACTCGATTCCCGGCTGGGGTACATCTTTGACTCCCCTAGCCGATTGTAAGCCCGATAAAGATAAGGGACGTTGGGCGTGAGACTACTAACCCACCCTGTAAAATAATAATACCACTGTTACTAAAACTTCAAGCTCAAGCCTGAAATCTTTTGTTACACTCAGAAAGTAAAGGAATAAAATTAAAAATTGATACCTTGCGTTTTGAACTTTTGAACTTTGATCATTCTGCTCGGAATCAGTGAAGTTCCTGCCAGCTCATCATCTAATAGAAAGTCAGCATATGGTCTGAGTACGCATGAAAACTTAGTTGCGTAATGCTGTATAGAGAAGGCTAGAAGGCTATTACTTCTATATCACAGATACCTGAAGTGAAATAGTTTAAACATAATGACAGTGACCTGTTCACAGGTGAAATTTCATTTCACTCGTACTGTTCATATATTTCATATCATTCTCATTCTAAGCAATACACTTATTTTAGGAAATTATTGTGACTTGAAAGACAAGCTTTATTCATGGTCCTGATGTATTCGCTATTTGTTCACCGAGTGAATTTAGCAGTACAAGACAAAAGCCAATAGAAATTAATAATTAATTATTTGAATTTATCTTACACGGTCTATAATCGATGAAACCAAATAAATGTGTACACACTGGACAACGAGTGATTTCGCCTCTGTATCAGTTGAACACTCCATCCTCTTTTTTTTAATACAAAAATGAGATTTAATTCTAAAACACCATTACCCTAAAACAAGGACTATTTCATTATTTGATATACAGATATATACATTTTTTCGGTAATTTATTTATTCAAAACTGTAAAACCTTTATACACTACATAAAGACTAAATATTTAAACAAAAAACTAAAAGACGAAAATGATGAAAACAATTAACCGCCATATTTTATATGAATATAAATTGACCAATCATGAATATATAAATATATTTCCGTATGCGTGCGTGTGTGTTCGCACCTGTTTGTGTGCTTACCATAGTGATGCGGGTGAAAGTACGCGAAAATATGTCTTCCATCTCGACAAAAATTAAGTCTGAAAAAATAGCTAAATTCCTAGAATATATATATATATTCTGATGAAACAGTTAGCTATGGGCAAGATTTCATATCGCACCTTGTACAAATTTTCGGTTCACATCTCTATTATGACAACTTATGCTACTGTCAACTGCATGGTATCAACTACTAGACGTGTGTAATATGAATGCGAATCGTAGTGATATACAATAAGATGAATAAATCAGTGTATTGGAAAATATGTGGCTAGGCTATAGCGGAGAGAAGATAACTGATATATACTACGAGTTATGAAACAATAACTGATGCTATGATACGGTGAGTTGTGTGAAGTTGTCTAGTAATGGATTCATTTCGCTGCCTCTGAATTTAACAAATTCCTTAGGAACGGAAGGAATTTCATGTTTCAGAAGATTTTGCTACTTCTGCTTGTCGATATGAAGGTGACTACTAAACTCTTAATGAAGTACCACAGCCTTTCAGATAATAGTTTTGAAGTATGCAAAGTGTGTTTCAATTTATAAACGAAGTTTGAGAAATATCAATTTTGTTACACACAAGAAACTTGAACCAATTGCAGATTTTAGAAACTTTAGGATTTTCTGAAAGATAGCTTATAAAATCTTTAATAACACTTCAAGCACAGCTTTTTTGGGCTGGAAACGCAAGTTCCTAATACTTAGGGAGTCTTTATAACTAACATTAAGTGTTTGACAAGGTCTCTTATCAGTGAGCCTTGATAAAAAACTGAAATCCTAATCACAACAAGGAAGTTGTGAAGCGCCACAGTACTGTTACCTTAGCGAAAGATTTCAATTTAGACACCGAGGAGTTATCGTTTGTTCATTAGTCCCTTATCACATATATTCTTAAAGTTTTCCAGAAATCGTTAATATCTAGTCTAACTCTGAATATAATGTCACCATGTGTATCAAACAGTAATATGTATCGGGTGTTGAGTAGAACTTACAGACTATCAAAACTTGTATACACCAAAACTATCTGAAGTCGTTTCTATCAAGCGTTCAGTGGTTTTCGGCATGTAAGAGTACATAAATAAACCTGTTTCAGGTCATTTGTATCCCTACAAATCCAATATTTGAAAGTCGAGACTAGTGCTTTTTCTTGAAACCGCGTAGTAAACTGTCGATTCGATAATTGATAGAAGTTAAATTTGATGTACCACAGAATTCCGTCACACTCCCTCAGTAGTATACGAACTTGCCTTGTAAACTGAAGGCTATGGATTCAGTCACTGAGAGGATCACAGGTGCGTACTGATAAAGAGTCCTAAACAAGGGGAAACAGCTTCCCACTACTCTCTAATTTTCAATGGTTCACCAACTAAAATCACTTCGTAATTAGTCTTAAAATAAGTATCGAACTAGTCATAGTCTTAAGGGTGGACAATAGCCAACCTGAGATCATTTTACTGCTACTGATTTGTTTAACCTTGGATAACGGCACCAGGGCGGTCAATCTCACTTACAAATATTTATAAAAGAAAAAGGCATTAAAGTTTACTTTGCAAATAAGAAGATATACAAGCATAATTCTCGATTTAAGTGTTATTTGTCTTCTTCCTCTGATAGAAACTGATGCATAAACACCACATCTGTGGCCTTCATAGTGTTTTGCTGATCACAACAAGCGTACTTCTGATTTGATTTAAAGCACCAACAGTCCGTTTAAATGCCTAACCGGAATTCAGACTACTTGAAATAGTTCACACTTAAGACAGACGAGCTGTGTTCCGAATCAATGAGACAGCTATCTGATTTTTAGGTCACCTCGACTTCTCTAGTGTATATTACTGATTTTTGTTAGCATCCAAGAACTATTAATTTCATTACGTGCTATACTACACATCGTACAGTTTTCAAAATCAACGTTTTTTCCGAAAAAATATCTTCCCACAATGTTAAACGAAAAAAGCATCAATAAAAAGATTTCGAAATGCATTTGCATATCTCTAAACTTTCTGAGACATGTAAAAATTTTATTTTACGTCTTTAATTTTCAATTTTACAAAACAAACTCAATAGATTCCTCCCAAATAACCGACTTCCGTATTTCTTAGAATTTCATTAGTTAACGTTATGATTAACTAGGAGAGTTTTTATCATTCAGCATTGGACTAGTGATAAAAGTTTGCATAAGACAAGACGAAAAAGTGACTGGAGGTTTATTATGTTTAAAGTTGTATCGTTCAACTTAATTTTTATTGTGTACCATAGCTCTGACGGATTTGCATATTTTGTATTTGCAAACAATAGATCAGGGTGAGCATAAATACACTGATGGCATGATTGATACAGACTCACCGACAGCAATCGTCGATAGTGTTGGTATGGTATTATTTGCTGTTTATCACGGGATTATAATAATTGTCTTGGTCAATATGCTGATCGCTATGATGAGTCATTCATTCGAAAGTATTCAGGTAATGAGTTTCATTCCCATCATATTTTCTGTTAGCTTGGTTTCTTTTTCTAATATTGATATTAAAAAGCGCTTGGTTAACAGTCTTATTTTTGTGCCTTTCATGGATATATAGATAAACCGATAGACAGATAATAGATAGATAGATTCTTCGAATTTTTCACTAAATTTATTTCAGCCTAGTAATGAAAACATAAATGTTTCGTCCTGTTTTATTACTGTCACCACAGCAATGAGTGTTGGATATCCTACTGAAAAAGGAGATTCATCACATACACATATTACAATTATCAAGGACTTCAAGTAGGGAATTCACTAATTTTAAGGTAACAGATAATATACATCTGACAGGTTTCTAATGAAAATGAAGTCTTGTGGTAGACTTTCCCGCTAGATAATGCTGAATGAGATTTTTATGAAAACTGCTGGAGTTGCTTTAGTGAAAATACTTTAACTGGTTCATTTCGATAATAAAGGCTTAGTGTAGCAAATTATACTTTAAGTTCGCTGCTACCCAGGATGGTTTCCGCTCAATTCCTTTGTTTGCCGAAAGGTTTTTAGTCAACCTAAAAACCTCTAGTTTATTCAGGGCAAATAAGAACCTATCACACATTTTTGTTGCACTGACAATGATGTCATTTCAGTAATATCGACTACGCTATATCGATAGTAGTTTTGCTGAGGCTAAAATTTTCTGCTGTCGAGGCTCTTGAAGAAGAATTCGTTTCTGGATGTTTATGGAGACTCCATTTTGGTGAATAGATCAGAAACTCCAGTTTTTCTTCAAAATATGCATAACCATCTTAATTCGAAGTAATAACGACAACATGAATAAAATAACCTAAATGGTTCTGGAAGATGAACTGTGCTCAGTATTCAGAAGTGATACTTCTTAGAATTATCTGTTTTGTTAATAACCTCATTGATGAATTTTATATTTTGCAAAGTAAGAGATTTTAAAGAAATACAGAATGACATTTACTATTGTTTTTGTCAGAGTGATGTTACTGAAATATGTTTGAATGCGGTGGATAAACACGAGAGCCTGTTATATTTACATTTAAAACATATGAATTCCAACAGCAGACTGATGACTGGTGTGTAACATTTGCTATCAGTAGGAAACTCCTTCTCAAAGACTATCTCACAAGCAAAGATTTATTTCCACTGTCATTTGGTTTTCAGTTCTGCAACCAGTTTTGTTCAGTATTCACCTTCGATGTTGCTTTTTTCTATTGTGTTACTATTTCAGGAGGACTGTGATGTGGAATGGAAATTCGCGCGTACCCAACTGTGGTTGAATTATATTGACAATGGTAGTACTCTCCCAGTCCCCTTTAATGTTATTCCAACTCCGCATAGTTTAGCGAATGCAGTTAAGTTTATACGTAACTTTTTCAAAGATGAAACAGGAGTTATCAGTGGAAATATACGAAGTACAGATTTCGTTAAGGTTAGTGTTTATGATTATGATACAGTTCATGCAAAATAATTCTTTATGTACAAGCTGATAGAATTGTCACGGCTTTGTATATAATTTTATATTAAGAAACAACGACGAAGTGCTTTAGGAACAATGTGAAACCTGAGAACTCCATTTACTAATTTTTGACATTTACTAGGAGGAAGTATCTACAAATTTAGATATCTTACGCCTATGTCAAGAATTTTAAATACATAATCATCTGTCTAAGTGAATATGCAACTCATCTTGTCGAAGACTACTTTTCAGTATTCTGTTACAAAACTGTGAGTTAAATTACACTCTCCGATGACCACAGGAGGTAGCATACATTTCGTAATCCATATTTTATAAAACTTGCAATTCAGTGAATTCTTTCAGAAATAATCAGGAAAAACGGACCTTTCATCAAACTAAGTAAACATACATGTGTTTACCGATGTAATTCATTACAAGTGGTCATAAGCTATATACTCATTGGGAAACAAGTTTCATCGAACGCCCGTTTATTCCTGGTTTCGAATTCTTCAGCTAGGGTCGAACGCAACTTGCAAGGTTTAGAACCTAAAACTGTTAGGTTACATGCAAGCACACTAAAATCAAGCCATTGGGTTAAATACAGAATTCTCAGTACTTGTGATATGTCTTTACAGCCAACTTGGTAAATTTCATCAGTCACGACTCTCATTAGACTTTCTTTTTTAGATGCGTAACTGCTGTGATTTCTTTGTAGTGTTTTCAGAAATATACAACTGACTTTATCATTTTAGAAAGTGAGATTACTCGGATGATTATGCTTTGATACAAATACATTTATGCCCATATTTATTTAAAACAATTAGTTCCATTTATAAATTTTGATAGCGTTATTAGAAGACGGAGATTATCTGAAAAATGTGATGCATTTGCGCTATACATTTCGAAATGTATAGCGCAAATGCATCACATTTTTCAGATAATCTCCGTCTTCTAATAACGCTACCATATTTATTTACAATGTCTGTGAAACACGATGGGGCCATTTAGTTAATTATTTTGGCATCTACACACTGGATAGACTAAGACAATTTTTGACATAAGGAATTCGTGATTTACTTCACCAGATGTGATTTGGCGACTGACTTTATCACAGTTTAAGCACAGTGTTCAAGACACATAAATATCCATTTTAAAACTGCTTGAATTCTTCCAATGTGACATAATAATTACAAAAAATGAATTCACTTTCCACCTGTGAAATACGGAGAAAAACAAGACGAGTAAGGTATTTCTACTGCCTATGGACATGGCTGAAGACTACAAACTAAATGATTTTCAGGAGAATTCCAATCTTGAAAGAATTGTTTTCGCCATGATAAACTATGCAGTTAACCGAAGCTTTATGGTATAGTGTGAAGAAAATGGAATAGAAACAAAAATATCAGTAAATGCATCTCTGAACAGAAGCACTTTGCTTATCTGCCAGACTTTTTGATGCTTTTTTGCGCAATCACTCTAGTGTCTTTTATTTAGACACAGCTAATTTTATAATGCCTAACAATTAACAAACCAGATTAACTTGATGAACAATTCTTCTGGTGCGAAATTCAAGTCTTCTACTGAGTGCTGATTCGAAAAGCTGTTACCTGAACTGTCAGCTGACTTTTGCTGAAGAACGACATCCGTCATGCTATTAGGCCTTTACAGTACATTGTAATAACTGTGTCTCAGTTCTCGTCCACATGCAATTTAATGCATGTGAATAAAATAACAACACCCCAGACACTGTCAGTCTCTTTCGCTTGCTGATTTCAGTGAATACTTTTGGATTATTTACACCTGTCTTAGATGTCTAATATCTTAGAAGCAAGAAGTATTACGGTTATCAAGTCATTATTATTACAAGACAATTGTGGAAGCCATAATAATGAGAAACACATCATCTTTCTGTAGATTCAGGGTTGTGGTAAGTATTTGGACTATTTTGAATGCAGACTGCATAACTAATCAACATCAGTTACAGAATCACTGAAAACCAGGGGACACTAGACAAATATTTCGTTCTAGTTTAAGACCTCTCATCAGTGCACACTCACAACCCAACCAGAGATCAGGAACGTGATTTTCAAGTTACGAGATCTAGCTGGTTAACCATTCAGCCATTTGAGCCGGAATCCAGTGATCCTTGAATTCTCACTTTGTCAATTCTTGATATAGGATTACCCTCAATGAATGCTTTGGATTAGTATCTACTTTACCTCGGTATTTTACTTGAAAAAATATTCTAACGAACAATAACTTTCGCGTTCCGTTTCGTTGATATTTTACGATAAGAAAACTTGGTATAACGGTCGAAATTTATAAATACTGGTGCTTACCCTTTAAAATATATATATATATATATATTCCGTTGGGGTTTAAGTGGGAGACAAAGCTTTAAGTTTGAGTTTTGAAGTTTCTGCAGCAGTAGTTTGTTTTTTTAAGGGATGCGATCGCCAACCTCATACCTGATCTCTCCTCTTTTATCGACTTACTACCATCCAGACGAAGTTAAGGTAGGCGTCAGTCAGGAATAGAATTGTGGACCACGTGCGTGGTTGGAAAGCATTCCACCACTCAATCATCGAAGCATATATATGTCTATACTATTGATGATAATGATAATAAAATTAGCGATAACTCTTGATGCTTAGTGTACAACAATGATTCTTCGTATAAATATTCATCTGTACACACAATACTAAAGACGTGAACACACATGAACTCTTGTACTGATTACAGCTCTCTTTTACTTTTCTCTCCATTCAATTTTCATTTTATTTTTGAGGTTAATAAAGTTTCCACTTTTCTACTTCTAAAGAAAATTTTTTTATCTTAACGTGAGTATAATGAATAATCGGTTTTCTTGTGTATGTGTGTGCATGTGTGTCTATTAATGTCCCCGAGTTGGTTAGCCTGTTTTTACTTCACACTTTAATTGGCACCGCCTCTCCACTTCACATCAGGTACATAAAAAATGAATATGAAAATATATCTTTTTACCCTCAGCTCTCTGATAATTCTAAAAGTGAAATAATCACCGAAATAGATTTGGACGTCAACAAAACACAAGTGAAAAGCGAATCAAACACCCTTGTGTGAATGAGTTTCTGAAAGCAGATAATAAAGCACTGGAGGAAAGACGATGCCATTCTACATTGGTGACTGTAACGACAAATACTGATGAACAGGATATGGTGTATATTGTTAGGGTGAGGCGTAAAAACCAGTAAAAGTTCCAGTATTCTTCATGAACACTAAAATAAATCAAAGTATGTATGTAGAAGGGAAACAGAGAGAAAGAGTGGCACTCAACTATAGGAAAGTTCTTTTTATTATTAGTCTAAGTAATTCTTTCTATTTTGGAACAAATGACCTGGAAAAAGTAACGGGATTAATTTTTTTCTCTCCTTGAGAATAACCAAGGCCACCAACTGTTAGGTAGTAAAATAAACTTTTAATTGTGATAATAGACGAGAAACACTGGGACAGGAAGCTATAAAGACTGGAGTAAAGTTTAGTAAAACTTATCTCACTTAATCATCATTGCTTTATACCAGGTGAAGAGGTCTGCTGATGTAAGTGGAACAAAACAAAAAACTATCAATGTTCAAGCATTTAACTTGATTTGGTAGGTTGCTCTCTGATACTGAGTAAAATAAGTTGAATGTTGTCCTCTTTACTATCTGATGCGACTTATGTGATGACTAAAATCTACTTTTTCTCAGGTAGGTGATTCAACTTGCGTGACGAAAATTTAGGAAGGCAAGGAGTGAGCAGTAACTGGATGGACTCAGTCATGAAAGTTAGGCGAAAAGCCTTCAAATATTTTATAGCTGGTCCAACGCATATGACAAGCATCATGGATAAAAAAACTCTCTTGGAATAGATAAAAGAAACGGATCAGTCTTTATCATTTTCCCAAACTTTGTAATCGCCTAATCTGTGTGCCAAACTCCAGGCAAATTTGGGGTACTGGGGTCATTTAGTTTTTATTCAGAGCATAGCTTAATTTTTCACAGCGAATGAACTTGGGTGTTCAGATTTCTCACCTATATCATGCAAAAGATTTGTCGTTGCTGATACCAGGATACAAGTATGGTTTCTGTTATACTTAAAATCTAGGTACTACTGGTTACAGGAGTTTTAACTATCAAATGAATTTCTTTCCACCAACATTATTAACTCCGAAATTAAACTATATTAGTATGAAAGTGAAACAGCGGATAGTGAGAAGTACACCTCATTGAAATAAAACATTTATCCCAGCAAAGTTGACCATGGTGGGTTGTCTCCGCAATTTATCTTACCACTGTGTCCATTTTTGTATTGATTACTTCACTGATTAGACACTTAGCCTTTCGACTATGTGATCTATTCTTCAGTGTCTAACCTATATCAGTATGCTGCCTAGCTGGCAGGATTCTAAGGATTTTCTGACATGCTTAGTGTTTCCATGGTTTATGTTTTCTACACGTTCCCAGTTGAATTAGTTCCTGTGGTTGTCTACGGTTAAATATTAGCTAAATAGGCCAGTTGATAAAAATATGTACGCAAAAGCATGGTAGGAGAACCTTCACAGTCAAATTCATTGAGAAACAAGGTCATTTCATTCATGGAGAATTTCGTAATCTTAACATTGTAGTCCATAAAGACTTTGAGAAGTTAACCGTCAGACTGAGCAGCTGACAGAACTTAACAACACCGAGATTGTTCATCCCAGCTACAAATCTTCACCATCATATGCAGACTACAAGGAATTAACCGAACTCACTATCGTAAGAATCTTGCAGTCATCCATTTTAAAGACATAAATGAGAGACAAACTCTTCGAATGGCTGTTACAAAGTCACTTACAAGTTGATATAGAACAATAGACACTTGTACCTCAGCCTAGTCTGGCAGTTAACTGTTACTACAATGCCTAAATGCGTTAAAACGTCAGTTAGAGATGTCCTCCAAATTAAGGACTTCTAAGTTTCTTCAAGTTAGAACAAAATTAACTAGCGTATTTTTGCTTATTTCTTTTTTCTTTCTAGGCATTCTTTGAAATGAATATAGGCAGACTTAAAGATTATCACTAAAGGTATACATAGGAATAATCTGTTTTTGTAGTTTATCAATGTATATCGGCTTTACTCAAGATTAATGACTATTTCTCGTGATATGGTAACAAGTAATTAAGTGATCTAACCAAAAAATTTACTTAGATATTGTACAAATTGACAAGCACAGATGAAATATTCTTAGGAGCGCTTATTTATGAAGGGTGATGGCTACTGAAGGCGTGGTAAAAGATTAACGTGTAAATGCGACTATTTCAAGACAGATCGATTCGCAGTGTACTTAGTTAAGTTGGTTGTGTGTGTAGTTTTCTGTTACTGAACCAGAGGGATTTTCCCAGACCTAAATTCAGTCTAAATTTCTATTAAGAATAGGAGTAAAGGTAATTAGTATATGACTAAACTGTATAATTCTTTATACACATAAACTAGAATTTAAGTGTAATTCTCCCAATGCACTTAAATGATCTAGAGACATACGGTGTTGCACATAACCAGTTGTTCCAACTAGAATCTTACAAATCTCAAAGGTAAGGAATTTACATATATGTGTTGGATAAAATGGGAATAAAGCTTTTTATGTATTTGACAATACAAGAAGCGCTATTGAACTATGACATACTTGAACCCAAAAACGATATTTTAACCAACATTACCAAGTATGTAGGCTGCACAAGGTAACTTCACTATTTAGTTGTAGTTGTGTGCTTTCTTCAAGGCTTAATTACTATTACATAAAGTATTTCAATAATGTCCAAAATCCGTTGACTGTGTATCTTCGATAAGATCTACGGCTGATCGTTCACATGTTGTTCACTTCTGCTGCCTAACTTGTCTAGGCTAAATTCCGTGAAGATGTATCAAACTATTTCTAATCTTTCAATTCATGGATAGTTTCTAATCTCAAAGTGAAAATTTACGTCAGTTATTTAAAAATCAAATGTGGACACTGTGCAGGAACATTAGCCCATTATAGATTAATTTTCTTGACAAGGCGCACATTGAGATTTCAAATGATTTGGTCTATTGGGAATATAACCATTCTTAACTGTCAGAATCCCCATTATACATTTATATTTATTATTATTATATCCTTTAGTTCCTAGAGGAACATAGGGCTTCAGCTGCGCGTCTCCATTGCCTTCTGTTTTCTGACAACCTTTTCACCCCGCTCCATGTCTGTCCACATGCTTTCATCTCCTCCTCACATCACCTCCTCCAAGTCACCCTCACACTGACGACCAACTCGCCACCCGCTTCCCTTTCGGGTTCTACTCGAGCAATGGCTTGTGTAGTGATGTCGCTTGATGGTTTCCTTAGAGTATGGCCAGCCAATCCATCTCCATTTCTTCCTGCCTACTTGTTTCGCAATCGGCTCCTGCTGGGTTGGTTCGCTCATTGCCAGAGATCTCTGTTGCTGCGTCGGTGGCACAGTGGTTAGGACTGTCGCCGACTATCCACATGGTCCGGGGTTCGAGCCCACGCCGACGCACACCTGATATCTATGGTCGGCCTGCAAAATTTGGGCTACCGATATCCATGCTGAAAATTCCATACTTGTACCAAAAATACAGTGTGGAATCAAGCTGTAAATCAAAAATCAAAAAATTTCTGACCGGCCATCTGATCTTGAGTGGTATTGAGCGAAGACAACTCTTAATGAAAGTCTGTAGTTTGTTTGAGATGCTCTTTATGACGCGCAGTGCAAGTCTCTGATCCGTATAGTAGCACTGACTTCACATTGGAGTTGAAAATCCGGATCTTATTTTTGATGCTGAGTAATGTTGACCTCCACACAGATTTGAGAGTAATGAAAGCCTGTCTTGCTTTTCCGATTCTGGCTTTGATATCCTCGTCAGTTTCGCCTGTAGTTGAAACGATGCTTCCCAGGTAGGTGAAGGAGGCTGTTTCTTTCAGGTTCCTCCTATTTATGCTGGCTGACTGTCGTCTGTTGTTGCTGTTGGTGTTGGCCAGGAATCTTCATCACCTCTGTTTTATCTATGTTCACCTGAAGTCCTATCTTTGATGCTTCTTCTGCCAACTTGTTGCTTTTCACTTGCATATCTTCCAGCTTGTGGGAAATCAGACATATATCATCGACGAAGTCCAAATCCTCCAAGTATTTTGTGTGAGTCCATTTTATGCCTGTCTCCTGATTGCCGTTGTCTGTCGCATTATCCAATCTACTGCAATCAGGAAGATCATTGGTGATAGTAGACAGCCTTGCCTCACTCCCGTCCTCACTTCGAGGGATTCCGTAAGTTTCCCGTTGTGGATTACTTGGCATGCAGCATTGTCGTATAACTGTTGGATGAGATGTATAATTGTCGATGGGACCCCGTAGTAGCGAAGTAGTTGCCAAATCACCTCTCGATCGACGCTGTCGAAGGCCTTTTCAAAGTCGATGAAGTTGAGATAGAGAGGTGACTGCCATTCCAAGCTTTGTTCAATGATGATCCGTAGAGTGGCGATTTGATCAATACATGATTTGTTTCTCCTGAATCCGGCCTGTTCCGGACGAAGTTTTTCATCTAGGGCTTGTTTGATTCTCTCCAGGATGATGCGACTTAGTATTTTGCTTGGAATGGACAGAAGCATAATTCCAAGCCAGTTTTTACATTGACTTAAGTCTCCTTTCTTTGGAAGTTTGAATAAGTATCCTTTTTTCCAATCCTCGGGTACTTTGCCCTCTTTCCACACCTTCTCCAGCAGTGGCGTCATCAAGTCCGCTGTTGTCTCTGGGTCTATTTTCAAAGCTTCTGCTGGGATTCCATCTGGTCCTGCTGCTTTTCCAGCCTTTAGCATCTTGATTGCATTCAGGACTTCTGATTTCGTCGGGTGGTCGATGTTCACTGGTTGTTGGTATTGTTGGGTGCGTTGTAGGTGGCGGACGATTTAGAAGTCTTTTGAAGTGTTCAGCCCAGTGCTTTCTCTGTTCCACCTCTTTGGTGATTGACTTTCCATTGTCGTCCTTTATTGGCTTAATCTGTGTCGAACGTTTGCCCGATAGGTGCCTAGTTGTTTGGTAGAGTGTGGCGAGGTCTCCTTTGCCTGCAGCTTGTTCTGCTTCGTTTGCCATGGTTTCATAATATTTTCTTTTGTCTTCCCTGGCACTCTTCTTCACTCTTTTGTTCAGTGTATTGTAGCTTGCATTCAGCTCCTGTTTTTGTTGCTCGTCGGTGCACTGGATAATCTTTTGCTTCACTGTCCTTCTCTCTTCTATTAGTTTCCAAGTGTCCGTAGTGAGCCACTGTTTGTCCTGTCTCTTCTTTCTGCCTAGAACTTCTATGCAGGTTTGACTCCACACCGTTTTCAAGTTGTTCCAGTGCTTTTCGACGCTGACCTTTTCGCTAGTGTTGATTTGTGTCTCGGCTTTGTCCTTTATGCTTGCAATGAAGATGTCCTTTGTAGCCTGGTCCTTCAGCTTTTGAGTGTTGAACTTGGCTTGTGGTCTATCTGCAGCTCCTGATTCCCTGAAAGCTTTTAATTTGATTTGGATTGTCCCTTGTACGAGATAGTGGTCTGAGCCAACGTCTGCTCCTCTTCTTGCTTTTGTGTCCAGTAGGCTGCGCCTCCACTTCCTTGAGATTGAGATGAAGTCGATTTGGTTTTTGGTTTGCCCGTCTGGTGACACCCATGTAGCCTTGTGGATATCTTTGTGCTTGTATACACTGCCACCAATCACTAGTTCGTTGAAGGCGCAGAAGTCGGCGAAGAGTTCTCCATTTTCATTCATTTCTCCGAGAGCTTCTCTACCCATGATGAGTTCCCTTCCGGTTTTGTCTGGTCCCAGTTTGGCGTTCATGTCTCCCATTAGTATTTTCATGTCGCCAGCTGGAGTATTGTCCATTGTTGCCTGTAGTTGTCTGTAGAATTCTTCTTTCTTTTCGAGGTCTGCGTTGTTTGTGGGTGCATAACATTGTATGATTGACACTTTCCTTCCTTTGGAGTTGAATCTGGCGGTCATTATCCTGGACGAAATCGCCTCCCATTGCATCAGGGCTTTCGTTGCCGTTGGTGACATCATGATAGCCACGCCCTCGGTGTGCGTGTGGTTATCTTCTGGGTGACCGGAGTAGATCACTGACTCACTCCCATTCCATCTGCTTTCACATATTCCCAGCACTTGTATTCCGTATCTTTTCATCTCGTTTGCGATCTGGGCAGCTTTCCCAGTCTCGTACATAGTGCGGACGTTCCATGTCCCCACAAAGACTTTTTCTTTTTGTGCAAAGAGGTTCATCGTGCTGAAGTTTCTGTAGCAATTTTGTTTACAGGGTGGGGTTGCTAGCCTCACGCCTGAGAAAGGAATGGTTACATTAAAATAAAGTTTAGAGAGAAGCGACCTTCTGGTTTGCTCCCCTTAAAATCGGGTAACAAGAGATAAAACAATCAGAGCAACACCAGCAAAAGGAAAACAGTTCACAGCAAAAAGGGCAAAAAGCGACAACAACGATACAATACATCAACGTGCAATATAGTTCAGCACAGTTAACTAAAATGATACCAAAACCACAGACTCACTCCCTTGGGACAACTTGAACATATAGATCCAACAATATATACAATTTTAGTTAGAGTTTATGTTAAAAATTTCACAAATCCAAACAGTTAGTTATAAGTATTATCTGTCAGTAAGATTATATCCACAGTTTTAGTGTTCGGAAGGTAAATAATTGTGATAATTTCCACAAGCTCTTGGCATGAAATTCTACAGAAACGAGAGCTTTATGGAAGTAGGGAAATGTAGCGCAGTAGTCGAAAATACTAAACCTTTTGAAAAACAACAAGATTGGTTAAACGAACTTCAGCAGGTGAATTACTGCAGTCAAACAAGAGGAATAAACTCATAATCTGCTCGTTACATAATCCACAAACAGTGCTGAAAATAACTAGAGTGTGAAGCAATCCAAGATAGGCAGTCAGCTTCCGTATTAAAAATGACGATTATTTAGAGCTTATTTATCTTCATTAGCTAAGGCAATGAACGAAGGCAATGGTAAACTTCCATGACATAGTTGCAGCAGATATAGTAGAACACTAGTCGATTCCCGACTGACTCACTCCTTCACCTCGTTAAGCTGGTAAAGACGGAAGGTTCGGCATGAGGCTAGCAACATCACCCTGTGAAAGTGAACACTGCTACCGAAACTTCAAAGCTCTAGTGTGAAGCCCTATGTTCCTCCACGAACGTAATGGAATTTTTAAAAAATGTCGATAGTGAACCCAGTAATCAGAACACTTGACTTCAAGTGCAGAATCCGTTTCCTTCCAAGTGGATCTGTGCTTGGTATCTTAGGCATCATTAAGACATTTTGCATATGTGTTTTTTATTAAATGTTACAAACAGTCATGAATCTACATTCAGTCAAAAATATATTACAAGAACTTAGGTTGTTTAAAGAAACGAATACGCTTTTCAGCTTGGTCATTGTCATTCGTGAAACACTGATGTATAGATTTCACAAAGCATCACTTATTTTTCCTAACTTGAAGCTCTCTTGTTTTATCATCTTCACAAGCGACTAGTTTTAGGTAAATCAGATACATGCCTTGATTTCACTGCCAATTGACTTCTGGAGTCTTTCACAAATAAGGAACAATGACGTCACGTTATTAGATCCAATAACTGCGTCATATATATTTATGCCTAATTGTTTGGACATATTCTAATGGATATCTGAAGAATACTGGTTCAGACTGAGAAACTTACAAATACATGCTTGTTCCAAATAGTTATTTACTGAATTTGTGAATCAGGTCAGATGAGTTATGGTGATGTCATTTGACCTGATGACAAAAATGCGCAGTGAAATAATCAACACCTGAAGGAAAAGTACAAATTAATATTATTTAATACTCCAGTTCTACTGGGCTATTTGATATTATTCACTAAGTAGATAGATAAGAAACCTAAAAAGCTACTGTTGATAAAATTGTTGGCTAGAACTTCCTTTTAGCTGCTGTCAAATTTGCACTCAAACGTGACTTTCTGAGACAAGCAGTGTTGACATTCACGTATCCCTGAAATAAAGGAGAGATCTAAAGAAACCAGTAAGATAAAAAATGAATTCCTAGTGGAGCGTTAAAGGTGTTGAATATGTAATTTCATATATTAATTTGTTTATTAGATATATCACTCAGTGAAATAGTATAATTTACTGGATGACGTTTTGAACACAATTCATTACTGTTCACAATCATATCAACTATATACTGAAAGAGTGTTTCTGAGAATCTGGTACTGCTAATACCCTCACTACTACTACTATCCAATGCTGAATAAAGTGTTTTTCAGCTATATTTTAAGGGGTGAAATGTAATTTTTGTAGAAATAACAGCAACAGTTGTATTTTGTACGTATTTCACTTTACAGTCAGCATGCTATTCGTAGCACAACTCTTACTTTCAATCTCAGGCCACTGGCATTTATTCTCTGGATATCTCAATTTATTTCTTCTGTTTTCACACAGACAGTTAACGAAAGAATCTATCACACCGGAAAACTGGCCATTAATAGTATATTGCTCATAAAATATACATGATAGCATTTTGTTTAGTCTAGTTGGCCATAATTTATACTATGATCAATAGACTTTAATCATCGTCAGCCCTTAGAGTATTGGTATTGATTAGTGTTTAGTAATCAATAAGCGTTAATTAATTCTGTCAGGTTTAGTATTTATGTATATGTATATGTATACATGTACTTTATACACTGATACTTTAAAGCAAAACCCCGTTTCAAAACAAAAAACAAATGGATTCAACGAAGTCACTAGGTAGGCAACCTTTTTCATCAAGTACAAAAGAATAAATACGACTTTCTTGTCAGTAGATAGATAGAATGGAAGTTAGTGTGTCTATATAGATGGGTGAGTAGGCGAGTGACGAGGGAGAAGCGAGCCAGAAAGAGACAGAAAGAAAGATTGCTCATATCAGACATAAAGGTCAAACAGCTGTGGATTAGGGTCGTCATTTCGTCAATAACAATAGTTGGTTTGAAACACGACACGACAGGAAAAGGGCTATGAAGATGTTAGCAAAAAGAATTGGAAAAATAAATAACCACAGTGAAATAAAAATGTGGGAGATAAGTGCGTATCAGTGAAATTGATAATGGCAGTAAATTAGAATAGGAAAAAAGTCAGACTTTGAAAGACATAACTAGGAGAAACTACCAACAGTTCATAGCTCACCTTGTTCCGTTAGACGTGAACTGAGAAAAGATAACTGCCAGTAATGATCTGGTGATTAAAATTACACGTAAACATATCATGAGAAGCCACTATTTATTTAAGACGCTGGAGATCAAATGGAAGATATTAATTTATAAAGTCAATGGTCACCGTATGAATGGCTTGGGTGATGCTGGTTTGAATCTCAGTGAAGGACAAGCTTCCTCTAGCTTACTCGTGAATGCTAGTGGACAAGCATGCCATCACCGCTGAATGTCATCGGTGAGTACCTATCTCTAGAACCTAGTCGTCTCGTGGATGAATGCTGCTGAAGAGTCCCAGGACAGCGGAAAACAGCTATATAGCATCTCTACTGTTAAATGATTGTAAATAATGTATGCTGACGATATGATCTTCCTTGAAATTAGTCAGATCCATACAAACCGGCATCTGAAAACAGTCGTATTCTTGTTGACTGAGCACATCACTATAAATGAGTTGCTTGAGTTTCTCACCAAATACAGGGTTGGCAGTCTATTAAATTATTATAATTCCCATTCAGATCGATTACTGACCTTTAATAAGTTGAACCTATAAGACAGATTAGAGTGTCTTCTTTAAGCGGATAACTGAAAGATTAGCAACTACAGAGAGTGGTTAATGACAGAATAGTGAACATTTAAAATGTAAGGTGATAACGACAGCCATGTTGTTGTAGAACATCACTTCAGGAGGATTGCTCTTTCTAGTTTAATGTATCCAATTAGCCTAAATTGTGTACCTGATTCTTTCAATCTTATTTCATCGGATTATAATGGCATGTATGTAACACTAGAAATGTTATTCCTTTGACAACTAAATATGGATGATCGAAGAGTGCCAGACAAATCGAAAACCTAAATTTTTGGACTGCAAACGTAGGTAACTCTTCTCAATGAAAGAAACAGAATCATGATAACAAATAAAAAATTTAAGAGTAAAAACGAAACAAACGTCAACAGTAATTGATCCACACAAAAACACAATGATAAATTCCAGTGTGTTATTGCATTACTTAACAGTCAAGGGAAAAAGAGCTATACATCAACATTCGACTGCTATGAGCACGTTTCGCGAGTATATTAACCCGGTTAACTGCAGTTAACATACCTACAAACATAGTGTACCAATTACTGATGACGACAACGGAAATTTTAAATTCAGCTATTTGTTAACTTAAATTATGCTTTTTTCTTCAAACTGTCAACCCAGTTGATCGAATGAATCACAGGTGTATGTTTGTGTAGGTATTTAGGCGGCGGAAATATAATTAATGACGTGTGAATTTTTGTAAAGTCTAGTTGTACAGCATTTTTCCTACATAATTTCATCTATATTTTAAAAGAAATCAAGAAGGATACGACACAAACGCTTGCCTTTGTCTGCCTATTTAAAGATGAGAATTAGCAAATTAAACTGATAAATAGTTATTGATTACACGTAAGAAGATACTGATAGTTTAGCAGAACGCTTTTAGTGTAGGCAGGTAACAATCGATCTTATAACACTGAAAGTTATAGCTCGCAGTCCAATCAGAGAACTAAAAGACGTGTGTCTGAAATAAAATGAGACTTGACTAATATCTGAGTTCAGTAGATTAATCGGTAACTCAAAGGATGCTGACATAACTCGGGATTTGTGGATAACTTGGACACTGTAGTGCTGTGTTATTCCGTATTAATTTGTTTATTTGATATATCAGACAATGAAACATTGTTCATGAATGATGTTATTGTTCATAATCGATTATTATCGTTCTTCCATTTGTTGTAAGAATCACAGCATTTTCTGGATATCAGAGACTGGTGTGAAATCATTTCGGTTGCATGTATTCTTGGTGAATTCGATGAATAAAGCTTCAGTTATCAGTCTCTCCTTCCACCTAGCCATGTTAGAATTTAGGCTTATCATTATGTCCTATCCTGTTGTATGGTAGTGCTACAGAAGGGCTTTTTTATACATATTTCACCTTAACACAGTCTACTAGTCAAGACTCCGTCAGGCGTCTACGCTCTGTCAGTCTAACTAACTTTTTCTATCACACTGACTTGTGTGTCTGGCCTCACAGTCACTGCATAGTATTAGATAAAATTAAATTCTTTGGCTGATCGGCCTCTGAAGTCGCTTTAGCTAACATAATTTATTTTTAAATGGGGTTCCTTCTTTGCTTGGAGGAACTGTGGATCTTTTAAATATCCCCTTCTTGTTGCAGTTATCTTACTGTATATGACTGATAACTATGTCACTCTTATTAATTTTATTTTTATATTTACAATCTCCTATATACTTCCGGATAAATTCATTAGGGCAATTACTACGTGTCAAGGCTTCTGTTTTATGTTTTACTTCCTACAATAAATTGTATTCGAAACATCATTCAGTAAATAAAATAAAGTTTCATTGTATGATACATACAATAAACGAATTAATATGGGATGATATGACTTAGGAAGGGGTAATGGCAATTATTCACTTTTCCTAACATGCCTCATTAGTTTCTCTTGTTGTCATTCAGTTTCAACTTCTTTTTGATAAAATTTACCTTTGGATTCTTCCATAAGAAGGTTTAAAACGTTAACTACGTTTGAAATGAGCTTTACAAGTGAATTGGAGTCATTAGAACCACTTTTGTCCCAATCGTTGGCAATAAATTAATTTGCTACAACAAGATAGCGTATACTGCTAAGTAGTACGCTTAGCTGGAAACCAGTGCCTCTTGCTATCAAGATAGTCATGATCCAAATACCACTAATATTACTTACCAGTTAGCTCAAAAAGCTAGCCAGAATTCAACTGGTTCAGTTTGATTTGATTCTCGGGACTGCGTTGACTCCAGCACAGAATTGGCGAACTGGGCCTAAAAGGAGCAAAATGGCCATGACACTTATATTATCACAATGGGACAAGTAAACACTTCTGGTCGATGTGTACGTGTATGATTTTCAACTATTCCCAGCATTCACTAGAATATATCATCGCTGAGAATATTCAGTTATAACTGATTTATTTTCAATGGAAATTACTAATTTATTAAATTCAACAAAACTTCCAGATATATATGTTTTAACTAGAGATTTTAGAAAGATTTTCTACTACTGATCAGGATGGTTCTTTAAAAGACCCACATTTAGATCCACCTCTCTCTTGTTTCCCAATGCAGAGATTTAAAATATGACATACCCTGAGGGAATTACCTACCTATTAAACTACATATTTTGATGATGACTAGATAACTGAGGAAACTCTACACTTCCTAGGAGTAGTAATCCCATTTCTGTCTTATGCAACTCAATAAAACATTTTCTTTCAAATGATTTCAGTGCCTTCATGATAAACTTCAGATGTTCATTGATAAAGAGACTACCTGAACCACTTTAATTTTGTTTAAGGACAATTCTGACAACAAAATGATCGTGGCAGACAAGTTGTTAAAAGCAAGAGAGTGAATTTTTAATTCATTCACTTGGTAAATTAATAAACCTGAAGGTACTGAAATGGATTCATTTCTGAGGTCACAGGTGCTGGTAGACACACACATACACATATACAAATGTAAATACTACATGAGAAAATATTTATTTTAGATAAAGGGAATAAATAATTACAAAAAAGTGACTGTTCTGTTTTCACCGTCCAGTTTCTTTAATATTCTTTACACAATCATGTTTATTTTGCAATGGTCAAGGTCAACTGATACAAAAGCAACGAAATCACACATAGAAGTTCATGTTGTGGATTTAATTTGGTGTCAGTAACTTTGAAAGGAAAAAAAGTGTGTTTTGTTTATTCAGGTGAACAAAGTTAAACAGTAATTTTGCATAGGCAAAATGTTTTATCTAGAAGAAGAGTTGACTCATCTTCGGACACATCGGTCTTACATAAGTTTTCAATTTCACTTCAATTTATTTACTGCTATTAGTAAATAATATTGTATCACTGTGAGGTTTTATCAAATAAATTTACTCCATGATAGAATCACAGTCTACCACAGTGCCCAAGTTTTATCTTCATATCAATTCACTCTAGTCATTATATATATATATATATATATATATATATATATATATAATGATGAACGTGAATTCCTTTAAATTTTGATTCTGCATCTATCCAAAGTGATTTTAACTAAACTGAATATAACTAGAAACACTCAATAGTCAAATGATTGATGTAGTATTTTAACTAAGGCTATAATTTTTCAATAAGAAGTGATGATGTATACACAGCGTGTCACTAAGCCTATAAAGTAAACCGACTTCACACGAAGATTTGAACACTGACTGATAGCCAATAGTCAAACTCGCTACACTGGCAGAATGTTAGTCCCAGTTTAGCATGGATATAAGACACACAACTATTTGAATTTTATTTAACAATAGCTTGTATATAATTGGGGAAAAGTCTGTTTCAAAAGCTACTGTTCAACAGATAATTAATTGTTTGTCATTTGCTTTCTGCTTAAATCTAATTGTGTAGGTGAGAAGGGATAAAGTTGTGAAGGACAAGGATTTAACGATTCAAGAGACATCACATTCAGATATAATGCAACGACTTGTAAGACGTTATCTGTTCAAAATGGAAAGAGAAAACGATGAGAAAGGTGAGTATTGTATTCATATTAGTTTCAGATATGTTAACGATTTCTTTGTTTATTTGTCATTTTAATTTCTGCTAAAAATCTGACATAGTTAAGTGAATGTGTCGTGTTTACGAAAATAGTTCACAAAATAGGTATCTTTTAGCATTGTAGTTCTCTTCTGAGAATGTGAACATAATTCCATCAGTGGACATGAGTGCACGGGCTTTATTAAATACCAGTCAAGCTGCCATTTCTTTATCTGGGACTTAAGACTAGTGTATACTACTCCTTAAGTGAACCAACTTTCATTTTTAATGAAATCACTGTCATATCGCGTTCACTTCTAGTCTGAATCCCCCAACTCTGCATTTCTCTTCGTGTTACACTGTTCAAATTGAGACGATTGCATTATTATTATTATTATTTATCATTCATTCCTTGCATTCCGGGTTGGAACACAATATTTAAGGGGTACGTCTCCATCTAACTCACTTCTCTGATAACACTTTTAGCTAGCCCACAAGCTTTCATTTCCTCCTCTCATCCGAGACTTTCAGTCAGTCACTTCACACTCAGACTCTCCTGAAGGCCTAGCCTATGTTGTCACTTGAAGGTCTCTTCAGCTTACGTCCAGCCAGCCTCCATTTCCTTCCTCATATTTGTCGAAACTATCCCATGCTAGATATATATGTCTGATAACTATGCAGCGATACGGTTTTATTTACTCAAAACCACTATGCAAATATGTGTAACAGATTTCAATATATATTGCAGTATTACCGTATCTTATATGGCATAACCATGTCCAGCATGAAGTGACATCGTAATATAGTCTCTGTGTTTCTCTCTTTTACTTGTCCAAAGAACTTTATCTTGAAAATTGCCTCTAGGATGTTAATGACTCATTTTGATGTGGTTTTGTTCTCTGAGCTGGATGGTTAGTTTGAGAAGCTTTCATCACCCTACTGGGTGACATCTTCAGCGTATACTTCAAATTGAAGTATACGCTGAAGATGTCACCCAGTAGGGTGATGAAAGCTTCGCAAATTAACCATCAAGCTCAGAGAACAAAACCACATCAAAATCATCCACCTGAGCTACAAATCTTCTCTATCATATCTAATGACTCATTTAAATACGAATATGAACTCAGTGAGACTGCACGTTTGCATCTGTGACTTCATTTTAATTACTTTTTAAAATTTTATTCCCTAAAGGTCTCAGTGGTACAAAGGGCTTCAAGCAAGAGCTTTGAAGTTTTTGTAGCAGTGGTGTTTATTTTTTACGAGATAGGGTTGCTAGCCACACGCCCAACCTTCCCTCTTTACCAGTCTTATTACCGGCATAGCAAGGTAAAGCAGTTCTTCGGCTGGCGATTGAACCACTAACCCCATGCTGGTTGGCGAGCGTTCTACCGCTGTGACACGGACGCGCATCAGTGACTGAAGTTAAATTACACTTTTAACTGAATTATACATCTGACTGTCAGGATAGTGAAGATCACAATGGTTTATATTCTGAAACAGTACCTTAGAAGCACATGTCCATTACTTTTAGCCTAAAGTGACAGATCCCTAACCTAATAGTGTAATAAGTAAACACTGGTTGAATGCTAAATCGTATATCCTTTATTTGGATAAAATACACATCATACATTTGGCTTCCATCCAACTATTGATAGTTAGATGAAAATGTAGGAAGAATTAAAAATTGCAGGAACAAAACTGAAAAGAGAATGAAGTACAACTATTATTTTTATAAGAAAACTAATAAAAACTTGAAATAATTTTTTTCTGAGTATTGATAAATTCGCTTCTTAAGCTTACAGCAAAACAATGAAGCTTTTCAAGACACTTGAATTTATTCTGTCAAAATGAAATAGCAGTAAATTTATGAAATTATTAAGTGTCGCGCATTTTGTGTGTAGGTGTTTGTATGTATGTATGTGTGTGTGTGGAGGATGGGTGGAGTAATGCTAAATCATAGTTTCAGTCGTGGTTACAATCTCAAGTTTTCAAAGCCTTATAACCCAAAGTCAAAACGCCCTAACACTATCTCTCTACCACCGCCTAGAATAATGCGATAGAGTTTATACTTTTGTTTTTATCATTACTTAATAATAGCGTTATGTGATTATAAGTGAAAAATTTGTGACTATAAGTCGATTAATTGCCTCTTGAAATTACTTGTATAGTAATAATAATAATAATAGCCGTGATGGTGATTTTACGATGACATTTTCTGAAATCTTCTCAACTTAGCTTCAAAGTAGTTCAGCAGTATATGAGAGCTACTCAGAATAATAGAAGCTTCAAAAATACACAAGCTAACCCAGAACCCTTCTAATTAAAACACTTAGAAATAAGGCACAGGGATAGAGAAGAAAGATAAATAAAGTTTCATCGAAGAAACATTATAATGAGGAAATACAAGTGATCATTAGTGAAAATGATTAGAAGGTGAAAGATTTCCTAGAGATTAATATGCCTATGCCGTTTTGAATTATTTTAAGCCGTTTCACCATGAGCCTGTCAGTGGCGATTTCAAGTACTCTAAGGATTCCAAATGACAGCTTATAAACCTCCTACATTGTAAGGATTAACAGTGAGAGAACTGATGGAAAAATACTGTGTTTTCATCTGACTATCATTTGCACAAACCACTGTTGTTCTTGCTTTATTCAAAGCCTTCAAGATTATTAGAAGTTATCAAGAAAATAAGTGTAATCTAAAGATTGTTCAATGTCCATTGAAATTTAGTTTTTCACTGTGCATATTTTTCCAAAATGCTATGTGACATTTTCAAAACTAAATTTACAGAGAATCAGATATGCAAACGTGGAGAACACCAAACGCTTTCAGAATAAGTAAATCCCAAGGTGTATTTGTTCGTCACTAATGGTGGTAATAATAATAAAATAATAATTTTTCCTTCACGTTCCCCAAAGTGGAACATAGGGCTTCAAGCTAGTGGCTTGAAGTTTCTGTAGCAGTGTTTAATTTTACAGGATGGGGTTGCTAGCCTCATGCTCAACCTTTCCTCTTTACCAGCATTATTTCTGGCTTGGCGAGGTAAAGGAGTGCGTCGGTGACCGGGGATCTAACCCCGGACCATGTGCATGGTTGGCGAGAGTCCTAACCGCTGTGTCACCGACGCTTACTAAAGATGGTATATTTTCCCTAAAGCCACAATTCCAAACATTAACCACCAAACATTCTAATTATTTTTATCCATAAGGAAGGAAGCTAGAACTCAACGTACTATATTAATAACACTAACTTTTATTTGGTAAAGTACTGTTATTCATCTGAGAAAATAAAGACATCTAGAAGAGAGCTAAAATTATTCATGGTGCTTAAATTCTTTCCATAAGTAATCCTTTTTCTCACTGTTCTCTGTTTTCACTGGCTGAGGTCCATATGCATAATATCATCTGTCTAACTTTTAGAAGCTATATTTCAAATCTCGTAGTAATATAACTTATCTATTTACATACTTTTCACGCTGAACGGACTACATAGATCCTAACTGTTCACCATTTAATTTCACACAATTCATATACTGAAATAACGGAGATTAAATGGTTTTCTGAATGTGGAGATCAAGTCATAAGTGTTTTCCAACACACTGTGGTTATGATATGCATATATATATCACTGATGTAAGAAAGAAGAACTCACGTTGTTGGAACACTGAAGATGGCGGCTTCTTTCCAAACCCATCAAGGGGATATGAAGAGGTCAAATCAAGGCTATCTGAGACAGTTTTAAAAATAAAAGGGGAGGCGTAAACCAAAAATATATAGGATGCTATCGAATAAGCTAGGAGTCTGCAAAATTAGTGGAAGGAGTATTGATCCTTTTTCGTCCTGCAGAATAAATCAGTCATTAATTCATTGATCAAAAATGAATTAAAGGCAACCTACCGACATCAGCATCACAAAGTTCATAGTCTCTACTTCGTATAAATCAAACTGGTGAGATGAAATTTCTAAGCCCATCAGACTAGAAAGGAAAAGAAAGATGGACACATTGTCAATACCTTTTCATGGGCATCAAATAAATCTGTGTCAGGATCACTATCGTCTTCATCCGAACGCAGACTTTTGATTTTCATTTTTAAATTACACCTACTTCGAGAATACAGAAATCCCGAGAATGTAAACAGTTTGTGTCTATTTGTTTTTCTCCATCCTTTTTTTTAACTTCAGAAGATAAATAAATTGTTGATATCATGTAGATGTAAAATGATTACGCTAAAAAAAGGGATAATTACCTTGTACAAGCTTTTGTACTAATAAGTTTATGCGAGTTGGAAATAGATACAGTTACAGATTCTGTCAGTAAAATGGCACTTGTATACTTCCACTGTTTTAAAAATCGGTTTATTTGTAACTAAACGAAAAATACTCGACTAACTACGAAACTACTAGATTTGAAGATGCAAGCACACTTGTTTTAAAAAAGTGTATGCACAGTTAAAGCTGAGATATGCATGACTGGCACCATAAAGTATATCGAAGAGTGAATGGAGACATAAATGATAAGAATAAAGTTTTATCCAGTGGGAAAACTTATTGTTACAGATGAATATACAAGAATCACGAGTGCTTCTGGACTAGAAAAGTTTCCATGAACGTTGGAAAACGCTCTGTTGATCAAGAAGCATAATGAACAAGGACAAAATAATCAAATAGTCAGCTGAAATAGGACCACCGTGCAATTTCTGTAGACAACAGAGGTCACCAAAGGCGCTTCCATTCCTGTGAATCTTATTAACAGATTTTCTGTATAGACTATTCATTCTTCCGCAACAAGAACGAAGAATATCATTTTCAGGTCAGTAGAGAAAATGGAAAATAAGCTTCTGTGTTGAAAGAAATGCTGGTCAGTTCCAGGGAAATTAAATAATCACCTGAGTAGAAATTCAGCTCAAACCGACTATTTTCTCCGCCTTATAACAGACACAAGTATGTTGTGATCAATGTGCAAAAGTCTGATAAAATCTAAAAAATGAAAAAGAACTACTAAGAAAACTGTTACAATTTCTAGGGTGGCTACTCTTTTCTTCTCCATCTACAGGAGCAACGTAATACGTGATAGGCCACTGTGAAAATAACGTCATCAAACGCCAAGTAAATAAATCTGGACATGAAGTTGACACCTGATGGTTTTAAAGCACAAGGTCAGCTGTAAATCAGTGACTTATTTTGTCAGTCAATGGAAAGGTCAAAGATTAGGCCAAGGGGAAACAATTTATGATAAGTGACAACACAAATATAAAAACCATCAATCAATCGTGAAGCTAATAGGATGAGCTACTGTCTATTCAATGGCCCATTGGAGAATTCACAATGCTTATATCTTTCTGAAGTTATTTTTAATAACTCAGGCTTCACACTTGAATTATCCACCTCAGCTAGCGTATTCACGTTAGTAGTATGAAGCAGACTTAAACTCCCATTCTTCAGTTTAAAATTCGTAACAACTTGTCAACTATCCAGAGAAAAAGATTCTACTGAATTTCATCTCTAGTAGCATAAACTCCGGAAAAAAATACACAGTCGTGAAATTTATCTAGTTGCAACTGGTTGACAAACCTAGATAAAGAGAACGACATTCTCCTGACAACATTTCATTATATCATTTCATCAAAACGATGCATATGAGTGAAGTTAACATTTATTTTGGTTGTTGTTTTTTAAATTTCTCAACAAAAATAATCCACGTTTTCCTCTTTCAGTTCACCCCCACCCAGTTCATCTCCTGCATCAGTGGAGTACATTTAAAAAGTCAGTATTTGAAATCACTACTACTATATACCATACTATTTATTTCCTATCATCAGTAGTGCTAGTATTAGTGCCCTTAGAAGATATACTATTTCTGTGTTTCTGTTTTTATTTGTCTACCTTAATTTAAGTTAGTTAGAAAGTAATAAATAATTTATTGCAAAGTTGAATGTACAAAATTAAAATATAAATGAATACACACACATACATCAACATTTCTAAATTCATACACACATATAAAGAGAGGGAGTGACGTAGAAAGTGAGTAAGTAAAGTGAATGGCGAATACTGATCATTTAACTTTTGTTTTGATTAAAAGTACATTCATCAATGATTACGAATATTGATTCAGTTACAGATGTAAATTATTTAAATTTACGACGTTCGAAGTTATCACAGGAAGCTAGACGAATGAAATAACATATTTAACACTGTAGCTTGTACAAAAATTGACACATTGTATTGATATATATTGAAGTGTGTGTGAATGTATGTGAATATATGAGTTACTGGAGGATAGATGCAAAATAATTCCAATGTACTTAGCAGTCTGATGACAGCAAATAAATAAAATCGAAACGAAAAGTATGACAGTATCCCCGTGACTACACGAGATGCTCACATCCCAAACAAGACTGATCAGCTGTGTACAAAGGGAATTTCAGTAGTTTGGTAGACGAAACATTGTTGTTTAAAACAATAGGTACTTGGTTTCAGTGAGAACATAGTCATTCAATGAGATAAATTCACAAATGACTGCTTAGTCAAGGGTATAACAAAACCTTTGTAATTTACTGTCGTTAACTTAAAGACTAACTGTAGCCTCCACCAATATTTTCCTTCTCTTTGAATAATCACGATTCTCAATAAGAGTGTATTCTGTTCTGCAGGTAATCTGATTCATATATACCTTATGTATGTATAATCTTTGTTTCCGTTTGCAGTAATTACATCATAGAAATCTAGCATTAGTCCTCAACATGAATCTTCTACTTTGGTTTACTTTTCTCTTGCTACACTTTTTCATTAATAAACGTCGTCAAAGTTTGTAAGAGAAGTGACTGAAACACTCAATAGGCCTTTGCATCATAATCCTATAAGAAACAAATGGTAGCTTAAGATCTCATCTTGTAAAATAAAAGGTATTGGAGGAGTGTGTACCAACTGCGTAAATGTCAGTACTTACAAGTCAGATTCATCTTCCCAATTCCTCAGACTTTTTGCCTTTCCAATTGCCACTTGGAAATATCAGCACTGATTTATTCATTCAATGTGGCAGTCTACTCTTCCCAGTAGCTAATATTCATTCATCTACGGACGAAGAATGTAAACTTGTTATTTACTGTCAACGGCTACTGCATATTTCCTGTCAGCAGTTTGTTTATCTTATCAGTTTCATTTGCATTTATTAATTGATTATAATAAACGAGAATCAAAATACAATAACAAATTATTCTAAACTTAAAGTTCCCTCCACTGTTTTGGTTTATTTTGGAAGTAGTTTTCACTAAACTATAGACCATATTGTAAACAGAGGCGTACGTGGACACCTTTTATTTAATTCAATTTAGATTTCCCAGGCGGTTGTTTGGACTGAAGTGATCAGTTTCAGGTTGACATGTCGGCTACTTGTGCAGATGCTTCGACGATGTGTAGTCGTGTATCTTGGAATTAATTGGTTGATGGCGACTAACAGTGGGATCCAGGTTGCTCATTTCGTCCTGTGTGGGACTCGTCATCTGGACCTGTGACAGAGCACTTCGGTCCAATTATTCGACAGGAAAATCTAAACTGAAATAAACAATTAATATGACCCGTTGCACAAGACGTGGCTCTCATAGCCTAAGTGGACTAGTGGATAACACGTTGGCGTTTAGGAGTATGGGCACTGGGTTCGAGCCTCATTGAGAACACCATCATTCTCTGGGGAATGCGGGGTACATCCAGGTGGCGAGTCCTAAGTAGCACGAAGTGCGCATCATCGAACAACTGACTTCAAGTTTATAGGTCTTATCTTAGGTAAGAAATGAATAGTGTTATCTATTCACCTTCAAGTTGAAAACTAACTTGCTTTATGATACTGTTAAGAAGCATTGATTCATTCATAGTAAACAAGATGATCTTGTGACGGTTGTTAAATAATTCTCCTAAAACAGAACACTAGAAAATAGATAGTTTTATTTGCGGACAGGCAGACACATTAAATAAGATGATAAGAATTAAAATTGTTTAAGCGATCAGGTAGGATTTGAAACAGCTTTAAAATATTGAACAATCAGTGAATGCGTTAACGCTGATCATGCCCATAAAGTCTCTAGCTAATAAGCTTGTTGTGAATGTAGTAAAATGCTACTGGCAGCAAATTAAAATTTGAAACACTTTTTCACCGGGTTTCAAGAAAACTGCATTTCTTAATATATCAACTAGGATATGTAAAAAAACAACACATAATTTATAGGAGAAGCTGTTTCCAGAGGTTTCATTGGCTACGGCTATACAATTTCAATGCTTGCCTTGGCTATTTTGGACAACAGTTAAGGACAGACGCCACAGTCGACTGAACTTGAACCAACCAATCAGATCGTTTAACATCACAAATGGATGCTTTTCATAATCCTGGTTCAGAGTAAAGGTAAGGGAGAAACTTGCAAAGAAGATTATGAAAAGCACGCATCTGTAATGCTGAGCGTTCTGACTGGTCAATTCCAGGTCACTTGACTGTGGTGTCATTTCTTTTTCGAACTCCAATTATATTTCTTGTTGAATGATTAATTAGAAAGGTGAAACTTTGAAAGAAACAATATAAGATATCTGCCACTATGTTGGTAACATTCTTTTATTAGCAAAACGTTTCATCTTTTCTTCAGAAAGGGCTTAGAGTAAAAAGGAACGTGTTTCCAGAACAGCAAGTATAGTACATATGAAGTGAAGTAAATTAGAAGCGATGTTCAATTAGCGAAAAGTATTTTTCAGGTCATCTGTAGTTGGAAGAAAGAGCATCAGACCATATGTAAGGTGTTTAATCTACTTCATGGAGAAACACATTCCATTGCAGTTACAAGTAGACATAAGCACTTATATATCTATTTATACATAATTGGCTGGACAAGTCACTCACTGAGAAAATCCTAACTGCTCTCGTGAATCACATTATTAGCTCTATAAATTTGAGGATACCAAATGATGAGTTTGGTTACATTGCTTAATAAAACATAATTTGTGCGTCGGTGGCACAGTGGTTAGGACTCTCGCCAACCATGCACATGGTCCGAGGTTCGATGCCCTGCCGACGCACATCTGATATCTATGTTCGGCCTGCAAAATTTGGGCTACCGATATCCATGATGAAATTTATTGATTATCATTTGGTAGTTTTTTGGCATATGCTCGTAAACTGAATGTGAAATTTTCGGAGCTGACATGTGGAAATATCATTATTAGAAATACTTCGGTTTGTTATCCTTAAACTCACGTTTAGAAAAGATGGACAGACATTCACTAGCACACAATCAATGTCAAAATCTACCACACCCAACATAAGGAACAAGATACGAATTTTCAACACTGATGTCAAGTCAGTGCTTCTATAGAGTTCACAGAATTGGTGTACATTACAGAAAGAATTTGCGACAGACTATAGACTTTTATCAACAGATGCCTTCTCTGGCCCAATACTGAATATCAGGAAGCCTGTTAAGGAGAATAAGTGACAAGGGAATCTGGCGACGACCTAACCAAGTACCTATTCCCCAATAAGTATTCAGAATAAATAGGAGATGAATTGGAAATACTCTGAGGAGATTCTTGAGTGACATCACGCATCAGACCCTCAGGTGGAACTCAAACCATGAGTTGGTCGTTCCAGGGTGACATGTATTAGATCGTGTGCGGAGTAAATGAAAGCTTGTGATCAATCGAAAAGTCAGTCATGAAACACCCCTGAGAACACGGTGAAATGGAGGTGTGCTTCTGAAGTCTTATGTTCATCTTCAGTCTAAGGGAAATTATTAGTTGATAGACATCATAAACACTCGCTATTTTGTATTCAGCCAATGGCTTTTATCTCACATCAAATATGAATACGATACCAGCCAACCAACCTAGAGTTTTAGCCTGTCTTAACAATGTAGTTAATGTGATCTCTAGTAAAGAAGAATTTCCATGTTTCATCTCCATCTAAAAAGTAAACACGTACATTTTTCATTGATTCAGTCAAGCCTCTTGGTTTTTATTTTCATAAACGTGAGCATCAATCAGATTCAAAAAATGCATGAATTTTCCAAATTAGGCTTCCTCTTTCATAATGTCAAGAAATTTATGATTGTTTCTTATATACATCAGTTAGCAGTGTTAGTTGCCTTATCAGGAGTCCATCGTATTCATGCTCCATTTATTCATTTATTCTCTAAAAGCGTGAAACGAACTAAATATGCGTATTAATGGGATACATCCAATAGGCTGAAAGTATTCATTGCTAATATCAGATATATCATTGAATTATTGTCAACTCAGTCTTGAAGATAAGGTTTTGCAAAGGAATTCGACAGTTGTAATAATGCTATTATTTCTGAGGACAAGGTGGAAATCATTGGGCTTGCCTGTCGATATTTTGAGTGAAAAACAAAGCAAGTACGAAAGTAAACGAAAAAGACGGATCTGTAGTAACTGTACAACACAAAATAGATCACAGTTTGACATCAGTCAGCTGAAACCCCCAAATAACCTTAATATGTTATTCTATTTCCAAGTGTTGATTTTTAGAGACTTGATTTCAAGCCAGACCGTGAGTTTAAAGCAGTAAAATGACTAAAAACACTGTTAAGAGGAAAATTTCAGATTTCATTTGGAATTATTTATGCAATATTTTTTTGTCTGAACATAGTTAATAATATATCAACTATGTCATTTAAGTGCACTGCACAACAATCTCAATGCACTTACCAGATTGAACTGGTGAACATCTCTGACTGGATGAAAACCTTCAACCTTTGGAATATATATGTATTCTTAGTGTCCAAGAATATTAGAAATAAACAGTTGAAAAGTTCCTTCATTTAAATCCTACGAATGACTACCAGTCGTCATTTAACCGTTAAAATTCACCAACAGCAGTGACAGCAACAAAAGTATTATTATCAAGTCAGATCACCAACTGACATAAGTCAGAGAACTACGGGAAACCAGAGAGTATTGGACAGCTGTTACGTTCTAGTTCAGAACTCTGCAACAGTACGCACCCATGACTCTACCAGGTATCGAACATGGTACCGGCAGACCGTTGACCATTCATCCAGTGAGACAGATTCTGATAGTCCATGAATTCTAACCTGTATCAATTCGTAATATATGTTGCCATTCGCACCATACTTCATGGAGTTTCTTCCGAAGCGTCTGGTCTCACCTGCTCATCCTCATAAACTAGTGCTGCTGATAAGTTCAAAGAGGTTGTTTACCAAGCATCACATGAGCCCACTAAAAAGGAGAAAATAGTCCCATGGTAGTGTTAACTTATTTACCAAGTCAAGTACAACAAAAAACCCGGTCTGGTTACCTGTTTTGCTTAGAATGTCATGGTGACCAATAATGGAACTCAGTTTTGATCGCCTATGTTCAGATACTTCAAAACTAGTTCTGATTTTAATACCCTCTTGTGATTTTATTATTATTATTATATCCTTTAATTCCTAGAGGAACATAGGGCTTCAGTTGCGCGTCTCCATTGCCTTCTGTTTCCTGCCAATTTTTTTACCTCGCTCCAAGTCTGCCCACATGCTTTCATCTCCTCCTCACATGACTTCCTCCAAGTCACCCTTGGACGACCAACTCGCCGCTTCCCTTTCGGGTTTTATTTCGAGCTAAATCCAAAATTATCTAGGATTATGACTTATCAGTAAATCTCATGAAGATGAAGAGGATAGAGAGGGGAGAAATAATTCTGAATTTTCCCTAGTTTGTCGTATCACCCGTAAACCCTCAACTTCGAACCAAAACTATCGTCGATACTGCATCACTTCAATGAATACGGAAACAGCAAAGAAATATTAAGTCGGAAATCACTCAAACTACCGAATTGGAAAAAACCCTTGGGTTTTCATATAAAACCAGATGGTTTTTGCCAGTTACTTCCTATATTCACCACTAAAGTGGGCTCGCGAACATGAAGTCGGACATGAGCAAAACGATAATTACAAAGTGATTTTGAATAGAATATATGAAAAAAAAACACTTGAACCTTTTACCAGAATAAGCATAAACATCATAAAACTTGGTGTTGAATTACATCCTTCAATGTTCATCAGATAATTGTCATAGTCAACAACTAGAAACATAGAAAACCAGTCTAATATGTCCCATTACTTCTCGAAAGTAGGAATGACTACGAAGAAGCTAAGCCTTTCAGGGATGATCTCAGAAGGAACTAGTCCCGTTTTCAAAAAGCTATTTAAATGTAAACCATCATTATGTCAATGGCTGACAGCACAGATACTTCATTATTTCATATTTTCTGCTGTGGTGTTGCGTGAATACCTTCTTGCTTCATATATCTTTATAGGAACACTCTATTTCACCTCACCCTCAGTCATTTTTATACCTGCAAAAACTGGACAGATATGTGAAATACTTTCTGGTTTCCTTTGGAAAAACTTTCAGCTCACTTTACTGACTGAAAGTGGTTATCTAGAGAATGGTCACCTAATAGCTAATATTCTTGATGTAGCCTGCCTGTAGTAATATTCAAGTATATTTATTCCGCATTATTTAACCTTTAAAATAACAAAACATTGAATAGTTGGTTAGGGGATCTGAGGAAATTATCCTCCCTCCCATAATGCCTAATAAAGAAGTGTTAATTCTGCATTTATTTCTTCTAAAATAGCAGAAAAATATAAAGAAACACCATGTTTACGTGCAGAAGATATGGCGGGAAATGTGGAGGCCTTATTCAATGCATATGGTGATCCAAATCAAACTGTGCAATTCGCTGGTAAGCATAACAAAATTCCTAGTGTCTCTGTATTCTCTTACTGAACACAAGTGCGTGTGTGTACACGTACGTAAACACACACACATATATGCGAATAGTTCTACCAGTGATATTACCGTTACCATGTAAAAATAAGCAACACACTGCTGTTATATAGTGAAACAAATTAAGCTTTTCACTAGCTCACTTATTTCGCTACGAAATTAGAGCAGGTTTGCACAGTTCGGAGTGGATATGACCATAACATAGTGAAACACCACTGAAAACTCTTTTCCATCATCTAGTTTACCAAGCAAAAATTGCTGAGCGACAGTGTCAGTGCTGTTCAGGAGAAAAAGAACCAATAAATATGATACTTGTATTTTCAAGTTAGTTTAGCCAGTTAACTCAAACTCCAGGCTGGTTCAACTAAAATTCCAGTCCTGTATTAAAACCACCTCCTTGACGGTTGAAAAATACACCGTTTATTTCTATCTAATGATATTAATTGATGTCTTCGAGTTAAATACAAATCTTCAGTATACTAGAAATTAAAGAATTTTAGCATTTTCAGACTATCTGGTCGCTTGTTTTCTTTTTAAACAGAAACATGAATAAAAGACAGTGATTTAACTGAGTAAAGGTTTTAGCTTCACGTCTCAAAGAATATAGACTACCCTAGTTGAATATCTATAATTCTGTCCTGATTGTCTGACTTTAACCAACAGCAGTTATTTATGTTAAACTGATAACAAACTGTTCAAGTTCTTCATCTTCTGTAATCCCTTTTAGCCAGACTTGAATCCAGTGAATTATCGTTGTATTTCATGCATATAAACCATTAAAGTATTTTTCCATTAGGATGTGTTGAGTCTTGTCTAGATGAAGAGAATTCTTTCCATTTGTGAAACCTAATGGACTATTATTCATGTCTTATACATAATTATGCATACTAGGTTGGTAAACATACAACAGAAGGCACTAAAAGAGCGCTTATGTTAAAAGTTTCCATGCACAAGACATTTTAGTGCAAATAGGATTTCACAAATGACCACCGATGAAAAATTATGACACTGTTATCTATTAGCTACTTTGACATAACTAACATAGCACCTAAATCGTTGGCTACAATGAAGCAATTTGTCGGAAACAAACAGTAGCAGTTCATACATTTTCTAATAAAAGAGGTTATAAGTACTAGAACCTCCCTGTATGAGCAAAATATGCCCACCTGGTGTTGTTTTAATACAACAAGACTAAATAAATCAAAACATTCCACATGTTAGTAAAAATCTACTTTCATACTCTGAAGGACTTAGATTCACTGGTCTTGTTCACATGTGGACGCAGAGATTAGACTCTTAAATTTCTTGTGAGGCTAGTACTTATTATTTTATTATGCTTTTTGACGGAACATTTGTCATCAATTGTCAAACTGCTGTTATCCTCATTCCAAGGTATCGATCTGCTTAGTTATTTGAACACTTGTGTTTGCTTGAACATGATTAGGTAATATCCACTTCTATAAAATGTGTAAGTAATTTTACCAACTGATCCAGAACACCTGTTCACCTATTCACAATTAAATGTCACTCTTTGCTGTCACTAGTATTTCAGTTCATTTCACAATTATTATTTCCTATTTCCACTTTTTTCGTGTTAATCAATCAATATAGCTGGTAATCCAGTATTTCAGTAATTCAGATAATCCTGGTCAAAAGGGTGACCATAGGTAGTGATTCTTACAGCTGAATGAAAAACTGGAACACTGGAGGCCTTCAGGGGTTGCTGCTTTCTTTCATGTCTATCCTTAACACTCGATGGTAGCAATCATTTCTAAAACTGTGTAGCTTCTTATAGTTACAAATTCGTATTTCTTTTTAAATCATGTCCATGTCTACTATAATTGCATTCAAGTAGTATGACAATCTTATAAGTATTTTGTTCTTATACTTAGTGTATATAAGACGTGGTGAAACTGCTTTCCTTGGTTTTAATGAAACTTAACCTCGAATATTAATAAGACGAGTAAATAATGCACTACTGTGTCAAGTATCATAAAGTCAACTAGTTGTCATAATCTGAAATAAAAATCAATATGAAAGAAAAATATTCTTTTCAATCATTTCTCTTCAGGTTCTTACAATTATAAAATATAATATTTGTTGTCGTTGCAATAATGGCCAGTTACGCAAAGGGGAAAATTTTTTCGTAGGTTCATAGATTAGTTATAGGGTGTCAGAATAAATAGTCGTTTTTGTGTGACAAACGCATTGGGCTGAAATCTATTGCAAAATATTGTAAAATGGGAGACAGTGGTGGCGAATAGTCATAATGCCATCATAAATATAATACACTGAGCAGCTGAATACTACTACCTAAGCAACTGTCAAATAAAAAATGTATGCTTGAGCCACTCTAAATCTAAATGTTGACTGAAACTGTGTATCTTTTCATGCTTCACAGTATTGAAAATGAAACCCGGGAAATCGAGGTTTCTGCAAATGCCACGTTAAAACTCACACAGTTTTTATAAGTCCCGAAAATAAATAGTTTAATATCACTAAAGGAGTGGATGTTCCGAAATTGAATCATTAAAACAAAAGGAAAGAAACCAAACAACTCCCTTCCGTAGCATGAAGTACCGAAAAACTTTTCTGAAAAGCTCTGTGGCATAGTTGCTGAAATTCAATCTACTGCATTTCACCCCAACATTAGAAACCTGCCTATACTAGATTTAAGCAGTTAGTTGAGTCATACTGAAGCATTTTCTTATATAGTACGGCATTTGCTTGTTAATCTACTGCTTGCTGATGGAAAGTGGCATGCAATCTAGAACAGCATGAACACGTAGTTTTGCATTCAAAAGTTTTCTGTCTAACTTTTGAAATATGAGTAGTCATCTCTATTTCATTAAGATGCATCATTCTATTACTTGCGAAGTTATATCAGTATTAGCAGTTTTCTTAGAAAATCCAAAATATTAGGACTACAACATGTGGTCTGTTAAACGCAACAAATATCAATGGTTCCCAACTACTCACATTGATCACTAGTATATACCATCATGCAACTCATGTCTTCATCGACATACACTGAATTTATTCAGAAACATACAAATTCATGACACTGCACTTATATGATCTAACTTTCATTCAAACCAGGAATTAACACTGATGATATTATCCAACTAGATATTTGGTCGTTCAAACCAGCTGACCATCAGGCCCATATGCATTTTATTTAGGAAGTGTATAGTGTTCTTTGATGATACTGGAAAATATTAGTTATCACTTTATTCCAAACAGCAATAATTATGCGGAATGGAATTTACAGTGTTGTACATACTGCACCAATTTATCTTCTTCGACAAATAGATGAATAAAATGGTATAAATAAGAAAACCGTAAAAAACTAAAGTTAACAGTAAAACAATATATATGTAATAATAATTCTGGTTATAAGTTGATGTTTATTTACAAATTGTCAGGTAGGTTTATAGGGTATTTCCGGAAGTTTACCTCTTCACACAACACCCGTGATAAATACGGCATGGTTGAACTTTTACATATTACTATACGAGTATAAATTCCTATGAAATTTTTTCTGGTTTCACCAGAAGGGATGCAAGAAGAAAAATGCCAATAAAGAGGATGTTCAGTAATCGACAAGACGACTTCAGCCAAAAGTTCGGAAGAATTAAAATACCTATCAGTAACAGTGTCAGTTAGCTGAGTCAAAGAAAACCTACTGAGCACGGTGTTTCTAAAAAATAGTCAGTCGGCAAGTCTTGTCGTTAACAGTGTAGGAAGTTGACAGAGAAAATGAAGTTCGCTATCTTTTCCTTGCGAGACAAACACATTAAGCAATATAACACTGGTGAAATATTTTAGTAAATATCTTCAAGGAGAGGCATCCTGATGGAGTGTAGCTAAACAAGAATTAGACAAATTGACCTGCACAAAATGTTCAATAGTCGAAAATTGCTGTACTTAGAAACTTTACAGACTTAGTGAAATGTTTAAGGTGATTAAAAGTGATGCTTTCAGTGCTTTATCTGTTCGTATTTGTGTATATATTTCTTTTCCTGTCAAATATTTTTGCTAGAAAACCACTGGAAATTCTGGGCGTACTGGACGGCTGTTTCGTCCTAGTTTGCGACTCTTCTGCAGTATGCATCCACCGGGGTTCGAACCCAGGACCATCCGGTTACAAGTCGAACTCGTAGACCATTGAGCCATTGGGACTCAATCCAATGGCCAGTCCATGAATTCTTACTTCTGCCAGTTCAATGGCAGACCAACTCAGTGGTCTAAGAGCTGGCCTTGTAACCAAAAGATCCTAAGTTCGAACTAGGACGAAACAGCCGTCCAGCACTCCCGGGTTTTCTAGTGGTTCTCTAACTGATGTCAGCTCATGATGAAATCTTCCATGCAGTCAAACATAATCCCCATAAAACCAATACTTAAAAATATTTTTGTCCGTGAATATAACTCATAACCTAGTGCGTTCCGGTTTCTGGATCTGTTCATCCAGTCTTCTTAGATTGTTTTCTGTTCTCTAGATATCATTCCGATTTCTTTTCTACTCCTTGGTGTACTATATCCAACTGTATATATACCATATCAGACAAGTTTATCTGACACAGCATGCAGTGAAACAGAATTAATAACTTGATGACTTATTCACTCACTTTACACGATTTTACTCCCCTCTGCTTTGATTCCATCACAGAATAATTTTATCTGATTCATCAGTAAATAATACTGTATCACTTTGTGTTGATATATAAATAAAACTGTGTTCTACCTTAGTGTTCGATGTCCACTCTTGCATTAAACCCATTATTTCACACAAATGACCTTGACAGAGGAAATAAAATCAACATAGTAATCAAGGTATTAGGAAAGTCGACATTAGATCGAATGGATTATTACCAAAGAAACAATAATTCAGCTTCAGATTCTTGTACATTACAACCTCAAATTACAAAAATTCATAAATATAAAAAAGTCCCACAGATGGAAATGGGAAATTCCTGTCTGAGAAAGGTAGGTGAATAAGAAATCATGATAAAACTCACCAGTATGTCAGGCTATTAAGCAGTAGTATATGGTAACTTCTGAATGAAATAACCTATAAAATGAAAATCACAGTATAGCTTAATTGAGTAAACAGTGTTGGTTACTTACAACACATGGAACTGATCCATAAACAAGAAAGTAGGTGAGTGGACATACGAGTGAGAATTTTAAATTCCTTCTATTTACTGCAGTACGTAAATAGTAAGAATTTAAATACATAGAGTATTCAAATTTTGGTATGTTAGCTTTCTGTGAGCTTGGTAGTAGAGTTGCATAGTTTTAATTGTCTATCTAGACATCTCCAGTGTTAACTTCAAATTGAAATTGTCATCCAGCTGTTTTGTGGGCAAACAGTTAAAGCTTCTCACATGAGCCCATCGCTGAGAATGTAATAGAGAAGGAACATATAGGCTTTAGAATTAAATTATCCAGCTCAGAGAACACAGCAACTGAGCTACAAAAACGGTCCATAATCTTAACGTTCTGTGCTTATTTTCATCAGTAAGTCATCTCAGAACAGTAGTCATTATAATTCCTTTAGAAATGACAAATAAAGCAAGTTGACACTCATGGAATAATGACATACAGTATTTGTCACTTAAATTATTAATTTAGCTCTCCACAACAACAAAGAGTATCTAAACCGCTAATCATATCCATCTCAACTATACATTATCCATGTGCCAATGAAAATTGCATGCTAACTAATTTCTTAAGCAGATTAACTAGTGAGCTACATTCTGAGTTGATGTATGAAATTATTGAGAACTACACCTAAACAATTAGACTATTCACAACAAAACTATTTGTTAAAATCTGAAAGAGAGTCTCATGTGCAGTCAAATTCATAACAGTGTGGTAGAGTTTCAAAAGTATTCTCAATGCCAACGTTGTTAATGTACTGGCCAGTCGTATATTATATGTACACTCCATAGATGACACTGATTAGTCTGTAAAAGCAAATAAACTCATAGTTGCAAATACGTTTCAGTCTCCTTTTGCCATGAATTTTATCAGATGATACATAGAAAATTTATTATTTCATTTTTATAGAATCTTCGTTGTTATTTTTCTCAATTTTTAGACGCAGATGAATTTCCGCCACCACCAGTGACAGCAGCTGGTGTTAGAGTGAACTATGAACACTCACAAAATCCTTATCAGTTAAGTGTACAAGGTGGTGCACAAACAATAAATCCTAATCAACAAACTGGTAAACGCTTAAAGCGACCAACGTATGGTTCAGGACGAAGATATTCAACCTCCATAGGCAATACAGCGTTAGGAGCTGGTAGTATGCTGGGTGGAATTAATCTACAACTACCTCAGTTGGATGGAATACAACGTATGCAGAAGATATTAGATATGCGTCTACAAAATCTTCAGGTAGATCGATGTGATAGAAAGATTCACTTTCTTTAGTTTATGTTATAAAATTAACTGACGTCTTCTGCCTGACTCGATTTATTCACTCACTTCGATATAAAGAGCCTTGGGTTTATTAAGAAACATGCGAAACTAACGAACAACATCCTGGTGAAGGGACTTTTCTTTTGTATCAGTCATAGGTGGAAGTACTACATTAGTATTTATACGCACAATTTAGAAATATAATAGTAAAACAGAGGAAATTACTAGTTTATGATGTAGTAGTGGAACAGCAGAAGGCAAGGCACGGGAGCAAACGTATATTTTTAATCGATCAAAGCGCTATTTATTCCTAAACAGTTTTAATTCCTTAACCAATCACTGAGCTTGTGATTTTGGTTTACACGATACGATGTGAAATAGAATGTTCAAATGCATACATACTATTATGTTGCTAATACAGTATCAAATTGTGGGAACATGTGAGAATAATATTCCACTGGAACACATTGTCTGTATCACACCATCACATTGGTAAAATGTATCTGGGATTCAGAGGTGATAGTGCAATAATTTGATGAGTATTAAAAAAATATATAGTTAATGGAATCAAATGATTAAAAACAGAGCTGTTGAACAATTTAAAATGTCGTCTAAAGCTAAAAGACAGTATTCAGGAGTGTATTTCGATAAAACAGTGTTCGTGCAGAACATACAACCAGTTGCGGGGGCGTAGATGAACTATCAAACACGCAAAAAAGATGACTTGTATCATTTTTAGACTAGATGAACCACCCTAAAGTTTGTTGAAAAGCAGAATTAACTGTGAAGTGTTCCTGATATTGCATTGGATAACAGAACATCTGGTGAATTTAGGACATTCAGCCCCATTTGAAAAGTCCTTCAAAGCCATATACAAGATCCAATCAAACCTATCAAAGGGAGTGAAATCAAGACACCTAGGAGTAGCTGAGGCACTGACTATTCAGAAACTCAAGCCTACTCTATGTCCAACTGTTGTCCCTACCGTGGTCATCATGAAAAATCAGTCCCACAGACAACGATTATCCTATTACCTTTCTTGTCCAGCCTTCCCATTTATTTGATATGTTTACCTTTCTAAATCCCTATCTGCATTATTAGATATGATTATTGTTTTTACTTTTACATGTTCGAACCTCCTATCCATTGCGTTAATACTACGTCCTTAATCCGTAATTGTACAACCTGACGAGTTTTCCAGTAATTATAATCCTACTTTGTCTTTTCTACCCGATCTTCCTGATTATTACACATTGGAATCCTTAATTTGACCTTTGACCTGGAATATTTCTAGAATAGTACCACTACCTATCTTCTGTTTATTTATTAGTCTGACCTCTGACCGGAAACAACTCTGAAACTTTCTCAGTTCGTCGAAAAGAAAATTTTCTTCGCTGCAACCGTCCTTTTAATAATTCCAGTATTTATAAATGTTGTCCATTTTTAAGATAGTAGGGATTCATTAGTGGTGCTATTCATGTTTCTCACCATAAATCAAGAGGAATAACCTCTTGGGATAACCTTTCAGCGTACACTTCCCTCAGTACTTTTCAGCCGTTCATTCGTTGAATCACTTGTACAGAATCGTATGTGTCCCATAACTGTAAGAGCTTTCTTTCTCAGCTTAGACATCTGCACTTATTTGCTCTAATCAGTGTGATTTTATTTTATTTATGTACCCTCTAAAAGTAAGCGTAAACGACATTAATACCATATGCCAACTACTTTGGACATCATACAATTCAACAATCTCCAACAGAGATCAGTACAATCTGTTGCTCAGTGAAGCACTACAAACTAAATTAAGCTTTTCAAAATAAATACTCCCAAAATAAATGTAGTAAGAAAATACGTCTTTGTCCTGCAGCTACTTGTTTTGTTCTCTCCAAAACTGGAGTTTCCTGTCATCAACCATCCAGGATGAATTCAAAGTACACAACTGCGGTCTAGATTTTTTTTAATATCCTAAGAAGTGTCGCCAAAACCGAGACGGAAAGTTAAGAACTTGAAACCTGATGGCAGCTCGTAAGCAGTCCTGAGTACGCGAAATACCCCTCAAGAGAATAAATAACCTCTAAGTTCATGTGCATCCAAAATTACTATGCCAGTACTGGCTGCTTTACAGACGGTGTTACGAGTGTCTGACCAAAAGATGTCCTCTGAGGCTAATAAAATGAAGACGGTTAATTTCGTACCATCTGGCTAGTATGTACTGACTTGATCACTCACCCTTCGGGAGGAGTAGACATACTTGGTATTCTGACGACAAAAAACAACAGTATCTTGATTGACACCATTGGATACTGACGCTCAGATTTCACACATACCGCCTGCTTTCACAATCACTTCCTCAAATTCCTTTTCAGCTGACTATCTTTTTCCTTCTGTAAAAACAGGTTTAGTTCATTGGAGTAATGGCCATTGGCAGATACTGATACAAAGTCAGATTCGTATTTCCTTGACTGCTAAACATTCATTGATTTCTAGCAATTTGCAACTGCATGATAAATGACTGATGCAACTGCTGCAGGCAGAGGATAATGATGACTATGAAAATCTGGTCATTGGACACTTTTGTTAAATGGATAAGGATGAATTACTTGTAAAATTGTAAGATTAGCAGTGATAAATTTATTACTTATGGCTACACATAGAATTTTAAATTATCATACTCATATGAATCCTACTATTTAAAAGTGAAAGAATTTGACTAGTACCATGTTTGTATCGGCTGCACGCAATAAAGATAAAGTGCCAAAGAATCTCATCAGAGCGCAACTAAGTATTAGCTAAGACTTACTTTCGCAACTGTCAGTCGAAAAAGAAGCCTGATAATGCAATGCGTAGAAAAATATGTGAGAGAAATTGTCTTCTGGTGAAACAACTGGGTGTTTGGGCTACCGGTGAAAGACGTGTAGCTAAGTTATTCAAATACAGCGGAATACATGTGTCTAAATTCCAGTTCAAGCGTAATGGATAGCTTGACAGTATGCCAATACTTATGGAACAATTAATTACAAAATAATGAATACTGGATAACAAAGACAAACAAATTTCTCTTTCCTTTTTCCATAGGCTCAGTCGGACCAATTGAACCACGCATCTGGTAATGCAAGGATCAAAGAGGAAATATCTCATGTGCGTCAACTGATTGGTGAAAGTCAGAAAGCTTTATCTAGCATCGTCAAGGCTGTGTCGCAGATGCAAGATCAAGTGGGTTCATTAATATTCAAAAGTTATTGCTTTTTTAAGTTTATATATATATATATATATATATATATATATATATATGTTAGGAATTATCAGCTGAATACAGTCCATACTGCACGTGCTTAGTGGTAGACACATTTATCATCATCATAAGGAGCTACAAATTTAATGGCCAGTTCAAAAAGCATATGCTTTCAATCTATCCACAGATAACATACATTCTCGTCTAAGCCATAGTGATAACTTTTGCGACTAATATTTTATCTCATGAATAATTCCCATTCGAACATTGTCTTCTGTCTACTAATATTTTATCATCAAGTGCTGGTTTGAAGGAATTTCACTATATTTGATCAATGATAAATTATCAACAGTATAAAGAAAAAACCCATAAATAAACGCAATATATAATTTTACTTCAAGTTTAAACACGCAGTGATATCAGTTAAAGATTCATTGAGAACCAGGGACAATTATTTTCCCCTACTTTGAGATTCATCACCATCACGCACCCACTGAGGTTCGGACCCAAAACCTACTGGTAACTATTTAACCTCGCAGACCATTCAGCCACTGGCCCCAACTCATTGGCCCATGAATTCTAACTTCTACCAGTGAATGATTTTCTAGCGCGACTACCAGCCAATGTCATCGGTGGAACTTCCATCCTCATACTTGACTGGATGGACCCCAGTGGTCACAACTTCTCACTAGAACTTCAAGTAATTTCGTCTTACAACCAGTAACTAGTAAGCATAAGATTATTTTTAAGGAGTTTGTTCGCAGGACGAAACAGCCATCCAGTACTCCCTGGTTTTCAATAGCTCTGTAACTGAAATCGATCCGTGATCAAACTCGTAATAAATTAAATACCTACGAACAAACTCTTTAAAATATATTCTTACGATTGATCAGCTCGAATCACGTCGAAAAAATAACAACAACTAGGGATCGAGTACACAGTAATCTGACATTTATCAGAAAATAATAACAAGCTCCTGTCACTAAGGTGTAGTCTATCGAGGAAGTTAACTCTGTTAGGTATTTCACTTAGTATAGACTTGAAACAATGTAACTTTTCGTATGTCTCATAGCTGATATTTACATTTACAATCCAATTTATTAGAAAGGAGGGACATAGTCCTAATTCAATTCCAAATTATGTAGGACTCTATTCAAAGTTTGTGTTACATTTGAAGTTAGACGATAGGACAACTGGGGTTACTTTTCCAACGTTACTTATATAACATGACCACAAAAAGTGAAACATTCGGGAAGAATTCAGCATATCAGAGAGATGCGCTTATGAGAGTTTGATCTTATGTCAACTAAGGAGACTACGAATCTTACCCTAATTACATTAAGGAGACTAGTCGGCTTAACCGATCAAAATGTCGAGAAACTGAATTTTAAAAAAGTCACATGGTACTAAAACTCACTTTCCGTTCATATAGTTAGAAAACTGAAAAGTGGCATTATAGAAACCGTATTACTACCTCTGAATTTGTTCCTCTGGGGGATTTAAATCTTACATTCATGCACCAAACTTCGAATTGTCGTAGTCAGCTAAAGAAATTATACAAGAATTAGAGAGTATTGAATCCAGTTCCTTTTGGTCAACTTGTTGTGAACTGGTAGATTTTCCAGTAGAGTTTTTAATAATGCTATAGTCATCTTCTTGAGAGAGGTTTCAAAACTGAAGAAAAGTGTGTTTTCGTCAGATTTTAAATGAATTCATTCTTTCAAGTGGTTGATTAGTCTAACATTATGTAGCTGTACCAATTATTTCACACTCAGAATGTCGTTTTTCTAATAATTTTCGATTTTTCTCTCATTTTATTATCAAGGTTGTGCAGCTAAATACAAATATGGAACAATGGATATTAGCTCAAGCAAGCGGACGTGAAATTCGCACTGTATTTGTTGAAGAACGTAATCCCAGTACAAAATCACAACGTGACAGACACCGCCGTGATCGTAGAGATAAAGATCGTGAATGGGATTCATTTGTACGAGAAGCATAACAAACAGTCTTCAGTGGCACAAACATACATTTGCATGATACTGTAAAATTTTGTTTGCAAAGTACCGGATGTGTGGAAACTTCTTTACCCTGAAAAGGACACTTTTTTTTAAAAGAAAATAGTAAATTAAAACCACTACCTACTATATTCATTTATAAGTAGTCTATGCAAATATTACATAAATGCAAAAGTATTCTAACTAGTCACTGTCAAATTTAGAAATATGAGAAAATTGGGACATACCATCTGTGATGCCTTAAAATAATGTGACAGAGAAAATGAACAAACGTATAAAGAAAATGTAACATTCTTCCTTTACTCTTGTAAGTGGTTTCTTAAAACTAAATCTTTAAAAAAAAATACACGAAGATGAGATTGTCTCCATGTCTCAGTGTTTCTTCAACATGCATTCACTGTAAGACTATTCGCAATGTATACCGAATCTCACTAAAGAAAAGAATAATGGGAAACTACTTCATTACGTTTTGGAACACTTAATATCACTATGGAAATATTAGTGTGCGAAGAAATAGCAAGAAATGGAAAAATGGCATTAGTCCTTAGTAGAACACGTCGCCCGTTAAGCCTTATGGTGAAAACTGATCCTCAAATTTTATAGTAAGTGAAATAATCACTAAATGGAACACAACTCTGGTAGCTCCTCAGAAGAGACAGTTGGCAAGTTCCACGGGACGCTTTGATGAACACTTAAAATGGTCTTCGCCTATTCAACCTGCTATTTAACCTCACCCATAAAAGATATGCAGAGAGCGCTCCCTGAAATGTAAACAAAGTTGTAAAAGCCCTGAATAAAATCAAAACCCAGAAAAGCCGAGGGATCTGACGATTTTACTTCAGAAGCATTTAAAGGTAGTGGTGATGAATTACTGATTAGGTTAACTAAGAAATTAGTTGTTGTGTTGCAACCCAAAATAGTTCCATCATATTAATTTACTTCACGAATAATCCCCATCCAGGCATTGATGAAAGCAAAACACGTAGTTCAGAGAAGAGTTTCTTCTAGGCGATTTCATTTTCTAAACTGTACAATCGCAAATATGTATGAGTTATTTTGTATGCACGTGTACATTAAGTTTGTCGAACAAAAATACAATTAGTTATGATTATTTTAACTAAACAGGTGAAAATTAGTAGCTTTTTGGTCGGGTTGCGTAATACAAAAAAGGTCAAGAGGATTGGGTGTTAATGAAACTAGTGTAGTGTCAAAGGTGATGAGTTGTCACAAACAGTTTTTAAAAATGAATTACGTAGTAATATGAATATTTTGATGATTGAGTTGTACTCAGGATACACATAGGAACAAAGTAGTGAATACGAAATCACGTAAGAGTTCTAAATGAATACGAGAATTATAAGCAATTAAAGAAGCAAATAAATAAATAAAATTAAGTCATCAAAAATCAACAAAGTTGATACCATGATAATAGAAGTAGATGACTGATTCTTTTTTGTATGTACAGCTCCGGTTTCATTAACATCCAATTCTCTTGACCTTTTTTGTATTACGCAACCCGACCAAAAAGCTACTAATTTTCACCTGTTTAGTTAAAATAACCATAACTAATTGTATTTTTGTTCGACAAACTTAATGTACACATGCATACAAAATAACTCATACATATTTGCGATTGTATAGCTAAGAAAATGAAATCGCCTAGAAGAAACTCTTCTCTGAACTACGTGTTTTGCTTTCATATTAGTTTACATCTCTAAACACCACAATTTATAAGGAACAAAACATCTTCTTGAGACAATCAATGAAGACCAAAATGGCTTGGGGGTATCTAAGATTTTAGTTTCCAGAGTCATGAGTAGGCCGCGTTGATCACGCGCAAAACAAACTTGACAGAACCAGGCTAGTTATGTATCTGTACAAAGGTGCATTGAACAACTTTTCAGAAACCTAGATGTGCCTACCGAATTTCAACACTTTCAGTATTTCTTAACTTGACGACAGCATTCGAATCCATCTATAGACAGGTGCTGTGAAGGTATTTGACCACTGAAGTGAGTGTTTAATCAAAGCACACTACTAGAACTCATGTAACTTTTTAAGGGTTTATGAATATGCATCATTCGAAGTGACAAAGATCAGTGCCTACAGTTAGGTTTTCAGTATGCAGACATGATAGATCTACTAGATAACGAAATTTACAAGATGTTGATTTCTGGACACCCCAAAAGGAAATCTAAGTACGTTTTGAAATGTAAGATGATGCTATTAGGTTGACCTCCACCTTAGACTAGCAAGTGTACTGTGTGAAATGGACACCTTCACTTACTCCCTAGGTCGCATTATTCCTAAAAAACTGGTTGCTGAGCGAATACCATCATAAATGTAACAGGCTCATAGGTGTCAGCTAGCTGGGATTATGCATAGTGTAGATGTTGAATCTGGTTACCCAACAAAAGTTATGTGTACTCTTAGTTTTCAGCTGCTATATAACCCTTGAAAGTAGACACAAAATAAATGGGTTCTGTATCAGAAATGTTTTCTTTCCGTTTATCACATCGGATAGAGAAAAGGTGTAAACAGTAGTGAGGTTGGCCAAGGAATATTAGATAATAAAGGGATAAGAATCATTCAAATAATTTGTGCTGAATCATTGATTAAGGTAGCTAGGATATGCATTACAATGAAGACCCGCCAACCTTCGCCACAAGGTAATTTTGGTTGTTGGTAATTTTTGGTTGGTAATTTTTTCGAAGATGGCCTTTCAAACTCCTCCTTTCCATAGTAGAAATGAAGAATAGCTGTTACTCTACTCACCTAAGTGAAAACTCTTACTGCTTTTTGATATGTATCCACACATATATATTTATGTGTGTGTGTGTATGTTGGTCTCTCTTTCTGTTTGCTCGGTTAGTCTGTGACCACTTCACTTGTATGAACTTGTCTCCTTTAATAATGTATATTCTTCTTATATTATATTATATATAATATGAGTGTTTGTTGACAGTCCGTTGCTTGGTGACATATATCCATATATGTTTGTTGGCATGTCTGCTATATTCGCTATGTATAATTGGATCGACACTCCATTATAATTAGCCATTCATGTTAAGACTGTCTAATGATTTTTCCCACGCTTGTCTGAATTATTTATATATATTCGCATTCACAATTTGTGTGAACTACTTTACAACTTAAATTGTTATGTACTTGTCGCTAAATTATTGTTATGGACTGGTCGAGAAACTAATAGTCCTAACAATAATTTAGCGACAAGTACATAACAATTTGGCGACGGGGATGGGATGCTGGAGGCCCCGGTACGGGAGGTAGCTGGTGGGGTAGCTTTGCTGATTGTTGACATTTTGAACATCGTTGAACAAAGTCGATAATATGCTTATCCATATTAGGCCAGTATGCGTAGCTGCGAGCAATACTCTTCATCCGCTGAATACCAGGATGTCCCATGTGAAACTGTTTCAGGAGTTTATTTCGTAATGCTTCAGGTATCACTACGCGTTCTCCAAACATCAAGCAATCTTTTACAACACATAAGGAATCACGACGGGCAAACAGGTGTTTTAGGTCTCCACTATATTTAATCTTTGGCCAATTACTGGATACATACTGTGTAGCACGTCGTAAGGTGGCATCGGTGCTTGTAGTTCGCTGGATTTCTGCAAACGTTACTGGTAGAGATCGAATAGCATTGTCGATGAGGTTAACTGCATAGTCTTTGGTGGCGATCGATGCAATTACCATATCTTCACTTGATGCAGGATAGTCGCTAATTAGCCGAGATAGAGCGTCGGCTTGACCAAATTCGTTAGTTCGGTTGTATTTAATATCGAAATCGTATCCAAGTAATATTATTGCCCAGCGTTGTAGTCGGTTAGCTGCATGTACCGGGATACCTGATTTAGATCCGAAAATGGAAAGTAACGGTTTATGATCTGTCAGCAAGGTAAATCGGCGGCCGTAGATCATTTTATGAAAACGTCGTACGGCGAAAACTAAAGCTAAGGCTTCTTTTTCAATTTGTGCATATTTCTTTTCTGCCGCAGTTAGTGTTCGAGATGCATGCATTATTGCTTTTTGTGAACCATCTGGGAAGACATGTAAAATGACAGCTCCCACTCCGCTTGCTGAAGCGTCCGCTGCAACTATAATTGGAAGTGTTGGACTATAATGTGTCAGAAGCAATTCAGAAGTTAACATAGACTTCAACTTTTCAAAAGCTGATCTGCAAGCTTCGGACCATTTCCAGGTTGCATTCTTTTCGAGTAGTCGATTGAGGGGGTGTCGAACATTATGCAGCGCAGGGAGAAATGCAGAGTAATAGCTAATTAATCCCAAGAAAGAGCGTAAGGAAGGCACATCAGTAGGTGCGGGCATCTCTTTTATAGCACGTATGTTGTCAGGATCTGGACGTCTACCCGATGCATCAAATATAAATCCAAGGTATTTGACAGATCTCAAGGAGAACTGACACTTCTCTGAGCGTAGTCGTAGACCGTTGTCCTGCATGCGTGACAACACAGCTTCTGTCCTGCTGTAAAGTTCGTTTATAGAATTCGCTACCACCAAGATATCATCAAGATAGACGGCAACACCCGGAATACCTGCCAAGATAGTATCCATCAGTTGTTGGAAAATAGCTGGGGCAGTTTTAACTCCGAAAGGTAATCTGTTGTATTGGAACAAACCGCGATGTGTATTAATGGTAAGGAGTTCTCGGCATTCTGGGGCTACTTCCACTTGTAGATATGCGTCAGCAAGGTCCAGTTTTGCAAAATAAGATCCACCATTTAAAACAGTGAATAAATCATCCGGTGTAGGTAAAGGATAGTGGTGCTGTTCTAATGCAGCATTCAACCCAGTAGAGAAATCAGCACAAATACGTAGGGACCCATTCGCTTTCTTGACAACGACGATGGGTGCTGCCCATGCCGAGTACGTGACTGGTGTTAATACGCCTTGTTGTTGCAGTCTCTCCAATTCTTCGTCAACTTTTGGTACAGATGCATATGGAACTGGCCTCTTTGGGCGAAAAACCGGTTTTGCGTCTGGTAATACTCGAAAGGTAGCTTGCAGCGAGGTACAGTGACCTAATCCGGGCTGAAAAACAGGTGCGAATAGTTTGCATAAATCAGAAAAGGAGTTGGCTGAATTTTCATCCTTGTTAACTGCGTTGCATACAGAACTAAGTGGGACATCAGCCAGATGTAAACGATCGAACCAATCAAGTCCCAAAAGATTTAAATCACTCTTGGTGACGTAACAAATTCCTGTGAATTTGATATCGCGGAAGGAAACAGAACATTCGAGTTCACCAATTAGTTTGAGGCGCCCACCACAGGCGCTGACAGCAGTCTGAGAAGTATTGGTGATAGGTGGTCTGCCAATATTATTCCAAAGTTTCTCTGATATAACAGTAATATCAGAGGCGGTATCTAGCTGCAGACGTGCATCATGACCATTCATCTGAAGGTCAAGATATTTCCGCATACATGGTGTTGTGACTTGACAGGTTGCGAGTAGACTCAATGACTCTTTGGAGATTTAGGACCAACATTTTGTTGAGCTTTTGCTGGATTTTGATATCTGGGTTTGCGTGGCTGACAAAAACCATTTTTATGACCGATGATCTTGCACTTGCTGCAACGATGATTTTTGTATGGACAAGACTTTACAAAGTGCCACGCGCCACAATGCCAGCATGGTGATGGAGGGGTCTTCTTTGTCGTATTTTGTGAAGTTGGACGAGTATGTGTAGATTTCCGCGGAACATTAGGAGAAGTAGGTGGGTCAGGAGTAGCTGATGAGAGATTTTTGCTCTTTCGTAATGCACGAATATCAGAGCTTCTCGAAGGTGTTGATTCGACCAGGTGTGTGTCTTTCTGCAGATTAATCAGCCGTTGATATTCATCAGCTATGTCATGTAATGTTAACTTGGGATTTTGTTCTAGCTGATTGAGCAGTCGAGTTCGGATATCTGTGAAACGAGGAGATTGGAGACTGCATATGAGAATCAAGGCTTTGAATTGATCATCTGTTAAGGACCTGAGTCGAAATCTCTCACATTCTCGGTTGACTGTGCCAACGTGAGTAAGAAAATCATCATTTTCATTCATTGCCAGCTTGAGGCAACGATAACGTATACTGAATAATGAGGAGTGGTCTCCAAAATGTTCACGCAGCAGCTTTATTGTATCATCGAAACAATTGTCACGTGGTTTCTGTGGTAAAATTAGGTTGCAGTACCGTTCATATTCTGCCGGACCCAATTTACGTAGCAAAACTCGCACCTTCCAGGCATCGTCTTGTGAGGCGAGATCAACAGTGAATAAATCCTCATAACGTTGATACCATGTGTCAAAAGTGACATTAGCCTCTGGGTCATAATTGAACTGTGAAATACTGTTCACAATGCCGTCGACAGATGGTAGCATGGTATGATTGGGATTGCTTGAAGGTGAAGCTGGACCAGTCTGTTGGTTGACGAACATTTCCATTAATTTCATTTGTCGTTCAAACAATAATTCCAATTTAGAAGGATCCATAGTAAATTGTTATGTTGCTGCTGCTGTGTGGTTAATAGTAGTTTTCCCCGTCGCCAAATTGTTATGTACTTGTCGCTAAATTATTGTTAGGACTATTAGTTTCTCGACCAGTCCATAACACTTTTAAATCCCTATTCCTCAGCAGTACGACTTCGCCCACAACCTTCAACACAATGCAGCCAACTAGCACTATAATGGTAGTTGCTTTAGGTTTAATTGCCATCCAAGCAACCTCTTTGGAATGGAAAGTCCTTCAGGGACACTAGTTCCAGCCAGTGTGGCTTATTGGTTCATTGCGATATGCAAGCCCGACAACAGGGTAGCAGCTATCGGGTGGGATTCATCTCTGGACTGATTTTCTTTTACCTAACCATCCTGCTCTCTTCTATAACTTTCCATGTGTCCATGGTGAGCCTCCTTCTTCTTGACTAAGATGTCTATAAAGGTTTTCTTCCAAGTCAATTTCCAATAATTCCGATGTTCTTGCAAGCAACTTTCGTCAGTGATGTTGCTTAACGCCTTCTACTTTCTTCTGATGATCTAAGTGAAAGTGACCTCTGTAGCTCTGTTCATCAGTTTCTTAGTGTTGGACTTGAAGTATAGATTGTCTCTAGTTTAGTTAAAGGCTTCCAACTTGATATTCATGGCTTCATCCCACTAGACAGTGGGTGACCTAACCTATGTCTACAGCGCTTCTTTACCTTGTATCCAATAAGCTGTTTCCGCTTCCTTCAGATTTAGACAAAGCCTGTCTGCTTTTCATGTCACCATCTGACCGGAATCTTGTCACTTATTGTTCACAGTTTTTTGTAGAAGCCCTCTCTCTTCCACCGGCCTGCGTTGCCTGTAGGTGCGTAACATTGTATAATTGTAACCTGCCTTCCTTTTCAGTTGAATCTTGATATTGTGATCATCGGAGGCATTTAACCCTTACAGTGTGGGAGAGTTCCATACATTTGAAAACATTATGATAGCCACACCTTTAGTGTGTTTGCGGTTACTGTCTACATGACAGCAGTGGATTATTGGTTCTCCAATTAACGATTTGTGAAGTCCACTTCATTTCCATATGATCTCACGGTATCATGACACTTTTATACCGTATCCTCTAGTTATTTCTGAAACTTGAGTAACCTTGAAGGCCTCAAACATCAGCTGAACTCAAATAGACCACAGTGCTATAAGGTAACGTTGGCGAAGGTCAGTAGAAGACCGCTGCTCCTTTCGGGAAGCGTGAGTAGAGTCTAATAACGCCCTGATCCCCGCACGTTTGTGCTTACGAATGGACGTACATAAAAATGTTGGCAGCAAACTAGTTACGTCCCCAACTAGACCAACCCACTGAGTCCCTACTTAAGAGAGAAATAACAAAAGGAGTATCTAGGGTCAACAGTAATACTACTCCTGAGGTAGGCTGGCACAACATGCAGTTAGCTGTAGACACAGCTGTAAAGATTGTTTATAACCAAAAGTCAGTAAAAGCCAGAGGATTTCTGCTACCTCATCCGAACTGATTAAAGCAAGAAGACCTATTTCGGCGAGCTTCGATTATGATGAGGAGCGAAAGTTACTCAAACGCACACTTACAAGAAGTATTTTCAACGATCATCAAAAATGGTGGGTGACAAAAGCGAAAGAGATGGAAAAGGCATCGGCGACAACCATCTGGCCTTATTACGAAAACAGGTGACAAAAGTCAAATGATAAGTGAGACAATCTCCGAGAAGAATGGCACCATAATTACCTCATAAGACGGACGACTAGAACGTTGGAAAGAACACTTGAGGAGCAGTTTGATTGGCCTACAATTACGCTCAACTTACCCAGCATCCAACACCTCCCTGAATACGACATTAACACAAATTCTCCATCCCCAACTGAGGTTACTAAGACTGTCACTAGTCTGAAGCGAGGCAAAGCACCGGGACCTCAAGGAATCACTCCAGAGGTGTTCAAGGATGGGTGAGACAATTTACTGTCTGCGTTAACTAAGATATTAAGCAGCGTATGGGAATCAGTGATGGTCCCGTGGGGTTGGTGTAAGTTGTCGATCATACCCGATATACAAGAAGGAAGACAAGTCTTCCTGTGATAATCACAGGGAGATAAGCTTGGCCAACACGGTATCTAAAGTTCTAGGCTCAATAATGTTGCGTAGACTAAGTGGTGTTCGGGAGGCACAAATACGAGAGAACTAGGAGGCAGGTTTTAGACCAGGAAGAGGGTGTAGTGATCATATCTTCACCCTTCAACCGCTTTATACATACATACTGGCGACTAACAATCGTCATATTTATTGACCTGAAAGCATCATTCGATTCTATCGACCGAGATGTACTTTGGTGATGTTTGGTTGTGAAGGGAATGCCGAGGAAACACATTTCACTGACCAAGGCAATCATTCTACTCGAACGAACTCATGCAGTCAGTCAGTCAGTAGGATGAGACCCTATGGAGAGTTGTCATCTGACGACCGTGATGACAACCAGTGCTGTCCGTCAGGGATGCCCACTGTCCTCATTTCTCTTTAATTTCATCAGAGATGTACTACTAATGGACTTAACCCTAACTCACTTCACCGACTCAGGAATTGACTTGTTACCTGGGAATAACCTCGTTGACTTGAAATATGAGGATGATATAGTCCTGCTCCGAGGTTAGGATTCTGACTAAACGTAATCTTCTCTACACCTTAAGCTGCAACTTGCGAATGTTTGGCATCCGATTCGCTCTCTTTTGTGAACGTTAGATGAAGCTACAGCACTGACTGGACTACATCGACTCCTAGCTTAAAGATAGGAAGTGCAGTGGTTGGTGGAGCCTGTTGACTGCTTCACTTATTTGGGAAGTTGCATCAAACCCAACGGGTTGATCGCTGACAAAATCTCAGTACGGATACAGAAGGCTCGTTTGGCATTTTTCAGCCAACTTACACCATTTCTGGGGTAGACGTGATATCCGGTTGTCAACCGAAGGACATTTTTACTGCTCAACAGTTCGCTCTATCCTCCTTTATGGCTGGGAGTGAGATATGGCCACTGAAAGTGGAAGACATGAAAGACTAGCTGTTTGTCTTTGATCATAGGTATTTGCTCTGTATCTCCCGTGCTAGGCTTTAACCTTCCCGATCACCCGTCCTTGAAATACAGGTCTTCCCAATCCAAGTGAAGAATAAGTTTATTTGTTCTGTGCTCCTAATTTCTAGTAGCTCTGGAGTTGTTATTAATACGGTCTATTTACTAGCTTCCCGTCATACCTCACTTTTCTTGGTTAGTAAATTAGGCAACATTAGTTAATAACGTGCACATATGAAAATAAACCAGTCGTCATTTGTTTCAAATGATAACAGACAACTTCGTAGTACACGTCCATCTACATCAGTGAGTAGCAGATAAGGTCAAGTTACATTTCATACACGGGAAAGTATGACTAGCCAAATACACGCATGGAGTGCAGTTATCAGTAGGAGAATATCACAAAAAGTATTCATAGATAAATAGATCAATGCAGAAGTTCAGGGTAACGCGTTTCGAAACATGTAGGGACGATGGCGGTAACAAGAAATAAAACAATTGAAAACGATGAACACTTCCTAGAAGATAAATAGTAAAATCATCTGAATCACTGTGGTTGATTTTCAACATTTTGAGCCACAGATCACTGATTTTTAATTCCTAATTAAACGACCTTTACAGGTTACGCAGTCAAATACTTCATGAATCACTAGAAAATTTTAGATTTCTTAGAGTTACTTCACTTGGAAAATAACCACACTTGAACAAAATGTATGTTAGAATATGGAAACTCGGTATACCATACACATGTCAGACAGACCTTTGTAGACTTAAAACACTACTGACATATATCCTTTACGTAGTACTATCCCCAGCTTAACCTTGAAATTTTGACCAATTTCCACCGTACATCCCGTGCCTATTAGGTATCTGCCTAATACACTTGAGAACACTTTGCTGCCTTTATTAAGTTAACTTTTACGGATGTGCTCCGAAAATCTAGTGGGAGCTCTCACCTCAGTTCTTCAAATGTGCCTGCAGCCACAAGTGCAAGTGAGATGGGAAATGAAGGTGGAGTTGACGTGAGCAGGATACTTATCTAATTTTGACTGAGTCTGAATTTAAGTAGCATTGAAATGGAAGCCCTTTCCCTCGGATTTAACTTACACATCCCGAATAACTTTGTCAAAAGAACCGATGTCGCATTTCAATTCGAAAACTTATTTTACCAACTGAAAGACCTTACTTGGTCAATAACACTCGTATTATTGCCTCCAGTCAAATCAGGGGAGGATAATAAATAATCTTAAAATTCTATTTCAATTCAAACACATCACAACATTCTAACAAATAACTTATTATGACTATAAAAGCACTCGTCTTATTTCCCATCTAATTGTAATTGGTTAATAACACTCGTAATATTAATCCTGAATGTACATTATCTCAATATCTAATCGATTCCACACATGTATATAAATGAAGAAAAAAGTTGTGTGAGTAACTTGATATGATTATGAGTGGCAATAGTTTGTGCTCGAAATGTCATCAGTTAATATAACTGTACAACATTGTGTGTGATTTATCAAAATAAAATCTTATCCATAATGGAGTAACCTTACTCCAGTTGATGAAGACAAGAAGAGCTGGTTCAAATCTAAGATGGTCGATGTTACAAATCAATACCTCATTTCACTAACGTCATATTCCAAACTCGAAAACCATTGAAAGTTCTAAGAAATGATGACAAAATTGTCATACTGGTCTTCTCCCGCTCCCAGAGTCGGAATTCAAACGCCTACAGCTAATGTGTACCATGGGTGTACAATTCCAATTTGACAACAATCTTAACCAACAAATAGATGGTGAAGCCATGAACAGTCTTCATGTCATACCTTGAGAAAAAAAAGTTGTAACACGTAATTGACGAAACAACTTCCTACTGTCGATATATCGATGACACATTTGTAGTGCGCTTCAATGAAAGTTATGCTTCCTACTTACTCTGATTATTCAAAGACTCACATACAAATATTGAATTTACTATGGAACTTGAAAATGATAGAAATTTCCATTTCCTTTACATTGCCATGCAACGCCTAGAAGAGGTCAATTTGCCGAAAGCCGACGCGAAATGCACTATATTTACATTTCAATAGTTTTTGTCCGAATAGCTACAAACGAGCACTAGTCAAGACTCTGTACTATAGAGCGAGGAGAATATGCTCTGCAGAAAAACTAGGGGAAGAATTTACGATTCTCGAAAAGTTGTTGAAAAATAAAAGTTATCCTCAGAGATTCACTAACAAATATGGAAGATGAGAAGGCTCAAACATCGAACAAATCACAGAGGAAAAAACCTGTCTCCAATCAACAAGATTTGAAAGGTGAAAACATTGCAGCAATGGCCAACAGAAGACTGAGTATGTCACTTACCAGAGCCTATCCTCCAGCTAAGTTGGTTCCCGTCTATCGAGCAACTTGCTCCTTGGTGCTGTCATATTAAATCCAACTGCGTATGCGAAATTATGTGTATCTGCCAGAGCAGTTACATTGGGAGAAAAGGAGGGCACACATCCGATTTACTAAACATATACCAAACAACCTATGTCTCAAGCGAACAAACTATTATAATAGCACTAAGACCAATTATCTCCTTGATACAGGTCATTGAGTGGAAATTGCGAAGTCCCATCAATTGCTTCTAAACAATAGCCTCATTCTCCACAAGTTTCCCAAAGTTAATTATATCAAACGCATGAAACAAGATTTGTGTTGACAAAGAAGCAGTTATTAGTTTTTCCGTGCCCTCGTAACTGCATGTATCCATTTCCCCTTTTGTTTGACAACTAAACCCTTCACTTTAACCTCAAACCCGCTCTGAATTGGCGCCTAATCCACGAGGGAGTAGAGCAGCGACAGGGGCTACATTTCTATAATTACCGGTGACCAATGCATGGACTGGGACGCAGCAAGGGAGCAGATGTGGGCTCAGACCATCATCTAGTTCAAGGAACCTTCAAAGTGAAGCCAAAATCCCTCAGAACAACTGGAGAGAGAGAGAGAGAGTACTCCAATTCAAGGGATACCTTCACTACAGATCAGATCAGAGCACGGTCTGAAACACTACGTGGTATCGGTGAGGAAACCTGCTTGGAAGAACATTGGAACTCTCTGAAAGCGATATTTAAGGAAACGTGTACAACTATTCTAGTTAGTAAGAAGGAAGATGCAAGACAAGGAATGGCTGCCAACGGATACCTGGAAGCTAATCGAGGAGAGGAGGATGGTGAAAGAGAAGATGACTCAATGCAAGGATGGACAACAGAAGAAGAAGCTGAGTTTAATGTAGATCCCACTGAATGAAGAAGTGAAGAATATTGCTAGGAAAGACAAAAGATAATTGTATGACTCACTGGCAGGCAACTGAAGCAGAACAGGCGGGCCGCAAAGAGACCTCAAAACATTATGTCGAATACCTAGGTCTCTATCCGGAAAATGATCAGTGCAGGTGATTACCAATTACCAGAGAGGAGGGACAAATCAAACAATGGGCTAATCACTTTAAAGGACTCTTGAATCGACCATCACCTACAACCCCCCACAGAAATACCAGCAACAGCACACACAGAACTGGTTGCCAATGGACACCGATTCTCCAACGAAAGCAGAAGTTCTGAATACGATCAAGCTACTGAAGGCCACCTAAAAAGGCAGAAGGACTAGATGGAACTCCCGCTGAAGTACTGAAAACGGATCCAGGGACTAAAACTTTTTTGTACACAAACCTCATATATTATTTGGGCTATAAGCAGATGATAAGACGCCAACGAAATAAATGATGGTACCATATTATTCTACACAAACCACTGTTGTTCTTGCTCTATTCAAATTCACCAAGGGAAATAAATGTATGAAGTACGTATCCCGCCTGATTGTTAGCCCGGTAGCACTCTTGTGTCAAAGACGACATGAAATGGCGAACCTCTAGAAACTGAGGCAAACCATCAAACTTCCGTAACTGAACAGCTTAGTTGGCATAACAGAGTGAAATAGTATTGCTAACTAACGTTCCTTATACCGAGATAGAACAAGAAGAAAAGCTAATGGACTATAAACACACAAATTATGTCGGCTTACTGTGTGACACTATACACCAATTGGCTACTCAAATATCACTTAATCAGTTGCATAGCAATAGAAATAGTGGATACGCATCACGAGACAGCTCAATAAAGGTTTCACTAAGATCACAAATGTGTGGATATAAGACCTGCAGTGAGATGTGCTTCCCAAAAAACTCTTTCGGTGAAAAGTACTGCCACTAAACGTATCTATCGACAAGGTTAAAAGTCGCCTTTATATCAGGAAATCCATCTGGTGTTGGTAGTCCGTAACTGCGTCTATTTTCAAAAGTGTCATAGGAGGAGGTGAATACCCGCTTAACATAACTTCTACCTGAACTTCGTCGACTTCGAAAAGGCCTTCACCAAACAGCGTTGACCGAGAAGTTATTTGGAAACCACGTAAACACTACGAAGGATAATGCCTCAAATCGTTATCAACCTCATTCAGCAGCTACATGACAATGCCACGTGTCAAGTGATCCACAACGGAAAATTCAGCGAAGCATTTGAAGTGAATGCGACAGTAAGACAAGATTTACTGCCTATTATCACCCACGATGATATTCTTAATTGTGGTGGACTGGATTACGCCTCAGACTGTGAGTGGGAGCGAGGAGATAGGAATACGCTGGACCACCGATAAGAACACTGTAGATGATGTGGATTTCACGCGTGGATGATTTATGTTTAATGTCACACAAACTCGAAGACTTGTAGGCGAAAACCAATAACTTGGCGCCAGAGACAGGCAGGCAGCGAAGACAGAACTGTCGGTGAACATACAGAAGACGGAGGTGATGAAGATAACCAACCAACAGTGACAGCAACAACAAACACCACTAATCATTATGAACGGGAGAGATTTGAAAGATGTTGCTTCCTTCTTTCACTTATCTAGGAAGCATTGTTTCAACCACACCCAGGGGAACGGGTGAAAGCCAGCCTGTCAGTCAGTCAGTCAGTCAGAATCTGAAAGGTAAGATACTTATTCATCAATCTGAAATTGGTTTCGGAAATCTTCTACACCCCGCCTCAGCATAAAGCATAAGATTAGGATTTTCAGCACAAATATGAAGTCAGTCAGTCCTTCTATATGAGTGAGAAACTCGGCGCGGGAGTCACGAAAAGTATTTCCAACAAGAATTCCGATACTTGAAAATTCCATAGCAGTTTGTTTATTAGATATATCACACAGTGAAACAGTATTATTTACTGCATGACACAGTTTCGAACAAAATTTATTGTTCATAATCATATCAATTGTAATCACACAACTTTGAAACTTGAGCTTTATAGTTTTCTTTGTCTTCTCCTATTTGTCGTCGTAGGGGTAGTAGAATTTTCCAGATATCTGGGACAGGTGTTGAATCATTCCTATTATTGAATCAACTGCAAATACATGTAATAGGAATGATTCAACATCTGTCCCAGATATCTGGAAAATTCTGCTACCCCTACGACAAATAGGAGAAAACTATAAAACTCAAGTTTCAAAGTTGTGTGATTACAATTGATATGATTATGAACAATAAATTTTGTTCGAAACTGTGTCATGCAGTAAATAATACTGTTTCACTGTGTGATATATCTAATAAACAAACTGCTATGGAATTTTCAAGTATCGGAATTCTTGTTGGAAATACTTTTCGTGACTCCCGCGCCGAGTTTCTCACTCATATAGAAGGACTGACATATCAGAAAGACTTCAATTAGTGGTTTGACAGTACAGAATTATCTGTAAGACACAAATACTGCAAAGGGAAAACAATCAATTTTCTGAAGTGAAAAGTATATATAATAATACAAAATACATAAAGACAGAAAGGAATTTCCACTTCACAGTTTACATAGTATAAAAAATACAGAAATAACTCAAGAGAAATTTCAGGTCTTCTACGTAATTGTGCTCACATACAAATTGGAAAGTTTTTTTTTGAAAAAGTTATCGGAGTAAGAAATCGCGGCAATAAGCCGTTCGCAGGGGAAAATTTAATAGAGACATTTCCATTCCGCTTTATAATCGCAACTATCATTATCATCTGTTTTTTAATTCACAGTCACTTAAATACTACAAATGAAAAGTATAAAGGAATTCTCATTTAAGATCAGTTATAACACTATCTTCAACTAAGGAAACCATTTCAGAAGAAACATTGTTCGATCGCTTTGCGGGAGGTTTAAGGAATGCATCTAAAGTGACTCTCTTTCGAACTGTTGTTTGAGCTGAAACCATAGCTTTAGGGGGAACATTTTCATGACTGATTTTTGTAAGTACGTTAGCGTCCTTTTCGTCTCCATCGCATCTGTTTGATGAAATAAACTGGTCAGATATCTGAACTGATTCTTTTTCTGACTGTTCGGCAGGGACTACTATATTTGATGAATCCAATGGCTTTAATACAGATATACAATCGTCAGCACTTCGATCTGAATCTGGCAGACAATCTGTGACGGGAGGTATCTCTATAGGTCGGCGACTGACAGATACCCGGTTCCCCCTTATACTGGTTGCTGCTACATCAGTTAGGTACTGCCATGAGGGGAATACGAAACTATTTAGGTAATCTTTATCAACCTTTTCCGTATTGCGTAACTCCTGAATATTGCACAAAGTGCATAAACGTGAGGCATATTTCTGAATCGCCTCAGCGTTTACCATCCACCTAAAGAAAATAGAGAAATATATGAATGCAATCACATGTTAAATAAGAATTCACGAAGATACGTTACACCACAGCAACTATAAACCAACTTATTACAACATGTCATGAAAAGATGTAGACAAGGTTCCAGTTTAACAAACACATGCTCAAAAGATACATTCGACAAGCTGATTTCACAAGGCAGATAAGTTACACACTTTTCAATACGAGCTTAAAAACAGTTCAGATAGTCGGTTTTCTAAGCAAATACTTTAAATTCATCTTTTTTATATGGCCTGTACAATTCTATTCTGCATCGATAGAATATTTACAAGCAACAAGTTGAAGGAGAATTAAGTCTCTTCTGTGAGAGTGTAGGTATAACTGTCAACTCTCTATCTATACTGAGATTGAAAGTTTACAACAGTGCCTGACACAAACTTGAATGATGCTTAGTCCCAATAGTGTGCTTATTGTAAAATGGTCAAATGACAGATAAACTTGAAACAAATGTTTCCTCATAATCCACATTTCACTGCATTTTCAAACAGGATTTTCCAACTCTGCTCCAGGATAATAGATGACCGATTATGTCTTTAAAAGCACTACTACTATTCTCGATATTTGACAAAAGATACGTAAAACACGTAGGCGATCGGTTTTTAGCGACGACAGTAGTAAATGCTATAGACGTAATGTACCACGGGTATGACAGGAATCTCTATAGTTAATATGCTATCACAACAAATCGCTCGATTAAACTTTTTCGAGAGCTATTACAACTAAACTGAATGAACACGAATTCAATGCCTTGGAGTGTATAAACTATTCAGTCTAAATGTCTAGCTCTTAGTTAACTAATTTCCATCAGAGATTCTCAGACCAACATTAAAAACCATCGTCTAGAAGATAAAATGAAATGCAACAATAAAACTGTAAGTACATGCGGGAATACGTTGCCATAATGAGATAAACTTTTAGATGAAACACTTCCATAGAAACTCCGGAAGTTTATTTAGAAATCGAATTTTCCTCTTATATGTACATTATTCGAAGTGCGATAACTTGAAAAGATGAACGCCTGTTGAAAGTGTTAAAAGTTGATTATTCCTAGTCGTTGGAAAATTTAAGCAGTATAATCATGTCCATTAAACTGAAGAAGTCCAGCTGTACCTGCTAGACATTTGATAAAAGCCGAAAATGTAACGTTTCGACTGACTAGTGCATTAAACAAAGAACTTCAGTCTCATTATTCAACCAAATCCTTGAATACGTGTTGCATACAATAGCCTACTCAACTAGCAAGTGTACACATTGGTTAAGTAGAAGCAAATAGCTTTGTTACGGTTTAAGTAAATGACCAAATAAATCATAGGATGAGAAAAACGGAAAAAATGTGAACCAGTAGACAGCTCAATTCAATAAACATAATTCATATGCCTTGAATTAATTCCCTATTTCACGCACTGTTTCGTAACTTGCGATCATGTATCTTTTAAACATATTCATTTTATAGACTTTTGAATATTATACAGTAATTATTCACAAGTGGTGTTAAATATGAATGAAATTCGAAAATCACTTGCATTTTTATGCACTTGATGAACAGTGATAGCTAATGTATAAGGGCTGAACGAACTTCGATAAATGGAGTAGGTCTGGAACCGATGTCCCACTGACTGTATGTTTAGATCAACAACCAACTAATACACAAATGTTTCCAACGAAGTAAGTTGAAATATACATGTATAAGAGATACTTCCCGACCGATAGCTGCTACCTTGACGTGATGATCGGGCTTGCACATCCCAATAACCCAACAAGCTATACTGGCTGGAACTATTCTTCCTGCAGGTCCTACCTTGCCAGGAAGGTTGTCAGAATAGCGATTAGACTAAAGCCAGTTACCGGAATCGTGTAAGAATTTTGTTTTTATACTATGCTGGGGGTCTGTGGGAGAAGTCGTACTGCTAGGGGAACAGGGATGTAGCAGCAGTAAGGTGTTTCCCTCGAATGACCAGCATGCCAGCTATGCTGTCTCTCCAATCTGGAGAGAGGGGGTTAGAAAAGGTCAACTTAACAATTATACATCCCGACTTACTCTACAGTGGTCTGTAACCGGCGGTAAGTTACTAGTACGGATCCAATCCAAGAAACCACTTCATACAGGCCATGTGTGACCGGCCTCAAGCAGTTGTCCCCTGGGCTCTGCGGTCACTCAACACTAACCCTCTTTCTGTTTCAGGTATCCAAAGAATCAATCAACTTCCACGGTGTGGGCAGCCGGGAAGTAACAACTACCCACACTTCCGAAAGCACACGAAGCCTTCCTGAGCATCATTCTCCTTTATCCACATTACCTTCTTCATCTTATTCCCCCACTACAGTTAGTACTATTCTGCAGGCTAGCGAGTCATCTTCACTTCACTCTGTGACCACGAACAACGGTGAGAGCCATAGAAACACCCCAGATAGCCTTTTAAAGCCACGTCACCAACTTCATATAGGAGCTTTTAACGTCAGGACCCTCTGCCTAGTCGGAAAACAGGTATCACTAGCGAGAACTCTGACAACTCGAGCCATGGATGTATGTTGTGCTTCATAGACACACATACAAGACCGGAGTGTAGTCATTCACTTAACCTCACCCGATTAACAAGGTGAATCTGCAAAATTCACTTTAAGGGTGTCAGAAGACCCCTCAGCTAGCTCGCGAGGACTCACGGGTGTAGGAATAGCACTGGGTGTTAGGGCAGAAAAATCACTTCTTGACTGGATCCCAGTAAATAGTCGTATGTGTGCGGTCCGTCTCAATGGGTCCGTCAAAAGAAGGGAAGACGGCGCTACCCGTTGCTGCCTTTTCGTAGTCTCCGCTTACACCCCAACAGACTGCAGTTCGAATGAACTAAAGGATGACTTCTACCTGAAACTGTCTAATTTGCTGCAAAAATCTAAACGCTCAGATATAGTTGTTTTGGCAGGCAACTTCAATGCCTAAGTAGGGAAGTTGTGCCAGCCTGAGAAGTATGTAGGTGGTACGTATGGAGTTCGATGCCGACGAACCGATAACGGTAATCGTCTTCTACAGTTTTGCTTTCGACACCAACCTCTCCTGCTACATGAGAATGGTTGGTTAGTAAACTAAGCGTGTAGTTTTCTTCATCCACATTATGCAGATCCATTATTCCCTTCTTGTGAAGTCAATAATAAAATGCGAAGTCTTCTGAACAACTAGAGCTTAAACTTCAGTATGTCTGGCATGGGATTTACCTCAGTGAAGCATAAGATGATGATGCACGACTGGTCTGCACTGACTCTTAGTTTAAAGATAAAAACTGAAATAGTTTAGCGTACTGAACACTTTACTAATTTGTGAAGTTGCATCAGTCCCAAGGGACTGATTGCTGAAGAGTTCTCAATACAGGTAGAAAAAGGCTCGTGTGACATTTGCTAACATGCATTATCTGTGATGTAGGCATGATATCTGTTCATCAATCAAAAGACATATTCTGAGCAACAGCTCGCCTTGTCTTTCTTTAAGGAGATAAGACATGGCACTTGAAAGTGGAAGATATGAAGACTGGTCATGGAAGGTCTAAGAATCAGTTGCTCATGCCTGTTGGTGATATAGCCTAAGATAGTTTTTATGGGCGAAGTATTCATTCTTTGAAATCTCCTAGATTTGTTATATTCTCATTCCCCTTCACATAATTATTCATTTTGCCTTGAATTTCTGCTTATTACGGTTTCCTTGCATCTCTTTTTCCACCTTTATCTTTTACTATGAAAAGTGACAACGTGAACTCCTGTACTTTTGTGCGAAATTCTACGTTAAAGATTCGCCTCAGTTCAGAATGTTGGCACTACTCAAATTTTCAAGTATTGGTTTTGTAGGGATTTTGTTTGATTGGATGGAGGATTTCATCATGAGCTGACATCAGTTATTACTTTACATCAATATTAGCTAAGTGACAGCCCCCATTCTGAGTGATTTAACAGCCGAAAGCTTCCCACTATCTGGAATTAATGACAAAAACAAATCACACTGAATAATTAGTTAGAGTTTCACAAATTATTCGACTGGGGCTTAATGAGATAACATGTTGGATAGTTTTGTTTTATATTCTAAGAAAATTTTTGGTTAAAGAGATATTTGTAATAATTACAAAAATCAAAATAGGTTGTTGTAGAGGGTGAGAATTAAAACAACTGAAATTCTATTAATTACCTTCCCTCTGAAAAGACAGCGATTTCTGCTAATTTGGATAGTACAACCGACTGACTTAATGGTAAATTATCCCAAGAAGGACCAGAATAAACAGGACCTCGTGAAACAGATGATCCCATCACAGTAGAATTATGCTTTTTGTATTCCATATACTGAAGACATTCAGGTAAACTACCCGTTGTTTGACGATACCAGAAGACACGGAATTCAAAAGCTAACTTATGCTTCCCCAAAGGACTCCGATGAACAAGATGAATGAAATACGGCATGGCTATAAAGAGAAGGAAAAATAAGCATCTTTATCCAATGGAGTCATTTGGTTTGTATATTAAGAACCAACCTGGAAAATGAACAAAAAGTTTGTAAAATTAAAGAATCGTATGGAATACACGACGGATTATCGAAAATCATAATGCTGATGACGCTTACAATAGTTTAGGTATGCAGGCATTATGTCTATATTTCCCGTTCAACTGTAAAATGCCACCACTAGGAATGACGATTGACAGTGGTTAGCTTCAACCATATCTTATATATGGAAACAAGCCTGAAAAGTGATAAGCTTCAAATCTCGGAGGTTGCATTTTACTAGTGTTCCCGGTTCTAACAAAACAAATGTTCCACACAGTAAGAGGGTTAAAAACAGAAACCTCATGTTCCATCCGTGATTCCAGTCAACACCACTCACGTGACTACTGCACGGATGGTTGATATATTTTAATCTACACAGTTATGAAACAAGTCAGCAGTCAAGTTGGTGATTTTATCACTGGGTGATGTAGTTTCAAATGTCACGAAGAACACCGGCTTTGTGTCCTGTTACGGGGTGATGATCAAGAAAGCCTTCTGTCGAATGACTTTCCATTTTAAGTGCACCACACTTCACATTTTCGCATCAATCAGTGAGATGAGGTCCTGAAACAAGATTATACTAAGAGAACTACAGTGATTGCAATACGGCAACTGATTTGCGCACACCTGCCCCAGAGAAAATCAATGAAATTACTGAAGCAACTGACAATTTCAATAAAACAAGAATAACTGATTCAGCAGAACGAGATGGTATCATGCTACTTCGTCAGTCGCATACCACATAAAAAGTGTGAAAACAGAGAAATTTTTGATACAGGTAACACTAGACTCTAAAGATACTAGAAAGTGCTCAGAAGATACACTTGTATAACTTATAAGGTTAACCTTAATTTTCTCCAAAGTTTACATGTATTGAGAGAGGAGTTGCATAACAATGACAAGAGATGGCAAAGTTAAATGCAAGTAAACGATGAGTTGCACAGAAATATATTGAGTCAGACCCAAATAACAGAAAAAAATAGAGACAAATTATTATACACCAAAAGGAAAAGATGGCAATGCAACAGATTATGTAATCAAATAAAAACAATAAATTGAGTCATAAGTGCAACATAAGACTGATGGACGACTCTTTCTGAAAACATAAGACGGAATTTAAACACTTGATAAGAAATGAATTATGCTTTATATTGTTTAATGGAAAGCGTTCGAATATGTCAAATTCATGGCAAGTATCAACGATATGACTGGCAACAGCAATGCTAAAACCGTCCTTTCCCTTAAGACAAGTCAGTGCATGGGATCCTGAATCCAAACAGATAAAATGGTCTGGGAACCTGAATTATATATATATATATATATATATATATATATATATATATTACTGTCTTCTTTGGTTCCGAGTCGAACACTGGGTTTCAACAACACATCTCCACATTGTTACACTTTCTGCTGTCCCCTTCGGCTAGACTCACAATCGCCCATAACACCTCATCTCCTCCTCTCACGATCTCGTCAATGTCACCCTCGCACTGACAACCCACTCTTCGCCCCCGATTCGGGTTTCCCTCGAGCGGTGGCCTAACACGATGTCATTCGACGATCTCCTCAGTGTATGCCCAATCCATCCCTACTCACCCTTACATATTCCGTGTCATAGTTTATTCTTGATGATTCCTTCTGGCCAGCTAATTGATATTCAACATGTAGCCAGCTTAGAGAGCTGTTGATAAAAGTCTCCCGTAGCCTGTTGGAAATACTTTTCGTGACTCCCGCGCCGAGTTTCTCACTCATATAGAAGGACTGACTGACTTCATATTTGTGCTGAAAATCCTAATCTTATGCTTTATGCTGAGGCGGGGTGTAGAAGATTTCCGAAACCAATTTCAGATTGATGAATAAGTATCTTACCTTTCAGATTCTGACTGACTGACTGACTGACTGACTGACTGACTGACTGACTGACTGACAGGCTGGCTTTCACCCGTTCCCCTGGGTGTGGTTGAAACAATGCTTCCTAGATAAGTGAAAGAAGGAAGCAACATCTTTCAAATCTCTCCCGTTCATAATGATTAGTGGTGTTTGTTGTTGCTGTCACTGTTGGTTGGTTATCTTCATCACCTCCGTCTTCTGTATGTTCACCGACAGTTCTGTCTTCGCTGCCTGCCTGTCTCTGGTGCCAAGTTGTTGGTTTTCGCCTACAAGTCTTCGAGTTTGTGTGACATTAAACATAAATCATCCACGCGTGAAATCCACATCATCTACAGTGTTCTTATCGGTGGTCCAGCGTATTCCTATCTCCTCGCTCCCACTCACAGTCTGAGGCGTAATCCAGTCCACCACAATTAAGAATATCATCGTGGGTGATAATAGGCAGTAAATCTTGTCTTACTGTCGCATTCACTTCAAATGCTTCGCTGAATTTTCCGTTGTGGATCACTTGACACGTGGCATTGTCATGTAGCTGCTGAATGAGGTTGATAACGATTTGAGGCATTATCCTTCGTAGTGTTTACGTGGTTTCCAAATAACTTCTCGGTCAACGCTGTTTGGTGAAGGCCTTTTCGAAGTCGACGAAGTTCAGGTAGAAGTTATGTTAAGCGGGTATTCACCTCCTCCTATGACACTTTTGAAAATAGACGCAGTTACGGACTACCAACACCAGATGGATTTCCTGATATAAAGGCGACTTTTAACCTTGTCGATAGATACGTTTAGTGGCAGTACTTTTCACCGAAAGAGTTTTTTGGGAAGCACATCTCACTGCAGGTCTTATATCCACACATTTGTGATCTTAGTGAAACCTTTATTGAGCTGTCTCGTGATGCATATCCGCTATTTCTATTGCTATGCAACTGATTAAGTGATATTTGAGTAGCCAATTGGTGTATAGTGTCACACAGTAAGCCGACATAATTTGTGTGTTTATAGTCCATTAGCTTTTCTTCTTGTTCTATCTCGGTATAAGGAACGTTAGTTAGCAATACTATTTCACTCTGTTATGCCAACTAAGCTGTTCAGTTACGGAAGTTTGATGGTTTGCCTCAGTTTCTAGAGGTTCGCCATTTCATGTCGTCTTTGACACAAGAGTGCTACCGGGCTAACAATCAGGCGGGATACGTACTTCATACATTTATTTCCCTTGGTGAATTTGAATAGAGCAAGAACAACAGTGGTTTGTGTAGAATAATATGGTACCATCATTTATTTCGTTGGCGTCTTATCATCTGCTTATAGCCCAAATAATATATGAGGTTTGTGTACAAAAAAGTTTTAGTCCCTGGATCCGTTTTCAGTACTTCAGCGGGAGTTCCATCTAGTCCTTCTGCCTTTTTAGGTGGCCTTCAGTAGCTTGATCGTATTCAGAACTTCTGCTTTCGTTGGAGAATCGGTGTCCATTGGCAACCAGTTCTGTGTGTGCTGTTGCTGGTATTTCTGTGGGGGGTTGTAGGTGATGGTCGATTCAAGAGTCCTTTAAAGTGATTAGCCCATTGTTTGATTTGTCCCTCCTCTCTGGTAATTGGTAATCACCTGCACTGATCATTTTCCGGATAGAGACCTAGGTATTCGACATAATGTTTTGAGGTCTCTTTGCGGCCCGCCTGTTCTGCTTCAGTTGCCTGCCAGTGAGTCATACAATTATCTTTTGTCTTTCCTAGCAATATTCTTCACTTCTTCATTCAGTGGGATCTACATTAAACTCAGCTTCTTCTTCTGTTGTCCATCCTTGCATTGAGTCATCTTCTCTTTCACCATCCTCCTCTCCTCGATTAGCTTCCAGGTATCCGTTGGCAGCCATTCCTTGTCTTGCATCTTCCTTCTTACTAACTAGAATAGTTGTACACGTTTCCTTAAATATCGCTTTCAGAGAGTTCCAATGTTCTTCCAAGCAGGTTTCCTCACCGATACCACGTAGTGTTTCAGACCGTGCTCTGATCTGATCTGTAGTGAAGGTATCCCTTGAATTGGAGTACTCTCTCTCTCTCTCTCCAGTTGTTCTGAGGGATTTTGGCTTCATTTTGAAGGTTCCTTGAACTAGATGATGGTCTGAGCCCACATCTGCGTCCCAGTCCATGTATTGGTCACCGGTAATTATAGAAATGTAGCCCCTGACTCTGCTCTACTCCCTCGTGGATAAGGCGCCAAGTCAAAGGCTATGACGTTGGTACCTTAAAACAACCACCTACTTCGGTTTGGGCGTCCATGCAGTATCCAAGCCTTAGCACCAGGCTTTGTATCAACAAAATAATGAAAAACCTTCGGTCATATGCGTCTAGGTACAGTTTGAGATAATTCAAGGTGCCCTTCTCTCTGTTCTCCAAATATGTAATTGCTTTCGCAGATACATGTAAATTTGTATACACAGAGTTAACGTAAGAAGGATATCTATCGTCCTTTAATTGCACTAAACAGGGTGTTGCTTGATAAACGGGAACCAACTTGATCGTAGGATATGTTCTGGCTGGTTTCGTCCTAACTTAGATTATGTTACCTTTGCAGGTATGTTAGAAATTTCTCTGTATATACATTTTTTCCAATTCTATATATAAGTACATAGGTTGCTATTTGCAATTGGAAATAAGAACTATCTGACTTCAACATAGTAGCCTTAGTGGTAGTTGAGATGCAGCTGGAGAATACTAGACAATCTGAGAAAGTGGAATTTCTGATAGTCTTTTCTGAATTCCCAAAACATCAAATACTTTTATTTTAAAATGCTATAGATGATTTTATTGTTTAATGACTTTATAGCAGATAATTAAAACTATGATCGATAAGAGCAAGAAAACACACCAAGTATGCTAGAAGCATATGGACCTTAGTAAGACAAAAACTAACCTTCCTCAGGTAGTGATTTTTTCAATCGTCTTGAAGGTGTCGTGGCAACAGTATCTACTTCAACAGAAATCGGTAAATTAGTTGTCCATGCATGTATCTTTAATACAGAAAAATTGAAAACAGAATTTACTAAATGACCGTATGAAATGTACTCAGTGAATATACTGTTTGTAAAAACAAATTGCAAGAACACTATTTACCAATTACGTCAGTCACAACTGGAGGAAGTTATCGTTCTTCATTCTATTGGTTGAACACAAGGTTATCAGTGCTACATGTCACACGTGCTTGTCAATCCTCCATTGTGGCTTTTTTTGCTTTCAATTTGGTTAAACTGACGACTTCATTCTGCGAAACGACAACTGTACACTCGCATTTCTATAATATTGGATATGTAACCTGTTCTGTATACTACACTGGAGCTGTGTGAGCAATGGAAGTTGTTATATGGTGAAAAAAACTGTGTTGAGGACTTTTATTAACACTTTGAAAACACAAAACTCTAACTAAATCTCCGCCTATATGTTTCCCTCAGTGCATCTCGACTCCTAAAGAGTTACTAACGGAACACAATAAAGACAAATTTATCAGTTGACGACAATAACTAAATGAAAGCAACATATTCATATACGTGAACCACTTTAGAATGTGTAGCTCCAGGGGACACAAAATACAATGCATATTTTAAATAATACTACTGACTCCAAATGTAGTAGTGTTGAAACAGTAGTGTTGAATTTACCGTCATTACCAGGTATATTTAGGTGTTAGAAATGCTGAATTAAATAAAATGAGTCTATAAATTTTAAAAGCGAGGCAAAACAGAAGTCTCTAAAGTACCTCAAAAAGTTCAAGATAAGGAAAACCATCACTTTAAACTGTTTTATTGAGATGACACAGTGTGCAAACATTTGCATAAAAGGGATAACAACAACCTTTAAAGAATACTTACCCGATACACGCTAAGGACAGATCTCATTAGTGTGAATTCAGTCTTTTCGTTGATATGTTTACTGACAATACACCTTTCAGATAATTCAATATTTTCTTTGTTCTCTTCAAGATTCTGATTATTTGTTTGGTTTGTGCTATTATTTAGTATTCCTTCCACCGGTTCCGATAACCATAAAGGTCCGATTAGCACCGGTTTCAAACGTTGCAGTCCACGACGATGGCAGCCTCATATTCAGCAACAGACAACAGTTGGCGTAACTGTTTCATCTCATCAGGAATTGGACCTTCGTTTTCTTCAGCCGCAACACCCTCGTCATCAGACAAATAACCATGGGGAACAAAGAATCGGTCATCATCGTCATCATCTTCATCATCTTCCTTTTCTTCCTCTTCCTCCTCATCTTCATTCTAAGAAAAGAAATATACGAATTCAGATATTGAAGAATGCTAAGTAGTTAAGTATTGCAGTGCATATTTCTAAAACCACTACTGTTGACAACACTGGGTCACCTACTAGGTAGAGGGGAATATCGATAGTACAAAGCCATTTAAGCTACTATATTACTAGAAATAGATTATATGACAGAAAAAAAACAAATTAAAAACATGTTACCAAGACCTACAAAAATCTTCAGAAGGAATGGTAAAGCCAACAACGAAACTGAATAACACAACTAAGATCAAGGAAATATACGAATGCATCTGCAGTAGCATAAACGACTCTGACTCATCTAGCATCCGAACATCTATTATGACTTCAACCAAACAACCCGGCATTCCCTATACTGTAAAACCCAAATGATTTTATGGGTTGTCTCAGTCACCAAAGTTTAATTTGAGTTTAGTTCCACATCAGCTAACAGAAAACATCGAGACCCTTGGTTAATGAACATGCTTACTCCAATTTGTGTTTGGGAAGTATCTCAGTTAAAAGAAAATCTTAGACGAAACTCCAACAAAGATTACAACTAGACCTTATGACCTCACAAATAATCACTTATCCTGGATTGCAAACAGTATACGTAAACGTCCCATTTTTAATAATTATCAAGTCAGTAAGATGATGATGCAGGATCGGACTACACTCCTGGACTCCTAGCTTAAAGATAGAGAGTGAAGTGGCAGGGAGTAATGATGACGATTCACTTATTTGGAAAGTCGCACGAGCTTCGGTGGGTTGATTGCTGACGAAATCTCAGAAAGGATGATAGAAACAGCCGTGCGGCGTTTGCCAACTTACATCATCTTTGGTGTAAATATGGTATCCGACTATCGGTCAAAAGATGAGCGCACTGCGCAATAGTTTGCCTTCTCCTTCTGTGAGACGTGGCTATTGACGGTGGGAGATATGAAGAGGCTAGGTGTCTTTGACCACAGATGTTTGCGTTCTATCTCTCGTGTTAGTTGTGTGGTATGATATGGTGAGTAATAATGAGGCTATGTGTAGAGTGCTAGGTAAGACAGAGAATTCAACAGATTAGGTTGTGAGCCTGCATCCATTGAGATGGTTAGGGTATGCGTTGTGCAAGACGAACTACCACCTTTCAACATGAGAAATATCACCTGATATAGGATTAAGTTGCAAAAGAATTCTGAGTGGCCGAACAAAAACCTGGCATTAATCCGTAAAGATTCTGACTATCAGTTTCAGCCACGTAAGAAGGTCCTACAGACTGTGGAACGGCTCAAAGTCGCTCTCAATGGTAAAGTGGATCTACTTTTTGTGAACTTCCAGATCCATTGAATTCCCATGTATTCTCTATTTATCTCTCTCAGTTATTCATCTAGGAAGTTTAGCATTTCAGAGATAGATGTTAGTCTTTAGAATACTGAGTATACAAAGCCAAACCTACATCTCTGTAATTAGATTGAATCAATTACGAACTAATCCAGTGCTTCCATTCTGACCTTAACCTAATTCATGAGACATTTTTTTGTCGAAGAAGTTAGTAAGACATGGTTAAAATCGTCCAGTAACCCCAGCCGATGAAAATTGACTTCATTAATTGGTTTATCTTTTCCAGTCAGAGCAGCTTAGTCCCTATGCACCACTTAACATTTGACTGGAATGGACAGTATACCATACATTTTGCTCAGGGTCCCAAGAAAAATCTTCATTGCTAGGATCTTTACCTAAAATCAATATAACATCTGGGCACTCTAAATGGACTAACTCTTTTACTGATTCGTGAGAGACTCCAATCAAACTCGGTTGCCATTATTAGTGCATCTATAATACAAACAGAATGTAAGTCATAAATTCAAGTGGTAAATCTCTACAGGCTCCCACACGAATGTGATTTCAAATCCCGACCGATAGCTGCTACCTTGACGTGATGATCGGGCTTGCACATCCCAATAACCCAACAAGCTATACTGGCTGGAACTATTCTTCCTGCAGGTCCTACCTTGCCAGGAAGGTTGTCAGAATAGCGATTAGACTAAAGCCAGTTACCGGAATCGTGTAAGAATTTTGTTTTTATACTATGCTGGGGGTCTGTGGGAGAAGTCGTACTGCTAGGGGAACAGGGATGTAGCAGCAGTAAGGTGTTTCCCTCGAATGACCAGCATGCCAGCTATGCTGTCTCTCCAATCTGGAGAGAGGGGGTTAGAAAAGGTCAACTTAACAATTATACATCCCGACTTACTCTACAGTGGTCTGTAACCGGCGGTAAGTTACTAGTACGGATCCAATCCAAGAAACCACTTCATACAGGCCATGTGTGACCGGCCTCAAGCAGTTGTCCCCTGGGCTCTGCGGTCACTCAACACTAACCCTCTTTCTGTTTCAGGTATCCAAAGAATCAATCAACTTCCACGGTGTGGGCAGCCGGGAAGTAACAACCGCCCACAAACTTCCAAGATCACACGAAACCTTCAGTCAGTGATTTCAAGTAGAGAATACTGATAAGTACAACGCTTCAACATCCTCTCCACAGTCCGATACTGTCACACCACTCCTCGAATTTCTGCTTTTACATGGCAATTAGGGACATGTTGGACAGTGGTATGCTTGTTACAGAACTAACTGGAAATATCACTAGTCCACCTCTAAATAGGCCTCAATTAAACTATTATCAACACAGAATTCTGCACAGAGGTGAAGTAGCTCAATTAGCCAAACTTCAGATAGGCACACAAAAGTAAGGAACAGAAGCGTAATAAAAGTACAATAGTTACAGGATTTCATTATGAGCTGACATTAAATCTTAACTTTCGGGAGTAAAGATTTACGAAGATCACTGAAGATTTTCAAGACCTGAAAGATGACAGGGAGTGAATGCATGTGCGCTACTGCAAATAATTTTTAAACTTATCACCAAAAGTCCACGATAACTGATTCTGAGCACCTCGAGAACCTGAACAAAGCACTTCATACCTTCCTACGTGGGGGAAACCAACAGTCAAAAGCTTCATGGATCGCTGATACATTTTTTCTGACTACCGAATTCTTTTCAAACCTAGCTGCATATCAGTTGACACTACTCGAGGTTGCTGATGCTGAATTGCACCTGGTCGGCGAAGGAATATGGGCCCCAGAGGCATAGAAACTTAATTACTAAGGTTGTCTTGTTTCGTGTCAGGATGAAGAATGGTCATATCTGCAGATAAAGTTGGTGCAGCTGCTGGAATTGGACAGTAAACCACAGTTTAGCTGTAGGTTAGTCGAACCGCTCCTTAGTGTCCACATAAACGTGTCATTCGTCTATTCTTCCGAATTATGAAAGTTCCTTTCACCTTAGAAAATAATTCACTTAGTAGTCTTATTAGGGCTCGTCTTTATTATCCTATTAAACCGTAGGAATTTCTGAAACAGGTCACTTGCAAAGCAAAAATATTAGAATCAATAGATGATTAACTTACATCAGACTGAGTGATGCTCTCACCAGGCTCTTCCTCTTCCCATTCATCATCTGAATCTATTGAATAATCAAGTTGATAATCGTCGCGAGCGAAAGGTCTACGACCTGTAACAATACGGCTACGACGTCTCCAAGTTCCATAGTAGGCTGGTCGGTAATTTTCCACGAACTGAAATAGTTTGGCACGAAGCCATACAGTTCCACCACCACCGCGATTACCATGCTGTTTCAAAGCTAAAGGATCTACAGGGCCATACGAATTCCCCCCAAGAAGCTGAACATCAGGCGGTTCTCTAAAATGTCGAACAGAGCATAAACCATGCAAATGAACGGAACCACCGTAATTAACATATAAATGTCATGAGAACAACAATACACATTTAATCGTAGGAAGAAAACTGAAGTTAATAATTTCACAGGTATTTAAGAACCAATTATAAGAAAAACCCGATTCACTGACTCACTGACAAACCAACGTATAACGTGGCGCAGTAGTGCATCAGTTGAAATAGTCACACTTTGAACGAAGAAAAGAACAGAGAGAGGATGATACTACAAATGACAAAACTTATTTGTGACTGCAAGACTGCAACCCCGGTTTCTGACATAAACTATCTCTAAGTAAAAAAAAAACTCGTGATAGGATATATATTGAAGTACGTGAAGCATCAAAGCTCTCACAGTAACACAATCTATGTGTCTTATTAAATGGGAGGAAAATGGATGTCAGTGACATCTTTATAAACTAATCGACTACCAGGATTTAGACAAAGACGATTAACTACCATGCAATTTTTGCAAGCAAAGAATCACGTAGACTGTATTTGGCTATTAGAGACCTTTTCCTCTTAAACAGCAAACTTCCTTGAGTAGTGCAGGTCTGACTATTGAAATATAAGTTTCTTCAAAGCGTATGAAGTATGAAACTTAAGTCCATAGATTCCCATCCACTGACTACAAACATTTCATTGACCAAATGTATTATCACACTGTTTGTTGCCCAGCTGTATGGCACATTCTTCTTAGTAAATTATGCTAAGTCACATTTGGTGTGAAGTCCTCCACTTCCAAATGGTTGCACACGTAAAGTAAGCCCTGAGTTCTAAATTCAATACACTGAAAATCAGCTACTCAATGGGGTTATTTGCACCCTACTGTGTAACGCTACATTTGGTAACGAATAAGATGGTGATGAAATCACAGTTACCACAAATTTAGAAATATTAATAAGGCTTGTCCTATCAGCAAAAATGAGGAACAAAATCCTGAGGACTAATTCAGCAACTTTACATGAACATTATGTTATTATTTTCACTCATTGAATACAGAGTGGAACATAGAATCTTAGTGGCACACCACCACTGCATTCAGTTATCTGCTACCATATTCAACTAACTCCTCAAATGACCACAAGCCCTCATTTCTTGTTATGACCTGCTCCACGTCACCCTACGGCACTCAATCCCACTGACTCCTATCCAAGTTCCACTCGAGAGTCTAGCAGAGGATGGTACTAAGTTTCATCAGCGTATGTACAATTCATTCCCATTTCATTCTGCTTAACTGTCAGACAGTAGACTCTTGACTGGCTCACTAACCTCTACAGTTATTTGTCCATTTTGGTCGGCTATCTGTTCTGCAGTATCGACTGAATGAAGCTGTTGACGGAAGTACTATGACAGTGCTTACGCCAAGTCTCTGAATCATACAAAAGTTCAGGGACACCAGATATCCAATATATGGCTGAAGTGAAGCACAAATACTAGTCGTTTTACCATGATCGAAAATAGTGGGCCTATGGCAATAATGATGTTAAGTGACTCACATTTCAATGATTGCAATTAAATCATATTGAGTACACATAATTTAGTCAGCATTGCTAACAATTAGAAATGGCAAAAGTGTCTTGAAATTATAGGTTTCCAAACCGTAGGTGTTACGAACTTCCTGGAATAATTTGAGCACCGAGTCAGATTGATTCATTATAAATTATTTAAATTAATCCCAGTGTGTTAAGAAAATCAAAACAAGATTTTTTCTGAACGTTTCGCCGTGTAAGCCACCGCTTCTTCAGCAGATGTGAGGACTACTTACATATTTCTATTGGTAAAAAATGTTCATCTGTCTGTCTGTCTGTTTTCGACATAGAACTTTGCACAAATGTGCGGAAGTTCAAGTCGCCACATTCCGTGTAGCATGCGAAGCAAGAGAAGAAAGTACAAGAAAAGCATAATAGAAACAGTGAGCAGAGGTGTGAGACAAAGGAGTAATAAAAAAATACAAAACAGTTTCATTGAAGATCATAAGTCACAGGGAGTGGATGCATCTGCGCCACTGAGAACGGTTTTGAGCCATGTCACCAATTGTTTCCAACCATAGATTTTTACCGTCCCGAGGACCCCAGCCTGGAAGTCTACACCTTTCTACGTGGCTTAGACCAACTGTTGTGGATTTCATTGACTGATGCCAAGTTTTTGTTTGACCTCCGCTAGCTTTTTTCCAGCCTGACCCTATATCCGCTAACATAGCTCGTCGAGGGAGGCGATGGCTTGGCATACGTAACACATGTCCTAACCATCTCAGTCTTTGTAGCTTCACGACTTCGTCGATTGATTTCCCCTGTTTACCTAGAACTCGACGCCTAACCTCCATGTTGCTCACCTTATTATGCCACTTTACACGGGAAATAGAACGCAGGCACCTATGATCAAGGACAGCTAGTCTTTTCATGTCTTCCACTCTCAGTGGCCAGGTCTCACAACCATAAAGGAGGACGGAGCGGACTGATGAGCAGTACACCCGCCCTTTGGTCGATAGTCGAACATCTCGTCTACGCCAGAGTCGGCGTAAGCTAACAAATGCGAAACGAGCTCCTTATATTCGTGCTGAGATTTCGTCAGAGATCAGCCCGTTGGGGCTGATGGTACTTCCCAAGTAAGTGAAGCGGTCAACGTGCTCTACCACTTCACTCCCTATTTTTAAACTAGACGTCGATGTAGTCCAGTCCTGTAACATCATCTTGCATTTGGCGGGAGCGAATCGCATGCCAAACATTCGTAGATTGCTGCACAGCTCAAGGTGTTTAGAAGACTCTGCATTTCGTCAGCGTCTTCGCCTAGAAGGACTATATCGTCTGCATATTCCAAGTCAACGAGATTATTCCCCGGTAGCAAGTCAATCCCTGAGTCGCTGAAGTCACCTAGGGTTAAGTCCATTAACACATCTATGATGAAGTTGAATAGAAAAGGAGATAATGGGCATCCTTGACGGACACCACTGGTCGTCATCAGTTCAGATGACAGTTCGCCGTAAGCCCTCACCTGGCTGTATGAGTACGAGTAGAGTGCCTTAATCAGTGCAATATATTTTCTTGGAATTCCCTTTACAGCCAAGCATCTCCAGAGAAATTCCCGATCGACAGAGTCGAATGCTGCCTTTAGGTCAAGAAATATAATGACTGTTGGACGTTCATGGACAAATGACCTTCAAATAAACTGACTTCAATTTATGTAAAAAAATTTGACTATATATTTTGATGATTAATAAAATTCCGAATAAATTTGCTGAAGAGGCTGTGGCTTACACGGCGAAACGTTCAGAAAAATCTTGTTTTGATTTTCTTAACACGCTGGGATTAATTTAAATCATTTATAATGAAGGCGTCTTGAAATGCCCGAATAGAAATAAACTTCATGACTGTAATTTGCGTAATGGTGTTTTAACCAATGATTCACTGATAATCAAACTGTAAAAAAACTAAACTGGTCTTATGTCAAGTATGTGATGCAATAATCAGACTAATACCTTCTACACGACTGGAAGGCAGGCATTCATATTGACGAATACTTCTATAAAGTCGGGTACTGAATCTGAATATATTTGACACCAACGCTTGCATAGTACATCTGCCATCAATTGAGATACTTAATGAAATTTTGAACCAGTGTACAAAGTCAATAAAGGTTTTCTGTTTACACCCATGAATTACCTTAGCAACTGGTACCTAAGACTGTTACATCCACTACTTTCAGCTTTCCAATAATTGATTAATGCAGACGATTGATTGCAAAAAATTGATTCTGTTTACTCCCAGAAGTGAAAGCTGATATAAAACCAAAATCGAGTCATGAAAGTGTTGGTAAACGCCTCATAAACCAATAGCTTAATAATCTTAGATATATAAATGCTGACTGTCTTCAGACTATTTGACTGCTACTCAGCTTCGTAAGGGGTAACAAACTTATCATGCTAGTCGTCCTCCTCTCAAACGATTCTCTTATTGTTCTTAATCATAGGTATGAGGTAGAGATTCAGTTGGCATGTTCTTTTAAGTATTTTCGCTATAGCAATATTCCCATCCTATAACAATGTAAGAAAAATTTCTGGTGCTCATTAGGCATCTAGGCAGTGTCACTGTGCACTTTATGTTCTACAGTCTAGTAGATAATCCTAGATAAAAGGTACCTGAGGAATACTGTAACACTAGTATGTTCTGCCTATAAGATGCGAGATGATGTGAATACGTAAGTGTAACTTACATTGGCCATGTATTTGGATAGGATAATGGTCGTATCTGTCCTGTCCGGAGTTCATTAAGATAGTTAGCTTTTCCAAATACGACTAGACCAAGTGACGATGCTGCATCCCTGTTAGATTCCTCTGCCCAAGTTTTTCTAAGATTATCGATGTTGTTTCGCTTTTGGCATAATAACTCATGTGACATTCTATGAATAGGGGCCATTTTCATATCTTTTCGTACTTCAAATTGTATGAAAGGTCCACAGTCCGTACCAGCACCTGCAGTAGTCTCCTACAAATAATGAGTAAGTTAGAAAAAAATCAGACCTTCTTGTTATCTGATTTCACGAGAAATCCCAATAAGACTGCTCTCTGTTTTTCTTCCCTTTGAATTTTCAACTCTTCTTCCCTTTTCTTCTCTTGTTCCTTTTGCAATCTTTCTTCTTCTTTTTTGCGTTTTTCCTCCCTATCAATAAAATGAATGTAAGTGGGATTGAAAACACCAAAATATTTATCTGAATAAAAACGAAACATACTCTTTTTTCCTGCGTTCACATTCCTTTTCCTCTTCTTTTTTGCGCTGTTCTTCCTTCCGTTTCAGACGTTTTTCCTCTTTCTCGCGTTCTTCAGCCTCTTTCTTCTCCTGCTTTTCCCGCTGTTGCCTCTCCTAGCCAACAAAATGTATGAATTATCCAAAAAAATACCCTCTCCAAAATCTTTTGTTTTCTTTCCTGCTCCTTCTGATGCTGTTTTGCTAAGCGTTGACGTTCAAGTTCAGCACGTTTATGAGTCTTCTGATAATCAGAAACAGTACTTTTGGAGACTTTGGGACTAGACACCTTTATAACATAAGTATTTAAAAAGAGACTTTAAAAAACCACAATACAGAGATGAAATAAACTTCCAAAAGTAATCTATTCTTAAATACTTGGTAGTGAATTTCTTTATTTAGACATTGAGTGATGGGTTTGATTCGCAAATAGAGTATAACCTCCGTGAAGACTATATTCACCTTGCTGATGGTCAACAAAGCCAAGGGCTTACTGCTGAATGAGCCAAATTCTGGTCCTTTTTTGTAAAGCAAACTTATATTCCCAAACCGCCTTCTACTATGATTTACTAGAAAACAAAGCTAGGGTTTACTACTAAGGTGTAAGATATGCTGAAGACAAGACTCAGGTTATACACTTTAGGTACCTTAAAAAATTACCCCAGATGACAACGGACTGATTGGCGACAAAATATCAGCACGAATCCAAAAAGCTCCAGCTGCTTTCGCCGACTTACACCATCTCTGGCGTCGGCGTGACATCCGGTTATCAACCAAGGGACGTGTGTACTGCTCAGCAGTTCGCTCCGTCCTTCTCTATGGCTCTGAAACATGGCCAATACGCATTGAAGACATGAAAAGGTTGACTGCTTTCGATCATGGATGTCTGCGATCTCTGTCTCACGTTAGGTGGTTTAATAAGGTAATGTTGACGTTAGGCGTAGTGATGGACAAAGAGGGAAAATCAATCGACGAGGCTATAAAGTTACATAGACTAAGATGGCTAGGTCACGTGCTGTGCATGCCTAACCACCGCCTCCCCCGACGGGCATTACTGGCTGATATATGTGCAGGTTGGAGAAGAGTAAGTGGTGGCCAAACAAAAATATGGCATCAATCCATGAAATCCTTAACAGTTAAACTGAGTCAAGTAGGGAGATGCAGACTTCCGGGTTGGGGCCTTCGGGACTCTAGGAATCAATGGCTGGAGACAATTGGTGACATGGCTCAAAATCGTTGTTAATGGCGCAGATGTATTCAGTATCTGTAATCTTTCATATTTCTTTCTACCATTACCCATTCTGTTTCGCTCTTATGCTTGTCAAACTCCATTAATTCTCTCCAATCATCTTCTTGTCTACCTTTGTGTGCTATTTGGCACGTTGCAACTCGAAGTGCTGCACTTTGGTGCCAAGTTCTACGTTGAACCCAGACAGAGATAGACAGATGACAAAAAACATTCGCCTTGGTTTTGATTACTAGTTAATTTCTCTTAAGTATCAATTAAAACGTACTGTTGGAATGTAATTAAAAACAAGATATCACGAAAAGGTATTTCTGATAAGGTTACTTAACTTTGAAGCAACAATTAGCAAGGAGTTAAAATAACAAGACAAATTCTTAATCAAAGAATAGTAATCTAACAATTCTTAATTTTAACCTCACATATACCTTACTTTAAACCTGATATAAACAGGTCATAAATCTAATACTCAGTTTCTCTCGAACAATTGTAATCATTTGGATGAATACCTAAACTCCTTAGAGAAACAGGGAGTTACTCTTGTAATATTTCAAAGAAACTTATCCTGTCTAAAATTGTTACGCCTGGTTTATTTTGCCTTGTTACTTAAGAGGCATTCTTGTGAATCACTATTCTTTCAATTCCCTGAACAAGCTTTCGAAGAGGACCACGACTTACAAATCTGCGGATAAACATCAATGTCTCAAGTTCCTCAAATATCCCAAGGATGTCTGACAAGTAACCTGAACCTCAGAATGTGACGACGATCAAAATTCGTGCTCAGTTCTCCAAGGAAACCCGATGCAGGGGCGTGAATGGGACCTGATGACCTTACTCAAGGCTTTTCAAGGGGCTATCAGTTCGCCCAGCCAGCCCACTGACTATGATCTCCAACTTGTCTCTCCTGAACGGCGTATTACCGCGTAACTGGAAAGACACCATAGTAACCCCATCCACAAAGAAGGATCGAGGGTATTCCAAACTACAGGACTATAAGTCTTACTCGCAATTTAATCACGATACTGAAAAGAAGAATCAAGAAGGCTGTCATGGCATATCTGGAAAACAACAATAGCATGAGTTCCGGGGAAACGCCTCATGTCTAACAAACCTTACTGCGAGAGAAAACTAGGTTTAGTCAAGTGATAACAAACAATCCATTGACTTCGCTTTCAGAGACCTTAGATAAGCCTTCGGCAAAGTACCTGACACAATACTGCTCATGAAATCAAGAGAGGCTTCCTGCATTGGATTACAGAATTCCTCAGAGTCAGGACCAACTCAAAACTCTCTTCCTGGAATGCCACAAGGCACCGTACTCGAGTTACCTGTGTTCAGCGAACCCCTTATGGTGCTCTACGTAGACGATTTATAAATTTGGGCAGAGGTAAAGGACGATGCTGATATGATCACGTTATAAAGAGGTTGTCAGACTGGTCCAAAGAATCGATGCTCCTGACCAACGTAACAAGGTAAGCAACCATGCGCATTGCACAGGCACGCGTTAACTCCTACATCCTAAGAGGAATACTCATCAATTCAGATTCATCTGAAGCTAGGAGTCAAAATAAGTCATGACTTAAGTACTACAGCACATTGCTGCTCGATGGCAGCTCGTAATTATAGATCTTTATGGGCAAAACGCAGTGTTTACTAGAATCACCAGACACATGTTCACTTATATGCATTTCTTGTGAGGTCAAGACTGAAAACCTGCATCCAGGAAGCTAGTTCTTGTCTTACAGGGTACTCATACATTGTAAAAAGGGTTCAAAAGAAGGCGACACGTATGATTCTTGGCATGAACAGTTTATCAAAAATAAACGAGTAAGCAGTGAGAATATCTTCTGCTTATTGTACCATAGGGACGAGGGTTTCATCACAATTTTTAAAATTTTACACAATGATTACAGACCTGATGATGTATTTTCACTTATCCTTCCCAACGGCGTCGGAACACCCGATAAGACATAGCAGAAGACTTTGTATAAAATTTCTACTGTAGTCTGTTAGTACGCTCGAATAACAGTGTGATCAAGTGACACCCCTAGAGCTCTGGAATCAACAGAAGGCCTAAGTTTGAAGTCACGGTTGAGATAAATTGTGTTCCGTGAACTGCCTATAAGGTGACGTCGTTCCGACTCTTCAGCAGCTTTACTGCAGTCAGAGAAACCACATCGAGTAGGAAAATAGATTTCTGATGATAGCTACATGGATGAACCTGTATGGAGTGTTCGATAATTCAAAAAACGCCAACTCTACTTATGTCTAATAGCACAATTCAGTACACGTTTCATTCATTCAGCAAAATTATGCCCCAATTCATGTTTTGTTTTTTGACACAACGAACCATTTCCCATACATAAATGGATTTTAAAAGGTCAACGATCTGCTTTTTATTGCTACTGAACCTTAAGTGTGACATCTATTCTTTACAGATGCCCAACTGTGAATCCTAGGATGCACAAACACTAAATTCTACATTGAACTGTGAGTATTAAACATGGAAATGGGTCTTCGGGTTTTATCAACATAGAAAGACAATAGATAGCATGTTAATAAGTAATGCCTATACTTACAGTTTGACTCTGCTCCATAGCGGATACCCGCAAACTTTCCGCCAACCGCTAACTTGCTTACCAACACTACGTAAAAACAACAGCGAAAAAGCATTATTAGACGCAGTATCAATTAGCATGCAGAAATTCTACTGATTTTTGGTGCCGTTTAATCCACATTATTTGCCAAGTGTTTTGCTAATTTATTCGCCTTTCAACTGATTTAAGTTTTTTCAACAACTACACGGATAGTTTATTTTTTTATTTTATTTTTGATTACAGCTTGATTCCACACCTTATTTTTGGTACATGTATGGAATTTTCAGCGTGGATATCGGTAGCCCAAATTTCGCAGGCCGACCATAGATATCAGGTGTGCGTCGGCGTGGGCTCGAACCCCGGACCATGTGCATGGTCGGCGAGAGTCCTAACCACTGTGCCACCAACGCACAGAAACTGCATTCACTGGATGTGAACTGCAGTTCTTTGAGCTCTAGAATCCACTAACAATACTAACTGTACACTACTCCTTAACTTGGAAGGGAATATCCTGGCTCAAAATATCGTGGACAACGCACTCTATGGGCTTGCCCACAATTCCTCCTTGTCTCTGCTGATGAATAAGGCAGATGATATAAACAGTTTATCTATTCATTACCCTCTAATTATTAATGGCCCCGAATAGTGACGGTTTAACGTTATCCCTTGTAATTTGGACCGAATTTAACTTCAGGTTTACCCTTATGTTTGACGATTGAATATTAGGAAGGTCCCTCAACTCTGCACTGATCAGTTGATACAAACACTTGCATCGATAGCATGGGGAGCAGATTCAAAGACACACATTGGACGAATACCTCAAAATTTAGTTGGTTTGAGGCTCTCAGTTAGCCAAGGAATTGCTCCTTGAATAAACACACTGCTCACAACTGTCATCCTTAGGCCAAAATAAATTGAAACATTTCTCTATTCAATGAATGTATCCTGCCATTATTCAGCGTAACAAGAAATCCGCATAAAGCCTTGATTTTGCAGTCGGCATTATTTCGACAATCCTAGCTGCTGAAGACCTGAAAAGTTTCCTCGGTGAAAGTTTTCCAGAGTCTACAGTCTTATAAAGGAACTTCAGCTAGATGTATTGGGAGGACGATGGTCCATCTTTAGTAGATAGTCCCAGAAAATGATTTCGAGTCGGAACTTCTATCATCTAAGGAGGTGGGAACGGCAAACCTGCTTCTAAATATAATTCTGTATTCAATCCAGTGGCTATGATGAACTGGTAACCCGTACATTATCGAAATTAATGTAGACCACGGGCGAAGAACTGCCAGGACTATACATGCCAATGTAGTTGAAGACTGAACGATCAATTCATGGTTGTTTGCTCAAACTCAACTCTATATTTTTCGCGGGAGTCATCGATAGTGCAGTCATCATTTCATCGTTCGCTGTTCGTTGGAAGAGAGAAAACTATCAGAAGTATTCTTGCGATTTATTGTTATAACATTTATTCTTAGACCTTGTGTATAATAACCTTATTGTTGGTTACACATTGGCGTAAGAATAAAGGATCCTTGAGTCACCAAGTGCGTTCTGGTTTTTCATGTTAGTTATTACGCATAGTTTCTGAAAGTCTTCCAAGGACAGCGTGAGGTCCAGCGTAGTAAGAGCTGGACAATGACAGTTTCTGAGAGTTGGCTGACAACCCAGTTAGTTGATGGTCCTTAAAACCTGATTCATGTTTCGGTTTAAAAACTACCGTCTAGGAAATTACTCTTGGTTCTGTTATTCATTGTGTAAATAGTGATAAGCCTCTAGCCGAAGAACATCACCGTTTTAGAGTAAGTCATTCTCTTAAACAGAAAATAAGGCGAATGAAACGTACCTTAATAGACCGGTTGATGATACAGGTGTTGAATTTATCTTTTCATAAGGCCTACTAACAAGAGCTTCTATCAAATTCGGTTAGCTTCAGAACAAATTAAATGGCAACACACAAGATTCAATGCATTCTGACAGACAGAACACAGCAAAGAATGGTGTGCGTATCTTTTCCTTTCTTAATGAGCAGCTCGCATCGCAAGATTTTCTTTTTGCATGATAAAATCACAACTATAGAGCTGTTGTGCGTTTCACTAATATCAGCATGTGCTCCATTAACGGGTGCCACGCAAAAAGATTTGGGAGTGGCTCTCGTTATAATCAGAAAGCCATAGCTTACTGTGAAGAAGTGGGTACGCAGTCTTTTGGGATATTATATGCTCACCATCGGGCGCTTCGTAAGCTTTGACCACGAGGCATTTCGTATATTATATCTGACGAACACTAAAACTAGCTTGGAATACGGAACCAATTAGGAAGAACAATGTAAATAACCCTATCAGAAATTACTGCTGCAACCACAAAAGAACTCTCCAGAACTCAGAATCCTATTCGCGTATTCAGTGATCAACTCGGCCTCACTAAGACCTATGTCGAAAGACCAACAGAAAATAGATTCACTCATCAACCAGTGACACAGCAATATAGCGTGAATAAATATACGGTATTTCGATAATCTAGTTCAAAGCCAGTTACCAAAAAAAATGTCACAAATAGAAGTCAATATGGGATACATCAATACTTCCGATTTTGTCTCCGGTTTTCAGGCAGGAGCGAGCGGTAAAGTCATGGCATGGATCGTTGCACCCAAAGAAAATGAAACTGTGTTGAGAGCTGGCTGCAAGCCGAAAATTGTGGACAGCAATTGACGTCAATACCACGTCCCGAATCGGGGTCAAGAGAAAAACAATAACAGAGCTTAACCTTAAGGAACTCACTAACCAATCACAGAAGGCTTTAACGAGCGCAAATGGGATTCACAGATACATGGCTTAACATTCTGAGTAACGGTCACAAGCAGTACAGAATAACCCTCAGCGATAAAACGGCCAATCAGAAGACGTTGCTTCTCCGCTGACAATAATGTACATTAAAATCTATAAATGCGTCCTGATTTCCTCAATAAGGGAGCCGTCGCCTAACCCTCGTCTTCTTTCATTACGAAACTAGTTCAAATAAGCCACATCACTGGAACACCCACTCAGTCTTCAACGGCACTGACATTCGCACTGTACATCTGGAGCGAATATAGCAGAAAGGGTTCAAGGAGTGGGGATTAAACTGGCCAAGAGATTCCCGAATCTCCCATATAAATAAATAAATTTATTCTCATAGTACGGTGCGTGATGGGCGCCAGTTTACAGGCATCATCAAATTGTTACACAAATAGAACCTTATTATTCAGTCACAATTTACAGTCGATAGCAAAATATGTTTAACATGTACGCTCGAGATCATACATACACTTGATAAATGTTAATCCCAATAGTATAAAACAGCCTCTTCACTTATATACAATCATTATGGTGCACAGCTGGAAAAATCTGTTAGATTATCAGTGAGTGCAACACATCAGGAAATACAAAAGTATTATCTTCGCACTAACAAAAAAAACCAGGTCTTTGGCGGATGGGTTATAAGTGCATGGAAAAAAATAAGGCTTGAAGTCAATTTTCATACTTAATTTTGTTGAGGGAGATCTGTATACTGCATGAACCTTGGTATTATTACAAAAGTTGTATCAGACTGTAATTCATCAGTATGGGTTGGTGTCTGTCAGTTAAGTTACTGCCACATTCAATGGAATTTATTTATAAAGAAAATTGTGGTGCTAAATAATCAAAGTAAAATGTAGACGTTTTGAAGCTGAGGTATGTGTTCTTCGTGTTATTACGTTCTCCAAGCTAGGGAGGAACTTTGATGGTGAACTGTTTGAATATTTTTGGGCTACCACATTCCATGTACATTTTGCATCTATTTACTCGTATTTTATTGGTATTTACATATCACATTATGCATTCTAATCGTATTATCTACCCTCGGGATTTTATAAAACGTTTTAAACCCAAAAACTTTCATATTTGCAATAAACTCAAGAAAAAGCACCATGGAGGTTGGCAGCGTGCCTTAAAATCTACACCCATACATCACACCACTGTTCCAGTTATCATTAGTACCAACTGCCGGTCCCTGCCTAATAAAATTCTGGATTTTCAGTCTCTGTTGTCTTCTAGTACCTACCACAATACTGGTATTGTCACTCTGCAAGAAACCTGGCTCCATGACTCATACGATGACAATATTGTGTCTCTAAACAATTTCAATGTTTTTCGACAAGACCGTATTTGTTCCAAGAAAAAGTGTGGTGGAGGTGTTGCAACTTTTATTCACTCAAAATGGTCCATTTCAAACAAAGTTTGTTTCAAATTCTCGAATGACTTCATTGATTGCATCACTGTGAGATGTCGCCCGAAACACATTTCAAAATACAAATTCATTTATATTTCTAATGTTTATGTCTCTCCTGGCTGTACCATATTGGATTTATCTATGTTCGCCGATGAATTCACCGCTTTTGCTGCAGCTTGCTTCGAGAACTCTTTATCAATAGTAACTGGCGACTTCAATGGAGCGATTGCTCCTTCCTTATATCACTTGGTCATGACAATATTGTTAACTTTGCCACCCGTCTTGGTAAAAAACTGGATCTAGTATTTATCAATGATGTTGGTATATATGAAGCTCGCAAACGTGCTCCTCTACTTAATTCTGACCACTGCATCATACGTGTGCTGCCTAAAATATATTCCAAATCACACAAAGGTGTCCTCTCTCACCTCTACAGTAAAGTTCAACGGAGATGCTACTCAAAAGACAACCTAGACAAGCTCAGATGCATGTTGAAAGACACTAACTGGGACTTATTTACAGAACAAACATTAGATGAAACAATCACAAACACTACCGATTATCTTAAATTCTGTTTCGAAATATGTTGTCCTAAAGAAACATTATTCATCCGATTTGATCGCTTATCTTCGCCATATCTCAAAAAGCTACGTAGAAATAAAGAACTGTTGTTCAAAACTAATGATAAGCCTGGTGTAAAAAAGTTAAACATGCTGATAAAACTGGAAATAAAAAGACTAAGTGTTTTATATAATCAAAGATTTTTGTCATGTAAAACCCCTTCTAATTTATGGAAACTTTTCAAAGAAATTACTAACGGTAAGCGATGTATTTCTGTTCCATCTCTTAATGTTGACACTCTTAATAAATCTTTCATACGCTCTTCTGTTGATACCCTTCCAAATGATACAAATCATATTGACAATAACTTTAGTGGTTTTAATACCCTTGATGTGCTTAAATGTCTCCGGTCTCTTAAGCCTTCTCAAAGCCTTGGTCCTGACGGCATACCTGCCATTGTCCTCAGGAATTGTGCTGATATTTTGTGTTATCCTCTTACTAACATTTTTAATGCCTCTTTTTCCGGTAACGTTCTACCTTTTGCATGGAAAAACATTAAAATTATCCCTATACCAAAACCATCTTCTGGTTCTGATATTAAATTTCGGCCTATTGCAATTACTTCCCCCTTTTTAAAATTGATGGAAAAATTACTTTTACTTCGTCTTGAACCCGCTTTGAAACCTTTTAATGATCCTAAACAATTTGCATACAAACATGGTAGAAGTACCTTGGATGCTGCGGTTGTCTTATATCACAATGTTGTCTCTTGTTTAGACAAAGGTGCTAAATATGTTCGTAGTGCTTTCTTAGACTACACATCTGCTTTTGACTCTGTACCTAGGGGCCTTTTATTAAATAAGCTATCGTTGACACAAACAGGATCCTGGGCTAAGAGTTGGTTGCATTCCTATTTTTCTGATAGAATGCAGTATACTGTATATAACGGCAAATCTTCTTCTACCTCGCTTACAAAATCCGGTGTTCCACAAGGTGCTGTCCTCTCTCCTTTTCTTTTTTCTTTCTTCCTACATGACCTGCCTCATTCAAACGAAACTAACTTTGTCAAATATGCAGATGATCTGACTGTATCACTGCCTATCACTTCCGAGTCTGACAGCTCCAAACTTAATAGCTTTCTGTTGGACATCAACAACTGGTCCAAGTCAAATGGTCTTATATTAAATCCTTCCAAATGTCAGGTGCTTGACTTTACTTTCAAGCATCGACGTGACTTACTTGAACTAGTTAACTCTCATGATCCCTGTAGCATAGATGGCACGGAAATTGAAACCAAATCAAGTATTAAATACCTTGGACTAGTTTTTTCCTCTGACCTTTCATGGTCATCCCATATCTTATCTATCTCTAAGAAAATGTTTCGTCTTACCTTCTACATTAAAAAGTTAAGACAATCAGGTATCAACCAACCTTTAGTTTTGCAATTTTTAAACTCCTGTATTTTACCTATTGTACTCTACTGCTCTCCATTAATCTTTCCTGGGCTGCTCAAAAAAGATTATATCATATTACGAAGAGTATTAAATGCTGTGAGTAGAGCTTGTGGTCTGCCACTGCATGAGCTCGCTAATACTATAGTCGAGAGGCATATAAATTCCTGTACGAAATGGGCAAAGGCTATAATGTCAGACCCTCTGCACCCCCTTTATTCACACCTGTCCCCTTGTATCTCATCAGGTAGGACGAGAAGTCAATATAAAAAGATATATGCTCGTACTACTAAGTATAGAAATTCTACAATACCCTATTTAGCGCGTACTTTATGTGACGAAGACTCTGTTAGACGTGAAACTTACAAGTTACTATGTAATTAGCACAGTGAATCGACCCTTTTATCGTTCATCTTTCTGTATTTTATGGTGTCACACTTTCTATCGTTTAAATCGTTACTCTGCTATTTTATATTAGTTGGTATTACTATTATTACTACAATTTTGTACTTTATACATATTTTTCTCCGTATGGCACACAGTATTTTGCTACGTAGCTGCTACAACAATCGTTTTATTACTATTATGTATTGTGTATTTTTAATTTTTTTTGTCGTTTTTGGGTAAATTAGATGCAATATTGTACTGAATGCTGAAAATTCCTTGCTGTATCATGAGTACTGTTTTTGGAATAAAGCAATTATTATTATTATTAAAAAAAACTAGAAAATACACAGATATTGTATGCGAAGAACGCATTTTTTCCGTAACCCAGCCGCCCATGACAGATTTCTCAAGTCATCAGCCCTAATAATTGTATGTATCCAGTTACCCTAACTAAAGTGTATAGTAAATCCAGAAAAGTTTTGAAAACAATGCACGTAAAATTGATTAAAAATCGAAACTAGTTAAACACTATGTAACACAAGTATACACTTCAAAATGTGAGGGGGATGATAGCACATTTAGCTGGTCCACAAAATTCAGGCATATGCCCAATTAGACGTAATGAGTGGTCTATCCTAAGAACGTATGCCAGTCAACTAAAAATTAATTATGCCACACCGAAGTAGTTCATTTCTTATTTCTAGAAGACAACATACGGAGATGAGCGATATAGGGTGACCAAAATATTCAGTAGCAGAAACAATCGCGTTACATCACTAAACACAACGAGACACTTACTTCAGCTACATTATACCGGCAGGATTTTTAATGAGCTCCACGATCCGTCTGTTGTATGGGTTTAGTGGTTGGTTTTGGTGCTTTTGCCTGTCTCGGGGATGAAATGGAAAAGAACCTCGACTATAAGTACTAGTTTTCAATTGTATGAAATGGAATATCCCGTGTTGCTTGAGATTCTCACAATAGAAAAAATGACAGCCCATTTGACGATTTCTGATGATAAAAACCATCTTTCTTTCAAACCCGAAAAATGAACATCTTAAAAAGTAACATCCGTTTTCGAAAAATTAGCCAATGACATGCTGCAATAATATTCACTGGCACGCCATCATATGTGCTGAATCAAGATTACTTGATAGAAGTCATGTTATACTGGAAACGAACTTTAGAAACGTCACCAATACTATCCAACCATCTTAGTATCCCAAGGATTTCAACCAGGCATCCGTGGCCCCAAATCAATAATATTTTCATACCACCCAACTTAAGCGGTTATGTTTCAATCATAGAGCAGACCGGACAGGGTTGATGCTTAGCTCACATGGGCTCTCTCCAACGAAATCATTTCATTCGTGCCACCGTATTTATAAGTGAAATACAACATAGAAGTAGTTTTCTTATATACGGGTTAAAGTATGATAGTGACTTGAAGCAGGCAGTTGTGATAAAACTGATACAGATGATCACGAACCACAATTGACTAGGCTTACCAATCAATGGAGAAAAGTCACCCGAAATTCTGAATAAATAGGCGGATAGACGACAGTGAGAATAAGCACACCCGGAAATGTGAGTAATATGGGAATTTGGCATGTTCAAATGCAATAAGATGAGAAAATAAAACAGGTGAAATGTGAATAAAACAAGGTAAACAGAAGTGAGTATGTGTTTACTGGAGGAACTAAGTACCCCCAGCGAACACAGTTGGCTATTAAGAGGATATCTTTCTTTAAGATTTCAGAGGCACCATGACTAAATAAAGGATGTCACTATTGCTACATTTTATACCTTTAGGCGGACAATGTGACCACGGTAGTAGATTACCATTTCAGTGTACTCTCTGTAGTAATCTTCTGACTCCTGTCACGATTTCTCATAACCTTTCAATTCCTCTTTACGTTATCTCCTCCATGTTAGCGTTCGAACGAAAAGCATATCCTTTCCCATTAGGGTTTAGCTGCGTGGTTTTGCGCATGATACTACTTACCATCACTTACTCTGACCCATATCCATTTTAATATGCATATATTCTAGACAGTAGGTTGGTTGCTGGGGTTCACTTCTGGCTATCCATCTGATCTTCAGCACAGAGCTACTGACGCCAGGCATTTGGGAAGGCACACAGTCAGTCTGAAATACATTTTAGTAACGAGAATACTGTCAATGCAGTGGAAGATTGAACGATCAATTCATGGTTGTTTGCTCAAACCCAACTTCCCCATATTTTCGCGGAGGCATCAATACGACAGTCATCGTCTCATCGGTCACCGTTCAGAAAGAAGTCAGGAGACAACCGTCAGAAGTAATACTGTGATTTATTATTGTAATATTTGCTCATAAACCTTAGTTAAAACTTAATTTAAAGTTGCCTACATGTTGGTGTTACAATAAAGAATTCTTGAGTAGCCAATCGGTGTTTTGGTTTTTGTGTCCGTTATTACTAAGCGTTTCTGTGAAGCTTCAAGGAACAGCGTGGGCCCCAGCGTGGCAAGAGCTGGGCATTGACGGTTTAGGAGACGTGGCTGACACACACCAAATCTCCGATCCACAGAAGTAATTACCGATTCCACATCAGTGTTCAATATTCAGATTTTGTTCCTCGGGCCAAATGCATTAGGTTTACACACCAATTTCATTTCTGTACTGACTTCAGTAATAGTAATAGCTTTGTTCCGAGAAAAACGTTTGTATAATACAGAATTTTCAGCGAGTTCCATTGAGAGGTACTAGCTCCATATATAAAATCTTCTGGTAATATGAAAATCATCTGAGGCAATACTGTTTCATCCTAAGTATGTTTCGCTGCTACTCCGCGAATTCCTCTGTAACAGTTTCAGTGGTATGTACTGTAATCCCACTCGTCAAGCAATGATCTGAAACAGAGAGCAAAGCGCACGTTAGCAGTGTGATCACACAAGTGTTGCGTGCTAGTAAGAACGAAGAGTCAGGGTCAAGTATTATATTTACAACCAATCGCAATGCAATTAGATAAGAGGGAAGGGCACTCCTATTGGTCATCCGTTGCCTCGTCTTGGGTAACCAATCCCTGCATACTTCGCAGCAAACCTGAAAGTAGACAAGCAAAGTTTGAACATTGGAAAACCGCCGAACTTACCATGCCATACACCACCCCCTCTCCCATAGGAGCACTGTCAGCAGTGTTAGGTGACTGTTCCTGCGGGATTTGTCTGAACTAAGGCCTGTTGTAGAAAAGGTTTTAGTCTATTGAAGTGTGTGACTAGACTATGAGAGGAATTCGGTTCCTGAATCCTACAGGTACAGTCACTTAATACCTCTACTACAGTGAATGATCCTTCCCAGCGTTTATGGAATTTAAGAGCTTTCCCTTTAGGTGGTGCTTCCTTAAGTAGCACCACCTTGTCTCCTGGCTCCACCGGTGATCCATGTGCTTTCCTATCACAGTATTCTTTCTGGTACCTCTGGTTTGTTTGCAGTATATCCCTAGTCATCTGGCGTACCTTGTTCAGGTTTCGTCGAAGTCTGATTACGTGTTCGGATGCAATCAGTGTATCCTCTCCTAGTGTGTTTGAAGTCAAATCGATTGGCAACTGGAGTTCTCTTCCAGTGACAATATAATGAGGCGTTTGACACGTAGCTTTGTGAATGCTTGCTCTGTATGCCATTAAGCACTGTGAGGGTGATCGGTCCCATCCCCTGGGGTTGTTTTAATCTACAAATGCCTGCAAGAGGGATTTAAGTGTCCGATTGGTGCGTTCAACCAAGCCATTTCCCTGTGGGTGGTACGCGGTAGTGCGTGTCTTCCGGATACCCATTATACGACAGAGTTCGCTGACAACGATACTTTCAAAGTTGGATCTTCGATCTGAGTGTAACTGAAGTGGTGCCCCCCCCAACGGCTGACCCAGTGGCCAAAAATTGACTCTGCGATGGTTACAGCATCAATCTGTGGGATGGCAATAGCCTAGCACCATTTGATAAAATGGTCTACCATGACTAAAATATAGTTATTATTTCTGGAAGTTACTGGGAGAGGTCCAGCCAAGTCTATTTGTACTAAGTCATTCGGATGGCCAGTTATAATGGGTTCTAAGGGTGCCTTATTATATTTGTGCGGAGCATTAATAGTTTGGCATACTCCGAAGGAGTCACAGAAATCTATGATGTCTCTCCCCTCGTGAGGCCACCAATAACGTCTTTGAGCCGCTTCAAATATTTTCCCTGAGCCCGCGCGTCCTAACTGCTAAATTTAATGAATATAGTACTGTGTGTAGTGCCGAATGTGGAGCTCCAACGCGACGCGTATAAGTTGGTAATAAGGGATGTTATCCAAAATTTTCAGATTATCCCACAGTGACTGTCCGCCACGTCTCGTAAACACTCAACGCCCAGCTCTTGCTGCGCTGGGACCAACGCTGTTCCTTGAAGCTTCTCAGAAACGCTTAGTAATAACGGACACAAAAACCAAAACACCGATTGGCTACTCAAGAATTCTTTATTGTAACACCAACATATAGGCAACTTTAAATTAAGTTTTAACTAAGGTTTATGAGCAAATATTACAATAATAAATCACAGTATTACTTCTGACGGTTGTCTCCTGACTTCTTTCTGAACGGCGACCGATGAGACGATGACTGTCGTATTGATGCCTCCGCGAAAATATGGAGAAGTTGGGTTTGAGCAAACAACCATGAATTGATCGTTCAATCTTCAACTACATTAACAGGTGGTCAATTAAAGGATGGCTCCCAGGCACTCACTGAGTTTTTGAATAATTTGTTGATTTCCAAGAATGCATTGATTTCGATGAATTGCATGAGTGACCTCAACTCGAGTTTTATACTAGAAGTAATAGCAAGACACCTACCTACTCGACTGCAAATGAAGTGGGTGAAGATAAGCTCCCGTAAGGAGGATGAGGGTATCGAGCCAAGGTTTGATGATATCCTGAAACTAGTAAAAGGTAGTGTCAATCAATCTATGAGCAAGTTCGCCAGTCTATTACATCTCACCCCTAGAATAGAGCAGTCTGAGGGAAAAACGCAATCATTTATGACGAATAGGCCTCAAAGAGGTGGATATCGAGAAGGCTCCATGATGTCTAGTAATGCATATAGACCTAGTGAGTGTAACGGGTTTCGTAGTACATCCTCAACAGATAAGTTACAAGATGCAAGACAAACACGGTTGTGTTTTACACGTATGCAAGAGGTGCATACAAAGGTGAACTGTGAACCAGTGAGCAAGTTCAGTGATAAGCTAAATGTAAGCTCCAGGCCCGACTCCGAATTGTGTGACGATAACGGTGTTGTGAAGAAGTCTGTAGTTGCAACTAGTAAGCCATTGTTGAATAGAGTGTCACAGAATAGTGTTACTGCTTCAGAGTCCAGTTCTGACTCCACAAGTTTACAAGGTATTACTATTCAGAGTAAAGATATTGAACCTTTAAGGATTTGTGAGGAGGAACCAAAATTGTCTACTTCTGTTATTAAAGAGTTTGAAAATGATGAAATTGACGGTAAAGTGAATATTCGTGATAATGATCATGATACTTCACAGTTGTCTTTGGTTGATCATGATGAGATGAGGGATATGCCTACTACTGCTAAGTTGAACAAAGGTTCTGTACAACTTGAACGTGAAGTAGAAATAAATGCAGATGCAGTTGCAGAAGGCATGCACACTTGTCAAACCGTCAGTGTAATTAATAATAATAATATATATTCTCATATAAACATATAAATTTACATGAAAATGCATGCCATTTTTACAGGCACGATCAAGTATGATATAATATCAAATCGTAGATTGTCTACAAGTTAATAATGTTTCAATAGTTAAATATTTGATATATATATAAATACACATTGTCTGAACTAGGCTGTATAGTTATTGAATTGTACAATTGTCCTCCAGGTTGAGCGGGAAAATCGACTTCCTTTCGTTTTCATCCCGTGGTTGTCGGCATTCGATAACCAACCAATATTGAGGTAAGTACAAATTCTACAAGGGATTCAAAGCTGTTTTAGAAAAGTAAAAGTGCTAAGGTGAATCAATAAAGTGTAATGAAATGGGTAAGTGCAAGTATCACTAATAAATGCATTAATTAAGGAAACTCCCTCGGCTGACAACGTTCATTTGCAATGCATAATGTTACACGTATATCTCGTACTATCATGATGTCCACTTTTGGTTTTAATACATTTTTTCCTCATGCCGGTTTTTTTATTTTATGCCTTTTTGTGCATTTGGTGCACAACCGTACCCTACAGAGAATAGGAATAGAATAAGGCGAATCAAATTCATAAGAAGCTATAAAATGTTAGGTTTAATGGAATATAATGAGGATTAAGTAAAGACGTTATTAGAAAATGAATGAGATAAGACATTGTGAAGTGGTATTTAAAGATCCGACAATGGACAGCAAGTTAGTTTATAAGACGCCCCATAAATCTGTGCAGATCCCGCGTGGTCGCATCTCAACAATAGGCTGAGCGAATGGTATATATTTAAAGGTAGAAGCATGATCTGTCAAGGCGTTCATCATTATCTTTTTCAAGATAAAGATCTAAGCCCTCATAAAAATCAGAAATATCTCGAGCCTTTAATTTGTATATTTCTGTTCTTGCAGAATGGGGCGATTCACCTTAGTGACCCCCACCATATCTACTGATCAGCTAACGCCACCCTCCCACCTTTAATTGATCAGAGTGAAGCCCGCCTATCATCAGATGCTAGTGCTTAAGCGGAGCTGATAGTAAATGACGGCAGTGGTGGTAATCTTGCAGTTAGACAACTTCCTGAAAGCCGAACAACAACAGTTTCTGATCCACCGCTAATTTCATCAACTGGTATCAATCAGTTGTCGTTGGTGTTGTCATCCACAATGAAACAGACGCCCATCAACTCAAGTATCTTGTGCAATGACTATGATAGTATTGGTGCATTTGAAAAGACGAAAGATATTGCTCAGTTTAGTGAGAATAAGCCAAGTGTAAACGAAAGAGTAATTGTTAAATTGACTTGCATGAACCAAGGCATTTCTAGTTTCAAGTTACTATTTGAATGCTATTATCTTTGGTGTAAATTGCTCTGTGCCTACGCTTGGTTGACCAGATACGTCGTGTGTTTGTTGGTCATCTATATTCTACGATACAATGACATGGGCGTGTTGCCGTTCAGATTTGAGGATATAGCTGTTAGAGGGAAGTCATCAAAAGAACTCTTCGACGATTTTCCAACCTAGAGCGTCAACCTGAGAAGGGTTGTAGGCGTACTGCTGTAAGTCCTACAATTCTTCAAAGGGTAGCGCATCAATGAGCAGCCCAATGTGCTTGGTGTGTGATTTTGTACATATGTTCATATTGTATATACTGAATTGGTATCATCTGTCATCTAGCTGTTGGTAATTCTGTTTGTGTCTGCACGACTTCCACTTGGATCATCAACCTGAGAAGGAACGTAGGCGTACTACTGTAAGTCCTACAGTTCTTCAAGGGTAGTTCGCCAAGGCAGAATCCACCACATTTGATGTGTTGATTGTACATATGTTTGTGTTAAATAATCGTGTGAGTTCCAATTATTGTAATTGTTGGTTAATCTTGTTTGTGTCCGGATATTCTACAACTTACAATCGTCAACCTGAGAAGGGTTGTAGGCGTACTGGTGTAAGTCCTGCAATTCTTCAAAGGAATTCCACCAAGACATGATCGGCGAGGTTGTTTGTGCTATTTGTATATACGTGTGGTGTGTCATATCGATTGGTGTATTTTGGATTCATTGTGTTTACTCGTTGTTTTCGTATCTTGTTGTTATTGCGTAATTTTGTTAAAATTTTCGTCGTGCTTACTTCTGAAGTTGTTTCGAGTCTTCTACATCCATGAATGAATTGATTGATGTTAAGGACAGCAGATGGGTCGTATACGCCGGGGAGGCTATTGCTGAGAATGAAATGTATACGAGGATAATTGTTAGCTGCGGTCCCACACGCCGGGGAGAAGAGTGTGAACGAATGAGGCTCGCATACGTCACCGTTACTAGAATTGAGGCAGAATGAGTGACAAGCGATTTCAGTGGTAATTGGTAGTGTGTAGATACGAGGACGTGCGTGGAGTATCACGAGGTGGTGCTATGGTCACGTTGCATTCTGCAAGAGTCATTCTAGCAGGTGGCGATTGTGTTGCAAGATGTCAAGAGGATGCCCTTATCTGGAGGCTCAGGTCGTCATTGATGTGTGAGATTGTGCTGTGAGTATGCCTGTGGTGTGTTGGCTTTTCTGTCTGTTTTCCATTTCAGCTCTGTCCGTTTGACACAGGTTCTCACAATGGCACCCAAGTCAACGTGTATTGGTCGTGATGGAAAAAAGGGGTTGGATCCCATTTTGCCGGGGAGTGTCAATGTAGTTGAAGATTGAACGATCAATTCATGGTTGTTTGCTCAAACCCAACTTCCCCATATTTTCGCGGAGGCATCAATACGACAGTCATCGTCTCATCGGTCACCGTTCAGAAAGAAGTCAGGAGACAACCGTCAGAAGTAATACTGTGATTTATTATTGTAATATTTGCTCATAAACCTTAGTTAAAACTTAATTTAAAGTTGCCTATATGTTGGTGTTACAATAAAGAATTCTTGAGTAGCCAATCGGTGTTTTGGTTTTTGTGTCCGTTATTACTAAGCGTTTCTGTGAAGCTTCAAGGAACAGCGTGGGCCCCAGCGTGGCAAGAGCTGGGCATTGACGGTTTAGGAGACGTGGCTGACACCACCATTACCCTTAACAGCCTCGAATAATTTCCCTGCAATCATCGAAGGTCTTCCAAACCTTTGACGTAGTATTCTCATAGCCTCTTAGTAGCCCTCCTTTAGCTTCATAAACTTACAGCACTGTATAGCTCTTGAAGCATCTCCAGTGCAATACCTCAACAAATACATCAATTTCAATTCATCACTTAATAGAAAACTACTCAGGATGATCTCAAACTCCTGTACAAATTGTAAATATTCAGCTGGGTTTCCGCCGAAGCACCGTGGTTCAAATTTAGGGAGTTTGATGTTCCTATTATCCCTGAACGGCGAAACAGTAACATCAACCATGTCATGCTTAACATCAGACACATCGTCACAAGTAACAGACAAGTCACCATGACTTACCTTCCTGTTTGCATCCAAGACGCTCTGTCCCTTCTTTGACCCAGGCATTGTTGAACTTGACCCAATTCCAAAAAGGTTCCAGATATTGCTTGTTCAAAGAGGACTTGACCGGCACCAGGAGAGATGAACGGTGACTATCCAAACTGTCACCAACTGTTCGAAGCCGTCAAAAACTGAATCCGTACCGTCAGAAACTGTCAGCCATGTCTCGTAAACCGTTAATGCCCAGCTCTTGCTGCGCTGGGGCCCACGCTGTTCCTTGAAGCTTCTCAGAAACGCTTAGTAATAACGGACGCAAAAACCAAAACACCGATTGGCCACTTGAGAATTCTTTATTGTAACACCAACATGTAGGCAACTTTAAATTAAGTTTTAACTAAGGTTTATGAGCAAATATTACAATAATAAATCACAGTATTACTTCTGACGGTTGTCTCCTGACTTCTTTCTGAACGGTGACCGATGAGACGATGACTGTCGTATTGATGCCTCCGCGAAAATATGGGGAAGTTGGGTTTGAGCAAACAACCATGAATTGATCGTTCAATCTTCAACTACATTGACAGATACCATAAACCACGGTTTTCCCATCCATGCTTACTTATTTCCTGGGTTGGCTGTCGTTCGCCTTCATATCGAACACCTTCGTAAATGAAGGCCATTTCAGGGTCTGAAGACTGAAGTTCGGGCCAACTATATGAAGTATGAGCCTCTATTTGGAGCAGAAAATCTTGTGCTTCGGTGCATGATGGGCAGTCACCGTGATACCTAAGAGGTTTTCTTGACAATCCATCTGCATTTCCATGATTCTTACCCGGTCTATGCATGCATTCGAAGTCATACTCTTGTAGGTGTTCTTGCCATCTGGCAATCTGACCCTCAGCTTCTTTGAAGTTATGTAGCCAGCTAAGGGCTTTGTGATCAGTGCGTACAATGAAATGTCTACCGAGGAGATATGCCCTAAAGTGTTTAACAAAATTGACCAGTGCCAGCATTTCTTTCCGCGTGGTGCAGTAATTCTTCTCACTCTTGTTGAGTGCTCGACTTGCATAGGCTATCACCTTTTCTACTCCATCTGCGTCTTTTTGAGACAAAACTGCCCCGATACCAGAGTCGCTAGCATCTGTATCTAGGATGAATGGACCTGCCTGGTCAGAAACATTGGGATACGCTAGGATAGGGGGGCTACATAAACAGTTTTTAAGTCTTTCGAAGGCTTCCGTAGCTGATGCTGTCCAATTGTAGTCTTTCTTCTTAAGAATGTCGAATAGAGGAGCTGCAAGGAAAGAGAAGTTAAGTACAAAACGTCGATAATACGAGGCTAACCCTAAAAAACTATGTAACTCGGGGGCTGAGTTTGGGAGCGGCCAGTCTTTAACTTCCTGAACTTTTGCTGGATCACATTTAATGCCTTCGGCTGAAACAATGTGACCTAAGAAACACACTTCTTTCCTGAAGAATTGACATTTCGATGGGTTCAGTTTTAACCCAACGGTCTGCATCCGTTCTAATACTTCGGAAATATCACTTAAATGTTCGGTCAACGTCTTACTATGTATGATAACATCATCTAGATATACCAAACACTTACCTGGTATGCAATCACTCAAGACCGTTTGCATGAGGCGTTGGAATGTTGCTGGGGCATTGACTAACCCAAACGGCATTGTTTCAAACTCATACAGGCCTGCTTGTACAATGAATGCTGTCTTTTGCCTGTCATCTGGGTGTACTTCAACCTGCCAATATCCCGATGCCAGATCTAGAGTGGTAAACCAATTCGACCCCTCTAAGGCATCAAAAGTGTCGTCTATGCGTGGAAGGGGAAAGCAGTCTCGTCTAGTTAACAGGTTCAACTTACGATAATCTACACATAACCGGAGTGTCCCATTCGATTTCTTAACTAAAACTACCGGTGAAGCCCATGGAGATACGGATGGTTTGATGACATTTTTCTCTAACAGTTCATCAACTAACCTGTTAAGCTCCTTCTGGTAATGTGCAGGTACTCGCCGTGCAGGTTGTCTACAAGGTGGGGCGTTACCCGTTTCTATGTGATGTTGGACCAGTTTTGTTCTTCCCGGGCTTTTTCCATCCCAGTCAAAACAGTCCTCATATTTGTCTAGCATTTTATTAAAGTTGGCAGCCGTTTCCGATGGTAGGGGTTCTATAGTCGTCAGCATTCGCTGTTTCTCATCTTAGCATCTCCCTGCACGCCAAAAGTGCCGTGCTCTTTGTCGTTCCCTACAATAAATGGGATGGAACAGTCCTTCAGTATAAGAGTCCTCTGACTACAATCTATTATTCCGGACAGCTTTTCCAGGAGGTCGACTCCCAAGATTACCTGCCACGGCACCCGGGTAGAGATGATGAAATTGTGTTGAAGTGACAGTGTTCCCAATTTAAGTGGCAGCAGGACCAGTCCCTGGGATTGCATGCAATCTCCATTGGCTGTCGTAAGCCGCAAATTGTGAGTCCCTATTGTTGGCCTAAACGTCTCTGGAACACATGAGGAATGTATGACAGAACAAGTTGCTCCTGAGTCAACTAACATAACACACTTTTTTCACCTATATAACCTACAACTTTCGGGGAGGAGGTGACACCGATTAGGTTTACAGTAGGCACACAATTCATATCGACATGTGACTCACCTGCATTGTGACCACAACTCCTAGCAAGCTTACCAAACCGCCTGCAGTAGTAGCAATCGTTTCTTGAAGTGGATTGCGACTGTGGGCGTCCTTTCCACGGTGGTGTAGGATTCTGTGCATGCTTTGTTGTTGTGTGCTGATATCCCATTGCGTTTACTTGTGGGCATGTGGTTCCTGGCTCTTCCAGGCTTTCCACTAGGCGTGCCCTAGCTTCCGCTTCTGCCATGGATGCTGGAGTGTGCAAGTTGAAGTCCTTCCTGTAACGGACGTCGACACCCTGCAAGAACTTGGAATATATAGCGTTTTCAACCTCTGAATATGTCTTGTCCTGCATAGCTTGACGCGCAAGCTTGCGGAGACGTAAGGTGAACTGGTTGATAGATTCACCTTGTCTCTGGTTGCACTCGCTGAATCTTTTCAGCGCTTCAATGGGAGGTATTGGTGGCACTATACGTGCTCTTAGAGTACTCAACAGGGTGGTCAAGGGCATATGCACGTAATCCAAACCAATTGTGTACATTTCCAAGGACCGTCCAACAGAATCGATGACGAATGCGTTCGGGTGAGGCACGTTCATCAGATCAATGTATCGGCACACCTTGTCCGACCACAGCTCGAAATCATCACCCACCTCCAGTGTATGCGGCAAGGGATGGACATATCGCGAAGCAGGCTGATTTGACTGAAAAGCTGGAGCCCTCACTTCAGCTAATTGATCCACCTCGTTGGATGCTGTCTGTTTGACAGGAGAAGTGTTCTTGGAAGCCTCATTGGGTCGAGACTTAGAAGAAGAAAGTTTTTTCGTTGGCAGGCTCGCCATTTATGTAATCCCACTCGTCAAGCAATGATCTGAAACAGAGAGCAAAGCGCACGTTAGCAGTGTTGCGTGTTGCGTGCTAGTAAGAACGAAGACTCAAGGTCAAGTATTATATTTACAACCAATCGCAATACAATTAGATAAGAGGGAAGGGCACTCCTATTGGTCATCCGTTGCCTCGTCTTGGGTAACCAATCCCTGCATACTTCGCAGCCAACCTGAAAGTAGACAAGCAAAGTTTGAACATTAGAAAACCGCCGAACTTACCATGCCTTACAGTACAAAGTTGTTTGAAATTGTGCGCAAGTACAGACTGCGACTCTTGTGTTATGTAGAAGATTAGAACAATTTGAATTAGGGTAAAACGATGCATTTTGGTGGGTAGAAAATTCAGATTACCTAGTGATTCGGGCAAGCCATCGTTTCAAAATATCTATCTGTGTTGCTTTTAGCTGAGACGACAGCTGTCAATGTCCAGGTCTAACTACACTGGACTTCACACTGTCCTTGGAAGACTTTCAGAAACTATGCTGAATAACCAACGCAAAATAACCAGAACACAAATCGGTGACTCAAGAACTGTTTATTCTTGCACCAATATAGAGCCAACCATTAGTTTATTGTACACAAAGTCTAGACTTTAATTGACAAACAATGCAACTTTCTTAAAGTACTGGTGTTTTGGAGTTAAAATCGAGAAAGGCGTAGTAATTATCGGTTCGGAGCATCTCCGTTACAACAAGAACTTAGAGTTAAGCTTCTTGACAGGCAGCGTACTCCTATCCTCGTGTCGCATGCCCCATTGAAGTTTCCGCTGTGAATCACTAGACGGGCACTGTCAATTTAGTTGAAGACTGAACGATCAATTCATGGTTGTTTGCTCAAACTCAACTCTATATTTTTCGCGGGAGTCATCGATAGTGCAGTCATCATTTCATCGTTCGCTGTTCGTTGGAAGAGAGAAAACTATCAGAAGTATTCTTGCGATTTATTGTTATAACATTTATTCTTAGACCTTGTGTATAATAACCTTATTGTTGGTTACACATTGGCGTAAGAATAAAGGATCCTTGAGTCACCAAGTGCGTTCTGGTTTTTCATGTTAGTTATTACGCATAGTTTCTGAAAGTCTTCCAAGGACAGCGTGAGGTCCAGTGTAGTAACACCTGAACATTTACAGGCACCATCACCACTTATTTGCTGAAAAAGGCTTATAAAGTTATGCAGAGCTGCACCATGCAGTGATAAAGAAATTTCTAGATTATTTTATAGACTTTTAAAGGTCTACGAGGCTGAGATAGAAACTTGACTAAGGTTCTATTTCCCGTTTGATAGCGATGGTTGGCGTTGCGCTTTGATTCGCACATAATTGTTTTCCTTAACCTCGCTTGTTCCCGGTAGGGTTTCGCATCTAGAGTATCTTATCGTCACCCCTGGATGGCGCCAATTAATATATTCTTTGTAGGCTACAAAGGAGTGCTCCCCGCCAGACCTCGCGAAGTCTTAGATGGCCCTTGTTTCGAAGATTTGCGATGAATTATCGTCATTACCATTATTTAAGAGAGTTCACCAAATTTCTCAGATATGTTTGAAGAGAGCAAAGGGAATCCTTCACCTATGGTTTTCTCCAGAGTTGTAATTGAATTGCATGAAGAACGTTGGGAAGCTTCATAAGGGTCAGAAATTAGTCTATAAATAGTATTCCACCATGTTCAGATTCAGATATCAAGTTTATTGGTTGAGGATAGAAGGTTTGAAGCATATGTTAATCCTTTTTCTAGTCAGCTTCTGTGCTCTTCCATACTATTCTTGAATGAGACACTTGGTTTATCTGACGCCTCTTCTTCTGGGAGCTTATGAGTCGGTTTGATAACCAGTTCTCAACAGCAATATGATTTCTTCTTGGCTTTTGAACTCTCCTGCTATGTCTTCTGAGGTGTTCCGACCTGGTGGAAAGGAAAAGAGAGGATTGGTCAGGTCCGTAGTCATCATTTAAAATTTTAAACATTGTGATTAAATCTCCTCTCTGCCTACGTTATGACAGGGAAAAGCGATTTAAACCGTCTAGTCTTTCCTTGTATGATAAGTTAGTCATGCAGTGAACCATACGTGTTGCCTTCCTTTTAATGTGTAAGTCCCCTTCGAGACAAGGGCTAACTGCCTGGATGCAGTTTTCCGGTCATGAGCTCACCAGAAACGTGAATAAGGAGGTGAACGTGTCTCTGGTGATTCTCCAAAAGGCTCTACAACTCGCGCATATAGATCTGACACTAAGTGCAGCCACCAAGCGACTGTGTGCTGTAGTTCTTAAATCATGACTTACTGTGACACCTAGATCCAAATGAGCCTGGACTTTGGGGGTGTAATTCCCTTTAGTTCTTAGGAGCTGATGCTTGTGTGTCCAGTGCGCATGGTTGTACATTTCGTTACGGTGATCGGGAACATCCATTCTTCGGTCCAATCTAGTAATTTGTTGGGGTCATATTCGCATTATTAGCGTATCACTTTCGCCCTTCAGCTCTCTCCAGATTTATAAGTCATCTGAGCATAGGATCATTAGAAAATCGGTGAGCACTGACGACTCATTGATATACGAAATAAATAAAAGAGGTCCAAGTACCGTCCCCTGTGGCACTCAGCTACGTTCTGTGATCCAGAAGGAGAGTTTCGGGTTGGTCCTGACCCTCTGCCTTTTACAAATAAAGAATTCCCTAACCCAATTTAGTAAGATGCATTTGATACTAAGACTTTCCAACTTCACGAGTGAACTTTTGTGGGGAACTTTATCGAAAGCTTTGCTGAATTCTATGAAGACTACGTTAGCGGGTCTTCTGTTGTCTCTTGATTTGACCCAGCTTCCTCTTGCAGTGACGAGATTTGACAGGCATGAGAGGTTTCTTCGGAAGCCGTGCAATGCTCCGGATAACATTTTGTTGTTTTCCAGATATGCCATGATACTTTTATTGATTATTCTTTCCAGTGTCTTGATTTAATTGCTGGTGAGGTTAATAGGCCTGTAATTTGGATTGCTCCGTCTTGATTCACCTTTGTGGATGAGGGTTATTATGGCGTCTTTCCAGTCGCGCTATAACACTCGATTCAGGAAAGATAGCTTGAAAATAGTGGTAAGCGGATCGCCTGTGTGGGCTGAAAGCGCTTTGAGAAACTCTGGATGAAGATTAACAGGACTCATTGATTTCATCTAGTTTCATTAGACAGCTGAGTAGACTGTCTCCTAATGCGGTCTACTAGGCAAAAGACTGCACGAATGTATGTGCATGATCCATTATAAATAAGATTTTATTTTGCATAAATGAAATCTTATCTATAATGGAGTTATACACCACCACATCTATATTCCTTATCCTTTAAGAGTTTGAGAGTTTCTTAGAATGGCATCTCTCTCTCCTTGGAGTTTATTATGATATTGTGAAGGCGTACCGGTTGATTTTCTGAAGAGTCAGCCTTTTGGCCGATTCTATGTAAGCTATGTATAGTTATGCCTGGCAGCTTTGTTGGCAGTGGCTTACCTAAAAGGGGCTTGACCAAGTTTAGGTCATCCTGGAACATGACATTGGGATGAGAGGCCAGTGTTTCTTCCACTTTGTGGAGAATGAGCGACCTGTCAGAGAGATCAGGTTTCTTGCTCTGCGGCGTAAATGTCTTTCCGTCCTTCTTGGACAGTGTGGTCATTTAGCTTTCCTCATCACACTTTTTAGGGAGGCTACACTATGCCACTCATTGGCGTCCTCCTCGCTAATCATAGTAGAATTTATCTGCCTGATATTCACCGATGTGGACGAGGCTTGAACTACCAGTCCCTGGGCGACTTGAGTTGCGGATTTTCAACCTCTGGTACGCTTCTTCGTCGTGCTAGTCTTTCCATTTATTTTCACCGAAGGGTTTATCCGGTATCGTAGAGGTAGCACGTGTGTCTAGAATATGGTGGGTGCTCTTATGTACTGAAGGGCACTCACTCCCTGATAGAGACGCATCAGTAGCGTGCATTGTCTTGTCGATGACGCTAGCCACGTCATCGTTTTCTGACCGGTAGTCGCTATTCTCCTGTGGTGGAGGACTTCTGCAGTCCAGGAGCTTAAGAGCCCCAATGAGAGTGGCGAGGGCTTCCGTTATATGAATCATAGTCGTACTACAGCAGTCACTGAACAGCATGTTTGCCAAAGGTTTGCAACAGCGCTTGTATGCTGCAGGAGTTAGGTTTTTGCACGTGCTATGTAACCATCTCTTGCAGCTTTCACTCTGCATTCCCTCATCAACTGGGTACTGGAAAATAACTCTTCCACAACAGTTCCTATTGATAAGTATACTTTTCAGAGTGAATCAGGATAAAAAGAATCAAATATGACCTTATATATATGGTCTTTATAAATCAATGATATAAAACCAACGAGTGCACAAAAGTGGATATATATAGCTATTAAGTTGTAAGGACGCAACTGCCTATAATTAAACAGACTCAAAACTGAAACGTAAACTAACTTCCATCGGGATAAACCGGTTTAAAGTTAACCTGTAGACTTTTGGAGTGTATAACACAACCAAACTCCGAAATTAAAATTCACTCCTTTCCAAAAGTTTATGACACGGGTTTCAAAAGGATTGGTTTCACAAATAACCGTGCTCGAGATGCTTTGACGTTCATCTTGATTGAATCGATAGTGGTGTTCTGAGGTACTTATCAACAAAGCACCTATAACTCAGCTCAAGAAGGAGAAGAACGGACTAAAAAGAATTCGTTGAGAAATCACTATGGTCCCGATCGATTTTCGTACTCTGAGCTGACATCTTCGATTTATTGAAATCTGGACATGTCTTGGCGTGTTACTGGGTTGTTGTTGGCGGTAGATTTTTGATAAATGCTACGGTGCTTTCACTGTTCTGTCTTGGTTGCTGTGTTTCTGTTACCCTTTATCGAATCCATCAGGGATAAAGGTACGCATGATTCTTATTTTCACTTCGTTCCAGTAAAATGTGATCAGAGTTTGGGTGAAAATGCTTGTTTGCATTACTTCTCCCATCCTAAAACTTTTAAGGAAGCTCAATCTGAATGCCTTAATTCAGGCCTTTCCCTCTTAACAGTGCTGACAAAAAAGCAACAAGAGTTGCTAAGGGATTTTCAGACGGACGTAAGCAGTCTTTTAGATCTTTGTGGTTTATTTTTGTTTACATATCCATGGGCTAACATTTTTATGCTAACTAGAATTAGGAATAGCTTACAGCAGTGCTTACTATCAATACATCACGTGAGGCTCCTTAGTTGTTGCCCCCAGCATTGTTGTGGTGCTTGAGGATAAAGAATGGAAACGAAAGTTACACAGCGGTTTTATTCGAAAGTGTGAGAAATAGTTTTGCAAGTGTTTAACTGTCACTGACTTAGTGTTCGTCCGTTTAATAATCATCACACTAATCATTAAAGCTGACGTGTTTGTGAAATCTTATTGTTAATTACTCTATGTTCGCTAATCAAATTCATGACTAGTTAGCTTCATCTGATAATTTTTAAAACATTAATTTATAGTTCACTGTAGTAGTTTTCTAAAAGTTGAAGCGTTCCTGCCGTCCTTTCAACTGAGTCATTGTGGTTACTTGACGCGTTAGCATCGCAGATAGTGGAGATAGACCATATCTGATTTGTTACCACTTACGGTATCCCTCTGCTATTGTCGTCGTGATGGGTGATTGTGCAATGTATTAGGCTAACTGTGGTTTATGTGGCTGTGTGAAACGAAAGCATAGTTCTTACCAACTGGTTTGTCATTGCAGTGTCCAGTAAGACAAAACTTGTCTTCATGACTATGTGATTGTTAGGTTGGCAATGTCTTTGTGAGGTAATGAATCAATGCCTCTTGGGTCATGGTCAAATCCGGACTTTACGCGTTGACTTCAGGTTTGGCTAGTGGTAACCACAATGTTTTATGTTATTTAGTGTCTTCCACATCTGATTGTTGATACCTCGGTCACCTAATCTTTGTTCAGCGCATTTCTTTGTTTGATATTAGTCGGCATTCCAGGTATTCTGTGTATTTTGATGTCTAAAGTGAATAAAAATATTTAATGCAGTTTTCGGGAACAAAGTTTTCTTATATGAAAGGGGTTTCAAATACAAATGACATTTTTGTTATTTAAGTGAATTTGTCAACACTTTTTAGAGTGCACCGCTAAACGAAGTTAAATATGTTCCTGTGTTTGTTGCTGTGAATATAGGGAATGTCCGGCTTCGAATCTCATTGGTTGTGCACTGTTTGGACGCTCATGTTTATTTTTTATTTTTATTTTTGTTTTGCTAGCCTCTTCCCCAAGAAATGAGGTTCTGGTAACCGGATGGCAATTTCATCCCCATAATAGTTTTTGTCACCATCATAACTTTACTATGCAAACTCTTCATTTATTGCATTATCTTGCGGTTCTCCAGTATATTATCAACCTGTGCGTCGGTGGCACAGTGGTTAGGACTCTCGCCGACCATGCACATGGTCCGAGGTTCGATCCCCTGCCGACGCACACCTGATACCTATGGTCGGCTCGGGAAATTTGGGCTGCCGATATCCATGGTGAAAATTCCATACCTGTACTAAAAATACAGTGTGGAATCAAGCTGTAATCAAAAAATAAATAAAAAAACAAAACCTTGTGATAGCGACAAACTGACCAGTTAAACATTATTAAAGTATCATAATCAGCCACTGTGTATACACTTTTTTCTTTACAATGATTTGTGAATAATAACGTTTCCACAGTCTGGTGTTCTTATATAAAACAATGGTTGATATTACCGTTTAAAAGGTAAAGGAATGAGCAAGCGAAAGCTACCAGTTCACTCTACCTTTATATTGACATTCATCTTCACTATCATGAACTAATTACTTCTGGACACTAGATATCTAAATATTTATTAATATATAAACTCGTGCTGTAAGAATATTGTAGTGTCTTAAAGTATCGCTTGTGTGACATTCTACATTATTGAGTTGGGCACAAGAGTGTTTATATCTTGTTTAAAAATGTTCTTTCTGATCCAATTGCCTATTTATCCCGTAATTTACAGAAGTAATTGGATTTACGAACTTAATATTTTCTCTTAGTTTAAAGATCCGAAAAATCCTGTATGGATTGGTTTGTACATTGAAGAAAGTAGACTGCTTTGGGCGTCTGGATATCCCTCAGTACCCCAGATTTTTATTTCCAACCAGCCCAAACTTTTTGAGGGATGCGCTGTGTCGAATATATGTAAGTGCAAACTGGTTTTCTTTGTGTTCGTCACCAGTTCCTTGCTGTGTTATTCATGTCTTGCATTGTAATTTATTAGCAATTAAAGTGTAGCACCATAGTATTCAGCTCACTTACCCCGGCATAGTTAATTATAAACTATAAATATTAATTATAAATATTCATGCTTTGATTCATGGCAATATACTAACTGCTATGACGAGAGTGAGTTGTTTTTTAATCAGATTTAGGGAGTATGGTTGAGATTGATCTACATAAAAGTGCTTTCTTTTACAGCTTCTGGGGATATTTCGACCTGGGAGTTCATTCCATGTGATACAAAGTTGAGTTTCGTGTGTGGTCATATCCCTAAAATATCCTATCGGTATCCATTTACTAGTCCAAATTCTCTCTATTGTCCACCTGGGTACAAACTGTTTGATAAAAATTGCTACTTGGTGAGTCAATAATTTTTACTGGTCGTTTTTTAAGTGAGTTAAGCTATGTCTGTTCATAGTACAGGAATTTTTATTGTTTGGTCTAAATTAAAACTTTCATCTCCCTAATTATCGCACTTGATAGCTTGAGAATACTTTTTTTGCTGGCGAATGCGTGTTGTGAAACAATATATCATGAAAATTCATCTAAATCCTTTCATTCCTTGGTAAAGGTTTAGGAGTTACAGCAAAGTTCCTCTAACCCTTCTCGTCGTTAACTCTATTTTCAGTTAGAAAACAAACTAATGATGTCGCTGTATATAGTATTCTTCCTTACTCTTATCATGTCACCATATATATTTTGCTTAAAGACGTTCACATGATCATAGGGACCTAGGATTAGATGTTTACATGTTCATTCTTTCTGTACTGTAATATATTATGTAACTGCTTTGCCTTCTGTTGTCGCATTTGATCTTGGTGTTTGGATGTGTTCGTTTTTCTTGAAGAGCATACGCGAAGGATAGCATCTTGAACCATCACGCAGTAGTGCTTGACCTTACGACTATATTTCTGTTATTTATTCAGTAAACTAGTTGATACTCAGTTATTTGGAATTTGTTATACGAAGAGGCTTGCCACTATATCCGACCGCCTGTAGAAACAATATTGAAGCTCTCCACAACCTTCAACTGCAATTTAATAAAAGCTATTGGAATACTGTAGTTGCATCTGACCTAATCCATACACGGAGGCATTCGCTAGGATCCCAGACAAGAAGGTTGATAGTCACTTAGAGGCAAATTTAATAAACTCTCAGCACAGATCGCGAATAATAATGAGTGTATAAGGGTAAGTGAGACAGTTTTTGACGGAGATAAAACTTCAGTATTTCCATAGGATTCACATCTGAAACGACAGACAGAACACTTCAGGAAGCGGTCCAACTGGCCTAGTGATGCATTTCAGTTGCTCACCATCAGCCAGTTCAACCTCAGCCTGGATGCTAGGTGGATAGCTGCTCCCCTACTATAACTGAGGTTGTACAAGGTCTGTCAACAGTGTGAATGGAAGGGAAGTGACGGAATCTGATATTTTGGCTTTAGGTGTGCTTCAACGTGATGGTGGCGAACTGTGTACTAGACTAAATAAAGTGTAGAATATTGTATGGGCATCTGAGTCTGTCTGCCTGTTTGTTTTCGACACAGAATTTTACACATATGTGTGGAAGTTCAAGTCGCCACACTCCACTCCTTGTAGCACACAAAGGAAGAGAAGAAAGTAGAAGAAATGCACAATAGAGACAGTAAACAGAGGTGTGAGACAAAGGAGGAGTAATAACGAAGAACAAAACAGTTTCATTGGAAATCATAAGTCACAAGGAGTGGATGCATTTGCGCTATGCATTGAGAACGATTTTGAGCCATGTCACCAATTGTTTCCAACCATTGGTTTTACCGTCCCGAGGATCTCAACTGGTCAGGAAGTCTACACCTTCCTACGTGACTGGCTTAGACTAACTGTTGTAGATTTCATTGACTGGTTCCATGTTTATGTTTGACCTCCGCTAGCTCTTTTTCAGCCTGATCCTATATCAGCTAACATTGCCCATTGTCGTGGAAGGCGATGACTAGGCATACGTAACACATGTCCTAACCATCTCAGTCGATGTAACTTCACAACCTCGTCGATTGATTTCCACTTCTTACTTAAAACTTGGGTCATACCTATCTGAGTCTGATTAAACTGGGTCATGTAGTGTTTCACCTTAGTTTGTGAAAACGCAATAAAACTTTTGTGAGATGGTGATTCAGTTCGTGTGTGCAAGACTGTGGTTCGTAGTGCTACGAATATTAAGGGGGCTTCTTAGAAAACAGTCCAGATAACTGGGTTAGTTTGTAGCGTGGGTGTAGAGGCATTGATCATATCTTAACACATCGATGGAACCTTGGTATACTGTACTTCTTAACTTGAACGTGGAATTCGGGTGCGTCAGTCGAAAGAAGTAGGGGCAGCATCTAACCCGTACTGAGAAATCATGTCCTGCTAAATCTGCGCTGTTGGTTAAGAGCCTGTGAAGAGTTATCATTTGATATAACTCCCAGAAGGCTTCGCTATGTTTGCCCAATCTCTTTTCTAATTTGATTTGATGGTAGGTGTAGTGGAGGATTCTTTTCTTCAGGAATCGCTTTATGAAATATTTTGCTGATTTAGAGTACGCAGATAATATGGTCCCTTTTAACTGAAGATACTGACTAAATGCCATTGACCAAAGACTTAAAACTCTTTGTGGTATTGATGGAAATAGTTTGCAATATTCCAGATGTATGCAGCTTGTATCATTATCTAGATTTCGAAAAGTTCAACTAACTTCCATATGATTACTTTCTCTGTCACATCTATATTTGTTTACTCGCAGTATCTTTACGTTTCTGTTCTCTTTTTAGGTGTTTCTTTAGTATGACAGGTTGAGCTGATGCACTTTCACAGAGATCTAAGTTGTTTTGTCTGCTGGTCGATTGATCAGTCAGAATATTTATTCTGTGGATTTAAGATAATGTAATAAATAAGTGGTGTTTTGTCGGAATACATCCTGTCTCTAATTTTTGTGTTTATAGGGATTATTCAGTGGACTTTATTGTTTCTTCCTTGTTTTTCATTTGTTTATCGTTGACTTTTACTTTCCAGACAAATTTAGTCTCTGCACTTTTGCTTCAGACTCAGAAATGAATGTTTTGATCAGTAAAATTATTCAGCTTAGTTATTTTTCTACTTGAATTCTTTCAGCTCAACGAGGATCCCACTCGCAGGCTAACATGGGAAGAAGCTAATAAATGGTGTGGAACTTTAGACCCTCCAGCTTCTCTTGCTACTATTGCATCACCTATGGAACAAGGTTTGTTCACCCCTATTTTTTTAAGATTTTTGACCGATAAGTTGTTAAATAAAGTGATTAAAAATGCTACACATACAATTTCTTATAAATGAGTGTTTACGATTGACAAACTCAATTGTAGGAATGCATATAAGTACAGTGAATTCTATCCTTGTATCGAATTGTGCAGTTCGTATGTTCAGAAACAAGGAGTAATCGTAAGTCATGAAGGAAAGTCTCGTTATGAAGTTCCCCATCTTGAGAATCAATGTGTGTATGTGTATTATGCCTCTCGTAGTCATTTCAGATCTTTTATTCACATTTACTACTGTTATGAAATTCAGAGTATTATGCTCTGGTATTTTCATTATTAAATCATTCTGCTTTGAAGTTTTATTTGTCTGTCTGTTTTCGACATAGAACTTTGCACATATGTGCGGAAGTTCAAGTCGCCACACTCCCTCCTTGTAGCACACAAAGGAAGAGAAGAAAGTAGAAGAAATGCACAATAGAGACAGTAAACAGAGATGTGAGACAAAGGAGGAGTAATAACGAAGAACAAAACAGTTTCATTGGAAATCATAAGTCACAAGGAGTGGATGCATTTGCGCTATGCATTGAGAACGATTTTGAGCCATGTCACCAATTGTTTCCAACCATTGGTTTTACCGTCCCGAGGATCTCAACTGGTCAGGAAGTCTACACCTTCCTACGTGACTGGCTTAGACTAACTGTTGTAGATTTCATTGACTGGTTCCATGTTTATGTTTGACCTCCGCTAGCTCTTTTTCAGCCTGATCCTATATCAGCTAACATTGCCCATTGTCGTGGAAGGCGATGACTAGGCATACGTAACACATGTCCTAACCATCTCAGTCGATGTAACTTCACAACCTCGTCGATTGATTTCCCCTGTTTACCTAGAACTCGACGCCTAACTTCAATATTGCTCACCTTATAATACCACCACGTGACACGAAAGATAGAACGCAGGCACCTATGATCAAAGACACCTAATCTTTTCATGTCTTCCACTCTCAGTGGCCAGGTCTCGCTCACAGCCCTAAAGGAGGACGGAGCGGACTGATGAGAAGTACACCCGCCCTTTGGTCGAAAGTCAGATATCTCATCTGCGCCAGTGACGGCGTAAACTGACAAATGCGTAACGAGCCCCTGTATTCGTGCTGAGATTTCGTTAGAGATCAACCCGTTTTATTTATCACACATTTATTTGAAGAAGCAAACCTCAGGGACTTAATGCACTCTCTAATACCTCCATCATGGGGTTAAAGTAATTGAAATCACCACCTGTGTTATGTTTGATTTTGTGTATAAAATATTTTGGTTTATTGTTATTATTGTCGCTCTTATCATAGTTCATCATCTCTACAATACTTTGATTCACCAAGTGGATGTTTTTTTGCAAAGTGGTCACCAAATGTGATATCTAACAGTTGTGATACCAAGTATAAGATTCAGGTTTATCGCCTGCACAGCTCACAAACTGATACAGACAGAACAGTTGATATATTTGCCAAGAAAACTGGGAAATTCGTTTCTTGATTTGTTCTCCATCTAAGATAACCACACATATGAAATCACGTTAAAGTGCTACGAATCATCATTTCATCTTTCGTCTCAAAATTTAGTTCACCGTGAATCTTTGTTACATTGTGATTCGGCGCTGCTGACGTTAGGGTTAAAATTGTTATATTTGACTGGTTTTTCATTAATGGTATAAGTATAAAACTTGGGCACTGTGGTAGAGCATAACTCTATTATGGATAAGATTTTATTTTGATAAATGACACAGTGTTGTACAGTGATGTTAGTCATTATTGTTTGTTTGGTTCAGTAAGACAAACAAATGAGTAGTAAGACAGTGTCTTTGTTATCTATCCGCTTATTGTGATTTCAGCCCGGATGGAACTGTATATTCGTTCTCATTAAATATATTATCCACTCAATCAAGTGTGACCGGTATCTATCGTAGGAGTTGTCTTGCATCGTACTGTGTACTGTCTAAGCACAAAAAAGAGTCATTGGATGGTCTTTGTTGGTGGTGGTTGGCATCTAATCACACATTGGGGATCACCTCTGGCAGCTCTAACTTACCATATTCTGTTTCGAAACAGCCCCACTATTTGATGCAATCATCTTGGTGATAACAGGCAAAAGCATAGGATTCGATTATTATTTTGGCCAGAATATCTCATTTTGGTGTGCCATGTGTCACCGAACTGCAAAGTACCTTTAAAAGATAGACAGAAACCTCTTGAAACGATGAAATAGTGCGTCTATATCTGAAGCATGGTGGACCAGATTCCTATCCGTATACCGAAAAAGGAAACAATATCCACAAATCCTGATCACATTTGTGGATGTTAGAAAGTTATTCTGGTGGTAAATGATCAAGTTCTCAAAATTATAATACGAGCAGTTTTGGTGGACATTTGAGTAACCTAATATTCCCATCCCTGTCTTATGATATCCTTAGTATCATTTACATCCATTCGTAACATAATGCAAATAATTTTGAGATCTAGCAATGTGTTTTAGAACTATGGTTATCACTCGACAAGTTATGGCATCTTGGGACACTGGGTTGGCTGGCTTATCTGTGTGTTATACACATCATACTATTAGCGAACAATGTAAAGATAATGGTCTGTTATCGTCAAAAGAATTTGATTTAATGCTATAACTTTCTCACTTCTGTAATCACAGTGCAGTGTAAAAGTTGGAAAAATTTTGATGGACATCTTTAGAGAATGCTCTCCTTATTTATCTGCTCTTTTTTGAGTGTATGCATATTGCATTACTTTGCATGATTCATCTTTCAGCACAAAAGGTTTTATATCGCTCTTATTTCATCGTATAAAGGTATGGAATATACAAAGTTCTCTAGCTTGAAAAATCAACATGCCGGTCAAATTTCGTTTATATTTCATTAGAACAAATATTCTGTGGTGCATGCATTGACGGATCGTCGGCTTCTTACTTTAGATTATAAAGTCGGATAACTAGAAAAGTATGTAAAAGTTGCTACAACGAGAGCGGTTTTAGAGAGGTGTTTGCAGATGCTACAAAAGAAATTCCATATTAGTTTGATTATTAAATGTATCACACAGTGAAACAGTATTGTATACAATACTGTTTCACTGTGTGATACATTTAATCATCAAACTAATATGGAATTACTTAATACCACAGTGCCCAAGTTTTACACATATAGCTACAAAAGAAACGTTTGTACCTAACCCAAAAATCAATAGTCAAGGCATTACCCCAACGCTACGTGTAAATTTAATAGTTACATAATTTTAGCGCAGATGAAGGATAAACTACCGAGTTTGGCCACCATACTGCATTTGTAAATTTAAATACTCTCCTGAAGACAGTCATATAGATAGAACAGTTTTGTAAGCTGGCCGTCACTTTCTTGAATATTATCTAACATGATTAGAGACAAGAATGATAAAGTCAATCAAGGGCCCTATACCGGTTGATCTAGTAGGTAAACAGCATTAGATTAATAAAATTTCCGTATTTTTAATGTATATTCATTATTACCACATTTTTATAGACGCCCTGTCCGTAATCATTGCTCACTCCCCTCATCCGGTGTGGATTGGTATGTTTCTTAGTCAAGATGAGCGTAAATGGGTTACAGGAGTTGCTGTCAATTTTACAAATTGGTATCCCAATCAAATTCACGGCAGTGATAAGGTATGCTTGTGAATATTCGTTTTTATATTCAAATACTTATATTTTCTTAGCCCTTATTTTTAGAAATTTAAGTTTGTGTTCTTCGGGACTAATTTCATTAATTTCTTATCTGACTCTGAGTTGGTTATTTAGTCCATTCGTCAGGCTGTGGTCCACACATATTGTTTAAGGATCGATGATATTAGCTAGTTGTCCAGAGTGAAGTAGGTGAAGCGTGGCTTTAATTCGGCACAAATTATCTGAGAGTTAAGTGGTTAAAGTAGAAACTGAATCTAGATGACCCGTTAATTTCTTCCTTTTCTTAAAGCATTGGCTTATCGGGATAAAATGCTGACTGTAAGCTTGTGTGTCATGATTTGAAACTTTCCGGCCTTCCAAACTTTCATCAGTCAAATATAGTCAGCTTATAGTAAGTGATCGGTCATTCGCAGTAATAAAGCCAGGATACACAAACATCTGTTACACCATACAATGCAGCTCGTATTTAAAACTGTTGAATTTCACCAATAAAGTGGCGAGATTATAAATAAGTAAATGAAGTCGGATAACTGACATTTATTAATTTCCACCTGTTTATTTTCTCCTGAAACACTCATTACATTACGTCAGACGTCTTCCAGATAATTCTTCACGGAACGTAAATACAATTATTTTGCTTTTAGGAATGATTTACTGCAGCGAAAATTCTCTTCTCATTCGCTTTTTTTTACGATACAATATGAAAATGTTTCGTTTTTTTAAGTTAGATAATTTTGAATATATTAAATACCTCTACTATTTTCTCTGCAAATAAAGTAGTAAGACTATATTTATCATTAAAATTTTTAGAACCCAACAACCCCTAGCACACTGATACATTAAACAGTAGGCCACGCTTACTGTATCAGTTTGAACCATTTGTCAGCTAGTTGAAAGTGGGGTGACTTAACCAATGAGAAGACGAATATATGTTAAATACTACGGAATCTGTATGGAGATGTGGCTCATTGGTTCAAGTACTCGGCTTTCAGTCAGTCGGTATCCAACTTGAGTTTCGCTGTATCTACTTCAGCCTGCGTAGTATTGTTAACTCTTACACAATAGGTGTAACTCGTAGCCTAGTACATGGAAAATCTGATCTGGGCAACTGAGTTATAACCAACTAACCTATAATCTAGAATTGCTAAGGTGCTTTGACTTATCCAGTATGTATTTTTATTAAAGATATTAGTAAACATATTTACTCGCGCAAATGAAAGTTGGGCGAGGTGCGTTAGGTGAGGATAAAAGTCAATCATTGTGGTTGTGAAATCACATTGATTGATATGAAAAGGACATGTGTTACGCATGCCGAGGCCATCGCTTACGTTGACGGGTAATATTAGCTGATATAGGATTAGGTTGAGAAAAGAGTTAGGGATTGTTGAAGCCAAAACCTACCACCAATTTGTACATTTGACCGTTGGTTTGCGCCACGTGGGGAGATGTGTCCTGTCTGGCTGAGGTTCTTAAGATGCTAACAACGAATGGCTGGAAACAGTTGATGACATGGTTCAAAACCGTTCTCAATAGCGTAGATGCATTCACTTTGTCTGATATACCAGATTCATTAAATCTTCATTACTCTGCATACAGTTAATCTGTCTGATGTATATTTTTTTCAAAAACTGTGGTTTCTTTACATTTCTTTCCCAAATTTTTACGTGCTTTTATGAAATGTGGCAACTTAAACTGCTGCACTTTAGTGGGAGTCGTGCACTTGTCTATAATTCAATTTATTCCCTGTTATAGACTGTTGTAATATCGTGTCGTGTCGAAAGACACTTTTATGTATTCTGTATCCATCGCAAGGTAGTTTTTATTAATTTGTTTTCTTTTCTTTTTTAAAAATTGTTTATGATATCCATCTAAGCGGTTATGCACTATGATGTACCAACGTCCATCACATCTTGGACAATGGGAGGAAGTAGATTGTTCTTTACAATTGAATTATGTGTGTCAAGTTGCAGCTAAACGTAAGTACACATGGTTGTTTATACGATGTATAATTTAGTTATTGATTGAGAAACTGGTCGTGATTAATGTAATTATTAAAGAAGAATAACTTCTGTTCAAAATGCAAAGCTAGTTGTCTATTTGATAGGTTATCTGATGATGATTCCTTCAAGGTGTAAATCTCAAATAATAGACAAAAATGGGTAGGACACTGTAAAACTTTATAGTTTTGCTTGGTTGTGCTGTCGCTCATTGGACTTCTAACCACAGCATCACAGCAGCCAGGTAGGTATCACTAGCTCTCACTTAATTGATGTCAACTGGATAGAATTACAAGTGGCTGTCGGGTAACATTTCATTTTCTTCCCACTCCTGTATGCATCCATGTTCACACACTTTTCACATCATATGCATTAATTCAATCCGACGGCGATAAACGGACCATCACATCTTCTGTTATTCACAGTATTAAACTTACTAGTGCGATTTATGCCTATTCATTTTTTTTCCAATGATTGTTGTTAGTCAACTACAACAGAAAGTAATTTTATCATCATTAACCAATTTGACGGCAGGATGTTCACGGGGAACCGAGGTGAACAGTATTGTGTAAAAGTCAGCGGCCACTGGGAATGCAAAATTGACGTTGTTGCTAAAATGTCTATCTACTAATAATAGTAAATGAATATTCCACAGTCAGAAAGATAAGCTGAAGTTGAATTTCTTGGTCACACAAATCTCCAAAGAGTAAATGAGGAGTCAAATTTTCACCACCTAAGATGACAAAAACAATAATTGTGTAGAGAAAAAACCTGAATTAAGTCCAAGAATCGGATGCATATTTTCCGACTTCTTTGTGCTGTATGTGTATGCAGGTTTTTCTGTGTACAATGACTGGTGTTTGTGACTACTATGTATCATGGTGTCGTTTTTTTAGCTGATTTTCCTAAATCTTATCAACAATCATTTCAATCGATAAGGCAGAAGACATGTAATCACAAAAGTACGTTTTGCATGGTGACCTATCCGGAACTAAGTGTTTTAGCTTAAAATATACAAGGATCTCCTGGACGAAAGTTGATAGAAAATCATTTACTCACTGCTTCAGTGGGCTAAAAAACATATACACAATAAATTGCTGCGATTCTGGAAAGAGTCAGTTGTTGAATACTCCCGGTTCATACTTCTCATAAACAATGATAATGAACGATGCAATGACTAATATTCCTAAAATGTTGTGTAAAGTTAAGTACTGCACTTTTTTCCGAGATTCTACTGGAGTCAAACTTAGTTGGAGTATTCTGAGAAAAGTAGGATCGAGAAAAGAGGTTGTTAAATATTGACTTCTGTTCCACCATCCTCGTGTCACTAATGTTTTGTAAGTCACTATCTATGCTGTTTGCTACACACTATTATACAAAACCAAATCTTATGCCATTATTACTGAAATGGCCCGATAGTAGTCTATTTCGGATTCTTCCTAGATGGTAACCCTACGGGTTTATTAATTGTCGTTCTACGCTAACAGCATGATAACAGATAACAAGTCATTCAAATATTTACGTCTAGGATAACCAAAGATCAGAATAAATGCTTTCGACTAATCGCCTTACTGATACGAATAGGCATTGTCTTACCCACTTCAGTCAATGAAGCGTATGATGATCAACGACTGGTTCGATGGGTTTGTCTGAAATCCCCTTGCACTATTGTATACCTTAGTTAGTCTAGTACACAGTTCGCCACCATCACGTTGAAGCACACCTAAAGCCAAAATATCAGATTCCGTCACTTCCCTTCCATTCACACTGTTGACAGACCTTGTACAACCTCAGTTATAGTAGGGGAGCAGCTATCCGCCTAGCATCCAGGCTGAGGTTGAACTGGCTGATGGTGAGCAACTGAAATGCATCACTAGGCCAGTTGGACCGCTTCCTGAAGTGTTCTGTCTGTCGTTTCAGATGTGAATCCTATGAAAATACTGAGGTTTTATCTCCGTCAAAAATTGTCTCACTTACCCTTCTCTTACAGCTCGTCTTGATGAGCCTAAGTAGCTGGTAACTTGTACTTACTGCTTTGGTATTTGTGGTAAACTAGATAGCCTCAGCTAAGGTGCATCCTTTGTTTCCTTCAAATTGCAGTCATCAGGTTTGTAATCGGAAATTACAAAAAGCCACCCAGGAGTATGATGATCTTTCCTTTTGGATACTGAGACATTCAACCAGACAGCACACAAAGGATTTTAATCTGGAGTTCAGTCGATCAGTGAATTTTCTGCTCCTGCTCTTCATTATATCCACATACCCCGAAATCATCGAAAAATATGCAAAGAATCCGCCTGATAGCCATAGGAGAAATTCCGTAAATTTATGTTGGCTGAGTGGACTTCGGAGAATAACGACACCATCTTGTTGCAAGGATACAAGATATATCTAATGTCTGTGTTGGCAGAGTTGTGACTGGTGAGGCGTCCTTCTTGATACGACATAAGGTCGGTAGTGTGGTTTCCAGAGAGTAGGGATAATTTTTCTCTGATTTTCTTTGTGAGCAACAGTTACTCAGTTTAGAAAACATGTGGCATGGTATTCGATTAGGAGAGTAGGTAAATTTTGATGGAATGATATAGTCAAACAGGCCCTGGTGCAATGGGAGGCGATCTCGCCCAGGATAATCACCGCTAGGTTCAACTCCAAAGAAAGAAAAGTGTCAGTTGTACAATGCTTTGCACCCACAAACAACGCAGATCCCGACAAGAAAGAAGAGTTCTACAGACAATTACAGGCAACAATGGACAATACTCCAGTTGGTGACATTAAAATACTAATGGGAAACATGGAGAGCAAACTGGGACCAGACAACACCGGAAGGGAACTCATCATGGGTAGAGAAGCTCTCGGAGAAATGAATGAAAATGGAGAACTCTTCGCCGACTTCTGCGTCTTCAATGAACTAGTGATTGGTGACAGCATATACAAACACATGGATATCCACAAGGCTACATCGGTGTCACCAGATGGGCAAACCAAAAACCAAATTGACTTCATCTCGATGGTGCTCAAGGAAGTGGAGGCACAGCTTACTGGACACAAAAGTAAGAAGAGGAGCAGACGTTGGCTGACCACTATCTCGTACAAGGGACAATCAAATCAAATTAAAAGCTTACAGGGAAATAGGAGCTGCGAATAGACCACAAGCCAAGTTCAACGCTCAAAAGGTGAAGGACCGGGCTACAAAGGACATCTTCACTGCAAACATAAGAAAAAAGGTGGAGACACAAATCAACACTAGCGAAAGGGTCAGCGTTGAGAAGCACTGGGACAATCTGAAAGCGGTGTGGAGTCAAACCTCCATGAAAGTTCTGGGCAGAAAAAAGAGATAAGACAAACCGTGGCTCACTACGGACACTTGGAGACTAATGGGAGAGAGAAGGATGGTGAAACAAAAGATTATCCAGTGCATCGACGAACAGCAAAAACAGGAGTTGAATGCAAGCTACAATACGCTGAACAAAAGAGTGAAGAAGAGTGCCAAGGAGGACAAAAGAAAATATTATGAAGCTTTGGCAGGGGAAGCAGAACAAGCTGCAATCAAAGGAGACCTCGCCGCACTCTATCAAACAGCTAGGTTCCTATCGGGATGGATGACAATGTAAAGTCAATCACCAAAGAGTTGGAACAAAGGAAACAATGGGCTGAACACTTCAGAAGACTTCTAAATCGACCGCCACCTACAACGCGCCAATAATACCAACAACGGAAACAGAACTACCAGTTAACAGCAACCCCCCCCCCCCGACGAGAACAAAAGTCCAGAAGGCAATCAAGATGCTAAAAGCTGGAGAAGCAACAGGACCACATAGAATCCCAGCAGAAGCATTGAACCCAGAGACAACAGCGGACTTGATGACGCCATTGCTGGAGATGTGGAAGGGGGGCAAGGTACCCGAGGATTGAAAGAAACGATACTTATTCAAACTGTCAAAGAAAGGACACTTAAATCAATGCAAGAACTGGCGCGGAATTATGCCCCTGTCCATCCCAAGCAAAATACTAAGCCTGGAGAGAATCAAACACACCCTAGATGAAAAACTTCTACCGGAACAGGCTGGATTCAGGAGAAACAAGTCATGTATTGACCAAATCGCCACTCTACGGATCATCATTGAACAAAGCTTGGAATGGCAGTCACCTCTCTATCTCAACTTCATCGACTTTGAAAAGGCCTTCGACAGCGTCGGTCGAGAAGTAATTAGGCAACTACTTTAATACTGCGGGTGCCGCCAACAATTATACATCTTATGCAACAGTTGTACGACAATGCTGCATGCCAAGTAATCCATAACGGGAAACTCACAGCATCATTCGAAGTGAAGACGGAAGTGAGACAACCTGGCTGCCTACTATCGCCAATGATTTTCCTGATTGCAGTAGATTGGATAATGCGACAGACAGCAGGCAGCGAGGAAACAGACGTAGAATGGACCCACACAAAAAACTTGGAGGATCTGGACTTCGCCGATGATATATGTCTGATTTCCCACAAACTGGAGGATATTCAAGTGAAAAGCAACAAGCTGGCAGAAGAAGCATCAAAGATAGGACTGCAAGTAAACGTTGAATAAGCAGAAGTGATGAAGATTCCTGGCCAATACCAACAGCAACAACAATATATATATATATATATATATATATATATATATATATATATATATATATTGAACATTTAAACTTCCTATTTCATGTCGTTTAGTGTAAACCAAAATCACACACTCAGTGATTGGTTTAAGAATTTAAACGACTTCCGTGCCTTGCCGTTTATTGTTACAAGTTCACTGACACTTTAGGTAACAATGTCATCCTGATTAATACTGCTTGCTGTTTATCTCCCTTTTCTACTTTTATGTTCCTACATGCCAACTAGTTTTTTCATTTCTCATTCATATGGCATCACTTCGTTTTTAATTATAGCTAAAGGTCTGTCCAGCAGTACTCTTCACACATCGAGCATCTTAACTCAAGGCGCATGCAAAAGTAGCTACTATGAATACAATCATCGGTGCTACCAGTTATACTTGGGAGAAAATGAAAAAATTGGCTCTTGTGGTGTCAAATTATCACCATATTCCAGTGACGAATCTGCTTTCATGCGTCTTCTCTTACAAACTACACCCGATTTGTCAATTGACCGAGCGTGGACTGGAGTTTCACTTGTATTTGATATAAATTCAAAATCGAAGGTATGTAGCTTAGTACTAATCAAAAGTTGTGGTAATTATTTTCACCGATTTTAATTTTGCTGCACGATAACTTCACCTCAGTATGACGTATCCATAACCAACGCATATTATGAACAGTCCGAAACACTTTACAAAATGGAGTTAGAGATAGCGACTACCTTAAACATGTTCAGGGCGTAGTTTTTCGATTAATACTTAGTGGAGTTTAGTGAGGTTGTGGTTTCATAGTTCTGGCGTCCATTTACTGATTTTGGATTCATGTACACGAATTCCGTCCTATATTTCTGTTTGGATTCAACATAGAACTTGGCACCGAAGTGCAGCAGTTCGAGTTGCCACGTTCCAAATAGCACACAGAGGTAGACAAGAAGATGAGTGAAGAGAATCAATAGAGTTTGACAAGTATAAGAGTGAAACAGAATGGGTAATGGTAGAAAGGAATATGAAAGATTACAGAGACTGAATACATCTGCGCCATTGACAACGATTTTGAGCCATGTCACCTATTGTCTCCAGCCATTGATTCCTAGAGTCCCGAGGGCCCCAACCCGGGAGTCTGCATCTCCCTACCTGACTCAGTTTAACTGTCAAGGATTTCATGGATTGATGCCATGTTTTTGTTTGGCCACCACTGGCTCTTTTCCAACCTGAACCTATATCAGCTAGTAATGCCCGTCGGGGGAGGCGGTGGTTAGGCATGCGCAGCACGTGACCTAGCCATCTTAGTCTATGTAACTTTATAGCCTCGTCGATTGATTTTCCCTCTTTGCCCAACACTCTACGCCTAACGTCAACATTACTTACCTTGTTAAACCACCTAACGTGAGACAGAGATCGCAGACATCTATGATCGAAAGCAGTCAACCTTTTCATGTCTTCAACGCGTATTGGCCATGTTTCAGAGCCATAGAGAAGGACGGAGCGAACTGATGAGCAGTACACACGTCCCTTGGTTGATAACCGGATGTCACGCCTACGCCAGAGATGGTGTAAGTCAGCGAAAGCAGCTCGAGCTTTTCGGATCCGTGCTGAGATTTCATCGCCAATCAGTCCGTTGGTGCTAATACAACTTCCCAAGTAGGTGAAGTGGTCAACATGTTCTATCACTTCACTCCCTATCACTAAGTTAGGGGTTGACGTGGTCCAGTCCTGTAGCAGCATCTTACATTTTGCAGGGGCGAATCGCATGCCAAACATACGAAGATTGCTGCTCAAGGTGTTCAGAAGACTCTGCATTTTGTCAGCATCCTCCCCTAACAGGACTATGTCATCTGCATATTCTAAGTCCATAAGATTATTCCCTGGTAACAAGTCGATTCCTAAGTCATTACGTTCAGTTAAGGATACTTCCATTAGCATATCTATGATGAAGTTAAACAGAAATGGGGAAAGTGGACATCCCTGTCGGACACCACTGGTTGTTACCAATTCAGATGACAATTCCCCATAAGCCCTTACACGACTACGTGAGTTTGAATAGAGTGCCTTGATTAGTGCAATGTACTTTCTTGGCACTCCCTTCACAGTCAGACATTGCCATAGTACCTTTCGATCCACGGAGTCGAAGGCCGCCTTCAAGTCAAGAAATATGACAATTGTTGGACGCCGAAAAGTGTGTCTATGTTCTAGAATCTGTCGAAGAGTGAAGATATGATCTATGCACCCTCTACCTGGTCTAAAGCCTGCTTGATTTTCCCTTGTCTGTTCCTCCCGAGTTCTGCTTAGTCTATGCATGATTACTGAGCCTAGGATTTTAGAGACTATGTTCGTTAGGCTGATCCCCCTATGATTATCACACGAGGACTTGTTTCCCTTCTTGAATATCGGTATAATAAGTGACTTACCCCAGTCTGATGGTACTGTCTCTGATTCCCAGACTTTGCCTAGTACCTCAGTTAATCTACAAACTAGTATGTCACCCCCATATTTAAACACCTCCGGAATAATTCCGTCGGGTCCTGCCGCTTTGCCTCGTTTCAAATTACTGATAGCTTTTGTAACCTCACTTACAGACGGCGGACCAGTGTCTATATCCCATTCGGGTGTGTGGTGGATGGCGGGGAGGTTCAGTGTGGCTGTAGGCAAGTTAAATTGTTCCTCAAAGTGTTCTTTCCAGCGTTCAAGGCGTCTATCCTGAGAGCTAATTAAGGAGCCATTTTTCTCAGAAATAGTCTCACTTATGAATTGCCTTCTCCCACCCGATTCTGATGAGTCTAAAGAGTTGCCTAGTGTTGCCTATCGCCGATGCTTTTTCCATCTCTTTCGCCTTTGTCACCCACCACTGTTCACGGTCCTTGCGGAGACTTTTAGTAAGTTTCCTTTTGTGCAGCTTTCGCTCCTCATTGAATTCGGAGCTCGCCGGAATAAGTCTTCTAGCATCTATCAGTTCGGATGAGGCAGTCGAAATCCAGTGGTTTTTACTCACCTTTGGATTTGCCTTATTCACAGCTTTTACAGCTGTATCTATAGCTGACTGAATATTCTTCCAGGCTTCTCCAGGGTGAGCACAGCTGTCGAATTCAGATATGCGTTTAGCTAGTTCTTCCTCAAATAGGGATTTAGTTTCCTGATCGAGCTGGGGACGTGATGGTTTTACCGCCAGCTGTTTCCTACGTCCGTTCAGTCGTAAGCACACACGAGCCCGGACCAGTGCGTGATCGGTATCTACACACGTGTTCCAGAAGGAGCGACAATCTCCTACCGACCCACGCCAACGATAGCTTATTGCTATGTGGTCTATTTGTGTCCAGCGTTGGTTTGATGATGGGGGTCGCCAGGTTAAACAGTGTCTCTCCTTGTGTTTAAAGTTAGTGCTTACAAGAAACAAATGATTATCTGAACAGAACTGTAGGAGACGGTCACCGTTGTCGGTTCGCTGGCACGGAACTCCATAGGTGCCACCGACATCCTTCTCAGATTGACACAATTTCCCTACTTGAGCGTTAAAGTCACCAGCTAGAACGACTATATCTGAGCGTTTAGCCTTTCTCACCAAACTAGACAGCTTTTGGTAGAACTCATCCTTCGTTTCATCCGAACTGCAGTCAGTGGGGGCGTAGGCGGAGATTACGAAAAGGCATCGGCGAGTAGTGCAGTCCTTTCTCCTTCTTACTGATCCGTTCAGACGGACAGCACACATTCGGCTATCTACCGGGATCCAGTCAAGCAATGTCTTTTCTGCCCTAGTACTCAAAGCTATCCCTACGCCAGCTAATCCTCGTGAACTAGCTGTGGCATCTCCTGACACCCTCAAGGTGAATTTTGAAGATTCATCCTGTTGGCCAGGTGGGGTTAGGTGAATAACCACACTTGGGTCTTGTATGCGTGTTTCTGAAACACAACATACATCAATGGCTCGGGATGCCAGGGTCTTAGCTAGTGATGCTTGTTGTCCTATTTGGCAAAGTGTCCTAACATTAAATGCTCCTATATGAAATTGGTGGCGTGGCTTTAGGAGACTATCGGTGGTGGTTTTTTGGCTTTCGTCGTTTTTAGTGGACACAGAGTGAAGAGGGAGTGAGGAGCCATCAAGTAGAGGAGTTGCATCAGTGGGAGGAAGGCAAGGTAATAGAGATGAAGATGAAGACAAAGATAAGTGAGGATTAGAGAGGTTTTGTGTGCATTTCGGATTGTGAGGGCGATTGTTACTTCCCGGCTGCCCACACCGTGGAAGTTGGTTGCGTGACCGCAGAGCCCAGGGGACAACTGCTTGAGGCCGGTCACACGCGGCCTGTTTTTGTTTGTTCTCTTTTGTTTGGTGTGCCTCAGTAGCATACTTATCACTCCTGCCCTGTGACACGGCAGCAGGAAGCGCGGTCGTTGTTAATCCGGGCCACGGCCGATCCGGCATGAAATTTTGTGAATTTGTTTGAATCATGGTATTGGATGGGGTAGCTGCTTTTTGTTTAACCGCTATCCAAACAACCTGCCTGGCATGGTAGAACCTCAAGAGACATAAGTCTCAGCCAGTATAGCTTGATTAGGTCATTGCGGTGTTCAAGCCCGACCACCACGTCAAGGTAGCAGCTTTCGGTTGGGTCCTATATTTACTGTAATGTCAATATATATATATATATATATATATATATATATATATATATGATAAACTGATTACTAGATCGTCCTCTTATTTACTCTTACCTTGCACATACTCTCATTATCAGTGGGAATACAAAACAGAGAATAATGATGTATTTTATGAGGCCATGGTGCACAACTTCTACAACTGGTCGTACATAAAAACGTTGTCTTCATCTCCTACTCAAGAAAGTCGTTTGTGTGTATCTCTTAATCGTGATAATGCAGTTATGGATGTGCTGAATTGTTCACTCAAGTTGCCATCAATATGTGGATATTCTTTGCGTAAGTCCTGGTAGTTTTTACTTTGTTTATTGTTGAACATATAAATGATGACATTGGAAATAATTTTCTCTGTCTAAGCTGACATTTGCCTGATTGTGTTATCTTTACCACCGACTTGATACCACCCAAAGGATGTGTTATTTGCGTAGCTTTCCTTTCTCCTCATCTTAATGTTCAGAAGAAAGCGTCTGAAGGCAGAAAAGTGAAGAAATTTCAGTTTTCTGACCACAGGTACTTTCGTTCATTTGCTCATATTAATCGAAATAAGAGGGTAATGTAACGACTAGACATGGTTTTAGGTAAGGAAGGTAAATCAGTCAATAAAAGTATGAAACTTCATCGATTCAAGTTGCATTGCAAGAAATGCACTACACAAGTTATCACACTCCATGCCGAATAGTACTAACTGAAGTACAACTGGTTTGGAGGATTTTTTGAAGTGGTCAGACTGACACATGAAATCAATCCATGAAGTCATTAAGTGTTGATCTGAATCAGGTAGGGAAGTGAAGGTTTCCTGGCTAAAGTTCCTTGGTACCCTACATATCGATAACTGGAAGTTTTTTCTGACTTGGTTCAAAATCGTTCACACTGGGACAGATGTATTCACTCACTGTTATATTCTCGATTCTGAAAATCTTCACCAGCCTCTATTGAATTATTCTCTCCGTTACGTCCATGTTAGCCCATCCTAGTATCATTTTTTCCTGTTCTTTCATGTGTTCATTTGATATGTAACAATTTGAACTTATGCAGCATTGATTGATCAATCTGTTAGTAAATCAAGAGTCAGTACGGAAAAGAAAAGTTTACACAACCATTTCCACACTGGTTTCTTTCTTGCATCCGTTGATTTCAAACTTGTAGATTGCTATAGAAGGGGAAAAATTTAAATTCCTACACTTCATTAGTAAAATGAGTAAAATTTTTTAGAATAAGTAGAATATGAAAATACGGACATTAATTCAATAGATATCAACTCAGTTTTTCAAATCGCACCGATGGTTGTGACTAGAATGTTTTTAAAAACTCTGATTGCGTAGAATATTACGTCAGAGAACATTTAAGTGACAGCAAAGGTTACTCAAAGTTGGGTAGTGACAAAAAATGTCGATCAGTATTGTATTTGTTTGTGGGTCATCACACAAAGAGTTGCCTATCGTTGTATTCTGGTATCTCAGAAACCATTGTAAGGAACTCAAATTTTTTTGTCCTTCCCATTGTGTTCTTGTCTATTTTTTTCTATTCTTTCACGTTTCCAGTGGAACATAGGGCTTCAAGCTAGAGCGTTGAAGTTCTGGTAACAGTGGTATTTATTTCTATAGGATAGGGTTGCTAGCACATGCCCAACTTTCCCTCTTTACCAGCCTTATCAACTGCCTTAGTGAGGTAAAGGAGTATGTTGGCTGGGAATTAAACCCCTAATCACATGCGTGATTGACGAGCATTTTGCCACCGACACACTATGTTCATGTCTACTGCTATTTATCTTTTGTTTTTGTGGTATATTGGGTGTCATCATCATTCTGCAGTGTAGCTGATCTCAGTTTATTTCAGTGCTGTTATTATTCTAGATAGACCGACGAAATTATCACTCATGCATATATATGAAGTGTATGTGTCTCGAAGTACACTTATATTAGCGTTTATTCACGTAATCATTTCATCAGTGTGTGTGCATTCATTATAAGTTCACCTGTAAAAGTAATCGAATTATCCATCATCTTGTTTTGCGCTGTAGTGATGTCTTTTGTCTTTGCTTTAAAGAAAATCTATTCTTCATGTTTTATAGTACAAGTTCAGAGTACATGGTGTGAATCGTGCAAATAAGTGAAAACTTGATTCAATGTTTACTATTTAATAATTTATCAATCGCTTGTTACATGCACTTGTCAATTCGACTTCATCACTCATCACCGTGTCATCATCTATTTACTGAAGTGATTGTGCGTGGTGATCTTAATGTATGTATCGATCAATCTGTCACAATAGTTACAAGTGATGCAACAACACTTTTTGGGAATAATGCCGTTATTACTATTACAAAATACTGCAAATGTTTACTAAGTCTCGCTTGTTATAATAATAGTCCGTTGTATACCAATTTAAAGCCTAATCAGCAAACTCATGGCTCAGTTATTATATTTCCATTTTGCATAATTCCCTGTCTCGATAAGTCGAGTAGTAATAAATCGGTAACTTCGACGCAATGGAAGTGATGTCAACTACGTCAATCTCTTGAAAATCGCTATTATTATGTCTAATGTTTCAAGTTAATTTACGATTTATGTTCAGCAAATTCATTATGCCATTCTCTGTCTATCTGTCTGTCTGTTCTCGACATAGAACTTTGCACAAATGTGCGGAAGTTCAAGTCGCCACACTCCCTCCTTGTAGCACACAAAGGAAGAGAAGAAAGTAGAAGAAATGCACAATAGAGACAGTAAACAGAGATGTGAGACAAAGGAGGAGTAATAACGAAGAACAAAACAGTTTCATTGGAAATCATAAGTCACAAGGAGTGGATGCATTTGCGCTATGCATTGAGAACGATTTTGAGCCATGTCACCAATTGTTTCCAACCATTGGTTTTACCGTCCCGAGGATCTCAACTGGTCAGGAAGTCTACACCTTCCTACGTGACTGGCTTAGACTAACTGTTGTAGATTTCATTGACTGGTTCCATGTTTATGTTTGACCTCCTCTAGCTCTTTTTTAGCGTGATCCTATATCAGCTAACATTGCCCATTGTCGTGGAAGGCGATGACTAGGCATACGTAACACATGTCCTAACCATCTCAGTCGATGTAACTTCACAACCTCGTCGATTGATTTCCCCTGTTTACCTAAACTCGACGCCTAACTTCAATATTGCTCACCTTATAATACCACCACGTGACACGAAAGATAGAACGCAGGCACCTATGATCAAAGACACCTAATCTTTTCATGTCTTCCACTCTCAATGGCCAGGTCTCGCTCACAGCCCTAAAGGAGGACGGAGCGGACTGATGAGAAGTACACCCGCCCTTTGGTCGAAAGTCAGATATCTCATCTGCACCAGAGACGGCATAAACTGACAAATGCGTAACGAGCCCCCTGTATTCGTGCTGAGATTTCGTTAGAGATCAACCCGTTAGGGCTGATGGTACTTCCCAAATAAGTGAAGCGGTCAACGTGCTCTACCACTTTATTTCCTATTTGTAAACTAGGAGTCAGTGTAGTCCAGTCCTGTAACATCATCTGCATTTGGCGGGAGCGAATCGCATGCCAAACATTCGTAGATCGCTGCACAGCTCAAGGTGTTTAGAAGACTCTGCATTTTGTCAGAGTCGTCGCCTAGGAGGACTATATCGTCTGGATATTCTAAGTCAACGGGATTATTCCCTGGTAGCAAGTCAATCCCTGAGTCGCTGAAGTCACCTAGGGTTAAGTCCATTAGTACATCTATAATGAAGTTGAATAGAAAAGGGGACAATGGGCAACCTTGACGGACACCACTAGTGGTCACCAGTTCAGATGACAACTCGCCGTAAGCCCTCATCTGGCTGTATGAGTACGAGTAGAGTGCCTTAATCAGTGGAATGTATTTTCTCGGAATTCCCTTTACAGCCAAGCGTCTCCAAAGCACCTCTCATACGACAGAATCGAATTACGCCTTTAGGTGAAGAAATATAATGACTGTTGGACGCCGGTAGGAATGTCTATGTTCTAGAATCTGTCGGAGGGTGAAGATTTGATCAATACATTATGCCATTGTGGGTAAACATTTCTGAGATCTCAGTGTTATACAATAATATTTACGGATGACGTTTCGAGCACAATTTATTGCTTATATCCATATCAAGTTGCTCACACAACTTTCCAACTTCGTTTATATGATTCCACTATTTCTCATCTCTTAATATAATACGTAGTAATATTTTCCATATTTCTGGTATGTGTGATGATTCATTCCCATTGCACGCGCTAGGTGTAGATTCTATGATCAAAGATTCAGTAATCTCCCATACGATATAAGCAGTACATAGTGATAAAACGTCGTCAGTAAATATTACTGAATAACACTGTGAGACTTTATCAAAATAAATTTTACACACAATGAAATTATACTATACCACAGTACACAATTTCTACTCTTATATCAATTCATTATACCATTTTTCCAATCAAAATTTTTATTGGTTTAGCTGGTTTCAAACCTACAAATATTTTGGAAAACGATGTCTCTTCCCTATCCACGTGTCCTAATCAATGGATTCAATTTAGTAATAAGTGTTTCTCACCGATCCGTAGTCCTGCACTCACATGGTCTTCAGCTGAATTAGACTGTCAAAATTCTACTGATGTTGGACCTGTTGGTAAGGCCCATCTAGTATCTATTCACAGTCCACTCGAGCAGACGTTTATTAGTAATTTGTTTAGCGGGTTCGATATTTGGATTGGTCTACGTCTTGGCCGTAAGTCGTTTACTGTTGAAATTTTTTGTTTTACGTGCATGCAGTCTATTTTTATTATTATTCATTCGTTGCCTCCTCAGTGGAACCTAAGGCTTCAGCAGCACATCATTATTGTACTGTCGTCATTTTCATCTGGCTAGATTACTGCGCAAAAGCTTACATGTCCTATTCACACTATCTCTGCCATGTCCGTCCTTCGATACCCAACTCATCGATTCCCCTTTTTGGTTCCACTCGAGGGCCTGGCGTGTGATCTTACTTGAAAGTGTGCTCAGCGTATGCCTAATGCATCTCCATTTCCTTCTCTATATTTGTTGAACTTCAGGTCACTGTCGTCTGAACGTAAACGACATGTTGCTAGGCTATTCAAATACGTTAGAATCAATGTATTCAAATATTAATTCACTCAAAATCCTGTCTTTTGAATAACTTAGCAACTTACCGGTTACTTTCAGTCGTTGTCTATGTCGCTGGCAACAAAAGTTATTTGTGACCTCGCCTAGTTTGCTAACCGATCCTAAGTCTGGCGACTAGCACTCTCACCCTGTACCGGGGCATCAAAGTGCAGTACTCAGTCTACATCTGTTGCCTATGACTGAATGACAGATTTCAATCTTATTTGCACACACAGGATTTTATTGTTTTACATTACTATCGTCGTCATCATCATCATGTAGTACAGATATGTGTTTTGCACCAACTGCATCGATATTCTACACAATAACCTTAGCCATATTGTCTTTTATTTCTTTCACAATCTAATGACAACATTTTTAGTTAACAGATAGTATAAACGCTTGAGTTTTTCTTCTTTACAGAGGAACTGACGCATGAAAGATCGCAGCTGTGGAATAAATCTAGTCTCTACTGGGCTGATGAATCTTCGGTGAATTATCTGTCGTTTGCTCCTGGAGAGCCTAGCAGACATCTGTCAAATGGCCTTATCGAAAGTTGTTTCATATCGCGTGGTCGTGAGCATGACTGGAATGATGTCAGTTGTCTTTCCCGTCACTTATATCTCTGTCAATTATCACTGAAAGCTCCGCCTTCGTTTAAACCAACCGATAGCCATATTCCAGGTAGGTGGTTCTGTTGCATTTTTTGTTGTTAAAAAAACACTAATTTTGTTATTGACTGCTATTCTAGAATATACTGTGTATATAAGCATATATATAATTGTAGAGCCAATTATTTTGTTTTTTTTATAGATGCCTGCATGAATATTTTCGTTATTGCTGTTGTTGGAACTACCATCATTATAGCCGATTTTATGCTGTTTTCTGTGATTCATTTTTGTAATTTTTGAAGAAACTCTTCTGAACGATATTTTTTATGTATTTGCGAGTTGTTATTCCGACGTTAAAATTTAACCTTATTATTATTATTGCTTTCAGTATCGTTCTTGTCCCTTCCTTCCCTGGTCATGCGATTACTCCTTCGGTTATATACAGATTTGAGCACCCGTAAACTAGCAGCGTTCCCACGCATTGTTCTTTGTTAAGCAGAAGTTGTACTGTATGTATGAGATACTACTTTTGAAAACGAGTACCAATGCATATTTCATCTTCAGTAGTAAATTAAAGTATATATATATATATATTTCTCGGTATTGGTTTGATTACATTTGCTCATTTCTTTAAGCTGTACACACTACGCACTATTTTTACTATTGAGCATACCAATAAGAAGCGTAGCGTGGCATAACGGATTGTGTATAGCTGATTGATATAAATGAATTGATCGATGATCGGATGGAATCAACAGCTACTTTAAGCACCTATTCTTGTACATAATTCAGTCTTGCACCGGCTGGTGGTCATACATTGAGTTGCATTTGTCAAAGTCCCTGATATCGACAATGTGGTTCAGATTGAAACTGAGAATATTGCTAAATAAGTCTTCTCAAGACTTCAAGTATGCTTTGCTAACTAGTAACAACAAGTACAAAATTGTTAATAAGTAGAAGTTGTTGCTCGGTATCTCTTAATGTGTAGTATATATTTGTGATAGCCTCTCCACCTAGTACTTTTCTGTCCTAGGAAATTTTGTTTTCGTAAATTCTTCATCTCACCGACAATTGGAATGAACTTGGTAAGAAAATCCTAATCTACTAACCTTATATATTGTATACATCACCCGAAATCTCAGTTTGTCTTTATAGTTGCCTATTAAGTTCATTTTGACAGTAGTAATCCTAATACTTTTACAATAATGCCATCCAACTCTGTATATTTCTTAATGTATTCGAAATGAATGTTTCAAGGGGTAATGCTTTCATTGATGATTAGAAAACCGTAAGACACATAATGAATGCAGTGGTACACTAAAAGGTAGCGTAAAACCCACTCCCATCTTAACCAATACCGTGTAGTCAATATTACCTGGTGAGAACTACTTTTCTGTTTCCTTGTTTATCTTTGCCTTGTTTCAGTATTAGTATAAAGGAGTAATAAATTATGTACCTATACATGATGAAGTATTGTTTTGTGATTTTTATTTATACGAAATTATAATTTTTTGTTCATTATTTTAGCAATCGGTGACAAAGAATCATGCACAACAATATCGAATATGCGCTATTGTATACGCTTTATTTCAACAGTGGCGACATTTTTCAAAGCAGATTATGAATGCCGCAGTTACAATATGAGTTTAGCAACTATTTCAAGTGAAGAGCATCAGAAATTTGTCATGAATAACTTGAAACAGGTATTCTGTTTGTATAATCAAGTTGTATTTTAATTGATTTTATTTTCAATTTTTCATACATTCTATCTTGTACGCATACTTTAAAAGGGACGTTAAGTACTTCTGTACAAGCGCTTAGTATATTCGAATGCAGCAGATGTGTTTCTTCCCCAACAGAGATGATATATGTATCGTAGTGAATATCTAAAACTAAAGTGGTCGGCAGTTAAAGCTCTGTTGACCTTCAGCTCTTTTGACAGCAGGCTATACCTTATTCTCAGTCCACCTACACAAGCATACACACCATTTCTGCTGAATTAAATAGGGTATCTATTTCCCAGTCTATTCTATACTTCTCAATTATCTTGCTTTTGAATATTAGGCTCTTTCAACTATTCATCTCTGCATTTCCATTATTATATAAGTTTTTGTATTTCCCAATGAATGAAAAACAAAACGATATTGTTTTTGCTGACGTTCCGCTATTAAATGTTAATAGCTTTATCAGAGCATTATTAAACCAGAATTTGCACAATCTCAGCTTACATACAACAACTTAACCATCTTTCTTCAGCATGAAGTAATTTTTTGCGTTGTCAAATTGGTCAGTTGGCAAAGATAACAAAACCATGTGTGGATTGTTGGATTAGATAAGTATGAAACTACAAAGTAGCATGTGTTCACTGAATAAAATCTCTTATCACACTTGTGTTGATTTTGTCACTTCATGAGGAGTGGTCTTGGAACCAATCTGCCTCACCTTCAACCTGTTGTATCCTGCTGGTCACAGCTTCCCACTAGAACTCCAGGTTAACTGCCTGAATGGGGCCAGTCGCTGGTGAGCAGTAACTCATCAAATCAGACATTGCGAAGTGGTCGCGCTATGCAATGAATTGGCGGAAGTTCAAATTCATGGGTCATTGGATCGGGACCCAGTGGTTTAATGGTTTACGAGCTGGCCTTGTAATCAGAAGATCCTGGGTTTGAACCCCGGTAACGAAGAGTCCCAAACAAGGACAGAGGAAACAGCTGTCCAGTGATCCCTGTTTTTCCCATTGGTCCTCTAACTGATGTCAGCGTATGACGAATATTCCAACCAATCAAACGAAATTCCTACAAATAAATATTTGAAAACAAACTGAATCTTTTAGAATTTTGTCTTTCACATGCATAAGGTTGCTTTGTAGTGTCTAACGTTTTGAAGAAAACTCATGTTATGCTTTTTGAGTACTCTTCTGGTATCTCTTGACGTTTCTGATCTATATAGAATGACAACTGTTGAGGGTCCATTTTTTTTTCGGAATACGTTTTCAACCATGCTTAATATTGGTAGTGATTTTGATAATGAGGTTCTTTGGATAGTTAGTTTTTCATCGTTGAGAATTTCAGTAATATTTGATGTTTCTCCTTCTTTTTCCTTCCTATCCGTAATCAAAGAGTGTTCCCGTCTAAGAAGACTTGAGACAACTGATAGCCTTGCACTGATGGGGTGTGATGACCCGAAGTCTGAATATTTGTTGGAGTGTGTCTTCTTCCGGAATACATATTTGTTAAAATGTCTGCTTTCTTTCCTCTTTATTAGGTAGTCTCAAAAAGGCAGCTTACCTTAGTATGATTCTGCTTTCAAAGTAAACTGGATTCTGAGGGATAGACTTTTCAGTTTCTTCAATAATGAACTGTGTAGATCTTGTCTTAGTACAACAAAAGTATCATCAACGCATCTTAGCCATATTTTACGTGTATGTTTGAGATATTATCTTCTTATGTATTCATGTAAAGATCAGTAGTTATTGGGGAAACGGGTGAAGCCATTGCTACACCGTTTATATGTCCATATAAATTTTCTATAAATGTAAAGTAGATTCCAGACGGAATTTTAAGGTTTTAACTATTTCACTGGTGTCTAGTGGACATTTTTCTGATAGAGTTGTGTCTGATTCCAGTAAACTGAAAACGATATCAAGACTTTCGGTAATGGGAATTCTTTTTGGTTTAAGCTACTATTGCTTTGATAAAGCTATTACTACTAAACAGTGAAACGTCAGCAAAAACAACACCTTTTTGTTTTCCATTCATTCTGAAATAAAGTAATGTTTATAATGATGAATATCATATATCCAATGCCTGAATTTTTCCAAACTATTAAAAGTGGACTTGGTTTGGACATTTAATACCTCTGCATTTAATTATTTTCTTCTTCATAAGTCTTGTTAAATTTTCGTTTTGGTGTTGGGCATTAGCTGCATCCCAGGTCTGCTGATTATTCTCATCTCTTCGATTTGATAAGTTTGCACTTTTCTTATTTGATTCGATTTGTACCATCCTAATTCCATGGTGTCTGATTCGTCTGGGACAATCACTTTGAGTGCTGTTCATTCTTTTCAACGATACTCCTATTCTGTCGTAGTACATTTTCCAGATGAGTTTGACTCGACCGTATCAACCAAGGTTTAGCGACTATTGGCTCAGTGGCTTGAGCACTCAACTGTCAGTCAGGAGTTCTGCGTTAGAATCCCATACCACTTAGTTCAGCCTGGGTAACTTGGTAGTATCATCAGTCCCTCACACAATAAGTGCTTCTCACATCCTGGTACACGAAGGACCTGTTCTAGTTAACGGAGTACCAACACAGGCTCTTGGCGGTGTAGTTAAAAATTCATTGCAATAATGCGAAAGCCATCGTACACTATGTTCTTCTTAATTATGAAATCATAGATCCTTATTTACACTATCTTCCCTTCATATCTTACAGCAGCCTACAGATTCCCCGCCGTCATTCCCATACTATTTCTTGTTTCGCTTGCTGAAGCGAACTGAAATTCAACCTACAACAAAAGTACAGAAGTTTAAGTTTGCTACACTACGTAAAAGCCAACCAGTTTAAACAAATTCATCTTATTTTCATAATTTACTTTTTCACCTACCTGTCAAAAAGTTCACATTCATTACCAATTTCTGTTAAATTTAGTTTTTATGATTAAAAAATATTTTCCAGATGCTCGGAGGGCACAGAGATATATCGCAGGTTTATATTGGTCTTTTCACTTCACAAGATAACATATTGTGGATATCTGGGTATGGTGCAGTACCTGTCGCTTACTGGCAACCGAAATTTCATGATGTCTCCAAAAACTGCACCTATATAGATACAAGTAGGTTTCAACGTAGATTTTGTTCTATTGAGTTTCTTTTTAATACAAAAATACTACTGATTGTAACCTTTTATTCTGTAACTGCGATAGCGACTCGTCAGCGTTTCATCAGGTATCTGCCTAACCAACCATACAGATGCAAGTAAACTCGTAATAGCGCTGCTTAAATGTCTACATTCTGTCCTCTTATCTTGTCAATTGTACAGACTGTTGTGCTTGTTGGGATGCTGTAAAATTGTCTGAGAGATTATTAGTTTGCCAGTGAAATTTTTACAGTGAATAATTCCTATAGTGCTGTGTCGGTGGCGCAGTGGTTAGGACTCTCGCCGACCATGCACATGATCCGGGTTTCGAGCCCTCGCCGACGCACACCTGATATCTATGGTCGACCTGCGAAATTTGGGCTACCGATATCCACACTGAAAATTCCATACTTGTTCCAAAAATACAGTGTGGAATCAAGCTGTAATCAAGAAATAAAAATAATAAATGTCACCGTAGCAGTGAAGTTACTGGTTTCACTTAGTTGTCAAGATTACCAGTATCAATATACAATTATCTATTTCGTCAAGAAATATGTACTTTATATTGATATCAATTCACCGGTTTCGTTACTAAAGTTCCAACGACTCGCTCAGTATGTGGATGTATAGATATTCTTGGGGACTGACTTTATTTAAAAAACACATTGTCACGTTTCTTTTCATTTTTTTTGTTTAAAAAGAAACAATATACTTCTAATTAGTTTTATTTTCGCGTCTTATCTATCTCTCTGATTTTTATTATAACCTACTTAGAAGTTGACGGTCTGCAGACTTGGGGGACAACCGATTGTGCACGACCTTTACCATATTTGTGTTCATCCATTTTAACACCCAAGGACACTTTATCTACCGGAGAAATCTACAAAAATATATCATTCTTAAATTGCCCTAAAGAATTCACTTTGATATCTGGAAGTTGTTTCATGGTATGTAACGTTTGTCATATTGCATTGAATATTTAGGAACTAACTTTTTTTAACGCTATTAAGGTAATGAGACTCTTGAATGAAGTTCTAACTGCTTCAATGTTTTTCTTTTTTCTTTTACGAAGATTACCTGTCGTTGTTTCGTCCACTTCCTCTTTTAGTATAGAGTATTACTTCTTAGTCTGACTATTGTTGCTATTGTTGTTTAGTCTGCATATCGAAAGAAAGTATAGAATTGTACATACATCAAGCAACAGTTCATCTCTCAATAAACTCTGTAGAAAAAAGCTGTTTAAAGATCGAAATATAAAGAAAGATACGAGTCTTTGTTAATGGATTTCCCTTTAGAATGAAATAACACCCTGATTTTTCTAACTGCCTACTGCATTTGCTTCTCTTCACTGCTGAAATTATTACTCAATTGGCATTGCTTACTGAGAACAGAGTAAAGCGAGATTCGCTGGTATGTATGCCTATGTTTCAGAATCGGTTGAAAGGTGAAGATATGATCAATACACCCTCTTCTTGGTCTAAAGCCTGCCGCCTGGTTCTCATGTTTTTTCCTCCCATGGACCACTTAGTCTACGCATGATTATCGAGCCTAGAACTCTAGATACCGTGTTGGTCAAGCTAACCTCCCTGTGATTATCACAGGAAGACTCCTCTCCCTTCTTGTATATGGGGATAAGCAGTGACTTACACCAACCCGACGGGACTTTCACTGATTCCCAGACGCTACCTAATGTCTTAGTTAACACAGAAAGTAAACTTTTTCCGCCATCCTTGAACACCTTTGGAGTGATTCCTTGAGGTCCCGCTGCTTTGCCTCGTTTCAGACTAGTGACAGCTTTAGTAACCTCAGTTGGAGATGGAGTGCCTATGTTTATGTCGCATTCAGATAGGCGTTGGATGCTGGGTAAGTCACACAAACCTACACATCTGAGGAGACAGCAACTTAGTCACAGTGACATACGACAGCGCATACACTACCGAAATTCACGCACACTCACACAAACATACCCGCACAATAACTTGATACTTGATCGTCGATGATGTTGGTCGAACCAAGCCATTTATGACAAGCTGTGACGAATGAGACAGAGACGGACGGTTGGCGTCCGGTCGTGCTCACATGATGAGAGATCGCAAGATTCGAGCATGACACTGCGTCACGTCAATTATGTACTGAGTCGGTCGGCTGTAGAGCAATTAAACTGCTCCTGAAAGTGTTCTTTCCAACTTAACAGTCGTCTATCCTGAGAGTTAATTATGGAACCACTTTCCTGAGAGATTGTTTCACTTATCATTTGCGTCCTGCCACCTGTTTCTTTGATTAGTCTAAATAATTTCCTGGTGTTATCTATCGCCGATTCCTTTTCCATCTCTTTCATTTTTGTCTCCTACAACTGTTCATGTTCGTTGTAAAGACTTCGTGTTATTTTGCGTTCAAGTAGTGATTGAAATGTCTACTGAATTTTTATGGTATGTTCGGATAATCCTCAACTGTCTGTCTGTCTGTTTTCGACATAGAACTTTGCACAAATGTGCGGAGGTTCAAGTCGCCACATTCCGTGTAGCACGCGAAGCAAGAGAAGAAAGTACAAGAAAAGCATAATAGAAACAGTGAGCAGAGGTGTGAGACAAAGGAGTAATAAAGAAATACAAAACAATTTCATTGAAGATCATAAGTCACAGGGAGTGGATGCATCTGCGCCACTGAGAACGATTTTGAGCCATGTCACCAATTGTTTCCAACCATAGATTTTTACCGTCCCGAGGACCCCAGCCTGGAAGTCTACACCTTCCTACGTGGCTAAGACCAACTGTTGTGGATTTCATTGACTGATGCCAAGTTTTTGTTTGACCGCCGCTAGCTTTTTTCCAGCCTGACCCTATATCCGCTAACATAGCTCGTCGAGGGAGGCGATGACTTGGCATACGTAACACATGTCCTAACCATCTCAGTCGATGTAGCTTTACGAGCTACCAAATGATGCATTATTATTTAATAAATTTCCACCTGTTAATGCAAGGAAACTTTATTAATTCCTTTTTGTTAGCAGACCTCTTAAGTAGGTTATTGGCATAGACCCATGCCAAATTCTCTGAGTTGTTGCTTTCAGCTGTCGTTCCCATGTAGTTTGCACACTTATGTTCTTATGATTTACTAAGCTATCAGTGCTTGTGTGGCATATTGGCAAAGTTATTTTGTCACCAACCGAATAGAGTAGATTGACAAACACCCATAGGTGCAAGAAATCTCATTGCGTAAAAGCGCCTCAGCGTAGAAGTACTTTACTCCGGTGGAGACAGTTTATGCATGGTGCCCAGATAAATTTATCATAAGATGCAAATAAGTAATCACTCTTATAAACCCACTCTCATTGTTTCATACTGGGTAGTTTAAATGCAATCACCAGCATCCTGCTAAACTATAGTTTTTTCTGTAGTTACAACTGTGATGTCTAGAACACACTTTTTTTATCATAAACTTTTTCACACGATATCTGTTTTTAAGGTTTGTTTTGAAAATGATAATAAAAATGATGATAGTAGTATTGTTTGTCAATCATTTAACATGTACTGTTGAATAGGTTAATACAAATGCAAATGGCGTATTGGATTGGGAAGCTGCGAATAAAGCATGTCAAAGAATTCATCCTGGTGCTCATCTGGCCAGTGTATTGTCAAACGAACAACAAGGTAATGCTAACTGTGTATAACTTCAATTCTTTTTGCTCTTACCTATTGTTATGCATTTGTCATGCGCTTTTAACTAATTTTGAGATATATCTACTGTAAATGTATGCGATTGTTATAGTAAATAATGTGGAGTTTTGTTGTAGTTTTAAGCGAGATCGTATATCTTCCGTCTGATCAACATATATTACATGATGTAATTCACGAAATGTATATGAATTGAACGACCGATTGAGTGTGCTAACCGTGACTGATCTGAGAACCTGATTTCAAATTCATATGTTATACATTTGAATGCTGACCCATCTACTGGTGTTTTGATAGCTAGTTAATTTTATCGGCTTGGATAGAATATGGTTGAACATGTACGTGTGTGATGAGTTCCATTTTTATTAAGAAAATTGTTGTAGGTTATCTGTTTAACACTTATCAGTCCTCCAATGGTTAGAATTTGATAATGTATCCCATCGATTTTGAATCATGTTCATTTGTTTTGTCATTAATGTGCGCAAATCTAATTCAGTTGCGCAAATTGTCATTGGAGAAAATAGTTACTAAGACCGTAAAGGTTTGCCTTTCTAGTCATGCAAAGTACTGTGTAATGGTTTAAAGTTATTTAGCTCATAAACAGACATTATGACATATATTTTGACGTATACGTATTCGGATGACCTTTTTGTCATTCATGCTGCTAGTCTGATTGTAAAATTCTCATTTTACGACCCGTCAAAATATGTAATCCTACTCCAAGTATTTAAATACCGAATCTGTAACTTAGAGACTGACGTGTTACTAGGGTACAGTCTTACTGACTTAGAGTATGAAGACGATGTTGTCTTCCTTGGTGAAGACTGACAAAATGTAGAGTCTTCTGAACACCTTGAAGAAACACCCTTTTCATATTTGGCATACAACTGATACTTGTCAAATGTCGGATGATGCTTCAGGACTGGTCTGCAGTGACTCCTTATTTAAGGATAAGCATCAAAATAGTTGAGCATAGTAACGACTTCACTTATTTGGAAATTAGCTTCAGCTCCAATGGATACACTGATTACTGACTCTTGGTGTAGGTGCATTTACTCTTTGTGATTTTTCAGGATCCATTAAATTCTCATTACTTTCCATGTAATTATTCTACCTCCAGTACATTTTCGTTCGTATAGCTCTTCTCCATTTTTTTCTGTTCACTTTTTTGGGTGCTATATACATTGTGACAACTTCTGTACGTCTTTGAAAACTGTGTCATTTAGTCAGTTAGTCATCTGATTTGTGGGCTAAGAAGTATTCTAAGCAGTGACACTACTGTCACCAAAAGAATATTGCCAAATGTGAGGTTTCAGGCTGACTAGTTTCAAAGTGACACTTTCTACAGATATGCAGCAGCTCGAGGTGTTACCTTCCCTCCATGTAGTATACAAAGCAAGAGTATAGAGAGAGATTCAAAAGGGAGATAATAAAAAGAAGTGAGGCAAAAAGAAGAGTAATATGTGAAGCAATAGTGTTTTTATTGCATATGACAAATCACAAATACTGAAAGCATCTGCGCCAGCCATTGACAACAATTTCCAGCCATATCACCAATTGTCTTTAGCCTTCATTGTTTCCTACCCTCCCGGGGACCCCGACCAAGCAGTCTACACCTCCCTATGTGGTTGGCTGGATGGCTGACTTAAACTAACTGTTGTGGATTTCATTGACTCATGAAACCGTTTTTTGGTTTGACCACCACTGATTACTGTGACGCACAAATTCTTACTACAAAGTCAAATATGCAGCAGTCGATTAAGCAAGCTAAACAGCTAAAAATCACTTCTCACTTTTAAACCTGAACTTGTCAATGCATTATTCAAACAATCTCAAATCTAGATTTAGCTATTAAGTCGAGTCTAAATTTGAAATCCACTGTTTTTAATACCTTATAATTTTTCCTCTATGGATTCATAGTTCACTTATCATGCTTAAATTTTGTCATTATTTTTACAAGACGGTCTAACTGTCCTTATGGGTGGTCGGTCAATATCTGCATGGATCGGCTTGCATTCTCATAGAAATGTTCACAAATGGATTACTGGAAGTAATGTTCTGTTTACAAATTGGAAGCCTACAGAGCCAAATACTGATGGAACTGTAAGTCTCATCTTTATTTATTCAATGAGATTGAATTTATCCAATATTGTTGTATGCATACACACAGTCCCCTTGATATAAGCCGAAATGATGAAGTGTATGTATGAAAAGAGTTTTCCTTATATAAGACTGAACTAGACCTTTTTCTCTGCAATAAAAACATGAATAATATTTGATCTGTCTTTTCAATTCAAAAAATCAAAGCTTATCTGTGTTTTGTGCTGTGGAAAACTGTAACGTTGGGTGTTAAGAAAAATCTGTAGGCAAGTGAGGCAAAGTAATGCGAGTACAATGCAATCAATATGTGGGAAGTGAAAATAAAAGGGAGCTTACACAATGAAATGAAAACAAGAAAACAGTTACCAGGTTGAAATCAGATGGTTAATTTCGAGTATCCTCTTCCCTTTCCTATGAAGATATATTGGGTCTTAATACTGTACTCATTTTTTGATCTTAAACGATAGACAGACAAACGCTTCTACCAATCTCTGGGTAATAATTAAATATCATAATTGTCTTATACGTCAATAATAACAATAGTCTGAATTAAATCTACTTTTTTGTATTGTATGCAATGCTGAGGAGATTATACATAAAAAGTGTTTTACCAAACTTTAAAGATTTTAAAAGTAATTCTGAGACACGAAACACTATGCTAATCAGCTTTATCAACGGTCTTTTCCAAGCCGTCTTATGTGTGAAAGTCATAGGGTATAGATACTGTGTTATTTCTTGTAGTTCTCCCCAGTGATCACATGGCAAAGCAGTGTCGAAGCATAAAATTACGTCAGAAATTCAAATTAGAAACCTTGGGTGATCAAAACAATCTAACTCCACACAAATGAATACCTGTTACTATTCTAAAAAGGCTTTGGTTTTTAGTTGCATTGTGGGTAAAATCTATTTTGATAAAGTCTTACAGTGTTATACAGTAATATTTACTGATGATTTTTCGAGCACAGTTTATTGCTCAGAATCACATCAAGTTACTCACACAATTTTTAGTGCTTTACTGTTCACTGAGTTTCGTGTTGTGTCTAATTTCTTGAGTTATTGAAACCTGTTACCGACATTTTGTTTCAATTGAAACTTTCCCTGTAGGAGTAGCAGTTTCTGGTATGTTTTATACTAGAAATAAAACGGTTATAACGTGACTTAAAGTGTATGCGATCACAGTTGACTAGCGGTTGAAAAGTCGTCCATAATTCAGAAGAATGGATCCCTCAACAATTTCGTGTTTTTTCTCTCTTGAGAAAACATGTCATGATTTTGTTCCAAAATTTAGAAAATTTCGTTTGTCTAACTATTTTCTTTATTCTCCTATATTTAGAGCTGTACTATAATGCATTCTGAAGCAGATAGTATTGGTAAATGGAGTGATGAACCGTGTCAAAAGAAGTTCGGTTATATTTGTGAAACCACAGCAAGTGAGTTTATCATTCTATAGTCTGTGCTCGGCATGGTGATTATGTCTACTGGGTTGATGTAGTCTACTGACAGATTGAAAAATGAGCGCAGTTCTCTCTCATGATGTGATTTTTCTCTTTTTTTGTTTCCATTTTTTTTCAAAGTTGCAGAAGGGATGATGAATCCAGTAGGCATCCTATACGTTTGTTTTTCTACTCATTGAATAACAATAATAGTGATGTGTTGTTAATTTAGCATTGTCTCTGTAGCTCATCCTAAACTGTGTAACCAATAAAATTAATTAAATCAACCAGTTAACTAACGATTGGTTTAACTGTGCACTTGACTATGTTTTTCAAGTTATATTAAGAAGTAACATCAATTATAGAACCATTGATAACTGGAGAGTACTAGATAGCTAATTCGTACTAGTATGCTCTGATAACACCTCTGGGGATCAAACCCTGGATCCTTCAGGTTTCAAGACGAACGTGTTTATCAATATTCTTTGTTTTCCAATGCCAATCAATATAATCTCCACAGACCGACACTTGAAGATTGTGGTTTTGTTAGTTCTCTTGACTTTTTTTTTACTGCTAATCATCTTCCCCAGTTTCACTGCAGTTACTACCTACTATCAGTCAAAATTCTCAGTAAACTGCCATATGTAAACACATAGCTGAACTCATATACTAGCTCTCTCCTCCCCTCTCTATTAGTGAGATTTTCACGAACCTCCTAATTCTGACTAACCGAGTGAAGAAGACAGCTCAGTGTTCTATGTAATGACCTAATTAAGTGTTTTTTACTTCTTAACTCTTGATTGTCTAATGATATTGATGATGATATGCGTGTATGTGTGTGCTATAAATTTTATCGATGACTTAGCGTATTTGTTCCTCACAACTGTGAAGTATGTGGGATTTCTCTTGAACAATACACGAGCTTTCCTGTCTTTTCAATGCTTGTTTAGCTTTCCATTTTCAACCATTGCTGTCATCATCACCATCTTTTAAGCTGGTCGCGACGGTAAGTTTTGGCTTGATATATCCCCTTTATGTCACTTCTGTCCTACTAACTTTTTACCCAACTTTTTGAATGCTTCGTAGCGAAATTCTTATTAGCAGTCTACATAGATGCTTACTGTGTTCTGTTATTTCATAAAATGAGTGTCCTTGATTGATCTCGTGTTTACAATAATACAGTCATGATGTGATTTTGGTTGATGATGGCTAACAGTAAAGTCTAAGATGAGCATTCCGTTCTTTTTTGAAACTTGTCCACTAGATATATTTATATTTTAATAACTAGTGGTGATCCACTGGAACTTTAACCTAAAACACATCGTTTTAAACGCGGATCACGAGAGCCATCTCTTGTGCGACAAGTGTCAGCTGTTATTCGTTGAAATTTTCATCTTGTAATTCTTGTTAATTGACCACGTTGGAAGGAATTGTCCCGTTTTTGTTGACATATCGGCTTCTAGTCATGTTGTCTGATTTAAATGACTTTTGTTGCTTTTTCCTGTTTAGTAAATTATTCAGTGTTCCATCTGAAAGTTTTCGGGTTTGATTTGCTGCTTCAGTGCATCAGTATGATGTGTTTAATTGCCTAATACTTTCGCTTCGATCAACAGTCCTGTGTGAGGGGAAAAAAGTGCAAAGCATTTAGCACTTTGTAAGCAAAAGTGGTAGCCACATATCTCGTTTTAAATGAAGCAGGAAATAAGTCAGTGAAAGGAAATAAACAGATTCAAATAACTATCACTAGTAGTCGTAAAACTATACACAACAAACAAAAAATCATAGTGATGTGTAATTTATTCTTTTACATAAGAAATTATGGTGCATTGACGCCGCTCTCAGGCACTATCCATTTTTTTAATAAACACGGATGCTTGACTGATCATAAGTAGCTATGATCAAACACATATTAGTGTTGGTTGGAATTTCCCTAAATCGTGTACATTTGTATTCGTTGATTTTGAGAAAGACTATATTTCCTCAAAGTCCTAAAACAACAGACCTGTTCATTCAGTTTACTTTAAGGTAATTAGGTAATTTTTATGTTCTAAGGGTAAGTGCTTGAAATTCCTCGGTGTAACGTAAGTTTAATTACAGTCTGCTTGTCTATAAAGTGAATAAATACTCTATTTTATTTAGACACATCAGGTGACAGTTGATGAGTTATTGTGTTGGTGAGATATTGGCGTCTTGACAAGGAATCTTATGTTTCACTATTACAAGTTTAAAGAAGCTAAAAAAATCTCATTGACTGAAATCAACTTTCATACAATCTGTCTCGGTTTCCATCTGTATTCCACCTACTTTCTCAAGTTTGACCTTAGAATATCATGAACCCTTAAAAAATTAGGTATGCTCCGCCCGCTCCCCCGTTACGTAAAGCTGCACATCCTTAGACGCTTGCGGTGAACACATCCCATGGAAAGAAAATCTTTGTCGGGAACACTAACTGCTTATACTTTGAATAATTAGACGTATTCACTTATCTTCAACATCAGTGGTGACAGTTCACGGAAATTTTACTACCTCCATCTCTAGCTACAAATTACCCACCCTCCCTATTTATATTTTTTTATATTCTCCCTACGAACAATCTGCACTGCAACCTTTTGTAAATGTATGTAGTTGTAAACTGTTGGTTAGATGTCAGTGTTGGTGATTACTGATCGTAATCTTTTTTTATTGTAGCCGTTTGATTCAACAGGTAAAAGTGTAATAGTTGGTGTTTATCTAAATCTCCACCTGATTCCCTCTTTTCAAATCTTCTGGTCGTGGTTTTTTTGAGATCAAATTGATCGTTACATTTTGTTTCCTAAATTAAGTTCCCTTGATAAATTTCGATAAAAGAAGTAAGACGAAATTTACGGTATGAAATGATACAAAATGATGAGAACGTGTGAAATCTAATGATACCATTTTATACTGCAAATTTCATCTTCCTTTCTTTATCGATATTTTGTTTCCTTGAAAAATTCTAAAATCAATATGCATTTTGATTTGGTCAGTCAGTCAGTGTTTATTTTGCAGTGTTTCCTTTCTTGTAATGTATATTTTTCTACCTAACTATCATATTTCGCTTTTTACTGTGAAAAAAGTTGTCCCTTATCGTTTAGTTATAGCTTATCACACTATGAAATCCAGTGTTAATTTACGTGTGCGCATATATCAATAATGGGAGAAGGAATAGAAAGCATACAATGAAATGATGGTACAGTGATAAAGTAAAATGCACCTGCCCTTCATAAACTACACAGTTTTGTCATAGATCAGTCGAAATGAACTTTCAATTTCTAAATGCACCTGTTACTGTTTCATCTGTTTCACTAGCGTGGCATCCTCCATAGTTGTTTGTATGGACCGTGTAAGAGGAGTGTGTAGTCACTTCTTACGATCTTCGGGATTGCGAGCATCACAAGTATTTATGTAATAATTGTTTATCATCACCTCCATCCATTACAGTACCATTTGGTTCTTTCGCTTTCTGTCCGTCTTAGGCCTACGTACTTCCGTATGAGGTTCTGCGTTTATTTGTTTGTGTTGACGACTCGTACGTAAGACGATTGTATAAGCTGGTATTATGAAAACAATAAAAGTCGCAACTCAACGCTATATATTGCTGTTTATCGTCGTGTCTAACTAGATTAGTCCTCTAAGTTATGGCGTACCATCAGAAATTTGAGTAAGAAATGACTTAACAAAGTGAGTGACTGAATTGTTAGTTGTTTTGAAGGAATAACTAGTTCGAAACGAAAATAGGAAATAAATAGTCTTGTACTACTGCCACTTTTTCAATGGTAATAATTTATATTCTATCTTTGAATCTGAGATATTGGTGATTTTTCTTTTGATATCCCACCAACTTTCTGTTTTTTCTGTGGGTTTTGCTATTTTTCCTATTCTTAATTCATCTAGTCGGTTTCATTCCGAAAAGACAATTACAAATTCACGCTTGACATTATTTCCTTTTCTGTTTCATAGTTCATACTGAACATAAAGAAAATGTTTCACAACTTTTGGGAATATTGGAACAAGGTGCATGTGAATCGGGATTCTATTTGCACGACAATTCTTGTTATTCTTTGATATCTACACAGGATTTACTGCGTAGCCCAGTTAATTTCCGGGATGATATAAGTGGTCGTTGTTTACTGTCTACTCATTTCACTGGTGCTCAATGTTTTTCACGACCTGAAATCTCTGGTACTATTTATTGCCCTGTGATTGCAACTCCACATGGAGAACTTGAGGCTTCATTTATGCGTATTTTAGCGCGAACATTCAGCTCTTCTGACAGTGTTTGGATTGGCTTAAAACTAAACCGTACATATTCATCGGTAAGTGTGTGTATTATCTTATCTACCAGTTGTATTTAATAGCTTTTAGTCCCATCTGTTTTAGACCATAATCTGAACCACCTACGAAAAACAGATTTTCAATATATTGAGCTAGGAAACCTACTTATTCCCTGAGGGCTAACGAGACTATCCATATGCCCTTTCTAAAACAGATGGGGTGAGGCCCAAATCAGGGATCCATCGAGTGAAAGTCGACTTCCCGAGCCAACTGACCATATCCCTAAATCAGTCAACACCTATTTTACTAACCCTCAAAGACAGGTCCTAACTATAATTTCTCAGCACTTACCTGGAGATGATTTAACAGCGAATGTGGAATTAAGTAAAACTTCATGCATTTATTCCCCTTGATGGATTTGAATAAAGCAAGAACAACAGTGGTTTATGCAGAATAATATGGTACCATCATTTATTTCGTTGGCTTCTCATCAGCTGCTTACAGCCTAAATAAATTATGAGGTTTAAGTACAGAAACGTTTTAACAAATTTTGCATGTTGTCAGTTGACAGAAAGTTCCACAATTAGTAAACAGTGTTCAGAAAATTGCGCTTATATAGTTTTTACACAGGCAGTTCAAGTTAAACCAAAATAATTGTATGCATATAATGGTAAAGGAGTTACATAATAAAGATGAGATATGTGTTAGAGGCATAGTGACTAATAAGTTAGGTAACACTGTACTGGGTTGAGCTCAAATCATAGAAACAAGAGACAAGCAAAATTACAGATTATAAAAGGAGGGTGATGTTATAGACAAAGATTACGTAATCAGATGAGAAAAAAAAGACATCCAGTTACCAAGGCAAGGAAAGACTGATAACTGCCTCTTTCTGAACACATAAATCTGGTTTCAAGCGTTTGATAAAAATGGCTTCGCCAAACTTGAGGAGAATGGAGCTCCTTTGTCTATTGATAATTTTGAAGGATTTCTCGATTTCCACTTCATGACCCGTGTCGAGATGTCTGGTAATAGCGCTACTATAAGGATTTGTTCCCTTGAGACGTAGGCTTTTCGGCACATGTTCAGAAAATCGGAGGTGTGCCCTTCTTTCTGTTCTCCCAGTGTAACTGCTCCCGCAGATACACGTAAATTTGTATACACAGTTGGAGTTAACATGAGAAGGGTATCTATCGACTTTTGACTGCACCAAAGAGCATGTTGTTCGATGGACTTAGCTGCAGGATAGGCTCTGGCTAGTGACGTTCTCAGTCTTCTGTTGACCCTTTCTGCAATGTCTTCACCTTTAAAATCTAGTTGAATGAAGACAGGCTATATCGTGAATTGGCAGAAGTTAGAATCCAAGGACCATTGGATCGGGTCCCAGTGGCTCAATGGTCTACGAGCTCGCCTTGTAACCAGAAGGTCCTGGGTTCGAATCCCTGTGGGTGCGTACTGATGAAGAGTCCCAAACTAGGACGAAACAGCTGTCCAGTACTCCCTGGTTTTCCAGTGATTCTCTAACTGATGTTAGCTCATGATGAAATCCTCCATGAAATAATCATTTGTTAAAATCTCTGTCGTTTGTTTCATCAATGCTCAGATCTCTCTTTATCGGTAGAATACTGTTGGGGGACTTTAACTAGAGTATTTGTTTGCTGGATTTCATCCCATCAATGAAACAATGAGTGTATTTAGCACTTTTAAGTAAACAAGAAAATACTATCCATGTTCCACGATATTCAATTTTACCAAACACAAATAATAAGTCTTTAACTAGAATAGTTTTGTAACTTTTTTTGGTGATCAACCAGTTTGTTTAAATTCAGAGCAAACATTTTCTACAATTCAACTTCTTTTTGACTTCATCTCCTCGTCTTTTGTGTCATATTTTCGGAGTTAATTTGTCTTTTTGTTATTCTCCTCCTCAACTCTGCGTATTACACCTAGCCTCTCTTAAGCCTTAGATTCTTTTTCTACTTTTTCATTTTCTAATTGTGTCTAAACATCTCCCTTTCAAAGCACTTGTGATAATGAGGCGTCAAATGACAAGCCTATGTTAACTTTATGTATTGTAGGATGTACAAGCAAGAGTAGTGCTGCGTATACTAACCGAATACTGAGAACATTCACTGTTCTATTTTTGTATTCACCCACCTTCAAGTTTAACATGCAGTGGATGTTGCAGATGGCGTGCTCTACACTGTCTTTTCAAGCTTTCGAATGAATGAAGAAAAGGTTATGGAAATGCTTCCATACATTACTGGCATTTGTAGCAGTTGAATATGAACACAGTATTATTATTCGCTACTGAAGGAATACTTATCGAGAAGGATTAGTTGACATATTATAAATTCATTTTATAAATCGAGGAAACCTTTGAGGCGCAATTTATGATATCAAATGTTAGGGTGACTTAAGCGACTGTGAACAGTGTTTCTCTGTCTTAATGGCTAGCTATTTATTATTTATTTAAACCCAGAAAAAACTTGGTACAATATGGCACCAAGAAAGACGCGTCACACAATAATAATAAAACAACATAGATTAAAAGTAAAAATATAAGTAGAAAACGGATAAAGAACTTCATCTGGAAGGAAGACAGTCAAACTTAACAAGTTCGTTAACTACCATCATGAAGAAAAGAAAGAAGGAAACTGCAACACGTTCTCCATTGGTTACGATTCTTGGCCATATCCAGTAACGTTTCGAGCCATCGATTCGAGCCTTCTCGCGGACCCCAACCAGGGAGTCGTGACGCACCAACCGATGCTAATCTAGCACAAAAATCCTTCATCCCACGACGCCACGTCATGGACTGACCACCCCTTGGCCTTTTCCATCCCGTCCCAGGGCTAGCGAACAGAGACCTGTACGGAAGCCTCTGGGGTGACTTTCGCAGCACATGTCCAAGCCACCGGAGCCGTTGTTTTCAGATGACGACACTCAATGGTGATCTCCACTGTGTTCACACGCACGCCGCCGAACCTCAGAATTACTGACGCGATGTTGCCATCGAACGCAAGCAATCCTGCGGAGACAGCGATGATCGAACACGCAGAGTCGCCGCACATCCTCAGCTCGGAGACGCCAGGTTTCACAGGCGTAGAGCAGGGCAGCCCGCACCGAAGCATTGTATACCCGACTTTTGACAGCCAGGCTAACGTCGCGACGGCGCCAGAGGTGGCTCAAGTTGATGTATGCCACCCTAGCCTTCATTATACGGTTGGAAATCTCATCCGTCACCCCTCCGCCAGCACTCACACAACTACCCAGGTACACAAACTTATCAACAACTTCAAGCGGTTCACCCGCAAGAGTGAGTGCAGGTACAGGCTCCTGCCAATCTTGTAACAGTACTTTGCACTTAGACGGCGCAAAGCACATACCATACTTACAGACACTGATCGCCAACTGATTAAGTGCGATTTGGGCAGCCTGCATGCTATCGCACAGTAAGACGATATCGTCTGCATACTCGAGGTCGAAAAGTCTATCTCCAGGTAGCAGATCTACACCACCTTCACGCACATCCTTCAGAGCTGACTCCAGAATGTCATCGATGGCAAAGTTAAAGAGAAACGGAGAGATTGGGCAACCCTGTCTAACCCCACTGTTGGTTGGGAACAGTGGTGATAGTTGGTTGTATGCCCTCACTCTACCTGAGGTGTTTCTGTATAGGGCTTTCAGGATGTTAACAAATTTCTCAGGTACACCTCTCTCTAACAGACAGTTCCAGAGCACAGTTCTGTCCAACGAATCGAAGGCAGCCCTAATATCAAGAAACACAACGATCGTTGGCCTGCAATACGTGTGGCGGTGTTCCAACAACTGACGAAGGGTGAACACCTGATCAATGCATCCACGACCTGAACGAAACCCAGCCTGCTCTTCGCGAATCAATCCTTCACGTATTTTGCACAGTCTGCGAAGCAAGACAGCAGCCAGTATTTTAGACGCGACTGGTAACAGACTGATACCCCTATGATTGTCACACGAATTACGTCGACCCTTTTTAAAGATGGGGACGATAATGGCTTCGTTCCACATTGATGGTAAACTCTCAATCTCCCGTAACTTACTGAACAGCCCGGCTCTTTTCAAAGAGCCGGAGGTAGATTGTCTGGGCCGGGCGCCTTATGGCGTTTCAGAACTTGGAGTTCCTTACGGATCTCCGCTTCGGTGGGTGGGTCGGTACTAACCGACCAAGGAGCACTGGGGCTAATGACAGTAGACACTGAAGCTGGTGGCCAGCTAAACTGTTTCCCGAAGTGCTCTGCCCAGCGTTCCAGGCGTCTTTTCAAGCTGGTAATTGGCGTGCCATCTGCCTCACAGACCGTCTCGCTGACACCTTGTTTCTTGCTGCCAATGAGTTGAAACAGCTTCCGACTGTTGCCAGATGCAGCAGCTGACTCCATGTCACACGCACGTTCTGACCACTAGGCCTCGCGGCCCGTATGTAAACACTGTCTTTTCTTGCGCATGAGTGCCTTTCGCTTATTGTTGTATTCCCTGCTAGCCGAAATGGACCGGCGTTCATCCAGGAATAGAATTAAGAAAAGTTTAAGAAACAGTCTAGGCAATAGTGTTAGTGTTACCTACGTCCTGGAGGTAGAATACCTGCAAGAGAAAATTTAATTCCTATTTCATGATTTTCGAACCCGAAAAACAAATGCCGGAGGCCTGTCACACATTGTGTGTCTGGAGACAGAATCTGTGTATTTTCGTTCAGACACAGAAGCTTATCACCATGAGACCAGTTGGGTATATGCTATTTAGGTCTTTCATTTTCTGAATACTTCTATCCTGAACAAGAAGACACCACGGCCTACTTGGTGGTCGCCGGAGGAAAATATTCTGTTGCGGTTACACCTCTATTCACCTTTGTTCTCAGATCTCCTCCTCCATGAAATATTCCACTTACCCTATCAGGGTAATTGTTTTTAGTTTAGTCTCTACCCAGCTGACTGTTCTGTAGTAACACTCGTTCTAGCCGACATAGCTTACTGAGTCACTGAGATATCCAAGACCTGCCACCGTGTTATAGTAATAGCGATCAGTCAGAAATGATTAATTATCTCACCTTGATATAAGTATAAAACTTGGGCACTTATCCATAATGGAATTATCTCACCTCCATATTTTGTTTGGAAAAGCTTTCCCTATTATCGGTCAACCTTTTCAGTGTGTGTGTCTGTGTAAACAATTGTATTTTTTCTAGGAAAACATAACATTTATAAAATTATATTTGTAAAATCTCGCCGAAATTAAAGTGATTAATTCCAACGTTTCGTTCGGCAATCTGGTCCGAACTTCTTCAGGGGAATTAATCGAAATTAACATAACAGAGGTTTATATGTTCATTTTATATATAAACCTCTCTTATATTAATTTCGATTAATTCCCCTGAAGAAGTTCGGACCAGATTGCCGAACGAAACGTTGGAATTAATCACTTCAATTTCGGTGAGATTTTACAAATATAATTTTATAAATGTCTACTTCTCACTCGGCGCTCAATTATTTTGCAACTATCCGGTCAAATCTTGATCACAGTTCATATAAAAAACACATAACCTTTTGAAAATCCTACAAGTATTCATCATTTCAGTTTGTTTGTTTCGAGATGTATGCACCTGTTTTCATTATTCATCAATTTTCAAGCTGTTTATATCGTATGCGAAGAATGCTTGTTCTTTTGTTTTTATCTTTAATTTATCTATCGAATGCGAATGCCCTCGTACTTGGTGGACACTAATAAAGTACGATCTACTGAACAGATCTGTGAAAATTCCTAGCTTTCTTCCTTCCTCCACAATGATAGATATTACTACCAGATTGGTATAAGTGCCTTGGTAAATAGAAGAAAAGCTTGGTATTTGTCGCCATTAAGTTATAAGTCCAAGTATGTCAGACAATTGTAGTCCCGTTGACTTATTTGATGTGGACCACTGCTTAGATTTTGATTATTTTGTCTTTTGCTTTCTGTTTCAGAGTCACCTTTTATCAGAAGATGGTTCTTTACATGATACTTCAAGTTTAATGGATTTTGATGGACTATTCCAATATCAAGGCAGGCAAAATCAACAGTTTCTCTATGATTGTTTTACTATGCCGACTCATGGAGGGAATTTAATTCGAATGAAAAGCTGTTCATCTCATTTACCTGCAATTTGTACCTATACTTTGAGTGAGTAAGAAAGAGGCTATAATGAATTCGTGTTACAGAATTTTGCATATATATATATATCAATTGAAGTTCTGCTTAAGGTATGGATGTATCCGAAACTATGTGATTCATCATAGAACATATCACCTATTGGTTCTGGTGATCCGGACAGTGGAATTCAATTTAAAGTGACCTATACTTGCCTGTATGACCCACACCTATTTCGTCGATTGGTTTCTTTATTTAACCTGAAGCCTCATATTTAGTGTTATTGCATCGCTCACTTTTGTGGTTGCACAAGACGCGAAGAACCCGGTTATTCACCGAATCAATGTATATATTGCTATTATGGTAGTCCTATAAAGCATTGTCCGTGATATGCAGGCACAAAGGAGATGAATTATTATTTAGTCAACCGTAATCAGTGTCACCATTAATAATTTACCCCAGCAAAATGATATATGCTTCAATGCGGCCCTTTTTCCCACCTTGACATTAGATGCATTTCAGTTTTATTTTCTAACGAAATTCATAAGCAAATCTGTGAATCGCTTCTTACGTACTTTGATGTCAACCACCTATGTTATGTTGATTTTATAACCTGGAAAGTCTCACAACACATGTATGTCAACATATGATTGACTATATCCTCTAGATATTCCACATACATCATTTTCAATTGTGGTATTTGATAAGTTGAGATATGGAAAGTAATATGTCACTAAATATATCCTGCAGAATAGTGATCGGTGGAGCATTGAATTTGTCGACGTCTAATGTATAATCGGTCTAAAACCAAAGTGAATGATAACACTTCTTCCTGGATGTTGTAATAACTTTTCCATAGAACTTCTAGATTACCATCTTATATCAAACAAGTTTTGCCTCATGAATTAGGTGTTTTGTGCAAGTCCGTCTGACTTCGGATAACATCAGATATAGGAGTTGTCACTGCTCACTTTAATTCCAATTGCTGTAATATGAGTACGATTTTCAGCTGTCCACCATAGGATGTATGTACTACTCAGCAGTTGGCTCAATCCTCCTTTATGGCTTGAAGTGAGATATGACCACTGAAAGTGGAAGATATGAAAAGACTAGCTATCTGTCTTTGATCATAGGTATCTGAGTTCTGTCTCCCGTGTTACGTAGCATAATAGGGTGAGCAATATTGAGGTTGTGTCCGTCCACTGCTAGGTAAGGAGGGAAAATCAATTGACCAGGCTGTGAAGCTGCACGATTGAGCTTAGGGCATGTGTTAGGCATGCCTAGAAACCATCTGTCGCCTTCCTCGACCGACGAGCTATGTTAGCTGACACAGGGTAGTCAGGTTGGAAAAGAGCTAGTGGTGGCCAAACCGAAACATGACTTCATCAGTCAATGAAATACACAACAGTTAGTTTGAGTCAGCCAGCCAACCACGTAGGAAAGTGTAGACTTCCTGACTGCCTGGTTAGGGTCCTCAGGATGGTCAAAACCAATGAAGACTTTAGACTATTGGTGATTGGCTGAAAATCGTTCTCAATGGTTGGCGTAGATGTATTTAGTATTTGTTATTTGTCATATGCAATAAAACTCTATTGTTTTCCATATTACCATTCTTTTTCTTTCACTCACTCTTCTGTCTACTATCTCTCTCTTTCTTTTGAATCTCTCTTTACTCTCTTTTGCTTTGTGTGGCACACTACATGGAGTGTGGCAACTCGCACTGCTGCACATTTGTTGAAAGTTCTGTGTTGAAACCAGTCAGTCAGTAGTATGACTAATGCAACAATTTCCGTTGCCAAAGGTTTTCACCCTAACGTTAATCGCAATAGCACACATACCGAAACACGTGCTCAAGTACACACATGTGCAGGTTTTTATGCGAAGAATATGCAAAAAGTTAGTGTCGCGTCGGCCGTTTTGCACTAAGACTGTTGTATAGTGAACTCTTTATTATTAGTGTGGTTTCCGTCGGCATGCTTAACGTTTTTGCCGTTTTTTATTGTCACCTCAATTTCACTTGCTTTTATTCTACTCTGTTCTAATGTTTTACGGTGACGTGTAGAGTATGGTAACTGTAATCCGACAGACCTTTTTGATTGTTTTAATGATAATAATGGCAGTTCTAAAATTATTATTTTATTGTTAAAGAATTAATGGAAGAAGGTAGCAACAATAATTTGACCTGGTGATATGATTATTATTGAGGTTTTATTTATTATTATTTTTTGGTTTGTAAGGATTAGATTATTATGTTAGTAATGAACTGTGTACCGTTGTTGACTACTTCAATAATTGTTGATAGTTCTTGTTGGAACTCGTTGGTTCCTAACAAATTTCTAATCTTAGAGGTTATAATATAATAAGTCATACCCTTATTTTAATAAAGCCGTTCTGTTTTAGTATTTTTCTGTTTTTCTTCAAGATTTCAATTTTCTTGTTATACTATTAGCCTTACTTCTTTGCTTACACTCGTTCAACACACTCCACCGTTATGGAGAGTAATAATTTTTCCAGTTGTTCTGAAATAACGATATGTTTTGTTGTGACGACACTAGTTGTGTAGGTGCTACTGTAGCGGTAACACTGCAATCAAATTTGTCATTAGAATCTGTATCGCCTAACCAAATCAATTTGCATTTGCAAAGTTCGTTGACTCTGCGTGGGGGTATGTGTGTTAGTGATAGAGATGTTCCCTTGAGAAACAATTAAAGGTTTTCAATAAAACCAATGAACTTAGAAGAAAATAATTCTACATTGTATGTACATTAAGCATGATGGAGCTAAATAGAATTGGGGGGGGGGGGAATGAAAGCCCCCACAGAAGAGGGAAATTTATACTATGTCCCAATTTGTGAACTGCATTCTATCCACGGTTCAAGATTTTTCTGTTTTGGTATTTCTTCGTTTGATTATGGTTTCTGTTTAGGGGTGATCGCTTCATATTTATGTTGATGTACTTCCATTGTCTTCAGGCGGATTTTGTGCTTCAACGGTATCGGAAAATGAAACACCTAAAAATACGTAATTCCTAAGCCTCATCTGTTTTCCCTCTATAAACAAAATACCGTATCGTACATCAGTGTTCATACAAACAAAAATCAAATGAATAAGACGATTGATAGTTCTTAGTAATTTTCGTCATAAATCAACGTGGAGTGGTTTGTGTTTACGGATTATGGGAGTGAGGAAAGAAAAAGACTTTTGAACATTGATTAGCTTTTTGCATTTTAGTCTAAAACATGTAAGGAATTGATTTCTGTGCACTCATCTCATATAGAAAATGGATCTGTCATTCGATAGGTGAGCAATCATCACTGACTAGTTTAAAAAATGTTACCCTTGTTTTCTTCTTCAATACTATGCACTTATTTTATACTAATCTTTGAAGTACTTTCAGCCAATTTATCATTCTTCTTGTGAATCTTTTATTTTCAAAAAATCCTTTTTAGCTTACAGTAAAATCGTTTATTGCATATAGTATATCCGTGCACTTTCTAGTTTGTCATCAAAGTCTTCCACTGAGTTTAGAGAATACAATAACACAAGATATACCTAACTGAGGTTCATTGATAGAATGCTCACCAACCCCACACGATTGGGTCTAAGTTTGATTTCTGGCCGACGCACTCCAAAATCTCGACTCATTTACTAGCCGTTAGTAAACGCAGAAGAGTGACAAATTTGAGTTAGCGACCTCACCACTGAATCTTCGAAACTTGAAGCCTAATGTTCCACTTGGAGTGTAAGTAAAAATTTGAGGCGTTAACAGTTGAATTCCTACGCCCGTAAACTTATATTAGTGATCCATAGTTCATTTATTATAAAAATTTGATTATTTTGATTATTTGGTTCACTATTTTGTAATTTCTCTTGTCAATTTATCACTTTTGTGATTAATTTCGCTCGATATGTTTGCTAGACAAGACCGATATTAACACACATAACGAACATAAATCGTCGACTCTTGAAGTCATTGAACCACTCTTAGCTTATATATGTGCTTTTTCCTTCTGTTTTAAATCCTCTCTAGAAAGTAAAGTCTCACCTGTAAATGTTAAACACACGGCTGACCTACCACCGTGTCCAACGGGTTGGATATCATTCAAGGATAATTGCTACTGGTTGCCATTTCCATTGGTAAGGTTGGGGTGGTCGGAGGCAGAACGTACATGTCAATCACAAGGCAGTTTACTTCCGAGTGAATCACCGATTCTTGCGCATTTGGCTTCTATCCATTCATCTGAAGAAGCACAATTTCTCACAAGTCTATCATTGTCATTATCATTTTGGACTGGTTTAAAACTATACAGTATGTCCGTGTTCTTATTATGTTTACACTTGTTTGCTTGTTTTCGTTTCGTTATAAAAATGATTCTTTAGGTGGTGGTCTAGGAGGTACCCACACCCAATCACTTAATGGGTAACTGAAGTCTTTTAATTTGATTTTTCATGTGGTAACCGAGTTCTTTTAGCGCAGCATAAAATCAGTATTTACCGGATTTCAGTACCAAAAGTTCCAGTCTGTGTTGTATAAGAGGAGGAAGCCCTTTCAACTTTGTAGGAATTCATCAGAAAGATGCATCTATCAATATTAGTGAAAGGAGCCTACACTTAATAGGAAATTCGAATTTGCGACATGGATTTCACTGTAGAAACATTTAGTGCCATTTAGTTGTTGTATAAATCATATTTGGTAGGAAATTTGCATGCAGTCGACTTCAGTGCCATGAAATCAACACATTGTCTGTATATTAATTTGTTTTCTTCCCCAGTGAGTTCTGACAATCCACTTTCATCAACAGTGAGTTTAGCATGGAGTGATAAGTCACCATTTGATTATTCTGCATTTCAATCTCCTGCTTCAACAATACAACAAAACGGATCTACTTCGCCGAATTTACTCAGTCATCTAGAGAATCTTGAAAACTGCATTGCAGTCAGCGGTGAACATAATTATTGGGATATTGAGAATTGTATTGAAGATAAAAGTTTTATATGTCAGTTGCCTAAAACTGCACTTCTGCCTTCTACTGTCAAGATGCCGACAGGTTAGTACATTGTGTATAACTTATATGCATTCGCGTTTATCGAATATATATATATATATATATAATCTGCACATTGAAGGACCATTTTTACCTGCTAATCACTCAACACTACAAACTTTTGTTTCTCCTTGTCTTCACCTCCTACTTCTTACTCCGTCTCTTTGAGACGAGAACCCTACTAGTCCCCATCGTTATTTCAGTTAAGTTACTGACAAATACAAAACGTTCCTACAATGTCTCACAAACCGCATCTCTCCAGACTTACCGCGTTTATTGTCACCATATAGTCAGGTGCTAGCTAATTGTAATCAGAAGAAATAATGAAATTTGTAAACAGTAGTGTTGAGATGCAAAGAAAACTAAAAAATAAAGACAAAGGACAGAATAAGGCGAGTAAAATAATGCCTTGTAGATCTAAAAGACAGAAATTTAACGGTTGTGTTTCCTAGTCTCTTCAGTAGATGAGTTTCAGCCACAACTTGAAAATTTATTTGATCATCTTATAGACTGTTTATATCGATTAGGGTATCTGTCTTTTGTGATTGTCGATAAATAATCCCTCAAATATCACCATCCTTTATATAATAATAATGGGTATATCGCTTTGAGTTATGTACTCATCGGTTGCCATATATTCATATTTCTCTCTCTATGTATTTGTGTTAAGGTAGATATTTCGGTTAACTGTTTAGTGTAATCATTTAGCCAAGTGATATGGTGATGCTAATTGTTTTGACTTAACACTTTAGAAGGAGTTGATCATCACATAGTCCTGATCTTTGATCTTGTGTTTACTTGCACTCATCAGTCGGGTCTAACTGTAGCCTCAGAAGCACACTATGATTCGAAAACTTATCACCGAGTCTTACAAGGCATGACTAACTCTTTGTTCGATTACATTTTGCCGACGTGTTGGCTGCCTCGTCACCTGTCTTACTAGGACAGAACGAATTCGTATTTCTGTGACTGTCCCCTTCTAACAGAGTCACTCATTATTTTAAGCACTCGGCTTTCTGCCAACCTGAATTGAATGACTGAGTAATAACAGTAACACAATAAGCATGGTTCATGAGGAATTGGTTTCGGGTAACTAATTTCTAACTAAGCCAACTAACCACTGACATATCTCTTCAGTAATATTTATATGATGTTTTGATGGAATAGGATTTATACCGCATGTGTTTGTCACTCATACATTCAAATAAAGTACGTTGTTGTGTGATACACTTAAAACCCAACAAGTAATTGATTATTTCCCCGGTTTCAAGAGTTAATAATAGTTAGATCGCCTAAACTTCTAATTACAAACGTCTAATATCCAATTAAGACGTCTACGTTTTAATAAGTGGTCAGTTAACGTATATTCATAATGACTATCTGGAAACTGTTCTAAGACCACAGAGTGCCGCTCTCCTTTATGAACCTCATTCAACGCCTATATGACTATACCTCGTGCGAAGTGATTCATGAAAGAAAGCTCAGCAGAATCTTTGAAGCGAAGACCGAGTAAGACAAACCTGCCTTATATCACCGATGATGTTTGATTTTGATTTTTGATTTACAGCTTGATTCCACACTGTATTTTCGGTACAAGTATGGAATTTTCAGCATGGATATCGGTAGCCCAAATTTTGCAGGCCGACCATAGATATCAGGTGTGCGCCGGCGTGGGCTCGAACCCCGGACCGTGTGCATGGTCGCCGAGAGTCCTAACCACTGTGCCACCGACGCACTGATTGTGGTGTACTGGATGATGCGGCATACCATGCATGCGGAGCAAAAAGGCAGGAATTCGTTTCACTGACAATATTCTAGTAGATTTGGACTTCGCAGACGACTTATGTCTAATGTTATACAAAATTAAAGATCTACAGGTGAAACCAACAAGTTTGCAGAAGAAACAGAGAAAGCGGGACTTCAAATGAACTCAGAAAAGAAAAGGATGGGGATGATATAACAGCAAGCACCAGTCAAAATCAACGGGAGAAATTTGTAGGAACTCACCTCTTTCACTCACCTAGACAGCGTTTCAACAAGTGGCACATATAAGGATATTAAAGACAGGACAGACCTTCATTAATCTGTGGAAACCTACTTCACCGAGTATAAAGTGCAGGGTCGAAATATCCAACATTAATGTCAATTCAGTGCTTTTATTTGGTTCAGTGACTTGGCGCGTCATGTGAGACAGCTTCAATGGGTTACTGTAGACTTTCGTTAACAACTACCTTCGCTCCATTCTTACGATCAGTTCGCAGGTTGGAGTAGACAAACAACAAGGAACTGACCAAGAACCTATCGCCCAACAATATGCAGAAAGAAATGGAAATGAGTTGGATATACAATGAGTAGACCTTTGAAGTAACATCACGAAAGTCTTTTCAGGTATTCTATTGGCCTTGTCTATTTCTCATCCAGATGTACTGAAAACTAGTCGACTCTGCTTAAGACCATCCCTGGCTACTCAGGTCCTACGTAATCTTAATTTCATTGATAAGAATGACAACTGTCTTGTGCAAAAGTACTTTTTTCGTTTGATTAGTTAAAAAGAAACCAACTATTGTCTCTCGACAGGTTGAACAAAAGTGTACATAGGGTGTTTGTAGAGGTTAGAAATTGTCACAACTTCCATAAGTCTTGAAAAACCACTATTTTCCAGATGTGTTTATCTGAGACAGAAATAAAAAATATCCCATCATCAGATGGTGTACATAGGTGGGAAAGAGGAGAAGCAGGTTAGGCAAATTTTCCAAAAATATACCTGATTGTTTTTTCCCACAGATGTCCTCACTGAACCTTCACTTAGGCTACTGAATGTTACTCTCTGTCTACTGCAATCACATTATGCGGTCAGTAGTCACTGTTATGAAGGGGGCTATAGAGGTTACTAAATTGTGTACTCTGCACATTACATTTCTATCAGTAGCACCACGTTAACCTGTTGTGTAAACTACATAATGCTGAACGTTTAACACTAATACGAAACTACAGTATAACAGGTACAGCTTCACCAAGTGCACATGTTTGCTGTTCGTATCATTCGTGTGTGTATCTGTTTGATAAAACAAGAATTCGCTTTTCTTTTCTATCTTTCGTCCACAACGATTCTCATCTCTCTTGTGGTATAATTTATACTTACAATGTAATTATTTGAATTCAATGAGAGAGAAAAACAGTAAGGGGACAAACTGAATCAATATACTATTTATGTATACTCTGTATAGATATACCATGTTTCTGGCTGTGACATTTGAGCACCTTTTGTTTGTCGAGTATGATTACTATTGTTATTATTCCCTTGGGTTCCGAGTCGAACACTGGGCTTCAACAACACATCTCCACATTGTTACACTTTCTGCTGTCCCCTTCAGCTAGACTCACAATCGCCCATAACACCTCATCTCCTCCTCTCACGATCTCGTCAATGTCACCCTCGCACTGACAACCCACTCTTCGCCCCCGATTCGGGTTTCCCTCGAGCGGTGGCCTAACACGATGTCATTCGACGGTCTCCTCAGTGTATGCCCAATCCATCTCTACTTACCCTTACATATTCCGTGTCATAGTTTATTCCTGATGATTCTTTCTGGCCAGCTACTTGATGTTCAACATGTAGCCAGCTTAGAGAGCTGTTGCTAAAAGTCTCCCGTAGCCTGTTGAAAATACTTTTCGTGACTCCCGCGCCGAGTTTCTCACTCATATAGAAGGAATGACTGACTTCACATTTGTGCTGAAAATCCTAATCGTATGCTTTATGCTGAGGCGGGGTGTAGAAGATTTCCGAAACCAATTTCAGATTGATGAATAAGTATCTTACCTTTCAGATTCTGACTGACTGACTGACTGACAGGCTGGCTTTCACCCGTTCCCCTGGGTGTGATTGAAACAATGCTTCCTAGATAAGTGAAAGAAGGAAGCAACATCTTTCAAATCTCTCCCGTTCATAATGATTAGTGGTGTTTGTTGTTGCTGTCACTGTTGGTTGGTTATCTTCATCACCTCCGTCTTCTGTATGTTCACCGACAGTTCTGTCTTCGCTGCCTGCCTGTCTCTGGTGCCAAGTTGTTGGTTTTCGCCTACAAGTCTTCGAGTTTGTGTGACATTAAACATAAATCATCCACGCGTGAAATCCACATCATCTACAGTGTTCTTATCGGTGGTCCAGCGTATTCCTGTCTCCTCGCTCCCACTCACAGTCTGAGGCGTAATCCAGTCCACCTCATTTAAGAATATCATCGTGGGTGATAATAGGCAGTAAGTCTTGTCTTACTGTTGCATTCACTTCAAATGCTTCTCTGAATTTTCCGTTGTGGATCACTTGACACGTGGCATTGTCATGTAGCTGCTGAATGAGGTTGATAACGATTTGGGGCATTATCCTCCGTAGTGTTGACGTGGTTTCTAAATAACTTCTCGGTCAACGCTGTTTGGTGAAGGCCTTTTCGAAGTCGATTGTGAGTACATATGTCCTTTTATTTTCCTTCAATTATATTTTATAATAACAATTAAAGACGAATATTTACCTATTCTCTCTCTTATCTTTGTGGTTCAGGAGACAAAGTATCAGTCACTACTACCAGTCCTTCTACACCTGCTGGTTCTGTAACATGCTCGAACAAATTATTCCCAATAGCCAGCAAGATCGGACCATTTTGTTATTCTTTGGTGCACGGTCAGGCTGTGGATTGGAGTAACGCTGAACTTTCCTGTCGTAATATGGATCCCAATGCACATTTAATTTCGATTCATTCAGCTTTTCATTTAGATGAAGTGGTGAGTAGAGCTGACACAAAATTACAAATTTTTTATTGTTTATATCCTTCTCTCATATTTCATAGATTACTAGAGATAATATTTCTCATCTGACCAACTGTTCTGCCTTGCAACAGGAATACTGTGGTCACCACATATTGATGCGCTAAGATTAAAGATGTAAGATTTCAAGTGTTGATTTGTAGGGACTTGGTTGGTTTCAAGTTAGATTTGATCGCTTAGGGAAATCAGCTAGGGAATCACCAAAAATCCATTGGAGTGCTGAGCAAGCTGCCCAGTATTTCTGTAACTGATATCATCGCGTAATGAAATCCAACTTGAGATGTAAGATTAGTATGCATTTTGGTGTTGTTGAACTGCGTATGCATGCTGGAAGTGTTGGTCAAGCCAACGCTGCAACAACTTATCTGGTCCATTAATATGTTCTCGTCATTCAAAACTCCTTTTTGTGTCTTAACATCACGTAATTGAGCGGCCACCTTGAAATCACTGTTTTCATTCCCTACTTAACTATTTCTCTGTATATGCTGTGCGCACATAATCTATTCTGTCTTAAACCTTGTAGGCCCAGATGTGGTATGCTTACGTCTGTGAAGGCAGATAGGTGTAGTCGGAGTTGCACATCAATTCTTGCAATTAAAACATATTATTATTATTATTACTATTATTATTATTGCTATTCTTCATTTTAAAGACTAAAATTCTGCGACAGAATTCACCACAAACAGAACGTGGTACGTGGATTGGTTTGCATGAATCGAACTTCGCCTACAAATGGTCAGATCAGAGTGATGTCAATTACATTCCAATCTCAGCTGATATCAGTAAAGAAAAGAGACACTATCTACAGGATTGTTTCGCACTTTTCCCAGGTTTGTGAAGTTATTGTTGAATTGATGTCAAGTTGACAGTTTATTTCACTGGTTTTACGAGATACTTTGTGTTCTTTGTAGATTAACGGTTGAGGGTAGAAATTTGACGACTTCGGAAAGATATGATACCGTGTACTTGCACGTTGCGGTGCCTGGGTTTAGTGTGTTTGCACAAAAAAGTCCATTATTGTTATTATTCTTCAGTATAATCGTAGTACAAGGTGTGTTTCACAATAAAACACGTTATAACATTGTGAGTTTGGTTTAAGAAGAATAATTAGGAGGAACGGATGAGTATGCCAATTAAAGACACTCAAAAAGGCTTTGTCACATTGGATTATAGCAGCGTGATCTTGACAGTGGTTTAAATATCGAGTCAAATATCTGATAATACTGTGGTCCACTGAGTTGTATTATCTTGTGGGTGCACCGACGGATGCCTACTCAACACACGACTTACTTTCATCTTATGAGGTGACGTTATGAAGTGACCTGATCTCTGCTTCTTCCAACAATGAACAGCCTGGCTCATTGTTTTAGATACTCTACTGTCAACAAGTGGATCACGGTTTCCAATCTCGTTTAACCTACCAAGGTTTGGGCAACTCATTAGGATTACTAGTTCTTGCACATAATAATAGTTATGGCTTATTGTCAACTGCATGAAAAGTCAAATGGCTGTAAATAGGACTCATTTGGGAAATGGCATTCGTAACACACGTTGGTGGAAGATGGTCCTCCACCCTCCCCTACTTCGTCCAAACGCACTGACATACTCGTGCTTACATAGTTAATTATTTTCCATGCTAACTCTATGAAAATGATATTGCCCAGCTTAATCTTCAACTCGTGTTAACAAACGGATTCATGGGCTAAACGCTTTGATTATTGATCTTAATTAAATTATATGCTTAGTGTATTTGTTCATTGAAAAATGGAATTCAAAAGCTCCTATCATACCTCTTATTGCCTAAAAATCTCTTGTTTATTGATGTGTATACAATGCATGATATACTGTTTAAATTACCAAAGAGGGATAATATGTCGCACTGGTGAAAAATGTCCAATTACTGTTTTTAGCGTAATTTAAAAAGCTTTTGTTAAAGAGAATAGTGGGTTCCTGTCGTCTCAATGACCGTCAACGAGGTAGATGTTAATTCGCAGGTATTTGACTGGTTTCAAGTTAAGTGGTCGTAATTTGTTTGTTTTTTCACCTACTTCACCGCACAGACAGATCTCACTCTGCCTACGGGTATGGATATCTGAGCGTTTAAGTAATCACATTGTAGGTGTAAAATCCAGTTGACCTGAGTCCAACGAGTTTTCAATTTACCGAATCCACCTGATTTAGTTCATTTGACAATTATTCACATAGGCTATCTACAACAGTGTACAAATGGTCTTTGCTTCCTACTCACTGTTTCTCTGTGTATACATTGTATGGGTTCGACAATGTGACCAATGTCAAGTACATAGTACTTATTAGTGCCCACTGAATTTTATCAGTTACGTGTTCAAATATGGTCACATAACTACGTTACCCACCATCACAGTGCACCTTTAAATATTTGTAGATGGCAATCAGAAATCTATCATGACCTAGGCTCTCTGCTGAATAACACTTATCTTGCGACCTCGAAGGAACTAGTCCTGCCCTGTGTTTTGAACTGACGTCACTTCGCGCTGCGGTCAGCGATAGTTTATCGTTGAGCTATTTGCCTCAATAATCTCATATCTACTGAAGTCTATGTATCCGTACGTTCGTGTCATGTTTTGAACATTTTTTCTTTGTTGAGTATTAATTTGTTTAGTTGAATTTTAGATTTTTCCCGTCGATTGATTGGATATGTCGACCTGAGACCGAGCACTTTGGTCCAATCAATCGACGGGAAAATCTAAAATTCAACTGAATAATTAATATGACCCGTTGCACAAGAGGTGGCTATCGTGGCTCAAATGGTCTAGTGGATAATGCTTTAGCGTTTGAAACTATGGGCACTGGGTTCGAGCCTCAGTGGGAACATCATCACTCACTGAGAAATGCAGGTACATCCAGATGACGAGTCCCAAATAGGACGAAGTGCGCATCCTGGATTCCACTGCTAGCCACCATCCACCAATTATATTAATTTGTTTACTTGATAAATAATGATTTACTAAATGACCCTATAATGAGCATTGAATGTTACTTGAAAAATATCATCCATTGTGTATCACTGAACACTGTCAATCAACTCAAGCTGTCAACTTGTAACCATCAATCTACTTCACTTGCCAAATTTTCTACTTTTTTATATCTTTATTACTTTACGTCACCCTAGATAGTAACTCTTCGATGAATTGGAAAGCTGTCTCCTGTAACACACCATCCTTAGGCTTTTTGTGCCGTTTAAGTACTCATCCATCCACTCCGAGTCAAACAACCGTTCATGTACAACCATCACCTATAAAATGTCCATCTGGTTTTCGATTTTATCGTGATCGATGCTTTCAAGTAAGTTGGACACCAAGTATACCCTTAGATTTATCATGCATGTATGCAAAATAAAGGACTATGTGGATACCTTTTTTCATACTCATCCATCTCGAGCACGCACACACATCATCTTGCCATCATCTGTCTTACCACTTTTGAGAATTTTTATTACTTGTTTGTGTGGTTGTTTAATTAGTCTTTTTCTCTTGAGCGATTATCTAGAACGCCTTGATATGTGTTCTGTCAAACCTGGTCTGTTCATACTACTGAATGAAAAAATTCTTTGATTTCTCTTTCTTTCTCCTATGCCTGTTCGCACACGCATACACACACTTCTAGTCATATGTGTTGAGTAGTTCTTATTGATAGACTATAGCACACAAGTGTATGTATGTATGTGTGTGTGTAATCATAGCGTGTACACTGTGTGGCACTAATAAACTTGTTCATATTTATGTGTAATACCAATGCCTACTTGTTCAATATCGTATTGATTTATTGATTCATCGTGTGAACCATGTATTTTATTTGAAGGTGTGTGTGTCTAATTAAATGTGGGAATTTTTTGAGCTGTTTATTATTTTTATTACTTTTGAAAAAAAAAATAATTGCTGTGTAATTAACTAATTGATTGACTGTCTAATCTATATTTTCGTTTGTGACATTTTGTTAAATGTGTCGGTTGTAAATGGTGCTTTGTTAGTGTTTACTTTGCTAAAAACAACATGAATAAGAATAATAAACGACAGTTTATTAAAGTGAATTATCTACTGAGAGAGGTATACCCTTGCACTTAAACCCTTAGCTTAATTCTCATGCTTATTTTAAGTTGATCGCTTGTGTTAGTGTATGAAATTACCTCTTTTTGAAAATTAAAATGTGCAGATTGGTTAAAAAAGAGAATATTATTTTGTCAATTACTTTGCACTATGCGAAATAATATGAATACTGTGATAACGATATAATATATGATGGTTGAAAATGAAATGAAAATCAAGCTGTGAACTGGCGGCCAGACAAAGGCTATCTCAGACTGTTTTAGTTAGTCTTTTTATTTTAGTTTTCTAATCTACGACTTTTTCCACCTTTCACTCGTAATACAGTAGCTGAAGTTAGTTTCTAAGCTGTCTGTTGAACTAACCACTCTTTTTTCGTTGGTGTCTTTTTCCCCTTGATTGTGTCTATCTATACAGTTGGTCAGCAATCGATTTACGTGGAGTGAGGCTAACGACCATTGTCAGCATATCTTGAAATCAAATCGTGATTTCTCTGGATCACTGGCTCGCATTGACAATGACTTCGACCAACGTGAGCAGAATTGTTTGATTTCTATGATACATTCTACTAATTATGTAATAAATTCATTTCGTAGAGTAATATACTCATTTAATTTTTTGTGGAGCAAATTGCAGAAACAGATTTTTCATATATTAGGGTGAGTCATGCTTATGGTGTAGAGTATGATGATACTATCCAGTTTTGCAGACGGAAGTAAGTGGAATGGGACTCGAACCTGGGACACATTGACTGTCCATTGATTACTACCAGTGAAATAAGTTTGTAAATCTGCTTCATCTGAGATGTTTCAAGACATTGCTATATTGTCATTGTTCCCTTGGGTTTCTAGTGGAACATTGGTCTTCACCGGCACATCTCCATTTCTCTCAGTTTTCCGTGATTCTTCTCAGCAGGCTCCACGATTGCTCACAATCTTTAATCGCCTCAAATGATCTCCTCCATGCCTACCTTGCTGCTATTTCTTTCTGGACATCTGCTCCCCACTATGCAGTAAAGACAGGTGTTAATAAAAAGTATGCAGTAGCCTGATGGAAATGTCTTTCGTGATGTGTGTTTGCTAACCATATAGAAGCACTGACTTGGCATCAGTGTTAAAAATTCACGCTGATTTCAAATTAATGAAGATCAGTCTTGCCTTTACAACCCTGTCTTTGACATCCTCATCTGTTGAAATGATGATATGCGAAAGAAATGACTTCATTCGAATTTCCCCCATCTAATTTGTGTTTACATTATAAATTGTGGTCATGTTTTGTCATTTCTCTTTTTATCTCCTTTTATACCTCAGAATTCCTAGCCAGTCTATTAGACAACCTTGATCCAGACGCATCTGCAGTGTGGATTGGTTTGTACAGAAACTTATCACACGACGCGCATAGTTACAGTTGGTCAGATGGTGTCAAACCACAGTTTATAAAGCCTATACTACGAGATCATCAGTTTCCTGTTTACAGTCATGCTACCCGAATGGAATTAACTAAATCAATCAACATCAAGTCGATGAAGGTATGTTTTAGGATTGGATAGATTTCAAGATAAACGACGAATTGACATCGGTTAGGGAATCACTGGAAACCACCAAATCATAGACAGCTGTTTCCTTCTAGTTTGGGAGTTACCAGTAACTTACTGTGGGAAGGAGTTTTAGTGGGACTTTGAGTCCACCAAGTTGGGTGTGAGGATGAATACCCACTGATGATATAGACGGGCGTTGATGCCATACGCATTGCGAGTCGGTAAAAGTTAAAACTCATGCGTTGTTTGGTTCCGTCCTAGTGGTTGGATGGTAAATGGTCTCGCCCCATATATATATATATATATATATATATATATATATATATAGAGAGAGAGAGAGAGAGAGAGAGATCAGTGGCATCTACATATATATATACTACTGATAAATTTTTTTTGTTTGATTACAAGTTGATTCCACACTGTATTTTTGGTACAAGTATGGAATTTTCAGCATGTCATATCGGTAGCCCAAATTTTGCAGGCCGACCATAGATATCAGGTGTGCGTCGTCAGGGGATCGAACCTCGGACCATGTGCATGGTCGGCAACCACTGTGCCACCGACGCACAGGCCACAGTCGTTGTGATTGAATTGTTAGTCACTAGGCGATGGCTGATTTTCTTTCCTAGGACTTAAACGAGAGGAATATTATGATGGTGTTTAACTGATTTGTGGGGTTGTGTGAGTAGCTTGATATGATTATGAGCAGTAGTTTGTGCTCGAAACGTCATCAGTTAATATTACTGTATAACACTATGTAATTTATCAAAATAAAATCTTATCCATAATGGAGTTATACTCTACTACAATGCTCAAGTTTTATACTTATACCTCTCGCGTACATATGCACTCTATTACTTTTCTCTTGAATGCTTTTATTAAGTGTGGCAAGTTGAACCGTTGCACCTTTTATCCAAAGTTCTAGGTTGATAGTTCATTTGAGTTTTACCTAAGTTTCATTGTTGTTTCTTTCAAAAAGTAATTTCTTCGTGTTTTGTTCACTCTTCAAACTTTTTGGATGTTGTCAGCTATGTACTTCCATGCTTCGCTCAACCGATCCACGATTGAATGGAATTTGGTTGCAATGGTCATGTGATGAACCGATCTATTTGAGTAGTATATGCCAAGCATGGCCGATTCATACGAATATCTACTCAAATCGCAAATCCTTGATACCGTTTAAAACTGAATCGTTTTACTGTCCTCCAAATTTTCATCTTGGTACCACGGGTCTGTCATCAACAAACCCTATGATGACTAAAGCGTCTATTAAACTCTCAGAACCCATGTGTTATCGTGTATTGAGTAATACGGTCAAAGCTGACTGGGAGGTAAGCGTTAATATACATGTGATTGATGCACTGTTCTTATTTTATAATGACTTAAATGTCCACATCTATTGTTTTGTTTTGTGATTCTTTTTTATTGTCCTTTGTCTATGCACAGTTACATCTGTAGGAATTACTTATAATGGAAGGGTAATAACGAATTTATTGTACATAATGATTGCTATAAAAAACCTATCTGTCATAAGAACCAGAAGACGAGGGGAATTTTGTGAGAATTAACCTTGAAGTAATGAAACAGGAATATGTAAGTCTGTCTGTCTGTTTTCGACATAGAACTTTGCACAAATGTGCGGAAGTTCAAGTCGCCACATTCCGTGTAGCACGCGAAGCAAGAGAAGAAAGTACAAGAAAAGCAAATAGAAACAGTGAGCAGAGGTGTGAGACAAAGGAGTAATAAAGAAATACAAAACAGTTTCATTGGAGATCATAAGTCACAGGGAGTGGATGCATCTGCGCCACTGAGAACGATTTTGAGCCATGTCACCAATTGTTTCCAACCATAGATTTTTGCCGTCCCGAGGACCCCAGCCTGGAAGTCTACACCTTCCTACGTGGCTAAGACCAACTGTTGTGGATTTCATTGACTGATGCCAAGTTTTTGTTTGACCGCCGCTAGCTTTTTTCCAGCCTGACCCTATATCCGCTAACATTGCTCGTCGAGGGAGGCGATGGCTTGGCATACGTAACACATGTCCTAACCATCTCAGTCGATGTAGCTTCACGACTTCGTCGATTGATTTCCCCTGTTTACCTAGGACTCTACGCCTAACCTCCATGTTGCTCACCTTATTATGCCACTTTACACGGGATATAGAACGCAGGCACCTATGATCAAAGACAGCTAGTCTTTTCATGTCTTCCACTCTGAGTGGCCAGGTCTCACAACCATAAAGGAGGACGGAGCGGACTGATGAGCAGTACACCCGCCCTTTGGTCGATAGTCGAACATCTCGTCTACGCCAGAGTCGGCGTAAACTAACAAATGCGAAACGAGCCCCTTGTATTCGTGCTGAGATTTCGTCCCGATCGACAGAGTCGAATGCTGCCTTTAGGTCAAGAAATATAATGACTGTTGGACGCCGGTAGGAATGCCTATGTTCTAGAATCTGTCGGAGGGTGAAGATATGATCAATACACCCTCTTCCTGGTCTAAAGCCTGCCTGGCTCTCTCGTGTTTGTGCTTCCCGAGCACCACTCAGTCTACGCATGATTATTGAGCCTAAGACTTTAGATACTATATTAGTCAAGCTAATCCCTCTGTGATTATCACAGGAAGACTTGTCTCCCTTCTTGTATATGGGGATAATCAGTGACTTACACCAACCCGATGGGACTTCTTCTGATTCCCAAACGCTGCCTAGTACCTCAGTTAATCCGGACAGTAAGCTGTCTCCACCGTACTTAAATACCTCTGGAGTCATTCCATCAGGTCCCGCTGCTTTGCCTAGTTTCAGATTGGTGACAGCTTTAGTAACCTCAGTTAGTGACGGAGGACCTGTATCTATATCCCATTCAGGGAGGTGTTGGATGCTCGGAAGGTTGAGCGTGGCTGTGGGCAAATTAAACTGCTCCTCATAATGCTCTTTCCAACGATCCAGTCGTCTATCCTGTGAGCTAATTATAGTGCCATTTTTTTCCGAGATTGTCTCACTAATGATTTGTCTTCTCCCACCCGTTTCCCTGATGAGTCCAAAGAGTTGCCTGGTGTTGCCTATCCTCGAAGCTTTCTCCATCTCTTTGGCTTTTGTCGCCCACCACTGTTCACGGTCCTTGCGGAGACTTTTCGTAAGTTTCCTCTTGTGCAGCTTTCGCTCCTCATTGAATTCGGAGCTCGCCGGAATAAGTCTTCTAGCATCTATCAGTTCGGATGAGGCGGTGGAGATCCAGTGGTTTTTACTCACCTTTGGGTTTACCTTATTCACAGCTTTTACAGCTGTATCTATGGCTGCCTGGATATTTTTCCAAGCTTCTTCAGGGTGAGCACAGCTGTCGAACACAGATATGTGTTTAGCTAGTTCTTCCTCAAATACGGATTTAGTTTCCTGATCGAGCTGGGGACGTGATGGTTTTACCGCCAGCTGTTTCCTACGTCCGTTCAGTCGTAAGCACACCCGAGCGCGGACCAGTGCATGGTCGGTATCTACGCACGTGTTCCAGAAGGAGCGACAATCTCCTACCGACCCACGCCAACGATAGCTTATTGCTATGTGGTCTATTTGTGTCCAGCGTTGGTTTGATGAAGGGGGTCTCCAAGTCAAACAGTGTCTCTCCTTGTGTTTGAAGTTAGTGCTTACAAGAAACAAATGATTATCAGAGCAGAACTGTAGGAGACGGTCACCGTTGTCGGTTCGCTGGCACGGAACTCCATAGGTGCCACCGACATCCTTCTCAGATTGACACAATTTCCCTACTTGAGCGTTAAAGTCACCAGCTAGAACGACTATGTCTGAGCGTTTAGCCTTTCTCACCAAACTAGACAGCTTTTGGTAGAACTCATCCTTCGTTTCATCTGAACTGCAGTCAGTGGGGGCGTAGGCGGAGATTACGAAAAGGCATCGGCGAGTAGTGCAGTCCTTCCTCCTTCTTACTGATCCGTTCAGGCGGACAGCACACATTCGGCTATCTACCGGGATCCAGTCAAGCAATGTCTTTTCTGCCCTAGTACTCAAAGCTATCCCTACGCCAGCTAATCCTCGTGAACTAGCTGTGGCATCTCCTGACACCCTCAAGGTGAATTTTGCAGATTCAACCTGTTGGCCAGGTGGGGTTAGGTGAATAACCACACTTGGGTCTTGTATGCGTGTTTCTGAAACACAGCATACATCAATGGCTCGTGATGCCAGGGTCTTGGCTAGTGATGCTTGTTGTCCTATTTGGCAAAGTGTCCTAACATTAAGAGCTCCTATATGAAATTGGTGGCGCGGCTTTAAGAGGCTGTCGGTGGTGGTTTTTTGGCTTCCATCGTTTTTAGTGGACGCAGAGTGGAGAGGAAGTGGAGAGCTATCAAGTCGAGGAGTTGCATCAGTGGAAGGAAGGCAAGATGATAGAGATGAAGATGAAGACAAAGATGAGTGAGTAATAGAGAGGTTTCGTGTGCATTTCGGATTGTGAGGGCGATTGTTACTTCCCGGCTGCCCACACCGTGGAAGTTGGTTGCGTGACCGCAGAGCCCAGGGGACAACTGCTTGAGGCCGGTCACACGCGGCCTGTTTTTGTTTGTTCTTTTTGTTTGGTGTGTCTCAGTAGCAGATTTATCACTCCCGCCCTGTGACACGGCAGCAGGAAGCGCGGTCGTTGTTAATCCGGGCCACGGCCGATCCGGCATGAAATTTTGTAATTTTGTATTGGACATGATGTTGGATTGGGTAGCTGCTTTTTGTTTAACCGCTATCCAAACAACCTGCCTGGCATGGTAGAACCTCAAGAGACATAAGTCTCAGCCAGTATAGCTTGATTAGGTCATTGCGGTGTTCAAGCCCGACCACCACGTCAAGGTAGCAGCTTTCGGTCGGGGAATATGTAAGTAAATAAGAGAACATTATTCGAATGGTTCGCAGTACTCTCTTTTGAGTCGTGCATACCACGATATGTCTTTGTTCGATGATCGAGTATAGAAATATATATATATATGTATATATTGCAGTACATATCCTTACTATCCAAGTCGATGGATCCATATCATCTTCTCCGTCTTGTTGCATAGGCTCTACTGTCTATCATGTTCCAGTAAAAGCTTCCAAAAACATTTAGTGACTTATTTAATCGTCTCACCAGTTTTAATCGCACTCATCATATTGTATACAACAAGAACACTTTGTGTGTATATCACTAGCAATATAGTCGGACTCTATCACATCAGTGATCATTTCACATAACTGTTATTCATAACTCAGTTGAATAACTGTCTAGCTTTCAGTTAACTGGTTTCTTTTATTGATCCACTCTCCTGCACACTACACTATCCAGGAAGCATAACAAAAATTTCATTTTCGAAATCTGTGCAATTGTAACCATATTGTACTAATATCATTACGAAATTACTCTACATTTTTGTGTGTATGTCGGTGTGCTGACGAGAAATGTTATTATAATGAGTTAATTTTTGTTATATATATATATATATATATATATATATAACAAAAATGCAAAATATACAGGTGGTGTGCATAAGATTGAATTGTTATTCAGTAACGATATTTTCACACAACGAGGTTGGAGCAGTATTAGACAAGTAGTGTTTAATTATTGAACATTAATACTTCTATTATTGTCAATGGTAATGCTTAAATAAGGAATAAGTTATTTGCGTAACAATCTCAACGTCTTTGAAATAAAACAATTCCAGCATTTCACTCGACGATACCCGATATACACTTAGACCTTGATGCTAACCCAGAAGTAATAAATAAAACCGAATACAGCTAGCTGTGTAGAATTTTACTTGGAAATGGTCACTGTCCAAGATCTAATAAAACAGAATTCGTAATCTGGAACCAAAGTTATGGATTCATATAGCCAATTCTTCTATACAATATTCATTAAGTGCAAATGTAAAACTTTGTTAAGATTTCATTTAGGCATCGTAGATTCCATCGAACAAGCTAACTAAGACAGAATGGTAGAAATCGACCATATGTAAAACTGGAAAAATGACTGATCTTATTTACTTTTTAATAAACTAAGCTACAGTACAAAGTGTGATCCGTCCATCGCCCTTGTTAAGTAAAACAATATGCCTTGTAATAATGAATTTAGTCGTAGAGTGTTGGTGTTATATGGGGAGTTGACAGTCGGTCGATGAGACTAGAATTCCACATTCTGAAATGGTTATGCATTCTTAGTCACCATCTTCTCAGTTGAACAGCTCTAGTTAAAGTCGGAATAGGATGGAGAAGTGTTAGATGTGGTAATCACGCGAAAATATGATAACAGTTCATGAAGTTCTTGACTGTTAATCTGTTTAACGTAGAGAGATGAAATGGCGATTAGTTTTAATATTATTATTGGATACTGGAAAAATTTATAATGATAATTAGATGATTACATTTCAGACGTAATTTTACTGTTCTTAGTCCTATGATAGTCGCTTGATACGTTTGCTGTAGTATGAAATTAGGGTATTGAACAGCTGGAAAACTGCCTACACGTTTTCACAAGTCACTTCATATTTTGATGTTATTCATGCAGCTCCACTCACTCATTCATTCATTATCAGTGTCTCATACGACCGAGCTTAACACTGGTTGTTCATTGGCTCCTCTAAAAATAGACTCTTTTAGTCATATAAGTACTTCCATCGTATTTATACATAATATTATAGAGAAATTTTGTAATAACAATGCCCTATCTGTAACCAAAAAAAATACACAGAATTTGTAACAATCACCGATTGTGCAGAAATATTATCCTCTTTGTTGTTGTTTTAGTCATCGAACAAAGCGTGCAGGAATCTGAGTACACCAACATACAATGTCAGCTTGATTTCAATAGCGTCTGTGTTTGAAGCTAGTTTTATACGTGCTTGGTTGAACCAGCCTCGTGAACTGAATGGAGGTGATCTACCACCAAACGAAGCTGTTTGGACAGCTTTGAAAGTACCTTCCATCTGTCCAGGATGCTATGCAGTGAGTCGTTTACTCTTAAATCATAACTATGTCACTTAATTCAAATAAACTTCGATTATGATTTGACCTGATAGTTTTAGAAACACCACACACTAACTTACATCATTTAGGGAACTGTTGTCCTAATTTGGTACTCTTAGCAGGACACCCAGAATCTTTAGGGTTAATTGGTCAATACATTAAACTTCCTTCAGAGAAATAAGAACACAGCTCGCTGAACAGAAGTTTTTCGGCTGTACACTTGCAAATATATATATCGTTATGTGGACTCAGTTTACCAAGCATACAAAAATAAACAAAGAAAAGGGAAGTCAGGACGGTGAAGATCATTCAAAATATAAGGTTGTGAGGATTAATGTGTTCAGACTACAAATTGCGTAATACGAAAAAAACTGTCTAGAAAAGTGTATGCTGATGAAAAAAGCATAGAGATAAGTATCAAGATATATACTGTGTAACGGATGAACAGAATAAACAATGTAATTAGTCAGATAGTTCCAATACCGAAAATTCAAGGCAAAAATAGTAATGACAGCAAATATTTACAAAAGTTGAATTTGGAAACATGTTCAAAGTAGAAGGAGGAAAGGATAAGTGTCTTTTGTGTGTATTGGTTTCATTTATATCAATAACTAGTCTCAACAATAGAGAGAATATGAAAATGTGAGGTTTTTGGAAGTTTTCTTGTGACTTTGTAGGTGGCATTGGATGAGTTTTCCTTCATTCATAATTTTATTTATATATCCCTTTCAGAATTGGACATGGGAGACATTCGACAATGAAACAGTTCGATATACAGACTGGATTAAACCTCCAAACGGAAATCCTGGTGGTTGTTATCTATTCCACCCGTCACCTTATGATAAAACTAACTCTCAACTGGGCAGTATCCAACCGTCAGTGTCATGTGGAAAACATTATTTCGCTGTATGCCAAACACTAGCGTTACTCGAGACTTCTAAAGCATCTCATTCTGATGGTGCATCGTTGATTACAAGACGCCAACATCAGAATGCAAGGCCAGATTGCTTTCAGCCGAATATATTAATGAGTAAATTCCAACACAAAATTTCTTATGAAACAAATATGCAGCACTCCGTTACCAGTAAACCATGCCTTAGGTTAGTAGTTAATCGAGCTGTTGTTTTTCTTTTTCATTCTTTGTTGTGGCACTGCATAATAATTATACACAAGTTTTATCCACTGTCGGGACATATAAGTGTACGACACCATTATGGATAAGATTTTTATTCCAATATCTAATCGAATCCACACATGTATATAAATGAAGGGAAAAAGTTGTGAGTAACTTGATATGATTATAAGCAATAGTTTGTGCTCGAAACGTCATCGGTTAATATTACTGTACAACACTGTGTGACTTTATCAAAATGAAATCCTATCCATAATGGAGTTATGCTCTACCACACTGCCCAAGTTTTATACTTATATCAACTGTACGACATCATATTGTACATAATTCCTCCATAACTTTTCGCGGAAGATATATGGAAAAATCATTTTGTTGGTTCTATGTTGAAATGAAGATAACCATCAGATGAATCGCCTGGAAGTAAGTAAACACCTGTAGAAAGTGTTTACATGGCAGGGATTTATCATCCATTAAATTTTACTACTACACTTTATAAGCAGTTCAAAGTGTGCAGCGTGGTTGCCAGTTCATTCTCTCTCCTCATAAATTTAGTTAATCAACTGTTTCTATAAAATAAACTGATACACAACAATCATTCACATGGTAACTGTGCTATCTCTTTCTTTATATTTTTCTTTATTACAGGTGGGACTTAATTGATCATAATTTAACTGAAGTTTCATTAAACTCAAATTTAATGCGAAACCATCTACTCGCCGCAGAAATGGTTCAGGGTGGTGCTTACTTCTCCTATGCTGAGAATTATTGTTCGCATGTATTTGATGAGAGTACAGAGTTGACAAAATTCGGATGTTACGTCAGCATTTATCCACCGGTTTTTGAGGTATTTACTTATTATCTCTTTTTCTTTGTGCTAACACGTTATTGATGACACCACAAAATGACCGAAATGTTGTTCAACAGTTACTTTTTTGTTGTCATAATATGTGTCTGTTCTGAAAATTTCAGCTGAATTTTGTTTTCGTTTATTTTTTGTTTATTTGTTCGGCTGGGAACTCTTGGTTGACCAGTAGTAGTCGGCAACAGCTTTTAAAGAAGTGTATTATTATTCCCCAACTTCACTAGATCAGGAGGGTAGCATAGCTGGCTTGCTGACAGTCTCAGTAGTAGTAAGATTAAATTGACTAGTGTAGCACACTACTCTTAATGACGTGAAAGTGGGACAGGGGACTGACTGATTGGTTTCAACATAGAACTTTGGACCGATGTGCTGCAGTTCTAGTCGCCACACTTCACTCAGCACACAAAGCAAGAGAAGAAAGTAAAAAGAAATGCAAAACAGAGACAGTAAACAGAGATATGAGATGAAAAGAATAGTAATATTGAAGAACAATATAGTTTTATCGGGAGTGGAATGCATCTGCGCTATGCATTGAGAACGATTTTAAGCCATATCGCCAATTGTCCCCAGCTATTGGTTTTTACCGTCCCGAGGACCCCCAGTCCGGAAGTCTTTACTTTCCTACGTGGTTGGCTGTTTGACTTAAACTAACTGTTGTGGATTTCATTGACTGATGAAGCCATGTTTTGGTTTGGCCGCCACTGGCTCTTTTCCCACCTGACCCTGTGTCAGCTAACATCAACCGCCGAGGGAGGCAATGGCTAGACACACGTAATACATGTCCTAACCATCTCGGTCGATGTAACTTCACAACCTCGTCGATTGATTTCCCCTCTTTACCTAGCAATTGATGCCTACTCTCAATATTGCGCACCGTATTATACCATTTCACACGGTTGACAGAACGTAGGTACCTGTGATCAAAGACAACTAGCTTTTTCTTATCTTCCACTCTCAATGGCCACGTCTCGCTCACAGCCATAAAGGAGGACGCAGAGGACTGCTGAGCTGTACACACGTCCTTTGGTCGATAGCCAGATATCATGTCTACGCCAGGGATGGCGTAAACTTGCATATACGAAATGAGCCTTCTGTATCGGTCATGGATCAACCCGTTGGGGCTGATGCAACTTTCCAAATAAGTGAAGCAGTCAACACGCTCCGCCAACCACTGCACTTCCTATCTTCAGGCTAGGAGTCGATATAGTCCAGTCAGTGCTGTAGCAACATCTAACGTTCACAAAAAAGAGCGAATCCGATGCCAGGTGTTCAGAAGACTCTGCATTTTGTTACCGTCTTCACCTCGGAGCAGGACTACATCTTCTGCATATTCTAAGCCAACGAGATTATACCCTGATAATAAGTAAACCTCTGAGTCGCTGAACTCAGCATTTAGGATTAATTCCATTACGATGAAATTAAATAGAAATGGGCATTCCTGACGAGCACCACTAGTTGTCACCAGTTCAGATGACAACTAATCGTTAGCTCTCACCTGGCTGCATGAGTTCGAGTAGAGTGAGTGCCTTGATCAGTGGCATTCCTTTTACAGCCAAGCATCGCCAGAGTACCTCTCAATCCACAGAATCAAATGCCGCCTTTGGGTCAAGAAATATAACGATAAGTGGACGCCGGTAAGAATGCCTATGTTTCAGAATCGGTTGAAGGGTGAAGATATGATCAATACATCCTCTTCTTGGTCTAAAGCCTGCCGCCTGGTTCTCATGTTTTTTCCTCCCGTGGACCACTTAGTCTACGCATGATTATTGAGCCTAGAACTCTAGATACCGTGTTGGTCAAGCTAACCTCCCTGTGATTATCACAGGAAGACTCCTCTCCCTTCTTGAATATGGGGATAAGCAGTGACTTACACCAACCCGATGGGACTTTCACTGATTCCCAGACGCTACCTAATGTCTTAGTTAACACAGAAAGTAAACTGTTTCCGCAATCCTTGAACACCTTTGGAGTGATTCCTTGAGGTCCCGCTGCTTTGCCTCGTTTCAGACTAGTAACAGCTTTTGTAATCTCAGTTGGGGATGGAGTACCTATGTTTATGTCGCATTCAGGGAGGCGTTGGATGGTAGTTGAGCGTAATTGTAGGTCAATCAAATTTCTCGTCAAAGTGTTCTATCCAATGTTCTATTCGTCTATCCTATCAGCTAATTATGGTGCCATTTTCCCCAGAGATTGTTTCACTTATCATTTGGCTTTTGTCACCTTTTTTCGTTATAAGACCAGATAATTGTCACGTGTTACCTATCGCCGATGTCTTTTCCATCTCTTTTGCCTTTGTCACTCACCACTGTTCACGGTGGTAACGATGGCTTTTTGTTAGTTTGCGTCTGAGTAGATTTCGCTCACCATCATATTCGGGAGGGTGGTAGGAAACCAGGAAAATGTATCTTATCACTGACTAATATCACCCGTTGACAACTGTCCATAGATGATGAATCGTCATATGGGGATAGCTGCATTGTAGTCTAGCAGATTAAAAGTTGTTTCGATACATTTACATACTTTACTTTTTTCCGCTCTTTTTATCTCTTTTTACTAGAATTGCACTCCAATTGAATGCCTACATCCGGCTCATGTACCGAAGACTCATGTGCATCTGTTCAATGGAATTGTTTTGTTCATATTTATTACTACATTCTGTGTATTCATTGCCTTCTTGTATTGGCGACTTGGTTTGCGTAAGTGTATGAATATGCGCCAGCGTTATCAACCATTCGGTCGTCATCGGACATCGCGTAAACGCATGACAACGCTATACTTTGGCAATCCGAATAATAGCACCACCGGTATATTGAGTAATGATAATCATAATAATACGACAGCAAACAATGATGATCTGCCTGAGGACTTTTTATCTTCAACACCTGACAAACTGTCTCCCGCACAAAAATCTGATAAGCCTAACTTCATTTCACTGCAAACCACTGGACCACGGAAGTTGAACGATACTGACAAGTCGACAACAAGCAGTGATAAGTTTACATTGTCTGCATTAAGTTTAAGTCGTACCGCAGCTTCAATAGGTTTTATGAATCCAATTTATGTCCCATTAAATGATGGATATGTGGAGGATAATTATGATCCTGAGCCAACTAGTTAATTAAATTGTTATAACCGCTCATAATGTGTAAAACTTTTTGTTCCTATATAATATCCAGTCTTTCGGTTTTTGGACAGGAATATTTCAGACTGATACATCTTCATTATTTTTATGTTATGAGGTTATATCATTCTTACATTACAGTAAGATTCTTTTTTCTATTGCGCCCATTGTACTATTTTTGTGCCTTTTATAGAGAAAATAAATAGCCAAAACACACATCCATTGTGATTAAAAGGATTCTCCTTTGTACGTTGCCAATCAGATCTGCACATTTCTTTTCATTGTTTTCTACTGGTTTCTTTCCTCTATGTTTCACCTTATCCAGCCTTTAATGTACACTTCTCTTGTTTTCGATTTTACTCATATTTCTTTTTTAGTGTGATATACTTATATTATGAGACTGAAATTCACCGTTGCAAGAGCTTTTTTAATGCATGAGTTGTCTGTATGCTTATAGTGTGGACTTTTTTGCACATAATTATGCTTATTTTCTATTGTCTCCACTTATTTGGCTGTGTTGCACATATTAGATAAATCATTTTCTTTTTCTAAGGTTAAAATCCATAATGTTTAATGCAACTGTTGTTGGTTGATTATTGCATATCTTGTTATGTTCATAATCTAGTAAAATGTGATGTGATTCCCCAGTTTGTTGGCGTTTTGATTGACTGCACCGACGTCTGTAGTTTAGCAGTTCGAGATGTTACACTCCATGTGGTGGCGCATGAACGAAGATAAAAGAGAGAAAAACGAGCGATTCAAAAAAACGATAATAAGCAGAAATAGGAGTGAGGGAGAAGAAATAGTGACATGAAAAAAACATAGAGTTTAACTGATATTGTAAATTGATTACAAAAAGTGATTGCACCTGCACCATTCAGAACGTGTGCGTCGGTGGCACAGTGGTTAGGACTCTCGCCGACCATGCACATGGTCCGGGGTTCGAGCCCGCACCGACGCACACCTAATATTTATGGTTGGCCTGCGAAATTTGGGCTACCGATATCCACACTGAAAATTCCTTACTTGTACCAAAAAACAGTGTGGAATCAAGCTGTAATAAAAACAATAATTAAATTTTCAAGCCTTTTCACTAGTTGGCTGCAGCCATTGGACCTTGACATTCCGATGACCTCAACTAGGAAGACTACGCCTACATAACTCGAACGCTGTTAAATTTACGCATAGTTGGTCTAATATTTCCTAAACGTTATGCTTCTAAGCACACTAAAGCAGTATCAGGGTTTAGGCTTTCGATTGTCAGTTATGTATTCTTATTTATTATTTAATAGGAGTAGAAGACCAGGCAAATTTACTATTTTATTCAGTTAATAGTTACACAGACACTGTAATGCAGTTCCAACTTCACAGTGATGCTAATGTATTCTGATGAATTTCATGAGATTAGTCTCTCTTACACGTGCTTATCCTTTGTAATGTTGTCCTGTACCTTCCGTCCAGGTTCCCACCTCATTTTATGAGTCAGTTATACTTCCCATTTTATCAAACCAAAAAAGCTATTATTTCAAAAAGTACGTCTGAGCTTTATGCTTAGATTCTTAAATACCTTGAAGAAAGGCATCCTGGTGAATTGATTAGGTTTGCAGATTAGTTATTCTTTTAGTAATTTGGATTTCATATGCAGCATTTAGTTGGAAACGCAATTCACCACCCTAATTCAGATGAACTCTATCTAATCAAAGATTTAGCCATATAACAACTCATGCATCTACATATTATATTCTCCAAGATATAAATATACGTGTAAAACTTAGGCCCTGGGATAGTATGTATTTCTATGTTAATTTGTTTATTAGATATATCACACAGTGAAACAGTATTATTTACTGGATGACGTTTCGAAACGAATGCTTTGCCTTCATGGCTTTGGATTTATCACTGAGTTGTAGGCCAGGAAAACCATTCAACGTCCACATCGCATGAGGTGGTTATCAGATCATTCTGGTGACTATATCTGTGTTAAATAGATATTTAGTCAAAATTACTGGGAAAGAAATTGCTTAGCTGTAATGTCGACAACTAATTAAGAAGTAATATGTTTAGGGCTCAATAATGTTAACACCAGTAGAACATCTTATGACTATGCTAAGCATGTTGTTATATGGTTGATGGTGATTTACAATGGAATACAGGTTGCACGTTTCTTCTTGTTTGAGAATTGTCATCTGGGTGTGCATGCATCAGTGAGTGATAACGTTGCTACTGAGACTTGAAACTATTGTTTCGAATGCTTAACTGGATCACCGTAGAGGAACATCCATCTGACGAGTGGGACGCAGGTCCTTGATCCCACCGTTAGCTACTACTAACCAAGTAGCATTATGTTTACTTCAAGCTATCGTCGAAGCCAAGTCAACAGAAACCGAACATTTCGGTCAATTCAAAATAACCTCAACAAATATATTAAGCTTTGAGATGCTCACTAGCGACTTGCCCTATTCACGTAGGTAGTTACCTGAGAATCTAGTGAGAAGTCGTGACCAGTAGGGTGCAGCACGTCGGGTGTGAGGACAAATACTCGCCGAAGACATTGGCTAGGGGTCGCGCTATTTCGTGAATTGGCATAAGTTAGAATTCATGGGCTATTGGATCGTGTCCCGGTGGCTCAATGGTCTACGAGCTCGCCTTGTAACCAGAAGGTCCTGAGTTCGAACCCCGATGGGTTCGTACTACTGAAGAGTCCCAAACTAGGACGAAACAGCTGTCCAATACTCCTTGCAGGTTTCCCAATGGTTCTCAAACTAATGTCAGCTCAGGATGAAATCTTGTAACCGATCAAATCCCTACAAACCAACCAATATATTAGGCATTTTTCCTAGTATGAATGCTCTCGTAAAGCCAACAGTAGTAAGCCGCGCCTTTTTCGGCCGAGGGAATCTGTGACTGTCAAAACAGGAAGGATGAAACATGATTGTGTCTGCTTGCGGTCTTCACTCCTCTATTATGGAAACTAGTTTGTAACGCTATTGTTTCAAAACATGATAATTATGAGCGAACAGTTACTTTCGATGAATTCTTCTTCAGGCTCTACAACTATAAATCCGTGATTATTATAACACAAATAGCCATTAAAGACATGTGAAAATTGTTGGAAACTGTATTGGAGTACATGTATAATATGGAGTGATAGTTCGTTATTTAATGTTGTCAAATGAACATGTATAAAAAGGTGCAGTCATTCAGAGTATATGATAAAGTGTGAATTGACAAATGGGTGATATACTGATACAGGATATAGTATAACAGAATATAAGTTTCATTTGCGGGTGGGGTGAATTATGGTGTGCGAGGAAGATGATTACCACAAAATTCGTACAAACTAATGCCAGAAAATGGGGAACACTGAATGTAAGTTCAAGCACGGGCTGACAGATATCAAGTTTAGTGATAAAACAAAGAGGCTAGATAGTGAACCGTGATTAAATACTAGAGACATAGTAAGCTTAGTGTAAATTACAGAAGGTTGACACATAATAAAGGCACTAATGGAGAAAAGTAAACTAGGTGAAAAGGAATAAAAAGGCATAATACGACATGAAAATATGGGTGATCATGTCCCTGCTGACTTTATAGTAGGCCAGGGTAAACGAAGTCGACGGAAGTGCTTCATTTGCACACATAGGTCAGGTATTTTCTTATTAACCTCTGTCTCTCCCGCTACAGCTGAGGCGTAATTGTGTGCATTTAGGCGGATTGTTTGGTACTCGATATACAACCGTAAATGACTCATCTATTTTGCTGTGTCTTTAACTATCTACTAGATGAGACAAAATGGCAATATTTATTGATTTGGTTACACTAAGCCAAACAGGAACATGTTCACGAGCGTGTAAAGATAAATTCCTCTGAGTTCGACCTATATAAATAGCTCCACATGAGCAGTTGAACTTGTGAGGGGGATATAACACCGTATGTGTCAATCCATCATGTTGAGCAGTTCTTACGTGTCTGGTGTGTCTTAAGCAGTTACTACAGAAAATACTGTGTTTCATCTCTTTACTAGCACTATTTCAGTATAAGCTATGTAATGATGATTAAGTTTAGTCTGTCTGTAAAGAAGAGCAGTTTCAATTGGGTGTAAAATAGTTGACTAAAACAAATGCGTGCAAACTATGGAGATTTAAAACAGCAGGGGACTAGTGTAAGATTTATTTAATCTACATTTAACAGTATTTTCAATACAGTGTGAGATTTCCATCATATAGTACAAAATTACATCGAATGTCCTCTTCAGGTTACATAGGAGTGGGGGATTACCACCGATCCTTATGATGTTTGTAGTAATAATAATGTTTATAATATGTCAATAAATCAATAGGAATAATAACAGCAGCTCACCTGATACCTATGGTCGGCCTGAAAAATTTGGGCTACCGATATCCATGCTGAAAATTTCATACTAGTACAAAAAATACAGTGTGGAATCAAGCTGTAAATCAAAAAATATTAAATAGAGGAAAAGGCGGATTACTCCGTGTTTCTCAGTAAGTTAGTAATGCACTACCACAAGCTCACATAAGATGCATATCAAAGAAGCATCGTCCAGTTTTAAACTTAGTTTTGCGAACATAAATTTTTTTGTGATAGCCTCTTGTCCTACCTGAGGAGGTGTATGGGGAAGCTAGTAAGTAGACAGGGTTTTCAGTATCCGATGAAATAGCTTGCCAGGGTTGGTCAAGGATGACATCAAGGAGTTGGCCTAGGAGAATGCCACCCACACTATCAACAGGTTATAGTGTTTTAAGAGTCTTTATTTAAGTACCCCTGGAAATAATAAGGGGAATCAATAAAGAAGAATAGCAAAAATTCAAGAGTCACCAAATTGCAAAGTATAGGCTTCAACACATCAATGACACCGAATACAGTTGTGTGTCAAGTAAGTCTTCACAAATGCTCACACTGTTAAGTTTCGGTATGAGGATGTACTTTTATGACATCATCTAAAAAACCAATCACTATAACGACCCTTTATCTAACTTCAGTTTAAAGAAAAGGGCAACTTTGCCTCCCGGTAGTTACAGGCGCAATTCGAAACTTTCCTTGTCTTGATATCCTTGAGATTTAGTTGAATGGCAGATAATAACAGACCTTCAAGTTTTGAATCATCACCTAATCGTTTATCCTTTCTTACAGACTTGTATAACCGCCGTTGGATGCTAACTTTAGGTGGTCTTACTCATATACCTAAGTTAGCATTTCAGCAGTTCTCAATAATCAAACAAAATATTGATTGTAATGTTTCCAGTTAAACTCACGACGCACGCAGTATATCCTACGAGACATTATTAAGTACATCTCCGTATGTTTCTTTATAAATTCATAAGGAAATTTCGGGCTTTTACAGTGCTTTCCACCTGTTTGATAACGAATTGTCATCGCAATTCAGTACTTCAGTAGATAGTGTTTCAGCGTGTAAAGTGATGGATGGATCTTTGTATGGACAGCATTATATCCAGATGCTAAGCATCGGATGAATAAAAATGGAATTCCACTAGTGCTATTACTACTACTACTGAACTCGCCTCAATTTAAAACAAGTAGTTTTTCAATTGTTTATAAAGCAAATATGTCTATGTTACTCACCAGTGAGCGCGTGACCGCTGAATAGTACACTGAGTGATCTTTTATAAACAAGCCATAGTTTATCCATTATTCTACTGCGTGTGTATACGCGCGTTCTATCTCTTATAATAGGTAGAGTAAAATGACCAGGTTAACTGTAGACGGTTAGGTGAAGAGGGCTTATCCATCGGTGAGGAAATGAAGTTATACTGAGATTGAGAGGACTAAGATTCGGAAATGGCTCTACCAGAACACAGCATCAGTTAACAGAGTCTCTGACTGTTGGTTTGAATCACGTAAGAAAGTGTAGGCTGTTTGGCTAGAGTCATCCAGATCAATGACTGAATAATGTTGGCTTAAAAGTTGTTCTCATGGACATAGATGATTATATTTTCTGTAGTCTCCCAGATTTATTAAGTCTTCGTTATTCTCCATGTAATTCTTTTTCTCCTCAAAGTATTTCGTTGATTATTACAGTTTCTTTGAATTTCTTTTCCCTAGCTTTATATGTGCATTTATGGAGCGTAACAAATCAAGCTGCTATAATTTCGTACAAACTTCTACTTTAAAAACACAGTCTGTCATTCGTGTGAGCATCGTTCGTTCTTGGTTTTGTTAATTTCAAACCAGGCTTAGATTAAACATTACTTCTGACAATAGGCTGTATGCTTCTACATTCCTTCAGCAATTTCTAACGCTCCTGTATAAGTTTGTGCCTAGATAACAATCTTGAGTACAAATCACTGCCGGACAATTAGTCAACTGTCATTCGTTAAATGTTAACTCTTCAAAATGTATATAAAATGTCAGAATTTTTTCCTGACAATAATCGAAATATGCTGTATATTCAACTGTAGAATGGATATTTTTTACGATTCTGTGTTATTTTATCAAGAAATTTGCTAATAAAAGGGAAAACAGTAGTAATAGTGTTGAGTTTATTCATTAACGAAGAAGAATCGAAACAGATTATGCTGATTTATCAGTCTTGCTATAGTTCCATGTATGCGAGCACGCTCACACACACTTAATGTACTCATCAGTTAGCGAGTCCTGCTGACTTAACTGTTTCCTTCTTAATGAAACATTCAGCGACATGTAATACTAATGCATGTTAATGGCGCCTATCTGAATTTGTTTGGGAAATGATTAGGCGATTAACTCAACAGTTTTCAATAACGACTGGCTGTTTGAATCTGCGTTACGCTGATTAAAGAAACTTTACCATTGCACTACTTGTTATTTTTGCATGATTCTTATTGAAAGTCAGTCCTTTTTCATTTATTTGCATTCCGAGTGGAACATAAGACTTCAAGCATGAGCCTTGGTACTGGTGTTTCTTTTATAGATCGGGGCTGCTAGACCTACGCTTAACCTTCCCTCTTTACCGAGTTTACTGTTAGCTAAGCGAGCTTTAGGGGTGTATCGGCCGGGAACAGGACTCAAACCGCTTTCGTGGTTAGCGAGCATTCTATCAGTGGACCACCGATGCAGTTCTAGTTAGTACTAAATGTGGGACCTGTTTCTTAATTTAAATAAAAAAACAGTACACAAACTTTTGAATAACAATGTGTATGCTGAATGAAACAGATAAAGAAATAATGTTAGCAGCTGAAATGTTTATGTGAAATGTAATCAGATGACTAGAGTATACCACTGTGACCATCCAGTCACGTACATAATAGAGGTAATTTGGAACTCAACAGTTTAAAGAAAACCCTATGCCAGCGGGTTTAATATAAGTGAAGTCTGGTAACACCACTCCTAATACTGATGATAAATGGCATGAAAATTTCAAAAATCCATCCTTTTCTGAATCAATTTCACCACACATTTTAAGCAGTTTAACCTACTAGTTACACAATTTAAATTATTTACACCGATGAATAAATTTGAAAAGCACACGAACGTTAACTGCCAATCGGCACGTTCGTGTTCTTTTTCTAAACTTGAAAGCGCTATATGTTAACAGCATTTATGAGTGTGAAAATGAAACCTAATTTTTTTCACTTTTATTAGTCGAAACAAAAAAAATTAAAACTCTTCAAAGCTGTATACATACATTAAGAAATGCAATAATGCTTTAAATAACGTGCATTAATCTTTTTCAGTCTTTTTGGTTTGTGTAAGTTAGGTATAGTGGAATCAATATCAGTCACATTGATATGCAAATAGAAATTTGTAAAGCGTTTGTATTAAAATTAGTGAAGTCATACTATCTGTTCACGTCAGTAAGTCACACAACTTCTGTTTACTGGTAATTCAAAGTAACCGCCGTCAGAAAACTACTGACAACTGAGTGTACGTCAGTAATTAAAAGGGAAACGGAGCTTAGGTAATTCTGAAAGAAGAGGAAGATTCACAAGAATACAGGTTAACAGTTGTGAAGTTTCGTATTAGATAAGTTTATTTTATATAACACACAGTGTTACCAGCCTTCCATGAATCAGGTTCAGGAATTTTAGGATACATGGAGAACCTGTGACTGAGTATGGCATGAAGTTCCTACAGTTTTAGTGACAAGTCCAATTCACAAAGTTGGGCTAGGACATATACTCGCTGATAACATTAAATAGCAGTGGCACTATGTTTAGTGAATTGGCAGAAGTGAGAATTCAGGAGACGTTGAATTCCATCTGAGCAGTTGATTGATAAGTAAACTAGTCTCATAATGGAGACGTTGAGTTCGCTCCATGATGGGTACGTACTGCTGAGGATTCTCTAACCATGGAAAAAGAGGCATCCAGTACTTCGCTGTTTTCAGTAGTTGTCTAACCGAAGTCAGTTTATAATCTGGCTTAAGAAGTAAAGTTATGCAAAGCAAATTATGGCCATATAACAGCAAAGTGTGGTATGATTAAAACGTCCTGTCTATGAACCCCTGATCGTCCAACTATTAGATACAAGTAACCTTGGTTTTCTATATTAAGTTGTTTGTTGGATGTATCACACAGTGAAGCGATATCATCTACTGGATGATGTTTCGAACACATTCATTGTTCATAAGCGTATCAGCTGTATTACACAACTCCAAAACTTGAGTTTTATAGCTTTGTTTAATCCGCCCTGTTTGTCGTGGGGGTAGTAGAGTATTCCAAATGTCTGGGACAGGTGTTGAATCATTCGTATTACACGTGTTTACAGGTGACTCGATAAATAAAGCCTCCGTTATCAATCTCCCCTTCCACCCTGTTACATTAAATTTTAAGACTGTCATCTTATCCCATCCTATTGTATGGTTGTGTGTAGTTGCATGTAGAGCTATAGCTATTTCTCAGATTGCTGGTCTTATCAGGGTCAACTAATCTAGATTTTGTGCTCCACTACTCTAACTGACTCCGTTCTACTACTTTGACCTATACATCTGACCTGACAATCATTCTAGCCGGGTGTTAGATAAACTAAATGATTTCGTTCAATGAGCTCCACAGGATCCTACTGCCGAAAAGTTTGTTTCTCAGTAAGTTTGTGCGTTTGAATGCCAGCCACTTGCATTCCTGCATTGTTAAGAAATCTAATTAAGGTGTGCGAAGCTCCTTCTTTGTACGGAAGTACTAAAGGTGTTTTAAGTCACTTATTGTTGATATTGTCATCATTCTATGCATGTTTGTCATGCATGTTGTCATTATCATAATAATAATTATTATTATCAGTATCATTCACGTTATTATTATAATTTTTATTCTTACATTTTCCTACATAATTCCTGATTAGTTTATCAGGGCGATTGTTAAGCTTTAAATTTTCTATTGTATGCCTTACTTCCTGGCCTAATAATTCCTTTGGCACTATTCAGTTTTTTGTCTTATTACTTGAACATTTCAACAGTCCTATTTTTGCCGACATGGGTCGGGACGAACCGAAATCCAAATAGTGGTTTGAATTTATGGGTTTTCTGTTAACTTCCTGTCCGCTTTCCTTTTCATGCTACATTCTAACATTGGTTTATAAATAAATCCAATCACCTCTGCCTTCGGATTAATATGTTCGAAAAATCAATTTATGTCCCGCGTTTTAAGTACGGTTTATATTTTTAGAATTTTTAATATATTTGTGCATTGAAGTTTCTGTAGCGATTTGGTTAAGTTTTCGGGGTGGAGTTGCTAGCACAACGCCCCAACCCTCCCTCTTTATCCGGGCTTGGAACCGGCTAGAAAAGTAGCGAGCTAGTAGTCTAGGCGAGGTTGGGGTTTTAAGTACAGTTAATGTAACATCTAACCCGGACATCTGGAAAATTCTACTACCCCCACGACGAATAGGGAGGATTAAAGAAAATTATGAAACAAAATTTCGAAATTGTGTTCGAAACGTCATCCAGTAAATGATACTGTTTCACAATGAGATATATCTAACAAACAAATAAATATGAAATTATATACTACCACAGGGTTCAAGTTTTACAAAAATATCAACCTTAGTTTTAATCGTTGACCACTCAAGACATTTTACAGGCAGGCAGTCTTTTAGACGCAAGTGTATCAGCTTAATCAATGATTTGACCAGGTAATGCTTGCTAATCACACAATCTTTTGGTACACTTAAAGTGAGTCACCTTCATACTCAATGTTTAGAAGACTGAATTATTCCAACTGCATTAATTCTAAATAACGTTGAATCAATTGATTTCAGGAAAAAGCACACCTGCTAACACAGTGTCATCTATTATGTTGTGATGCTCAGTGGAATAATATGCGCCTTCTACTTAGCTTATTTGCATTCGGTGTCATACCTAATGACAAATTCTCAGTTCAGTTAAGGTATGCAAAACGATTAGTGAACCATTTGAATACAGGTCATACTGAAGTCATTTTCTCTCTTGTTGGAAAGACACTAACAACATAAGACGTGTTTCTAAGCTATACACAATGACAGAATTACGAATTATGTAGAATTTGAACACATTTCTTTTAATGTATTTGAAAAGTATGGCTTCATGCCTTACCGCTAATATATAAAATTATATCCAAACATATGTTTTCGTGCTTTCAGTAAAGGAATTAGTTAACGGCCTTCCTATTATGGGGCCTTTTACTATCTATAAATCAATGGACAGATCTTTTCAACTCGCATATAAATTATTCACAACTAAATGTAAACATGCTGACTCTTTCTGAGAATGGATACTAAAGAAGCCAGTATTATTTTACGAATTTAGAATCATTCATTCTTGTTTGCCAGTTTCACATTTATGATCAAAGTTTAAATCAATTAAATCCCTGTGAAAAAATACTTGAAAATCCCACAGTAGTTGTTTCAGTGCTAACTGAATGAATTCATGTCTTCCTATATGCTACAGTAATTACAGCAACCATGTATATTAACGATTACCAATTTTGCTGGATGGCCAGCATCAACCAGCGTAAGATAGGAATTTTCAGCTTCCACTAACCCCGGCTATTTTTGACTTGAAAATAAATCATTCAGTAAATGCTATGAAAAGAAATGCTGTCTTCTTTTCGTTAAAGTATACCAGTACTGTTGGGCTACGGTGCATTTGCTTTTACACAACTGAAGATTTCGCAAACTATAACTGAGATTAAAACCAGAGATGAAGCGACTTCTACTGCTCTGCACAAAAGATATACAATTCAAATTCAACAATCAACTTTACCGACAAACCGATGAGGTCGCGATGGGTTCGCCTCTGGGACCTATCCTGGCTGATATCTTCATGGGCTACCTTGAGCAAACACAACTAAGTTCTGCTATCAATGGAACTACCTACTATCGCCGATATGTTGATGACACATTTGTTGTTTGCAACGATATGGATCAGGCATCGGCACTATATGATCGCCTAAATGAGATACATCCAAATATCAAATTCACCATGGAATATGAACATAATAATGAGTTCAATTTCCTGGATCTAAATGTAAAAGGAACAAACGAAGGCACGGTCGAAAAGTCCATCTATAGAAAAGAAACCTGGACTGGACAATATCTTCACTATAACAGCTTTTGTCCCATAAGCTATAAACGTGGATTAGTGAGGAATTTGTATGACAGAGCCAGGAAGCTATGTTCACCAAACAGGGTTGAAGAAGAATTAGTTTTCGTCGAGAAATGCCTAAGGGAAAATGGATACCCTAAGGGATTTATTCAGAAGTACAGCAGAGAAAAAGATGAGAAAGAAAAGCATCCAACTGTAGAAAAGAAAAAAGTGTTTATCTGTCTACCATACAAAGGAGATGCAGTGTCACAAAAGATTGACAAAAGACTGAAAGGTGAAATAAATAGAAGCTTCCCAGCAGCAAAACTCATAACAGTATACAGCACCACTCCTTCTTTAATCCACTCAAAACTGGATAAATACCCTGCTGATGTCACCTCCAACTGCGTTTATGAATTCACGTGCACTTGCGGGAGCAAGTACATTGGAAGGACAGAAAGAAGGGCTTCTATCCGGTTTTCTGAACATATTCCCAAAAACCTGTGCCTGAAAGGAAGCAGATATTCCCAGAGTGCAATTACCAGACACATTATTGATACCGGACATCTCGTAGAGATTTCTAAGTCCTTCAAAATATTAAATAGACAAAGGACAGCAAATTTACTACGATTTGCCGAAGCAATCGCAATCAAAAGACTTAAACCAGACTTATGCATACAGAAAGAGAGTGTGATTAACCTCTCACTCCCTTGGTAACAGAATTTTGATTTTGATTAGTCATCTAATTCAGTGATCTCAACTCACTGAACAAATCTTAATCTCATAAACTGTAACCGCTTTTGTTTCTTGAGTTGCTATGTGAACCTAAAAGCTAACACTGTTCTGTTAATCAATTTTTTCTGTTTTCTCTCTTACCCCTCCCCCTCTTTTCAACTTTAAAAGCGTATAAATTGATGATGAAAACTTGAACTAAAAACACTGTAATGTTTTCATTTAGATGCGTCAATTTTATAGTATCTCTTTTCTACCACCACTCGAACATTAAAGTATGTTATTATCATCTATATAACCATTGTAATTTCAGGTAGTCTGCAGCTGATGAGAACCTGTGAAATAGAATGATATCATTTTATACTGCAAATTTCGTCTTCCTTTCTTTATCGAAAACCAGAGTGGTTTCTGTTCTGTGCGTCGGTGGTATAGCGGTTAGGACGTTCGCCAACCATACACATGGTCCAGGGTCCGATCCCCGGTCGACGCACTCCTTTACCTCGCTAAGCCAGAAATAAAACCTGGTAAAGAGGAAAGGTTGGGCATGGGGCTAGCAACCCCATCCAGAAACTTCAAGCCACTAGCTTGGAGCCCTATGTTCCAGTGGGCAACGTGAAGGAAAAAAAACTACTGGTTTAATACTTATTCTCAATATTATTACTGCTTAATTTTATAGAGGCAAAAAACTGTGGCCATTAAAAGGAACCACAGAGATTCGCTTTTATTCCTGCAGTATATCAGATCAACCAGAGGTTGTTTCATATTCTCTCACTGATATTTACTTCTGATTTTTCTTAAAAATCCATCCATTAGAATGCTTACAAAGCAAGACACAAATTTCAGCCTACGGAACTTTACACACTGTAGTGAGATCGACAAATAAAATTATCTGCTTTATTGAACTGTCAGTGAAAACAGAACATCAACAGTTTGTAGGAATTTTATGTTAGCATAAGCAGCGCACACATGACAGTAAACCATTGAGATTTGAATGACTTGGCTTCGACAACATATTCAGTAAGTTAAACATTTATTATCTTGGATAACTGTCTATTTAATTATTTAAAATGAACAGGACATTTTAACTGATTATAATAGCAGTGTTTTGACAACCGATTGAAAAATGAGCTTAGAAATCTATTCATGCTGGATAAAGACAGTTATTGAAGTTATTGTTCATATTCTTTTCTGCCATACTGGTACCAATCTAATAACCACTAACTGTCATTTTGAATGGAGTCAATATTTCCGGAAACAGATCAAAACAGGTGAAGTAAGAGGAAAATGACAATGGAAAGTCAGTCACCAAAGAGATGGAGCAAAAGAAACACTCGTCTGAACACTTCAAAAGACTTTTAAATCGACCACCACCTACAACACGCCCAATAATACCAGAAGCGGAGGCAGAAACTTCGAACTATGACAACCTGGAAACCCTTAATCTTAAAGTTCTTTTCGCTGTTTCAGCATCGTTCGCCGAATTCTAGGGCCACAGACTGTCTTTTGACACGGTCTGCTACGCTTAAGTCGACACGGACATATATGCCTTATTCTTCAAGAATTTGAGAGTTCCTTAGTGTAGCATCCTTCTCTTCTTTGAATTTTGTAGGACTTTGAGGAGACGTACAGTCTGATTTATTGTAGGCTCTGGCTTTTGGTGGATTCTATATACGGTATGTATTGTAAATCCTAATACTGTTTGTGGCAGTAGCTTGTCTAAAAGTGGCTTGACCAAGTTGTGTTCATGCTCAAATCTGGCCTTGGGGTCGGGGGCCAGTGACTCTTCCACTTTGTGGAGAACGAGTGGCCTATCAGAGAGATCAGGTTTGCTTCCCGTGACTTTCTTGCTTTGTGGTGTAAATGTCTTTCTGTCCTTCGTGAGCAGTGTAGCCGATGTGTTATCCTTATCTCGCTTTTTGGGGAGACTACATTGCGCCATTCGTTGGCGTCCTCCTCGCTAATTGTAGTAGGATTTATCTGCCTGATGTTCACCGGTGTGGATGAGGCTTGATCTACAAGTCTCTGGACGACTTGAGTTGCAGGTTTTCGACCTCTGGTACGCCTCTTCTCCGTGGTAGTCCTTCCGTTACTGTCACTGGAGGACTTGTGCGGTATCGTGGGGGCGGCGTGGGTGTCTGGAATATGGTGGGTGCTCTTCTGTGCTGAAGCGGACTCACTCATCGACACAGTCGCATCGGGGACATGTGCTGTTTTGTCAATAACCCTAGTCACGTCACTGTTGTCTGAGCAATATTCCGTCTTCTCCTGTGGTGGAAGACCCTTGCAGTTCATGAGCTTTAGAGCCCCACTGAGAGTGGCAATGGCTTACGTTATACAAACCTTAGTCGTACTATTAAAGTCATTGCACACCTGGTTCGCTAGAGGTTTGCAACAACGGTTGTATGCTGCCGGAGTCAGGTATCCGCACATACTATGAAACCATCAGGACCAAATGGAATCCCAGCAGAAGCATTGAAAATAAACCCAGAGACATCAGCGGACTTGATGATACCACTACTGGAGAAGGTGTGGAAAGAAGGCAAGGTACCCGAAGATTGGAAGAAAGGCTACTTATTCAAATTGCCCAAGAAAGGAGATTTAAGTCAATGCAGGAACTGGAGTGGAATCATTCTCTTGTCCATCCCAAACAAAATACTAAGCCACATCATCCTGGAGAGAATCAAACACACCCTAGGTGAAAAACTCAGACCAGAACAGGCTGGATTCAGGGGGAGCAAATCATCCATCGATCAAATCGCAACACTACGGATAATCGTTGAACAGAGATTGGATTGGCAGTCAGCTCTCTATCTCAACTTTATTGACTTTGAGAAGGTCTTCAGCAGACAGCATCGATCGAGAGGTGATTGGGCAACTACTACATCTCATCCAACAGTTGTACGACAATGCTTCATGCCAAGTAATCCACAACAGGAAACTCACGGAATCCTTCGAAGTGAAGACGGGAGTAAGACAAGCTGGGTGCCTACTATCTCCACTGAATTTCCTGATTGCGGTAGACCGGATAATGCAACAGACAGCAACGAGGAAACAGGCCTAAAATGGACCCACACAAAAAAAATTGGAGGACCTGGACTTCGCGGATGATATATGCATCTGATTTCCCAAAAACTGGAAGATGTACAAGTGAAAAGCAACAAGTTGGCAGAAGAAGCATACAGAGAAGATGGGATTACAGGTATACATAGAGAACTTGAACAAAGCAAGAACAACAATTGTACCAGGATAATATGAGCTCATCTTTTATTATTTCGAGGATTCTTCTCAAATGGTTAGAAAACTCTACTCTCTCATCTAAACATGACTCACCCTACCTTGTTTCTTTTCTTTCCTTTTTTCTATTGGCTATTAAATAAGATGCTTTCTTTAGTTACGTAATCTACTTTTTTGTTATGCCCTTTCTAGCTAAACCTTGTTTCTACACACACACACATATATATATATATATATATATATATATATACAACCCTGTTTTTGTTTCCAAACCAAATTGTCTAATTATTCTATAAATAGTCAGTGTTTGTAACTCCTAATCAGTTAAATCATTCCGGACTAATGTTACTTTTAATTCCTACCAATTACTCTTTATGATCGTGGAAAAGTATGTTCATATCTTTAATGTAATTCATATTTTTAACGTTCATGTTCTAACCAGTTGAGAAGAATCCTCGAAATAATAAAAGATGAGCTCATATTATCCTGGTACAATTGTTGTTCTTGCTTTGTTCAAGTTTATTAATGGGAAGAATTGCATGAAGTTTTTAAACATAGAGAAGACAGAAGTGATGAAGATTCCTGGCCAACAGTGTCAGCAACAACAACAGATAATCAGCATAAATGGGAGAAATCTGAACGAAGCAACCTCTTTTACCTACCCACCTGGGAAGCATCGTTTCAACTACAGGTGGAACTAATGAGGGTATCATCAAAGCGAGGATCGGGAAAGCAAGACAAGCTTTCATTACTCTCAAGTATGTGTGTAGGTAGATCAACAGCACTCAGCATGAAAAATAAGATCTGGATTTTCAACTCCAATGCGAAGTCAGAGATACTGTAGGGATCAGAGACTTGGGGCTCCCCGAGGACCACTTCGAACAAACTATAAACCTTCATCAACAGCTGTCTTCACTCAATACTTCGCTCAAGATCAGAACGCCATAAAAGACCAGCAACAGGTTGGGATCTGTAGGAGCGAACCAACCCAGCAGGAACCGATTGTGGAACAAATAAGCAGAAAGAAATGAAGGTGGATTGGCCGTACCCTGAGAAAATCATTAAATGGGTGAAGTGGCACGCCAGGCCGTCGCTCGAGTGGAATCCTAATGGTAAGCGGCGAGTTGGTCGTCCAAGGGTGACTTGGAGGAGCTCATGTGAAGAGGAGATGAAAGCATGTGGACAGCCGTGCAGCCAGGTGAAGAAGTCGGCAGAGAGCCGGATGCAGTAACGCCGTGCGGCTGAATTCCTATTTTTTCTAGGAAATAAGGGAAACAATAATAATAGAAAGAAGAATTTTGAATCACGAAAAATACTACTTGAATTCTTCCCATTCCACTACACATCTTCATTCTTATAGTAATCGTACTCCTATTTTTTAAAATTTTTAGACAACGCATGACATTTTTAGAACATTTTTGATATTAATTCACTTATAAAACAATCTTTAATAATTTTGTAATTTATCCACTTCAACTCTACCCCTTATAACTTTTATCACATATATACGTACATTGACTGAGCAATTATTTAGTGCCACTTAATAACCTTTTTCTGTAATATAAATACGACTGTACAGCTTGAAAATGAAGTTGTTGAAAAGAAATTTTTTCGCTGAACAAAAAACTGTGTTTTTTACTTATAAAAGAAGAATTTTGCAAGCAGAAAGGCTGTCAGCATTTTATGTATTCTAACGTCGATAGTTAGCATTGTTTCCAGAGTCAGGAGAGATTTGTGTGCCTTTCTGATAAATCTATGATAGTGACAAAATCAAGTATCACTACATTGTGAAGGTTCGTTATGTTATTAGTTGAACAGAATTTCCCACAATATTAAGACCTCCTAAATCAAGTGATTTTAGTTTGGTAGGTTTATGAGACTTGAAACTCAATCCAGACATGGTCTTAGTCAGAAATCAGTACTAACGTGATGATGATCTCTTTGTCCCTGATATTATCCCCAGTTAAACATATTACCAGTCAAATCAAACAAATTGGAACAGTTGTTTGGATTAGTCATTTTTACAACTTATCAGTTACAATCTAAAAACAATATAAGCACTAGACTCTTCTTATAAGAAATATTTTGCAGAAATTCGAAGATTAAAACTTCTTCACATAATCTTGGGGAAACATTTACTACTTTTTGTTTCAATTAATACTGTTCTGGAAAATTAGTTGAACATTTCTAAACCACTGTTTCCATAATAGGTATGCTGATAAGGCACAGAACAACTGAATGTATAATACCAATGAAATTTTATTTTGCTTTTCAAACTATTACAGACTTCTGAGATGTATCTTAAAGAAAAATGGAGAGAAAAATATGCTAGCGTGAATCAAAGTAACTAAAGCAGCTAAAATTACAACCTGGCAGACAGACCATAAACTTAAATGTGTTCCTCTAAAGTACTAGTGTGAATAGTACACACACACACACACACAACAAAGTAAAATAATATATCCAATGTTTTGATCAACGAACTCCTGAAAGAATAATAGAGTTCATTTGTAGCACCAAAATGAACTTCATGTTCAGCTGTCGGTGGGATAACTTTGAAGGCTTTACTGTTATGTACTCGTCGAGTAGTTAATAGTCCTGACGTGGGAAGAGGGGTAATCAGAAGACCACCAGGTTTACGATGATACCTGTATTTTCCAGGCAAGGAAAGGAAGGGTGCTTAAATGTACGAAAAAAGTGTGTGAACCAGAATAATGTACAAGTGTCTAATACAAAAGTATATATAAAAATGACTAATACACATGAACCAATAAGATAACGTCTTACCATGATTGGTTGTAATGTCATGTGATAACAAGGTCATACATTGTTTATTTAGTTAGTGGACAGACAGAAGCATATTGTCAGTTATAATGAAATATCGATCCATATACACATAGCAAAATATAATAGACTGTCAAAAACAAAACACACACATCATGTGGGTACATATCATTTACCAACATTATTTCATGCAAAAGAAAATCCCTACAATTATAAGTATGTATTTAGAATTTACAAAAAGTAATACATATCATTGAAAGAAGAAACCAATGCCACTAAAGTTAACTCCATGGAAAGAATAATTTTAAGGTCCACTGAAAAATATCTTTCGTTTTGAAAAATGGTGTAACTCTTAGTGACTCCATTGATGTAACGAACTCTCATCTCTATTTATAGTGTTTCAATAGCCTTGCACAAAATATGGTTCAATCATCTTCCTTAAAATATAGTCATTAATCCAGTTAGCACTTACCAATGTTGTACTTTTTTTCAAGAATGTCATGTTACTGATTGGTAGTAAGTAGTGTATACCGAGTGCGTAAAAATACTAAAGAATAGGATTGTGCAGTTCAGTGCTCCATGTGAAAGTGTAGAACTTCGAATCCGTTTGACACCTGACAAATTTTTAGAAAACTCCCATCATATTAGTTTTATGCGATTCCTTTTTAAACTGTCACTTTACTCGAACACCCTCACTGAACCTTTCCCTTTACAGCTATTGTCTCTTCATGATATTATAAGTTTCCAGACAGTAGATGTTACGTATTTCCTGGAATAATTTGAACGCCGAATCAGATTGAATCACGATAAAATATTTAAAAACATACCAGTATGTTTATGAAAAATCAAAACAAGATTTTTTTGAAGGTATCTCTGTGTAGGCCCCAGCAGAATTATTCAGATTTTATTGACCATCAAAATATATGTGGTCAAAAATATAAAATTAACTGAAATGAGTTCCTTTGTTCCTTCTGTTGCTTCAAACAGCCACCTTTCCCAATGCAACAAAAAGACTTTACACTATGTAGCATATTGTTCGATATCCTATTTTATTTAAGATTTCTGTGGAGCAGATCTGTTGTTCTACGGGTAGTCTTAAAGCCACTGCCGGTGTTCTTCTGCTTATCTGCCTAAATAATTTTTCGTTGATATGTTTCAACCATTCCGCGACATATATATCATATAATATTTTATGAGAATTACCTATTGCGTAGGCCTGCTTCTTCTCATTTGAAAAAAGAAACTATTATTCAAAATATAAAGGAATAGTAAAGATGACACCTCTCATGATATACTTCGAAATTTCAATAGAGAAAGAAAGATCAAATTTGCAGTATATAATAATATCATTATATTTCATAGGTTCTCTGCATCTGCAAACTATTTGAAATTACAATGTTTATAAATTAATTAAGTGATGACACTAAATGCAATTAACACATGATTATGTATACAGTTGGCTATGAAATTTCCCTTAAACTGCGCTTATTTCTTTCTGCCAAAAGTGTGTAGCTGATTACAAAATTAGACACCAACCAGTTTTACGCCATACCCAGGTTTGGATATTATTTTTCACGTTGCTGACGAAAGGGATGCCTTGGTAGAACAGACAGACTTCCGGTGGCTAGAAAATTAATTCAAATTCAGATGTATTACTTGTGGAATTTTTGTTGAGGTAACATTACACCAGAGAGAACTTCGTTTTCTACCTAATGTCAGACGACGAACTAGATTATGTGAGAAATCGAAATCCATCAAACCTCTAATTAGGGGTTTCGCATTTAGTCTCAGTTGGAAAGCGATTGTGAATCGAACAATCACCTTATCCATCTGAGTTCAAGCTTTAAGTCCGTTGATCCAAGCCAAATAACTGTTCTAACCCTTTAATCGACTTACGTATGAAATCTGATGTGGAAGAATTATCTCAGTACCATCTGGTCATGGAGTTAATTAGAAATATAAGTCTTTGTCGTGGAGTAATTATGCGCGTAGGAAGCTTCAGAAGAGCTGTTGACTGACACGCTTTCCATCGCAATGTTTGCTGGAGGCAAGTTAGTGCCAGAGATGTAAAGAGGGGTGTGTGTGTATCATCGAAGGTAAACTTCTTCCTAGATTCCGCCTGTTGTCAAGTCAGATTGTATATATTTGTAATTACTAGGTATTAAAGCATTTTGGGTGAGTTGCTACAATCTCAGTTGTCGACTACTTCTCTATGATTTGCATGTAACTCTTCTAAGCACTGTTTTAGAATAAAGCAAATTATTATTATTATTTACATACTTCCCTATAACTCACTATTCTTCGAAAGTGCATTAATCTATCTCTACCTTGTTTCGAGTAAGTTGGCTCACAGGTAGCTCGTTCATACGAAAAACTGTCACCAGATTAATCATTTATCAGAATGTAAGGTTTGAGAATGCTAGTCACATCTTAGAAAACGAAGTAGTAGCTCACTAATATCAAATTAACCTCACTGTCCGATCAACAAAACATTTATCAAACGATAACTGCGTACAATTTCACCAAGCAATGCAATACTGACTTGTTAGCTGACCGGAAACAAAAGACAGATATATCGTCCGGACATTTTCTTAATCTAGACATATGGAGACGATTTGTTAGACACTTTAGATGTAATTATTAGTTGTACCAGAATTAAGCAAAGCAATATACCCGAATAGGATATGTACTGGCATTAATATACATTCAGGAGCAAAGTATGCGGTATTAATTTCCTTGTAGATCACCTTCACCCATAATTGAATAGGCCAGATGTTATTGACAACTATTGTTGCCCGCAAGCACATAGCTGTTTCTTTAAAGGCTCACCTTGGTCCTCCGCCACCACTCTCAATTGGCTAAACAAGCTTCCATTCTCTCCTCCATGATCATCACAACTTAAAACTTAGACAACAGATCAGCCACTACCCATTCCGATAGAATGCGCAGAATGTCAGTTGACGGTCACCTCAGTATCTGTTCAACCATATCTACTTCCGTCTGCATGTTTGTTGAGCAATAACATCTTTTATCGAAAGGTTGATATTCACTGGTAGTTCTGCGTCTGATAGTGGTGTTTCCGGGGAAGTTGTAGGCAGTTCATTGGAGTACTCAACCCAGTAATTCTCCTCTTCCATCTCTTTTCTGCTGCGTTTCCCTTCTTATATTTCACTGCCTTCATCAGAGTCGACATTCTCCCGGATTGCCACTCAGTCATATAATATAATGTATTGACATCACTCTTCCCTTCAGCCAGTTGTGTTTTGGTTACCAGTGCATTCTAAAGATATTCTTTGTATTTCCTGCGGACTGAACTCATCTACTTTAGTTAATATGTCTGCTTCATCAATTCTCTCGTCTATGAAGTTTCGGGTTTTCGTAGGGGGCCATCGCTAATTCTGCCTCTGCCGCACTCCTAAGATGGCTGACCATACAAGTTCTCCTCCATATCACTATCCTAGAGTTCTAGCATTCTTTCATACAGGTTTACTCGGTGATAATACACAGTGCCTCCGAATTAGCTTTGATGGCTGCATTGAAGATGTCCTTTATAGTTCCATGCTTCAGTTTCTTAGTGTTCGACTCAAATTGTACACTATCTCCAGCTGCCTTGGAAGCCTTCAACTTGACTTTAAAGGTTTCATCCCCTGCATAATTGTCTGAGCCTGCATCTGCTTCTCTTCTCGATTTTGTATCCCCACTTTCTTGTGACTCAAATGAAGTTTGTCTGATTTTTGGTGTGTGGTGTGTCATCGCCTTGTTTATGTCTTTGTGAGAGTGCAAGCCTCCTCCAACCAATAAACCACTTCATTTTCAGAATTGTGTAAAGATTTCTCCATCCTCAATAATTTCGTCGAAAGCCTCTCGTCTAACAGCATGTCCTCTTCCTGCGTTGTCTGCCCCCAGTTTCGTATTCATGCCGAACATTTAGATTTTGATCCCACCGTTATGCGTCTTGCCCATTACTGTTCACGTATGTCTGTAAAATTCCTACTCGTCTGCGTTGTCTCAATGAGTATGTCATTGGACAATTATAACTCCGCTTCGTTGTCTAAACGGGTCGGTTTTAGTCTATCGACACTAACTCTGTTGGTTGAATCACAAAATGTTTCTACCCAGCTAGCATTTTCTTCGGATGTATTGCAGTACGTGGAACAACTAACTGCAGTCTACCCCAAAGTTCTGCAACGCGCCCGAAGTCAGTGCTAGCTGGGGAGTAGCTTGGAGCTGTTTTAACTGGTGCTTCGTGTGGTGAGCTGAGAGGTCGTTGTGTTTGACCACATCTCACCCATACGTGGAAGCAGAAATCTAAGACCTTGGATACATATATTTTTAGGAACCAAGCCTATATTAGCCATGTGTGAATGAAGTCTGTTATCATACCTACCCTGCTTAAGTTTGTTCCTATCAGAATTGGGACTGATGGAGTCGTCAGAGAGTCTCGTGCTGCTCCGGAAACTACTTCAGTCACTGAACACTGCTCCCAAATCATGGCTGGTGCTGGGATGCCAAGCATTATCACTTCCATATCATACCTTGATATGACTATGAGCAATAAATTGTGCTCGAGACGTCATCAGTAAATATTACTGTATAACACTGTGAGACTTTATTAGTGATGCTAAAATGGTTGTCTGCCTTCAGAGTGATCCGAAGTTATCACTTAAAGTCATGATACACAATGTTCTAAATTCTGAAGTGGGTTTGAAGTCTACATTCCAGGGGACTTTGAGGAAGTCTAGCATTGTGCCTTATGCCCTTCATAAAATAATGAGATGTAAGGTTCATTAATGAAGTACTTATTTCTGTAGCTGTAATTATGGAGCAGTTCTCCGGCCAACTGATGACGTCGAGAGAGGTAGGTGACATAATGGATAGGGCCACGAAATCGTACTTTCATAATTTGAAAGATCGTGTCCAAAGGCATAACCTGAATAAAGGAATTCAGGTAATATTGTGAAATGCCTGCTTACTTTTATAAGTCAACGTTTAGTCAACATGTAGTAGTCACAACATTGAGTTTTTATTTCTAGCCAAATGAAAAAGATACTAGGGGATATAACAGTAGCAGTTATGTAAGTAAACATTGATCAAAGTAAATACTGAAAATGTGATGCGCACAGATTTCATCAACTAATCTTTTATTTTGTTTATTTACAGGATGCTACCGGTGGGCCTCACTTGCCACGGGAAGAAAACCTGATCTCTCTGATAGGCCACTCGTTCTCCACAAAGTGGAAGAGTCACTGGCCCCCGACCCCAAGGCCAGATTTGAGCATGAACACAACTTGGTCAAGCCACTTTTAGACAAGCTACTGCCACAAACAGTATTAGGATTTTCGATACATACCGTATATAGAATCTGTAGGAGTCTACTGCTCTCAACCGAAGACGTTTCTACAACCGGAGCACAGCAGCTAAAGCAGACGCAACCCAAACAGTTAACGTACCCGTGGGTTATATAAATAATTTGTAGCAGAGGACTTAAACTTTATATCCAAGTAATCCTTTTTCTTAATATAACTCATCATTGCATTTTTGGTAATATATTGTTATTTAACATTTCATTGACTTGGCCTTCGACAGCGTCGATCGAGAGGTGATTTGGCAACTACTTCGCTACTACGGGGTCCCATTGACAATTATACATCTCATCCAACAGTTATACGACAATGCTGCATGCCAAGTAATCCACAACGGGAAACTTACGGAGGCCTTCGAAGTGAGGACGGGAGTGAGACAAGGCTGTCTACTATCACCAATGATCTTCCTGATTGCAATTGATTGGATAATGCGACAGACAACGGCAACCAACGAGGGAACAGGTATAAAATGGACTGACACAAAAGACTTGGAGGATCTGGATTTCGCCGATGATATATGTCTGATTTCCCATAAACTGGAAGATATGCAAGTGAAAAGTAACAAGTTGGCAGAAGAAGCATCAAAGATAGGACTTCATGTGAACATAGATAAAACAGAGATAATGAAGATTCCTAGCCAACATCAACAGCAACAACAACAGACAACAATCAGCATAAGTGGGAAGAACCTGAAAGAAACAACCTCCTTCACCTACGTGGGAAGCATCGTCTCAACTACAGGCGGAACTGACGAGGACATCAAAGCCAGAATCGGAAAAGCAAGACAAGCTTTCATTACTCTCAAATCTGTGTGGAGGTCAACAGCACTCAGCATCAAAGATAAGATCCGGATTTTCAACTCCAATGTGAAGTGAGTCAGTGCTACTATACGGATCAGAGACTTGGCGAGTCATAAAGAGCATCTCAAACAAACTTCAAACCTTCATTACCAGCTGTCTCCGCTCAATACTCAAGATCAGATGGCCAGAAAAGATCAGCAACAGAGATCTCTGGGAGCGAACCAATCAGGAACCGATTGTGAAACAAATAGGCAGAAAGAAATGGAGATGGATTGGCCATACGCTGAGGAAACCATCAAGTGACATCACTAGACAAGCCATAGCTCGAGTGGAACCCGAAAGGGAGGCGGCGAGTTGGTCGTCCAAGGGTGACTTGGATGAGGTCGTGCGAGGAGGAGATGAAAGCATGTGGACATACCTGGAGCAGGGTGAAAAAGTTGTCAGAAAACCGAAGGCAATGGAGGTGCGCAGCTGAAGCCCTATGTTCCTCTAGGAACTAAAGGATACAATAATAATAATAATAATATTTCTCATATTTGCAATATTAGTGAACTCTAATATTAGTCGCCTACAAATTAATTGGTGAGCCCGATAAGAACACGGATTATTTTGGCATATTCATATTCTTATTTTTGCTATTTTGTATATTCATTGTGATTTTGTGTGTGGTTTATATTTGTATCCTAATTTGCACCAATAACCTCATATTTATAATGTCATCACCTCAGTCCGGTACATCAAACGAGCAGACAACTAATAGCGAGACAAATGCCACAATAAATGCCATCACTGATTTTCGTTTACCCCAATACGGTTTCGCAGAACCAAGGATTTGGTTTGCGGTAATTGAACCGTTGCTAGAAGCACGGGGCATTAAGTCCCAAATAGCCAAATATGGTATGGTGCTGGCAGAACTCCCTCCGTCAGTATTGACAGAAATCAGCGATTTCATCGAAGATCCTCCGACGGAACATCAATTTGATAAACTTAAAGCCCTCCTCATACAACGTACCAGTTTGTCGGATGAGAAAAGAATCCAACAATTGCTCACAGGCTGTGAACTAGGCCCACGTAAACCATCCCAGCTGCTCAGGCACATGCGCCAGTTAATCGGACACCATAAAGTAGACGAGGTAGTGCTGAAACAGATGTGGTTGCAACGTTTACCTAGAAATGTCCAGCAAATTTTAATCATCTCAGGAAAGTCGTATGACTTAGACCAACTAAGTGACATGGCAGATAGTATTATGGATGTTTTATCTGATAACACCATAAGTCACGTAGCATCTGATAGTGCCACACCGTGTCATTCCACACCCACGGCAGACACACCGATACTCGCCGCCATTGCAGACTTAGCGGCAAGGATTGACAAGTTGGAAACTAATAGGTCTGATCGACGAGTCCGGAGACGGAGTTCACAAAGAAGGTCACCATCACGACGACGATCCTTCTCACGACAGCGTTCTTACACGTCTTCTCGGGATAGCAATATATGCTGGTATCACTGGAAGTTTGGACGTCATGCCCTGAAATGTGTAAAACCGTGCAGCTTTAGCGAAGCCAACCAGGCTCAGGGAAACGCCTCAGCCAGACAGTGATGGCGACAGCTGTTACTGGCAAGCAAACAAGTCGCCTCTTCTATGTGAAGGATAAAACTTCAGACACTTTATTCCTGGTAGACACGGGAGCAGAAGTTAGCGTAATCCCTCCTTCACTATCCAGGCGATCTACACGGACACCCGGAAAACTGTCTCTCCGGGCAGCTAACCACACAAGCATACAGACGTATGGAGAGCAATCCCTCATACTGGATCTAGGTTTACGTCGGCGTTTCACATGGATTTTCATAGTAGCCGACGTCAGTCACGCCATCCTCGGAGCAGATTTCTTGAGTAATTTCAACCTGTTAGTTGACGTCAACAATAAAAAACTGATTGATAACAACACCCATCTAAAGATCCATGGAATTATCTCCAGCTATTCTGTCTATAATATCAGTATTGAAAGACCAGCAGATTGCCCTTTTTCCTCCCTACTTCACCGTTTCCCTAAAATTCTTAAGCCGTCGTACAACATCGAGGACGTCCCTCACACAGTCACTCACAAGATAGTTACTACGGGTCAACCAGTTCGTGCTCGTCCTCGTAGATTACCCCCGGACAAATTGGCAGCAGCCAAGGCAGAATTTGAACACATGATGCAGCTCGGCATCATCAGACCCTCCAATAGTCCTTGGTCTTCGCCCTTACACATGGTGCCTAAAGCTGATCATGATTGGAGGCCATGTGGGGATTACCGACATTTAAACAATGCCACAGTTCCCGACCGTTATCCTATTCCTCATCTTCATGATTTCTCCCTGACATTACACGGAAAAACCATTTTTTCTAAAGTAGACTTGGTCAGGGCCTATCACCAAATACCAGTTGCCCAAGAGGATATCGAAAAAACGGCCATCATCACACCTTTCGGTTTGTTTGAATTTCTCCGCATGCCATTTGGCCTAAAGAACGCAGCACAATCCTTCCAACGTTTCATGGATCAGGTCACACAAGGTTTGGACTTTGTATTTGTATATATCGATGACGTTTTAATTGCTAGCTCGTCGCCCGAAGAACATACTGATCACCTCACCATCTTATTTCAACGATTTGAGCAATATGGAGTCGTCATTAACCCCAAAAAGTGCATATTCGGTGTCTCCTCTATACAGTTTCTGGGACACCACATAACCGCGAATGGTATTACGCCTACGGAGGAAAAGATAGAGTCCATCAAAAACTTCCCCGAACCAGATTCACTCAAGAAGGTCAGACGTTTTTTGGGGATGTTTAATTTCTATCGGCGTTTCATTCCTTCGTGTGCCTCCATCGTCCAGCCGTTAACCGACCTCCTTAAAAATGATCCTAAAAAGTTTCAGTGGTCAGCTGAAGAACACGAATCATTTTGCAACGCAAAAGATGCCTTATCCAAGTCACTATGCTATCCCATATCAACCCCGAAGCGTCGCTTATTTTGTGCACAGATGCCTCCCAAGTAGCTGTAGGGGCAGTATTACAACAAAAGATGAAGGGCGAAGTCACCCCACTCGCATTCTTTTCTAAGAAGTTGGAACCGGCTCAGACACGATACAGCACTTTTGGGAGAGAATTGCTGGCCATATATCTTGCAGTGAAGCATTTCAGTTACTTACTACAGGGCCGGCATTTCACTATTTTTACTGACCACAAGCCCCTGTGTCATGCTTTCACTACTTCACTCGATAAACACTCCCCTAGAGAAGCCAGACAGTTGGATTATATCTCCCAATTTTCAACCGACATTCAGTACATCAAAGGGGATGCGAACGTGGTAGCCGATTCTCTTTCAAGAAGTGACATTAACCAGCTTCAAACGTCGGTAGACATCAGTCTTGATCGTATGGCTCAATTACAAAGAGATGACGTTGAACTCCAAACCTGCCGCAGAAACTCTTCCTTACAGCTCAAAGATGTGCCTATCCCCTTATCAGATGCAACCATAGTCTGCGATGTATCTACCGGCACTAATCGTCCATTTGTCCCTCTCAGTTGCCGAAAAGCATTGTTCGAACATTTACATTCGCTTTCTCACCCTGGAGTACGCGCCACGGTCAGACTGATCAGCGAACGCTTCGTGTGGCCTAAAATGAACTCTGACATTCGGAGATGGGCACGAGAATGTCTCCAATGCCAATGCTCCAAAGTACACCGCCACACTATTACAACCCCGAAGACGTTTGAATTACCCACGGGAAGCAAACCTGATCTCTCTGATAGGCCACTCGTTCTCCACAAAGTGGAAGAGTCACTGGCCCCCGACCCCAAGGCCAGATTTGAGCATGAACACAACTTGGTCAAGCCACTTTTAGACAAGCTACTGCCACAAACAGTATTAGGATTTACAATACATACCGTATATAGAATCCACCAAAAGCCAGAGCCTACAATAAATCAGACTGTACGTCTCCTCAAAGTCCTACAAAATTCAAAGAAGAGAAGGATGCTACACTAAGGAACTCTCAAATTCTTGAAGAATAAGGCATATATGTCCGTGTCGACTTAAGCGTAGCAGATCGTGTCAAAAGACAGTCTGTGGCCCTAGAATTCGGCGAACGATGCTGAAACAGCGAAAAGAACTTTAAGATTAAGGGTTTCCAGGTTGTCATAGTTCGAAGTTCGATGACCCCATACCTCTGCAGATAGGCTGCTGAAGCACCAAACTGAATTGATAGTTTGCTACACAAGCGTCCGCAGCCTGTTGAACAAACGGACTGAGCTGGTTAACATGATAGAATCCGAAAATCCGGACAGAATTATCATCAAAGAGACATGGCCCACACTCTATGTCACTGACTACGAAGTTAACCTGCCAAACTTCGAAGTGCATAGAGTGGACCGACTAAGCCGTATTGGAAGTGGCGTAGTCATGTACCTCGAGAAATGCTTAACCGTGCGTATCATCGAAGCACTCGCTCACGAAATTGAGTCGTGCGAACTTCTACGCTGCAGACTTAAATGCATAGGCCAAGACATTGATCTTATCGCTATGTATCGCAGTCCCGACTGCAGTGCAGATGACTTCCTAATAGAGAAGCTAGGCTCCTGGACTTCGAAATGTCGAAGTCTCGTAGTCAGCGACTTCAGCGCCCCAACAGTTGACTGGACGAGCCTTAGAACGCCATCTTCAGTCAACTCCTTTGATCATAAACTGCTGGAATCAAGCATTTTGCTAGCCCTAGTCCAACATGTCATTAAGCCCACGCGCTATGACTCACAGCACTCCTCTTCAACACTGGACTTAGTTTCTTCCTATCGTGAGGATGTGGACCCCATACAACACCTTCCTCCCTTAGGAAGAAGTGATCATGCTGTGCTCACTTTCAAGTTAATAGCAGCAGTATCGTAGGCCAAAACAACAGCTTTGGGAAAGTTGACATAAATGCGATCTTCTCAGCAGCCAACTCAGTAAACTGGTACATCAAACCAGAGTCCCAAGTGGAAGCTGCATGGAACCAATTTAAACAACTTTACGCCCAAGCAACTGAACCTTTTATCCCCTGGTCCGTCCCAAAGGGTCGGGAACATTGCCCACCCCCCACCTTGGATAAACCGGGAGATTCGTAAGCTACTCAGACGTATACACATATGTTGGAACCTGTTTGCCCCACTTGAAACTCCTGAGACCAGGAAGTTATACAACACCGACAAGAACAAAGCTATTGCAGAAATCAGCCAATCAAGGATGAAGTTCGAAGCACATCTGACTAAAAATGCAACGACGCAACCTAAGAAAATTTTCTCATACATGAACTTCAGGAATAAGACATCCAATGGTGTCCCGAACCTGACTGTTGACAATGACATGATCGAAGCAGATCAAGAAAAAGCAGAAGCAATGGCAGACTACTTCTCCCAAGTCTTTACACAGGAGTCGTTACTTTCCATAGTATCAGCTCTGATTGCATCAGAGGAACACGGGATAGATTCCATTGACATTGACCAAGGCATCGTCCTCAACTTCCAAATGAAACTAGATGCAGGGAGATCAATGGGTCCTGATAATCTTCATCTAAGGTTTCTCAGGGAGCTATCAGCTCACATAGTTGGCCCTTTGACCACGATCTCAAGCTCTCTCTCCTAAATGGAATGTCACCGCGTGACTGGAAAGACTCTATAATAACCCACATCCACAAAGGAGGATCAAGACAAAGCCCTTCAAATTACAGGCCTATCAGTCTCACCAGCACTTTAATCAAGACACTGGAAAGAATCATCAAGAAAAGCATCATGGCATATCTGGAAAACAGCAGCTTGCTATCTAGACACAGCACGGCTTCCGAAGGAACCTCTCATGCTTGTCAAATCTCCTCATTACAACAGAAAGCTAGGTCAAATCAAGGGACAACAGAAGGCTTGTTGACGTCGTCTTCATAGAATTCAGCAAAGCCTCCGATAAAGTTCCTCACAAAAGACTGCTCATGAAGTTGAAAAGTCTTGGTATCAAGGTCAAGTTACTAAATGGGCTTAGGGAATTCCTTATAGATAGGAGGCAAAGGGTTAGGATCAACTCGAAACTCTCCCCTTTGGACAGCGATGCGTAGCGTAGTGCCACAAAGCACGGTACTCGGAACTCTCCTATTTATTTTGTATATCAATGAGTTATCTCTGCTCACCAACTCCCCTATGGTGCTATACGCACATGAATTAAAAATTTGGAGAGAGCTGAAGGGCAACAGTGACACGTCCACGTTGCAAGAGGACCTCAACAAATTGTCAGAGTGGTCCAGAGAATGGATGCTCCCGATAAATGTAGAAAAATGTGCGACCTTCGGCATCGGACAAGAAAGCATCAGCTCCTACGAACTAGAGTGAATAGCACTTCCATCAATTCAGACTCCCTTGGACTTAGGTGTCATAGTTAGCCACTACTTAAAAACTACAGCGCACTGTCGCGCGGTGTTTCAGGTCCTTATGGGCAATTCGCAGTGCCTTTACTAGAATCATCAGAGATATGTTCACCTCCTTATATACATTCTCTGGTGAGGACAAGACTGGAAAACTGCATCCAGGCCGCCATTCCTTGTCTAAAAGGGGACTCACACATTCTAGAAAGGGTTCAAAGGAAAGCAACACGTATGGTTCACGGCATGACTAACTTATCATACGAGGAAAGACTAGACGGTTTAAATCTCTTCTCCCTGTCATAGCGTAGGCAGAAAGGAGATTTAATCACAGTGTTTAAAATTTTAAATAATGACTACGGACCTGACCAATCCTCTCTTTTCCTTTCCACCAGGTCGGAACACCTTAGAGGACATAGCAGGAGAGTTCAAAAGCCAAGAAGAAATCATGTTGCTGTTGAGTACTGGTTCTCACATCGAGTCATAAACTCTTGGAACCGACTCCCAGAAGAAGTAGTGTCCACAACCCCAACTGATTTATTGAATAAATTTATGAAAAAAAAGAAATTTCTAGATCAACTCGATTTCTCGTTGGTCGAACAGATGCTCTACAGTGCTCATTTCTTCTGACTTTGATTCCTCGAGATGTCTGTCCGATGTAAATCGCATCACATTCCAAGCACTTTATTTAATAGACACAACTAAATAGAGAATCCTCAGGGATTTGGTCTTCTGTATGGACAAACTGGCTTCGCAGTGTGTCTGATGTTTTTAAGAAAACTCTGATGTCGAGCTCATTGAGTACTCTTCTGATATCGTCTGACGTATCTCCCCTGCTGGGATTCCTTTTCGTCCTGATGGTTTCATACTATGTGCAGATACCTGACTCCGGCAGCATACAACCGTTGTTGCAAACCTCTGGCGAACCGGCTGTGCAATGACTTTAATAGTACGACTAAGTTTTGTATAACGTAAGCCATTGCCACTCTCAGTGGGGCTCTAAAGCTCATGGACTGCAAGGGTCTTCCAGAGGTCAAAAACCTGCAACTCAAGTCGTCCAGAGACTTGTAGATCAAGCCTCATCCACACCGGTGAACATCAGGCAGATAAATCCTACTACAATTAGCGAGGAGGACGCCAACGAATGGCGCAATGTAGTCTCCCCAAAAAGCGAGATAAGGATAACACATCGGCTACACTGCTCACGAAGGACATAAATACATTTACACCACAAAGCAAGAAAGCCACGGGAAGAAAACCTGATCTCTCTGATAGGCCACTCGTTCTCCACAAAGTGGAAGAGTCACTGGCCCCCGACCCCAAGGCCAGATTTGAGCATGAACACAACTTGGTCAAGCCACTTTTAGACAAGCTACTGCCACAAACAGTATTAGGATTTTCGATACATACCGTATATAGAATCCACCAAAAGCCAGAGCCTACAATAAATCAGACTGTACGTCTCCTCAAAGTCCTACAAAATTCAAAGAAGAGAAGGATGCTACACTAAGGAACTCTCAAATTCTCGATGATTAAGCCATATATGAGCCTGGCAACAGATGTGGCTTTCAGGAACGGTCATGGTTGTTCTTTTTATGTCAGAAGGGAAGGTTAACCGGTACACATTTCTTTGAGAGACATGTCTCCACCCAGATGCCTGTTTCATCCATTATCATATGGATTTGACAGGTCTCTTGCCATTCTCTAACGAATTTGCTCCTCTGTTATCATCCAGTGTTAGGTTCACAAAATTTTTTGTATCCGTACCACTTACATTTTAATGGAAACTGTAACGAAGCCTTCGGTCAATATTAGGTGGTCATATTCTGTGTGTCCATAATAATAACCACTGACTGAAGATCTCAGTCCGAGTCAGAACTCTTCAGCAGCTTGTTGAGGTTGCTAGAATCATATGGAACTCACTGTACAGCACATCGCCATCAAGTTTTCATCAACACCCAAGCTTGCTATAATGCTGAATTAAATCTCACTAATTCTGAAATAATTCTAAATTTCTACAGTGAGAAAATTCTGAATCTGTTCTGAAATCGATTCTTTAATAGCACAGACTAGAACTCAGAGCTGGTTTTTAGCATGACTGGTACTAATTCAGCATCCTGTTCTTTTTCTAGGCATTTTCAGGTGTAGATCGGAACCTACTGGGTTTACTTATCAGCATTGCTCCAGCCCTCACAGGACATATAAAGCACTGACCAGCATTGTTTCAGAACGAGAAGACTGCTACTAATTATTATCACCTGCGTCCTATGCTGGCGCAATTCATTTAGTTTGCAGAAAGAAATCAATTTTCATAATTGAGTGAATTTTGTATTTAGAAACTGTAGTACAATGTCACTGCGAATCAGTCAAGTTAGGCCCACGGGTAGCATCCTGTAAATAAACAAAATAAAAGATTAGTTGATGAAATCTGTGCGCATCACATTTTCAGTATTTACTTTGATCAATGTTTACTTACATAACTGCTACTGTTATATCCCCTAGTATCTTTTTCATTTGGCTAGAAATAAAAACTCAATGTTGTGACTACTACATGTTGACTAAACGTTGACTTATAAAAGTAAGCAGGCATTTCACAATATTACCTGAATTCCTTTATTCAGGTTATGCCTTTGGACACGATCTTTCAAATTATGAAAGTACGATTTCGTGGCCCTATCCATTATGTCACCTACCTCTCTCGACGTCATCAGTTGGCCGGAGAACTGCTCCATAATTACAGCTACAGAAATAAGAACTTCATTAATTGTTATTGGACTCTGCAATTAAAATATTTGAAATATATATTGTTATTCAGATTCAGATTTTTTATTTGAGGATAGAAGGCTTGCAGCCTATGATAATCCATTCCGACCAGATTTCTGTGGTTGTCCGAACCCTGCTTGAACGAATAAGTTGAGGTTGCAGACACCAATTCTTCTGGGAGTCGGTTCCAAGAGTTTATGACTCGATGTGAGAACCAGTACTCAACAGCAACATGATTTCTTCTTGGCTTTTGAACTCTCCTGCTATGTCCTCTAAGGTGTTCCGACCTGGTGGAAAGGAAAAGAGAGGATTGGTCAGGTCCGTAGTCATTATTTAAAATTTTAAACACTGTGATTAAATCTCCTTTCTGCCTACGCTATGACAGGGAGAAGAGATTTAAACCGTCTAGTCTTTCCTCGTATGATAAGTTAGTCATGCCGTGAACCATACGTGTTGCTTTCCTTTGAACCCTTTCTAGAATGTGTGAGTCCCCTTTTAGACAAGGAATGGCGGCCTGGATGCAGTTTTCCAGTCTTGTCCTCACCAGAGAATGTATATAAGGAGGTGAACATATCTCTGATGATTCTAGTAAAGGCGCTGCGAATTGCCCATAAGGACCTGAAACACCGCGCGACAGTGCGCTGTAGTTTTTAAGTAGTGGCTAACTATGACACCTAAGTCCAAGGGAGTCTGAATTGATGGAAGTGCTATTCACTCTAGTTCGTAGGAGCTGATGCTTTCTTGTCCGATGCCGAAGGTCGCACATTTTTCTACATTTATCGGGAGCATCCATTCTCTGGACCACTCTGACAATTTGTTGAGGTCCTCTTGCAACGTGGACGTGTCACTGTTGCCCTTCAGCTCTCTCCAAATTTTTAATTCATGTGCGTATAGCACCATAGGGGAGTTGGTGAGCAGAGATAACTCATTGATATACAAAATAAATAGGAGAGTTCCGAGTACCGTGCTTTGTGGCACTACGCTACGCATCGCTGTCCAAAGGGGAGAGTTTCGAGTTGATCCTAACCCTCTGCCTCCTATCTATAAGGAATTCCCTAAGCCCATTTAGTAACTTGACCTTGATACCAAGACTTTTCAACTTCATGAGCAGTCTTTTGTGAGGAACTTTATCGGAGGCTTTGCTGAATTCTATGAAGACGACGTCAACAAGCCTTCTGTTGTCCCTTGATTTGACCTAGCTTTCTGTTGTAATGAGGAGATTTGACAAGCATGAGAGGTTCCTTCGGAAGCCGTGCTGTGTCTAGATAGCAAGCTGCTGTTTTCCAGATATGCCATGATGCTTTTCTTGATGATTCTTTCCAGTGTCTTGATTAAAGTGCTGGTGAGACTGATAGGCCTGTAATTTGAAGGGCTTTGTCTTGATCCTCCTTTGTGGATGTGGGTTATTATAGAGTCTTTCCAGTCACGCGGTGACATTCCATTTAGGAGAGAGAGCTTGAGATCGTGGTCAAAGGGCCAACTATGTGAGCTGATAGCTCCCTGAGAAACCTTAGATGAAGATTATCAGGACCCATTGATCTCCCTGCATCTAGTTTCATTTGGAAGTTGAGGACGATGCCTTGGTCAATGTCAATGGAATCTATCCCGTGTTCCTCTGATGCAATCAGAGCTGATACTATGGAAAGTAACGACTCCTGTGTAAAGACTTGGGAGAAGTAGTCTGCCATTGCTTCTGCTTTTTCTTGATCTGCTTCGATCATGTCATTGTCAACAGTCAGGTTCGGGACACCATTGGATGTCTTATTCCTGAAGTTCATGTATGAGAAAATTTTCTTAGGTTGCGTCGTTGCATTTTTAGTCAGATGTGCTTCGAACTTCATCCTTGATTGGCCGATTTCTGCAATAGCTTTGTTCTTGTCGGTGTTGTATAACTTCCTGGTCTCAGGAGTTTCAAGTGGGGCAAACAGGTTCCAACATATGTGTATACGTCTGAGTAGCTTACGAATCTCCCGGTTTATCCAAGGTGGGGGGTGGGCAATGTTCCCGACCCTTTGGGACGGACCAGGGGATAAAAGGTTCAGTTGCTTGGGCGTAAAGTTGTTTAAATTGGTTCCATGCAGCTTCCACTTGGGACTCTGGTTTGATGTACCAGTTTACTGAGTTGGCTGCTGAGAAGATCGCATTTATGTCAACTTTCCCAAAGCTGTTGTTTTGGCCTACGATACTGCTGCTATTAACTTGAAAGTGAGCACAGCATGATCACTTCTTCCTAAGGGAGGAAGGTGTTGTATGGGGTCCACATCCTCACGATAGGAAGAAACTAAGTCCAGTGTTGAAGAGGAGTGCTGTGAGTCATAGCGCGTGGGCTTAATGACATGTTGGACTAGGGCTAGCAAAATGCTTGATTCCAGCAGTTTATGATCAAAGGAGTTGACTGAAGATGGCGTTCTAAGGCTCGTCCAGTCAACTGTTGGGGCGCTGAAGTCGCTGACTACGAGACTTCGACATTTCGAAGTCCAGGAGCCTAGCTTCTCTATTAGGAAGTCATCTGCACTGCAGTCGGGACTGCGATACATAGCGATAAGATCAATGTCTTGGCCTATGCATTTAAGTCTGCAGCGTAGAAGTTCGCACGACTCAATTTCGTGAGCGAGTGCTTCGATGATACGCACGGTTAAGCATTTCTCGAGGTACATGACTACGCCACTTCCAATACGGCTTAGTCGGTCCACTCTATGCACTTCGAAGTTTGGCAGGTTAACTTCGTAGTCAGTGACATAGAGTGTGGGCCATGTCTCTTTGATGATAATTCTGTCCGGATTTTCGGATTCTATCATGTTAACCAGCTCAGTCCGTTTGTTCAACAGGCTGCGGACGTTTGTGTAGCAAACTATCAATTCAGTTTGGTGCTTCAGCAGCCTATCTGCAGAGGTATGGGGTCATCGAACTTCGAACTATGACAACCTGGAAACCCTTAATCTTAAAGTTCTTTTCGCTGTTTCAGCATCGTTCGCCGAATTCTAGGGCCACAGACTGTCTTTTGACACGGTCTGCTACGCTTAAGTCGACACGGACATATATGCCTTATTCTTCAAGAATTTGAGAGTTCCTTAGTGTAGCATCCTTCTCTTCTTTGAATTTTGTAGGACTTTGAGGAGACGTACAGTCTGATTTATTGTAGGCTCTGGCTTTTGGTGGATTCTATATACGGTATGTATTGTAAATCCTAATACTGTTTGTGGCAGTAGCTTGTCTAAAAGTGGCTTGACCAAGTTGTGTTCATGCTCAAATCTGGCCTTGGGGTCGGGGGCCAGTGACTCTTCCACTTTGTGGAGAACGAGTGGCCTATCAGAGAGATCAGGTTTGCTTCCCGTGGCTTTCTTGCTTTGTGGTGTAAATGTATTTATGTCCTTCGTGAGCAGTGTAGCCGATGTGTTATCCTTATCTCGCTTTTTGGGGAGACTACATTGCGCCATTCGTTGGCGTCCTCCTCGCTAATTGTAGTAGGATTTATCTGCCTGATGTTCACCGGTGTGGATGAGGCTTGATCTACAAGTCTCTGGACGACTTGAGTTGCAGGTTTTTGACCTCTGGAAGACCCTTGCAGTCCATGAGCTTTAGAGCCCCACTGAGAGTGGCAATGGCTTACGTTATACAAAACTTAGTCGTACTATTAAAGTCATTGCACAGCCGGTTCGCCAGAGGTTTGCAACAACGGTTGTATGCTGCCGGAGTCAGGTATCTGCACATAGTATGAAACCATCAGGACGAAAAGGAATCCCAGCAGGGGAGATACGTCAGACGATATCAGAAGAGTACTCAATGAGCTCGACATCAGAGTTTTCTTAAAAACATCAGACACACTGCGAAGCCAGTTTGTCCATACAGAAGACCAAATCCCTGAGGATTCTCTATTTAGTTGTGTCTATTAAATAAAGTGCTTGGAATGTGATGCGATTTACATCGGACAGACATCTCGAGGAATCAAAGTCAGAAGAAATGAGCACTGTAGAGCATCTGTTCGACCAACGAGAAATCGAGTTGATCTAGAAATTTCTTTTTTTTCATAAATTTATTCAATAAATCAGTTGGGGTTGTGGACACTACTTCTTCTGGGAGTCGGTTCCAAGAGTTTATGACTCGATGTGAGAACCAGTACTCAACAGCAACATGATTTCTTCTTGGCTTTTGAACTCTCCTGCTATGTCCTCTAAGGTGTTCCGACCTGGTGGAAAGGAAAAGAGAGGATTGGTCAGGTCCGTAGTCATTATTTAAAATTTTAAACACTGTGATTAAATCTCCTTTCTGCCTACGCTATGACAGGGAGAAGAGATTTAAACCGTCTAGTCTTTCCTCGTATGATAAGTTAGTCATGCCGTGAACCATACGTGTTGCTTTCCTTTGAACCCTTTCTAGAATGTGTGAGTCCCCTTTTAGACAAGGAATGGCGGCCTGGATGCAGTTTTCCAGTCTTGTCCTCACCAGAGAATGTATATAAGGAGGTGAACATATCTCTGATGATTCTAGTAAAGGCGCTGCGAATTGCCCATAAGGACCTGAAACACCGCGCGACAGTGCGCTGTAGTTTTTAAGTAGTGGCTAACTATGACACCTAAGTCCAAGGGAGTCTGAATTGATGGAAGTGCTATTCACTCTAGTTCGTAGGAGCTGATGCTTTCTTGTCCGATGCCGAAGGTCGCACATTTTTCTACATTTATCGGGAGCATCCATTCTCTGGACCACTCTGACAATTTGTTGAGGTCCTCTTGCAACGTGGACGTGTCACTGTTGCCCTTCAGCTCTCTCCAAATTTTTAATTCATGTGCGTATAGCACCATAGGGGAGTTGGTGAGCAGAGATAACTCATTGATATACAAAATAAATAGGAGAGTTCCGAGTACCGTGCTTTGTGGCACTACGCTACGCATCGCTGTCCAAAGGGGAGAGTTTCGAGTTGATCCTAACCCTCTGCCTCCTATCTATAAGGAATTCCCTAAGCCCATTTAGTAACTTGACCTTGATACCAAGACTTTTCAACTTCATGAGCAGTCTTTTGTGAGGAACTTTATCGGAGGCTTTGCTGAATTCTATGAAGACGACGTCAACAAGCCTTCTGTTGTCCCTTGATTTGACCTAGCTTTCTGTTGTAATGAGGAGATTTGACAAGCATGAGAGGTTCCTTCGGAAGCCGTGCTGTGTCTAGATAGCAAGCTGCTGTTTTCCAGATATGCCATGATGCTTTTCTTGATGATTCTTTCCAGTGTCTTGATTAAAGTGCTGGTGAGACTGATAGGCCTGTAATTTGAAGGGCTTTGTCTTGATCCTCCTTTGTGGATGTGGGTTATTATAGAGTCTTTCCAGTCACGCGGTGACATTCCATTTAGGAGAGAGAGCTTGAGATCGTGGTCAAAGGGCCAACTATGTGAGCTGATAGCTCCCTGAGAAACCTTAGATGAAGATTATCAGGACCCATTGATCTCCCTGCATCTAGTTTCATTTGGAAGTTGAGGACGATGCCTTGGTCAATGTCAATGGAATCTATCCCGTGTTCCTCTGATGCAATCAGAGCTGATACTATGGAAAGTAACGACTCCTGTGTAAAGACTTGGGAGAAGTAGTCTGCCATTGCTTCTGCTTTTTCTTGATCTGCTTCGATCATGTCATTGTCAACAGTCAGGTTCGGGACACCATTGGATGTCTTATTCCTGAAGTTCATGTATGAGAAAATTTTCTTAGGTTGCGTCGTTGCATTTTTAGTCAGATGTGCTTCGAACTTCATCCTTGATTGGCCGATTTCTGCAATAGCTTTGTTCTTGTCGGTGTTGTATAACTTCCTGGTCTCAGGAGTTTCAAGTGGGGCAAACAGGTTCCAACATATGTGTATACGTCTGAGTAGCTTACGAATCTCCCGGTTTATCCAAGGTGGGGGGTGGGCAATGTTCCCGACCCTTTGGGACGGACCAGGGGATAAAAGGTTCAGTTGCTTGGGCGTAAAGTTGTTTAAATTGGTTCCATGCAGCTTCCACTTGGGACTCTGGTTTGATGTACCAGTTTACTGAGTTGGCTGCTGAGAAGATCGCATTTATGTCAACTTTCCCAAAGCTGTTGTTTTGGCCTACGATACTGCTGCTATTAACTTGAAAGTGAGCACAGCATGATCACTTCTTCCTAAGGGAGGAAGGTGTTGTATGGGGTCCACATCCTCACGATAGGAAGAAACTAAGTCCAGTGTTGAAGAGGAGTGCTGTGAGTCATAGCGCGTGGGCTTAATGACATGTTGGACTAGGGCTAGCAAAATGCTTGATTCCAGCAGTTTATGATCAAAGGAGTTGACTGAAGATGGCGTTCTAAGGCTCGTCCAGTCAACTGTTGGGGCGCTGAAGTCGCTGACTACGAGACTTCGACATTTCGAAGTCCAGGAGCCTAGCTTCTCTATTAGGAAGTCATCTGCACTGCAGTCGGGACTGCGATACATAGCGATAAGATCAATGTCTTGGCCTATGCATTTAAGTCTGCAGCGTAGAAGTTCGCACGACTCAATTTCGTGAGCGAGTGCTTCGATGATACGCACGGTTAAGCATTTCTCGAGGTACATGACTACGCCACTTCCAATACGGCTTAGTCGGTCCACTCTATGCACTTCGAAGTTTGGCAGGTTAACTTCGTAGTCAGTGACATAGAGTGTGGGCCATGTCTCTTTGATGATAATTCTGTCCGGATTTTCGGATTCTATCATGTTAACCAGCTCAGTCCGTTTGTTCAACAGGCTGCGGACGCTTGTGTAGCAAACTATCAATTCAGTTTGGTGCTTCAGCAGCCTATCTGCAGAGGTATGGGGTCATCGAACTTCGAACTATGACAACCTGGAAACCCTTAATCTTAAAGTTCTTTTCGCTGTTTCAGCATCGTTCGCCGAATTCTAGGGCCACAGACTGTCTTTTGACACGATCTGCTACGCTTAAGTCGACACGGACATATATGCCTTATTCTTCAAGAATTTGAGAGTTCCTTAGTGTAGCATCCTTCTCTTCTTTGAATTTTGTAGGACTTTGAGGAGACGTACAGTCTGATTTATTGTAGGCTCTGGCTTTTGGTGGATTCTATATACGGTATGTATTGTAAATCCTAATACTGTTTGTGGCAGTAGCTTGTCTAAAAGTGGCTTGACCAAGTTGTGTTCATGCTCAAATCTGGCCTTGGGGTCGGGGGCCAGTGACTCTTCCACTTTGTGGAGAACGAGTGGCCTATCAGAGAGATCAGGTTTGCTTCCCGTGGGTAATTCAAACGTCTTCGGGGTTGTAATAGTGTGGCGGTGTACTTTGGAGCATTGGCATTGGAGACATTCTCGTGCCCATCTCCGAATGTCAGAGTTCATTTTAGGCCACACGAAGCGTTCGCTGATCAGTCTGACCGTGGCGCGTACTCCAGGGTGAGAAAGCGAATGTAAATGTTCGAACAATGCTTTTCGGCAACTGAGAGGGACAAATGGACGATTAGTGCCGGTAGATACATCGCAGACTATGGTTGCATCTGATAAGGGGATAGGCACATCTTTGAGCTGTAAGGAAGAGTTTCTGCGGCAGGTTTGGAGTTCAACGTCATCTCTTTGTAATTGAGCCATACGATCAAGACTGATGTCTACCGACGTTTGAAGCTGGTTAATGTCACTTCTTGAAAGAGAATCGGCTACCACGTTCGCATCCCCTTTGATGTACTGAATGTCGGTTGAAAATTGGGAGATATAATCCAACTGTCTGGCTTCTCTAGGGGAGTGTTTATCGAGTGAAGTAGTGAAAGCATGACACAGGGGCTTGTGGTCAGTAAAAATAGTGAAATGCCGGCCCTGTAGTAAGTAACTGAAATGCTTCACTGCAAGATATATGGCCAGCAATTCTCTCCCAAAAGTGCTGTATCGTGTCTGAGCCGGTTCCAACTTCTTAGAAAAGAATGCGAGTGGGGTGACTTCGCCCTTCATCTTTTGTTGTAATACTGCCCCTACAGCTACTTGGGAGGCATCTGTGCACAAAATAAGCGACGCTTCGGGGTTGATATGGGATAGCATAGTGACTTGGATAAGGCATCTTTTGCGTTGCAAAATGATTCGTGTTCTTCAGCTGACCACTGAAACTTTTTAGGATCATTTTTAAGGAGGTCGGTTAACGGCTGGACGATGGAGGCACACGAAGGAATGAAACGCCGATAGAAATTAAACATCCCCAAAAAACGTCTGACCTTCTTGAGTGAATCTGGTTCGGGGAAGTTTTTGATGGACTCTATCTTTTCCTCCGTAGGCGTAATACCATTCGCGGTTATGTGGTGTCCCAGAAACTGTATAGAGGAGACACCGAATATGCACTTTTTGGGGTTAATGACGACTCCATATTGCTCAAATCGTTGAAATAAGATGGTGAGGTGATCAGTATGTTCTTCGGGCGACGAGCTAGCAATTAAAACGTCATCGATATATACAAATACAAAGTCCAAACCTTGTGTGACCTGATCCATGAAACGTTGGAAGGATTGTGCTGCGTTCTTTAGGCCAAATGGCATGCGGAGAAATTCAAACAAACCGAAAGGTGTGATGATGGCCGTTTTTTCGATATCCTCTTGGGCAACTGGTATTTGGTGATAGGCCCTGACCAAGTCTACTTTAGAAAAAATGGTTTTTCCGTGTAATGTCAGGGAGAAATCATGAAGATGAGGAATAGGATAACGGTCGGGAACTGTGGCATTGTTTAAATGTCGGTAATCCCCACATGGCCTCCAATCATGATCAGCTTTAGGCACCATGTGTAAGGGCGAAGACCAAGGACTATTGGAGGGTCTGATGATGCCGAGCTGCATCATGTGTTCAAATTCTGCCTTGGCTGCTGCCAATTTGTCCGGGGGTAATCTACGAGGACGAGCACGAACTGGTTGACCCGTAGTAACTATCTTGTGAGTAACTGTGTGAGGGACGTCCTCGATGTTGTACGACGGCTTAAGAATTTTAGGGAAACGGTGAAGTAGGGAGGAAAAAGGGCAATCTGCTGGTCTTTCAATACTGATATTATAGACAGAATAGCTGGAGATAATTCCATGGATCTTTAGATGGGTGTTGTTATCAATCAGTTTTTTATTGTTGACGTCAACTAACAGGTTGAAATTACTCAAGAAATCTGCTCCGAGGATGGCGTGACTGACGTCGGCTACTATGAAAATCCATGTGAAACGCCGACGTAAACCTAGATCCAGTATGAGGGATTGCTCTCCATACGTCTGTATGCTTGTGTGGTTAGCTGCCCGGAGAGACAGTTTTCCGGGTGTCCGTGTAGATCGCCTGGATAGTGAAGGAGGGATTACGCTAACTTCTGCTCCCGTGTCTACCAGGAATAAAGTGTCTGAAGTTTTATCCTTCACATAGAAGAGGCGACTTGTTTGCTTGCCAGTAACAGCTGTCGCCATCACTGTCTGGCTGAGGCGTTTCCCTGAGCCTGGTTGGCTTCGCTAAAGCTGCACGGTTTTACACATTTCAGGGCATGACGTCCAAACTTCCAGTGATACCAGCATATATTGCTATCCCGAGAAGACGTGTAAGAACGCTGTCGTGAGAAGGATCGTCGTCGTGATGGTGACCTTCTTTGTGAACTCCGTCTCCGGACTCGTCGATCAGACCTATTAGTTTCCAACTTGTCAATCCTTGCCGCTAAGTCTGCAATGGCGGCGAGTATCGGTGTGTCTGCCGTGGGTGTGGAATGACACGGTGTGGCACTATCAGATGCTACGTGACTTATGGTGTTATCAGATAAAACATCCATAATACTATCTGCCATGTCACTTAGTTGGTCTAAGTCATACGACTTTCCTGAGATGATTAAAATTTGCTGGACATTTCTAGGTAAACGTTGCAACCACATCTGTTTCAGCACTACCTCGTCTACTTTATGGTGTCCGATTAACTGGCGCATGTGCCTGAGCAGCTGGGATGGTTTACGTGGGCCTAGTTCACAGCCTGTGAGCAATTGTTGGATTCTTTTCTCATCCGACAAACTGGTACGTTGTATGAGGAGGGCTTTAAGTTTATCAAATTGATGTTCCGTCGGAGGATCTTCGATGAAATCGCTGATTTCTGTCAATACTGACGGAGGGAGTTCTGCCAGCACCATACCATATTTGGCTATTTGGGACTTAATGCCCCGTGCTTCTAGCAACGGTTCAATTACCGCAAACCAAATCCTTGGTTCTGCGAAACCGTATTGAGGTAAACGAAAATCAGTGATGGCATTTATTGTGGCATTTGTCTCGCTATTAGTTGTCTGCTCGTTTGATGTACCGGACTGAGGTGATGACATTATAAATATGAGGTTATTGGTGCAAATTAGGATACAAATATAAACCACACACAAAATCACAATGAATATACAAAATAGCAAAAATAAGAATATGAATATGCCAAAATAATCCGTGTTCTTATCGGGCTCACCAATTAATTTGTAGGCGACTAATATTAGAGTTCACTAATATTGCAAATATGAGAAATATTATTATTATTATTATTGTATCCTTTAGTTCCTAGAGGAACATAGGGCTTCAGCTGCGCACCTCCATTGCCTTCGGTTTTCTGACAACTTTTTCACCCTGCTCCAGGTATGTCCACATGCTTTCATCTCCTCCTCGCACGACCTCATCCAAGTCACCCTTGGACGACCAACTCGCCGCCTCCCTTTCGGGTTCCACTCGAGCTATGGCTTGTCTAGTGATGTCACTTGATGGTTTCCTCAGCGTATGGCCAATCCATCTCCATTTCTTTCTGCCTATTTGTTTCACAATCGGTTCCTGATTGGTTCGCTCCCAGAGATCTCTGTTGCTGATCTTTTCTGGCCATCTGATCTTGAGTATTGAGCGGAGACAGCTGGTAATGAAGGTTTGAAGTTTGTTTGAGATGCTCTTTATGACTCGCCAAGTCTCTGATCCGTATAGTAGCACTGACTCACTTCACATTGGAGTTGAAAATCCGGATCTTATCTTTGATGCTGAGTGCTGTTGACCTCCACACAGATTTGAGAGTAATGAAAGCTTGTCTTGCTTTTCCGATTCTGGCTTTGATGTCCTCGTCAGTTCCGCCTGTAGTTGAGACGATGCTTCCCACGTAGGTGAAGGAGGTTGTTTCTTTCAGGTTCTTCCCACTTATGCTGATTGTTGTCTGTTGTTGTTGCTGTTGATGTTGGCTAGGAATCTTCATTATCTCTGTTTTATCTATGTTCACATGAAGTCCTATCTTTGATGCTTCTTCTGCCAACTTGTTACTTTTCACTTGCATATCTTCCAGTTTATGGGAAATCAGACATATATCATCGGCGAAATCCAGATCCTCCAAGTCTTTTGTGTCAGTCCATTTTATACCTGTTCCCTCGTTGGTTGCCGTTGTCTGTCGCATTATCCAATCAATTGCAATCAGGAAGATCATTGGTGATAGTAGACAGCCTTGTCTCACTCCCGTCCTCACTTCGAAGGCCTCCGTAAGTTTCCCGTTGTGGATTACTTGGCATGCAGCATTGTCGTATAACTGTTGGATGAGATGTATAATTGTCAATGGGACCCCGTAGTAGCGAAGTAGTTGCCAAATCACCTCTCGATCGACGCTGTCGAAGGCCAAGTCAATGAAATGTTAAATAACAATATATTACCAAAAATGCAATGATGAGTTATATTAAGAAAAAGGATTACTTGGATATAAAGTTTAAGTCCTCTGCTACAAATTATTTATATAACCCACGGGTACGTTAACTGTTTGGGTTGCGTCTGCTTTAGCTGCTGTGCTCCGGTTGTAGAAACGTCTTCGGTTGAGAGCAGTAGACTCCTACAGATTCTATATACGGTATGTATCGAAAATCCTAATACTGTTTGTGGCAGTAGCTTGTCTAAAAGTGGCTTGACCAAGTTGTGTTCATGCTCAAATCTGGCCTTGGGGTCGGGGGCCAGTGACTCTTCCACTTTGTGGAGAACGAGTGGCCTATCAGAGAGATCAGGTTTTCTTCCCGTGGCAAGTGAGGCCCACCGGTAGCATCCTGTAAATAAACAAAATAAAAGATTAGTTGATGAAATCTGTGCGCATCACATTTTCAGTATTTACTTTGATCAATGTTTACTTACATAACTGCTACTGTTATATCCCCTAGTATCTTTTTCATTTGGCTAGAAATAAAAACTCAATGTTGTGACTACTACATGTTGACTAAACGTTGACTTATAAAAGTAAGCAGGCATTTCACAATATTACCTGAATTCCTTTATTCAGGTTATGCCTTTGGACACGATCTTTCAAATTATGAAAGTACGATTTCGTGGCCCTATCCATTATGTCACCTACCTCTCTCGACGTCATCAGTTGGCCGGAGAACTGCTCCATAATTACAGCTACAGAAATAAGTACTTCATTAATGAACCTTACATCTCATTATTTTATGAAGGGCATAAGGCACAATGCTAGACTTCCTCAAAGTCCCCTGGAATGTAGACTTCAAACCCACTTCAGAATTTAGAACATTGTGTATCATGACTTTAAGTGATAACTTCGGATCACTCTGAAGGCAGACAACCATTTTAGCATCACTAATAAAGTCTCACAGTGTTATACAGTAATATTTACTGATGACGTCTCGAGCACAATTTATTGCTCATAGTCATATCAAGGTATGATATGGAAGTGATAATGCTTGGCATCCCAGCACCAGCCATGATTTGGGAGCAGTGTTCAGTGACTGAAGTAGTTTCCGGAGCAGCACGAGACTCTCTGACGACTCCATCAGTCCCAATTCTGATAGGAACAAACTTAAGCAGGGTAGGTATGATAACAGACTTCATTCACACATGGCTAATATAGGCTTGGTTCCTAAAAATATATGTATCCAAGGTCTTAGATTTCTGCTTCCACGTATGGGTGAGATGTGGTCAAACACAACGACCTCTCAGCTCACCACACGAAGCACCAGTTAAAACAGCTCCAAGCTACTCCCCAGCTAGCACTGACTTCGGGCGCGTTGCAGAACTTTGGGGTAGACTGCAGTTAGTTGTTCCACGTACTGCAATACATCCGAAGAAAATGCTAGCTGGGTAGAAACATTTTGTGATTCAACCAACAGAGTTAGTGTCGATAGACTAAAACCGACCCGTTTAGACAACGAAGCGGAGTTATAATTGTCCAATGACATACTCATTGAGACAACGCAGACGAGTAGGAATTTTACAGACATACGTGAACAGTAATGGGCAAGACGCATAACGGTGGGATCAAAATCTAAATGTTCGGCATGAATACGAAACTGGGGGCAGACAACGCAGGAAGAGGACATGCTGTTAGACGAGAGGCTTTCGACGAAATTATTGAGGATGGAGAAATCTTTACACAATTCTGAAAATGAAGTGGTTTATTGGTTGGAGGAGGCTTGCACTCTCACAAAGACATAAACAAGGCGATGACACACCACACACCAAAAATCAGACAAACTTCATTTGAGTCACAAGAAAGTGGGGATACAAAATCGAGAAGAGAAGCAGATGCAGGCTCAGACAATTATGCAGGGGATGAAACCTTTAAAGTCAAGTTGAAGGCTTCCAAGGCAGCTGGAGATAGTGTACAATTTGAGTCGAACACTAAGAAACTGAAGCATGGAACTATAAAGGACATCTTCAATGCAGCCATCAAAGCTAATTCGGAGGCACTGTGTATTATCACCGAGTAAACCTGTATGAAAGAATGCTAGAACTCTAGGATAGTGATATGGAGGAGAACTTGTATGGTCAGCCATCTTAGGAGTGCGGCAGAGGCAGAATTAGCGATGGCCCCCTACGAAAACCCGAAACTTCATAGACGAGAGAATTGATGAAGCAGACATATTAACTAAAGTAGATGAGTTCAGTCCGCAGGAAATACAAAGAATATCTTTAGAATGCACTGGTAACCAAAACACAACTGGCTGAAGGGAAGAGTGATGTCAATACATTATATTATATGACTGAGTGGCAATCCGGGAGAATGTCGACTCTGATGAAGGCAGTGAAATATAAGAAGGGAAACGCAGCAGAAAAGAGATGGAAGAGGAGAATTACTGGGTTGAGTACTCCAATGAACTGCCTACAACTTCCCCGGAAACACCACTATCAGACGCAGAACTACCAGTGAATATCAACCTTTCGATAAAAGATGTTATTGCTCAACAAACATGCAGACGGAAGTAGATATGGTTGAACAGATACTGAGGTGACCGTCAACTGACATTCTGCGCATTCTATCGGAATGGGTAGTGGCTGATCTGTTGTCTAAGTTTTAAGTTGTGATGATCATGGAGGAGAGAATGGAAGCTTGTTTAGCCAATTGAGAGTGGTGGCGGAGGACCAAGGTGAGCCTTTAAAGAAACAGCTATGTGCTTGCGGGCAACAATAGTTGTCAATAACATCTGGCCTATTCAATTATGGGTGAAGGTGATCTACAAGGAAATTAATACCGCATACTTTGCTCCTGAATGTATATTAATGCCAGTACATATCCTATTCGGGTATATTGCTTTGCTTAATTCTGGTACAACTAATAATTACATCTAAAGTGTCTAACAAATCGTCTCCATATGTCTAGATTAAGAAAATGTCCGGACGATATATCTGTCTTTTGTTTCCGGTCAGCTAACAAGTCAGTATTGCATTGCTTGGTGAAATTGTACGCAGTTATCGTTTGATAAATGTTTTGTTGATCGGACAGTGAGGTTAATTTGATATTAGTGAGCTACTACTTCGTTTTCTAAGATGTGACTAGCATTCTCAAACCTTACATTCTGATAAATGATTAATCTGGTGACAGTTTTTCGTATGAACGAGCTACCTGTGAGCCAACTTACTCGAAACAAGGTAGAGATAGATTAATGCACTTTCGAAGAATAGTGAGTTATAGGGAAGTATGTAAATAATAATAATAATTTGCTTTATTCTAAAACAGTGCTTAGAAGAGTTACATGCAAATCATAGAGAAGTAGTCGACAACTGAGATTGTAGCAACTCACCCAAAATGCTTTAATACCTAGTAATTACAAATATATACAATCTGACTTGACAACAGGCGGAATCTAGGAAGAAGTTTACCTTCGATGATACACACACACCCCTCTTTACATCTCTGGCACTAACTTGCCTCCAGCAAACATTGCGATGGAAAGCGTGTCAGTCAACAGCTCTTCTGAAGCTTCCTACGCGCATAATTACTCCACGACAAAGACTTATATTTCTAATTAACTCCATGACCAGATGGTACTGAGATAATTCTTCCACATCAGATTTCATACGTAAGTCGATTAAAGGGTTAGAACAGTTATTTGGCTTGGATCAACGGACTTAAAGCTTGAACTCAGATGGATAAGGTGATTGTTCGATTCACAATCGCTTTCCAACTGGGACTAAATGCGAAACCCCTAATTAGAGGTTTGATGGATTTCGATTTCTCACATAATCTAGTTCGTCGTCTGACATTAGGTAGAAAACGAAGTTGTCTCTGGTGTAATGTTACTTCAACAAAAAGTCCACAAGTAATACATCTGAATTTGAATTAATTGTCCAGCCACCAGAAGTCTGTCTGTTCTACCAAGGCATCCCTTCCGTCAGCAACGTGAAAAATATTATCCAAACCTGGGTATGGCGTAAAACTGGTTGGTGTCTAATTTTGAAATCAGCTACACACTTTTGGCAGAAAGAAATAAGCGCAGTTTAAGGGAAATTTCATAGCCAACTGTATACATAATCATGTGTTAATTGCATTTAGTGTCATCACTTAATTAATTTATAAACATTGTAATTTCAAATAGTTTGCAGATGCAGAGAACCTATGAAATATAATGATATTATTATATACTGCAAATTTGATCTTTCTTTCTCTATTGAAATTTCGAAGTATATCATGAGAGGTGTCATCTTTACTATTCCTTTATATTTTGAATAATAGTTTCTTTTTTCAAATGAGAAGAAGCAGGCCTACGCAATAGGTAATTCTCATAAAATATTATATGATATATATGTCGCGGAATGGTTGAAACATATCAACGAAAAATTATTTAGGCAGATAAGCAGAAGAACACCGGCAGTGGCTTTAAGACTACCCGTAGAACAACAGATCTGCTCCACAGAAATCTTAAACAAAATAGGATATATTTTGAATTTTCAGGTTTGAGAAAGGACTAAATTTTAAAGTAACAGTTAATAAATTAAAACCAGAGGACGTTATTCCTAACATAGAAGCAGCACTAGGTTCAATAGACAAGACAACAGCAGAAGAGGTTAGAGCACAATGTGCGTTAACCCTGAAAAATCAAAAGAAGGCAAGATCAAACTTAACAAAATCAGAAAGGGAAGCTTTAATTAGTCTAAAACAGGATAAAAATATTGTCATCGCAAAAGCGGACAAAGGAAACGCCACCGTAGTTCTGAATAAATCTGACTATATCAAGAAAGTCAGTGAACATATTGAAACGGGTCCATATGAGGAAATTAAGAAGCCTGTAGATACAATAATGAATAAGGTAAAGAAATCTACAGCGGAATTAATACGGAGAATGAAGCCGTCACTGGGTGAGTCTAAATGGTTTACTTTAATGCCTAAAACTAATAATACTAGTAGAATATATGGTACTATTAAAATACATAAACCAGGTTACCCCATAAGACCAATAGTAGATTTTAGAAATACTCCCACTTATGAATTATCAAAACACTTAGCTCTAATACTTTGTCCCATTAGAAATCGCTCAAACTCTAGACTAACTAATTCATATGAGATGAAAAGTAAGCTAAATGACATTCAACTAGAGAATGATGAAAAAATGGTTAGTTTTGATATAACTAGTCTTTACACTAATATACCAGTCATTATGGCCTTAGAAGCAGTTAAAAAAGAACTAACTGCGGATCCTGAACTGAATCATAGGACAAAGCTGCCCATTGAACAAATTATGTTAGGGATTCAGTTATGTCTCACATCTACCATCTTTAAGTTCCAAGGCAAAATATATAAACAAACAGAAGGTGTAGCAATGGGATCACCAATATCCCCTATTGTAGCAGACATATTTATGGACAGCTGGGAAAGTAGTGCTCTTAATACGTTTAACCCCACTCCAAAAATATGGTGGAGATATGTGGATGACACTTTCACGGTGTTAAAAACAGAACATATCTCTAGCTTCCTGACACATATAAACTCACAAGTAGAAGGAATTAAATTCACATTTGAATCAGAAAATGAACTAGGAGAATTAGCTATGTTAGATTGTAAAATAAAACGAATAGAAGAAGGCAAACTACACACTAGTGTTTATAGAAAACCAACGCATTCTAATAGATATTTAGACTTTAATTCGTCTCATCCGTTAACTGTTAAGGCAGGCTTAGTAAAGTGTCTAACAAATCGAGCCATAGCACTAAGTAGCACAAAAAAAGACCTAAATGATGAAATAAAACAGATAGAAGAAGCGTTGGTGTTGAATAACTATCCTATAAAATTCATTAGGAAGATCACCAAAAACCAAAAGCAAAATAAAAATAATGGTGAAACTATTAATGATAACACAAATAAGAAAGAATATAAGTCATCCACTGTTATACCATATAAGGAAAGCACATCTGAGGCCCTACGTAGGATTCTTAATAAAGCAGGAATTAGGGTGGCATTCAAACCTACAAACTCACTCAGAGACAAGCTCTGTAGGCTAAAAGACCCGGTGGATCCAATTAAACAAAATAATATAATTTACAAAATACCCTGCAATAACTGTGAGGTCAACTACATAGGTCAAACTAGTAGGTCAGGGATAGTCAGATTAACAGAACATAAGAATTTAGCTAAGGTAAGAATGGTTGACCCTAAAAAGATAAGTAATTTAGAAAAAAGCTCAGCTATTGCACTTCATGCAATAACAAACAACCACACAATAGGGTGGGATAGGGTTAAAATTCTAAAAAGTAATATAGCTAAGTGGAGAGAGAGGTTGATTACGGAATCCTTATTTATCGAGTCCACACCCAACACATGCAACAAAAATGACTCAATGCAAATACCAGAGATATGGAAGATATTATTACCGCAGGTCAAATCAGAAGAGGGTAATAAATAATATTAAAATTCTATTTCAATTCAAACACATCACAACATCCTAACAAAAAACTTATTATGACTATTAAAACACTCGTCGTATCTTCCATCTGATTATAGTAGATCAATAACACTCGTATTAATGCCATCAGTCAAACCAGAAGAAGATAATAAATAATCTTAAAATTCTATTTCAATTCAAACACATTCTAACAAGCAGCTTATTATGACTGTAAAAACACTCGTCCAATTTTCCCATCTAATTGCAATTGATCAACAACACTCGTACGATTATTTCTGAATGTACATTATCTCACATTGATTTTTAATCCAATATCTAATCCATTCCACACATGTATATAAATGAGAGATCAAAGTTGTGTGAGTAACTTGATATGATTATGAGCAATAGTTTGTGCTCGAAACGTCATCAGTTCATATAACTGTAAACACTGTGCGATTTATCAAAATAAAATCTTATCCATAATGTAATTATACTCTACCACAGTGCCCAGGTTTTATACTTATAAAAATGCACAACTTTGATATCCTTTTTGCCTAAAATAACTCCTGAATTTAGTGAATGTTTTTATCAGTCCGATGAAAAATTTCTCAACCCGGAAGTTGCACCACTCATCCTTTATGGATTTCTTAAAAATAAATATCTCTCGTCTAGAATATTTTGGATTCGTTTTCATGAATGCATCATTATCCTTGTGGTCCCCTCTAATCATACGGTCACCACTGATATTATTCCAATTATCGAATTCGTAATGAGTATTACTATCATCAGTGCCATCATAATCGATATTTTTGTTATGCCGGGTGTCAATACATATAGCATATATTAATGCTAATAGGTTTCTCTCAAATTCATTACATGAAGACACTTCTGTAGATTTATTGTACCGTCGAAACACAGAAGAACAGTAACTAATATTATCGTAGTGTACAGTCATGGAATATAGTACTCATTAAAAATGTTGATGTAAATATACTATTCAAACTTTTTGGTCAATAAGCTCTCAGTTATAATACAGCACTAAAATAAAGGTATTTTGTATTTCCCGACGAGAGAAAAATAAAACGATATTGTTTTTACTGACGTTTCGCTATTTAATGCTGATTAATAGCTTTATCAAAGCATTACTAAACCAAATTTACAAAATCTCAGATTATATATAACAACTTAATCATCGATCCTCAGCATGGGGTCATTATGTGTTGTCAAGTTGGCCAATTGGTAATGCCAATACGAGACCTACACAGTTCATTCTTGGAAAAACTAAACAATTTATCTCCCAGAACCCAATTTACTTCGTAAGCAGAATCAAACGTTGGTGAACTTCCATTTATAGACTGCCTAGTTAAGAGGAGGGAAAACGGACATATTAGTATATCTATGATCCTGAAGAAAACACACTCCAACAACTATTTAGACTTCGGATCATCACATCCCATCAGTGCAAGGGTATCAGTTGTTTCAAGTCTCTTTGATAACAGATGAGAAACAAAAAGAAGAAGAAATATCAAACACTGCTGAGACTCCTAAGCAAAATAACTACCAGAAGTGCTTCATCAACAAAATGAACACTGGCATTAAGTATGGTCGAAAACGTATTCCGAAAATATGGATCTCAACAGTTGCCATTCTGTATAGAACAGAGACGTCAGACGATATCAGAAGAGTACTCAATGAGCTCGACATCAGAGTTTTCTTAAAAACATCAGACACACTGCGAAGCCAGTTTGTCCATACAGAAGACCAAATCCCTGAGGATTCTCTATTTAATTGTGTCTATTAAATAAAGTGCTTGGAATGTGATGCGGTTTACATCGGACAGACATCTCGAGGAATCAAAGTCAGAAGAAATGAACACTGTAGAGCATCTGTTCAACCACCTATAAATCCAGTTGAACTATAAAATGCTTGAAAAATCATCAGCGACATAATCAGGCCATAAAATTGATTTTGACAATACTGAATTAATCCAGAAAGATTTCAGAAATCACAAAGAACGTCTACTTTCAGAAGCACTTCACATCAAATGGAATCCAAGTTGTCTGAATAAGAATGGTAGATAAAGACAGAATGTGACTGGTACCAAGACCACTCCTCATGATGTGACAAAATCAACATGAATGTGGTAAGCAATTCATTATGTAAATACACGCCGCTTTTACAATTTTACACACTTATCAAATCGATCAATCTACACCTGGTTTTGTTATCTTTACCAGTTGGCCAACTTGACAACACAAAATTCCCCCACGCTGAGAAAAAATGATTAGGTTGTTATATATAAGCTGAAATTTTGTAAATTCCGGTTTGATAATACTTTGATAAAACTATTAATCAGCATTAAATGGCGAAACGTCAGTAAAAAAAATATCGTTTTATTTTTCGTTCATTGAGACATACAAAAAAAACTTAATTATAATGAATATCACATATCCAATGCCCAAATATTTCAAAGTGTGAAAAAGTGAATTTGGTTTAGATATATATCATATAATGCAGAACCATAATGTAGGCATGAATGTCAGAGGAATTTGTAGAGGTGATAGAAGCATAAAATTGTTCCACCTATTTTAGATTTCACAAGAATTACTTTCAATAGGAGAATGGATTGGGTTATTCTGTTATAAATTTCAGTGTACTCCCCTTCAAATGTTAATATCCCTTTATCCAGTGACAGAATGTCTTGATTACCGTCATCATTTTTGAAGAATGTTTAGTCAGACTAATACAAAGAGATGGATAGAATACACTCCTTCATTAATTTGAGCAAAAATTCTCCCTGTTTCATGATATGGTCCAACCACAACTCGCTTGCTAATTGCTCAGACGATTTTTTCACTTTCAGTCGCAAACAGTGACGAACACTTTTTACGAAACAGTGCAAAGCCAGGAGACAAACACTTTATAAATCAGGTAGCTAGTATTTGCACGAAATTCCAGGTAGTCAAGCAACAGTTGAATCAATGCACAATAAAGCTTAGAAGCAACTATCCAATATTTTAGTTCACACTTAAAATAAACATCGCAAAAGCAGTCTGATTCCTAAACCAGGAGTCCTTCTATAAGATATTAATAGGGTCTATTTCTACGCGGAAAACTCAGAACAGTGCCCATGAAATCATGATGAAATTATGATAACACTAGCGGTTTAATTTTAATAAATCCTCAGTGATGTGAGCGAAAACGAAAGCAGAAAGACAGAAACAAAATAATACGAGGTCTGTCAGGCAGAGACTTGTCGAAATCAATTTTTATAAACACATCGTTAAGCAGGTAGTTCAATAAATGTCATCAGATATGGGTGGCATGTTGTTCCAAAATACTTAAATCACTATAAGTAAATAGAGTCATGGTGTGGAATATTAGTGGCTTTGAAAGTCGACCCTGCCAAACGACTTTCATACCCGAAATCATCGTGCTTGTAACAAACGATAAAAGTTATGATGAATTTTTCATATCCGATTTATCGACCATTTCTGTGGAATTCGGTAGTCTTGACGGGGCTGTAATTTGAAATCAGTGATATCATAAGTATAAGCAGACATGTTTACTTATTTCAGACGGCAAGTTTCGAAGGTGAAATATGTGTGTCTCTTTTCGGAAAAAGACTATTTTTCAGAAGCCATCATAATTTTATGTGTAATACTAAAATGTTTTGGATTATAGTCCCGTCTTTCGTATGTTCTTTAAATTTACTTTTCCTTATTCTACTGAAATTTGCTTTTTCTCATACGATTTCTACTCCTTTAAAGAGTGCTTAATCACGCATGATTGTAATACCTAGCTGAAGACTGGTTGGTCATTGGTTGTTTGCAGCCAACACCAGAAAACGAAACGAAGTTTCAATTGCGCTGTCTACGAACTAGATGATGGCCCAAAAGTTTCTAAAATCTTATTTTATAATTCATCCATTTAATCTATCGGAACAGTACCAGTTTTTCGGTATTTTCTGATCTGATATATAATTTATAATTACTATCATTGTGAACAAATAAACATTTGGACTTGTGTAAATGTCCAGTTCCCTGTTCATTAGTTAAGATGATGTCAGGAGCAGCCTGACCAGCTGGTTACGTGGGCTAAGATAAAGAGTCTGAAGACAATGAGTCCGAGATTCCGATTTAGCGGGACAGATGGTTAAACAACTATCGCGATCGTTATTTATAGTTGGGACTACCCGGAAACCACCTCGAAATCGTTCGACAAGCCCAACTAACTATTATCTGTAGCCATTATACTACTGAGATTCACATCCCATAATTTTCACATCAAAGAGTCATAAACACTATTGTACAAGAACTATGTACTCCTCCTGCTTGAGTACTGTATATTTACCCTACGTAATATATTTGTTGAAGACTAGCTGAAGACTGAAAGTTTTCAAAGAAGATCTACAAGTGGGATTCGAGGAACAAGACTAAAAGTTCCGTAGAGCTATCGTTGTAGAGTCCCTAAGACCGAACACTTTAGTTTAAAATCCCCAAAATAATACTGTACTTTCCCAACGACAACCTTTACTTCTTCACCACATAACCTACCATTTTGTTACCGCTTACGCCAGTAAATATGCTAGCACCTACTTTTCTAACACCTTCAAACATTGTTCAATTTTTGGCCTTGCTACCGACATGCCAATAGGTTGTTGTCAAAACTAACTGAGATAACCCTTGATCTATGCAGAAATTTATTTATTGTTAACGTACTAACTGGATGCAATACTGTGGTAAAATGTTGAGAATTCCACTCTGTATCACAACTACTATTTTGGAATGAAGCAAATTATTCTTAACTCATGGAAAATTCCCATTGTAACATTTAGAAAATCAAAACAAGTGATTCAGCGAAGAGACTCTTTTCAACGAATTTATCATCAAGCTGTACAGTCGTATATATATGGTTTATCAGAAGTTATATCCGGTGAGGGAATTGAATCTTAGGTGTGTATACATAAAATAATAATAATAATCATATGAAGTTCAATTAAAACTAAAATGTTTGCGATTATAATCGTAGTTAAATGTCAAGTGGCAAAGCAGATTAATGTCATATATAGAATAATTCATAGGAGGGATAAATCAATTCTTTTTTACAACGATAAATTCTATGCTATTAAATTTCACACAATATTACGTAACGTTTTTGTTTTATTCGATTTGCCTACTAATCCTATAATTGCACATCCTTTTTCAAGTTCTATCCCTCCTATGAATTATTCTATATATGACATTAATCTGCTTTGCCACTTGACATTTAACTACGATTATAATCGCAAACATTTTAGTTTTAATTGAACTTCATATGATTATTATTATTATTTTATGTATACACACCTAAGATTCAATTCCCTCACCGGATATAACTTCTGATAAACCATATATATACGACTGTACAGCTTGATGATAAATTCGTTGAAAAGAGTCTCTTCGCTGAATCACTTGTTTTGATTTTCTAAATTATTCTTAATCTTAATATTATTATGTTGCATCTATCACTGTCGGGCTTCTTAGATATCAGGTCTAGTGCCACAACGTTTGATGTGTATGTTGCCTCTCACTAACCAGTAACGATTGTAAATTTTCCATCTTCATGTTACTGTTTGACGTCAGTCCACTCATGCAGCCGGTCACCTACTTATAACTCTAGCTCCAGAGACCCACGTGTAGAAATCGGCAACAGTCATCATTCTAATGGGTTAATTTTGATGCAAACTACCAATGAGTAATTAGCGTGACGGTGAAAAGACATCAACCTAAGCTTCTCTAGAATTTTTCCAACACTTCGATTCTTCAGGCTATTAACGGATCGTTGTTCTAGTTTGATCCAGCAGTATCATTTGATTTTACAATTAGAAGAAATTAATGTTGTCCGTGTGTAACTGAGTAAATGGGGCCCATTCTCAAGGCATTTTTCGTACTACTGATGTACTTTGCATATTAAAACAGGTATAAACTCCGACAACTGAACGCACTGTGTGATTATATTAGATATAATCATGGCTGTGAAAGCGACATGTCAACTATGTAAATGCTCTGCATTTATGTGAGTGGACTATAATTATTCCTACTTACGGAGACGGACCTGTCCTCAGGGGATGAAATATCACTTATATACCTCACGATAATTTTTGATCTACGCACTATTATACTCTGTTTTATCTTACCTAGACCTTCAATAAAACTATGACTTAGCCTTTTGTTCGTATTCGTCGCTTGCTTAAAACCTGGTTGCACTGGTGTAAAAAACAACAACGCTGTTTGAACAAGGCTATATTTTCATCGAAAATGTCGTAGTTTCCATAGTAATACCAATATGGTTAGCATTAAGCATTATAAATATGTGCTATTATTGCAAGGATTTTTTAACTCCTTGTCGTATATATCTTGAAAATGTACTTCCAGTGATGTATTATCCATTACTATATATTATACCATTTTGAAGTTTCGCATAGCGTTCTTCTCTTCCTGAAATAGCTTTTAATCAGGTGGCGGCATAGTACTTAATACACGCTGTTCACTGATTGATCATAGCAATCAGCAGGAAATGGAACGAAGTTCGGGCTGTCGCTCGACCTTGATGGTGACCTTAGTGAAGGGTTCCAATATCCAATATCGTTTCAACGAGCTAGTATAAACCAATTTGATTTCTTTGTGCTCGCCTCTTGATTTTGAAGTAAAGGTTCCTGATCTTCGGTGAACTTCTGCGTAGCTCGTCCCGCTACTTGACTGTCGTAGCTTTGGTTGACTCCAAAGGAGTATTGCTGGGATTAATTATGTGTTGTTTGTAGCATGCTGTTACTAGTATGGATAGAGTTGACCTGTTTGTCTTTCGGTATCGTCATTGAAAGAAAAGAGACAATAATAATAACAGATATAATTAGCGTAGGTTATTCAGACTAAATGACAAAAAGAAATAAAGGAAACGTAAAAATAGACAACTCATTAAATTTGAAGTTGATATATATAATATCAGTTATAATAATAATGGGTGTAGTAGTAAGAGTTGTCGGGAGAGTAAGACGGGGGAGAATGTAATGAAAAAAACGACGTCGTCCACCCCTGAATGGTGTACAGGATTTTAAGGGGATAGGCCATTTGGTTGCACGCCTTGTGTCGCTGCATGATTGTCCAGTCTTCACTTAAAGTTGTCCACAGACGGCGCCGTAGTTGCATATGCCGGCAAGGAGTTTCATGGATGGAGATCCCGCAGTGAAAAGAAGTAGGAACTCACCTGGGTCCTTGCCCTCTCGTGAGCTATCCCTCTGGGATTTCCACGAGGAAGCCTATACCTACTCACCTTTGTTTGGATGATTCTGGTCATTCGTTATCTTGTAGGCAGTAATCGAATCCGCCCTAAGCCGACGGTAGCTAAGTGTCAATAGGCCTAATTTCTTTGGCCTATCATCATATGGTTTATTTCGGAGACCAACCACTCCTTTTTTCGCCTGTCTTTGGACTCTTTCCAAGCAGTAGGGTGCAATAATATTATGCACTTCAAGGTGTGCTCTGGCATATGCCTTGTACAACCTTAGAAAGTACTCAGGTGTGGGTGCACCTAACCGTCTATGTGTAAAATTTATCACCGCATATGCCCTCGCTACATTCTCTGTGTAATTAACACTTGTGTCCATTTTTCCGTTAGAGCTAGACATAAGTCACGCACCGACGTCGTGCAGGAAGAGCTTTCGCTGCACAGGGTGTAACTTGGGTTATGCAGTCTACAAGTGCGTAATTCCACTACTTTGCACTTTTTCAGGTTGAGAGTCATGCCACTGGCCACCACCCAGTCTTCCAGAATCTTTGGATCTGCCTGCAGCCTATCTGAGTCCTCCGGACACATTATCGCCCTCCAAATCTTTACGTCGTCAGCGTATGGAATAGTCGCGGAGCCTAGACGGCATAGGTAGACCACTGTTAAAAAACCAAAAACATCGGTGGCCCTAGTATAGAACCCTACGACACTCCTGATGACGAGCTGTGCTAATATGATCAGACTCGATTGACCTCGGTGCAAAACTGCCTTTCAGCTAGATAGTCCTTCAGCCATGACAGAAGTGGCTCATCCATACCTGTCTGACTTATTTTGTGTTGGAGAAGGTCATGGTGAACTGTGTCAAATGCCCTCTCAAAGTCTAGGAAGACCACATGGACTGGAACGCTCATATCCCAGCATGATGTCCAATCGTCCCAAGCTGATGGTAGGTTTGTTACACAAGATCTGCTCTTCCTGAAACCGTGTTGGGACTTATGGAGTATGCTAGTCCTGTTGAGGTGCTCCTTGATAGGTTCATCAATAATACTTTCCAGTACTTTTGATACCACCGGGAGCAGGGCTACAGGTCTATAACTAGTGGCATTTTGCCAATCCCCACCCTTGAAGATCGGAGAAAGGATGGCTCTTTTCCACTCCCTTGGCAATTTCCTGAATCCTACAGAGTGTTGGAACAAGTCGCATAAGGTCCTACAGAGAGCTTCGGTGAACTGTTTCAGGTCAGATGGCCTGATGTCGTCACATCCTGGGTACTTTTCAGATGTGAACATTTGCAGCTTTCCTAGTTATATTGTGGGGCTATCTAGGGAGTGGGCATTATGTTTTCCTCTGGTGAAGTGGTAGTGCCACCATTTTGGTATGTACCATTATTACCCACCTTTCTGTCTAATTGTTTGGCGAAGGCGAATGTTTCAGCCATCTCTAGACTAGTAAGATATTGACCGTTTGTGCCTGCTAAGGCGCATGCCCCATGGTTGGTTGGTCTTCTTTCCGATATGAATCGGTACAAGGTTTTGGGGATTGCTAGGAGTTTTTTAGCAAGTTTGGCCTGGAATGACCTCCTGTCACTCCTGACTTTAGCGTTTTCCGGTTCCTGAGTTCCAGGTATGCGTCGTGGTCGATCTGATTCTTAGATACGCGCCGCGTAAACCAAGCCTTCCGCTATTTTCGCAGAATACGTTGCATGCCTCCCTTCGGTCATGATGACTATCTTTTAGGCTGTGTTGTGACTAAAGGGACGTTATCCGAGATTGCTGTGTGAATAATCTTTTTTATCACTTCCCATTGTTTATCCACAGATAAATGATCCCGTGCTAAGGGCAAGTTCGAGTCGGACAAGAGCCTTCTCATTTCAGCTTGGTCAACCTTGTTATGACAGACTTGGTCGCGTAACGACCTACTGCGAACGCTCACCGTGAACGAGATCGAAATCTATGACCGCATGGTCACTGCTTCCTAGAGGAGTCATGATCTGGACCTATTCAGTGAGTAGTTGGTCACTAGTTGGAATGTAATCTAGTTTCGATGACTTTCCACTAGTGTCGTCTCTAACATTCTGAGTCGGTTCTGTATTTAGAATGGTCTGCAGTCAATTTCGGCCGAATTTTCCCTTAGCATACCCCGAGCCAAGATTAAATGATGGGGCATTGAATTCTCCAGCTTTGGTGATTTGATTATAGCTCAAGTCCCGTATCTCTGCGATGTCGCTGAGCAGCAGCTGGTTGTGCCCTGTTCCACAGATGGGTGATCAGCGAATGCCATCCAGTAAATGCTTGGTATGACCTACAGTAAAATGATGTCACGTAGAGTCTGGGAGCTCAGTAATTGGTGGGTCCGTTGCACGTAAGCATTTTAGTTGCTTGTCAAAGTATGTGACAACTCCCCCTCCTTGTTGTCCCTGTCCCTCTCACCAGAACCATATCACTTGTACTGATTTTGTTATCGCGACGGTGAGGGCTAGCCAAGTTTCAGTGGGAATGATTATTTTAAGTTGTAGGTGTGATTGGAGATTTCTGAGTTCGCCTACTTTTCCTCTCAGTCCTCTCACATTGCTATATGGAAAGCTGGTGGTGAATCTCATAACCTCAGTGTGTTGTGGGGTAGTTGACGTGAAGCTGTCTTCTAGCAAGGGACTTAATGTTGGGACTAGTTGGCTGATTCCTTTTTCGTTTTTCCTCGGATTTGGGTAGGACACTTAGGTGACACTGACTGTTATACTCAATACCGCATCACTCTGGTGTCACTGAGGCTTGGGGACGTATTAAGGCCACATTTAGCTGCCTCCTTATGGTTCGAGGTCCGCTTTCTCAGCATCGGATGTGTCCTCCCATTTTCCCCTTGGTCCCTTTCCACCGTTGAAGTGCTATGACCACCTGTTCCTGGGAGTTGAGCGTGACACTTAGCGGCCTTGGAGAACTAATCAGTGTAAGATGAGCTGAGCGATGTAGCCGGAAATCGGCGATTGCTACAAAAGCACCATGAGCCATCTCCATTGCTGTGCGTCTTGCATGTGTTTTTCACAAGCAGTGCCCGTTTCCAGCCCCGGAACACCCTGTACGACCATAGAGGTAGAAGGCACCAGTTCCGGTGACTCCCTCACCATTTGCCTATTAGCCAATGGCATATTATGTCTCACTCTTACGCAAAAATTCCTGTCAATAGCTGATACCTGAGCCAGTAATGGTACTCTTTCAGCCTCTTGGGCAGAGCCCACTCTCACCCTTAATGGCGGTGACTTGCCCTGAGGTGCCTGAGCCCCGCTGTACAGCCTGCACAACTTCACTGAACTAATCCTCAGACTTCATTTACTGCACAAATGAGAACATCGTTCCTGATCAAACAGAGCCCGTTGTTCAAGCAAGCTATGATTGCACACAGGTACAATAAACAGGATGGGGAAATTAAACCGACTGACCTCAGACTTAGGTTTAGCTTTCGGCTGCTTGTATTCCTTTGCAGGGTCAGTATTTTTGAACTTCATCAGGTTCTGGCCAGCCTTTGTTGTGCTGCCAAGCTTGCTAGTGGATGCAAGTGGTGATTTGGCAATTCTGTCTTCCCCTGATGCTGTAGGTGAGACCTTGGGAGTTTTCACTTTATTAAGATTGGTATTTCCTGTCAGTTGGGCTGGAGCATCCTTCTTACTGTTTTCACCAAGTTTTGGTAGTGTGGTGTTAGAAGGTGGAGAGACGCATGAGACTGTTTCGAGACACAAGAGTGGCGTGCTGCTTTTGCTATCCGCAGACACCCTCTGTGAGACTTTGCCAGGGCGACAAAGTCGGCAAGTGTACCAGAACCATGGACAAGAGTTATTTCGCATAGACTTATAGTATGATTTCGGCACCACTTTGTCACAACGACAATTTACCAATCGTTTGCAAAAACTGCATTTAAATGCTGAACCAGTTTTAGAAACAATAACACTACAGGCCTGACATTCGCCTCCTTTTATAGATGATGGTTTCTAGATCTCATGAGGTCTTGAGCATTTTTTCGTTTCGCTGTGTGTCATGCATTGGCTTCCAGTGGATACAGGTGTAGTACCACATCCACCTGTTATTGCCTGTGCCGTTTCAGCGCTAGACTGTGGCATTGTTGGCGTAGTATCAGAACAGGTGAGACGTAGGCGAGTCTTTAGAGTCGGTATGCGATATGGGTTTGATTTCCCTGAGTTATTGCTTCCTTTGTCTGAAGCAATTGTGACCACAGATTATGGTGTTTTAGTGCTTTTTCTAAGGCTACTTTCGACAGTTATGTTCATCATCACTATAATTTGTGCTATACAAGAGTAAGAGAGTGACAGTATCTACCTAAAAGAACAAGAAATAGACTGATAAGGTACAAGATAAGGAAAAGAAAAGGTTTTTGACCTTACCTAGTACTTTTTGGTTAATCGGCTTCACAGAAATCACGTGGTAGACCAGCAAGTTTTGTTTATCTGAACAAGTGAGGAAGATGCTGCTACAGAATCAGCACCTGAAGCTTTAGCAGTAGTTTGAGGCAACTGGACTTACCACACAGCGATTCGATATAAAAGTTATGGCTGATAATTCACACAATAGGTATATATCCGGTTGGAGAGGGAAAATTACATCCTTGAATTTCGATTTAGCGCAACCACAATTTTATAGCATATGTCAGTCACGTCTCGTAAACCGTTAATGCCCAGCTCTTGCTACGCTCGGGCTCACGCTGTTCCTTGAAGTTTTTCAGAAACGCTTAGTAATAACGGACGCAAAAACCAAAACACCGATTGGCCGCCTTGGAATTCTTTATTGTAACACCAACATATAAAAAATATTTCTACTAAGGTCCGTGAACAAATATTACAATAATAAATCACAAGATTACTTCTGATGGTTTACTGCTGACTTCTTTCTGAACAGCGACCGATGAGACGATGACTGTCGTATTGATGCCTCCGCGAAAATTGGGGAAGTTGATTTTGAGCAAACAACCAAGAATTGATCGTTCAATCTTCTACTCCATTGACAGCATATGAACCTATTCTGACTGCTTGTACAATAATCCAACAATTTATAATTTTCAAAAAGTGCTAATTTATGATATTCCACGGTTGCTATTGCTAGAATAACTGATTTTGCCTGTAAGAATGGCAGGAATTTCTTGGAAACTCACCCTTTTATACGAAATATATATTATTATTTTGATGGCATTGGCCATCCTTGACTATCTTGCATTACGACGCAAACTTTGTTCTAGATGCCATATCTCCACTTACAACATTGGAGAAAAGTATTTGAGTCAAGAAACATACCTCGATCTCCCTTCATAAGAAGTTAAAGAGGGTGGATGCAGGCCTTTTCGTTAAAATGACTAATCATCCGTCGCCAGAATGTAGTCAGTCTTCGCGCATATCGAGGATCCTTCTAAAGTACGTTGAGAACTGAATGACATATTTTCTTGTATTGGAGCAATAAAAGAGGAAAGGTTCACAACGTTGGGTCTGATCCGAACAGCACGCAGGATGTGACTAAATGTCTTATTCCCTCCATTAAAGGGGGACCAGGAGAGACACCTGCCGTCCTCATTAAAATTGGCAGCACGCACTTTCCTATATTGCCTTCCAAAGATTTAAGATGTCCATGAGGCCGGAATTTAGTCACTCTGTAACGACAGAAGACAGGGGCCAGGCAACAGATCGTTTATTAAAGAAATTAATACATATTTATAGATTTTCATGTACATTATTACAGATTATTGCCAGCAGCAAAACACAGCCTTCTGACTGGTTGTATCTCACACAGGGGGAAACTATTATACATTTGTGGCAGTTTCTTGAATGTCGGATCATGTATCTGCTACTTGCATCCGCCTACGCAGTCTGCTGTGATTGGCTGTTGAGTCAGTCTTTGTTCGTCTTTTCACACGGCCAATGTTTGGGACATACACAGTGACATAAATTACTGTCTACCAATTTGGCTAGTAGCCAGGTCTCACCGCAAATCTACTGTTAAGCTACCAATATAATTACAAACCTTAATAAGGGATCTAGACGTAGTCCCTAGAATTATTACCCTTTGAATCTGTCCTGTTTTCTCATGAGTTATGAAAAGGAGTCGTGAAGAAATCTTTAATCATCGCTCTAGATGTGAAATATAACATAAAGTAAGACCCAAAACGCCTTCTATTTCCAGTTATTTAGCATTCGCACCGTAAACCAAACCTTGTAGAGTTTAGAAAAGAGGCAGTGGAGGCTGCTTCCCCACCTACCTCACTAAAATCTCAAGGGTGAAGTGGTTTTGAGTCTAGAAGGATCATTTGGTTCACCGCTGGATAGTGCTAGGGTACAGGTACGATAGCCCAAGAATTTCTGAGATTTTGACATCGATCACTCAACCGGCAGACTAAGGTAACTCGTAATAAGACTTTTAGTAGATTCGATAACCACGTAACTGGATATGAAAACTGGCGTGGAAAAGTTGACTAATGGAGCTAACAGGCAGATCCGCTGTTCGCAGTCCTATTGCCTCAGAGCCTGATGTATTTCTTTTGTTCCTGTCAGGTAGCTGCTCTGAGCGCTATAAATTCACCTCCGGAATGATATGGTGGTTTGGATATTATGCGTAGCCACTAAGCAAGGACTTCTGAGTAGGAAATTCACCTTCTGACTATATATACATCCTGTGCAGAGGCCAGAACAGTTTTAGTTAAGAATAGAAAGATTGACAGGTGTTTATCCAATGTTTCAACCAAGATCTTTGTTTTTTTATTTTTGATTACAGCTTGATTCCACACCGTATTGTTGGTACAAGTAAGGGATTTTCAGCATAGATATAGGTGGCCCAAATTTCGCAGGCCGACCATTGATATCAGGTGTGCATCGGCAGGGGATCAAATCCCAGACCATGTGCATGGTCGGTGAGAGTTCTAACCACTGTGCCAACGACGCACAGCTAGCTATGCTTTCTCCAGCAAACAAAAATATACGTCTTAGCTAGCGTCCGGTTTCTCTCTCTCTTTCCATGACCGCCTGCCTGCCGCAATAACTAATTTACAGGTGTATCCCACGCTCCTTCAAAGAAGATTCAACAAGCTGGTTGACGAAAACCTACAGGAAAGAAAAAGGTGTTGAGCCAAACATCTGGATTGTGTGTCTGGGTTACATTGTCAAATTTGAGGATATTGAATCTAACCTTCTTCACGAGAAACTCTACTTCTTTATAACCCAGTATCTCTAATACCTGTAGTATATTGTATTAGTATCTCTCACTGATTTGGGTTTTTTTGATATTTCGTATGCTTAACGAGGTTATTGTCGAGGCCCCCACGCTTGGCCATCCTGTAGACCAGCGTTTTATCACTTAACTATTTCGCTAGACTACACGTAATATTATATGCATAATATATATCAACTTTTAAACACTCGGTGGGATTCAGGGAATTGCCAAGGGAGTGGAAAAGAGCCATCCTTTCTCCGATCTTCAAGGGTGGGGATTGGCAAAATGCCACTAGTTATAGACCTGTAGCCCTGCTCCCGGTGGTATCAAAAGTACTGGAAAGTATTATTGATGAACCTATCAAGGAGCACCTCAACAGGACTAGCATACTCCATAAGTCCCAACACGGTTTCAGGAAGAGCAGATCTTGTGTAACAAACCTACCATCAGCTTGGGACGATTGGACATCATGCTGGGATATGAGCGTTCCAGTCCATGTGGTCTTCCTAGACTTTGAGAGGGCATTTGACACAGTTCACCATGACCTTCTCCAACACAAAATAAGTCAGACAGGTATGGATGAGCCACTTCTGTCATGGCTGAAGGACTATCTAGCTGAAAGGCAGTTTTGCACCGAGGTCAATCGAGTCTGATCATATTAGCACAGCTCGTCATCAGGAGTGTCGTAGGGTTCTATACTAGGGCCACCGATGTTTTTGGTTTTTTAACAGTGGTCTACCTATGCCGTCTAGGCTCCGCGACTATTCCATACGCTGACGACGTAAAGATTTGGAGGGCGATAATGTGTCCGGAGGACTCAGATAGGCTGCAGGCAGATCCAAAGATTCTGGAAGACTGGGTGGTGGCCAGTGGCATGACTCTCAACCTGAAAAAGTGCAAAGTAGTGGAATTACGCACTTGTAGACTGCATAACCCAAGTTACACCCTGTGCAGCGAAAGCTCTTCCTGCACGACGTCGGTGCGTGACTTATGTCTAGCTCTAACGGAAAAATGGACACAAGTGTTAATTACACAGAGAATGTAGCGAGGGCATATGCGGTGATAAATTTTACACATAGACGGTTAGGTGCACCCACACCTGAGTACTTTCTAAGGTTGTACAAGGCATATGCCAGAGCACACCTTGAAGTGCATAATATTATTGCACCCTACTGCTTGGAAAGAGTCCAAAGACAGGCGAAAAAAGGAGTGGTTGGTCTCCGAAATAAACCATATGATGATAGGCCAAAGAAATTAGGCCTATTGACACTTAGCTACCGTCGGCTTAGGGCGGATTCGATTACTGCCTACAAGATAACGAATGACCAGAATCATCCAAACAAAGGTGAGTAGGTATAGGCTTCCTCGTGGAAATCCCAGAGGGATAGCTCACGAGAGGGCAAGGACCCAGGTGAGTTCCTACTTCTTTTCACTGCGGGATCTCCATCCATGAAACTCCTTGCCGGCATATGCAACTACGGCGCCGTCTGTGGACAACTTTAAGTGAAGACTGGACAATCATGCAGCGACACAAGGCGTGCAACCAAATGGCCTATCCCCTTAAAATCCTGTACACCATTCAGGGGTGGACGACGTCGTTTTTTTCATTACATTCTCCCCCGTCTTACTCTCCCGACAACTCTTACTACTACACCCATTATTATTATAACTGATATTATATATATCAACTTCAAATTTAATGAGTTGTCTATTTTTACGTTTCCTTTATTTCTTTTTGTCATTTAGTCTGAATAACCTACGCTAATTATATCTGTTATTATTATTGTCTCTTTTCTTTCAATGACGATACCGAAAGACAAACAGGTCAACTCTATCCATACTAGTAACAGCATGCTACAAACAACACATAATTAATCCCAGCAATACTCCTTTGGAGTCAACCAAAGCTACGACAGTCAAGTAGCGGGACGAGCTACGCAGAAGTTCACCGAAGATCAGGAACCTTTACTTCAAAATCAAGAGGCGAGCACAAAGAAATCAAATTGGTTTATACTAGCTCGTTGAAACGATATTGGATATTGGAACCCTTCACTAAGGTCACCATCAAGGTCGAGCGACAGCCCGAACTTCGTTCCATTTCCTGCTGATTGCTATGATCAATCAGTGAACAGCGTGTATTAAGTACTATGCCGCCACCTGATTAAAAGCTATTTCAGGAAGAGAAGAACGCTATGCGAAACTTCAAAATGGTATAATATATAGTAATGGATAATACATCACTGGAAGTACATTTTCAAGATATATACGACAAGGAGTTAAAAAATCCTTGCAATAATAGCACATATTTATAATGCTTAATGCTAACCATATTGGTATTACTATGGAAACTACGACATTTTCGATGAAAATATAGCCTTGTTCAAACAGCGTTGTTGTTTTTTACACCAGTGCAACCAGGTTTTAAGCAAGCGACGAATACGAACAAAAGGCTAAGTCATAGTTTTATTGAAGGTCTAGGTAAGATAAAACAGAGTATAATAGTGCGTAGATCAAAAATTATCGTGAGGTATATAAGTGATATTTCATCCCCTGAGGACAGGTCCGTCTCCGTAAGTAGGAATAATTATAGTCCACTCACATAAATGCAGAGCATTTACATAGTTGACATGTCGCTTTCACAGCCATGATTATATCTAATATAATCACACAGTGCGTTCAGTTGTCGGAGTTTATACCTGTTTTAATATGCAAAGTACATCAGTAGTACGAAAAATGCCTTGAGAATGGGCCCCATTTACTCAGTTACACACGGACAACATTAATTTCTTCTAATTGTAAAATCAAATGATACTGCTGGATCAAACTAGAACAACGATCCGTTAATAGCCTGAAGAATCGAAGTGTTGGAAAAATTCTAGAGAAGCTTAGGTTGATGTCTTTTCACCGTCACGCTAATTACTCATTGGTAGTTTGCATCAAAATTAACCCATTAGAATGATGACTGTTGCCGATTTCTACACGTGGGTCTCTGGAGCTAGAGTTATAAGTAGGTGACCGGCTGCATGAGTGGACTGACGTCAAACAGTAACATGAAGATGGAAAATTTACAATCGTTACTGGTTAGTGAGAGGCAACATACACATCAAACGTTGTGGCACTAGACCTGATATCTAAGAAGCCCGACAGTGATAGATGCAACATAATAATATTAAGATTAAGAATAATTTGCTTCATTCCAAAATAGTAGTTGTGATACAGAGTGGAATTCTCAACATTTTACCACAGTATTGCATCCAGTTAGTACGTTAACAATAAATAAATTTCTGCATAGATCAAGGGTTATCTCAGTTAGTTTTGACAACAACCTATTGGCATGTCGGTAGCAAGGCCAAAAATTGAACAATGTTTGAAGGTGTTAGAAAAGTAGGTGCTAGCATATTTACTGGCGTAAGCGGTAACAAAATGGTAGGTTATGTGGTGAAGAAGTAAAGGTTGTCGTTGGGAAAGTACAGTATTATTTTGGGGATTTTAAACTAAAGTGTTCGGTCTTAGGGACTCTACAACGATAGCTCTACGGAACTTTTAGTCTTGTTCCTCGAATCCCACTTGTAGATCTTCTTTGAAAACTTTCAGTCTTCAGCTAGTCTTCAACAAATATATTACGTAGGGTAAATATACAGTACTCAAGCAGGAGGAGTACATAGTTCTTGTACAATAGTGTTTATGACTCTTTGATGTGAAAATTATGGGATGTGAATCTCAGTAGTATAATGGCTACAGATAATAGTTAGTTGGGCTTGTCGAACGATTTCGAGGTGGTTTCCGGGTAGTCCCAACTATAAATAACGATCGCGATAGTTGTTTAACCATCTGTCCCGCTAAATCGGAATCTCGGACTCATTGTCTTCAGACTCTTTATCTTAGCCCACGTAACCAGCTGGTCAGGCTGCTCCTGACATCATCTTAACTAATGAACAGGGAACGGACATTTACACAAGTCCAAATGTTTATTTGTTCACAATGATAGTAATTATAAATTATATATCAGATCAGAAAATACCGAAAAACTGGTACTGTTCCGATAGATTAAATGGATGAATTATAAAATAAGATTTTAGAAACTTTTGGGCCATCATCTAGTTCGTAGACAGCGCAATTGAAACTTCGTTTCGTTTTCTGGTGTTGGCTGCAAACAACCAATGACCAACCAGTCTTCAGCTAGGTATTACAATCATGCGTGATTAAGCACTCTTTAAAGGAGTAGAAATCGTATGAGAAAAAGCAAATTTCAGTAGAATAAGGAAAAGTAAATTTAAAGAACATACGAAAGACGGGACTATAATCCAAAACATTTTAGTATTACACATAAAATTATGATGGCTTCTGAAAAATAGTCTTTTTCCGAAAAGAGACACACATATTTCACCTTCGAAACTTGCCGTCTGAAATAAGTAAACATGTCTGCTTATACTTATGATATCACTGATTTCAAATTACAGCCCCGTCAAGACTACCGAATTCCACAGAAATGGTCGATAAATCGGATATGAAAAATTCATCATAACTTTTATCGTTTGTTACAAGCACGATGATTTCGGGTATGAAAGTCGTTTGGCAGGGTCGACTTTCAAAGCCACTAATATTCCACACCATGACTCTATTTACTTATAGTGATTTAAGTATTTTGGAACAACATGCCACCCATATCTGATGACATTTATTGAACTACCTGCTTAACGATGTGTTTATAAAAATTGATTTCGACAAGTCTCTGCCTGACAGACCTCGTATTATTTTGTTTCTGTCTTTCTGCTTTCGTTTTCGCTCACATCACTGAGGATTTATTAAAATTAAACCGCTAGTGTTATCATAATTTCATCATGATTTCATGGGCACTGTTCTGAGTTTTCCGCGTAGAAATAGACCCTATTAATATCTTATAGAAGGACTCCTGGTTTAGGAATCAGACTGCTTTTGCGATGTTTATTTTAAGTGTGAACTAAAATATTGGATAGTTGTGTAGCGGTAAATAATTCCCCAAAATTATTGACCACAGCAATCACTCATTGGATGCTGACAACCACTGTTTAATTCGACTTGTTCAGCTGAAGGCTTCCGGTCAAGCATCCCCGCCATTTGGTACCTCGTCGTGTCACGTGCACGATCACTAGCTAGCTAAGCGTTCGTCTATCGGCTGGTTTTGGTTCCTAAATACATTTGTTCGTTTGGACGACCAATTATTGGCTTTTGCTTTGTCTTTGGTACGCGAGAATAAATTAATTAGAAGTTGTTGAACGAGATATCACGTCTAACCTTTAATATCCGTCAACCTTTAAAGTTGCTTCTAAGCTTTATTGTGCATTGATTCAACTGTTGCTTGACTACCTGGAATTTCGTGCAAATACTAGCTACCTGATTTATAAAGTGTTTGTCTCCTGGCTTTGCACTGTTTCGTAAAAAGTGTTCGTCACTGTTTGCGACTGAAAGTGAAAAAATCGTCTGAGCAATTAGCAAGCGAGTTGTGGTTGGACCATATCATGAAACAGGGAGAATTTTCGCTCAAATGAATGAAGGCCTGAGAGGAATGTAGCCAAAATTTATTTTCTGTGAACTGATCTACAATGTGTAAAACTGTGGGGTTCAGCCCTTTTAGACTATCCAGTTGTTGCCGTGCTATCTGTTTCCTGAGTCTATCAGACTAATACATGTGGACAAATCTTTTTATGCAGTTGAGGATTAGGTGCTGAAAGTGCATTTTTCGAATCCCTCCAATAATGTGCAATCGAAGTGAAATCTAAATATTTCTTTATTGGCGTGACGCCAAGTAATGCTGCGCGACATAGGCTTACAGCAAGAAAAAGAAGCAAGTGAGCTATATTTTACTGCTTCAATTGTTTGCTATAGACTCTCTGCACTAGCTCGGCAGACAGTATCCCCCATACACTATGGGTTGTGGTATTTATTGTCATTCTAATTGAAGTGGGAACCGTCTCCAACACATTCTATCACTGGTAGATAATGAGCATACTGAGATTTTTTAAAACGTGTAACTGGCCTGGAGCCGTGAATCAACTGAAGTGTGTTGGTATCTGCCTATGTTAACAAAGAAAGTCGTGCGCGTCTGGGAATGATGGCGGATAAGTCAGAAGCAAGCTATCATATGCAGAAATATTAGTTGAAGTACCCAAATAAATACAAGTTATGCGAATAGACTGTTCGCGTGTGGTCTCGACGTCAGGTTTTCTGCTGCACATATTTTGGTGGATTTATGTAATATTATAAGTTTCCAGACCGTAGGTGTTACGAAACTCCTGGAGTAATTTGAGCGAGTCAGATCGATTCATTATTAATTATTTAAATTAATCCCAGCGTGTTAAGAAAATCTGCCGAAGAAGCTGTGGCTTACACAGCGAAACGTTCATAAAAACCTCGTTTTGATTTTCTAAACACACTGGGATTAATTTAAATAATTTATAATGGTTTTTTGTAATGGTTTAAATGTCATGGTCAATAATCAAATCAATCAAATGAAGCCAGTAAATATTTGTATTATCGTCTTAATAAATGCCATTCAAACAGGAATTGCTTGCCACATATTTGAAAAGGGGTCATATGAAGCTGCAGGTCTTACATTCACAACTACAGAACTTCTTAGTGTTTGCAGCTAGAACATCTTATTCATTTATTGCTCATTGAACGGGTACGTTAATCTTATTTTTAGGTACTACTCCAAACTCCTCTTGAATTGAATTCAGCGAAATCATTTGGGCTCTACGTCTGTTCTTATTTTCAAAATTGAAGTTTGAACCAACTTGTACGTGTTTCATTGAGTGTTTGGTTGATCTAAGTATAAAACCCATGTCCTTGAGAAAGGCTAACGCATTGTAAATGATGTTCAGCGCTGTATTTGCTTCTTTCTGCCTATGGGGTTCCAGGCTGAACGCAGAGAAAGACTAATTGGACAGATTTTAGAGTGGAATTCTAGCAGACTGGATTTATTCGAACTCTCAATTCCAGATGAGGTAAAAACTGAAATATGGGAGGCATTTTTAGAAATGTGAATTTAATGGGGTTATGCGATTTTTCCTTCAAGACGACAATAAGAGATTCCACACAAAGTGCATTAGAGTGTCCAGCACATCTAAAACGTCTGAAGTAGCGGAGATCTTGAAAGAAAAATTTTGCCTTCAAGAACCATCTTTGATAACTAAGCGTTTTGGGATCTATGAGCACCATGCAAATGGAGGTTCGTTTTATTTTTGCACTGTGAATTTTTGGTATTTTAGCAGGCTTGTAAGGTTATCTCTTGAAAAGAGTATATTTTAATAACCATTAGAAAGCGTGTTGCAAGGTATTTCATCGATGTAATAAAGCGGCTAACTACTTCATTCTGCATATGTTTATTATCATTTCATATGGCTTTGAAAATGAATAATTTAATTAAGCCAGTAATAGTCAAGCTCTTCAGAAATGATTATTCATTCGCAGTGTCTTTCAAAGTAGAGAGTGACGTTCATAATGTTCCTAATTTCTGAAGGTATTTGTAAAGCTGCCTAAGTAATGCAGTGTTTCGAGTTTTACATGTGGATCTTTTGAGGAAATGTGTTAAAATTAGTGGAATGAATTGAAAATTAACTAAAACTGATGGGCAGTGATGTTGATGAATGAACTAATGAGATACTTAGAACCATTCAACATGGTTTGATATGGTGAAGGTATGAGTTCTCTAAATTAGTATCTGTATCAGAAGTTGAGTTACTTTTAGTGGTTAGATTAAGTGTGACATTGGGATTGAAATAAATAAAAGTGAATAATCACCTCTGCAGTGTTATTTCTTGAATTTTTCAGTAGCCAACTATGGTATTTGTATAAATCTTCCCAATATCCAGGTTGTGCGTTTACAGTAATATGAATCATTCTCATTTGAATGAGTGATTTCCCGATAATATATTTATATATATAAAGTAGAATTGTGAATTAGACCTCAAAGCAACATAAATGTTTAGTACCACTCATGGTGTTCAGTCAGAAAACTAAGCTGATTATTTAAGTATTTCTCGATCCCTCCATCATGTTTTGCCCACATGGAATTTGCTTACTAGCTTAACTTTGTCTGTTTAGGTAATATCGTGAACTCTTACACGTACACATGTGAGATTAGCGCTGAATGTAAAATATGTAACACCTGGTTAAAAATAAATGCCTGTGTATGTTCATATTTACCTGCAAATGTGTTCAGTATCTGTTTTACGATAGCACGTTTCACTTTTATGGCTTTTATAATGCCCCTAATATGTTAATAGCAATATTATCAGAAAGTAACACTGAATTTAGTGAACGGCTGTGTCTCTTCCTATGACGATTATGTAGACAATAAGTGTTTTCAAATATATGTAAAATAACTTTACATCTGATTGCCTTCAAATGTATGTCAAGGTGTAATAACTGCTACCGTAATTAAAAAAAGTGGTAAAGTTAGTTATTTTAGTTTAGCGGCACTGAAATAATTTAGTGGCAAAGTTTCCGACTTTGCGAGTTAGAATCTTAAAGGGAACATGGATTCCCTCAAATACGTGACTTAGATTTATGGCTTTATTTCCATAAATATGTAACATCAATGAATAAGTGCAGTTGACTCATTGTATTCGAATAAGTGCTCCACATTTCTGTACATGGCCCGAAACAGTAATCAAAGACTCCAAATATTGACACTGTAGTGATGCTTACATCTTTTTCCAAACTATGGTGTGTCTGGGAGCGTGATACTTCTGCAAATCACTGTAAATAAACATTGTTCGATAAATTTTTATTCAATAATTATCTTTTTTACACCGCTTATTTCACTTAAATAGTAGTTTCTGTCAAAGGGTATTCACATTCCTATGTACTCAGTTAGGATAAAGGTTACGTTTTAAAATGGTGCACTATATGAAACTTGACTTGAACAAGAGATTATTACTATATATTTAATGCTGAATTATAGTATCTGCATGCATTTTTCAGAACTACTAGGTTAATGCATTGTGAGTGAATTGGAAAAAGATACACATGAATCGCTTATAAAATGCTTATTTTGAAAAAAAAACATTTACTTAGGGGATCTTTGTTTCAAAACCGATTTCGTGAAAGTGAAGTCTAACTTGCACAGTCATGCTAATCAATTAAAATATCAATTTTATTAGAAAACTGAGTAAGTGTGACTTCTTTGTCAATACTTATTTTCACTATTTAACTTCTACTGTTCTATCTGTTAAATTTCTGACATTTATTTAAAAACGATATTTACTAGTTAGACGACTGACAAATGATGAATATCCCTTATTGGTTCAACTCAGTTGGAGTAAATTAGATAGAGAAGGGAAGTTCGTTTTGAAATTGGAGCCTAATAGTGGATGCGTTCAGGTATGCTGTTTTTTTTATTGTTAAGCCCTTTGTGACAAGCTCTGGAATTTTCGCATATGATTGAGCTTTTTTTGTATGAATCGTTCTTCGGACTCATGGTTTACGCTGCAAAAAGATAAAATTACAAAATTTTTGTCACCGGTATTTATGAAATCGAATAAGAAATTGATTGTGAACCCTAATAGTGTTAATTATTAAAATTAAAAAGTGAAGCTGCTGACAAGACTAGGGAGAATAAGGATTTTCGGACTTGAGATTTATTTACCTTAAGCTTGTGGAAAATTAAGACAGATAAGTTTGACCACCATACTCTAGTTCATTAGTTTGTAATCTAGTTAAATATCACCTCTCATTAGTAGACCTTTTATGACTGCCAAAACCTGTCACTTTGAACATACAAATAACTTCCACATCCCATACAGCCAGACATTGAAAAAAGCTGTTAAATTACATCATACGAGCATGCCAAGAGCAAAGGTAAATTAAATGAAACTCATACTTTCTGGAGTTGTCCCGCCAATCTGAAAAATGCATAAGAGTATAAAAATATGTTACATAGTTCGAAAATGAGGTGTAAATGTATCTATCCTACTGCTACTTATTTCGTATCTTCCCCACGATTGTCCACTCATATTTGGAATTTCGTATACACAGCTTAACTGGTTCGCAAAGATTTTAGGTAGAGAAGGCCTGGTATTTTGCTCATGAGTCAGGACACGGTGTTTACTTTTATGGTTATTTTTGGTGGATTGCGTCTAGTATAACCAACAGACTGCATCGATATAATTATAAAAGTAACTGTTGCTGAGAAGTAATTGGCTTTGAATGCTTATAATGTTTGACAAATATTTATGCTGTTAGTACCCCTACCTGGAGTATATCATATATTTAGTACATATATCATATATTTGCCTAATTCATTATAACTTAACACTCAGTTTTATCAAATGTATCTACACAATATTACCTTACTTTTATTTAATCCAATAAAGACAAGCACTTCTGAAAATCAAAATGTATCAAAGCTGTTGGCTGACACAAATTGCACTGGATCTGCAATAAATGGTAAAACGCGTCTATTTAGGCGTGGTTGGTCTTTTCGCCGTGAAAAGCTGAATTCATCTGTGGCTGTGAAGACAAACAGTAGACGTGGCCCAATAGGCTGTGCAGCAAGTGTAGGACTATCAAAAACTTCTCGATCTAATTTCCTTCCCGAAAACTGTCTACCCGGGATAGCTAAACATCATGGTAATTGTGATAACAGTAGTAATAACCGAACTTTATCCAATCCAGATGCCCCGCCAGACTCGTCTTTCACACGCACAATATCAGATCCCGAGGCAGCAATGCAGAGAAAGCGTCAGCGTACTTTGGAAGCCAAACTAATTCAAATATTGCGTCATAATAGCCCTGAAACAGGTGTGTTGCTTTTCTCCCCCAGAAATGCTAGTGAATTTTTTTATAAGCTTATTTTGTATGTTGTGTAAGAAGTAATCTAGTTTTCGTTTATTTGGTTGTCTATCTGTCTTACAGATATTTAATCAAATTACCCAAATAAAACCTTTCATCATTTATTAAGCATCATATTTCTCGCAGACAACTGTAGTGTCATTTTTGGAATATATATGAACAGTGCACTATTATCGAAACTCCTCTGTTGGCTTTACCATTCTTTTAAGTTCGCTAAACATTCACAGGAAAACCAGCTAAAAGCAACGACAATCCAAAAACGTTTTGGTAGGTTTTCTGGCCCTAACAAGTCATTAAGAAGACTCATATGATGATATTAGAAGGCACATTTCAGTCGAACAAACAAGAGATAATTATCTAATAATACTTAAAAGGTGTCAGGAAAACTAATCCTACAACAGCTTTTGTCACGTGAGGATAATACTAAATTCGGGTTCGTTCTTGATGTTACTTTAACACACAAAATATACGAATACTATACTCACACGGAGAAAAACATAAAAGACTTACTGAGAAGGCAAAGATTTATTGTTCAATGAAAATGACAGTATAACTAGGAATTACAGTTGATTATAAGTTGTATTAGTGTATCGTTGGCACAGCAGTTAGGACGCTCCCCGACCATGTACATGGTCCGGGGTCCGATCCCCGGCCTACGCACTCCTTTACCTCGCTAAGCCAGAAATAATGCTGGTAAAGAGGAAAGATTAAGCATGGGGCTAGCAACCCCATCCTGTAAAAATAAACATCACTGCTACAGAAACTTCAAGCCACTAGCTTGAAGCCCTATGTGTTCCACCGGGGAACGTGAAGGAAAAAAAAATAATAAAATGACAAGCAGTTCACTGGTTTGAGGTATAAAAACAGTTCCGATTGGTTAGCACTATAGGTCCAACGAAGTGATTTTTAATCTGCATTAGATTGAAATGTCCACATTCAGATCATCTGTTTTAACCCCAACTGTCTGTCTGTCTGTTTTCGACATAGAACTTTGCACAAATGTGCGGAAGTTCAAGTCGCCACATTCCGTGTAGCACGCGAAGCAAGAGAAGAAAGTACAAGAAAAGCATAATAGAAACAGTGAGCAGAGGTGTCAGACAAAGGAGTAATAAAGAAATACAAAACAGTTTCATTGAAGATCATAAGTCACAGGGAGTGGATGCATCTGTGCCACTGAGAACGGTTTTGAGCCATGTCACCAATTGTTTCCAACCATAGATTTTTACCGTCCCGAGGACCCCAGCCTGGAAGTCTACACCTTTCTACATGGCTTAGACCAACTGTTGTGGATTTCATTGACTGATGCCAAGTTTTTGTTTGACCTCCGCTAGCTTTTTTCCAGCCTGACCCTATATCCGCTAACATTGCTCGTCGAGGGAGGCGATGGCTTGGCATACGTAACACATGTCCTAACCATTTCAGTCTTTGTAGCTTCACGACTTCGTCGATTGATTTCCCCCGTTTACCTAGAACTCTACGCCTAACCTCCATGTTGCTCACCTTATTATGCCACTTTACACGGGAAATAGAACGCAGGCACCTATGATCAAAGACAGCTAGTCTTTTCATGTCTTCCACTCTCAGTGGCCAGGTCTCACAACCATAAAGGAGGACGGAGCGGACTGATGAGCAGTACACCCGCCCCAACACTTGTCTTATTTTAGCCGAACCTAGTGGAAACGTGGCTCATTTTTGTAAGCTCTCGATTCTCAGTCAGTGAGTCCGGATTCCGAACCCCGCTTCATCTAATTAGGTTCCAGCAGCTGGGTAGGCTCACCAGCCTTCATACACTAAGTATGGTTCATGGAGAAAAAGACAGTGCCATCGTTTATGTCGTTGGTTTCCAATCTTCTTCGTACAGCCTAAAGGAATTATTAAGTTTATGTACAGAGAAATTTTGGCATACGTGCAAATGTTACATAATGTCGTTTGACAGGAGACTCAAAACTTAATAAACAATGCTCAAATACTATATTTATGTAGCTTATGCACAGGAAGTTTAAGTCCAAACCAATAAACAAAAGCTCGGATACAACGGCAAAAGAGTGGTGTAATGAGGACAAAAGGTGGATAAGATGATGAGTAACTAATAAGCTGAGTAATAATGCGATGAGTTCAACTCAAATCACAGGGACAGATAAACGGTGGTACCAGCTTATTCTGTACACACCGTTGTTTTTGCTTCATTCTCATTCACAAAGCGGAATAAGTATATGAAGTATGGCTCAGCCTGGGCCCAGTTTAAAAAACAATAGTCATGCCTTCCAATCGTCATCCTATGAAATCCACTTTAAATAAGTCTCCATAACGTCGAAATTGAACTGATTGCATTCACAGAACTACAGTTTAAGTGTTTAAAGGTTTGTCTTTCTTATCTCATTCAATTCATTGTATGATGCCTTTTTTTTCTATCTGCAATATCCTAATAGTACAAACTTTATCAATGTAAATTCCATCATGAAGCGGAACCAGCTGCATAAACTGTTGGAATTAGACAAATTTTGGATAATTGTTCCATTCTGCTTTAGCCATACATCCATAACCCTGCTAAGGGTCAAATCTAGGACCGCCATGCTACTAAGCGAGTACAGTACTGCGCATTTTATGACTTTCACCAATTCCTAGCACGACACTTTGTAGCTATCTGGTGTAATTAGCGAGTATTTGACTCCATACTTGACATGAAGGACCTCACCAACTGTGAGTTTTTGTTATAACTTCAGGGAAGCTATTTCAAACCTAGTCATGAATAAATAATTTTCTGGTATTGTTAGTTTTGGAGAGATTGTCACCACTGTGCGTCGGTGGCACAGTGGTTAGGACTCTTGCCGACCATGCACATGGTCCGGGGTTCGAGCCCGCACCGACGCACACCTGATATCTATGGTCGACCTGCAAAATTTGGGCTACCGATATCCATACTGAAAATTCCATACTTGTACCGAAAATACAGAGTGGAATCAAGCTGTAAATCAAAAATAAAAAATAAATATGCCAAGTCACCTTTTCAGCTCTTTTTTGTAGTAAATTATAGTGAAAGCCACCATTACAGTGATAACAAAGTACAGTTGATCGTTAAACTAGTCTTTTTCAGTCTTATATATATATATATATATATATATATATATATATATATATATATAGTATTCACACACAAAAATAAACGGTAAACTTTGTTTATTATAGTTGATTTATCGATCTAAAGTAGTGAATACATTCATTTCTCAGTCTATCACTGGCATTGCTAGTACACGCTAAATACGATTTAACACAAAGATGATACTTGATTTACACTTTTGATTGTTGATACGCTTATTATTATTATTATTATTATTATTATTATTATTATTATTATTATTATTATTATTATTATTATTAGTAGTAGTAGTAGTAGTAGTAGTAGTAGTAGTAGTAGTAATAATAATAATAATAATAATATTAGTGTGGCCTTTATATTCTCTCAATAGTATCTTTTATTATTTTTTGTTGTATATAATCTCTGTTTGGACGTGCGCACTCTGGTGTAGATTTGTCTTATTACTATTGTTCTTATTATTTGACATAGTGGATGTTTTAAATTGCGGTGGTTGACAGTGTTGTTGTCTCCTTTGTCTGTATTGTATGCGAATAAAAATGAAATGAATAAATTGACAAGCCCTAAGAGTATAGTTTCTTAAGCCGTTGATTGATAATTGCATACTGTGCCCAGTTTTTGTTTTTGAAGTAACATGCTAAATATACAAATATTTCGAAACAAGAGATGTGTAAGCTTATAAAATTAGCATGTCTGATCGAGGTTTTGGACTCTAGTTGGTTTCTTTTTTTTTCAAAACGAACATAAAAGTCAGATGGCAATATGAAATTTCCATGGCAAAATAATACGCATTATTCACCAAGCTAAAAGGCTTTGTTTGTAAAACTCGCATTATTTTTAACTGTGTTGCTCACTTAGTTAGTAAACAGGTGGGCTAAAATTTTTTATTTATATCGCCTCATAGTTGAAGACAGCATGATATGATCTTTTATTTCAATTTCTTCATGTATAACTATAATCCAGCTGGTCAGCGCTATATCCCCTTCTTTCCTCCTCAGTCCTGTTGTTTGCATGATAGAATTTATTTACTGGACACATAAAAGTGATGTTTAATTTTCAGTGGATATATTTAAATAATTTTCAGGACGCCGGGATTCATCGTCTGTAACTTGAAGTTCTCCTTGAGAGGGAAGATATGATTTTACAGTTTTAGTTGTATTACTATTCAAACGCCTTACATTTTCTTACCATTTCCAAGTACGCAAATTTCGTATTTATTGTTAAACGGCGTAATATCTGTCAGACTAAGACTTCTTGAAAGAAGCATGGTTGTATACGTTAGATCATCTTTAGATGTAAGTTTTAACATTACTCACTGTAACTGTGTGATAAAGAAACTGAAAGATTAGGCCTGTAAAATAAATAGTGTGGCTTAAAATCTGGCAGAAATTATATATATATATATATATATATATGATTTAAAAGGGGCTAGACGACTCAGCCGATATTATATTCTCATCAGAGAATGCTAGTTATTCTTTGCCTATTTGTGGCTGCTTGTAATGTCTAAGTTATGTAAGGTCACTAGCTATACGATTTCCATTAGACAGCTTTCATGTATAGTTAAAAGTTGCAATCAGTTGTTTACCCATACACATCTAAAACAAAGAACAAAAAGAGAATTTTCAAGTATTGGTTTTGTAGGGATTTTGTTTGATTGGTTGGAGGATTTCATCATGAGCTGAAATCATTTACAGGACCGTTGGAAAACCTGGGACTACTGGACAGCTGTTTAGTCGTAGTTTGAGAATCACCATCAGTACACACCCCGGGGGTTCGAAGCGAGGACCTTCTGGTTACAAGGCGAGCTCGTAGACTATTAAGCCACTGGGACCCGATCCAGTGTCCCATGAATTCTGACTTCTACCATTTCACAACATAGCACAACCACTTTGCAATATCTTCTTCGGCAAGTTATTGCCTCACCTTCAATCTGCTGTGTCCTGTTCGAACCCCGGTGGATGCGTGCTGATGAAGAGTCCCAAACTAGGGCGAAACAGCTGTCCAGTACTCCTGGGTTTTCCAATGGTTCTGTAACTGATGTCAGCTCATGATGAAATGCTCCAACCAAAAGGAGAATTGTTAAATTCATAAGTTAGATTAGATGTCGTTACCCAGTTTACTTTAGATACATTATTTTTTGTATACTGGTGTACATTGAGAGATTGAATAGATGCATAGCAATAGGTATACACAATACACACCGACACGCTTAATGAAGCAGGCAAACACTATACGCATAATTAAAGTAGGTCATATGGATTGGAAATTAAAAGAGAGCAGTGAGTGAATTACGTCATTTAAAAGAGAAACAGTTAATTAGTAATCACTGCACAACCATAAGCGTTAGGTGAACGGAAGCAATTGATTAAACTGATAATAATAATAATAATATTAATGCGAGGGACAATAATAATAAGGTGAACTCAACCGATCCTACTCTCATAACTTTTATTATTTGTTTCAGTTAAGCATTAAATGGATGTTTCCGTCCACCTTTTTTCACCTGTTCAGTAATCCAAATATCTGTTACAGCAACCACATTACGATGTAATATTAAGGTTTTACATAGTTTAGTAATAATTCACTGAAACCATTATTAAGCGAAAAATTAATGCCTTACGTTGAGTTACATTTAAGTAATTAATTTGTCACCTGTAAATTGACTTTTTCACTTTTACAGGATTAGTGGACGACTGTTTTTCTGTCCTTTCCATCGATAATTAATTTCTGTTGTAAGAGAAAGAGAATTTAATTTATGTATCTTCATACATGGTCACTATATTTGATACAAATGTGGTGTGGTTTTTTCATGCTAAGCGAAGTATACTTGTCACCTTTTCAGTCAATATTCACCTGTTTTTCTTTTTTTTTCTCCCATCTTGCTATTCTCTATCCCCCTGCCTACATACAAACGATGTACAGGTGGAACACTGAAAATTTACGGTGGTCAATTATTTCCAGAAATACCCTATAAAACATTATTAATATCAGCCACAGATAAAGTTGCCTATATAATACGTGAAAGTTTAAATAAATACGGCTTGGATGAAGCTGATCCTGATGCTTATTGTCTCGTTATGCGTAACCGCAGTTCAAATGACATAGCCGATGGATTGCCTGGTACTGAAGAGGTACTCTGCGATGATGTATGCCCACTGGAATATTTGTTTACTTCATCAGCGAAAGCAGCTGAAGCGGTCATCACTTTTGAGGTAGGTTGATGTGTGAATATTTATACTGATACTTATATGTAGACTTTCTTCAATAAACATTTCAACTGTACACAAACCATAATCCAATATGGTTTACATTCCATTATTTCTGTATCGATTTCCTGATGATAAATATAGACATGCATGCTTCAAGAACTGTAATTAATTGTGTAGACAGTTCAAGGCATGGATTACCTGAGTTACTTACTTTTGTATATGTGGAAAGAAGCAGTAGAATTGGTACTGACGATATGTGAAGAAGCCTATCAGAAGGCTCCCCATTAGTCTTTCCTGGACTACTTAAGAAAGACTTTGCTTCGCTGAGAAGGGCACTAAAAGCTGTTAGTAGGGCAAGTGGGATATCGTTAAACCAACTGGTGAACACTATTGTAGATAGACATATTATGTCATGTAAGAAACTAGCGAATACAATATTGTCGGACCCCGAGCATCCTCTCTATACGCATCTATCTCCTTGCATTTCATCTGGTAGAACTAGAAGCAGCTATAGGAGGCTATATGCTAGGACTACCAAATACAAAAACTCCACAATACCATATCTGGCACACCTGTTAAGTGATGAGAAATCCGTTAGGTATGACACGATAAACTTACTGCAGCACTCTAACAAATAGTCCCATTAGTTTTTGTTTTCCTTTCCTCGTTACTACTACACTGTTGTTCTCATCTTCTACCACACATCAACTTTATATTTCAAATCCTGTGGTGCATTGTTTGAAATGAAATACTCTACGTTGTTTTTTTTTCTTAATTTTTAATTTTTATTTATTTTATTTATTTATAACTTATTTATTTTATTTTTATTTATTTATCTTTGATTTTTAAAAATCTTCTATAATTTATGAGGTAATTAGATGCAATATACTGTAATGCACGCTGAAAATTCCATACCTGTACCACAAATACTGTTTGGAATAAAGCTGTTATTATTATTATTATTAAGCGCAAATATTCCACCCGTGTTTTTTGCTAAATGCCTACAAAACATCAGAAGATAGATTAACATAAAAAGACCACATAAATATATTGGGTTAGTGTTTAAAGTTTGTTATGGGTTTAAGCAAATTTTTCTATGAGCTTGTACAAAGTAAATGCACAGTTGTGCCTCGACTTGAAAGCATCTGATAATGATGTGGTTGAGAAGTATGAATATTGTAAACCACATTAGTTAAATTTGTCGAATTTAGCTAATTTTACACTAATAGAAAACTTTTTTAATTTACGTTTAGAAAGAAAGTTGTTAGGTTTCCTTTGAATTTCTGTATTCGACTATGGTTGGTTCATTGATGAGTTTAGTGACATCCTCAGGGCTAGCTTCATCAAGCCTTTTGAATGAGGACAGTTTCTAAATTGAATTTATTCTACGTCTTTTTTATTGAGTATCAAACATTCTCAACCTTAAGAGAAGAGACATAAAGCAGTCCAGTCACCGACTGAATATCATATTGCAGCGAAAGGTGATTAGGCCACCTTATGCCTCTATACTCCTCTCAACATTGAAACAGTTATTCAGAAATAGTGTTTTTGTATTTCCTCTGGTACATTTGTAAAAGTGAATGCTAACACACAGTACTGTCTGTCTGGTAAAAATGCTTTGCGTACGAACTATCCACAACATATATCAGCTAGTGATACTCACTGCCAATTGAACTCATTATCTGATATCCTATCACGCAACCCAATATCATTCACATAGTGATTGTGGTAAAGACTTTTGAATTATAGCATTGTTATCACTCTGTGGCTGATAGGTATTGTAGATGGCAAGTCGAAGGCGGATAGTAACACATATTCTTTCTGCATTTCCACGCGATTAGCAAGGAGCCACACTTATTGTGTGAGAGCTATTGATACTACTTGGTATGTGAAGCGGGATTTGAACCAATGACCACCGACTGACTGGAAGTCAAGCGCTCAGAGCAAACATCCACGGCTTCATTTCTGCATTAAATGGTTTTGATACATTTGAACTACTCAAGACAACAATTTTGTCCAACGAATTGAAGAAATACAGAAACTTCTATCAGACATTAAGGATTAATGTGATTTTCTATTTGTCAGGCAATGAATGTGCTATTTGAGTGCTTTGTTATAGTAAAGTATGGTAGGGATTAATCTTGTATAGTTAATTCCTCTGTCTACCAACTGAATTCTTAAAGTGAAAATAATTTCACTATTCACATTATGTTTTGCTTTAAACATTAAAGCCGATATGATTTTCCATCATATCTTCTGGCATATTTATTGTGTTCCTCAAAGTCTCTTACTGTTGTACATTACATCGCTTACTTACTTTGAAATACTTCGGCATAGGAATATAACGGTGTGTTCAGATTACCTTGGATATTCATCAGACCTAGGGTATTAATTACTCTACTGCTTAGAAGTATATTCATTCATCATTGCTTAAGGCCGTCGTACTTAATAAACTTCAGTTTATTTAGATTATGTTTTAGATTTTAGCATTTCTGTTTTAACAAGAACACTAAATTTACCATGAAATGACTTGTTTTTAGGATATATATATATCTTAACTGCTCACATGGTTTATATTTATTCCATGATAATCATGTATATTTTTTGTGTTTATATTATCCCATGTTTGTGTTTGTGCGTGTGTGTGTGTGTGTTTGCCCAAATGCATTCCAGTAGTCTAAGTCTTTGTCTTCTTTAGGTAGGTATTCCTCATTGGCTGTGGAATCAATTGACCTACTTTTTGGCTGCCAGTTTCTTTAACATAACATACGCACAAGTCACAATTCTACACCTGCATTCTCTTACTTATTCACTCCATTTTCTTTGAAATTAAATGTTAAAGCTGTATTTCAGATTACTGGTATTACACGTTGTATAAGTGTGAAAGTAGTATACAGGGAAGAATGATGTAGATTAATCAGTTTCAATTCTTCTTCTTTATTTCATTATTTATTAATTGTAAGGTAGTTCACTTTCGTGTTTATTATTATTATTATTATTATTCACGAAATCAAAATAAAGCCTCTTTTCTCTTTCCATAAGTTAACATCAGTTGAATAGTCATGCAGAGTGCATAATTACTTAACAGATATGATGTTTTACACTTCTTTTTAGGTCTTATGTTCAGGATCTTAATACACTAGACTACTGGATCTAATTATAACGATTGGTATTTACAATGTTACAGAGTGCAAAATAATCCCATGGCTGTACGCATATATATATATATATGGTGTATTGCTCCCACGATAAGAAAAGCTGTTTTGTCCTAGAGGTCGTCCTTTTCCTCAAATATTTTTTACTCACTAAAGATACATACATTGCCTTGTTTATTGTATTAAATCATTCAATTTAATTGATGTTGTGTTGTGTTTCTATTTTAAAAGAATATTTTTATGGTAGGAAATCAAGCTGTATTTCTGCATTATTAGTTATTGGTTATTCAAGCAGGCTGTCATGCAATCTATGCATGCTCTATAGAAATCCAATTAGAGACTTCTAAATCTTTTTTCCTCTTCTTCTCTCATCTGTTCATCAAAAAATTTGGATCAGAATCATATTTTGTAACAAAATATTCCTTCCTATCTTCTGTATAGTTTAGTGTTGATCGATCCGCAGAATAGGTTTTCCCCCGACCTCTATCATCTGTTGAATCATACCATTATTCTGAATATAAGGTGCATTTGATAGATAATATTATTACTAATCTTATTTGCAACAACGATGCCTTTCTTGTTTATCGACCATATTAAATTATTCCTGTTGGATTTCTCTGTATTTCAGTGTACTATGTATTTTTGTAGAGAGGAGGAAATATTAAATCAGATGGGGTGTATCAATAGTCTACACGATTGCAGATAGTTGGCCTAGGTATTATGAAATGCAACAGGCCAGTGTACTAGTATAGTTGATTAGTGTAAGGTGTATTCAGCTGTCATAGCTGCATATTGCATAATATGCATAATAAATAACACTATGAATAAGTGAAGTTTATATCGGAAACCTTGCATATTTGACTTGTCTATATTTACAGTCATATAGGAAGTTATTGCTTAAATTTATCACCTAATAGCTCACTTAAGACAAACAACTATTACAAAAATACAGGCGATTATATCAATGGAAACCTCCTCTGAGCTTTAGACACACTTATCTGTATATGAAATCTACAGACTAAGGACTTAAAAACCAATCATATCACCATGCGTATCATTGCGACGTAATGCTAATACATTTGTTCCCTTATAAAAAGTATTTAAAATCTGGGTTATTTTGAATACCATTATGTTATTATTCCCTTGGGTTACGAGTGGAACATACGAATTTAACAACACATCTCAACTTCGTTCTACTTTCTGCTGTCCTCTTCAACTCGCCCAACGACCGCCTATAATCTCTCATCTCCTCCTCACATGATCTCCTCCATGTCACCCTCTCACTGACGACCCACTACTACTCGTCGCCTCCCATTGGAATCCCATTCGAGCTGTGGAACGGCGCCCCATGTCATTCGATGGTCTCCTCAATGTATGTCCAATCCATCTTCATTTTCTTCTACACATTTGTTGAGCAGTCGACTCTTAGTTGGTTTGTTGCCAGAGTTTCTACATCCTAATTCTTTCTGTCCAGCCATTTGATCTTCAATACAAAACAAGAGTAGTAAACTGTTGATAAAAGTTCGCAACTTGTTGGAAATCCTTTTCGTCACACGCCAATTTCCTGAGCCGTAGAGAAGCACTGACTGACTAACCTCTCATTTGTGTTGAAAATCTGAATCTTGTTCTTCATTCTGTTGCTGAGTGCGGAAGACTTCCAAACTGATTACAGGTTTATGGAGGTGTGTCTTGCCTTTACGGTCCTGGCTGGCTTGCTTTCACATCTTCATCCGTTCCCCTGGGTGTGGTTGAAACAATGCTTCCTAGATAAGTGAAGGAAAAAAGCGACATCTTTCAAATTTCTCCCGTTGATAGTGTCCGGTGCTTGTTATTATTGGTTGGCTGGGTTATCTTCACCACCTCCGTTTTCTCTGCGTTCACCTGGAATCCTGCCTTCACTGCTTCTTCCGCCAGTTTTTCGAAGACTATAACCCCCCCCCACATTAACCATGTAACCGACAGAACTCGGAAAGCGCTAGTCAGATATTTCTTTTAAAATTTTCAATAATGCAAAACGTTGACTTCTCTTAAGAGTGTGTCTAATATCCTCAAATGTGTTTATGGCGCGGAATATGGAGTTAAAACTGATTACTTAAATATGATTAACTGTCATTAATTCAAAATCTAAATTTCTAATACAGTTCTCCCAAAGACATTGTAACATATTCAAGTAGTTTCCCTACTAATCATGCCAGTTGTGTAACCTGTGAAGAATAATCCACTGCTATGATTAATTTTTTGATCTTTTAAATAGATATATAATGTAGACTACACGTGCATACTGTCCATTATATTTGTGGATGCTAAATACATTACTTTCAAGTGTGTAAACATATAACTTTTCTTATTGGATTAGCTCAGTTTCTCAGTGAATAAATGGACGTCATTGATTCAATAAGTGGTATTCTCAACATATTTGTCTATGTTCTAGTAGTAGAATGAGATGTAATGGCATTCGGAAGTTTCATTATCAGCATTTATTCTAAAGGCAAACTTAAGTTTCGTTTAAGAGTAGTTAATCTACTAGTATTACTTATCTATTCAAGTGAATTTAGAACTATGACTCGTTAAGTCAAACACTTAGTGTTGAATCTACAAAATCAAACGTCTATTAATTTAAGGAAATTTGTACACTTTTAATGCACGTCTAACTGATAGTGTTGAAGTAGGCACGTATCTTGGTGTGTATTCGTTTCTCTTTCTCTCTCTACCACAGATTTTAATCTAGGAAAGTTTTAATTTGTAGACAATCGTCAATCGACTTTCTGTACTGAAGTAATTAATCAGCTGAGTAAGTGGTCAGAAAAGGCCGTCAAAACACATGTTGTGTAAGGTTAAACGTATGCATATACATAATTAGTTCAGCATAAATTAATTTTATTTATTCCATGGGTATCGAAAATTGACTTAGTGATGTTTATGTGTCTGATTCGCTTATAATAATAATATATCAGTAATAATAATAATAGTAATATCAGTCCATATTTCTTTTTTCCAGACAAGCTGTAAAGTTTATTTTTCACTTGATTTTCTTGTTAGGATAAAAGGCTGTTTTTTTGTACTGCTATTTATCATAATTTTGTCGAGATTTCTCTTCTCATCTCTGGATTTCTTTGTTTGTTTGTGTGTGAGTGTGTGCATGTATATGTTTAACGGAGGAGTTCTGACAGAAGTGTTTCAATAAGTAATATATAATTGGCTTTATAATATATATATATATATATATATATATATATATAAATTATGGGCGTTTACATGCAGTTATTCATTTTATATAATATCCATTATAACAGGTTGATTGTGTTTTATTTGTCTGTAGTAGGCTTTATGCTGCTGTGCTATGAAATAGGTTATCTATTTACCGGAACGAACTAGTTCGTGTGCAGTTTAGCCCATGTACAACACCTAAAACCTACTGCATGATCCGCGTCTTACCTCTCAGCTTATTCAGCTCACACATGTTTGCGTACATGTTTCTAAATACAGTAGTGCACTGTGCGATAATGATAACTGGCAACAATTTAGACATAATTTGTACTGTGGCTATTAACCTAAGTGGTACAACACTGTGTCTTGGTGTTATCTTTTGATACTCACTCAAACTTAATTGCCATCTTTGTCGGCATGCATAAACAAGACATATTTGGAACCTTTAGAATGGTAAAATTTATCTTGTGAGGTCTCTGACTGATTTGGTTTTCAATGCAGAACTTTGCACAGAAGTATAGTTGTCCAAGTTACCGCACTCCACATAACACCCAAAATATACAGAAAAACGAGAGGAAATATGTACGACAAAGAATAATTGCATGGAAGAACATGATAACTTAATAGCTATGGAAGATTACAAAGAGTGCATCTGCACCATTGAGAACGATGGTGCTCCTTATTGTCAACAGTATCAGACTATCGGTCTAGATAGTCTACACCTGCCTATGTAGCTCAAACCAACACTCGAAGACTTCATATATTGATATGAGGTTTTGATCTATTATTATTATTATTGTTATTGTTACCTTAGGCCATCCATCGGCTTATGAGTAGAACGATGTTTGCTGAAGTTGGTGTCTGGAGGATAGCTATGGTTAGAAATTTGTAGGTGCATAGTAAATCCACCCTTTTATCTTGAGAACTTAGAATGTCTTTATTAACCTTCTTTGAATTATTCTTCACTTTCATGCCTGTCTGTCATGTATATGTCAGTGTAAAGTTTTGAACTGTGGCAACTTCAGCTAGTCTACTTCTTGTCTATGGTGTGCATAGATTCCGTTAGTTTGTTTGTCATTTGTGTTAGGAAGTAAATTAAAGCGCTTTCTATATGTATACCGCATAATAATGTGATGTCCTAATCTAAACTGTACTCAGATATTTATTACAGTTTTCTCTGTATCGTGTTTATCTACGGTTTAACTCTAATAGATGAATAGTATATACAGATTGGAAAATACCGCCTCCTGCCTTAGTTAGATCTCCTCGATTATGTTATCTCTACAGTGATGACTCACAAGAGTATCCACTTAATTGATTTTCCTTCTAATCCTTGATGGACAAAGGTAACTTAGTCGCATACCACCTCACCATTTCTGTGTGTTTGACTGTTTATTTTCTCCCTCAACTGACTCTAAGGGGGAAGAGAGGAGGAGTATATATGACTCATAAAAATATAACAATAGGTATTTTTTCATCCATTATCTCTAGTAGACACTAGTTTAGTGAACACACACATACACTTAGAGGTAGATGTAAGTTGATATGCATTTACTATAGTAATAATTATTCACAATACAGTATGAGTCATAACACACCCACTTTCTTTGTGTAGGTTGTTCTGCTACTACTAGTTTAGATTCACGTTTTTGCACATAGATTATTAACCACAGTTATTCACAAAAATCTGTTCCTTACTTAATTGCCCTGTCAATAACACTATTCACCGTTTTCATGACAAACACTACAGGGATGATATGGGCAAGCTTTTGTCATCCTGTTGACACAGTGTCTAATTTACTCTACTGTCTTCACATCCTTACACTTAACTTATGCTGTATTATAGACTGACAGGTTCTATTCAAGTATTGTCGCTGAACTTTTCATAGTCGGAGATTTCTGAGAACGGAAATCAGTCATTTCAACAGTAATCACCAAGTGTATAAGACAAAAATAATTACGGAAACACAGGATATTGCTTAACAAAACTGCTGGAGGGCAATGACGTTTTAAAGAATTAATCATTGGTCACTGTCAAAGGTCTAGCTGAATACTGAAGCATATTATTAAAATGAAATTATTTTTAAGACAGTAATTGCAACACAGAAACCTGGATCTAATCAACGAATGTGAGATATATTGTTAGGTGGATAGACCATATATATTGGTAACATTGACTATAAAGTTGAAGGTGGCAGGTGTAACTGATGCATTTCATCATATTTAACTAGTTTCAGTATTCAGCGGAAAAAGAGAAATAATTGTACAATAACCACGGAAAGGCCAGTTCACCTGAAAGTGTCTGATATTTTAGGTACAATAAGTATCAAACACTGAAATGAAACTCTGGAGCAATAACCCCCATGTAACTGAGTCGGTTTCACTTCCTATGTATCAACGAATACTATTTATGTTATTATTTATAATCTTTTCTACTGTATGAATCCACATCTGAGAATCGATTTACATACATAAATCCTTATCCGAATATGTTAATTCCATCCTAGTTGCTTACTTACCGAACATGGTTACTCTTATGAATCTAATTGCTGTGTAAAATTTTTTGTTTTATGATGTATCACTGTACCAGGTTTATCCACACTGTTTAATTATTAATAAGTTCACCAGTGATTAACGTGACGTGACTTTATAGGTAGATAGTAGGTCTTAACTGTCTACTTACTATCAATTACTAACAATTTTTGTTTTGCCTTCTCACCTTATTCTACAGACTACTCAATTATTAACAAGTTTAGTGCAGTGTTAATGTGGAAAAGACATTAAAGATGGATGGTGTGGGTGTTCAACGTGAGTTATAGAAATAAATTAGTCGCTAAATAATGATATACAACATGTTCCTTCTGACTCTCTCGAAAATTCTCTTTTCACATTGTCAGTAGTCATTATAGTAATATCAGTGTTTCTATAGACCTTTCAATTTGTGAATTACATATAATCTTGCTTTGTTTATTCATTACTTATTTATTTCTTTATCTTCAACTGCTTCCACTGTTGTGCGCATATATATGTTATTCTATCTTGTCAGTTATATTACGTCACTGAACAGAAACATCATTCACACTAGTTCTTCTCTCTCTCTATCTGTATGTCTCCTTTCACATTCTCCGTCCTACGTGTTATCTGTATTATCATGTAACACAGAGTTAAAATCAAACAGGTTTTTATTTCAATGTATTGTTTCTTTACAAAATGTAGAATAAAATTATTACTACTCTCCCGCCCTGCACTACTGCACCTAAATGCGTATTCTTTGGACATGTATTTTTCGTACTTAACTTGCTCACAGTTACCTTGCCATTTGTTGTTGAGATACATTTATACCATTATTATTATTATTACTATTATTATTATTATCATTATTATTATTATTAAAGACGTAGAATGTACATATCAGAAGTTTAGAAACAGTAGCTATTTTAAAAACATTTTTCTATCAGATAATCCTGTTCAGTGTTTTCTGAGAGAAAAAATGCTAACATGGACAATCATAAAGTATGAAGTAAATTAGTTGTTATCGGAATTTTTAATCTGTCGTAGTGTTAATTTCACACAGCTGCATTTATCATCTGTCTGTAGTTACTTTCTACTGTGAATCGTCAGTTGTGTCATTATTATTATCCAAGAATAGTTTGGAAACGAGGAAAAAGATAGTTGAGGTAGCTGTTCTAAAACGCACAGACTTCTTGGTTTGGGGTGCATAAGTTGTGTGTGTGTGTCGATACTCTGGATTACATGTGCAGTTACAGTTATGCTTACCTTCAAATACAAAGTGCTGCATGCTATGATTCGCTTTCCTATGAGTTAGTATCATTTATTGGGATTTGATTGTTAAGGGGCTTTTTGGTCAGCATAATAAAATACCAATATAGTTGTTCTCGATTATCTTTCCGTTAGGTGTTAATTATATTTTCTCTGTAAAGCAGCTTCAGAAAGCTGTTTATGTATATATAACTGTTACGTCAGTCTACACACATTCTTCTCTTTGCTGTTGTGATGTTCTTTCCAGTTAACATACTGTCAGCATCGTTGTGTTTAGAGATAAACATGTAAGAAATTTTATACGACACCGAAATAAATGCTGCAGACATAAGTAATGAATTTGTAGGTGTATTAAACGCTGTATTTTTTATCACTATGGTACATAAGATAAACTTCCTTTTACTGTTTTATTTTTGTTGTACTGTGTGAAAACAGAGAATCGTGCTATTCCTTTACTGGGTGGGTAGGTTGTTGTTCCCTCTCTTTTCATTTGTCTGTTTACACAAACATGAAGTGCTTCCTCCGATATTCAATATTCTATCATTAATTTTTAGATCATTTTTATGTCGTTTACTCACATATATAGAAAGAAACATCATGCACATACTTTTGTTTATATCCACATTCTTTGTCCTAAATCCCGGATATTTTTAACCTTTTTACAACTGACAAACAGGTAAAAATTTTAGAAGCCTCTGTTTGTTTTCACTTCTGTGCACACAAATTCATGATGATAGAGTAATGAATAGTGTTTTCAACAATTTCCAGATTCATTTGCTGTTTTGCTTTCGTTTTTCTTTTTGTACTCCGTCTATTGAATATTGATCAGTATGGTGTCAGTAGTCCACATTCAGGACATTGGAGGAATGAAACTTTTTGTTCATTGTCCCATTATTGACTGAATAAACATTTGTTATTTATTTGTTATCATTATTTCAATAATTCATGTAACAAATTGCATTCTAATTTTAATTCTTTGCTTATTTCCCTGAAGTGTAGTGCAAACAGGTATATTAGGCAGCTTCAAAAATCTGCACTCAGTGCAACAAAACATTCGGTTCGAACGTTTACTGTTGCCAAATTCTTGTTGGAAGGACTTCTCCACATTACTAATAATAGCAGCAAGTCAAGTACATGTGTCACCACAAGTATTTTGTTACACTACTGAATGATCTGAGTTCGCATCGCTCTGGATACGCAACTTTAAAACTGCATACATGATTCGCCGGTGTGCACCATTAATTAAAGATCTAGATCTCGAGCTTCAGGCTAGTTGTTCTCAAATCCCTAACCCTATTAATACCATTTAAGTTTTCAGACCACGTAGCGCGTGAGGTCTGATTGGCCAACTCTCAAGCGATAGGTATGCTTTATTGTACAGCCATTGTTGAAACTACCATTGGGTTAATAACTAGGATTGTTAAGATAATTAAGCTGATGTACAGATGACGATAATTGGTTGCACATCAGTTAGAGAATCATTGGAAAACCTGGGAGTGCTGGACGGCGGTGTCGTCCTGGTTTAGGGCTCTTCACCAGTACGCACCCGCCGGGGTTCGAACCCAGGACCTTCTGGTTACAAGGCGACCTCGCGGACCATTAAGCCACTGGGACCCGATCCAGTGTCCCATGAATTCTGACTTCTGCCAATTCACAACATAGCGCGACCACTTGCAATGTATGTCTTCGGCGAGTATTTGTCCTCACGCCCTACCTGGTAATCATAAGGTCCTGGGTTCGAACCCCGGTGGGTGCGTACCGTGAGGAGTCCCAAGCTAGGGCGAAACAGCTGTCCAATACTCCCTGCAGGTTTTCCAATGGTTCTCCGACTGATATCACCTCATGATGAAATCCTGTAACCAACCAATCAAATCCTTACAAACCCAGTACTTGAAGATGACGATAATGTTGTGTAGCACTCAATTTTAAACCAGTAGAGCTCGGGTTCTGACCACACTTTAGGTATCCCAAATTTGTATTATCAGTTAATATCATCACTCATCATGTAGTGAGTGTGGCGTTTCTAAGTCCCGTAACATCCTTATGATTTTTGACTGACGTAAAATATTGCATATGACACTATCTATCAAAAGTATAAATTGAAACACTGAATAAGTCAACAATATATTTATGTTTCGTCTAGATGGACTTTTTGTCTATTGTGCTTTTTGTTAAGAAAAAATAAAAATGAACACTGCATATGTCTATTCTTCTTCTTCTTCCTCCTCTTTTTGTATTATGAATAAACATTGTAACATATGTTCATGTATATTGTACATTTGGGATGTGTTGTGCCTGTAGTTTTGGCGTGATAGTTACTGCACGTATGCAACATCTGTTTTGGGTGGTCGAAAATTCCCCCAATTTCTCCTCTGTTTGTTTGTTTCTATCCGTCTTTTTTCATCTTGTTTAAAAATTTTGACTTTTTAAAACATTTTCATTGTGTGATGATGGACACATTTTCTTAGAAGGTTTTTGATACTTTTCAAAATGAAGTACTTATTTAGAAATATGTGGAGATTTTCTGGCCATGAATATCGCCATCATGCACTGTTAAGGAAGACTGCATTGATTTAGGGGGGGGGGGTTATCTACGCTAGCAACCATTTCTACTTATTCTTTGACTCAGTGGGTAGTACGTGGTAGGTTGTGCCTGCCAACTAATTTCCAAACACTTTCATTGCCATTGTTCTCATTGTCATTCTCCGGAGCGAGCAGGTAGGAAAGAAGCGAGATGTACCACTTGTAATTGAAAGTTGGTCAAATGAAACACATAGTCAGGAAGGTCAATAAAATGCCTCGATTCCCTCTAGTATACAAAAAATTATGGAAACAAGATCCCAGTCGCATTTGCATTGAATTGTATGACGAAATTCTGGCACCACCAGCCGATGTCAGAAGACTGTGAAATTTGTGTTCTGTGTATAGTAAGTCCGACTCCTGTCAGCAGATAAATCAGTTTATCAACGAGCTATCCAAATTAGCTCGAAAGACATCAGTTTTGACACGTAGTGGAGTATCAGTAAAGACACATGAGGTACAGAGTAATCTAACTCATAAAACTATTTGTAAGTATTTATCCCCACTACGCATTATAGTCCTATTCTATGAACTTCTGTTGTTGTATCTTAAAGAACAGATCCTTTCTAGAATTCGATGTTATGATTATAATTTATTGCATCGTGCTTGAGATATCTCTTTCTTTGTATGTTTTCGGATTCCTAGCAATGTAGAATATGCATTTCAGCTGTCTATATATGCTTCCGTTCAACTATTTGACTTTTGTGCTCTTTATGGTTTATTGGCTTAACAACTGAAAATAAAGGTCATAAGGTTTTCCTATATGTTAATATTTGTATCATATCACTGTTTCAAGTTTGATCAAGGATCGATGTTAGCTAGCTGGAGAACCACTGAAAACCAGGGAGTATTGGACAGCTGTTTCGTCCTCACAACCCAATACCAGATAACTGAATCGTATTATTCTTATTATCAACGTGATTACTGTTTAACCACATAAATATTCCTATATCCTTTTGATTTTTTCCGTCAAACTACTAACATCTTTTCCATCTCTCATGTTTCGTTAATTTCAGCTGCGTGCTAGACCTCCCCATTTGGTTAAGAAGAAACCATTTATTGATTTACCTGTCTCCAGTCGAACTGAATCGCCTCAACTAACCTCACCGAGTAATTCTCAATTCAAGGGTAAACAATTACTCAGACGAGAGATTGGCAGTCTCACTATGCCTACAGTTTGCCTAATTGAATTCGATTCAAATGCATCAAATGTATCTTTGTGTCCTACTAATGTTCCACAAGACACAATCTATCCTCTACCTGTAGATAAAGGAGAAGTGAGTTTTAATAGTTGTTGAAATGAATATTTCGCTTTTACCATGATACTTTATGCTTTGTCCTGTTAACAAAAACTATAAGAGCATGTTGGTAATATATTTTTTTCTTCAACAAGGCCTCACAATTTTCAACTCTCCTTAAATCTGTGACTACTGCAAGGTACAGTGTACTGAAAAGTTGTGAAGTTCTGTGTTTTCTCCTCAACATAATGACTGCATTCACGATTTTTTTTTGCGAACTTTAGCTAGTAAAGAAATAATGGAAGCAAATATTTAAATAACTGCAAACCTCTCTGGAAGATTGTTGAAATTGAGTTACAACTCTCTTATTCGGGAATAGTGGAAGGATGCAGTGCGATCGTCATAATTAGACTTTCAACTTTATGTGTAACCATAATGTCTAGATACTTGTAATCTTATGCATGTGTTTTCATTCTTATCCACGAATCAATAAGTGAATAGTTAAGCATTGGATGTAGAACTGCACCTATGACAAGTTGGATTCAGGAAAGTTAAATCATGTGCTGATCAAATTGCGACTTTATGCTCCAGCATTGCAGAACAAAGTATCGAATGTTAGTCAAACCTCTACCTTAACTTCACCAACTTCGAAAGGCTTTCGACAGCGTTGACCGAGAAGTAATTTGGAAACTACTTCAACACTACGGCGCGCATTGCTCAAATATTTCTCAACCTCATCCAACAGCTATATGACAGTGCTATATGTCATGTGACTCACAGCGGAAAACTCAGTGAAGCCTTTGAAGTAAGTACATAAATAAGACAAGGCTTCGTGTTATCACCGATGATATTCCTAATTGTAGTGGATTAAATTATGCGTCAGACTGTGCGTGGGAGTGAAAAGACAGGAATACGCTGAACCACCGAGAAGAAGACTGTAGAAGATCTGGGTTTTGCGCGTGGTTGATTTATGTTTAATATCACACAGACTCGAAGACTTGCAGGCAAAAACCAACAACCTGGCAGCAGGCAGCGAAGACAGGACTTCAGGTGAATATAGAGAAAACGAAGGTGGTGAAGATAACCAGTCAACCAATAATAACAAGCACCGGACACTATCAACGGGAGAAATTTGAAAGATGTCGCTTTCTTCCTTCACTTATCTAGGAAGCATTGTTTCAACCACACCCAGGGGAACGGATGAAGATGTGAAAGCAAGCCAGCTTGCCAGCCAGTCAGAATCCGAAAGGCGAGATACACATTCATCAATCTGAAATAGGTTCGGAAATCTTCTACACTCCACCTCAACATAAAGAACAAGATTCGGATTTTACACATCGATGTAAATTCATTTCTTTTATATGGGTCAGAAACTCTGTATGTCACGAAAAGAACTTCCAACAGGCTACGGGAGACTTTGATCAACAACTGCCTCTCGTGGCTTTGTATTGAAGATCAAATGGCTGGACAGAAAGAATTAGGATGTAGAAACTCTGGCAACAAACCAACTAAGAGTCGACTGCTCAACAAATGTGTAGAAGAAAATGAAGATGGATTGGACATACATTGAGGAGACCATCGAATGACATGGGGCGCCGTTCCACAGCTCGAATGGGATTCCAATGGGAGGCGACGAGTAGTAGTGGGTCGTCAGTGAGAGGGTGACATGGAGGAGATCATGTGAGGAGGAGATGAGAGATTATAGGCGGTCGTTGGGCGAGTTGAAGAGGACAGCAGAAAATAGAACGAAGTGGAGATGTGTTGTTAAATTCGTATGTTCCACTCGTAACCCAAGGGAATAATAATAATAGGCATTTTGTGGGAAAGTGTTTAAATCATAGATACACGATAACTGCATAGTATGGGATATGTATTTCCTCTACGTTGAATAATTCTTTACTTTGTCAGTGAATTTTTCTACAAACTCATTATCATTCTGATTAGAGAAATCGCCAACTGAATAAATTGTTTAATGTTTTGAGCATACGATGAACTCTTATACCTTTTTGTTAAATAAAATGTATTATCCCCATTGTGAGTTGCATCATAATAAAACAGTTTGTTCAGCTTAATACTTAAACATTCGTCTGCATACAAAAGAGGGATTTGTAAAGTCAGTTGGAGAAGATACTGATATCAGAAGGCAGAAGGAAAGTGTTATTAAAAGTAAGGGTTCGCTTGCGTATGCCAAAAAAACGTCGTGCAACCTTTTTCTTAGCTTTAAAACCATACCCATATACTAGACAGTTGTGAAAGAATTCGCGACACTGTTTCAATATTGTTTTCGTATATCACAGTTCTTCCAAGTCGGAAATTAAAATATCTTGGCGTTATTCTACCTGTTGATCTTTCCTGGTCGTCTCATATCTTGATCATTTATAAGAAAATATTCCGTCTCACGTTTTACATCAAGAAGTTAAGACATTCTGGAATAACCCAACCCTTACTCCTACGATTCGTTAATTCTTGCATCCTGTCTATTGTTCTCTATTTTTCCCCCCTAGTTTTTCCAGGGCTACTGAAGAAAGACTATACTTTATTACGCAGGATGTTAAAGGTTGTCAGCAGGGTAAGCAACGTGCCACTTAACCAGCTTGTTCATATTCTGGTTGACAAGCACATGGACTTATGTGAAAACGGGCTAAATCCATTTTACCTAACTCACACCATCCTCTTCATTCACAACTCTCCACTTGTATCTCATCAGGCAAAACCAGAAGCCTATGTAGAAAACTATATGCTCTCACTAGCAAGTACAAAGACTCAACTATACCCTACTTAGCTCGTGTTCTTTGCGATAAAGAAAGCATTGGGTGTGATACCTATAACTGATTAAATAGTCAGTAGAACAACTAGATCTCGTCTTTCCAACTCATAGGTACAACGTTTTCTTCCATTCTTTTCTTTTTCTCTCTTTTTTTAATTTTGGCTTTGCTATCGACATGCCGATATGTTGTTGTCAAAACTAACTTAGATTGCCCTTAACCTATGTAGAATTCTATTTATTGTTAATGTACCAACTGGATGCAATATTGTAGTAAAATGCTGAGAATTTTTATTCTGTATCACAAGTACTGTTTTGGAATAAAGGAAATCGTTATTATTACTATTCAGAAGGAAAGCCACGACATGTATGTACGGAAGCGTTCTATTCAATCCTTTTTAATGTCTTGTCTTTGGCTACAGTCTTATTTTCTCTTGTGAATAATATGCTTCTTTCCATCCGTTTACATACAAGTAATGATTTTTCATTGGGATACCACCACTCAGTGTTTGAACATGTTTTTTTTGACTAAGTAAGACCACTGGAAAAATTAATTATTCATAATTAACCCTTTTTCTCCCTTTGGCGATATGCTGTCCAATATGTTTTGTTACTGTTTGATACTAACCCTTGGTTTTTATTGGCATTTTACATATTGAAAAATTACTCTTTAAGTTTGTAGCGTTGATGAAAAGTTATACAAAGAGTTCCCTTTCCCGATCTTCGTACTCTTTAACTGCCGCCGTAATTTTTTCTTGATTAATTACCATTTCTTTGATATTATTGGTATTGATGATCACTATTAGTTTAGTAAATTATAGGTTCAAATTGCTGTATAATACTGGTGTAGAATTCTTGGGTAAGTTGTAATCGAAAGTCCATTTCATCACATAATTTCCTTTCCGTCTACATGTTGATTCCCTAGGGAATAATAAGTCCTATCCTTAGAATATTCTTCTTCCTTAAGTGTTCGTTCGTGTTCATCAATATTCAATTTGGATTTACATTTTCTGTAAAGCTGCACGTTTCAATTCTTTTTTAAAGTCACTTTTGCATATCTAATCTTGCCGTTTTTGTTCAGTTTTTTCCTCCCGTACGATTTTTCTCTTCTTCATTATGCCGCGGTAATGTGCATAGCTTAAACAAAATATGTTTTATGCTTTTTTGTGTATGATTGAAAGCGCAGTTCACTTAACACAGTACGTTTCCTTTATCCAATCATGGTTTCGATTATTAATAATGTGTATCAGTAGTCATGCCTAATGGATCTCCTCCCATGCATTTACATTCTTTCTTAGAAATGCGCATCTACCAACTGTTGTGCAGTAGTATTTGTTTAAGTTTAAAAGCTTTTTCAGGTAGATTTCAATAAATAGCGCTGAACACATGTAGTATTATAATTGCTACCATTATAACCATCGTTATTATTATTATTATTATTTAATATTCGTCGAATATTCACTGGGTTATATTTGCTACAACCTTGTGGTCGGTAAATGTTAAAATTGCGATATCTTGTATTAATAGGTCATATGTTTCTTTTCGTCGTTTTTTCCCTTCTTACTGATCCTAAATACGCTGACAAGCAAAGCTTTTACAATAATTATTCGATTAATTAATATTATCAGACTTTTGTTCTCCATTTGAAATCGTGGATAACTCTTACATTGTATCGTATGTAATAATGTCTGTAGAATGGTTTGATTTTCCAGTCGCCAATTGCTGGTCGTACTAATAAATGGCATAGAATACTATTTGTTGAAATTGTTATTTGAATTTCCCGGTTTATTAATTCTCTTTAACTGAAATGTTTGGATTCTTTTGATATGTAGGTCTCATTACAGGTGAACTAATGGGTGTCATTCTGACCAACCTGGATGCTGTAGAGATTGACCTGTTGCTAGGAGTACGCAGATATTATTATCCTTGTATGGTGAAGACTCTGACGAAATGAAGTCCTCTTAAGCCAATGGGCAAAAATCTCAGTATGTTTAGTATACGAATGTCTCATACCAGATGTAGAATTATGCTACAGGACTGATCCGTACTAACTACTAGTTAAGGCATAGACAGTTAAGTGCTTGAATGTAATGAGCACTTCACTTTTTTATGAAGTTGCATTAACCATAAGAAGCTAATTCCTGACGAAATCCCACTACAGATCGAAAATGTTCGTTGGATATTTGACAACTTGCTTCATTTTTAGTGTTGGCATGATATTCGGCTATTCACCAAAAGACTGTGCATCAGATCTACTCAGTTTACTTAACACCTTTGAGATATCGCTGTCGAAGGTGGGAGACATAAACAGATCGGCCTCTGTGGTTGTAAATATCTCCATTACAACCCTCATGTTAAGTATAGTGATTTGTTCAGTATTAGTGTAGTTAGCCGTACCGTTGGCAAGGAAGGTAAATTCATGGATTGAGGCGACTAGGAAATGTATGACGTGTCGACTCCCCGCCTTCTTTGGTGAGCACTATCAGCTGAAATACGACAGGGTTTGAAAAGAGTTTCGGGTGGTGGGACTAAATAATAGCACGAGATCGTGACGTTTTTGGCTGTCGATCTAGGTCGCGTTTGCAAGTGACGACTATCTGTCTGAGGTTCTCAAGATACTAAGAACCTATTGCTATATACTTTCTGTTAAATGGCTAGAACTCATTCTCCACTTGTCATCACTATTCAAATCTTGAAATTTGCCACGAACCTCCATTTAATTATCTTCTGTACCCGGCCGATAACTGCTACCTTGTTCTGGTAGTCGGGCTTGAATACCGTAATGACCCAACATGCTAAACTGACTGGGACTCTGTCTCCACAGGTCCTACCATGTCAGGAAGGTTATTTGGATAGCGGTTAAACTAAAAGCAGTTACCATGGGGTACATGGGCTTCAGTATCCAATCGGATCAAATGACGTTTGAACCCATATGGGTCACCGGCAACCATGGGAATGCAGCTCCTGACGCTGCTCCGCTGCCTTGCGGATTAGACTCCAAGTCAAAGGCTCGGGGGGTGGTCCCTTAATAAAATCACCTGCTTCGGTCTGGGCGCCCGGGCAGTATCTCAGCCCTCACACAATGAATTGAATAAAGCAACAAACAATCAAGGAAACTTATCGAGTGCTATTACACGTGTTGCAATTTCCTTCTTCTTTCTTCCCTTCCCGATGATAGTTAACGAATACTGTTCGAACTTATTAAGCATGACTGTTTTCCTTCCAGATGAAGTTCTTTATCCGTTCTCTACTTATATGTATTTTTTCTTTTCCTTCCTTCCTTTTTTTCTTTTTGATCTATGTTGTTTTATTATTATTGTGTGGTGCATCTTTCTTGGTGCCATATTGTAACAAGTTTTTATGCGTTTAAATAAAATAAAATGAATAAATACTCTTCTGTACATTTTGTTCATATTCATTTCATCCCCCTTTTTTTTGTAAATTTCTGATCTAGGCTTCCAAATTTGACAACTTTGACTGCCTCATTTTTGTGCAAAGCTGTACTTCGATAAATCTCTCAAGCATCTCTATCAGTTACAATACACTATTGACATGTGTTGTGTTAATTTTTGCTAATACCGGCTTGGAAAAGTTTAGCTACGATGGAAACTTAGCCTAATTTTAGAAAAGTTGTATGTATAAATCATCGAGGGTAAATTCCACTGTACAGGTAAACAATTAAACTTGTGTAGAGTCGAAGAACTAGTAAGAGAATGGAAACTGTTATTGGCCTTTAGAAATCTTACAACTTGCGCGAAAGCAGGTTGGTAACCGTGGCATGTTTTCCTCAAATTCGTTTGATCAACTCAATCCTTTGCACCATTCTCTCGAATCAAAATGAAAACTAGAATAAATTATTATATTATGTTTGTGGAAGGAAATGGAGGTGGATAGCACATATACTGAGGTGACCGTTGAGTGACATTGACATGTCATATCTTCGAGTGGAACACGAGTGTTAAGTGAGAGGTTGTGGGTCCAAGAGTGAAACAACGTAGGTCATGTGAGGAGAAAATCAAAGGTTATAGGCGATCGTTAGGTCAGCTGGAAAATACTCCAGTAAAGTGAGTGAAATTGAAATGTGCTGTTGAAGGCTTGTATTCCACTTAATGAAACCCAAGAGAGTAAGAATAATGTTTACAATGTACATTTAGCGAATCAATTGTAGAATGGTGATCAGTTCCATATGTTTCAACGGAAATCACGCTCAACAAATTCCTTAGAGTTTGCAGATACGTTGTTGCCGATATTTGCTAAAACAACATGGAACTTAGATCTCAGAGTTCTGCTCACTCACTGATTAGTTTACTAGTAGGTAATTGTCTCATCATTTGAATAAGCCTTCGTAATAAATGAAGTGTGTGTAAACTGTTCACATCACTCAGCGACAATAATATATAAATAAAAAAACTCGAAGCACCTTTCAGCATTGAGTGAGCCGACTGTTTGTCTAAAGTTGAATACACTGTTAATAAAGAGTCCCACTTTGTATGAGGAATTACATTCGGTTGAAGTTTTTTCGACTGCATGTTCTTTTACGATTGATTTTCATCCTTCTCTAAGGTTATGATGTTGAATATGGTTATAATTATTCTTATTTTTAAACAAGTTACTTTTATTTTACATGTCGCTGATCAGTATTCCCCAATTTAACAGGATTTGTTTTCATTCCCTGCGTTCCAAGTGGAGTTTCAGTAGCCGAGGTGTTGTTGCTTCTTACGGCGTGAGACTGCTAGCCATACTCTTCTTAAGTCTCCTTGCGCACAGGCTAGCCGGGGCTCAGGAGTGCGTTAGCTATCATTTTATCATTGAACCGCTGACTTAAATTTAACTAGATTATCTCTCTTTAATTCTCATTAAAGAAAAAGAGTAGAATTTGACTAAAACAGGCATACTTATAGTCTAACATTATTTAGTATTCTTATATACACAAAACGTTTGTGTAAATTGTCAAAAGCAGTTTATCATTAGTGCAGATAGTAAGGAGAACAAAGCGATTTACTATTTTTGATGAACAGAAATAAAGAATAATTATGATGAGTTGAACTCGTGTGTTTCGGAGTTCGACAAAGTGTTATTTTTTTATGGGTATCTAACAATCTTCATGTAGTTCTTAATAATAAAATGTGAATGGTATACAATTTGTACTGTTTTCTGAATCATAAGATTTTGATACGCTTTTAGTGGAAATGTAGCTGATTGGCTTAAAAACCCGACTTCTCACCTAACGGGCCTCGAGTTCGGATCGTGCTCCACTTACTTAAGCTTGGACTAGTGTGTAGTATTATTAAATCTCAACTACATTAAAATGTCTATTTTGGGTAACATAATTCTAACTGGTTAGCTGGTATTCAGCTTACTTTCACTGAATCTAGGATTATCCATTATAGAATTAGTTTTGTTTAATCTCCAATTACTGTTTGAACTTCCTTCACTCACCTGCTTATTAGTTAACTGGTAAACTGACAAAATGGTAGTTTTACGAAAGCAGCCCAAAACAACCTAACGGTCACAACAGTAGTCTTTTGTAAGTTTAAGTATCATCTTTCACCCTTTAGATCTCGGTGGTTGCTTTGAATCTCTCTGGTCTGTTTTCGTAACCTTTATAATTATTTCAAATGCTGAGATGTGTACAATAAAAAAAATCTAGTCACTTTCATCGTTAACTTTAAAAAAAAGAATAATGATAATATAGATTGAAAATCACTCATTTCATTTCTTCTCATTCACTCTCATATCACCTTTTGACTAACGAAATCAGTAATTCTGTTTGAAAACGATGTAAAGAGAAATTAATTACAACTTTCTTTTTCAATGTATGTATGCAATAAAGAATATATATATATATATAAGCAATTCAGTTGACTGATCTCACTCAGTATCGTTTTTCTGTGTATTTTATTTATTGCTGAAGTGATTTCGATAAGACTGAAGGAGAAGTAGTGTGTTTGTGTGTGTGAGAGAGAGAGAGAGAGATAGAGGAATAGAGAAAGAGAACGATGAGTTAGCGAGTGAGAAAGTAAAGGATGAAGAGAAAAAAATTACTGTCTTTCCTTGATAATTTCATGTATCTTTTTGTTTTGTTTCTTTTTGTTCACCCCTTCATACTTAGTTGAAGTGTCTGTGTGTTCACGTGTATTTTGTGCTGGCTAGTGAGAATACGTAAAAGAAAATCCTCTCTTTTCTTTTCGTTAAAAGGGTGCATAATTTCTACGGTGTGCTTTATCTCTACATTCATTTTAATTATTCTCATTTTTATGTTTGTCGTCACTATTATGTTGTCTTGTCTCTTCCACTGTTTCTCTTTCTTTCTCTCTCTCTTTCATTATTCTATTATCACCTTTTATGTGATTTTCCTTCTAATACAATCATCATTACCATTAAATCATTTAGGCAGTTTTCTGTAACTTCCTTTTAAAGCGAGGAACCTAATTACATGTGAGTCAGCCAGTTTTAAAAGCTTCCTGCTTCATCTTTCTGTTGAAATTTCCTTCGTAATCTGCTTATCCAAAAAATCGTGCTGTAGATATACTGAAGACGTGCTTACTTGAAACTCAGATTTCAAGTTGTTTCCGCAATTTTCCTGACATATATATATATATATATATATATAAGTTACACAGTGTGTATTGGTCTTAATCTCTTTCGAAAAGTGCGAACTGGCAACTACAAATTCCCAGTATGTTTATGTTAGCTCTCGCTTGCCCATTTAGATAATTGTCCATTAGGCGGTGGAAGTTTGCTACAGCAGAAATTCTTCATGCTATGTTTCTATTCATTTGGTTTCGTATTAAGGTTGACAAGAATGAAAATTAAATCACCATCGTGTATTCATTCCACTGACTGGTTGATTCACGTTATAAATATCTTGTAATGGACATTTGTAGAATCTCAGCGAAATTGAAGTGCGTAATTCCAACGTTTCGTCCGACAAACTGGTCCGAACTTCTTCAGGGAAATTAATCAGAATTAACATAACATAAAAAGGACATCTCTTGTTTTCAAAAACTTTGTCCAATCATATAAGTCATGAAACAGTCATCAAAATATAATAAACAAACAAAATTGTGTGAGTTGTGATCACTGGGAGCCCCAATTATCATAGAACTGTTCTGTCAAATCTTGACCACAGTTCATATGAATTATCTTGTAATTGGTTGTGTACAAATTTTGAGTAATTGCAGTACTCCTTGACATAAGCTTGAATTCATGAAGAAGTATGTATCTTTTATCAAGGCTGAAGATATACCTTAGTCATATGTGTACTCATTTGTCTATTTTTCCCTATACCAAAGATGAAGACTTTTCTTTTATTATTGATATTTGTCAAAAGTTGCAGGAAAACAAATCGAATATCATCTTCGTTGTGATTGTTGTTCTTAGTGGTGTGTTGATCATGATGATTATGAAAAAAGTGAACAATTGCGTGATTATTATGTGATGATGTGGATTGTTTTTATAGATTATTGACTGATTAAATTATTTGCATACATGCCTGTTAAATACACATAAGATAGGAAGGAAATAAAAGAAATAAGGGAAAACAATAATAAACTTTCTCAATATTTATCACTAAGGTATTGATTAGCCGGCAGAGAGGGGTGGTTGTGGATGGCTTAACACCACTTGCTGTTTGGTTTACATCCGAGAGTTCTTCATATAGTCCAATAAATTAGGTCTGGTGGAGTAGGGAGCTTGACGCATATGCTTTAGGTTAACTATGAATGGTCAGTTTGTGCAATAGCAACAGGCTTTTGCAAGAAATTTCAAATTATAATAATATTTATAAAAACCTAATTTCATAAATCTATCTTAAATTTAGGCAGATTAAAGTTGGCTGAAAGTGGCTAACTACTTTCTGTATTCGTATCCGAATACTAGATGGAATTGTAATCTCTTAAAAGCACAAAATAGAGTGTTCAGTAGTAACGATTTAATTGATTTCAAGGTGGGTGTCGTCGCAAACCGACCTCTTGTAATCAATCAAATTCTTGACATCTTCACAATCAAAGATTAATGTACCAGGATGGTTTTTCCACAGTTGTAATGAGTAGGAATCACCAAGTACGGTTTAAGGATAGCTAGATACGTGTCGATGTCATTAGTTGGCGGTAGCACCATATCACGAATTGTCGAAGATTTGAATTCACAGGTTATTAGACTCCAACCTAGCTGTTGCACAGTCAACAGACTCGTCTTGTTGTAACCTGAAGATCCTATGCACTATTGAAGAGTCACTAAGTAAGCCAATGCCATTTTGGCGACGGAATCTACCACCAAAACAGGATAGTCCATTCATCTTTCTTTATGCGTTTGGCGTGGAAGGTTACGTTCAATCAACCATGTAACCATACAATTTTGTCTACAAGATTTTATTTTCTATATTTCGACCAGATTTTATCATAGATCAATTATTTCTCATTATGATGTCAGTATAGTTAGTTATGTGTAGTTTCATAATTTATGCTTATAAGTTTTACTGCATTATTTAAATTTTATGTGCAGAGTAACGACATAAAGACCAGTAAATTATTGATAGTAATAATAATCACGAGGTGTGCACCTTACAATCCACATTTGACACCATGATAGACAGCCTATGTTTATATATATGTATATATATACGTTTAAACCATATCTCTTCCTTCCTCATGATCTTAGTTCATATTGAAAGCTCTTTGTTTATTTTCTCCACTAGGCTGGCCAATATAATAAACTTCAATCAATTTCAAGCAGATCACATGGTTAAGCATAGAAGCAGAGAGAGAGAGAGAGCAAAGGGATTCAGAAAATATGATGTGTATTTAACATCAATAAAAATTACATAAATGGTACAGAAACACTAACATGTTTGTGTATGTATGTAAATGCATAAGAAAGAAAGGAAGAAAGAAAAGCTGTTCATTTCGACTGTTTCAATGCTTGTGTAGAAACCGGAATTCTCACATAGTATGCACTAGTTATAGTTTCCACTCTGACATTTGGCTTAATGAGTACTTGAAACTGTGTACAGATGCGTTCAGTTCACATATTAATTATCTTGCATAAAGCATACCACTATCCCCTTTTTTACATGTATTTGACATTATGTGTGTGATTGATGGTTTTTCTAACAATTTTTTATTTTTACTGTTTTGTATTTTGCTGTGTACTTTTTAAAGTAGGCATTTATTTTGCCAGAGTAGAATATTTTTCATCCTTTTATAAGTTTGAACTCCCGGTGTATCGAGTTTGTTTCACATATCATGGTGGACTATAGACGGTTTTCTACGTGGTCAACATTCAACCACTGCATTGCTAGTAGGAAGCTTTCTCTGTAGAAATGTATATAAGTTGGCCATCAGGCGATGTGCAGTTATATTTAACCTTGTGCATAAACTTTCACTGAGATGCAAAGTTGTATTCCCATCAGATTACGATGTTAAAAGAAAATGCTGTTTGAGCGAAAAATTGTTTTCACTTGACTATTGTATCTGGAATGACTATCATGTTGTTTTACCTTGCCTTTGTACGATAATGTTAATGGATTTATAACCATAAAGCCTGTAGACAATTAATCGGTCAAATGTTTCTCAGTGATGTTGAAGATCGAGGTGAACACTGTGAGAGGGTACAATGAGTGTAGAATTGAAAATGTTCTGGAGTATCCACTCATACTTTCCATTAATACTTTTACCGAGAGATTAAACATTTTATTAAATCTACTCATGCATAGTGTTAAATGAAAACGAAAAATTTCGACATTTTGGTCACAGAAGGAGTTTTTATTAAATAGATTTGAAGGTATTCAAACGCTACAAGTTGTGTTGTTAATGCCTACCTATATTATATTTGTGTACATCCTTGGTATCATTAGTTTCAGAGAGATCTCATGCATAATATTCGATGATGAAACATGATTAAGTGAACATTACTGTGGTAAGCAAATCATGTCTTATCATCCTATCTAATGTTTGAAATGGTCAATGAGTAAGTACAGTGTCTAATTCAGTTGATATTAATTACAGTCTGCCAGTGGTGGTTTTCAGCCTTACCGAAAGTTCATATTTCGGTGTGCTTCATAGAATCAGCATGCGTTGTACGGAATTGTTTTTCCTAATAGTTGTTAAAGATTTTATTTCACCGGATGAAACAGTGTAACTGTTACTGGTTTCTTTTGGTTTTACAGGAAACTTGTCTGTACTAATAATCTTCGTATAATTTGTATTTTATAGTGGAATATATGAGTATATGATTGTTCAGTTCGATTTTTTTTTCGATTTTTCTCCTCCTGACTCTCACATTGGATGCGCCAGATGACTTCCTGTTGCACATACATTAATTAGCTTTATTTTGTTACTATCATTGATTAGCTGTCCACTAGCCAACTATTTTTCCCCTTGATTAGACATTAACAAAAATTTCCCTTTCATTCGTTTTTCTTGTTGGATTCAGGATTTCTGATGACTCTTATTTCATTTTCAGTTCTAGTCGGTTAAACTGTCAGGAAGCCGTAAAAACTGATGTCATGTTTTTATCGTTACTCTTTATCAATGCATTTCCTTAGCGTTGACAAGAAAACACAACCAATTCAGCCTTCAGGGATGCGAACATGTGTCACTTTCTGCCGAGAAAGTATACCTATCTATATTCTGTCGGTTAGATTGCGCTGAGTGTACACGGTTTCAGTTTAAAAAGACTGTGTAAGACTAAGATTTGGGTATCCATTGTATATATGGTCAATGAACTCCAGTTAGGACCTTAAAAATGCGGCTTCTGTGTCAGCTACCAATTAACGTGACTTATTACAGAATTATATTCTGCTGTATATATCGATTTGTGTATGACTCGTATGCAGTATCCCTTGACTTCAAATGGGAAATTCGTTGACCGCTAATACTCATATTTCATTTGTTTGAGTATCTCATTCATTTTTATAGTATGAGAAGAACAAAAACCTATTTATGGTAGAATTATCTGTAATGATGTTTTTATTTAGTAGACTACTATCAATATAATGCGTGATGGTTGAATGTGAAATGAAATGAGTGCTACAGGCAATGAGTTGAAACCCAAGGTCGTATGAAATCTAATCTATGTGTCAATTCGCTGAATGGTTGCTGTGGCTTTGTTTTCAGCCCATCAGCTGAGTGGTAATAAACTCACCTTATAACCTCCTGAAGCTCTTGGACTTGACCTCTGTTTCAATGGTGCTCTCATACTACTGAAGGATCCTGGGCTAGGATAAAACAACTGTTCATTGCTCTTTGATTTTCATGGATTCCTTAACTTTTGGTGGTTTGTGACAAAATCTAGATTAAATATGTTATATTCCTTAATTAAATACCACCTCAAGTTGTCACTTGCTATATTAATAGATTAAAAGCGGGAGTAGCAGAAAGGTTACACTTTTAAGTGAAAATGACTTCTGAAGGAAAAATGACGAAGAGGGGAGAAAATAAAAAGTATCACCAGTGGGAGAGTGCAAGACATTATAAGATACTAATCGAACAGTATCGGTATTTCATGATGTCGGTTCGTCGGAGATGATTAGTTGATAAGGCACTTTGTCTTTTCTTCCCCCTTTTGATCGATGTGATCTGCAAAAACCCCACAGCAAAGTCTACATTTTCAGATGCAATACTATTCACTATATTGTAGAGTTACTTGATTTAGTGTTATGGATAGAAAAGGAAACGAACATATTTTGCACCACAAGATAATAGGCTATTTACATGATGTCTTGATTAGAAAAATGTTCACGTACGTAGACGGTGGAGTTGACATTTTTCAACCTCGAATAAAAATCTCAGTAAGCTTCAGTCTCACTCTTCAACGTTCTCAGTACTATTAGTATTATTTTACTATATAGTTGAACTACTGAACAAACTGTTGAGTGTAAATCGATCAGCCTGGTGATGAATGAATGAGAGAGAGAGAGAGAGAGAGAGGAAAATCTAAGACAAAAGAAACTGCTCACTTTAATTGTATTAATAGGATAGAGACAATGGTGTTGTAACCATCGTTTATAAAGCCTTGTATGCCTCTTTATTCTCTACAGCAGTAGCGAATGAGTTCATCCTTTCTTCTCTTATATTTTTTTAATTGAGCAGACTTTATTCACATGTGCTTAAGGCAACTTTAAGGTGAAGTGACTTATGTGCTCACCACCTTTGCTTATTTTCTTCACTAACTGACCTTATAAGCGTTCTCTGCATTCTACTAATTATGTACGCGTTACTAGCATTCTTATTACTACTACTACTGTTACTAATACCACTACTCTAATGGGTGTTTACCCTAAATACTCCGTGTTCAACGTTTTGTTTTATTTGTCTTAGAAGTCATTAGAGTTGTTATTATTTGAAAATCAAAAACGTTTAAGGTCTTTGTTCAATTTTATTTTTTCCCCTCACTGTCTGTCGTAGTAAGTTTCCTCCATGTCTTCTAATCGATTCACCTATGTTGAATTGTAAAATATTCTGTTCTATACTCTATTCCCTTTCGTTTCATTTTCATGCATTTTGATGAATCATATATATATATATATATATATATATATATATATGCACCTCATATAAACCATATTAACAGTGATATCATTTTTAATTTTGAAATTTTCGCTTTACAGGTGTATGTCGGGACCGCTATAGCCTCAGATAAATCACACTCGCCTAACATGGTGTGTTTACCAACCTCCAAATGGCCAGATATTGAAACGTATCATATTATGTTTTGGCTGCCGAAAGTTGCAGTTGATAAAAACAAGAGGACATCTGAAGGATGGTTAGCTTGTCGTCCATGTTTACTTACATCCTCTAGAAATAATAATGTTAACAGTCAGAACTCAACTCATAAAATTAGTGAAGTATATCTTAACAACCATCTATTGACAATCCCACTGACTTCAAATTATCAAGAGACAGTGTTTTGGTTGAAGTCTGGTGATGTACTTCGTCTTGGGAAGGGAGCACGTCAGCTCAAAGTGTGGTCGTATTTAGAGCTGCAGTCAAATATAACTACTGGATTACACACCCCACAAATGCATGATGTCGGAAGTAAGGACATTCACGACCATCTTGCTCGGAATAGCGGAATTCCTGAGTCACCTACAATTGTAGGAATCAGCAATCTGTATGCGTTAAATGATACTACTCTGACTAATAGCAACGTATCACCCCAGTGTACAAGCTTTTCTGCCTACTCGAATGTTCTTCCTCATATTAACACCTTGTCCGCTGAAAGGTTTATGTCTCAAGCCATGTATCCAGATGATTTGAAGTGTTCTGAAAGGCTAACTAAGTTATCTCTTATCAAAGGAAAACAGGTAATTATAGCAAATAAATCATCATAGTTGCATTCTGTAGCTCAAGTTATTTTTATCTCGTAATTTATGTTTAATTAAATAGTGTGGAGGATATTACTAACTTGAAGTTGTCATTTACTGTTCACTGCAAAATTACATTTTTTAATGCACTTATCATTGAATTATCGGTTGCATTTCATGTTGAGTATCGGTGTGTTTTCCCTAAGCTCTAAACATGCTATTGCTCTACTACAACTGAGTGATTATTTAATGTGCGCAACAATAGATTATTTCACTTAAGTTCAAAAGTTGTGTGTCTACCGAAAGATTTTGTGATTGATTCTTACCATAAGACCAGAATATTACTAATTCCTGAGGAAAATATTGTCAGAGGACAACTCGTAACAGGGATTATAATGTTGCCTGTGTAATTATTATTATTATCGTAATTACTAAAATTATTCATTAAGTAACAGAAGTGACCAAATGTTTGATTGGGCGATGATTCATTGTTTTATTTCCACTCGACAGTTTGCCATGTGATGCCATTTTACGGTCTCATCAGTGTATGTCCAATTCATCTCCGTTTCTTTTTGTGTATTTGTTGAGTTAGTTTAATGCACTGCCAGCGTTCTCCGTTACTCATAATTTCTGATATTTGATATCAAGCTAAGACATCGGTTGATAAAAGTCTGGAGCGTGCTGTTGGAGAATTGCTTTTGGTGATATGCACACCAAGTCTGTGAAACACATAAAAGCACTGACTGACTTGAAGTCAGTTATATCTTTTTCCTTGTGGTCATTGCTGCTGATCTCCAGATTGATTTAAGTGTAGTGGATACCTGTCTTGCTTTGTTGATCACTGCATCGGTGGCACATTGGTTAGGACTCTCGCCGACCATGCACATGGTCCGGGGTTTGATCCCCTGCCGGCGCACACCTGATATCTATGGTCGGCCTGCAAAATTTGGGCTACCGATATCACATGCTGAAAATTCCATACCTGTATCAAAAAATACGGCGTGGAATCAATTTGAAATCAAAAATTTATCCGTGCAACATGTAGCTGAAACGACACTGCCTAGATCACCTGAGTAAGTGATGTCATTTCCTTTAGAATTCTCCCAATGATGTCTATTGTTGTTTGTTATTGTTTACTTTTGGGTATTATTATCGTCACTGTCTTCTCTATGCTCTTGCACAGTACCTTGAGAACGTACCCTTCCTCCTTATCGGTAAGAACCTTCCTCTCCTAACAAACCATTTATAACAGAGGCTTAAAGATGTCTGCTGAGGTTTCTGGGTTTGTTTCCAGTACTTCTACGGGATTTAACCCAGTCCAACTGCTTCCCCAACTGACTTCTGGTAGCTGTGCTACCTTAAAGACTTCCGTTTTTGTTGGAGGGTTGGTGCATACTTGTATTTCTGTGTCCGCAAGTGGCTGTCGATTCCGGAATTCTTTAAAGTTATCTCTCTTAAGTTTTCTCCGTGCCTGTAGATTATACTCAGCTCCACCTTTCATTGTTTGTTTTCTGTTTCTCCATCCTCCTTTCTCTCTACCAGCTTCCAGATGTCCATAGAAAGCCATCCCTTTTCTAGCCTCTTCTTTTCGTCTAAACTGTCTTCATAAGTTCACTTCTACTTCTCCTTCGGAGATTTCCAGTGCACTTCCACTCGTTTCTTTAGTGGTGTTGCCTTATTCCTCCGACATCTTCCTGATGTCTATCTACCCTGAAGGTACTTTGTGTAGATATGTGCTTCACTTTCTGGATGTTGAACTTTAATTGTGGTGTATCTCCATCTTCTACAAAAGCTTTCAACTTGATCTAATCCTACATCTGCTCCTCTTTTTGATCGGGTATCCAGTATGGTGGAATTGTAATTTCTTGAGATTGAGATGAAGTCTATCTGGTGAAACCCAAGTCACCTTACATATGCTGACTGCAATCACGAAACCACTAAATGCACACGTGGCTGCAAACGGTTATCCGTTTTCATTCAATGAATTCAAACGGACTTAAGCTTAATCCGGCTAAATATCAGGTAGTCAATTTCAGCTTCAGACTTAAATGTGACCTACAGCAACTAGTTAGCTCACATGGCCCCACTATCATTGACGGCACAGAGGTTGCAAATACATCTAATGTCAAGTACCTTGGGCTGAGTTTTTCTGCCGATCTTTCCTGGTCTTCCCACATCTTGCTAGTTACTAAAAAGATGTTTCGCTTAACGTTCTACATTAGGAAATTTAGGCAGTCTGGCATAAACCAGTCTTTGCTTTCTCAGTTTGTAAATTCTTGTATTCTACCCATCCTCCTTTACTGCTCACCATTAATCTTTCCTGGACTACTTAAGAAAGACTTTGCTTTGCTGAGAAGAGCACTAAAAGCCGTCAGTAGGGCAAGTGGGATATCGTTAAACCAACTGGTTAACACTATTTTGGATAGACATATAATGTCATGTAAGAAACTAGCGAATACAATATTGTCAGACCTCGAGCATCCTCTCTACACACAGCTCTCTCCTTGCATTTCATCTGGTAGAACTAGAAGCGGCTATAGGAGGCTATATGCTAGGACCACCAAATACAAAAACTCCACAATACCATATCTGGCCCAGCTGTTATGTGATGAGAAATCCGTTAGGTATGACACGATAAACTTACTGCGGCATTCTAACAAATAGTCTCATTAGTTTTTGTTTTCCTTTCCTCGTTACTATTACACTGTTGTTCTCATCTTCTACCACACATCAACTTTATATTTCAAATCCTGTGGTGCATTGTTTGAAATGTAAACTCTACGCTGTTTTTTTATTTTTATTTATTTATTTATCTTTTAATTTTAAAAATCTTATAAAATTTATGAGGTAATTAGATGCAATATACTGTAATGCACGCTGAAAATTCCATACCTGCACCACAAATACTGTTTGGAATAAAGCTGTTACTATTATTATTATTATTATTATTATTATTATTATTATTATTATTATTATTTCACCGAGCTACTTTCTACCCCAACACACACAAGCCGCCCTCTTAGTGTGCTGGTGGTTGTCAGCTGGACGATCTGACCCTTCAGTTAACAACTTCGTGAATTCAGTTTCATAGCATTCGCTGTTACTGGGTCTTAGTGTTTAAATCGTCTTGAATAAGCTCCTAACCAAGTCTGTCGTATATTGTAATGGACGGAAACTAAAAGTGTATGAACTTTCTCATCCAAACAAGAGTGGAAAACGTTTACTCAAATAGCCTGAAAAACGATTGAACTCCGAAACTTCGATAAACACAGGTGGGAGATTATCAGCCTTTTCTATGGCAAAACAAATTATTCATATGAATCATAAGTTTGTAAAGATTATACATTAAAATCGACAGCGTCATATTACTAAAATATGCACGCCAAGGCAATGGCCATCTGCAAAAAAATTGTTTATTGTTATGCATATAACAATAAACTGAATATTTAGTATATTTTTTACCATATGAATTATTGGTCTAGATATACTTTATATATATATATATATGTACTTGCATGCAATGGAAATGAAGTTGTTTAGGCTAACCAAATTGATTTTTAAGAAGTTACGCTTTTGCTGACGCCTTATGTATAACATCTGTTCATCCAACCTTATAGTCATAATCTTTTTTTCCTTACTTTTCTCATCTCATCATTCATTGTGCGTTATCACCGTTAACATCGTTTTTACTACTACTATCATCAGTATTCCATAAATCGTCCTCTCTCTCTCCCTCTTTCTCCTGTCTTTTCACGTGTTTATTCAAAAATCGATTTCAGATCCGAATCGCCTACTTCATCACTTAAAAATATGAAAAAAATGATCAGCCTTCTCCTTCTTTTAAACGCCGTACCTTTCTTATCCTTCTGTCCTCCTCCTTGTTCCTTGGTCTCTTTTCCAAAATCATTTCGCATAATGTCTTCATATACACATATCCAGTCAACGTGAACGTGGTAATAATAATGTTATTATTATTATTATTCCCATTATGATTCACTATTACTCTCAGGAAAGTATAAGGACGTGACAAGAAAATTGATAAGAGTGAATTTTATCTTTGTTTATTTAAAGTGAAAAACAGACATTGCTAAATTATCCCGCTCGTAAGATTTAGATATGATAGAGAAGATTTGTAGCTCAGGTGGATGATTTTGATGTGGTTTTGTTCTCTGAGCTGGATGGTTAATTTGCGAAGCTTTCATCATCAAATTGAAGTATGCGCTGAAAATGTCACCCAGTAGGGTGATGAAAGCTTCGCAAATTAACCAACCAGCTCAGAGAACAAAACCACATCAAAATTGCTAAATTATGTATAATGGAGTGTGAAATGAACGCGGAAAGCTACTGCTATTAGTCTGATAAGGATCAGAAATAAGATTCAATTAAATGAAATACTTTCAAAGTGGTGTTTATAGCGTGTTGCTCAAACCTGAAGGACAAAAATTTCATTTGAAGGCTTGATTGATTTCGATTCTACTTCATCTTTTGTGGCCTATACATTCTAGTAGTATCAATAGCTTCAGGGGAAACTGAGTGTAGATATGGCTTACTTATAATGCTGCAGAGTTTCTTTCCAAACAATGCATAGCCTCAGTGTCTACATTACTAATAGTATCTTGAAATGTAAGCGACGACCTATTGATAAAAAGTTGCACAGTTAGTTTTACCTCAGTTACCTGAAACCGATTTCTCATATAAAAGGTGATAAGTATTGTGTATAGGAGTTAATGATACCAACCAGTCGTCTATACTTAGGTAGTGGGACTCCAACCGACTGACCGAAAGTCAGGCACTAAGGTCATTAGGCTATAGCCTCACATATCATATGGTACAATAGTTTCCTTTATTTTACAAGTAATTTAGATTAGGTTTTTAGAATTTTCGACTGTTAGGATGTGTTTCTTTAGAATACTGATATAGGCAAATTGTCTTGTGAATATTTTCCAAATCATTGCTTGTTGATCACGTCATTAGTATTCTGCATACTCAAGGCTATTTCAAATAGTCCCTCAATTAATTAAAGAAAGTTTAACTCGCAAGACAACGAAGGATTATCAAGAGCTCCATATCCGTTCGAATTTTGTTGATCATTAGACTGAGTGATATTTAATCGGCGTTTTCCAACTTATTTTTTCGTATGTACTTATCAGATATTGACCATCTTGAGAACACCACATTTTAGGAACTTCATTAGTATACAGTGTCGAAAGATTACTGAATGAGCACAAATATTTTGCAACAGTTGGTTCTTAACATCTTAAGCACTTACGTCAGATCAAAAGTTTTTGCTAAATATAAATAACTATTTCTTATTATCTTCTGAATTTTATCCTACAGAATAATCTGTCGAATGGATTATGTCCATTGGCTAATCCAAATTCTATTTGTGATTCTTCATCATCATCACTATCATCGTGTACTTCTGCGTCTGACACTGTCTCCAGTGATTCAACTACTTCTTCATTAAAAGTGCAATCACCCACAGAGTTGAGTGGGCATCAACACCATCGAATGGAAGCGTATACAAGCATAAATTTCACACAGTCATTGAATTGTGTCAGTAACAAGAGTAATACTACTACTACTGCTGTTGCTACAACAAGTACTACCATAACTTCAACTACTCCCATTTATGATAATAAAAACTCGTGTGTGGCGGAAGGTTTTCGTGTATCAAGCCGTAGTAGTGAACATGACTGCTCTCGTAGTACTGTTTGTCAATCGCCACAATCATTCAGACAAGGTGATAACTCTGTCTCTGCACCTAGTCAAAGGCCTAATATGTCTTCCCTTGTGGATACTCAATCACATTTGAATAATTCTCTTTCTTCTGGTAAGTTTTCTATCGTTGTATTTGTCGTTATCTGTGGTGTTTTACTACCTGGTGCCTTTATCTTCATTACTATTTTTTCTACTGGAATTTTTTAGCGGGTAAATTGGATTACTGTTTGTTGAAGTCATTTTGTTGTTAGGGAAAAGTCATCTTTATACTCCTGAGGATGTTCAAATGACTATCTGTTTTTACTATTTAAGGCGATGTTTATTATTATTATTATTATACCACAAAAAAGAAAACTTTTGGTCTATTTTATTTCATCCTTTGAAATACAAAAATGAGATAACACTGACTTAAAGGAATTTGTCACATTATACACCAGTGGGCATTTTATTCTTCTCTTTAAAAACGATACAAAGGTCTCTAGTCGTAAATCCGTTTCTAAAGTCAGGTAAATAATGCGTTGTCGGACTTTTGGATAATTTCATAGAATTGAGTCATAAATTGCCTTATCAACCATTGTAATCGGTCAAATCATAAAAGACAAAGTGGTAAATTGGCAGCATTTTGAAAAGCACAACCAATTGATAGAGATATGTGATAGAGACATTGAACCGTAGACTTTCCCTTCATTTTGATCTTCCTGCATTTAATACATGATCAGATGGTGGGTAAACAGTGGTAAAATATCCTAAACTAGTTGGGCTCATTAGTTCTCAGTTTCTTTCAAGGTATTGTTAAGTTTTCTTTTTAAATTTTTAAATCATTTTGGTGAACGCCTACTCACCACTATGATGAAAAAGCAGTGGCTAGAAGTGTGGTGTGTGCTTCTGATAAGATTTACCTCTAGTATAAAAAGAGATGTTCTTCGGCATAAAAAAAATCAAATAGTAGGGAGATAGATTTAGCGTCAGAGAAAGCAAATAATTGAGTATTGCGGAGATAGACGAGAGACGTGAAAGAAAGACAAAGAAAGATAATATGCAGGACAGAATTAGTACAACACGGATTATGCTTGCAAACCGTGATTTGAAGTTTTGATATATAACGGTAACAAATTCTACATAAACATTCCTTTACCAAGTCTGTTGTCGTCTACCGTCACAGAAGTAGTATCTTATGAAGAAGATATGCTGTGCTTATCTGACGATGATACTCAAACTGTAAGTGGAATTGAGTGTTTCAAATCAATTCTTTAACACACATGTGATCGGGCTAATTTGACTATTATCAATATTTTCTCTCATTGGAGCAGTCAGAGTTGAACCGTTTGGTTTACCTCTCTGTGATAACTATTTTTTGACTGTATGGTTAACCGAATAAATCTTAGCTAGAAGCATGCGTAAGTTCCAGGCTTCAGTATTGAATTTATTGGCTTTGTGTATCTATGCTGTTATCTGATGACCATTCCATGGGAGCTAACACTAATCGTCACTTGTGTATCTTTTTGAAATGAATTATAAATGTAGTTCGGGTTTTTTGATAAGTTGACTTTGGATTTTATATCCTTCTATTATTTTAAAACCATTGGCGGCAAAGAAGTGGATTTTACCTAGTCGCTTCTTCAAACGTTTCATCCATCTGCTCTTCTATTTATTAAGTCTCTGGTCAGGTGGTAATCAGAATATTCGATTGTTCACCTTAATGATGGACATAAAATTCTTGATTCAGTGCCTAGAAAATAAAGTGAGAAAGTTTAGTCTTGACAAAGCACTGAATCTATATTCTCACTGTCAATAATGTATCCTTCTTTATTTATACATGCGTCATAATATGAGAAACTTTTGCGTTTTTACAGAACACATCTTTTCGCCTAATCATTCGTACTGTTCATCTCTGATGAAAGACGATCACACTTACACAAAGGGGAGTTCTAATCGTACAAAATCTGTCTCTGACCGGTTACCTTGTCAAATGGCCTTTGCTCCAATAACTTTAGAACAACTACTAGATTGGATTATTATTAAACAACTTAAATATGCATACCAAACTGGCAGTACACCTGCTACTGGCATTCAATCCGACGTAACTATCGATTTGTGTCCTTTGGGTCCAGCTATGTCGGTTTATTTAATGCTTCGAGCAATTTGTCGACAATGTGATCGATGGGAAGCTATTGAATTCAAACAGTTGGCAAAAAGTTCATCGAAAGGAAGTACTGACGCTGATTCATCAAATAACCCGGAGAGTGTTTCTGCTCATGTTAATCGTTCTTCGGTAAGTATTATTGGTGATGAAAGATTTTCAAAATTGCTACGTTGTTTTAGTTTATAAACATGAGTATTATATTTCTAGTGTGTTTTCTTTTCATTGATTGTGGACAAATAATTTAAGAATGTAAATACTTTTAATGTTAAGCTTGTGTGCCAAACTCCTTTCAACGTTTTTCATTCTTACGCTACTTCACACTTGGTTTCAGGAAAGTTTGAAAATTGTGTAATTAATGATTGAATATTATGTGGAAACCAATCACAAAATATTCGGAACGTTTTGGTAATGCATCACACAGAAATCTGTGTTGAATGTATTCATAACTCGGAAGTCCATTCGAAATTCATTAGCAAGAAAATGTGCATTTCAAATCAACTGAACTATTTTTCCGGTCAAAAAATTTATTCGAAGATCGTCGGTTTACAATTATATATCTTATATCACAGTGAACTACACCTTATCTCATTACTGTCAATCAGGTGGCTATACCTAAAATTGATAATTGTTGCCTAAATAGTTTATACTTTAAGCTATAGAGATAAATTGGTGTAGACAAAGGCAGGAATTCTACCCCATACCTCTATATTATTTGTAGTGTTAAAAAATCATATTGCTTTTACTCCCTTTGTCTCCTGTTCGATAATCGTGTGACGGTCAGTTCCGTTTCTTACTGAAAATCATATTATTATATTATTATTATATCATTCAATTCCTAGAGGAACTATAGGGCTTCAGCTGCCCATCTCCATTGCCATCTGTTTTCTGCCAACTTTTTCACTCCGCTCCAAGTCACCTTTGGACGACCAACTCGCCGCCCGCTTCCCTTTCGGCCTGGTTCCACTCAAGCGATGGCTTGTCTAGTGATGTCACTTGATGGTTTCCTCAGAGTATGGCCAGCCAATCCATCTCCATTTCTTCCTGCCTATTTGTTTCACAATCGGTTCCTGGTTGGTTCGCTCATTGCCAGAGATCTTTGTTTCTGATCTTTTCTGACCGGCCATCTGATCTTGAGTATTGAGCGAAGACAACTGTTAATGAAGGTCTGAAGTCCTGAATGCAATCAAGATGCTAAAAGCTGGGAAAGCAGCAGGACCAGATGGAATCCCAGCAGAAGCTTTGAAAATAGACCCAGAGACAACAGCGGAGTTGATGACGTCGATAATATTGTCATACTGTGTCATCTGTTTATTGCAGTATTTTTAAGTAATCGTGTTTAATTTAATGTCACTTTTTTTCTACTCAGAAAAAAATCCCGTGAATATTGTATGCCTTTAATTGCTTCAGCATCATGTGGTGGTTGACACTTCTTTTGGATAGATCGTTAATCATTGTATGCACTCTTAATTCATGCATTAATGCTCATATCTCATGTTGAGTGATATTAACACGCAATGTTCAGCCATACACCTTTTTAACCTGACTTGATTATTTAACTGAAAAGTAGAGGAAGTCAACAATAATTCTATTTGCAGAAAATTGTGTTTACTCAGAGTAGTTAGCTTTTACTCTCTTCAACTGTCTTGCTCTATTTATTGGAAACTGTTACTGATTACCACATTTCTCACACACTAATTTCAGCATTTAGATACTTACTGTACGAAAGATTACTGTTTTATATTTGATTGAAGATTTTGTTCTCTTTGCCCTTGTTTTTTGTACAGGTAACAAGCCTTTCAGAGTTGACTTTAAATCAGTCTAAACGTAGACAACGCCAGTTATTAGCACTGTTGGTAAGTGCTCTTGACCGCTATCAAAACTTTGAAGTATACATCAGTGAATCAATCAAAAGTATTGATTTAAGCAATTCAGTCACATGTCTTAAGTCAAATTGTCACCAGACTAGAATGTCGTCGTCATCACAACTATCAAATGAAAAGGACCATAGACTGAACTTTAAATTTATTAGTTTGATCAAATCAGTTACTGTCTGGTTGGCTAATTCGAGTCAATTGCTCCACCTTATCACCTGTGATGTTGACTTGAATGCAGCTTTCAAGGTATTTTTTTAATTATGCTTGTTTTTCATTTTGAAATGATCATTATCTTCTCATACAAAAAACGGCATTGTATTTATATATTTGTCTTTCATTTAAAAACTGAAAACAGTACTACTGTTTTAAAATGGATCTGTTGCATTGCTTGCCCTCCACATTTTCGAATCACACATCTAATAGAATAGTTTGTTAAGCCTACTTGTAAAATTTAGCAGTAACAATATCGGATATGTTCATTCTAAATCAGCTTATATTATGATGGAATAATTAAGAAAAGTTCATGACCTTACAAACTCATCATCAAACTATATGATCTATTTGTGATAATGGCTATTTGGAAATATATTTTTAATAACATTATTATTATCAATAATAATAAATTAATTAGTTGATTACTTAATTATTATCGACACTTTTACCACCGACCTTAATACAATCACTTTACAGTTGATTTTTAAAGCTGTATTGAGTGAAACATAGTTGAATATCTTCGTGCTTCCGAATAGCTGGTAATTTCACATGAACCTTTTGGACCTATTTTATTTACATGAAGATTGGTAAATTCCCTTCAGGTTTTATGATGGTGCTGTCTAGTGTCCGTGTCAGAAGTGGGTGAATATTGAATGGAATAGTGTACATAATTTCATGAACTCTTTAACCAGTGAAATATAAGCTTTCCTGCTGATTTATTATACTGGGACGAAATGCTCAGTGTTTTTTTTTTGCCACGTTGACGCCTAGTATGGAAACACCGACGGTTTTTCATGCTTAAATTGAACTCTGCATCCGTCACGTCAAACACTGGAGCATTATTCACCAAATAAATAGGCATCTATCTCAAGACATCGTCGAAACCTCCATACTGAGAGCTAGTATGTAAGATGGGTTCGAGTCCCAGGGGCAACGGCATCAATCATCAGCCTTCGAGTTCCAAATAGGATTAAACACAGGCTCTAGATTCCACTATTAACTACTGTTAGTGTCACTTTACCTATTGACTATTTCAGTAGAAATTCCCTTCCACACTGCTTCTGTTACAAAGAATGACAGTTGTACTCATATTTCATCTACTGGCTTAGCTATGTGACTCAAAAACCTTTGCAACTGCATTATACAATTTGGTTGGGTGTACTGAAAACCCTACTTTAGTGAATGAAATGCTTTAGAATTTTGTTTTGTTTTTTAAGATTTATCATCACTCTCTTTTTACTCAGTTTTTCACTCATCTTACGTATTTTAGGTAAACTATGCTTTCTTTATTCTGTTTACTTTTCTTAAACACTCCAGTCTGCAGTCATTGAAACTTTTGAGTCGAAAAGAAGTTCTACTAATGATGAGAAAATGTTGAATGCTGCAGCTCAGTGGGATCAATTGAAAGAACAGTTAGCTGAGATTGTTCAAACTGCTTTTGTTTATTTAGCGGATCTCTGTGTCCTTTGTTTGGATTTAATCGCTATTCCTCAACTTTTGATTTATTTAACCGAATGTGTGAAAAGTTTGTCTGATACTCATCAACATCTCAGTAGTCATAAGGAGACAGTAGATTGTACAGAAAGTACTGAAGTCAAGTGTAAAATACAATCAAATAATACTTCTGCAATAGACGAGGAAGATGATATGTCAGCAACTTTTCATGATCATTGTAAGCAAAGTGAAATATCCACTAGAAAAGTGAGTTGCAGTTTTTCACAATATTATTCTTTTGTAAATAGTAATTATGTTCCTCCTATCCAATAGCTACATGCAAGTTTTTGAAGTAGGATGCGTAGAATATCCTTCTGGGCGGTTGCAATACATCTTGATTAGTGGTAAATTGCAGTTCTGCAGTCCGCTGGTTGAATGAAAATCAGATGTTCAACTACTGAGGCGGAATCAGTCATTATTTTTTTCACCAAGAATTAAGATTACACGCCTTTATTGTCCTCATTTTTATCTGTCGGCTGCAAGCAGTACTTCATTCAGGTGGATAGCATGAAAATATTGCCGATTTCAGGATTATCAGTGTAATATAAGAGAATTGACGAATACGAAGTAAACTGCAACCTTAAATTATAAAGCCTAGGGATTTAAAAAGTTAGTATTCACATATAATACACAGTCATTGTCAGTCGATGTTTATACTTGCAGTAAATGAAAACAATCTTCAGTATGATGCAGTGCGGCTCATCTGCTTAAGCATTCGTCTCTCAGCTAATGGCTACTGGTTACGCAAACCCCTGTCTACTTCAGCCTGCATTGCGTAACTGGGTAGGGCTGTCATCTCTTGCACAACTAGTTGGACTCACATCCTGGTTGGTAGGAGATTTAAAGTAAAGGCGACATAATCCAAGTGTAGTTTGTTTTCTCTTGCATAATATGAAGTCTGTAAAGCGATGGAACCCTCTAGTGAAAACAGCTAAACAGCACAAACTGAAACCTGTTTCTGTTCTTTCCAAGCAATATGTATTTTATTTATTATTCTGTCCCGGTTATTTGTGTTTTATTAAACGGTGGTGTTTTAATAGTATTTCTTCTGTTTTCTGTGGCAAGCTGAACTGTTGCACTATGCGGTATCTTTTGTAGTTTCAAACTTTTTGTTAGCAGACATGATTAGAAAAACTAAGGGATTATGGTACAAATTTGTATCTGATAAAACATGTGGAACATCAAGTTTATTGCAACAGTACATGAAGTCTGACAATGGGTGTATTTTCTTTGTCTTGATTTTTGTATACAATAGTGTGAAGAATAGTTTGTAAAAGTTTAGCCAGAAAACCAAATAAACAGAATAATTTAAATTCAATGGATGCAAAAAGCTTTTTTCTACTCTGTAACCGGACACCAGAGCCACATAATTCTTGTTATTTAGTGCATTTTTTTTATTGTCCTTGTCAAACTTTCTTTGTTACTGGCGCGCATCTGTTTAATCTGAAGACTAGTCCGTAATAGAAAGGTTAACAATACACTCTGCCTTCTTCACATCACACGCGCATACTCACAAACACATTTGTGTGTTGTACTAATAAGTTTCTCTTAACAGTCTCATTTACTTTCTTTTTGGTCAACAATCTCGGTCCATTCATTCATACCTATTATGAGCCAATAAATTTATACTGACTCTTTTCTCAATTTTTCTCTCTTTCGCCTTGTTTTTCCTTGACTTATTGTGTGAAAGAAAGAGAAAAGGAATTCACCTTACAACATTTCAGTTTTTAGTAGTAGTTGTCATAGTTAATGTGTTCCAAGTGCATATTAACAATCTAATTTTTTCTCAAATATTTGCGTATCTATACTAATGCTACCCACTTTGGATAGATACTTAATTCCATAAAACGACTCCGGAACTCTATGCGTGTGTCTGTTTGAGATAGATGAATAAAGAGGGTGTGTGTATGTGTGGGTGAGTATGTGAGTGAGTGAGTGAGTGAGAGGAGCAAAGATAATGTGATTGATGTTAAAGTATACTGAGGTTTAATTTATGAAAGTTTGAAAATTATTAGAATTTTTCTTATCTAAATAGTACACTTGAAGTTAAACGTCGGTGAGTAGTGCTAGTTGTTCTGACATCAAGCTGTTAGACTAAGCGGAATATTTACTCCAAGTTGATGTAAACTTTAAAATACCAGTTACTGAATAAAACACAATTTACGCGGCATATCATTTTTCCATGACTGTAAGGGTGTAAAATGATGTGTCATCGTCCTCAATAGTTTCTGCTTATGTAGCTAGGCTTCTCTATAACTTTAGTTACTTTTATCTGGAGATAATCACAGAAAACCCTGTAGCTGGTCCACCCTTCTTACCTTCTTATTGATGTTAGACGCGTTTGAATAAAAAAAGAACTAATGTGAGTTTCATAACATCACTGTCAGACTGCGTTTGTATACTGATTATTAAAAATTGAATGAGTGACATCTTCGCCCCTTATTTCATTCTGATAACAAATCAATTCATGCAGTCACAGAGGTTGAATAATCCTGAATCTAACGATTCAATGTTATCCTGCTATCTTATACATACTAAGTGCAATTGTTTGAAGACTAATTTCTATCGACTTGTAAAGTATTGTGAGTTTGTCCCAGTTTCTTCTTAGATTTTTCCTCTCTTTTTCAGCATAATATTACTATAGACATACTTAGCGAAATACTGAATTGTTTGCATTCATCCCATGTTAATCCTGCTTTCATTGTTCAATTGTTTGCGCATCTACTGCATCGGTTAAATGCACGCCTATTCAACTTTGTTATCGGTTATAATGAGAAGGAGAATAAACAGACTGATCAAACGCATGTTTCACCTTTATGGGGTAGTTGTTTATACGCTTGGATTCACAATTGTCTAGCTGATTGGGCTACTGAACAAGGCCTAAGTTTAGCTACTGAATGTTATCTTCAAAGGATCAGTCAGGTAAGACACTCTATATAGTATCATGTATTTATCTAGTTGATAAAGATTTGTTTTCTTACTTGCTCATTATTGGTGTTTTCAGATTTTTACATGGCGAAACAACTACAATGTTTTTATACATTATGATGTGGCCAACTAGACCTTTGAAGAGTGAAGTTAAACTATCGCAGCTATAACCACTTTGACCTTGAGCAACTGATCAGAGTTCAGATGGAAAGGAGTTGCATAATCGTTAGACAAATTTGCTAAACAACATTACATGATATTACAGTGGATAATTGTCTCTTATGTGTTATAAGAATGTCTCCCACTTACTCTAAGTATAATTCATGGAGAAATCATACTATGCACGACCAATTGTATTCATCCAGGTGACTGTAGATTATGGTACTTTGGGATCTATTGATATTCTTAACACTGTTCTTTAACACAACCGGAACTCTAATCCTACTCTTGACCCTACCTAACGATGTAGATTTAGGGAAGTACCTAGAAAATAAGTAGAATACTTTACCCACCCTCACCAAATCATAAATCCAGGCAGGATTTGATTTGGAACGAACTTCCGTAGCATTCTCTAAACCTGATTAGCTCTCTTCAAGATCAACTTTGTGTTACTGATCCTGACTTTGGCTATGCTACTTTCACTTTGCCCTTATAAGAATTCACATCATTAAAATAATAAACTATAGTATTTTATTCTGATAACTGGAGGAGATTGACTGACTTAAAGGTAGTTCCCGCTATGCACTGAAATCAGCCTTGGGTGCACATCAGCCATATCATCTTGGGGGACTTCTTGATTATAGACATTCATTTTGAACATCTCATCTTTTAGATTTAAATTGTCTGTCTGTCTGAGTGCGTAACTGTGAAAATGTGTTCTGCGAAACGATAATTACCCTTTTTCAGCTGTCTAGTTTATTTACTGCCCCAATAACTGAAATTAAGGACATTTCTTGATTTAATGATTTGCTATAATGCCAAGTATATATATAGACGTTAATGCAACAGCGTTAATTCTTCGCATTAATTTTTGACAGATAAATGAGTAAATATTTCTTTTCTGCTTTTGGTGTCAATTTTCAGTGTGTATTTTCTCTTCTTTTGTGTAGTATTTGGCTTCACTTTAGTCCTGTTGAACAAATTGAGAGATTGTAAGTCATTAATTCCACTCGGCCATTATTTATCAATCACTGTCTCTCTCACTCTGAAAAATGACAGTTGTATAGGAAGAAGTGAATATATATATATATATATATATATATGCATAATTCATCTTTATCAATCATCTCAATCTGTGTTCGTGTTTAATGCATCAATTGTTTCATATAGAATTAATCAATAGCTGGAGGGTAAGATCATCATGGAACTGTTAGAAGAATATTCATGTAGTCCAAGTGACTGTGTTCCATAATCATTTGTAGAAAAATTGACGTTCTGAAGACCGAGAAATGCGAAGGAACCACCATGTGTTCATGAAATCCCGAACCCTGACGCAGATACCTGCTATATTCCATAATTTGAGAGTTATATTTTATTTCTCAGACTAACAAGTACTGTGAGATTCCTTGGCTTCTAAAAACAGAAGGGAAATTAGCAGAAATAATTTGAGCTCTGTAGGAATGGCGTCCGACTTGATTACGTGAGATGTTGAGAAGTGACGGCTGGAAATATATATATTTCACATGCCGACATCAGTTTGTGAACCGTTTAAAGTCAGGAATTACTTGATAACAGTCTAATTCTAGTTTGGGACTTTTCTGCGGTATGCAACCACAACTCTACCAGGGATCGAGTGGAGGAATTTTAGGACACCATTTAGTTAATGGGTCAGTATACAATGACTCATAAATTGTAATTCGCAGTGTAAAGCAACCATTATGCGGCTTTATCTCGTAGTATCATTCTTCACACCTAACTTGATTGACCTCATCAATTACATCTACTTATTATAACTCCAGGATGTCGATCCCGTAGTTATTGGATTGATTTGTATTATCTGTCGTCATCTTTCAGAGTTTATTTCACCGCATACAGTGAATGTGCGGATCAGTTAGGTTAACGGAACATAAAAAATCAGTGAATTCTAAACCAGTAGACTGTAAAACAATAAATTTTGGGAAAAGCCCAGTTATAGGACTGCGCTCAGCCCCACACAACCATACAATAGCATGGGAAAAAGTAGCAGTACTAAAATCTAGAATATTAAAACAGGGGAGGGAGGTTGTTTTCCAAAGCATATTTTATTATACCGTAGATTCCGACCTTCTGACTATTCTTCATCTCTCATATTTGTATGCATTTGACTATAATACTGTCTGGTTTTGCTTCCGTTTCTCATTTTACCATGACATGTGTATTAAATCTGGTTTGTTCTATTTAACAACTTATTTTGGCCTTTCCTTCCGTTTTGTGTCCTTATCTTCATTATATGAAATGGGATCGTCGTGTATTATTATTTCAGTAGTAAAGGCATTCACAACTAGTCACTAGTTGTCATTTGAACAAAAAAATCTGCATCGCTATAAAATCCACACAATTAGCCCTACATTGAGTACCTATCGCTTTGCTGAGAGCCATGACACTAGAAACAGACACTAGATTTTAGTTTAATTGAATACTAGTTACTAGTGTCATGCATCTGGTCCTTTGTTTGGCGTAGACTGAATTCTATCAGTCAAGTCTGGAATATGAAACACCGTGCTAGCCATCACGATGCAACCTGAAATGTTATTATTTAGATAGCTGAAAGCAATCTGCAGAATGCCTTGGACCTACGTTTCGTTTTTGTTGGCACTTGTTAGCAAGGCATATCTGTAATCTTGAAAGAAGTCATGTCCCCCCCACTTTGATCAATGAATGTCAGATAAGTTACGTACATGCAGTTGTTCATTATCCTTCACATAAAGTACTCACTGAGGTATTCCACTCTTATTTACAATCACAATAGTGGTAACAGTTTCATTAGTATTCAAATGATTTTGTTACTGATTTGACTGCCTGGCATAACATCCAAAGTATGAATGAAAAACGGTAATCAATTTGATGCAATTTCTCTTTCAACTAGTTATTGGGCAGGTGACTCAAAATACACTGCTTGGGTTAATTCTGTGATCTAAGCTATTCTTCTCAACTTGATTTCTAATTCTGTTGCGAAATATTTCATAATGGGCGTATAAGTTTCAAATTATGCACACACGGTATTTTGTTGTTCACGCCGTTACCGTACGATCATATGATCCAGTTCTGTGTAGAATTAGTGTTTGTCTTGGGTTATTCATTGTAAAGTTCTCAACGCTGAAGCAAAATGACTCTCGTTCTGACAAGCGAAGAGAAATTCGTTTCCTCCTGATTTTAGAATCATTGGGCTAACCATCATACAAAGCAAGAAACGTGAATTCACGCTATCCCACTGACCTACTACTTTTACTCCTGTATTACACAATTTGTTAGTGTTATCGTAATTAAATTCACACCTGGTCGATTGGTTGTGATGAAGTCGCCACATAGGCTACCATCTAGGTACTATTTGGCATCTTTATAATCCGTGTAGAGTTTCTATATTATATCACTGTGAAACTGATTCATCTGTTGTCATTTATCTTCATTCCTTCAACTTTATTTCACTTTTTTATTGTTAGATTTGAGTTATATCATAAAAATTTGCCGTTTAATCGTTTATATGTCACCGTTTAACGTTGATGGAGCTGCTGTCTGAATTTCACATTGGTAACATCCCTGAGGTTGACATTGAAAGATGTGTACTAAAGTCGAAATAGTGTGTCACACGTTTAGCAACAGTGCTTAGTATACAGATTAACTTTTTTATATTCCTTCGGTGGTTCAATGGAAGAATTGTCTCCAGCCACACAGGAAGTCCGGGTTCGACTCCTTGCCCACGTACTCCTAAGCCTTGCCTAGTTTGAGACGGTTTTAAGCCCAGAAAATGAAGGATAGAAGTCACATTACCAGCAGAGGTGTTTTTAGCAGATGGATTATTGTGAATTGCACGTATAAAGCTCCTTATGTCTCACCATCTGCATTCAATTAATGCATCTTATCTTTCTCAGTTTCATGGGTGCTTTTATAAATTCTTTTGTTTTTGATAATTAATGTAACTGTGCAATAAGAAGTGTATAACTTGTTGTTAGAATTCATACTCAACGAAGGTATCCCTCAACTCACCATTACCACTAATCTTTCTTTTGTTTTTATTTTTATTTTCAGGCTGCAGATTTGATGCTGTGTAATATGAAATCTGTTGAAAGTTTATACAATATGGCTGTTGATTTAGTTAGCTTAAATTCACGTCAAGTTCGAGCATTGCTCGAAAGCTATCGATTACACGATGGGTCCAGTGAAAATGAAACCACCCCCACTACCGATTCTAATACTACTACTACTACCCCGTCAGACAAATCTAATTCAGGCCAAATTCCAAAGGCTTGGATTGAATTCGTTGTCTCCGGTGTGAAACTGGTAATGCTACAACTAATTGTTAATTTTTTACGAGTTGATCACGGATTGATATCAGTTAGAGAACCATTGAAAACCAGGGAGTACTGGACAGCTGCTGTTTCATCCTAGTTTGGGAATCATCGGCAGTACGCACTCACTGGGTTTCGAACCCAGGACCTTCCGGTTACAAGGCAAGCTCGTATACCATTCAGCCACTGGAACCCGATTCAATGGCTCGTGAATTCTAACTTCTACCAATTCGTGATTTAGCGCGACCCCAACCATTGTCGTTGGTGGGACATCCATCCACACACGTGACATCTAATTGGACCTCACTGGTCACGACTTCTCACTAGAACTCAGGAAACTCCAACCTGTAGCAAGTCACTAGCGAGCGAACTCGTAAAACATAACTAATCCTTACAAACCAAACTATAGAAAGTTAATCTGATGCTCGCTAGTGACTTGCTACAGGTTGGAGTTTCCTGAGTTCTAGTGAGAAGTCGTGACCAGTGAGGTCCAATTAGATGTCACGTGTGTGGATGGATGTCCCACCAACGACAATGGTTGGGGTCGCGCTAAATCACGAATTGGTAGAAGTTAGAATTCACGAGCCATTGAATCGGGTTCCAGTGGCTGAATGGTATACGAGCTTGCCTTGTAACCGGAAGGTCCTGGGTTCGAAACCCAGTGAGTGCGTACTGCCGATGATTCCCAAACTAGGATGAAACAGCAGCTGTCCAGTACTCCCTGGTTTTCAATGGTTCTCTAACTGATATCAATCCGTGATCAACTCGTAAAACATAACTAATCCTTACAAACCAAACTATAGAAAGTTAATTGTTAATTAATTATAATTACCACCATTAATGCATTCCTTATTATTCTTTATTGACTTGGCATTAGCATGAATTTCTTGTTTTTCTGTTGCTCTTGTTGTTGTTCATGTTAATCGTAAACACACATTTTCTTGTCTGCTTAATTTGATCATGTTGACTAGAAAAATAAGCTTTTTTCTTCATTTATCCATCATATATATCAACAAATTGGTTAATAGAGATGGAAAGCATATTTTTTTACTTATTTTTTTTACAGCGTTGCTAACTAGATTATATCATCAACTATGTTGTTACATGTCTGCCCTGTCTGTCTTAAATTATTTTAATTGCAGAGTGCGTATCTGTTTGATTATGAAGTAACTCAGGCTGTTGAATATTAAGACCATGCGTTTGTATTTCCACTTTTCACTTTGGATCTAGACGAATCAATCGTCTATTTGTACGTGTACTTTTCGTATATTTCATCTGGACAAACATAGTTTCTTAAATTCTAAATTCCAATAATCATATGCGTAAAGTAAGTAAGCGGTGCTCGGAGAAATAAAACCGTGGGAACTAGGCAAGTTTTAGACCCGGACTAGGTTGTATTGATCACATCCCTGTTTGACAGATTCTGAAACATAAGCGTATTTACCGGTGCCCAACACGTGTCGTGGAGAGTTGATACGGAAAATCTAGCTGTTAAGAGAGGAGTTGCGAGAAAGTTTGTAAACTAATCAAGACAGTCACTATACTCGAACTCACTCAGCAATGTAAGATGATGTTACCAGACTAGTCTTCATTCATTTGTAGTTTAACGATGGAGAGCGAAATGGTTGAGAGTGTTGACCACTTCACTTATTAGGGTGTTTGCATCAGCCTTGATGGGCTGACTGCTGACGAAATCTCGGCATATATACGCAAGACTTGTTCGGCATTTGCCAACCTACGTCACTTCTGACCTAGACATGTTGTCAGACTGTCTATCAGAGGATGTGTGTTGTGCGGCAGTTTGCTCTATCCTTCTTTAAAGCTGTGAGATATGGTTGTTGAAGGTAGAAGATTTGAGAAGACTAATCTTTTCTAACCATAGATGCTTACTTTCTATCTACTGTCTTAGATAGTATAATATGGTGAGCAAGTTTGTGGTTACTCTATGAACGGCTTCCTTACTCTTCTTTGAGTGTATTGGGTTTCACAACTCAGATAAATATCCCTCATAGTCATATGCTTATGCTGAACACGCCATGTCATTTGAGTAAGCAAATCACTCTTACAACGCTATAGTGTGATTTCTCAAATTTCTGTTTAATGTACAATAAACACGCCATCAAGTAAATTTAACAAGGTAAAGCATATTACTGTGCAACGCCTTTCTCATTACTCACAAAAATATACTGCTGTTGATGTCCTTCTAAACAGTTATCCAATTATTCTGGTGGATTTTAATTCAGGTGTTGTGCAAACCTGTGATACTTCAGTTATCTTCTCTAACGCAATTATGTATAAAGGAAGTTTTCAACCTTCTCTTAAACACTTCTCTGTTATAATCAAGAAATTTAATAGGATCGCATATGAATTCAAGGTAATAACTTGTGTCACAACATAGTTGTGATCATGAAAATATTGCAAAATATCTCGAAATGATAAATGTTATTAAACCTTATTGTATTATTCAGGTTGCAGATCGAATCCTTACTGAAGAAAGTATGTCTCTAACAAACGATGACTTAGATGAAATGGATAAAAATACCACAATTCCTGACAGTGGGACAAAATCGAAACCTTTAGAACTTGGAGAACCACTCGATCTTCACCTACCCTTTCTATTACCTGAAGATTGTTATCCTTCGGATAATCCCTTACCCATTGTAGGACAAAAAGAGGAATCTCTTGTCAGTTACGATGACAGTGGTGTATGCAGTCGAAGCAGTTCAACAAAAGATCAAAAGCATCAGTCATCCAGTGAAAATGTCAGTACACCTGTGATTACTGTTGAATCAATTAAGCATTTTCTCAATCCTGCTATTCAAATCGGCTGGTGTCGCATATCTACAAAATCCAGTATTCATCGTGTTGACAATACATCTACATCGGTTGATGAGACATTATCAGATAGGCGGATGAGTATCTCTCAGAATCCAACACATTTTTTAAGGTGGAATGTTTATCTAATCGATCCAAAGTCATCCGTCGATTGTGAAAGTGTAAAAGCTGATACTATCAAGTCAGATGAACATGTCACACTGTCTGTAAATCCCAATACTGAAAGCGTACAGTGTGCAAATCAAACGGTATATCAATCTTAGTTTATATTTTGCATCAGTATCTTACTAAATTAATAATATGTGGCAATTTATAACAGGTTGATTGCAGTTGATAAATACAGGCTTCTCTTTTCCTACTCAATGCAGAAATAGCGTTTATCAGTGTTAGAATGGTTCCCTGGTTCATATCTATTCATGATGTCATAGAAATTTGAAAACATAAATTATTTGTTCAAGTATCATTCTTTGGAATAAATATTTTACAGAATTATATTTTTTGAAGTATTGGTTTTGTAGGGATTTTGTTTGATTGCATGGAGGATTTAATCATGAGCTGACATCAGTTAGAGAACCACTGGAACCACTGTCCAGTACTCCCAGGTTTTCCAGTGGTTCTCTAACTGATGTCAGCTCATGATTAAATCCTCCATGCAATTATATTTTTCAGAAACCAGTTTACGTCTACTCTCTGCGAGGTGAAACGATGGAAATCTATTTTTTTAAAGTCCCCTAAAGCAGACTTGTCTTACATCATTGTTAACTCCAAGTTCAGTGTTGAAAGTGAATTTGTAACTGTCAGACAACAGTCTCAAATTACTATAGAGTCATTCAGCTATTCAGTGTATTGCTGTAAAGACCAATATTACACATACGACACTACTTATGTATATTTTTCCCCGGGAAGTTACTTTTTTCATAGTAGTGTTTGCACAATCCAGACTCCATTTGATTCGTAGAACTGACAATCTGTCTTTGTTTTAGATAACAATAAAGCTAACGTAAACGTCATATTTATATCCGTCTGGAAATACTGTTCAACAATGCACTTTATATCTGTGTTGCTTCTGGATGGGACTTTTTGACTTTATCATTTGACTTACGGGCTTCAGGCCATTGGTTTCTAATATCACCTGCTTCATTGGGTAGTCTCGATAGCCCTAACATATAAAGTGTGGCCTACAAGTTGGTTCATAAACTAACACTGAGTGTAGACATGTTATTTGCATCGTTGTATTATAATCATTCAGCCTTAAGACTATGCCTAAGCACGTCTGAACTAGTCTTAGTTAAGACTCTAAACGATTGACTTAATGCTTGCAGAGTACACTTCATCAGTTGGAAAGCTCAATGGCCAGATTATCAGTAATCAGCACATAACTACAGTGCATTAAAGACAGTTTTTTTTATTGGAACTATTTTACATTTCCACGTATTTTTATAATGAAAGTAGATGTTGATTTCCACTCTTTTTATATATTTGACCACCAGTACCTTTCTTGTACCATCTGCACAACTTAATTAATTAGCATAAACTCTTGTAAGGAGAAGTGGGTCATTCAATCTTCATCGATTCGGTCTCTTTAAAGTAAGTGAAAGTACCCTACCCACAGTCTATCTATCGTATTATGTTATCCGAAGTAGAGAGATTCAAAGAAGGCGAAAGATGAATAGCCAGTGTCATAAGACCTACTCACCAAACCATGGACTGGTGTTACTTAATGAGTTAGAGATTAAGATTTGCTTGTTTCCGTTCCCAAGATAGTCGTAACTCATTATTATTATTATTATTGTATCCTTTAGTTCCTAGAGGAACATAGGAACTCATACAATCCAGAAATGATTGTATTGACTTGGACTTATTTGTCCTTTAGTTTCTTCTAACTTGTATTATTATAGTATCTAATTGGCTTTATTTTTAATCGCATAGTATTTTACGACTTTCCATTATGTATTTCGCGTAATGTTCAGTTGCGTATACAGTTATGAGTACATTATTGTAGTGGTCGAAGTAGAACATATGCCAATCTGCATTTCATTGCATTCATACAGTGTAGCTTTGAATCGGAGTATACATTAGTCATTCAAAATATAGACAAAAGTCGTTGCTATTAAAAAAAGATTTTACATCAGTGTACTGTAGGTTGATATTTCAGTTGGCTATTGATCCCAGTCTCATTCTACTTCAACCCCAACAAAAACAATTTCATTTCTCTACCTTAATGCATTCACTATTATCCTTAGGGACAACAAGTTCATAAGAGTATCATGACCATAAATGTAAAAAATTTTCTGTAGGGATTTGAAAAGTCAGTTTGTCTCAATCTTCATGAATTTATTTATTGTAATTTCAAAGTGTTCATGGAGTATAAAAAATAATAGCAAAATCCATGCATTTTTATAGAAGTTAAGTAGTGTTCACTAAAAACTCTGTTCTATGATTTCTTTCCTAAGCACTATGGGTTTACATTAAGTCGTATTATGGCGACTCATAATGTATATATATATATATATATATATATATATATATATATATATATTGTAATAATGTATTGCGCCAGTAATTAACTACTCTAATTTTCTTTTAACATATTTTTAGCAGGCAGCGAAAATTGTAACAACTTCAGTCACTCCTGGGAAAAACAACGAATCTCTTTCAAATCGGTTGTCATCGCCGTCATCATTGCTAAAGAATCATTCTGTATTTGGTCAGTTGTGCAGTCGACATTGTACATATTCAGTTGTTGTGCCTAAAATTGGACAAAGTTTAGGTCTTAGTATAGTCGCTGCTAGAGTGAGTTACTGAATGAATTATTTTTGTTTCATTGTTCTATGGTATATTAATATTCGTCCATGGTGTTATTCATCCCTAAGATGGGTAAGGACTTAATTCTCTACAAGATGAAATGAGAAATCTATACTTTCCACCTTAGTTACAAGACTGAGATTTCCAAATACATTTGTAAAGCGATGTCTTGAAACTAATCTATGTGGTGTCTTTGAATACCAAGAGATTATCATGTATTTTCATCATTAGCCACAACATACTAATGGATTGTTATAGTGGTTGGCCCTTTTCTAAAACACTAATCCTTTTTATTCATTCTGTCAGTGGACTGTTAGACTAGATCTTCTATCAGTGACAGCTTTCACGCATGTCACGTGATTTCTCGATGACTTGCTATTAATATATTGTTATGTGAATAGGCAAAGTGCACTTCTCTATAGGCTTCGCTATACTATTCGGTATTCATTGGTGTCATAAGTTGAACGTAGATAAGTAATTTTATAATTCAAATTTTAACTTGTCTTTAGGTGGTCCTAATTACTTGCAAATGTTTAAACTATCATAGTTTGTAAAAATAGCCGTGAACAGTATACTACTCGAGTGGATAATATAATGCAGGTAGAGAACAGTATCAAGCTACTGGTCACATACTTGTAATCAAAATAACGGCATTGCTAGGGGATGTCGTCTATTTTACTGTAGATTCAGTCGTTTTTGTAACAGTTGAAGAAAAAATAAGTCAATAATTATAATAATCTACATACCTATGCATCAGGTTATAGGCCGTGTTTTTTTTTGATGATTACCTACATCAGTAAACTGTTTGATTCTCTGTATTGAAAATCGCCTATCTAATGGCTACATAGATTATCACCTTCGATATGACGTGAAGAAAGGGGAAATTATTTACATTCTTGAAAGTTTTAAAATTTTTCTACTATTGTCAACTTGAAATTCGTTTTCACTCTTAACTTTTTTGATACATTTGTTGTTATTACCTCGAGTACACCCTGATGCAGTCACTAGACAGTATTTCATTATTGTTATATCCTTTAATTCCTAGAGGAACATAGGGCTTCAGCTGCGCGTCTCCATTGCCTTCGTTTCCTGCCAACTTTTTCACTCCGCTCCAAGTCTGCCCAAATGCTTTCATCTCCTCTTCACATGACCTCCTTCAAGTCACCCTTGGACGACTAACTCGCCGCCCGCTTCCCTTTCGGCCTGGTTCCACTCAAGCGATGGCTTGTCTAGTGATGTCACTTGATGGTTTCCTCAGAGTATGGCCAGCCAATCCATCTCCATTTCTTCCTGCCTATTTGTTTCACAATCGGTTCCTGGTTGGTTCGCTCATTGCCAGAGATCTTTGTTTCTGATCTTTTCTGACCGGCCATCTGATCTTGAGTATTGAGCGGAGACAGCTGTTGATGAAGGTCTGAAGTTTGTTTGAGATGCTCTTTATGACGCGCCAAGTCTCTGATCCGTATAGTAGCACTGACTTCACATTGGAGTTGAAAATTGGAGTATTGGAGTATTTCATTGACAAGTGTGAATTCAGCAAAAATGTTTTGATAAGGGACCTCAGCATAGCAACTGATAAGTTTGATTAAAAACGAGCAAAACAACTGTCTAGTTTTTAAATCCCTTTTGTTTGAGAACGAAGCTACAAAACTTTTGTTTGACTCGAATGGTTTCGAACTGTTTGTATCAGTTAGTGGTATACGCTACCCTGTTATATCGGTTGCTTCCTTGGCGGCTTTTCCTGGCATTCCTCAGATCTTTGAATTATCTTTCTCATCCTAAGATACATTTTTTTTCTTCAATTTACCTACCTTTACTGAAGCTCATTTGTCAATTTGCTGGACAGGTTAGTTTGATTGCATCTATGGACAATGGGATACTTAGTATCTTCGTTTATCTGTATCACAAATGTAGTTAAATCTTGCATAAGCATGTGTTGTGTTAAAAAAAACACAATTTATCCAAGATTTTATTAGATGTTCATTGCGTTATTTCTTCTAACCGAACTACGTTGAATTGGAGTCTCTTTTCGGTTAGCTATCTTCCAGCCATTATATGCACAACTCTTATTGTAAACATACCATTGCCTTTCTTGGGGGCTTTATTGCCAACCATTTAGTTATGTGCATTAGTCATTTGAGATCTATCGAGATCTGGTTATTTCAATGAACACCTCCACAATAGTCATTGTTCTCAGCTCACTTTACAGATGAGATAAATACACGGTAAATAAATATCATACAATACTACTTCGCTTTCTGTTGTGTTTATTTAGTTATTAATTTGCAGTTATTACGAAATTGGTGTAAATAGTTTGTTTTTTTATCACAATGTGTAACATGAGTATGTCAGTTCAAACCCCTTACTGTTTGTTAGTATACTCTGGTATATGCCTCCTGAATATTAGATTATCCAAGCTACTATATGTGAATAAGGGTCCTTAATTACTTAAAATCTTTCTAATTTGAAATTTGAATATTTTGTTTTTCTTTCAGTCAGAATACGGACAAGATCTGGGAATTTATGTTCGTGGTATTAATCCAGGAAGTGGAGCTAGTCATGCAAGACTACTTCAAAGGCCTAATGAAACTCATATAACAAAATGCAATGAATTCTTATTAACTCCACCATACCTACAGATCGGTGATAGACTCATATCTGTTAACGGCCAGTTAATCACAGGATTATCTCAAGATGCTGCTGTACAGCTGGTGTCATCAGCTACCTGTGAAGTTGTTCTCACTGTGATACGTTATGCTAAACAAAATGATGATGATGACGATGACAAGAATAAGGCAATGCTGCTGCAATCATCACAAAAAACAGCTGATTTAAAACAAAAGACAACCAATCTCCAGTGTATTGATTGTCTGTTGCACGAATCGTTACTCTTGAACTACAAAGCTTTCATAGATAGTGATGAAAAGTCGAGTCCACACGTGAATGAGGTGATCTTTCGTAGAAAATTTCTTTTTTGTTTTGCGTACGACCTAAGTGTTCAGAGTTTTACTTCACTCTTGGTTTACGTTTTGTGCTCATTTTCGAAATTATATTCTACCATATTTAAAAGGACTTACATTATTCCTCCAACACTAATTCCAGCTGGGACTGACTGCACCGAAAAAATTGGGAAAATGGAGGTCCAATGAACGATTGTCACTCATATTTAAAGTTTGATCTATTATGTTGCTGTGCAGCATATTTCCTTACAAAAATGTCTCACTCTCCTTCAGTATAGTCTCACTAACTATTATCATAATTCCAAAAGAGTTTCAACATTTTACTGCCAACTTTTGAAGTAGTATCAACCATCAAAGTACTTATCTGCTGATTTCACAACTCGTATTCCACCTAGTTGACACATTAATACCTTATCAGTAAATAAATACTCCTTTTAGTCGGTTTTATGATTGCCTAATATAAAGTTTTACCTAAATTATGGTCGCTTGCATCGTGCTGGATAAAAATTGCAGGATGAAAAGGATGCTACTCACAAGTCATATATTTAGTAGTGCAATTATGGACTAACGATTTTGTCGTTTGAACACGATATACTCAAGGTTGAGTGGACAAGTTTATACGTTTTTGAGCAGTAAACTTTTCCCGAAATCGTATACAATTAAGCGATATATTTACTATCGGCTCAGACACCCCTTTCTATGTGCTGCGTTTTATTTGTTTCAGTAGACTGATTCAGTCGTAACTCTAAAAGAGGGTTTTCCTACATGGTTTGTGTTTTAAAAAATACACTGTACTTCACAGTAACAGAAAAGAAAAAGATTACTCAATGAAAAATCATAAACTGGAGCAAAGAAAGTCGTGGGAGACGAAATCATACACTCAAAAGCTTATTGGATTCGGTGTGCTGTCAAATGAACGTTTTACACCTCGTCACTTTTCCTGGTCTCAAAGACACTTTTACTCTCACTGCTCATGATAAAAGGAAAAAAAACCTTACTCTTTTCTACTCCACACTGTAATTTCGTGTTTATCTATAGTTATCCAGACACAGTCATGTACATAGATAAATCTAATATAATGTTTTGATGCCATAAGAAGGAAGAAGTCCCGTATGGTTATTGTGACCAATAAAAATAGCAGAGGGATGCAAAGAAGCACTCTCTACCCATCATATTCATTTATATGCATCGGGAACGACGTAATTCACCTTTCGTCTTTACTTATTACAATGATTATAGCTTCTTGCTGATTGCCTCCAAACCTTTAACATGAATTATAAATGCACCTACCTTGAAGATCACATTGCAAACGTGCCTGACAGAATTCATTCAACACCAATGCTAGGGACTAGATACATCCTATTGGCTACTCATAAGTGATCATTTAATGTATCCGAATGTATCATTTTATATCAAACAATTATACAGTACTTTAAAGTATTTTATTATCGTCAACCATACAATGTGTAGCGTAGTTTCAGAGAAACCACGAAATGATATCATCTCATTATTATTATTATTGTTTCCTTTGATTCCTAGAGGAACATAGGGCTTCAGCTGCGCGTCTCCATTGCCTTCGTTTCCTGCCAACTTTTTCACTCCGCTCCAAGTCTGCCCAAATGCTTTCATCTCCTCTTCACATGACCTCCTCCAAGTCACCCTTGGACGACCAAATCTCCACTTCCTGTTCAGGTTCCACTCGAGGGCCTGTCACTTGATGGTTTCCTCAGTGTATGGCCAATCCATCTCCATTTCTTCCTGCCTATTTGTTTCACAGTCGGTTCCTGGTTGGTTCGTTCATTGCCAGAGATCTTTGTTTCTGATCTTTTCTGACCTTATGAACTTGAGTGAGGTACTGAGCGAAGATAGCTATTGATGAAAGTTTGTAGTTTGTTCAAAGTGTTCTTCGTGACGAGCTGTCTCTGATCTATAAAATAGCACTGACTTCACATTGGAGTTGAAGGTCCGGATCTTGTTTTTCCTGCTGAGTGCTACTGATATCCACACAGACTTTGAGAATAATGACAGCTAGCCTTGCTTTCCCGATCCTTGCTTTGATATCCTGGTCATCTCATTATCCGCCGAAAACTCTATTAGAAAGCATTACTGCAATGAAGTATTTCAAAGAGCATTTCAAAGAAATCACTTTTACTGTCTTCAGTCCTAAAGTTCTTTAAGTTAATCCTTATAGAATTTATACTTAATTATGGTTTCACTTAAGTTTATTTATGATTGACTTTATTTTGCAGGATTCAACGCAGAGAATCGTTAACCATTCAACAGTCATAAACTCTCAACATGAAAGCCTTCAATCCGCCATTACTACTACTACTACTACTACTACTACTACTACTACTACTACTAATGCTAACACGTCATTAGCATCTTTAAGTACTACATCAGTGAAACAACTCTCACCGTCACAGAGAAGAGGAGAAGCACACATTCACGATGTTCGTATCGATATGAAGTTAAGTATAGATACAAGCTATCCAAAAGACCGTTACACTAGGTGGAAATATCAAAGTAACACTGTTGACCGAAGTATACATAATAAAGCTCCGGTTGGTGTTAATAACCTTCCGAATAATTGTACTCCATTGTGTAAAGATCGTTCATTGTCCAGTAAGCAATTTACTTTAAAATAATGATCTCATAACCTTTGGTTTTTATTTTATCTGCATGTTTAACTCAGGCAGTGTTTTTCGACTATTTAGACGGACTACTCATGGCATGCTAGGAATGAGTATATTTAACGAGAAAACAGTAACATTTTCAGCCTACAAAATCTATGATGAAAAAAACGTATGTGGAGAAAATAAGTATTATCGTTATCATTTTAGATAAGTTTATTTTTCTATATAATACATTGATACAGTATCAATAGCTGGATAAAACTTCGATTATTCGTAAATCTGCCTGTGACAGTCATGTGAGTCTCCGAACAAGGAGAGCATAAGTATAATTGTTTTAAGAGTGTAGAATTTAAGCACTGGTAGTAGTAGTAGTAGCATATAATTCCATATCATCTACTATCGAATTATGTAACATAGTGTCCAAATTTTACTTTTACTTTGAATGGTTTTTTTTAAGCTGTTGTATCAGTATGACAAATTCACAAGTGTGACATGATGGATGTTTTCGTTTGTAGAGTTTAGTCCATATATTACATAATAATAATAATAATGTAGGCTATAGATGTACGCTGTGATAGTCTCATTTATTAACTTATTACATGGAGGATTTAATCATGAGCTGACATCAGTTAGAGAACCACTGGAAAACCTGGGAGTACTGGACAGCTGTTTCGTCCTAGTTTGGGACTCCTCAGCAGTACGCACCCACCGGGATTCGAACCCGGTACTGCTGAGGAGTCCCAAACTAGGACGAAACAGCTGTCCAGTACTCCCAGGTTTTCCAGTGGTTCTCTAACTGATGTCAGCTCATGATTAAATCCTCCATGCAATCAAACTAAATCCCTACAAAAACCAATACTTGAAAATAACTTATTACAATTTAATCTTCAGCTAATGAACGTCAATTCCGATTGTATATAGATGCATCATCCTGTAACAGCAGTAATAATATATACGATGAACCGTCTATATCAGATTATAGCTTGTGTGCTGAAAGTTTTCTGTCAAATTCAAAACTGGAGAAATCTGGAGTTAGAATGTTTTCTCCTACGATTGTGGATAGTAGTCATGGTCATTCTGAGAAAAACAGTCTTCCTACAAAACCGTGTCATCGACCTAAAGGACAATCAGTTAGCTTTGATGACCGTCTATCGGTAAGTCATATGTATATGCGCATAACATTACATTTCACTGTATGTTTCCGATGCTACAGAAAATTACCTAGAGTACACGTGTATTCGTTTGTTTTTGTTTTCAGTAGTAAATACTGAAACTGTAGCTCTGTTTTCATCCTTTTAAAACTTGTCACTAGATCAACTGGGTGTTTACCCCTACAATCTTATCCCCTAAAAGCAACAACACCACTCCTACCAAAACCTTCAAACCTCGAAGCTCTACTTTCCACTCGTAACGCTAAGGAACGAGAAAAAGGCTCATATTTGAATTTAATTACTGTAGTTATATATTGAAATTATCATTCCCCCCTCACTTTTCTTTTTTTTCGATTGTCAAAGCTGATTAATACTTGTCAATTTTCTTGTTGCCAGATGTTACTCATTTCCCCTTTCGTGTGTTTGATTTTAACACGAGTTTTTGCTGTGTTTATATTTCTCCCCTTTAGACACCTCGATATACTCAGTTACCTGAAACTATGGTTAATGCTTTCCCCAATGATGGCAAATCAGTTAAGTAAGTTAGTTAATTATGATAAATCAACAACTAACAAAAACAAAACATTGTCTATCTATCTATCTATCTATCTATCAGAATTCATCTTCAAGCCATATTCGTTTTACCAGTTTACGTGTTGCATGCAGTAAACAGTATGTTATGTATTGGTTTATTGATTTAAAAAAGAAATCAAAAACAGACCAGCTTACACTCAGGGTTGAGGTGCCCGAAAAAACTTGACTTGACTCTACTTCATTGAAAGTGAAAGTTTACACCAACAATTTTTATTTTACACCTGTGTATCAGTGTGTGTGTGTGTGTGTGTGTTTCATTTCACACAGGAATTAGCAGACGCTATTAATAAGTACCTTTTTTAATTTTCCCCTTACTTGTTTCTTCTTAAGTTTAATAGAATTCCAGTTTGAATTGCAATTTGAATTCCTATTTGTGTCCTGTGTAGTAAATTTTCAGATCATATGTCGGTGATTCAATGGTAAAATGCTCACTAGCCAGATCCCAAGTTCGACTCTTGGCCAACAGACACTTAAACCTCGTCTAGCATATAGTTAGTTGCCTCGGAAAATAGAGCAGGTTAGGCTTAAGGATAAGAACCCTACCGTGTAAAAGAACAACACCAGTAATGGAACTTCAAGGCTTAAAGCTCTATACTCCACTCAAAATGAAAGGAATGAATGTGCAGATCAAAAATACATTGAAATTTTTGATATTTTTTATATTTATATGAATGTATAACGGTCAGTTGGTGTGCTTTTGGTCTTCGTCTTCCATAGGTTAGTTGCTTGATTTTGTTTGGAATATTTTCTGTCAACGTATTTTTAAGTGGACCAGTTATTGTAATTTACCCTTCGCTGTTGCTGTGTCTCCATATTTCGTGATCAAACTCACAAAATGTTGAAGTAACAATAATAATCGGTTAGAAGCTGAAGTGAGATAATAAATATTCATTTTCAAATGTCATCACTTCGTTTTCATACTGAAATGCTGCAGTTAACCAGCATGAAGATTTCTACACGAACGAAAGGCATTTTATTCTTCTACACTCTTGCCTCCCTAGTTGCCTACACACTAGTGAACTGATTGATTCTTACCATAAAATCACCTCGTAACTTCTTTGTGTCGATTAAACACTATCTACGAGTGATAAACCGGAACCATTTTTAGTTTTGTGTGATGAATACAGGTAATTTTATTCTTTTGGCTTCTCTGATTATCATTAGGGTAATAAGAGATCGTTCAGTGTATTGGTCATTTAAAGTGATGCGTGTTTTCATCTCCCCATGTGTTGCTTTATCCACATTGTAGACTGTAAGGCTATGTCATGATTTTATGTGAGAAGATCTAACAGGGCTCCACTGTTTTATTCTGTGTAAGTAGAAGTATGAGTCTTTTTTAAACCTTTGATGAGTTGCTTTCCCTTGGTGATTCTCTAAACGCGTTAATTTTTGGATGACTCACTTCGACTTTTCATGGGATAGAAATACCCTGAACAAATATTCTCACTTACTCTTTATCAAATCTGTTACATTCTAGTGGACTTCGGATTTCTTGAATACAGCTTTCCAAATGCCTTTCTGCTGAACATTAAAATTTGACTGTCATTCTAGCCCAGTACTCTTATCTTTGCTTCATTGGCAAGACTTGCAAACAGAACGAGAAGTAGATCCCGTAGATGTTGCTAAGCTAATGTGTCCGTGGTCCGAATCCTACTCCACCCATATAAACTGGAACAAATGATTAGCATCGTTGTCTCTCTCACAATAAATGCAACTCATAGCATGATAAATTAATGATTCCTTATTCTTTCTGAAAATTAGTAAGTCTGCATATATAAGTCTTACAGAACATGTTTTTCTTCATGTTTTTCATCGGAAATTGTTAATACTTCTTGACTTCATTTTCTCGATAAATAAATCGACACTCCCCAATAGCTAAAGAAACTGGTTGCAATGGTACATCTACTTTTTTTAAGTTATTGTGTCACCAAAGCGCTTATAAACCTGTTCGATAACAATTTTTAGACGTACATTTAGATGATTTTCCATTTTTTTCAATATCACTATTCCTTCTTCCTAACTCTATTCTACAAGTACTTATCACGGATACTATTTTTAGCACAGAACAGTCCTTGCTCAGCTATATTGCAACCACCTTATGTAGATTTCCTTATCAAAGTTCTTAGCTACGTGGATCTGTGTTTCATCGATCTAGACGTTTGACTTCTAACCGGTGGATCAGTGGTTGGAACCCCATTCCACTCATCAAGGGTAGTATCACTCTAGCCCTTACATAATTGGTGTGACTCAGTACTACTGGTATGGAATGGCAAGTTATTATTGATTAACATCCCATTCCATTCATTCTTAGCCATTATAATGTTTGGCATGGATGTTTATACCCTTATTTTTTAATTAAAGTGTCTGAGAGCCAGCTTTTCTCTACAAAAAATCTTGCTCTGACTCTCAAGAAGTCTTTTTATTGTTACCGTAGCTTTTATATTTTACTATATTGTTTGTCGAAAGTGATTTATTTAGCCTTTTTGCTTAATTGTTTTACGAATTTCGTCTGTTGGACCTTCATTCTTCAGGACAAGGTTATATGCTTACTTACATGTCAGGGCTTATTATTCGATGGAGAATGGACTGAACTTTTCATTCTTCATCTTTTTAGGGGAAAACGTTTAGTAGATATTTTTTTTCTCATTGGTGCAGACAACTGACTAAACGGGTCATATAATGATTAGCGAAATATTCTAAATCTGCGACGCCACTTATGCATATTTGAAGAGATAATGACAGACAAGTGAATATTTTTCTTGTGACTATAAATTCAACGCGGTGTGTTTGATTTCTGTATCTCTGTTTTATTTCTTCTACTCCGTTTTCTTCGTGTATTGATGACATGTTGGTACTATTCTTAGCTCAAATGGAAATTGAATTGTACGAATTCTGATTCAAATGGATTTTACCATTACCTTAATTATCCATTGTATGTTTAATATTAGCCGTCTCCTGCGTTGCATATATGTATATCTCACAGACGCAGTATAGTCTTTGTTTTTCAAAATTATTATTCCACTTGAGTATCCAGAGATTCATTGCACTGAATGAAATAACGGTATTATGAAGACACTTTGTTCTTTCGCCTGTCCTTGTAGCTGATAGGTAAATGCATAGTGTTCAGTCTAGAGAGTATTCAGAGATTTCTGAAAATATTGACCGTGTGATCTGTTGTGTTGTCATGTAAGCTTGTGTTTGCTGTTCAGTATGGCGTACTGAATCAGTTGAAAAAGTGCTTTGTTTTTACGAGTTTGATCACGGATTGTTATCAGTTGGAGAACCATTTAAAACCATGGAGTACTGGGCAGCTGATATTAATTTGAAAACCAAGGAGATCTAGATATCCTTATTTGAGTTTAATATTGCCAGAATATTAGGTAGTAACGCTGGAGTTATATTGTCGGTTGAAGTAAACATTTATGAGGCTCTGTGATAATGAACTTTAAGATACTTCGTTTGATTCCTGTTGGACTCAGAGGTGGCCATTATTGAAGAGTTCCAAGGTAGAACAAAATAGCTCTCCATTACTCTCTGGTTTTCGAATGTTTTCTTACTGATGTTGATTACTGACGAAATTTCCCTTGAAATCAACCAAATCCTCATAAAACTACTACATACCAATTAACCTGTTTAAGTTGCCTAGATGTCCCGTAAATTAACTTTTTTTTAACTATACGCACTTGAGAAATATTTGTACAGGGAGATGTTAAGACTTTAACACTGTCCTGCGTTGCACTTAGTTGCCAGAGTTACGAATTGGCAACAGGGCAGCTCATCAAGAAGTAGCAGCAGAAACTGTTTCAGTTTATTATATAAATAGTATGAAATAATAGTTTGAGAAGGATAGACGGAATTGAGCAAGATCGGAATGAATAGATGAATGTAGGATTTCTTCGCAGCTATTAATTGGGATTGGTTCTGTGTCCTGTTATCTGAAGTGTATGTATATATGTTTATATACGTGAAATCTATTAAGACGGTGTAAGTGTTCAGAGAACTGACAATTTCACGTTGTAGTCTGCTTTGGCTGGCATGCGATTGTTGGCATTGTTCCACCTCGATCTCAACTAAAGTAGCACATTGCATCTGGTAGAATACATTTTGAACAAAATACTAAAATATCTGTCCACTGTCGCTAAGGCCTACAAGTGTTTTGTCGTTTGTATATAGGATATTGTGTTTCTGTACTCCATGTGGTAAGCGTGGCCAAGCAGTTTCGCTCATAAACATTTAGTGTTGACATTACATTATTGGAAACATTGGAAGTTAACTCTGAGGATGTTACGTATGTATGTATGTATAGGGAGAGAGAGAGAGAGAGAGTGAAAGCCTTACGACTAAACCATCCAGATTAGAGAACGCAACAACACCATTCACCTAAATTTTTTATCATTTTAAACATTTGGCAATCATCCTGTGAATGCTTGCTAGTGTATAAATAAGCACTGTTGTTTTTCTTTCTCAATAATACTATCATTTTGAAGGAAAAAACTACTTGGCACTTACGTGAAGTGTTACTCTCATTTTGTTTCATTCACACTATTATTTAGTGTATTATATAAAGTTTATTTGCCAATAATATAAAATTAGTCATGAAATGCCAAATTTATTATCTGCTATCTATCTATCTGGCTAGTATCTTTTGGATGTAATGTACGCATACGCTAACTTCCTATTGTCAGTTATTTATGCAATCTTTATCCCTTTCCCTATTGTATTCACTGCATCTATTGTTTATCTGCACTTCTTTGTATGTATGTGACTGGATCCAAAAGTCATTTTCACACTTTGTATTCACTATGGCGCGTGATTATTATACACCGGTCAAAATAAAATGTCGGTGATATTGGCTGTGTACTCACTTAGTACAATGTATGAAACTTAGTTAAGGTTTCACTCTTCCTGATGCATTCAACCGATATACTCAACTGGGTCTGTTTGCATTTGCAGTAGTCTGCACGTCCATGAAGTAAAAAGAGGCCTTTTTCATGATCAGTTTTAAGATTTTTTTTATTGTGTTCCTCTTTTTTCACTTACACAAAATGAGAAGTTAACTCCACTTGGCTGCATAATCACTTTCTCAAACGGATATGTACATAATCATGATATTTAATTAACTGGAAGGGGTGGGGAGGCATTCAAGATTGGTGATATGACTAACTGTCTGCAGTATTTGACTTACAGTGGATAAGTTCGAGTTACGAATTCCATTTCATGTATTGGAGCTTTAGCGACTGGGTTATGCCATTGCTTATGATGTTCATAGCCTGCATGGTACACTTAAAATTTGTACCGGTTGACTGAGTTCTAATATTCAGAACTGTCTGTTATTTGCTTCAATGTACTTGTTCGGTAATCAGGAGAACCTTATGCTTTCAACCTCAAGCATATAGATTTCGCCTTCTGGTTTCCTTAAACTTTGTTAGCATATACTACTCTGTGGCTTTTGAATAAATGTAAAGTAATTACTGTTGGCGAGACTATAGTAAATACTTTTTTTGCATTGCATTTTGTCTGATGTTTGAAGTGGTAATAGAAGTCTGGATTTCAACAGCGACAGTCTACCTGTGTTGAATGCATTTCACATTTCAATCATCCTTTGACTAATGATGTATCTTAACGTAAATCATAGGGCACTTGTAAAACTGTTTAATCTAACTTTCTTCTTTTTTTGTTTTTCATTCTCTAATAGTCAGAGAGAGTTGACATCTCCACGGCTTCTAATCAATTCCAGTTCAGCTTTCTGTCCTCAATCAGCAGTCTTATCTGCTCCACCCAATCAATCATTTTCTTCAAGTAATATCGCTTCTGCAACTACAAACGAATTTATGCATACTTTCCGAATTGGTTCTTCAATGCGTAGATCAGAAGCCAGTTGTTTAGAAGGATGTAATATTTATTCACCGTCGGATGTGCAAATAAAGCAATGCTCTCCTAATTGTGTAGGTTTTGTTGTCTTATGCATTTATATTCTCTGTTTGTCATAGTATTTCATCTACGGGGGTTGGGGGTGGCGGTGGGCAAAGCATGTTCTTAACGGAATTATTTGGGATGTCACCACCAAGCCTTGTAGTCACGCACTCACGGTCACATATCCAAAATCAAAAATACAAAACAGATTCTATCGTTATCATGAGCTACACATCTCAATTATTTCTTATTGAACTAATGATCTGCCACTGCTTGAAGAAAGTATATCCTTTAAGTGTCATTGTTCAACGCATAAACATCAAATGATAGGTATTTAATCATCCTCGCCTAAATTACCGCGAAAGCAGCTATAGCAATTTGTGGCTTGCAGTTCAGTAATAGTATGGTCTAAAAGTTGTATCTGGACTATCATACAGCAAACAATACTGCAATATTGTATGCTATACTAAAGAAACAAATCCGACATAGTTATACCTTCCCATGCTGTCATGGGGTTCGATTGTCTGTTTTAATTCAAGGTATTTTATCTACTGATGTAACGATAGAAGACAGGGGCCAGGTAACAGATTGTTTATTGGTAAAATCATGGGGTGTTTATAGGTTTTTATGTACATTATTGTTAGCGGAGAAGCAACCTCCTCTGATTGGTTTTTTTGCTGAGGGTTATTCCATTATCTCTTGTGGCCGTTTCTCAGAAAATCAAGCCATATATCTGTGACTCATATTTACCCACGTTAACTCCTCTGTGATTGGCTGGTGATTTTCTCAAGGTTAAGCTGTTATTGTTTTTCTCATGACCCTGATTGGGGACGTAAACATTGACGTAAATTACTTTCACACTGGGAGTCTGTATAACAGGCATGATGATTTTTCCCTTTACCCACCAGTGAAGAGCTTGAATTTAAATTCTAACCGTCACAACCGGTAATCTCAAATGATTCAAACATATCGATTAATTTTGATGTGGTTTTGTTCTCTGAGCTGGATGGTTAATTTGCGAAGCTTTCATCACCCTACTGGGTGACATTTTCAGCGCATACTTCAATTTGAATTAATCCATAGACTTGATTTCGAAGCTTTCTTGTATGAATCCCGTTCTCTAATCAAAAGTTTGCGTCATATCTTCAAAACCTCGAGAATCTCTCAGTTATACCACGTTAAAAGTCAACAGAAAATTCACCTGGTTGACCTTAAGTCATTCTTATGACATCAAAGACGTTGAAATATCAGTGTAACTTTATTGTTATTTAATCGTTAGTCTCTATGATGGTGATATAGTTAGTTGCACATTACATACCACATGCAATAATATTCGGTCTCAACAATAATTTACAGTATACTGCTATGTAATTATGATTAAACTTCTAGTTTTAAGTAATTCATTTTTGGATTTAGGTCATTTCCTGTGTGTTGTGGCAACTCAATACTTTATCCTTTCGCTTCACTACCATTTTATCCTACAGTAATAAAAAGTTATACATCTGAGGGATAATTGGCTATTTTTAATTCATCATTAGGTCAAATAATCTTTCTTTTCTCTCTTATTTCATCTTCAGGACATTCCACTAATCTTTATTCATTAATTCACTGAATTAACTTCACTGTCATAAGTATGACTGAGCGAGCAGTAAAGCGTGATGAATACTACTTTCACATTGTTAACTCGTGCCTATTAGATTTCCGTGAAATGATGACTAACTTCTCTTATTCACATCGTCTACTTTATGATGTTGATTAGTTGTATTGTTGAACTGTAACATCTAAAGTTTGAGAGCATCTTTCGTGTTCATTGGTAAAATTAAAAAAGGTGGTTTATCATATACAGACTTATCACAGAAATATAAAAAACACTCAGTAATTCACTGGTTCATGTTGAGAGAAACATTGGGATATGCATATGCATATAACTGACAAGTTTTGCACAATATTGGTGATCATTGTTCAAGTGCTTTACTGTGTTACATATAGAGCACGGTTGGTTTCCTTCCACTGAGCCAACAGTATTCACCTGCGTTCTATCTCCCGTGTGAAGTGGTATAATAAGGTGAGCAATATTGCGGTGAGGCAACTGTCGAGTGCTAGGTAGGTGGGAGGGGAAATCAATCGACGAGGCTGTGAAATTACATCGACTGAGATGCTTAGGACATGTGTTACGTATGCCAAGTCATCGCCTTCCACGACAATGGGCAATGTTAACTGATATAGGGTCAGGCTGGAAAAGAGCTAGCGGAGGTCAAACATAAACATGGCACCAGTCAATGAAATCTACAACAGTTAGTCTAAGCCAGTCACGTAGGAAGGTGTAGACTTCCTGACCAGTTGAGATCCTCGGGACGGTAAAAACCAATGGTTGGAAACAATTGGTGACATGGCTCAAAATCGTTCTCAATGCATAGCGCAGATGCATCCACTCCTTGTGACTTATGATTTCCAATGAAACTGTTTTGTTCTTCGTTACTACTATTCCTTTGTATCACACCTCTGTTTACTTTCTCTATTATGCATTTCTTCTACTTTCTTCTCTTCCTTTGTGTGCTACAAGGAGGGAGTGTGGCGACTTGAACTGGCGTACAAATGTGCAAAGTTCAATGTCAAAAACAGACAGACAGATAGTATTCACCAGGAATGATGCACAAAACTCCGTTGTCTGTTTAGACAGATGGACGATTGTTTCTGAATGCTGTACTCAGAACTGATCGCAGTAGAATGTTTCCTATAAATAAACGTTTTATTTGTTGAAATTCCTAAGCTGTAGCACAACTTACAGACAATTATGTGTCAGTGCTCTTGTATTTCATGTATTTCACCGATCGTCAGTGTGTATATTTTATAGTTGCATCAGAGCTAACTGTTAACAAAGGTGCATTATTTTAACAACTGTGAAGCAAGACACAAGATTTTCGAATGATAAATGATGTCTGTCAGCTAGTTTTTATACAACTGTCTTAGTTTCACCGATAAAAATGACTTAGTCGTTATTTTGTTAGTTTCCCTTCTGACTTGAATCATCCTGGATAGACAGATCGATGAAACAGCCTCATTATGGATGCACAACAATACGTTAAAAACATTCGTTACTCTAATACCTTTCGTCTTTACCGTATGTTTGTAAACTCCAGTCATTGTGAAGTGAATATGAATAAAGTGTTCTTCTTGAAATCTATAAAAGCCGAAGGTAAAGTTTAATAAAAAATTAATCAGACTGTCATCAGCTTCTGATAAATCACTTTCTGTATTTCGTCTTTTGCTAACGCTGCTACTGGAAGCGAAATTAAAACCTATTGTAAAACGTAATTTAGTAATAGCTCATTTCCTGGGCTTCGTTGTGTCAACTACAAGCGGAACGGATGATTGTTAAGTTGCAACATAATTGTTACCATTCCCCTGAGTAATTTACCTCTACTCATACAGCTTTGAAGTTTTTCTCCTTGAATCAAAGCACTGACTGAATCACCTATTTCTTTTAAAAAGTCATTTAATCACATGCCGAGATTGCAGGAGTTTGATTAATTTCAGTGTAGATTTCTTTACATACTGATATTAACTGGGGGAGTCATTGATCCCTGGTATGTTAATTGGTATGCACTTGTAAAAAGCCGAAAACTAGAACGCTCTTTGTTTTTCAATAATGCTCAAATTTTCATCAGTTCATGACGAAAGCTCCACTGAGCTTCTTTTAGTATTCTAAGGTATATGGTTGGACTGTTTGAAATCAGCTTGGTTCATAAACGTAAATATTCTCTTGCGTTTTAGAATTATCGCAAAATATCAAGAGATAATGTTGTTTGTTAGGGTTCCCAATCATGTCTCTGCTTCTGCATTCCAAAAGCCATTAATTATAGTCTTGTTGAGACTCCAGTTTTAGCCTGGACCTTGGTCATTATCCCGTCACAACTGCTTATTAGTCACAAAGACAGACACATGGTGAAACCTCTCCCTCTTTTTAATTACATAAATAACTGTGTGTAGCTTTTGAAATACAATAAAGTAACAAAGGGTAAAATTGTGTCATTTTTTCCTTCTTTGGTTGATTTGATGTGAATTTGTTGATTATGCTCTGTTTTATCGTGTATTCTATGTTCTACTTATAAATTTTCTTCTAGATGTCAGTTACTAATCCCCATCAAGATCATCATCGCTCTTCTACACCATCCTGCTTCTCAACTACTACTTCTCCGAATCAATCGTCAACTTTGCTGGTTGTTGGTGGTAGTAAACCTCCGAAAACCTTCGTACCAACAGTCTGTGTATTACCTGTATCCAATCGAGGCCCAGTTTGTGGAGCCCCGCCCACAATTAAAGCTAAGAACTCCAGGTTAGTGGTTTACGCAGTCATGTTGCATTTTTATAAACCCATAAGTGGAGCTTTTGATTTAATGCATAATATCTTTTGTTTCTCCAAACGCTGTGTGTGTTGGTGGCGCAACGGTAGAGTGTCTGCCGACCACGCAAATGGTCCGGGTTTCGATCCCCGGCCGAAAGACTCCTTTACGTGCGAAGCCAGGAACAAGACTGGTAAAGTGGAAGATTGGGGATGGGGCTACCAACCACATCCTGCAACAATTATCACCATTGCTGCAGAAAATTCAAGCCCCTGGCTTGAAGCCCTTGTTCCGCCGGGAACGAAGAGTAATTTAGAAAAACCATCGCACAGCTAGTTAACTGAAGGATATATATAAAATTTAAAATTTACTTTACTAAAACCAGTGACATTTTAATAGAGTTAGGTAGAATGGATATGGTTGTGAGTACTTATTCACCAGCGAAACATCTCTTCACGTCAGCTGATTTTTCACCATCTCATTTACATTCTGTCCGACTGAGTTCCATGAGTACATATAATGTCTTTTTAGTAAAAACAAAATCTAATTAAAATAACGCTTGCATTAGCTTATGTATATGAGAAGGAAGCTGGTGAAATCCCCACAAAATAGTGACTTAGTTTACTGATCTTTTGTTTCCAATTCATTGCATAGATACTGTATGGTGATTTTGACCTTAACAATCATTTTAAAGATTTCAATCAGTGTACAAGTGAACTTCTTGACAAATTCAGTCTTTTGGAAGATCAAAATCTGATTTCATTTCTTTCTTTTCAACAAATGTAGTATGTTCCTGTATTACAAATAAGGAATGAAAAAGATAAAACATCTTCTCCCCTTTCTCAGAGTAAAACGCAGCTCAATCCACTTTACTATTCATAATTTTATAAGTAGTTGATTTTTGTTTGTTAAACAACGTAGACTTGCACTCATATATGTAAGTTTAAATGCAACAAACAGATTTGAGCTTTGGTTGCTAAATAAACTTAATTGTCTTTTTTTATTCTATTAACCTCGGAGCCTAAACTCCTAGGATTTATTTATATATTAAGCAGAGACTAAGTTTGTATCCTTCATTCTGACTAACTACCGATGTCTGTACAGTAAATTCGCTGCATATTTGGTGTTAATTCAATTTTGACTTTCCCGTCGGTCGATTGAACTGCAATGTTGACTTGTAGGCTGGTTGCTTAAATCGTCTGTTGGATAACATCTAGCCGTTTAAAACGATGGGCACTGGGTCCGAGTCTCATTTAGAGGACCATCATTCACTGGGGAAGGCAGGTATATACAGTTGATGTATCCCAACTAGGATGAAATGGACATTTTGCATTCCACTGCTAGTCGCCATCCATAAGTTCAAATTACTTCAGATTTGCTCCATCTTATCAGGTGCTTATCCTCCTATTTAAATTAGTCGCCGAAGAATCCTAAAGAAAATTATTTCAACGACAAGTATTTTTCTCTATTTATTGTTTCAGAGATTGCTTGGATTCATACGCTACAAATTCACGAGCTTCCAGATCAATGAATGATTTAGTCACTAAATCATCGTATACAGATATTCCTGAGGCTAAGACAACTGATGTGAATTCAATTACCATAAACAGGCACACAGGTTGTCCGGTTCGAAGAAGATATACAACATTCACTACAAGTCGTTTCAATGTCGGCCCCAGACCTGAACCTTTAAACAGATCGCTTGTCAAACAAACTCAATTCACTTGAGTACAGTTCAAAGTACGTTATATCTTAGCTGTTTACAAATTATAGAATTTTCTATGCTGCTGGGTTATTTATTACACACATAGTGTATGTATGTGTGCATTATTACCCTCGTTGTTATTATTATTATCATTATTATTGATGGTGAGACTCTGAGATATTGTTGGGTTAGGGTGGTAGATTACTTTTGATTTAATAGATGGTGATTGAAAGCGAAATGAAAACGCTGGTCGTGATAAGATTTGAACCAGTTGGCTCTAAATCATTAGTCCAACATGGCGCCATCTGAATTACAGGACCCAGTTGATACCCACACTATCGTTCCATTAACAGTACTATTATTATTATTATTATTAATTAGTATTCAGTTATGTAAATTAACATATCACTTCACCCTTTTTATACGTTAAGAGTTATTTCTGGCTTTTGACAATAGCTCAGTTGAGTGTTCGTTATGCATTACATTCTGTATTATGTACGAGTACAGTAGAAATATAATGCAGTTACTACTTAAGCGCTTCTAATTTTCATTGTCAGTCAAGTTATTGCGCATCTCTGTGCTTAAGCTTCATTGAGAAGCTGAGCGACTGGCTTCACAGTCGTCCCACAAGCCATCCATACCTGCCCGATCAACATACACTCCTCTGTGAACAGTGTTAACTATATTAGGGTCAAGCTACAAATTGTAAAGTAACCATTAAGTAAGTGATTTCAATCAATGTTGTTTCATAATGAGGCAGCGAACTACACCTTATCTATTTGCTCTATTTGCTCATTCTAGTTTACTTGTGAGGAAAGCATTGATCGATATTGAGTGAATTTAGTGAGAAGACGATTAATTGACTGTAGTTAGACAGTGGCCCTGTTAAAACATTCATAATTTGTTTTTCGTTCTTTAATCACCATTTAGAAAATCTTAATTAATCCTCTAATGATGGTTTCTTCTTGGTTGACTCTTGACGTCTAACATCTAAGCAAAAAGGAAATTCAACTAGTTCCAGTCCATTAGTCACTGTTTTACAGAAACATTTTAGTCAGTTACTGACTGGTTCCTGGGGGGATATTCTGAGTTAACACTCAAATGAAAACACTGCATTTTTCGCTGAGACTGTAGTCTTATGTCTTCACGACACTGGGGTAAAAACTATGAGCGATATAATTGACTAACAAACTGTGTACAGAAGGCATCCGGTTCAATGTCTTCTTACAATTTATAAGGAGAAGAAATACCGAATAATACCATGTTGAATGAATTTGAATGTGGCAGAAAAAAGAATGATTTGTATAATGACGGGAAGTAAATTTATATACATGCCACTGTTAAAAGCATTTCCAGACATCTTGAAAAGAATCCACGACCACCGATTCGTAATATCCTAAGGACCACAGTCTGTCTACTTCCAACTATGCTATCGGCTGTAAACAATAATTAATTCCTTTTCGGATGTTTTGATCAAACCAATCTTGACAATTGTCTAGCTTAATTCGACCTCAGCCAACATGACTGTTGTCAGGCTACAGACATACCTACCTATACTATTCAAACTTACTTAGACATTTTTCCCTATTGACAGGATCCATCCTTACACCAGTTAAGTTCTCCCTCAGTCTAAGTTAATCTGTGAACTGATAGTTCATTTCAAGAATTTTCGCTCACCGTACTAACTAACTAAATAACTGAAGTTCGTATATGTATATTTATTATTTAAATTCTTTACATGAACTATATATATATATATATATATATATATATATATATATATATATATATATATATATATATAAATGTATTCAATGTTGTATTTATCTTTCAGATGAACTTGACCTCCCACTGAACACTAGATCCCCCATCCCCCCCTATCGTATTGCATTTCCAAATTAAACATAATACTAATGTTTACATGTTTTTTTGTTCGTTTCTCTTTCATACTATTTAAAATAGTATCACTCACTATCTCCAACAATTACATTATATATTTTTGGGTCACTGATTACTGCCTATCTTTGACATGTGTATTTATTTACTATTCATCTATCTATCTGTTAACGTTCACCATATTTCATTCTTTCTTACAATTGCAATGAAATTTCCTTTTTTGTTTTGTATAATTTGACAAATCTATTTCAACTAGGCTGTTTATCATACCAAACACTTATTTTATTATATAGCATAAATGTAATACTCTTAACTATCAGTTGTACAAATATCCATCAGTTATGAATATTATTCGCTTCAACAGTTAGTTATGTACTGACTTCATTGTTAATGCGTTCAGTTTAGCCGCCTTAACACATGCACATGTGTATATGTGTATATTAGCACTCACTAGTGAGATAGATGCATTTTCAAATTCTACATTCTTTATAGATCATGTTAAAAATACATTAAGAAAAAACCAGGATTGAAGGAATTCCATATAAAAATGTACGTTGTTTATAAGCGTGGTAGCCGAAGGGACTTTGAGAAATTTCCTAGAAAGCAGACTCCTTATTTATTTTCTGGAGATTAACCAAATGTTGTCCAGCCAGCCAGCTACAATGCTATCTTAACATTTCGCGAATGATACACACAGAGTAGAGTGCACGGCTACTATGTCGTAAGTGAAATTCTCCGTGAATTAGTTCTGTCGTATAACAAAACCTAATGTCGTTTTCTTCAAAACTCAACTTAATAAAACTCGTCGATAACTTATGGTTGTGTTGGGAACTCCTTGAATACTCCTGTTGCTGCAATTACTTGTATGTGTAAGAAGTATTTTGAAATTTAGGTTTGTGAAAATTACTGTAAACAATTTAGCCGAATTTTTGTCAATGAGGCTTTAATCAGCTACAAAGCTCCTATCCCTACTACATGTTCTCCCATGTTTAATCGTTACAATAGACTGGTGATTAGAAATGGTAACTATGTCACTAGATGTGCACTGATCTAAACAGTCAGAGTGGCTGCAAGTAGTCTGATAGCATATCAAATGATGACAATGTTTCGTAAACAAATATCTGATTAGAGTAAAAGTAAGTAAGCATTAGATATATATCCAAATCATATTTTAGTCTGAAGAAGCTGCTCAAATACAAAGAGAAATGAGAATATATATATATATATATATATATATATATGTATTCACTTTGTATGAAAATCACGAAATGTATTGACACATTAACTAGTTATGTTATACTAACTTCTATGATACATGTATTCGGTAATGATTACACCCTGTGTAGGAAGGAGTCTTCAGCATTTACCTCCAAAAATATTGACAATGAAAGTATGTTGTTACTTATTGTTATGATGCTAGAACATTTGTCACGAGGTCACTGCTTAACTACTGACCAGTGCCCACTTAACTGGTAAAGCAGAACACGCGAGAATCAGCGGTAAAACCAGGTTCATTTATTATGACAAAAGTGACTGTATTTATACAGAAAATAAGGTAGACTGGAAACTAACCATCCGGTTGAGAGTTGGAATTGTGCAAGTGTCCAATCAGAAGCAGGAAAAATTGCATGTCAACGACTTGTTAATAACGCGATAATAACTTGACTGAGACATGATAATGACCTGATAATTGCATGTGTTTCGCCTCATCCTAACACTTATACATTTAATCGACCAAATATATTTAAGTGGGCTGAAAAGTAGATGTAAAACCCAGATGGAGGACAACAGCCAACAAAAAAAAGGTGGAGAAAAAAGTCGTATATCTGTTCAGGTCACAACCTATTGCATAGAACTTTTAGGATCCAATTGAAGACTCAAAGAAATTGAACATAGGCTACAGTTTAAGTTCAGTGTCAAGAAACTCAAGAACAAAGATGTAAAGGACACCATCTCAAACAGTAGGAAAAATTTCGGGACATTAAGAAACGTCAGCGAGGAAACCTGCGGTGCGGGACACTTGAGCTTTGTGAAACCTTCGTCGAGCGAAACCGTTTCAGCCAATCTAGAAAGGAAGAAGAAACAAGACAACGAGTGTGCTTTGTCGACAGTGATGTGAACTTCTCGCTAACATGTTTTAGTCTCGTGGATAGCTGATATGACCGAATAAACTGATCCGTGGGTATAATAATACTGACACGATAAACAAGTCAACTGATATGCTAGATACACCTATTCGTCTGTGGTAGCTTTCGCTTCACTGAGCTACGTGTATATCAAAAGAAGACACCGGCCCGTGACAGTTAGGAAACAATTTTATTAGGAAATACACGTCATCTTTGTATATTTCTTTACTATATCAAAACCGACCCAGGCCAGTGGAAATAGATTGCTCCCATTGATGAGCCATTTGGTTAATTAAGGTAGGCGAAAAATAAATATTCTCATCTGTTGGAGATTTGACGAAGACTTATTTGTTATTGTTTCATGTAATTATAATCCTGAGGAGACATAGTGAAATACAAATACATTACATTCCGTCATTTGATATTTATTCAGCTTCAGCGTTAATAAAATCAACTTCAGAATTGTCTTCTTCAAAATGCTACTCTCGAACTATTTTTTGAGGCATGTAGTTGGATCTTCGTCACACTTCTAGACTGGCTTTTACTTCACTTGTAAACGCATGCCTAATTAGAGGTGTATTTTCGAAAATCAACACACAGCTCACCAAACCATCTACCTTTTTTGCCATACTGCTGAACAGACTTAAACTGAATGAATTCCAGTGTTTTCATGTGGTTATGTTCTCTGAGCTGGATAGTTAATTTGAGAAGCTTCCGTCGCCCTACTAGGAAACATTTTCAGACGTCCATGGACGTCTTCCAAAAGAATGGATATTAACGCAATTTCATCAAAACACATATACCTCCAAGCCAACCTATCAAATAAAGACCCCCAAGGAAAGCACCCAGAAAATCGCCCTACCATGCTTAAAACACATCTCAGAAATCACTACAAGACCTTTCAAACCTTTAGGAATTGACGTCACACACAAACCAACAAAGTCACTTCACTCAATTCTCTGACAACCAAAAGACTCAACAGCGAAAGAAGATAAAACCAACACCATCTACAAAGTAAACTGTAACAACTGCGAAAACACTACATTCGCCAAAGTGGACGTCCCCTTCGTCTTCGTATCCGTGAACACAAGATAGCCGTCAGAAGACATCACATACACTCCCTCGTATCACTACATACAAGCAACCACGGACATCAATTCGACTGGGACAACGTTCAAATATTAGACAGAGGAAACACCAAAAATGCTAGAGAATTTTTAGAAGACTTCCTGGTATTCCAGTGAATTATCAATCAATAGACACATCGAGATAGGCAAAAATTACCAACCAATAAGAAGGAAACCTCACACACAAAGGGTCAAAGATCAAGTCAAGAAAACAATCGGTTCCAATCAGTTACAAGCAGCCTAGAGGGTGTGAAAACAAACAAAAACAACCTACCACATGCAAGGTCACCAGGAAAGATGACTGATAAACTCGTGGAGAAATCTAAAAGCTCACTTCAAATTGAAGTAGGCATTGAAGATGTTACCTAGTGGGGCGATGAAACCTTCCCGGATTAACTGTCCAGCTGCTCACGGAACACAACCACAAAAAGATCATCCACCTGAACCACAATTCTTCTCCATCCTGTATGAATTCCAGTATCTCAAGACTCCAATTTTAACTAGTCTTCAAATACTATACGAATTACTCACCTTGTAAGAGTGGAAGATTAGGCATATTCAGAATAAAAAATCAGCAAACTACACAAGTCCAATGTTTGGATCACTTTTGTATGAGATGGAAGCGAATGGAAAAAGCTCAGTATTTAACAGGATGTACCAGTAGTCACTTGAATTCCGTTAAATTATTTACCTCATCTGCGTCTATGATTTAAAAGTAGAATGCTTATCAGTCACGCAACTCGACGCACTTCCAAGCTTCACATGGTTTAATAGTTGATAATAAGCCGAGAGAAGAGGGAAGGTTGAACGCGACGCCAGGAACTCCACGTTATAAAATCAATACCACCGCTACTGAAACTTCAAAGTAGTCAGCCGAGTATAAAAACGGAAACGTGAAGGAATGGAAAAAACTTGAGTCAATTTATTGGGTAAAAACGCGGAGAAATAATCGTCAAGACTGTGTGCATGAATGCGAACAATCCTTTGTTAGATCAGTTAGGAATAAAACTACTTTATTGTGAACATTCCACACTACAAGCATTCCACTTTTCCGATTGGACGAGAATAGTCACGTACTAAGCAAGATGACCGAGATTTCACAAGCGAAACAATTAATCACTTTATAATAATGACTTTTTCGATTGCATCGATATAAATATATATTTCAAAGACTTCAGTGTAAAATTCTCTTCAACCTCAGATTAGAGAGGAAAAGAAATGTTCAGAAGAAGATACAGAATTCAATATATGCATCAAAAACATATTAGCAACTCAATGGAGATCTATGACATAATTATAAAACAGAGCAATATTCACTTCATTATAAATTGGTGATACGCGAAATTACTGTATATATCACTGCGTTTCTTTGCTAGTTTTGTTATGTGGCTATGAAGTCTCGATAACTCATACTATTACACATTCTTCAATTGTTTATCGCCACTATTCTTATTGTGACTTAATTCACAACATACCTCTCAAAAACGCTAAATACAAACCAAGAGACATCAGGAGATGTGCTGGCGCCAATAAGACGGTAGGTGTGAAACGAAAAAAACGTATTCGACTATGGAAGGAGAGGCTATCTTGCCAAACCACCAAAATAGGCAACCTTAGTCTATCGGAGGACAGGCGAACAATCATCCTCCGGAAAGAAAAATAATGTGAGGAGCAAATCGTGACGCTACGCATCACCATCGAACAGAGCACAAAATACAATCGACTCTCTACTTCAACTTCATCGACTTTGAAAAGACCTACCATAGAATCAACAGTGAAGCAATTCGGAAACTGCTTCAACACTATGCAGTGTCCCAAACAATTATAAACCTCATTCAAAAGTCATACGATAATCCACATAACAAGCGATTCACAGTAGAGCGAAGTGTAAACAAGAAAAAAGACAAGGCTGTTCAGTGTCCCTGCTGATGTTCCTGATTGTGGTGTACTGGACCATCCAACGGACTTTGGGGAGGACGAAAATGCATTGAGCCGAAACAAGACTTTAGAAGCTTCGAATTAAGTGTGTGACCTATGCTTCATGTCGCACAGACTCGAAGATCTTCGGGTGAAAACTGACAAATCATCAGCAAAGGCAGAAAACACAGAGCTTCGTGTGAACATGTAGAATCTCTACAACATAGAACGCCACGGTCATTCAGAGGAAGTGAGTGAGTATGGAATTCAGAAGAGTAAGTAGAATTTATCTTTATTATTTGCAAGGTCATCTTTCCCCATTGAACGATGTTGAATGATTAATGAATGCTCTCCTGTGTGATTGACTAAGTTTCTCCGCTTCACTTTTTTCAGCAGTGTGTTTTCGAAATAAAGCTTGAAGCTGCACAACTGCCTCAGATGGTAATTCGGACAACTACTTCGATAGAAGGGTCGGTTACTAAAGACATAGAGAAGAAAAGATACCCAATCAAAAACAACAAGCATCAATCAGTGTCAATGGGAAGAATTCAAAATAAGTCGTCCCCTACACTTCCCTGATCTGGGAGCGTCGTTTCAACTACAGGAGGTATGGATGAACATGTCAAATTCCACAAAGATAGGATAGACACCATAGATATCTGGTGTGCGTCAGTAGGGGAACGAACCTCGGACCATGTGCATGGTCGGCAAGAGTCCTAACACTAATCCTAAATCAGTGCTTCTATATGATTCAGAGACTTGGTGCGCCAGTCACAAAAAGCCTTTCCAACATCCGGGTGCACATTTTTATCACCAGCTGCCCACAACAGGTACTGAAGATCAAATGACTAGCAGGAAAGCATAAGCGACAAGAAGCTCTGACAGCTCAGTGAACCAACCTATTACTGAGCAAATATGTAGTATGGAACGAGACGGACATTCAAGTGGTATCACACCCCAGGCTGTTGAATGGAATCCGAATGAGAACTGACCAGTTGAGTGTCCTACAGTGATATGGAGGAGATCGTGTGAAGAAGAAATGAAGGCTTGTAGGGAGTCGACGGCCCGGTTAAAAATGACGGAAAACAATATAGTACAGTGGTGATGTGCTTCTGAAGCCCTATCTTCCACTTGGAACGTAAAGAACAAATAATAATATTGTAACCCATATCTTAACATCCTACTGAAAATTCACGGCTACTGGTTTACATTGAATAATTATTTGTAAATTTGGGTATACCAAATCGAAGTCTAGGAGGATCAAAGTGAAAATAACATTTTTAGCTTATATGTTTCCTTAAAAAATTTACCATGAGAGTCGCTGATCTTTTTATACCACTGTGTTGTGTAGGAAACTTGGCACTGTATTTCCACTCATATCTTTTAAGATAGAAAATATAGTGAAGATTACCTGTAGAAGCCTTTTTACTTCATGTGCATATGTGAGATTCTTGGAGCCGATAGTTGCCTCGGTGAAATGTTGTTTGGCCACTTCGACAGCTGTTGTAGCCCCGATAACGACCACGCAGCTTTTACCAGTTTGCTCTCGAATAACATCGCTTACCAGTTTAATTCTGTTTTCCTCGGGACACAGAATGAGACCCTACGTTTAAGAGAAAGTGGGAGCATTTTGCAAAGCATCATTTCTATGTAACCGTGAGAATACAAAGTATGCAAATAACTTTACGACTTCTACGAACAGACACACAAAGAAACATAACTGAACGGATATAAAAACAAAAAGGTATATTACATGCATTCAGAAGCTCACAGACTCTAATATTTTCGTTCGGTCTCAACATCGTCAGATCAAAAATGAGAATACATTCATTGTCTAAGATGGAGGTCTTTGGTCTAATTTGAGAAGTGACATAAGTTTTGACAGTAGAACATAGAATACGGTTTCAGTACTGTATATTTTCTTATGGTTTTCTACTAACACCAGCTCCCAATAAAACGTTAATAGAAATAGCAAGCAGCAATTATGACACCGCGACGAGACAGACAGTGTTTCAGAAATTGCCCAAGTTCGATAATTAGATAAGTAGACTGGTACAGCAGCACATTCATGAAACGTGATGTGACTTATCTTCAAAATATGGCAGTCACCAATACGATGGCATCAGAGTTATTCAATTCAATTAGTGTCTTTATACGTGCAGTTCAGATTATTACACGATATGTAGTCTTAGAAACACCTGACATAAGGGAATGAAAAGTCATAATGACTATGAAATCACTTTTTAAAAAGTAATGCCTTTCAAAATTGTTCTTAAATAAGGAATCAGTTAAAATTCCTTAACACAAGAATAATTGAACTTCGCATGCCGTTACAGCAAAGCAACACTTAAAAAGGTCACTCAATCATCCAACTCCACGCATTAAATTGAAGAAAGTAAACAAATCTAACAATCTATGGTTGCTAAAACTATTCGGCCTGTACCAAATATTTTAGTGAGCAGAACAAGAGAGAAATAAAAAGTGATTTTACCAAATTTTCCTTGTCCCTATGGATAACAGCCAGTACATAGGAAACTTCCAAGGAAGAGGTGAACAATGGTTGGTTGAACACTCACTACTAGGTATACTTTAATAGACACATTATCAACATAAGTATACAATCAAATTTAAAATCTTACGCACATAATACTTAAGATATAGATTCGATTTCACTGATTTACTATGACGGATCTGTCTGAGAGATAACTCAGTCTATTTCATCACCAACTTTACTGTTGCATATTGGAAATAGTAAGACTGACTAGTTACACACACTGAAAAAGTTAGTTTATCTGATGATAAGTCTGGGAGAATGTACCTGCCAGAATAGCTTTACAACCCTTTTGATGATATATTAGGAAACTACTCATGAATAGCATCACTTCGGTTTGGATGTTGTAAAACAAAAACAAAAAACACCTATCCATTATTCATCTCAGTTACAAATCTTCGCCTAATATATAAATATATGAATGTGCATGCCAATCAGATAGATACTACAGAGAATGAACAAATCCAAGCGCCAAGTACACTGGCTCTGGTTATATATGGATGGATGGCAACAAAAGTCTCTTCCTCCGATTAAACTTTCCAATGTCTCTTCTTCTTCTCCTCCTCATCCTCCTCAATAACAATGAAAACAAACAACTAACCAGTCGATTAAAACAGGAGATAATAAATCTACATTTTGGAATTGATAGTGTTCTCTGAGCTCCTTGGTTTAATTGCGGAGCTTTCATCGTCTTTATGGACTACATCTTCGGCGCAGTATATAGGATAAAGTGAAATGATTTCAATTTCTTCATGTGTCTCCCGGTAACCATCTTTAGATATTTATTGACCGTTTTCTATTGATTGGGATTTTAAACTTTCTGATCACCTGATTTACTTCTTATTAGTTGGTATATTTCATCTATATTAACGTGTTTATTAATTGCGTTTTCATTTGAGTACCAGGCTTCTAGGAATTCTCTGGCACATTTGGTGTTTCCTCTGTTTAAGATTTTGACATTATCCCAATCAAATTGATGTCCATGATCGTCTGAATGTATTGATACTAAAGAATTTATATCATGTCTTTTCATGGCTGATTTGTGTTCCTGGATTCTTATTCGAAGGGGACGCCCACTTTGGCCGATGTAATGTTTGTTACAGTTCACACAATTTATTTTGTAAATGGTGTTAATTTTATCTCCCTTTTCTATCGGATCTTTTGGTTTGCATAAGATAGAATTAAGCGATTCAGCTAGTTTATGTGCTACATCTATATCAAACGGTTTCATTATTCTAGCCGTTATTTCAGAGATGTTTCTGATATATGGTAGGATGAATTGCTTTTTGGTCTTTGGTGATGGTTCTTTGTTGGTGCTTTCATTCGATTTTAAACACTTTTTGATGAAATTTTTTGGATAACCATTCTTCTTGAACACCGTTTGTAAGTATCTTTCTTCCATTCTTTTCAACTCTGGTGTGCTACAATGTGTTTGAATTCTTCTAAACAATGTCTGCACACAGTTTCTTTTGTGAGTAATTGGATTGTTGCTAGTATAGTTGAGTATTTGATCTGTGTGCGTTGACTTTCTGTATACTTGTGTTTCTAAATTTCCTGTGTTGGTTCTCCTGATTAAGACATCTAAAAATGGGATTTTGTTATCTAACTCTTCTCCTCTTGTGAATTTGATGTCTTCAAATATGTTGTTTATTAATTTATGGGTATATTCTAAATCATTTCTCTTAATTACTACAAATGTATCATCAACGTAACGTACCCAGATTTTCGGTTTAATTATAGGTAGAGCTATTAATTTTAATCTTTGCATAACGGCTTCAGCTATTAATCCTGATATGGGCGATCCCATTGGTGCTCCCTTTATTTGCTCATATATTTGAGTATTAAATTGAAAGTATGTTGTAAGGCATAATTTTATAAGTTCTATCCAAGTTGAACATTGCGTTTTCATGTTTTCATCACTATAGAGTAATCGTTGCATAGTTTCTGTTGCTAGTTTTGGACTAATCGAAGTATATAATGCTGTGACATCAAAGGACACCATTATTTCATTGTCTTCTACCTGAATGTTTTTGATTTTCTCTAGAAATTGAATTGACGAATTGATAGAATGGTCGCATGATTCTGTTAGGTAATTTAACTTCCTGAAAAGTTCTCTAGATAGATTATATGTTGGTGTTCCTGGAAGCGAAACGATTGGTCGTAAGGGGATGTTCGGTTTGTGTAGTTTTGGTCTACCATAAAATCGAGGTAAAATGGGTCCGTTAGATCTCATTCGCCATTGATCTTGTTCTGTAATTTGTCCTGATTTCGTTAGTTTATTTAACGTTGTTCTGATTTTGTTATCGAATGTTTGTATAGGGTTTTTTGTCAACTGTTGGTATACATTATTATCTTTGAGTAAATCCTCTGCTTTCTTTATGCAGTCTTCTGTGTCCAGGATTACTGTTGTTCGTCCTTTATCAGCCGGTAGAATAACTATATCTTTTCTATTCTTTAGTTTCTTCAATGCATTTTGTTCTTCAGTGCCAAAGTGGGCGTCCCCTTCGAATAAGAATCCAGGAACACAAATCAGCCGTGAAAAGACATGATATAAATTCTTTAGTATCAATACATTCAGACGATCATGGACATCAATTTGATTGGGATAATGTCAAAATCTTAAACAGAGGAAACACCGGCGAAGTTAAACTTTCGACACCACTAACTACCAATCAGCGAATTATCCAATGAGATTCATGAACGATGTCGAATTATCCAATAAGGTTCACGAACGCAGTTCAATGTTGTATAGCGCTTGATTCATTTCTAATGCGTGACCTTACAAAGCTATTGTTGCAATTCGAGGAGGTTAGCGTTTTCCAGTGTTCCCTGGATTTGAGTTGCGACGGAAAGAGCGAATTTGTTTGTGTGGTGGTATCGTGACTTTACAAAGCTATACCAAATCAACTGATGGGTTTGTTCATCGTTGTGCTATATATTTGAAGCCTACTAACGCTAGAGAGAGTAAGCTGATAATTGTAATATTTCGTAGGAACTTTTTTCGCTAGGTCGCTTCTCTCCCTAAGGATAGCAGATAGAAAAGCAGGTGACTCTAAAGAATAGCAGTCCAAACCGAAACTACCTTTTAACGCAAAAATGACCTTGACAGGGACAACTTCGGCCAATGAGAAGGCTCAAAAAGAAAGGCGCATAATTGTAAAAAACGGTTTATATAGAAGTAATGCAATCATAATAAACAGTTACAAAGAATGGCGTTCGCGTATATGTTCCAAAAAACCTCCCAGTTTCTCATGGGAGTCTTCATAGACATATGAAACCAGTTTCGGTACATAAATTCATCCAGGTAACTGTGAACCATGGGATTTCTCGATCCATTAACTGCTCTTATACGTCTTTCTAGACGACTCCAAAATCTTTCACTGGAACTGGTGTGGGCTCCATCCAAAGGATTCCAGAAACCGTCCGTATGGTTAACAACATGATGAATGTACCCATGATTCGATAATTGACGGTATCCGCTCCATTCATCCGTATGAATGGTCGTCCCCGGCAACACCAAACGCTTATTAATAGGCACTAATACTGCTGCACTGCGATTGGGAATCGCTTCCATATACCCTTTGCGCAGTGTCGTGTCGTAGATACCCAGTATCCACTGCTGGTTTGCTTGTAATCTCCGGCGGTTGTATTTCCTTTTTATAAGTACAGTCTCATCAATATGGACTATGCTGCCGACTCCTCCGAGAACTTGAGTCAGGGTGTTCATTTTCCAGGAGGAAACACCTCTGCAGTAGTTGTACCATTGCACTGCTGACACCTCTGAATTTTCTGTTTCATAAGCTGTAGCTGTGACTGCTCTTTTCAGGACCCAGAAGTTACAGATCATCAAAATTTTCGCCAAAGGTAGTTTAGACCTTGAGAGAAAAGTTCCTAAGGGATCTGTAAACGAAAAAACAACGACAAACCATCTCGAACCGATTTCCTCCTTCGGCACTCAATACATCTGTATACAAAGCCATCAATGGCCTCTGCTTATATTTGTATATGCATAACTCCTCCGCACTGGCAAATTTTCGACAAGGCTATGAGTCCGTTATCCAAACAGTAATCGAAAACATCCATGCTTACTTCCGAAAATGATAGTCAGGTGATTCCTTGCGCAAGGTCACTTTTTTGTTCGAAGGTCATTTCGCTTTGGGCCGCTATCCTTTAGAGTCACCGAAAAGCAACTTCTCTTATACCTATTGTTACCAGACTTGTTAAGCGGGCGTCAATTGTACACACCGACGAGTGGAAAGGCTACAATTCACTGTCATCTCTGGGATATATTCATCATAGAGTCAACCATTCAAGTGATTTTGTGGATCCCGTTACGAGGACACATACAAATTCTATTGAAAGATTTTGGGGCAGGTTGAAAAATAGGATAAGGGCTATAAATGGATCTCATTTATGGTCATTTGGATGAATATTTGTACAGGATATGGTGTAACTTCTCCATTGACAGTCCCATGCTAAACTGGGAGATTTTTCCCTCACATGTTCGAGAAAGATATCCCATGTAACTTTTTTATTCTCTATTTTATGCTTTTTTCTACAAATATACATTTCCATTCATCATATATGCCTCTTTAATGTGACTGGCCCGTTCAAGGTCGTTTGCTGATTGGTTGTTAGTGTTGTCGAAAGTTTAACTTTGCCTAAACACCAAATGGGACAGAGAATTCCTAGAAGCCTGGTACTCAAATGAAAACGCAATTAATAAACACGTTAATATAGATGAAATATACCAACTAATAAGAAGTAAATCAGGTGATCAGAAAGTTTAAAATCCCAATCAATAGAAAACGGTCAATAAATATCTAAAGATGGTTACCGGGAGACACATGAAGAAATTGAAATCATTTCACTTTATCCTATATACTGCGCCGAAGATGTAGTCCATAAAGACGATGAAAGCTCCGCAATTAAACCAAGGAGCTCAGAGAACACTATCAATTCAAAATCACCCACCTAAGTAACAAATATTTTCTATTATTTCAAAATCTACATTTTCTTCATTTTTTTATAATGCTCAAAATTTTCAACTTTTCTCTCTCCAACCCCGTCGCCGTCGCCGTCGCCCGCTCCTCCTCTTGCCCACCTTAACAAACACATATACATGCATACATACATACTTTCCGTCCTAATCATTTATCCCCAAGGCTAGGCAGCAAAAGTTAGTTACAGTTCAATTGGAATGAATGATATATTCCATAATTCCTCTTCCTAATAGTACATACACAATTAACTTAATTTTTGACTTTGTAACATTCTGTATTCGAATTCAATCAGTACAACAACACAATCTGTACAACTACAATAAGGGCAATTTTTCTAGTGTCTGTCTTAAACCAACTGAAAAATTATGTTTTTTGTTTAAAAAAAGAGATTCTATTGCAAATTATTCCTACTTTTTTACATATATTTCATCGATTGAAGTTTGAATGTGAATATTTCCCTAAGGTTAAATTGGTGTCTTGTCCACCATTCATCACAGATTCATCCGCCCGAGGAGGAGGTACACATTATTCTACAGTTTCTAACAGCAAATTTACGCATACCTGGAATTCGGAAATAATTTCAGTTATTCAATTGTGGTGGTGATTGACAGTTGTCATTCATTAATAATAGGTGACTGTAACAGTGAAGAGATATCATCTTTAATCGAAGAGGCATTTATCTGTCCTCTGTTTCGCACTAGCAGCTGTTCACCAATTGCCCTTGTGGTTGGTATCCATCAATTAATTGATGAACATTTATCAATTTAACATTGGATTTCCATGGGGGATTGTGACGGCGAATGGGAGGTAAGGTAACTATTTTATCGAGATGATCATGGAGAAGGAAATCATTGTTATACTTTGATTTGAAATGATTCTTCGTATCCTTTCTGTTTTTCTTGGAGTATTCCTGACATTTTTCGAAGTTTCTATCGGAGTCACCTGGCGGTTTTCCTCCAGGTTTTCTTTATCTTCTTCGTCAAAGCTCACGCTGGTATTACACGCCTTTTTCTGATTCCGGCTCTTCCATCAAAACTCATACTGATTTGTGAAGCCCGTTTAAGCTGAACTTGGTTGAGAAATGTCTGTTGCAATATCAGAAGCTTAGTTGTTTACGAATTCCAGCTAACGTGAGTATCCCGCTTTTACATCCAAATATGGCTGGGTAACACAACACTTTCTATTTAGGTAGAGTTCGCTGAGTCACTACTAGTCACTGGTCAAGATCCGTTAATTTCCAGTCTTCTGGATATATGCATTTAGAACATTGTTCTGGTTACTTATTCATTAGGTCGCCCCTTTAGGCGCGTATGAACATTGCACGGGACGATTGGATATGCGCCAAGAGGTAACAGGTTTGTTTTCACATCCACTTTGATCCCTGATTCTAATTTTACGTTTGATGACCAGTGACTAGTAGTGACTCAGCGAACTCTACCTAAATAGAAAGTGTTGTGTTACCCAGCCATATTTGGATGTAAAAGCGGGATACTCACGTTAGCTGGAATTCGTAAACAACTAAGCTTCTGATATTGCAACAGACATTTCTCAACCAAGTTCAGCTTACACAGGCTCCACAAATCAGCATGAATTTTGATGGAAAACCTGGAATCAGAAAAAGGCGTGTAATACCAGCGTGAGCTTTGACGAAGAAGATAAAGAAAACCTGGAGGAAAACCGCCAGGTGACTCCGATAGAAACTTCGAAAAATGTCAGGAATACTCCAAGAAAAACAGAAAGGATACGAAGAATCATTTCAAATCAAAGTATAACAATGATTTCCTTCTCCATGATCATCTCGATAAAATAGTTACCTTACCTCCCATTCGCCGTCACAATCCCCCATGGAAATCCAATGTTAAATTGATAAATGTTCATCAATTAATTGATGGATACCAACCACAAGGGCAATTGGTGAACAGCTGCTAGTGCGAAACAGAGGACAGATAAATGCCTCTTCGATTAAAGATGATATCTCTTCACTGTTACAGTCACCTATTATTAATGAATGACAACTGTCAATCACCACCACAATTGAATAACTGAAATTATTTCCGAATTCCAGGTATGCGTAAATTTGCTGTTAGAAACTGTAGAATAATGTGTACCTCCTCCTCGGGCGGATGAATCTGTGATGAATGGTGGACAAGACACCAATTTAACCTTAGGGAAATATTCACATTCAAACTTCAATCGATGAAATATATGTAAAAAAGTAGGAATAATTTGCAATAGAATCTCTTTTTTTAAACAAAAAACATAATTTTTCAGTTGGTTTAAGACAGACACTAGAAAAATTGCCCTTATTGTAGTTGTACAGATTGTGTTGTTGTACTGATTGAATTCGAATACAGAATGTTACAAAGTCAAAAATTAAGTTAATTGTGTATGTACTATTAGGAAGAGGAATTATGGAATATATCATTCATTCCAATTGAACTGTAACTAACTTTTGCTGCCTAGCCTTGGGGATAAATGATTAGGACGGAAAGTATGTATGTATGCATGTATATGTGTTTGTTAAGGTGGGCAAGAGGAGGAGCGGGCGACGGCGACGGCGACGGGGTTGGAGAGAGAAAAGTTGAAAATTTTGAGCATTATAAAAAAATGAAGAAAATGTAGATTTATCATCTCCTTTTTTAATCGACTGGTTAGTTGTTTGTTTTCATTGTTATTGAGGAGGAGAAGAGACATTGGAAAGTTTAATCGGAGGAAGAGACTTTTGTTGCCATCCATCCATATATAACCAGAGCCAGTGTACTTGGCGCTTGAATTTGTTCATTCTCTGTAGTATCTATCTGATTGGCATGCACATTCATATATATATTTATATATATATAAGCCTCTTGCGCGCTTTTCGACTAATACGCTACATTTTGCTCATAAATAAAATCTCTTATTACTCTAAAATTTTATGCAAAGAGTTTGCGGAAATTATCACAATTATTAACCTTTCGAACACTGAATCCAAAAAATACAATCTTATTGACAGATAATACACATAACTCACTGTTTGGATTTGTGGAATTTTTAAACATAAACACATCTATAATTGTATATATTGTTGGATTTATATGTTCAAGTTGCTCCAAGTCAGTGAGTTTATGGTTAAGATATCATTTTAGTTAAATGTACTGAACTATATTGCATGTTGTCTTATTGTATAGTTGTCGTCGCTTTTTGCCCTTTTTTCTGTGAACTGTTTCCTTTGTTGATGTTGTTCTCATTGTTTGTCCGTTATTTTCTGATTTTGAGGGGAGCAACCCAAAAAGTTGCTTCTCTCTAAACTTTTACTTAATGTAATCATTCTTTTCTCAGGCGTGAGGCTAGCAACCCCACCCTGTAAACAAAAATTGCTAAAGAAACTTCAGTATGTTGAACCTCCTTGCACCAAAAGAAAAAGTCTGTGTAGGAACATGGAACGTCCGAACTATGTACGAGACTGGAAAGCTGCCCAGATCGCCAACGAGATGAAAAGATACGGAATACAAGTGCTGGGAATATGTGAGAGCAGATGGAATGGGAGTGGACTCACCAAATTGTCAACAGGTGAGTCAGTGATCTACTCCGGTCACCCAGAAGATAACCACACGCACACCGAGGGCGTGGCTATCATGATGTCACCAACGGCAACGAAAGCCCTGATACAATGGGAGGCGATTTCGTCCAGGATAATGACCGCCAGGTTCAACTCCAAAGGAAGGAAAGTGTCAATCATACAATGTTATGCACCCACAAACAACGCAGACCTCGAGAAGAAAGAAGAATTCTACAGGCAACTACAGGCAACAATGGACAATACTCCAGCTGGCGACATGAAAATACTAATGGGAGACATGAACGCCAAACTGGGACCAGACAATACGGGAAGGGAACTCATCATGGGTAGAGAAGCTCTAGGAGAAATGAATGAAAACGGAGAACTCTTCGCCGACTTCTGCGCCTTCAACGAACTGGTGATTGGTGGCAGTGTATACAAGCACAAAGATATCCACAAGGCTACATGGGTGTCACCAGACGGGCAAACCAAAAACCAAATCGACTTCATCTCAATCTCAAGGAAGTGGAGGCGCAGCCTACTGGACACAAAAGCAAGAAGAGGAGCAGACGTTGGCTCAGACCACTATCTCGTACAAGGGACAATCCAAATCAAATTAAAAGCTTTCAGGGAATCAGGAGCTGCAGATAGACCACAAGCCAAGTTCAACACTCAAAAGCTGAAGGACCAGGCTACAAAGGACATCTTCATTGCAAGCATAAAGGACAAAGCCGAGACACAAATCAACACTAGCGAAGAGGTCGGCGTTGAAAAGCACTGGAACAACTTGAAAACGGTGTGGAGCCAAACCTGCATAGAAATTCTAGGCAGAAAAAAGAGACAGGACAAACAGTGGCTCACTACGGACACTTGGAAACTAATAGAAGAGAGAAGGACAGTGAAGCAAAAGATTATCCAGTGCACGGACGAGCAACAAAAACAGGAGCTGAATGCAAGCTACAATACACTGAACAAAAGAGTGAAGAAAAGTGCCAGGGAAGACAAAAGAAAATATTATGAAACCATGGCAAACGAAGCAGAACAAGCTGCAGGCAAAGGAGACCTCGCCACACTCTACCAAACAACTAGGAACCTTTCGGGCAAACGTTCGACACAGATTAAGCCAATAAAGGACGACAATGGAAAGTCAATCACCAAAGAGGTGGAACAGAGAAAGCACTGGGTTGAACACTTCAAAAGACTTCTAAATCGTCCGCCACCTACAACACGTCCAGCAATACCAACAACGGAAGCAGAACTACCAGTGAACACTGACCCCCCGACGAAATCAGAAGTCCTGAATGCAATCAAGATGCTTAAAGCTGGGAAAACACCGGGACCAGATGGAATCCCAGCAGAGGCTTTGAAAATAGACCCAGAGACAACAGCGGACTTGATGACACCACTGCTGGAGAAGGTGTGGAAAGAGGGCAAAGTACCCGAGGATTGGAAGAACAGTTACTTATTCAAACTTCCAAAGAAAGGAGACTTAAGTCAATGTAAAAACTGGCGTGGAATTATGCTTCTGTCCATTCCAAGCAAGATACTAAGTTGCATCATCCTGGAGAGAATCAAACAAGCCCTAGATGAAAAGCTTCGTCCGGAACAGGCTGGATTCAGGAGAAACAAATCATGTATTGATCAAATCGCCACTCTACGGATCATCATTGAACAAAGCTTGGAATGGCAGTCACCTCTCCACCTCAACTTCATCGACTTTGAAAAGGCCTTCGACAGCGTCGATCGAGAGGTCATTTGGAAACTACTTCGCTACTACGGGGTCCCATCGACAATTATACACCTCATCCAACAGTTATACGACAATGCTGCATGCCAAGTAATCCACAACGGGAAACTTACGGAAGCCTTCGAAGTGAGGACGGGAGTGAGGCAAGGCTGTCTACTATCACCAATGATCTTCCTGATTGCAATTGATTGGATAATGCGACAGACAACGGCAACCAACGAGGGAACAGGCATAAAATGGACCGACACAAAAGACTTGGAGGATCTGGATTTCGCCGATGATATATGTCTGATTTCCCATAAACTGGAAGATATGCAAGTGAAAAGTAACAAGTTGGCAGAAGAAGCATCAAAGATAGGACTTCACGTGAACATAGATAAAACAGAGATAATGAAGATTCCTAGCCAACATCAACAACACCAACAGACCACAATAAGCATAAATGGGAAGAACCTGAAAGAAACAACCTCCTTCACCTACCTGGGAAGCATCGTCTCAACTACAGGCGGAACTGACGAGGACATCAAAGCCAGAATCGGAAAAGCAAGACAAGCTTTCATTACTCTCAAATCTGTGTGGAGGTCAACAGCAATCAGCATCAAAAATAAGATCCGGATTTTCAACTCCAATGTGAAGTCAGTGCTACTATACGGATCAGAGACTTGGCGAGTCATAAAGAGCATCTCAAACAAACTTCAAACCTTCATTAACAACTGCCTCCGCTCAATACTCAAGATCAGATGGCCAGAAAAGATCAGCAACAGGGATCTCTGGGAGCGAACCAATCAGGAACCGATTGTGAAACAAATAGGCAGAAAGAAATGGAGATGGATTGGCCATACGCTGAGGAAACCATCAAGTGACATCACTAGACAAGCCCTCGAGTGAAACCCGAAAGGGAGGCGGCGAGTTGGTCGTCCAAGGGTGACTTGGAGGAGGTCATGCGAGGAGGAGATGAAAGCATGTGGACAGACCTGGAGCAGCGTGAAAAAGTTGTCAGAAAACCGAAGTCAATGGAGGTGCGCAGCTGAAGCCCTATGTTCCTCTAGGAACTAAAGGATATAATAATAATATAATAATATAATAATATATATATATATATATATATATATATATTTATATATTAGGCGAAGATTTGTAACTGAGATGAACAATGGATAGGTGTTTTTTGTTTTGTTTTACAACATCCAAATCGAAGTGATGCTATTCATGAGTAGTTTCCTAATATATCATCAAAAGGGTTGTAAAGCTATTCTGGCAGGTACATTCTCCCAGACTTATCATCAGATAAACTAACTTTTTCAGTGTGTGTAACTAGTCAGTCTTACTATTTCCAATATGCAACAGTAAAGTTGGTGATGAAATAGACTGAGTTATCTCTCAGACAGATCCGTCATAGTAAATCAGTGAAATCGAATCCATATCTTAAGTATTATGTGCGTAAGATTTTAAATTTAACCTTTCCAGGTTACTAGCTTGCTAGTTTTCTAGCCGGTCCCAAGCCCGGATGAAGACGGAGGGTTGGGGCGTGGTGCTAGCAACTCCACCCCTGTAAAACAACCAAATCGCTACAGAAACTTCAACGAATTAATATATTAAAAATCCTAAAAACATAAACAATAGCCTTATTTTTCGCTGGAATCGGGGAAGTGAAATCGCACAGCCTGGTGAAAGCTAGCCTTCGGGAAGCCGCCAGTCAGCCCATGTGCCTTCTTTCGGTGAAAGCAAAAGTAAGGATGGGTACCTGGAATGTTCGTACAATGTACGAAGCCAGCTGGAAAGGCTTCCCAGATAGCCGCTGAAATGAGAAGGTACAGAATAGAAGTGTTGGGAGTCAGCGAAAGCAGACAGAACGGAACTGGAAGGTGCCAACTACCCAACTGGAGAGACAATAATCTATTCCAGACACCCAGAGGACAACCACGAGCACACCGAGGGAGTGGCCATCATGATGTCACCAACAGCAGCCAAAGCTCTCATGCAGTGGGAACCAATCTCCTCCAGGATAATGACAGCCAGGTTCAACTCAAAAGGAAGGAAGAAAAGTTACAGTCATTCAATGTCAATGCTATGCGCCTACAAACGTCTCTGCGTCGGTGGCACAGTGGTTAGGACTCTCGCCGACCATGCACATGGTCCGGGGTTCGAGCCCACGCCGACGCACACTTGATATCTATGGTCGGCCTGAGAATTTTGGGCTACCGATATCCACGCTGAAAATTCCACACTTGTACCAAAAATACGGTGTGGAATCAAGCTGTAATCAAAAATAAAAATAAAAAAAAGAACAAGAGAAGAAGGAGGCGTTCTACAGACAACTACAAACAGTAATGGACAACGTCCCAAATCGCGATATCAAAATCCTCATGGGCGACATGAATGCGAAGCTGGGAGGAGACAACACAGGAAGAGAGCTCACCATGGGTCGAGAGGCCCTCGGTGAGATGAACGACAATGGTGGACTCTTCTCAGACTTCTGCGCCTTCAATGATTTGGTGATTGGTGGCAGTGTGTGTTCAAACACAAGGATATACACAAGACGACATGGATTTCACCAGATGGAAACACCAAAAACCAAATAGACTTCATCTCAATTTCAAGAAAGTGGAGACGGAGCCTACTGGACACAAGGTCGAGGAGAGGAGCAGATGTGGGTTCAGACCACTATCTAGTACAACAAGGGACTTTCAAGGTGAAACTAAAAGTCTCGAGGATAGCTGGGGATAGGCCACAATGCAAGTTCCACACTCAACTACTCAAGGACACAACCACAAAAGACACTTTCACTGCAACTGTCAGAGCAAAGCAGGAAACACTACGCGACATCACTGAAGAATCATGCCTGGAGGAACATTGGAAGTCTCTGAAGGCCATTTCTCAACGAAACGTGTTCAACGGTTCTAGGAAGAAAGAAGAGACAAGACAAGGAATGGCTCTCAACGGACACTTGGAAACTAATAGAAGAGAAGAGAATGGTGAAAGAGAAAATGATTCAATGCAAGGACGGACAAGAGAAGGAGACGCTGAGCTCAACTTACACAGCACTGGACAGAGAAGTGAAGAAGAGTGCTAGGAAGGACAAAACACGATTCTACGACAACCTGACCACTGAAGCTGAGAAGGCAGCAGCCAAAAGGGACCTGAGGACATTATATCAGATAACCAAATCTCTATCCGGGAAGAGATCAACACAAGCGAAACCTATGAAAGACAGCCAAGGGAACCCAATTACCAAGGAAGAAAAAGAGAATAAACAATGGGCGGATCACTTCAAAGGACTCTTGAACCGACCATCACCTGCAACCCGTCCAGAAATGCCAACAACAGCGCTCACACAGCTCCCAGTTCACACCAATCCTCCAACGAGAGCTGAAGTCTTGAATGCAATCAAGACTCTGAAAGCTGGAAAAGCAGCTGGACCAGATGGAATACCCCCTGAAGCACTAAAAGTGGACCCAGAGATTACAGCAGACATGCTGACTCTCCACCATTATTGCAAAATGTCTGGAAGGAGGGAAATGTGCCTACAGACTGGAGGAAAGGTTACCTCGTGAAACTACCAAAGAAGGGAGACTTAGGCCTCACTCTGCAAGAACTCGCGAGGAATCATGCTCCTGTCGACGCCGAGTAAAATCCTGAGTCACATCATCCTGGAGGGAGAATAAAAGACACACTGGATACAGAACTCCGACCAGAACAAGCTGGATTCAGGAAAGGCAAATCATGTACTGAACAAATTGCAACTCTACGCATCATCATCACAGAACAAAGCATGGAATGGCCATCAATCAAACCTATACCTCAACTTTATAGACTTTGAGAAGAAGGCCTTCGACAGCGTAGCGTTGACCGCGAAGTAACTTGGAAACTACTCGAGCACTACGGCGTACCCCCAAATACTCATCAACCTTATTCAACAGCTGTACGACAACGGCGGCACATGTCAAGTCATCCACAACGGAAAACTCAGCGAGGCGTTTTGAATAAACAGAGGAGTCAGACAAGGGTGATTATTATCACCAATGATTGATATTCACAATTGTCGTGGACTGGATTATGCACCAGACAGTGGGAAACGAGAAGACAGGAATATCCTGGACCGACGCGAAGAACCTAGAAGACCTGGACTTCGCGCGTGGATGATTTATGTTTGATGTCACATACACACACACACACACACAAAATCGAAGACTTACAAGCGAGCGAAAACCGATAAACTCGTCGAAGAAGCAGCCGGCGAAGACAGGACTCCAAGTGAACATAGACAAGACGGAGGTTATGAAAATAACCAACCAACAACAACAACAACAGCAGCAGCAACATCTAACGTCAATCACCATCAACGGGAGACATTTGAAAGAGGTCACTACTTCATTCACTTATCTAGGGAGCATTGTCTCAACTACAGACAGTCGGAACGGAAGAGGATGTCAAATCGAGCGAGAATCGGGAAGGCAAGAAACACATTCACCAACCTGAAATCAATCTGGAAATCTTCGTCACTCAGCCAGCATCAACAACAAAATTCCGTTGGATTTTCAATACAAATGTCAAATCAGTCAGTTCTTCTATACGGATCAGAAACTTGGTTTCACAAAGAATATTTCCAACAGCCTGTTGCAGACAAGACCTTTATTAACAACTATCTTCGCCCGCTCTATACTCAAGATCAGATGGCCACAGGCCGGAAAGAATCACCAACAAGAAACTATGGGAAGAAAGAAATAAAACAAGAACCAATCGCCCACCAACAGCAAATATGCAGGAGAAAGTGGACATGGATCGGACACTCGTTGAGGCTGGAGGCCGCTGGGTGACATCGCGCGTCAAGCCATTGCTCGAGTGGAACCAGGCCGAAAGGGAAGCACGCGGCGAGTGGGACGTCAGTGCAAGGGTGACATGGAGGAGATCGTGTCAAGAGGAATTGAAAGAGTACGGACTAACATGGATGCAGGTGAAAAGTACAGCAGAAGACAGAAGCAAACGGAGACGTGCAGTTGAAGCCCTATGTTCCACAAGGAACCCAAGGGACCAATAATAATCATAATAATAATAATCTTTCAGACAGATGCGTCATAGTAAATCAGTGAAATCGAATCCATATCTTAAGTGTTATGTGCGTAGGATTTTAAATTTGATTGTAGAGTTATGTTGATAATGTGTCTATTAAAGTATACCTAGTAGTGAGTGTTCAACCAACCATTTTTCACCTCTTCCTTGGAAGTTTTCTATGTACTGGCTGGCTGTTATCTATACGGACAATAAAATTAGTGAAGTAACGCTTCATTTCTAAGCCGAATACAGTGGGAACCTTCAGTGAAGTGTTCATACCAATATAAAATATATATAGAAAGAGAGAAATAAAAAGTGATTTTACCAATTTTCCTTGTCCCTATAGATAACAGCCAGCCAGTACATAGGAAACTACCAAGGAAGAGGTGAACAATGGTTGGTTGAACACTCACTACTAGGTATACTTTAATAGACACATTATCAACATAACTCTACAATCAAATTTAAAATCTTACGCACATAATACTTAAGATATGGATTCGATTTCACTGATTTACTATGACGGATCTGTCTGAGAGATAACTCAGTCTATTTCATCACCAACTTTACTGTTGCATATTGGAAATAGTAAGACTGACTAGTTACACACACTGAAAAAGTTAGTTTATCTGATGATAAGTCTGGGAGAATGTACCTGCCAGAATAGCATTTAGAAGAATCCATAGTTTTCCCCGTCGCCAATTTTCTGTTATGTACTGCTGAGTGGTTAATAGTCCTGACGCGGAAAGAGGAAAATCAGAAGACCACCTCGTTCACGATGGGACTTGTATTTTCCAAACAAAGAGATAAAATGACTGCCACACAGGTGTGAAAGCGAAAGGGTACGTAGTGTACGAAATGTGTGAACAAGTCTGTATAAAAGTGTCCAAAACAAGAGTATATATGAAATGACTAATATACATCATGATGATTTCCTGTAACGAATCAACCAAACCCCTATAAACCAACACTTGGAGGTCATACATTGTTTATCTAGTCAACGGACAGACAAAGCATATTGTGGGTTATGATGGAATATCAATCAATACACACATAGCAAAATATATCAGAATGTCAAAACCAAAACACACGTCCTATGACTATATATCACCTCCCCTTTTGAGAAGATTGATGATTAGTAGCGTGTTTTCTTGGGGGTTTATCTGGAACCATTGAGTTTGTTGTCGACGTCTGTCGCTTCGTCTGCCTGTTGGGTTTACGGCTTCTGCTTTGTTCGGAATTGTCTGACATTTTATGCTTCTTGACTGCATTGCATAGAGAATTTAGTGGGACATCAGCCAGATGCAAACGGTCGAACCAATCAAGTCCCAAAAGATTTAAATCACTCTGGGTGACATAACAAATTCCTGTGAATTTGATATTGAGGAAAGAAACAGAACATTGGAGTTCACCAATCAGTTTGAGGTGCCCACCACAGGCGCTGACAAGAGTCTGAGAAGTGTTTGTGATAGGTGGTCTGCCAATATTATTCCAAAGTTTCTCTGAAATAACCGTAATGTCGGAGGCAGTATCTAACTGTAGTCGAGTATCGTGACCACTCATCTGAAGATCAATATATCTCCGCATACCTGGTGTTGTGACTTGACACGTTGCGAGTAGACCCATTGATTTCTTTGAAGGTTTAGGACCAACAGTTGATCGAGCTTTCGTTGGATTATGATATTTGCGTGACTGAAAAAATCCATTTTTATGACCGATGACTTTGCACTTGCTGCAAAGATTATTTTTGTATGGACATGACTTTACAAAGTGCCACGCACCACAATTCCAGAATGGTGATAGTGGGGTCTTCTTTGCAGTAATTTGAGAGGTTGGACGAGTGTGTGTAGGCTTACGTGGAAAATTAGGAGAAGGTGGGTCAGGACTGGATGATGAAGAGAGATTTTGGCTCTTTCGTAATGCACGAATGTCAGAGCTTCTTGAAGTTGTTGATTCGACCAGGTGCGAGTCTTTCTGTAAATTAATGAGTCATTGATATTCATCAGCTATATCATGTAGAGTTAACTTGGGATTTTGCTCTAGCTGATTGAGCAGTCGTGTTCGAATATCTGTGAAACGAGGAGACTGAAGACTGCATATGAGAATCAAGGCTTTGAATTGATCATCTGTTAAGGATCTGAGTCGAAATCTCTCACATTCTCGGTTGACTGTGCCAACATTAGTAAGAAAATCATCATTTTCATTCATTGTCAGCTTGAGGCAACGATAACGTATGCTGAATAATGAGGAGTGGTCTCCAAAATGTTCACTCAGTAGCTTTATTGTGTCATCAAAACACTTGTCACATGGTTTTTGGGGTAAAATTAGGTTGCAGTACCTTTCATATTCTGCAGGACCCAATTCACGTAATAATAATCGTACCTTCCAAGCATCGTCTTGCGAGGCGAGATCAACTGTGAATAAATCCTCATAGCGTTGATACCATGTGTCAAAAGTGACATTAGCATCTGCATCATAATTAAATTGTGTAATACTATTCACAATTCCGTCGACAGATGGTGGCATGGTATGATTCGGATTGCTTGAAGATGAAACTGAACCAGTCTGTTGGTTGATGAGCATTTCCATTAATTTCATTTGTCGCTCAAATAGTAATTCCAATTTAGAAGAATCCATAGTTTTCCCCGTCGCCAATTTTCTGTTATGTACTGCTGAGTGGTTAATAGTCCTGACGCGGAAAGAGGAAAATCAGAAGACCACCTCGTTCACGATGGGACTTGTATTTTCCAAACAAAGAGATAAAATGACTGTCACACAGGTGTGAAAGCGAAAGGGTACGTAGTGTACGAAATGTGTGAACAAGTCTGTATAAAAGTGTCCAAAACAAGAGTATATATGAAATGACTAATATACATCATGATGATTTCCTGTAACGAATCAACCAAACCCCTATAAACCAACACTTGGAGGTCATACATTGTTTATCTAGTCAACGGACAGACAAAGCATATTGTGGGTTATGATGGAATATCAATCAATACACACATAGCAAAATATATCAGAATGTCAAAACCAAAACACACGTCCTATGACTATATATCACCTCCCCTTTTGAGAAGATTGATGATTAGTAGCGTGTTTTCTTGGGGGTTTATCTGGAACCATTGAGTTTGTTGTCGACGTCTGTCGCTTCGTCTGCCTGTTGGGTTTACGGCTTCTGCTTTGTTCGGAATTGTCTGACATTTTATGCTTCTTGACTGCATTGCATAGAGAATTTAGTGGGACATCAGCCAGATGCAAACGGTCGAACCAATCAAGTCCCAAAAGATTTAAATCACTCTGGGTGACATAACAAATTCCTGTGAATTTGATATTGAGGAAAGAAACAGAACATTGGAGTTCACCAATCAGTTTGAGGTGCCCACCACAGGCGCTGACAAGAGTCTGAGAAGTGTTTGTGATAGGTGGTCTGCCAATATTATTCCAAAGTTTCTCTGAAATAACCGTAATGTCGGAGGCAGTATCTAACTGTAGTCGAGTATCGTGACCACTCATCTGAAGATCAATATATCTCCGCATACCTGGTGTTGTGACTTGACACGTTGCGAGTAGACCCATTGATTTCTTTGAAGGTTTAGGACCAACAGTTGATCGAGCTTTCGTTGGATTATGATATTTGCGTGACTGAAAAAATCCATTTTTATGACCGATGACTTTGCACTTGCTGCAAAGATTATTTTTGTATGGACATGACTTTACAAAGTGCCACGCACCACAATTCCAGAATGGTGATAGTGGGGTCTTCTTTGCAGTAATTTGAGAGGTTGGACGAGTGTGTGTAGGCTTACGTGGAAAATTAGGAGAAGGTGGGTCAGGACTGGATGATGAAGAGAGATTTTGGCTCTTTCGTAATGCACGAATGTCAGAGCTTCTTGAAGTTGTTGATTCGACCAGGTGCGAGTCTTTCTGTAAATTAATGAGTCATTGATATTCATCAGCTATATCATGTAGAGTTAACTTGGGATTTTGCTCTAGCTGATTGAGCAGTCGTGTTCGAATATCTGTGAAACGAGGAGACTGAAGACTGCATATGAGAATCAAGGCTTTGAATTGATCATCTGTTAAGGATCTGAGTCGAAATCTCTCACATTCTCGGTTGACTGTGCCAACATTAGTAAGAAAATCATCATTTTCATTCATTGTCAGCTTGAGGCAACGATAACGTATGCTGAATAATGAGGAGTGGTCTCCAAAATGTTCACTCAGTAGCTTTATTGTGTCATCAAAACACTTGTCACATGGTTTTTGGGGTAAAATTAGGTTGCAGTACCTTTCATATTCTGCAGGACCCAATTCACGTAATAATAATCGTACCTTCCAAGCATCGTCTTGCGAGGCGAGATCAACTGTGAATAAATCCTCATAGCGTTGATACCATGTGTCAAAAGTGACATTAGCATCTGCATCATAATTAAATTGTGTAATACTATTCACAATTCCGTCGACAGATGGTGGCATGGTATGATTCGGATTGCTTGAAGATGAAACTGAACCAGTCTGTTGGTTGATGAGCATTTCCATTAATTTCATTTGTCGCTCAAATAGTAATTCCAATTTAGAAGAATCCATAGTTTTCCCCGTCGCCAATTTTCTGTTATGTACTGCTGAGTGGTTAATAGTCCTGACGCGGAAAGAGGAAAATCAGAAGACCACCTCGTTCACGATGGGACTTGTATTTTCCAAACAAAGAGATAAAATGACTGCCACACAGGTGTGAAAGCGAAAGGGTACGTAGTGTACGAAATGTGTGAACAAGTCTGTATAAAAGTGTCCAAAACAAGAGTATATATGAAATGACTAATATACATCATGATGATTTCCTGTAACGAATCAACCAAACCCCTATAAACCAACACTTGGAGGTCATACATTGTTTATCTAGTCAACGGACAGACAAAGCATATTGTGGGTTATGATGGAATATCAATCAATACACACATAGCAAAATATATCAGAATGTCAAAACCAAAACACACGTCGTATTGCTACCAATCTTTGACGACCTACCACTTTCAGTTGCTGGCATTCTCTTTACATCTTGCAACACAATCGCTACTTACTTCAATGACTCTTGCTGAATGCCACGTTACTATGGGAGCACCTCTCTATGCTCGTGGGACATCCTCTTATCTTCTCACTATCAATTACCAATGCAATCCCTTGTCACTCATTCAGCCTCAGTTCTGTAGTGGACTAATATTAGAGTTCACTAACATTCCAAGTATATAAGTAATAATCCAAGTCAGTGGAGTGTTAAATCACAATATATTACCAAAAATACAGTGACGAGTTATAGCAACAAAAAGGATTACTTGTATATAACGTCCAAGTCCTCGGCTACAAATTAATTATATAATCCACGGGCACGTTAATTGTTTGGACTGCGTCTGCTGTAGCTGCTGTGTTCCGGTTGTAGAAATGTCTTCGGTGAGAGTAGTAGGCTCCTACAATAAATCCGAAGTATACAACACGGTGTGAGTGGAGCAAGTAAGCAGAAGTGACCAGGGAGAAGACGAAGTCTCCAACAGCAGAGTGTATTTTTCAATTGTACACGGAAGTTATGTATATTTCAACAAGAAGCGTTTTAAACAAAAATTATGTACAATATCTCGAATTTATACAAGTAACCAAAAAGTGTACAATCACATTGTTACGTACTCCACACGGCCCCCCCCTAGAGGTCCGGAGAGACAACCGGAAAATGATAAGTAAAACTATGAAGTAAATAATAATAGTAATAGCAACTTTTGGATAAAAATAGGGATATATTACAACATGCATAAACGCGAGAAGGTATGTGAATCATGTAAAGTCTGAAAGCATATACAATGAGTTCAGCAATAAAAATTGAAATAGAAAGTCATGTCACTTAAATTTGCACTAACCATGAACATAGATTTTTAATGTATAAAGAAAAATATGTAAATACACAGTAATTAAGGAGGGGAAAGAAACATTAAAAAAAATATGGATTAAAGATCAATAGTTTTTGGAAAGGACAATACCTGTTTTTTAGGTGAGGTACATATAAATAAATAATAGTGATAGTAACATCAAAGTTTACGACGAAATACTAACGGTCATGATGATAATGTCTAAACGAAAAAGATAATAATAATTTTTAATTATTTTTCTTTTGTTAGTCCTCAAAATGAACGTAGCGAGCCGGTTTACTGATTTGCCGACCACTACGTGTGTGATATGGAGGGAGGATAAGACTTGGTGCCGGTGGAGGGAATTCGGATGTTTGATTATTTGATTGCGCAGCTGCCGATGTAGATTCGAAGTCGTTGTCGGTGTATGCGGGTTTGATTCGATCAATTGAAACAGTCTCTCGTCTTCCATTCTTGTTCACTGTAAAGTGTTTGTCTGAACGTTTAATAACTTGAAAGGGTCCTTCGTATGGAGGTTGCAATCCTTTTCTGATGGCGTCGACTCGAATGAAGACGAATTTGCAAGTTTGTAGATGTTTGTTGATCTGATCTCTTCGGGGAGATTGTCGAGGTGCTGTTGGTTGAAGTTGAAGCATTTGTCTAGTTAATCGGTTAGTGAAGTCGGCAATGTTCACGTCTGTGGAATCGGCTGAGGGGACTAGCTGTCCAGGCAAGGTTAGGTTGGTGCCATAGACAAGTTGAGCCGGTGTACATCCTAAATCTTCTTTGATAGTAGATCGGATACCAAGTAAAATCAAAGGTAAGTATTCACTCCACTTAGATGTATCATTCTGCGCCATCAGGGAGCTTTTCAGTTGTCTGTGGAATCTTTCCACTAGACCATTCGCTGCCGGATGATAGGCTGTTGTGGAGATATGTTTCACTCCCAGAAGTCTCGTCAGTTCGCGAAAGAGTGTCGATTGGAATTGAGGACCGCGGTCGGATGTAATAGTAGTTGGTACACCGTAGTTTGACACCCAACGGTCGAGAAAAACTAAAGCAACGTTTTCAGCAGATATGTCGTTTAAGGGGCATGCAATAGCCCAACGAGTAAATCTATCAATCGCTGTCAGGATATGTGTATATCCCCTTGATGTTGGCAATGGTCCCACGATATCTATATGGATATGCTGAAATCTCCTTTCGGGTAATTCAAACGTCTTCGGGGTTGTAATAGTGTGGCGGTGTACTTTGGAGCATTGGCATTGGATACATTCTCGTGCCCATCTCCGAATGTCAGAGTTCATTTTAGGCCACACGAAGCGTTCGCTGATCAGTCTGACCGTGGCGCGTACTCCAGGGTGAGAAAGCGAATGTAAATGTTCGAACAATGCTTTTCGGCAACTGAGAGGGACAAATGGACGATTAGTGCCGGTAGATACATCGCAGACTATGGTTGCATCTGATAAGGGGATAGGCACATCTTTGAGCTGTAAGGAAGAGTTTCTGCGGCAGGTTTGGAGTTCAACGTCATCTTTTGTAATTGAGCCATACGATCAAGACTGATGTCTACCGACGTTTGGAGCTGGTTAATGTCACTTCTTGAAAGAGAATCGGCTACCACGTTCGCATCCCCTTTGATGTACTGAATGTCGGTTGAAAATTGGGAGATATAATCCAACTGTCTGGCTTCTCTAGGGGAGTGTTTATCAAGTGAAGTAGTGAAAGCATGACACAGGGGCTTGTGGTCAGTAAAAATAGTGAAATGCCGGCCCTGTAGTAAGTAACTGAAATGCTTCACTGCAAGATATATGGCCAGCAATTCTCTCCCAAAAGTGCTGTATCGTGTCTGAGCCGGTTCCAACTTCTTAGAAAAGAATGCGAGTGGGGTGACTTCGCCCTTCATCTTTTGTTGTAATACTGCCCCTACAGCTACTTGGGAGGCATCTGTGCACAAAATAAGCGACGCTTCGGGGTTGATATGGGATAGCATAGTGACTCTGGATAAGGCATCTTTTGCGTTGCAAAATGATTCGCGTGCTTCAGCTGACCACTGAAACTTTTTAGGATCATTTTTAAGGAGGTCGGTTAACGGCTGGACGATGGAGGCACACGAAGGAATGAAACGCCGATAGAAATTAAACATCCCCAAAAAACGTCTGACCTTCTTGAGTGAATCTGGTTCGGGGAAGTTTTTGATGGACTCTATCTTTTCCTCCGTAGGCGTAATACCATTCGCGGTTATGTGGTGTCCCAGAAACTGTATAGAGGAGACACCGAATATGCACTTTTTGGGGTTAATGACGACTCCATATTGCTCAAATCGTTGAAATAAGATGGTGAGGTGATCAGTATGTTCTTCGGGCGACGAGCTAGCAATTAAAACGTCATCGATATATACAAATACAAAGTCCAAACCTTGTGTGACCTGATCCATGAAACGTTGGAAGGATTGTGCTGCGTTCTTTAGGCCAAATGGCATGCGGAGAAATTCAAACAAACCGAAAGGTGTGATGATGGCCGTTTTTTCGATATCCTCTTGGGCAACTGGTATTTGGTGATAGGCCCTGACCAAGTCTACTTTAGAAAAAATGGTTTTTCCGTGTAATGTCAGGGAGAAATCATGAAGATGAGGAATAGGATAACGGTCGGGAACTGTGGCATTGTTTAAATGTCGGTAATCCCCACATGGCCTCCAATCATGATCAGCTTTAGGCACCATGTGTAAGGGCGAAGACCAAGGACTATTGGAGGGTCTGATGATGCCGAGCTGCATCATGTGTTCAAATTCTGCCTTGGCTGCTGCCAATTTGTCCGGGGGTAATCTACGGGGACGAGCACGAACTGGTTGACCCGTAGTAACTATCTTGTGAGTAACTGTGTGAGGGACGTCCTCGATGTTGTACGACGGCTTAAGAATTTTAGGGAAACGGTGAAGTAGGGAGGAAAAAGGGCAATCTGCTGGTCTTTCAATACTGATATTATAGACAGAATAGCTGGAGATAATTCCATGGATCTTTAGATGGGTGTTGTTATCAATCAGTTTTTTATTGTTGACGTCAACTAACAGGTTGAAATTACTCAAGAAATCTGCTCCGAGGATGGCGTGACTGACGTCGGCTACTATGAAAATCCATGTGAAACGCCGACGTAAACCTAGATCCAGTATGAGGGATTGCTCTCCATACGTCTGTATGCTTGTGTGGTTAGCTGCCCGGAGAGACAGTTTTCCGGGTGTCCGTGTAGATCGCCTGGATAGTGAAGGAGGGATTACGCTAACTTCTGCTCCCGTGTCTACCAGGAATAAAGTGTCTGAAGTTTTATCCTTCACATAGAAGAGGCGACTTGTTTGCTTGCCAGTAACAGCTGTCGCCATCACTGTCTGGCTGAGGCGTTTCCCTGAGCCTGGTTGGCTTCGCTAAAGCTGCACGGTTTTACACATTTCAGGGCATGACGTCCAAACTTCCAGTGATACCAGCATATATTGCTATCCCGAGAAGACGTGTAAGAACGCTGTCGTGAGAAGGATCGTCGTCGTGATGGTGACCTTCTTTGTGAACTCCGTCTCCGGACTTGTCGATCAGACCTATTAGTTTCCAACTTGTCAATCCTTGCCGCTAAGTCTGCAATGGCGGCGAGTATCGGTGTGTCTGCCGTGGGTGTGGAATGACACGGTGTGGCACTATCAGATGCTACGTGACTTATGGTGTTATCGGATAAAACATCCAAAATACTATCTGCCATGTCACTTAGTTGGTCTAAGTCATACGACTTTCCTGAGATGATTAAAATTTGCTGGACATTTCTAGGTAAACGTTGCAACCACATCTGTTTCAGCACTACCTCGTCTACTTTATGATTTCCGATTAACTGGCGCATGTGCCTGAGCAGCTGGGATGGTTTACGTGGGCCTAGATCACAGCCTGTGAGCAATTGTTGGATTCTTTTCTCATCCGACAAACTGGTACGTTGTATGAGGAGGGCTTTAAGTTTATCAAATTGATGTTCCGTCGGAGGATCTTCGATGAAATCGCTGATTTCTGTCAATACTGACGGAGGGAGTTCTGCCAGCACCATACCATATTTGGCTATTTGGGACTTAATGCCCCGTGCTTCTAGCAACGGTTCAATTACCGCAAACCAAATCCTTGGTTCTGCGAAACCGTATTGGGGTAAACGAAAATCAGTGATGGCATTTATTGTGGCATTTGTCTCGCTATTAGTTGTCTGCTCGTTTGATGTACCGGACTGAGGTGATGACATTATATATATGAGGTTATTGGTGCAAATTAGGATACAAATATAAACCACACACAAAATCACAATGAATATAAAAATAGCAAAATAAGAATATGAATATGCCAAAATAATCCGTGTTCTTATCGGGCTCACCAATTAATTTGTAGGGGACTAATATTAGAGTTCACTAACATTCCAAGTATATAAGTAATAATCCAAGTCAGTGGAGTGTTAAATCACAATATATTACCAAAAATACAGTGACGAGTTATAGCAACAAAAAGGATTACTTGTATATAACGTCCAAGTCCTCGGCTACAAATTAATTATATAATCCACGGGCACGTTAATTGTTTGGACTGCGTCTGCTGTAGCTGCTGTGTTCCGGTTGTAGATATGTCTTCGGTGAGAGTAGTAGGCTCCTACAATAAATCCGAAGTATACAACACGGTGTGAGTGGAGCAAGTAAGCAGAAGTGACCAGGGAGAAGACGAAGTCTCCAACAGCAGAGTGTATTTTTCAATTCTACACGGAAGTTATGTATATTTCAACAAGAAGCGTTTTAAACAAAAATTATGTACAATATCTCGAATTTATACAAGTAACCAAAAAGTGTACAATCACATTGTTACGTACTCAACAGTTCTGCTATTGGTGAGTTATGCAAGCCTCAGTCGTCTGTACTTTCGCTCCCCGGCGTGTGGACTACAGCCTAAATAGAATCATTCATTCTCTATCATTGATTCCACAGCTAATCATTATCTCCTTGTGCATGTCATTCTCAGCACCTGGCTCCTCGCCGTAACCCTGGTGACCTTCTATCAACTGTATCCTCAACTCTGAACGCTGACTCGCCCATGATATTGTATACTAAAATAAAAATGACTAATTAACACATGACGTACCTACTCAACCAAGAGTAGAAACAGAGTAATTTACACTAACGATAATAACATTGAAATTGTAACTTGAAACTTGATGGGCCTTTATTCGTGCAAGTCAGTTAAACAACTACCCTCTTTTCAATGTTGTTGGAGATTGAACGATCAATTCATGGTTGTCTGCTCAAATCCAACTCTATATTTTTCGCGGGAGTCATCAATCCAGCAGTCATCGTCTCATCGTTGGCTGTTCGGTGGAAGACAGAAAACTATCAGAAGTATTACCGTGATTTATTGTTATAACATTTATTATTAGACCCTGTGTATAATAACTTTATTGTTGGTTACATATCGGCGTAAGAATAAAGGATTCTCGAGTCGCCAATCTGAGTTCTGGTTTTCGCGTTGGTTAATACAAAGTGTTTCTGAAAGTCTTTTAGGAACAGCGTGAGGTCCAGCGTAGTAGGAGCTGGACATTGACAGTTCCTGAGAGTTGGCTGACACCTCTCATACACAGTTGGCTTATCCTCACTAAAATGACTATTGGCATTCGTCATTTCAAACGGGCCGATACTGGCAAAGTCACAGCACAAGACACCAGAGTTATTGGACGTCCCTTTCACCGTGGATGACAACACCAACGACGACTGACTGATAAAAGTTGATGAACTTAGCAGTGCATCAGAAGCTATTGTTGTTCGAACTTCAGAAGGTTGTCTAACCGCAAGATTACCACCACTGCTGTCTTTTATGATTAGCTGCGGTTTAGCACTAGCATCTTTTGATAGGTGCGCTACACACTGATCATTAACACTGACGGTCTCACGAGTATCCATACCTTCTGCCACCGCATCTGCCTTTAACTCCACTTCACCTTCAAGTTGTGCAGAACCTTTGTTCAACTTGTTGCGTGCGTTGTCTGACTAAACTGCCGTACACATATATTCTAGTATTTCTTCGTTCTTATTCATGTGCGCAGACGTTGTGGCTACTCGACGCCCACAACGTAAATCAAAAGGCACTTGCGAAGATTACAAATGTGTATTGTAACAGTAGTCAAATTCGAAATTGTGTCAAGGTAATATTCAACAGTAAAATGACAAATGTTTGCGAAGTACATATAAAATCGGTCTGTATACACATATAATACAAGTATACAAATTAGATTAAAAAGCATGTTTACAGTTGGTACAGGGGTACTACATAATTCCCCCACCAGAACGCTAAAATATAAAAAAAATACATTTAAGTGTTCGAAAATAACATGCGTCAGCGTAATACGTATCAGCGATAGTACACAGAAGGCGATTTATTAAGCTGAAAAATGAGCAGTTTAATGCGGTTAATAACGTCGATAATAAATGCGATAATCTAGGCAAAGTGGAATTCCTAATCGTAATAGAATATATAAGGAACGATAAAATTGTCCGGGGATCTGTAGTCGGTAGACGAAAACGATACGTGAATAATATACGAGATGTGATTAAATGTAATAATATAGGAAATATCGATGTTAAAATAATAGTGACGTGATTTATGTATGAAAATATTAATCAGTTAAATGAGTAATCAAATGACAATTACGAATAAAGATAATAAAAATGAAAATTCTTAGTAAGTTATATTCCGATGACTTGCACGTAACGTTTAGGCCAATGGACTCGTCTACCAGATCGTGTTGTTTTCGCAGGTTTCTCTGTCGACGTTGAAGCTTTTGTGAATGTAGGCATTGGCACGTCGTTCAGCTGGTTCTTATCGTTGACTTCGAAATCGTCAAGGAACGCTGGTTTGACTCTGTCGATACTGATGGCTTCTGTTTTATTCAATCTTTCTATCGTGATAACTTTCGCGTTTCTGTTTAGAACTTTGAATGGGCCATCATAAGCGGGTTGAAGTGGTCGTTGTACACCTTCTCTCCTGACGAAGACGTGGGTGCAGTCTGTCAGTTGTGACGGGATGTATGGCGCTCGTTCCTGCTGACGTGAAAGTGATATCTTTAGCTCGTTCATGTGTCGTTTTAGCTAGTGCACGTAACCAGTCATATCGTGTGGAACTTCGTTACCCGTGGTGAAAAATTCTCCTGGTAATCGTAATGTAGTTCCATAGACTAGTTCGGAAACACAGCAGCCAATATCTTTCTTTATAGTAGCTCGTATACCAAGTAATACTAGTGGAAGTTTGGTTGACCAATCGTTTTGAGTCAAAGAAGCAGCGAGCGCAGCTTTGAGTTGTCGATGAAATCGTTCGACCATACCGTTGGAACTAGGATGATACGCTGTCGTTCGTATTCGTTTAATGCCTAGTAATTCAGTTAGTTGGTCAAAAAGTCGGCTTTCAAACTGGGCACCTCTGTCTGTAGTGATAATTGATGGGACACCAAAATTGGCTATCCAGTTTTCGACTAAAGCTTTAGCTACCGTTTCAGCTGAGACGTCGATTAATGGAACTGCTATTGGCCAACGAGTAAATCTGTCAATGCAGGTTAGAATATAGTTGAAACCATTGGAAGGAGGCAGTGGACCAACTATGTCTACATGTACATGGTCAAATCTAGAGTCGGGGTTAGGGAAGCGACCAAGTGTTGCTTTGGTGTGCCGGTTGATTTTGACTCTTTGACAAGACAAGCAATTTCGTGTGCACTTCTTAACGTCGCTGTTAATGTTTGGCCAGATAAATCTTTCTCTTAGTAGCTTGGTAGTAGCGCTAACACCAGGATGCGACAAGTTATTTAACTTCTCGAATACTGTATGTCTCATAGCTATTGGAACGAAAGGTCGATATTTACCCGTAGAGGTGTCGCAGATAAATTTTGTCGTGCCGAAAGGAATTGCCTCGAGGTTTAGAGATGTTGTTTTAGAAGACATGATCTTTTTGAGTTCGGCGTCGTCTCGTTGTAAGTTTGAGAGATGTTCGTAGTCGATGTCTGGGCATAAAATGTTATCAATGTGCATACGTGATAAAGCGTCTGCCACTTCATTGTTTTTACCTTTTATGTGTCGCAGATCGGAGGTGAACTGGGATATAAACTCGAGATGTCGTAGTTCACGTGGAGAGTAGTTATCCTGTTTTGCTGATAAGGCTTTCGTTAGAGCCTTGTGGTCTGTAAAGACAGTAAAAGGTGTACCTTCCAGCATATGTCGAAAGTGCTTGATTGCTAAATAAACAGCTAATAACTCTCTACCAAATGTGCTATATCGACATTGAGTAGGATTCAGTCGTTTCGAAAAGAATGCAAGGGGTTGCCATTCGCCATGTACCTGCTGTTGTAACACTGCCCCAATGGCGACATCTGAAGCATCTGTCATGAGAGACAGGGGGCGTCATTCTGGCGTCTGACTAAGAGCGTCTTGTCATTTAACGATTGTTTAACAGCTTCAAATGCTTTAACAGCTTCTGCAGGCAAATGGAATGAACGACTATGTCCGCGTAAGCAGTCGGTCAACGGTTGCAAAACTCTAGCACAGTTCGGGATAAAACGCCGGTAAAAATTGACTAGACCCAAAAGTCGCCGTAATTTCTTGAAAGAATCTGGTAATGGATAGTCTTTGATGGCTTGTACATCGTCGGGGACTGGTCTAATTCCTTGATTGTCAATCAAGTGACCCAGGAATTTCAGTGATTTCTTACCAAATTCGCATTTATCTAAATTGATAGTCATGCCGTATTTGTGAAGTCTTTCAAACACCGTCCTCACATGTTTCACATGCTCGACTTCGTCTGCACTTGCAATCAGTAAGTCGTCAATGTATGCGTAGACGAAGGGCAGGCCGCGGAGTACTTGGTCGATGAGACGTTGAAATGTCTGAGCGGCGTTCATCAGCCCGAAAGGCATGCGCACGAATTCGTATAAGCCGAATGGCGTGGTGATAGCAGTTTTTGGAACGTCATCCGGGTGGATGGGAATATGATGGTACGCTCTGACAAGGTCGATTTTGGAGAAAATTTTAACCTCTGGCAAGTTGCTGGCGAAATCGTGAATATGCGGTATGGGGTATCGGTCAGGTACCCTTTGCTTGTTTAAAGCTCGATAATCCCCGCATGGCCGTATCTCACCAGAAGACTTTTTGGGTACCATGTGCAGCGGTGAAGACCAAGAGCTGTTGGATGGTCGAATAATGCCGAGCTCTAACATTTTATCGAACTCTGTTTTTGCGATTTTAAGTCGATATGGGTCAAGGCGTCGAGGACGTGCAAAAACTGGTGGTCCAGTGGTTTTAATGTGATGAACCACTTGATGCTTTAGTTCTGTTGCTCGGAAAGAGGGTTGTAGAAGGTCAGGAAACTGATTTACTAAGTCAGTATATGGAGATGCTGGTGTGCGTGTGACCATCAAGTTCGGCGATGATGCACGGCTAATCGTACCAGCGATATACCTTTTATTGAGCGAGTCTATAAGCTTAGGGCTTACCGGATCAACCAGCAGTTTGTGTTGCTGTAGAAAATCTATACCAAGGATTGGGGATGGAACGTCTGCGATGATGAAAGACCAATTGTAGGTATTCTGCAGACCAAAATCTAAAGTCATTCGTTTACTACCATATGTAACAATATTAGACTTATTAACTGCTTGGAGCGTAACTGCAGGGTCAGGACGTTGACGTTCCTGCGTAGACGGAGGGAGAACACTAACCTCTGCTGCTGTGTCGACTAAGAACGTAGTACCGGTATTTCTATCTGTTACATAAAACAAACGACTACTAGATCGTAGATTGCCAACAGTAGAAGTTTTCATACATGATGATATATCTTTTGGTTTAGCCTGAAAGTTGCAAGGTGAACGACACCGTCGTGCATTACTTCCGTAACTACGGTGGTACCAGCAAATAGTATCGTGATGTCGTGACGTGCTGTGTGACCGAGAAAGACGTCGACGAGACGAGCTTCTAGAACGGCCTGGTCGTGTGTGTGTGGTCAGTGCTGCTAACTGACTCAGTAAGGTGTCGACTTTGTGTTCTAGAGTCTGTATCCTATCGTGAGTGTCTGGCATTCTGCTAGTGGAAGCAATAGATTGAGGTGTTGACCTCTTTTTTTTTTTTTTTTTTTTTTTTTTCATTTTTCCATGTCAATGTCGTCGTCTCCGAAAGCAAGAACTTGCTGAATGTTTGCAGGCAGTCGTCGCAGCCAGATTTGGTAAAAGAGACGTTTGTCGATACCTCTTCCTGCTGCCAGGCTTTCCACGTGCCTCATGAGTTGTGATGGGGTTTTATCACCTAGCTCTACATTGCCTAACAAACGATCGAGTGCTTGCCTATCTGAAAGTGAAGTGCATCGAAGTACTTCTTCCTTCAACTTGTCGTAAGGAGCGTCTGTGCTGGGCTGAACGATGCATTGTCGAACCTGTTCGGCGATTTCGTCTGGTAGTACTGTACTCAATATGCCGAATTTAGCCGTCTGTGACGTGAGCTTATTGGCAGTGAAATAATTTTCCAGTCGTGCAAACCAAAGATGAGGGTCTCTGGGCCTAAAAACTGGTACAGTAAGAGAAATGGTACTAACAGATCCCAGCTCTAAGTTATTAGAGGTATTGGAAGACATGTTACAATTCGTAGAAAAATGGTTTAACAGTAACAAAATAGCAAAAATTGTGCACACCAAGAATATGATAAAACAGAAAACATGCAATGCAGATGCTTACCACCGATTACTGCAAGTTGTGAGATGAGAAAGCACAAGAATGAGCTCGAAATGTCTATTATATGTATATATATCCGATAAAGTTAGAGTTTAAATAATCCAGCAAGTGAAATGATGCGTCCGGGTGAATAAAATGTCGTTGGAGTCAACAAGTTATTGTCGCAGTGAACAAGTTATCGTCGAGGTGAAAAAGCTGTCGTCGCGATGGACAATTTGTCGACGGGGTAGAAATTTGTCGTTGGGGTCAACAATTTGTCGTCGGGGTGAACCAATTATCGTCAAGGACACCAATTTGTCGTCACTGTCGAAATATTACGTCGGGCTCACCAATTTTGTTGCGTGCGTTGTCTGACTAAACTGCCGTACACATATATTCTAGTATTTCTTCGTTCTTATTCATGTGCGCAGACGTTGTGGCTACTCGACGCCCACAACGTAAATCAAAAGGCACTTGCGAAGATTACAAATGTGTATTGTAACAGTAGTCAAATTCGAAATTGTGTCAAGGTAATATTCAACAGTAAAATGACAAATGTTTGCGAAGTACATATAAAATCGGTCTGTATACACATATAATACAAGTATACAAATTAGATTAAAAAGCATGTTTACAGTTGGTATAGGGGTACTACAAACTCAGTAGTAGTAGGCACTCCACTCATCTCATCATGATCAGCCAAAGAAAAATGTGCACTATCGTGACCACTGTCACAAATATTCACTTTACCATCGTCTATCTGGTCGACTTCATCATTTTCAACCTCTTTAATGACAGCAGTAAATGATTTGGGTTCTCCCTCACAAATCCTTAAAGGTTCTATACCTTTACTCTGACTAGTAATACCTTGTAAACTTGCGGAGTCAGAACTGCACCCTGAAACAGTAACTCTCTTCTCCTACACAAACTGCGGTGTCGTCTGTGACACTCTATTTAACAATTGCTCACCAGCTGCACCTAAAGGCTTCTTCGCCGCACCATTATCGTCACACGGTTTGGAGTCAGAACATTATGACGCTGATTTCACATTTAGCTTATCACTAAACTTGCTCACTGATTCACAGTTCGCCTTTGTGTGCACTTCTTGCAAACGTGTAAAACACGACCGTATTTGCCTTGCAGCTTGTAACCTATCTGTTGGGTATGTCCCACGAAAGCTTTGACACTCACTAAGTTTACCTGGATTACTAAACACCATAAAGCTTTCTCGATATCCACTTCGCTGGGACCCTTTCGTCATAAATGATTGCGTTTTGCCCTCAGACTTCTCTATTCTAGAGGTGAGATGCAATACACCGGCAAACCTTCTCATAGCTTGATTGAAACTACCTTTTACCAGGTTCAGAATATCACCGAACTTTGGCTAAACACCTTCATCCTCTATACGAGAGCATATCTTCACCCACTTCCTTTGCAGTCGAGTAGGTAGGCGTCTCGCCATTACCTCTAGGACGGAACTTGAGTTCAGATCACTCATGCAATTCATTGAAATTAATGCATTGTTGTAGATCATCAGGTTATCCAGATACTCAGAGAGTGCCGAGTCATCTTGTAATTGACTACCATTGCCTTTAACAGCCTCGAATAATTTCCCTACAATCATCGAAGATCCTCCGAATCTTTGCCGTAGTATACTCATAGCTTCAGAGTATCCTTCGTTAGGGGACATGAACTTACAACACTGTATAGCTCTTGAAGCAACTCCAGTGCAATACCTCATCAAATACATCAACTTCATTTAATCATTAACTAAAACACTACTCAACATGATTTCAAACTCCTTTACAAACTGTGGATAGTCAGCTGGGTTTCCGTCAAAACACCGAGGTTCATATTTAGGCAGTTTAAAATTCCTATTATCTCTAGACTGCGACACGTGAACAACAGACTCATCATGCTAAGCGTCATACATATCATTACAACTGACAAGCAGTTCAGCATCACTTACTTTCCTGCTGGCTCTCAAGACGCTTCGTCCTTTCCTTGGCCCGGGCATCACTGAACTTGTCCAAAATTCCAGAAAAGTTCCAGATAGTACGTGTCCAAAGAAGACTGGCAGGCACAAGGAAAGACGAACAGAAAGGATCAGAAACGATCAGAAACTGTCAGCGATAAAATGTCATAAACTGTTAATGTCCAGCTCCTACTACGCTGGACCTCACGCTGTTCCTAAAAGACTTTCAGAAACACTTTGTATTAACCAACGCGAAAACCAGAACTCAGATTGGCGACTCGAGAATCCTTTATTCTTACGCCGATATGTAACCAACAATAAAGTTATTATACACAGGGTCTAATAATAAATGTTATAACAATAAATCACGGTAATACTTCTGATAGTTTTCTGTCTTCCACCGAACAGCCAACGATGAGACGATGACTGCTGGATTGATGACTCCCGCGAAAAATATAGAGTTGGATTTGAGAAGACAACCATGAATTGATCGTTCAATCTTCAACTACATTGACAGTATATGTATATATATATATATTTATGAGTGTTGCGATGTGTCTCGCGTGTGATTTATGCCAAATTGTATCAGAGTATACGGTAGAAAATATAATATTCCTATGTGGCAATTGTCAATCACGTCTCATAAACCGTTAATGCCCAGCTCTCGCTACGCTCGGGCCCACGCTGTTCCTTGAAGATTTCAGAAACGCTTAGTTATAACGGACGAAAAAACCAAAACACTGATCTGCCGCTTGATATTTCTTTATTGTTACACCAACATATAAAAAGAATAAGTGAACTAAGGTCTGAAAACAAATATTACAATAATAAATCATTGTATTACTTCTGACGATGTTTCACTCTTCTTTCTGAACAGCGACCGATGAGACGATGACTGTCGTATTGATGCCTCCGCGAAAATTGGGAAAGTTGATTTTAAGCAAACAACCAAGAATTGATCGTTCAATCTTCAACTCCATTGACACTCCCCGGCAAAAAACGGATCCAACCCTTTTTTCCTTCACGACCAATACACGTTGACTTGGATGCCATTGCGAGAACCTGGGTCACACGGACAGAGCTGAAATGGAAAACAAACAGAAAAGCCAACACACCACAAGCATACCCACAGCACAATCTCACACATCGCTGACGACCTGCGCCTCCAGACAGAGACCTCCTCTTGACATCTTGCAACACAATCGCCACTTACTAGAATGACTCTTGCAGAATGCAACGTGACCATAGCACCAACTCATGATACTCTACGCACATCGTCTTATCTACTCACTACTAATTACCACTGCAATCGCTTGTCACTCATTCTGCCTCAGTTCTAGTAGTGGTGACGTATGCGAGCCTCAGTCGTTTACACTCTTTCTCCCCGGCGTGTCGGACCGCAGCTAACAATTATCTCCGTGTGCATTTCATTCTCAGCAATAGCATAGCCTCCCCGGCGTATACGCCCCATCTGCTGTCCTTAACATCATTCAATTCATTCATGGATGTAGAAGAGTGGACACAACTTCAGAAGTAATCACGACGAAAATTTTAACAAAATTACGCAATAACAACAAGATACGAAAACAACAAGCAAACACAATGAATCCAAAAAACACCAATTGATATGACACACCACATGTATATACAAACTGTACACAAAAACTCGCGTATCACATCTTGATGGAATTCCTTTGAAGAATCGCAGGGCTAACACCAGTACGCCTACAAACCTTCACAGGTTGACGATTGTAAGTTGTGGAATGTCCGGACACAAACAAGAATAACCAACAATTACATCAATTGGAACTCACACAATTATTTTACACAAACATATGTACAACCAATACATCAAATGTTGTGGATTCTGACACGACAAACTACCCTTGAAGAACTGTAGGACTTACAGCAGTACGCCTACATTCCTTCTCAGGTTGATGATCCAAGTGGAAGTCGTCCGGACACAAACAGAATTACCAACAGCTAGATGACAGATGATATCAATTCAGTAAAAACAATATCAACATATGTACAAAATCACACTGAGCACATTGGACTGCTCATTGATGCGCTACCCTTTGAAGAACTGTAGGACTTACACCAGTACGCCTACAACCCCTCTCAGGTTGACGCCCTAGGTTGGAAAATCGTCGCAGAGTTCATTTTCTAACCTCCTCCTATCAGCTATATCTTCAAATCTGAACGGCAACACGCCCATGTCATTGTATCGTAGAATATAGATGACCAACAAACACACGACATATCTCATCAACCAAGTATAGAAACAGAGTAATTTACACCGAAGATAATAGCATTCAAATAGTAACTTGAAACTAGAAATGCCTTTATTCATGCAAGTCAATTTAACAATTACTCTCTCGTTTACACTTGGCTTATCCTCACTAAACTGACCATTGATATTCGTCCTTTCAAACGAACTGATACTACCGTAGTCATTGCACAAGATACTTGAGTTCATGGGTGTCTGTTTCATTGTGGATGACAGCACCAACGACGACTGATTGATATCAGTTGATGAACTTAGCAGTGGATCAAAAGCTGTTGTTGCTCGACTTTCAGAAATTTGTCTACCTGCAAGACCACCACCACTGCTGTCTTTTACTATCAGCTCCGCTTTAGGACTAGCATCTGATGATAGGCGGGCTTCACTCTGATCACTTACACTGACGGTTTGACAAGTATGCATGCCTTCTGCAACTGCATCTGCATTTAATTCTACTTCACGTTCAAGTTGTACAGAACCTTTATTTAACTTAGCGGTAGTAGGCATATCCCTCATTTCATCATGATCAACCAAAGACAAATCTGCACTATCATGATCATTGCCACAGATATTCAATTTACCGTCAAGTTCATCATTTTCAAACTCTTTAATAACAGAAGTAGACAATTTTGGTTCCTCCTCACAAATCCCTAAGGATTTTATACCTTCACTCTGACTAGTTATACCTTGTAAACTTGTGGAGTCAGAACTCCACTCTGAAGCAGTAACTCTATTCTGTGACACTCTATTCAACAATGGCTTACCAGTTGCAACTACAGACTTCTTCACAACACCGTTATCGTCACACAATTCGGAGTCAGACCCGGAGTTTACATTTAGCTTATCCCTGAACTTGCTCACTGGTTCACAGTTCATTTCTGTATGCACCTCTTGCAAACGTGTGAAACACAACCGTGTTTGTCTTGCATCTTGTAACTTATCTGTTGAGTATGTACTACGAAACATGTTGCACTCACTAAGTTTATATGCATTACTATACATCATGGAGCCTTCTCGATATCCACCTCTCTGAGGCTTATTCGTCATCAATGAGTGCGTTTTACCCTCAGGCTGCTCTATTCTAGGGGTGAGATGTAATAGACTGGAAAACTTGCTCATAGATTGATTGACGCTATCTCTTACCAGTTTCAGGATATCATCAAATTTTGGCTCGATACCCTCATCCTCCATACGGGAGCTTATCTTCACCCACTTCCTTTGCAGTCGAGTAGGTAGACGTCTTGCTATTACTTCTAGTATAAAACTCGAGTTGAGGTCACTCATGCGATTCATCGAAATCATTCCATTCTTGTAAATTAGCAAATTATCTAAAAACTCAGTGAGTGCCTGGGAGTCATCCTGTAATTGACCACCATTACCCTTAACAGCCTCGAATAATTTCCCTGCAATCATCGAAGGTCTTCCAAACCTTTGACGTAATATGCTCAGAGCCTCGTAGTAGCCCTCTTTTGGCTTCATAAACTTACAGCACTGTACAGCTCTTGCAGCATCTCCAGTGCAATATCTCATCAAATACATTAACTTCAATTCATCACTTGATACAAAACCACTCAGCATGACCTCAAACTCCTTTACAAATTGTAAATAATCAGCTGGGTTTCCGTCGAAACACCGTGGTTCAAATTTAGGGAGTTTGATGTTCCTATTATCCCTGAACGACGAAGTGAAAACAATGATGACATAATGGGGGACGCCGATTTTTAAATGTCGAAACTGTCAGGGATATAGTGTCTAAATGGATACCAAACTACAGATCTCAATGAAAGGAGTCGAGGGATACCAAGAACAAAGGAAAAAGGTAAAGAAATGTGGAAGTTACAGAGGGGACCTCACAACTTTTACACAAATGATACGAGTGTCGGGCTATCGGTCAACAGGGTGAAAAATGGTGGGAGAAGTTGTTTTGGATGGTTCAGGGTAGAGACATTTGGAAAAAGAAGAAAGAGACTGAATAAATCTGAAATAATAGGGAAAAAGGTCTTGTGGAGGGAAGGCGAAAGATGATGACGGGATGAAAAGTGGCCTCGGTCTTACTAGATAGACCAAGGGAAATTAAAAATAAGGACTGGTAGTGTCAGTGTCACTAGATCGTATAATCCTTTATGGAGAACAAGGTCCTTTTTCGACAAAAATAGCTGAAGGTACCAAAACAAAATGGTGTGGAAGAGAAATGAACAAATAATTGGGATAAGATAGGTATCAACAGATTCAGCTCAGTGAGCTGCAACTGATAATTACAATTTCAGAAAGTTAAAATGAGATGCAAGGGAAATAATAAGTGAAAATAGTGGGAATTCACTGTTTTTCGGTCAGATACTGGAAGTTAACAAGTAAAAATCGTGAGTTGAGGTAATTCCTTGTTAAGTAGTAAATGAAAAGAACAGGTTTGAGGGCTGGTAACACCGTGCTAAAATTGATGGAGAAAGAACCTATACTTCAGATGAAACTAACGAAAAAGTAAAATCCCGAAAGTCTGGGTTTAGGGTAGGTTCCGACTATCACTCAGTTGAGACGAATGCAGATGAAAACTTCAGATTTCCTCTGCAATCAACACTAAGTCAATGATAAAAAACTATTAAGAACAAAAGAAACAGCTAATAACTGATAATAATCCTCCTATCGGAATAATAAAAACGCTTAAAAAGGGGCAACTGGAGTCAAGGGTAGAGTTTGCCGAAAAAAACAGAATAACGGGTTAATAACTACAAATATGGCACCAAATAGATAATATCCGACGTAAAACTTCGAAAAATTGCCCAGACTCACAGAATTGAGCCTGATACATGTAATAAAATATACATCCAAAACCTGCAGAGGGCAGGGTCAGTGAAAACAGAGTTTACACAATAATTCCAAGGCGTAAATATATCTCTGGTGTATTTCTATGTGTAGAATGTCAAAATTCGAAAGTTTCTAGCAGATATTGTGTACAAATAGCTTGTTTACAGTATGAAAGAGTTCGAACGCAAATGTAACGCAAGCAATCATCTCACACTCCGATTTCGTCCCGAAATATATCTCGTAATTTGGACGGTTAACTATTGAGTTTTGCTTTGCCTTTGGTGTCCGCGGAACGAATACTATGGAAGTTGTGGGTATTAGATCTTATGTTAGTATACTTCGCACTAAACGTGAACGTCAATACTGTCAGCATGTAAGGATTCATAGCATTCAACCTGCTTTCTTCCAACAATAAAGTACGATGGCTGTGATTCTAATAATCTTTTACGTCAGAAAACTGGTTTCCCGATTTACGTGAAGAAACATAATTGCATAGGAGTAACCATTGTGAGTTCTTTCCGGACAATTCACTGCTGACATTCACCATTCAATCAAGGTGTTGAGTATTTCTCAACAGATGACTGATGAAGTGGTTCGGGTAACTGAATACGTGAAGAAGAAATGAACGGACTACACATGATGGCTGTAAAGTCATATAAAGAATTCAACAAACATGACAAATTAAATCATGCATTAGACCGCTGTAGATTGATCTTCTGGAACATAGAAGTAACTCTAAGTGGTATATTTTAATTCTTCACAATATACAAATACATAGTATATATTTTCTCCTCAGTGAATATTTACTTGGACAGTGGATTCTATTAGATTTGGCTGCAACATTTGGATTCAAGAGCCTGATAACTCACGCGTATGCAGTGAAACAATGAAATACACCAATTCTAAGTAGTAACCATTTTCATCTCAATACACTGTGTTAGGTGACAACTCACACCTAACTCAAGTGAGTTCTTACGCTAAGTTAACAAAATTCAGCTACATCCCATTTTGGCATATCTTCAGTTGGTTATCATTTCTCTATTCCTGATTGCTTTCTGAGCATAATAACCCACCGCTTATACTAAAATTAGCGTTTTCTATGTCTAACGAAACACGGAATATGAAACAATCCAAAACCGGTACATTTTTCATATTTGGAGTTTACAACTGTTAAATGGTTAGTTAGTGTGACAGTCACGAAGAATACCATTCCAGACACAAATACAAGAACAAAAGGTTCAGGGAAGAGTCGCTTTTCGCCAAATTCATTCACTTGGCTGTACAATTGCATTTGTATGCAATTATTTCGTGTGTGTGGCGAAGCGTGAACTTCGAATTTACCATGCATATCATTACAATTAAAAGGCAGCTGATCGTTAATTATTTTTTTGCCTGCTTCCACGGTTCCAAGTCCCTTCCTTGACCCAGGAATTATCTAATGTCACCAAAGAAAACAAACTGCGTTGATAATCCTTGCCCAAAGAGACGCTGGCTGCAGACCCAGTAAGTAATCCCGGAACTACCAGAAGGCACTCCAGAAACTGATCAGATGAATAGTAACTACCGCAGAAAGCTGTCACCAAACTCAAACTAGATAAAGCAGCGGGACCTGATGGAATGACTCCAGAGGTATTTAAGTACGGTAGAGACAGTTTACTATCTGCATCAACTGAGGTTCTAAGCAGCGTTTGGAAATCAGAGGAAGTCCCATCGGCTGGTGTAAGTCACTGATTATCCCCATATACAAGAAGGGAGACAAGTCTTCCTGTGATAATCACAGAGAGATTAGCTTGACTAATATAGTATCTAAAGTCCTAGGCTCAATAATCATGCGTAGACTAAGTGGTGCTAGGGAGGCACAAACACGAGAAAGCCAGGCATACGTTAGACCAGGAAGAGGGTGTATTCATCATATCTTCACCCTCCGACAGATCCCAGAACATAGGCATCCTTACCGGCGTCCAACAATCATCATATTTCTTGACCTAAAGGCGGAATTCGATTCTGTCGACCGAGAGGTTCGCTGGCGATGCTTGGCTGTAAAGGGAATGCCGAGAAAATACATTGCACTGATTAAGGCACTCTACTTGTACTCATACAGCTAGGTGAGGGCTTACGGCGAGTTGTCATCTGAACTGGTGACAACTAGTGGTGTCCGTCAAGGATGCCCATTATTCCCATTTCTATACAACTTCATCATAGATGTACTGATGGACTTAACCCTGACTCACTTCAGCGACTCAGGGATTGACTCGCTACCAGGGAATAATCTCGTTGACTTAGAATATGCAGACGATATAGTCCTTCTAGGCGAGGACGCTGACAAAATGCAGAGTCTTCTAAACATCTTGAGCTGTAATCTACGAGTGTTTGGTATGCGATTCGCTCGCGCCAAATGCAAGATGATGTTACAAGACTGGACTACACCGACTCCGTGATTAGAAATAGGAAGTGAATTGGTAGACAACGTTGACCGCTTCACTTATTTGGGGAGTCAAATCAGCTCCAACGGGTTGATCACTGAAGAAATCTCAGCACAAATACAGAAGGCTAGTTTCACATATGCCAGTTTAAGCCGTCTCTAGCGTGGACGTGATATCTGGCTGGCTATCCACCAAAGGGCGTGTGTACTGCTCATCAGTCCGCTCCGTCCTCCTTTGTTGACAATTAAAGCGGAGAACGGTACAAGTTTTTATTCGGTTTTGGTCGTCCTCTTCGAACTTGTACACGATCGAACCATTCGCGCCTTCGAGTTGCCCAAGAATGGCTACCAGTTCCAATAATAAATGTTCAATGCTCACCTCCATTGACATTAGGATTGACAAACAAGCATACAAACTAGTCAGCGTTATTGTTTACGTCATCAAGATGTTTCAGAAATGTGGTGAATAATCAAATTCTAACTGGGTGGATGAGTGAGGAGTGCTTAAGACTGGTAAGTATTGAGATATGAAAGACACACAGACAAATAGCATGTTAATGAAAGTGCATACAGACGTGTGTCGAAAATAAATCATGTAATAGGTATGAAGAGTAAATAAAGGGTTGGTTAATAAAAGATGTTACTAATAAGCCATACGAAAATTCGGAAATGCATTACTGTCAGTCACGTCTCGTAAACCGTCAATGCCCAGCTCTTGCTACGCTGGGACTCACGCTGTTCCTCGAAGTTTCTCAGAAACGCTTAGTAATAACGGACGCAAAACCAAAACACCGATTGGTTACTCGAGAATTCTTTATTGTAACACCAATATATACCCAACTTTAAAATTAAGCTTTAACTAAGGTCTATGAACAAATATTACAATAATAAATCACAATATTACTTCTGACAGTTTTGGCCTGACTTCTTTCTGAACAGCGACCGATGAGACGATGACTGGTGTATTGATGCCTGCGCGAAAATATAGGGAAGTTGGGTTTGAGCAAACAACCATGAATCGATCGTTCAATCTTCAACTACATTGACAGTTACTAACAAAGTAGTAGAAGTTGGAATTATTCCCAAGGCACAAGGAGGGCGTGGAAAAGTTTCCTCTGTGTACATAAATCAGGGTTTTCTATCCGTATCACTAAGGCCTCGATCGTGCAAAGTATACGGAATACTAACATTCTACGGATGCTTCCTTCGACTTTGTAGATGACTGGTGGGTACACAGTTGAAATGTGATTATTCACCACATTTCTGAAACATCTTGATGACATAAACAACTGACTGCCTGCATTGGTATGTTTATTCCATTGACTAAATCCGTGGGGGAAGCCAAACCCTTGTAGGCTTTTTACCAACGCACAATCTATCCTTCTGGCATTTAAAACAATGTGCTCGGAAGTGACATTGTAGAATGCAGTGTTAATGCGGAAAATTAACCAGAGCGATTCCCTCCATGTGGTGATGAAATAGCGTGCATGTAATTTGTCTAGTTTCTTCCTGATGTATGCTATGATCTGATCATGGGCGTCGGGCAACTACGGTAATGGGGTGACTCCCATTGCATTCACTCTGGTGTCTAGTATGAACGCTCTAGGCGTTGATGAAGTGTCGGAGATTGGGTAGAAAGATGATGCATTTCTCCAGTTCGTCAAATGACTTTCGGCACTCTGTCTATCGTATGAATCTCATCCATATTGACCTCGTAATTGTGAGAATGCTGCTGATTAGGCCTAAGCTGTCCATAGTATCACATTAGATCGACGATCTTCATGAGATAGCCAGGTGATTAAGGTGAGTCACTGGTTAGTATGATACTGGTCTCGCTTTGGTAAGCTTGAATGCCTTGTGGTGTTGTGTGATTAGCCAGCAAAATTACTTCGCTCTGGAGAAAGTGACACTTGACTGGCTTACGTAAGACATAGTTGTCACTTGGTGGTCTTCTATTCTAACTTCAGCCCGACTGTTTCGCACTAGATTAGAAGCTTTCGTGGGATTCGTTTTGTCTTGGTTAACTATTAATTATCTATCTGCACTAAGTTTTCTCACCTAATGTCTGTATGTAGTTGGAGTTTTGTCGATTCAACCTACCTGAAAGTTTTAAGAGTCGGCCGGCTGTTTGCAAGGTAGGTCGGTGTGATAGTTGCTTTGTTTCGTTAACTGCTGTTTGTGAGCCAGTATTTCTATTTGAGGTGAGTGATTCCCGATTTTTCATATTGCTCATTAGTGAATACTGAGAAACTGGGAAGGACGACTATGTTATCAAGTATGCCCTAGTGAAAACATGTCAATAGTTAATCCGTATTTTATTCGGTCAAATAACTAGTACTCAGAGAGTGCGATTGTAACAACCTCTGTTTACGATAACAATGGGCATTGTAAATGCACGATTGTGTTCAGATACCTGCCAAAATGTTTATGTATTGGGATACGAATACTGAATGGTGTTAGGAGTTGTCACACAAACCACTTTACGAACTTGGCTACTCACAAGTATTAAATTGTGTAAATATCCACTGCCTTCTTTAAATACATATTCCCAGTGTTAACCCATGACGCCTCAACTCGCCATGTTACGTGACATGATTAACACAATTGAATTTAATTCTCATTTTGACGAAATGCAATTCAACTCAATAGTGCAATTATCACAGCGCTAAAACCAACTTTGGGCTGAATTAAATAAATCGACCAGTATAAACCAGTTCATACTGAGTAAAAAATCTAGCCCTGCTTTGTATGCTTTAGGTATCTTACAATTTGTTATAAAATCTATGCATTCGACTAGGATCAGACTGTATTTGTAGCCCCCTCTATGCTTGTACCAAGCATAACCTCGGCGTCTGTAGTTCATCAGTTAACGAGTTTGTGAAACTGACGTCCTGTATTGTAATGGGATCACAGACGTCACAGTGTCAGTGGCGAAAGGTGCATTCGACCTAATAACTTTGAAGATTGTTAGTCAGGATATGTGTGAACTGGTGCGTGACAGAAGCTGACGTTACTAGCGAACCAAACACTTTCCGCTTCTCACATGTAATAGATAGTCTGCTTAGAATGCACCGCCATGAAGACCATTTTACAGAAGCTGACGCAATCCAATCAACAACAGAAAAGCTGCTGCAGCAAACAACTCTGCAATTACGTGGAGCCGCTTGCTCGTGCACCACAGCTTATGAAAGATTTCCTGATCTTAAAGTTCTACTTTACCGTCCTCTCTGTTTGGTTTCCATCATGGCCGATTTGACTGCTGGCATTAGTGGATCATTCCAATTACTATTATTTGTTGGAAGACGCTGTCTAGCATAAGTTGACAATTGCTAACAGCCTAATCTCTGTCAATCCTGAGCTCTCTCTCTCAATATAGCGAATTTAACCCTCAACACTCAATCACCTCGCCTAGATATCACACGATTTTCTGCTTTTGTTTCCAAGCCATAGACTGGTGTCACTCGTGTGACACAAGATATCTCGCATCATATTACGAAGATTGTCATGCATGCAATTGCAGAGCTCTAAATACAGGTGTTGCGTTGTCTCCCTGACGAGAGCATAATACAAGATTGCAGTCGTGAATGATTGTGAAAATTCATCTTTTGATCCCTTGTCTTTGTTTTTCTGCAGCAATCACGAATATCTCATACAATGCCGCGGTAAGTAATTCATTTTGCGTCATGTTTTACTTTTTAAAAAGCTGGTAATTTAAAACTCTGGAATGACGCTTCAAGTGTAGTAAATATTCCTTCAAATAGTGTTAGGATTTAGCGAAATTTTGACTTGTGGCTTCATACCTACATCACTTTCAGTCACAGTTGCTCCAGGGCACAAATGGTCATAGCCGTGACAGTGCACCGTATGGCCTTGGTCGTATTTGTAACTACATATATGAACGAAAATTCCTACGGTGCAGTATCATTGATTGTTCTTATGCAATTTCCGATGATTCTCTCATCTTTGTTGAATATCCACAGGACAATGTTCTATATAGAACATTGGGCTACATATGTAGCCCAAGTGTGTTTGGGATGAATTTTCCTTTAAAACGGATGCCGTTTAGTTACGTCACTATGAAGAGATCCTTAGTAGATTTTTATTGAAGTTTGATAACTAAGAATGTTAGTCTTTCTCTCTGGTATGTGTGCTTGTACTTCCTGTTCTTGAACCGGCCATGTATAAAACACTGCGATTCGCTTTCAAAAGTGTATGATTTGTTGGGATAAGCAGCACTCTAGTGTAATATACATCCTTCTTGTCTTAGTTTTTGAAGGTATTACTTAGTATGACAGCTAGTTTAGTATCTTAAAGGGTGTTCCCACTTCATCATGTGCACTGACACTTGCTTGTCAAGTGTGTGTGGACGCGCACATATTCTGTGGAGAAACCTAAGACTGTTCAAATGTGTATGCCGTGTAAGTATATCATTGTCACCCTTCAGGTCGCTCCAAAATTATCGGTCATCTACATAGAGAACTACAGGAAATTCTGCGATCTTGGGTAGTCCCATAGTGTACAGGATAAATTAGAAGGGGCCGACTACAATACCTTGTTGCACACCAGATTTTATCGTGGTTCAGAAAAGTAGTTCGCTGGTGATACTTTGTTTTCCACCTACAAAAAATTATTCGATTCAAGGAAGTAGACTGCCCATGACTCGGAAAATTTCCAGTTTTGTTAGCAATCTGCTAGGAAGCACCTTTACAAAGCCTTGCGGAAATCATTAAAGACAGTTTGGCCTCTTCTAAGGCTGGGCTACGGCCACAAAAAGTGGAATATATGAAGACGTTAACTATGTCTACTCATAGGTGTTTACCTTCTGCCTCTTTTTAGATGTTACATTATAGTGAGGAAAAATGAAGTTACGACGCAGAACCTGTCTGTTTTCAACATAGAACTTTGCACCGATGTGCAGCACTTCAAATCGCCACACCATGTATCACACAAAGCAAAAGAAGATAGTAGAAGAAATGCAAAATAGAGACAGTAGATAGGGAAATGAGACAAAAAGAATAATAATGACGAAGAACAAAGTAGTTTCTTTGGAAATTACAAGTCACAAGGAGTGGATGCATCTGCGCCATTGAGAACTATTTTGAGTTATATCACCAATTGTCTCCAGTTATTGTTGTTTACCGTCCTGAGGACCCCAACCAGGCAGTCAAAAAGTTTACAGCTTCTTACGTGGCTTGAATTACTGTTGCAGATTTCATTGACTGACGAAGCCATGTTATGGTTTGACCATCACTGGCTCTTTTCCAACCTGATCCATCCAATGTCAGCTAACACTGCCCGTCGAGGAAGGCGATGACTAGGCATACGTAACGCAGGTCCTAACCATCTTGATCGGTGTAACTTCACAGCCTCGTCGATTGATCTCCCCTCCTTAACTAGCACTCGACCTATGCCACCCTATTATACCATCTAACATGGGAGATAGAACAGAGGCACCTATGATCAAAGACGACTGGCTAGGCTTTAAATATCTTCCACTCTCAATGGCCAGGTCTCACAGCCATAAAGGAGGACGGAGCGGACTGATGAGCAGTACACACGCCCTTTGGTGGATAGCCAGCCAGATATCACGTCCACGCTAGGGACGGCTTAAACTGGCATATGTGAAACTAGCCTTCTGTATCTGTGCTGAGATTTCTTCCGAGATCAACCCGTTGGAGCTGATTTGACTCCCCAAATAAGTGAAGCGGTCAACGTGCTCTATCACTTCACTCCCTATTTCTAAGCTGGGAGTCAATGTAGTTCAGTTTTGTAACATCATCTTACATTTGGCGGGAGCGAATTGCATGCCAAACGGCACAAAGTAGGGAAAGTCAGTCAAAGTGAACCTTGCGTCGATTTACATGCCTAGGATATGTGTTTCAAGCCATCTCCTTCGTCAAGCAGTGCTAGCTGAAATGGGATTTGGTTGGAAAAGAGATTGGGATGGTTAAACTAAGAGGTAAAATCGATCCATGGAATCTTTAAGTATTAGAGTCATGCAGGCAGATGTAGACTGTATGAACACTAGGACACTAGAAATCAATCACTGAAGATGATTAGTGGTGTAGCTCAGAACTGTCCTTAGTGACATGTACTTACTATTTTTGTCGTCCTGATTATCCGTCATGTGGTTATTCTTACCCCCCCCTGAATTTGCGATAATTTTAGTTTCTTTACATTTATTTTTTCGCTACCTGTATATTATGCTGTGTCAACTTAAATTGCTGCACGTTTGTGCACATTTTGCGCTTAAATTCAGTTGATTCATAAAAGTTTTATCAGACAGAATTTTTTTCGGAAACCATGCTATGTTAGATAAAAAGTTTTATTCACCATATAAGTTATAACAGCTTTCTTGACTATTTTTGCAGTATCTTAATTATAAGGTACTGGTAAGACTAACAGACTTCAGTTTGAAGGATAGCGCTTAGGCCCTCGTATTTAGATAGGAGTTAATAACTTATCCTTTCACTCTTGTAGTAACACTCCTGGTATGATAGATAGTGTAAGGTTAGCATTCAGTAGACTGGTTATGCCAGCAGCCAATTCCTTGAGAAGCCTTAGGTGAAGTTCACCGAGCCCTATGGAGTTCCCTGTATCTAGCTTGCTCAAAGGCGACGATGTTTTAGTCGTTACCGACACAAATGCATCTTGTTATGAGATTAGAACTGATACTACGTGTCATGGTGATGCCTGTATAAAGACCTTGACAAAGTATTCAGTCACCACTTCTTTTTAATACTTGTTCTCTTCGATTGTCTTTGTGAATAACGAGCTTGGAAACCCCGTTTTGAAGTTCATTTATGAAAATCATTTCTTATGTTACGTTACACTTTGAATTCTATCCGACATTGTCAGATTGTTGAAATAGAATTATTTGTGGTTGTAGTGAACCTCTTCCTGGCATCTGAAATCAGAGATTGCGCTACTGAAACAATGAAACAGTTAAAGTTAAGATGGCACAAATTTTCATCTCAGTATTACATTTGTATGCATATTATCATGTACACATTCTTTCGAACTGTAATTCTATCAATTTTACCGACTGGATATTATTTAAGAAACACCAAGGTTATCAGTAACGATTACTCTTTAAATATTATGTGTATATTTCACGGTAGAACCCCCTGTCTAATCAGTCCTGAGTTTAATCCCAGTCGAATTCCTAAAGTGGAACGAAACTTGTCCAGTACTCAGTTTTCTGGTGGTTCTCCAGCTGAACTCACTTCATGATCTAACTCAAAATGTGTCAAATTCCTACAAATCTATATTTAGGAATGGAACAAATGTTGAGGTTCTTTAGGGAAAACACTAGCGCTTGTCTGGCTAGCATGCCTGAACTACGGATTCTTAGAATGTTCGTGTTACCAACATAAAGAAAGCGCAAAATTATTGTCCGAGCCTGGGTGGATGCGTACCCGTTAAAACAAAACTCAGGACAATAAATCATCTCCAGGTGGGCTAGATGTTCAATTTAATTTTGTATTTTCCAATGATTGATTATATTGCACTCAAATGCGCGGTCTCTTGACATTTTTGCTCCTAGCACAGAGGCTTCGATGATATCTGAGGATTAACATGAGGTGATTTGGTGGATGGTGACTAACAGTGGAATCAAAGATGCATGTTTCCCTGTGCATAGGAGATGTCTCTTGTGGAACAAGTGGTTTAGTGAGTAACGCTATGGCATTTGAAACGATGGGTGTTGTGTGCTGGTCTCAGTGGGAACACAACTTACTGGGGATTTCAAGTGCATCCAGATGCAGGTCCTAATGGGACAAAATGCGCGTGCTGGGTTCCACTGATAGTCATCATCCACCAAGTAACATGGACTAAAAGTTTAAGTTACGTCTTGACCTGATGTATGATAGCGATATCACTTTTGTCCTGAGTCCGATACTATTTCACTACCATTTAAAACTGGAGTAAAGTTGGTCATACTACAATCACAAGCAGAAATTTCATCTTGTCTGAAACATTTTCAGAATGATGATTTGTGTTTACTAGATTTTAAATCCAGTTATTCAAAGTTTGCAAATTGTTCCCCCATAGTATTGTAACCAAACATTCGAATTTAAGTTTAACTACCAATCTACTGAGAAGTATGTGTGGACGCTAGCTGCAATTAAAGGACCCTATGGAGGTCTCAGATAAAGCTTCTTGTACTCAGAAGTGTAGTGTATGCTGGCATTATCAAGTGCACGCACTCTAAGTCGTGTCGTTTCGGAACTGCTATACCTACTACCATTCACTAATGACCATAAGTTAGGTTACTCTTTTTCTGGTACCTGACTTATCAAGTATTTGTTGTTCATTGTGTTTTTGAATGGTATTCTACATATATAAACTTATAAATTTTAAATGTAAGCAGTGACTGGAGAAGGGGTTTGAAACAATGACTAGTAGGATTACTTAAGATTCCGAAAATCAATACCATTGTGATCAATTTCGGACACTTCAGAGATTTTCAACTATTGGTTATAACATCTTGAGGATTCCTGTCACATATTCACACTTTTTAACAACCTTCTAAGCAGCAGTCAAATATTTCACGGATTCATTGTCATCTTTTACTGGCCTATATGAGGAAATGGTTTTCCAATTATTATTGCAAATAATGGCTAATCTCGATCAGTTGAATAACACCGAATATAGGTATTAAATGTAGGTGTTAACTGTAACTCAGCTTTTTGCAGCAGATTTGGTACATTTCATACAAGAATAAAGTGCGTCAGTAGCACAGCGGTTAGGACCGACCATGCACATAGTCAGGGGTTCGATCCTCGGCCACTCACTCCTTTACCTCAATAAGCCAGAAATAATGTTGGTAAAGAGGGAAGGTTGGGCATGCAACCCCTCCTGTAAAAATAAACACTGCTACAGAGACTTCAAGCCACTAGCTTGAAGCCCTTTGTTCCACTGAGAACGTGAAGGAAAAAATATAACAAAACTTGTGCACTGTGGTAGAGTATAATTCCATTATGGGTAAAATTTATTTTGATAAAGTCTCAGTGTTATACAGTAATATTTACTGATGACCTTTACTCTGAGTACCTTGATAAGATTATGAGCAATAAATTGTGCTCAAAGCGTCATCACGAAAACGATACGTGAATAATATACGAGATGTGATTAAATGTAATAATATAGGAAATATCGATGTTAAAATAATAGTGACGTGATTTATGTATGAAAATATTAATCAGTTAAATGAGTAATCAAATGACAATTACGAATAAAGATAATAAAAATGAAAATTCTTAGTAAGTTATATTCCGATGACTTGCACGTAACGTTTAGGCCAATGGACTCGTCTACCAGATCGTGTTGTTTTCGCAGGTTTCTCTGTCGACGTTGAAGCTTTTGTGATGTAGCATTGGCACGTCGTTCAGCTGGTTCTTATCGTTGACTTCGAAATCGTCAAGGAACGCTGGTTTGACTCTGTCGATACTGATGGCTTCTGTTTTATTCAATCTTTCTATCGTGATAACTTTCGCGTTTCTGTTTAGAACTTTGAATGGGCCATCATAAGCGGGTTGAAGTGGTCGTTGTACACCTTCTCTCCTGACGAAGACGTGGTGCAGTCTGTCAGTTGTGACGGGATGTATGGTGCTCGTTCCTGCTGACGTGAAAGTGATATCTTTAGCTCGTTCATGTGTCGTTTTAGCTAGTGCACGTAACCAGTCATATCGTGTGGAACTTCGTTACCCGTGGTGAAAAATTCTCCTGGTAATCGTAATGTTGTTCCATAGACTAGTTCGGAAACACAGCAGCCAATATCTTTCTTTATAGTAGCTCGTATACCAAGTAATACTAGTGGAAGTTTGGTTGACCAATCGTTTTGAGTCAAAGAAGCAGCGAGCGCAGCTTTGAGTTGTCGATGAAATCGTTCGACCATACCGTTGGAACTAGGATGATACGCTGTCGTTCGTATTCGTTTAATGCCTAGTAATTCAGTTAGTTGGTCAAAAAGTCGGCTTTCAAACTGGGCACCTCTGTCTGTAGTGATAATTGATGGGACACCAAAATTGGCTATCCAGTTTTCGACTAAAGCTTTAGCTACCGTTTCAGCTGAGACGTCGCTTAATGGAACTGCTATTGGCCAACGAGTAAATCTGTCAATGCAGGTTAGAATATAGTTGAAACCATTGGAAGGAGGCAGTGGACCAACTATGTCTACATGTACATGGTCAAATCTAGAGTCGGGGTTAGGGAAGCGACCAAGTGGTGCTTTGGTGTGCCGGTTGATTTTGACTCTTTGACAAGACAAGCAATTTCGTGTTCACTTCTTAACGTCGCTGTTAATGTTTGGCCAGATAAATCTTTCTCTTAGTAGCTTGGTAGTAGCGCTAACACCAGGATGCGACAAGTTATGTAACTTCTCGAATACTGTATGTCTCATAGCTATTGGAACGAAAGGTCGATATTTACCCGTAGAGGTGTCGCAGATAACTTTTGTCGTGCCGAAAGGAATTGCCTCGAGGTTTAGAGATGTTGTTTTAGAAGACATGATCTTTTTGAGTTCGGCGTCGTCTCGTTGTAAGTTTGAGAGATGTTCGTAGTCGATGTCTGGGCATACAATGTTATCAATGTGCATACGTGATAAAGCGTCTGCCACTTCATTGTTTTTACCCTTTATGTGTCGCAGATCGGAGGTGAACTGGGATATAAACTCGAGATGTCGTAGTTCACGTGGAGAGTAGTTATCCTGTTTTGCTGATAAGGCTTTCGTTAGAGCCTTGTGGTCTGTAAAGACAGTAAAAGGTGTACCTTCCAGCATATGTCGAAAGTGCTTGATTGCTAAATAAACAGCTAATAACTCTCTACCAAAGGTGCTATATCGACATTGAGTAGGATTCAGTCGTTTCGAAAAGAATGCAAGGGGTTGCCATTCGCCATGTACCTGCTGTTGTAACACTGCCCCAATGGCGACATCTGAAGCATCTGTCATGAGAGACAGGGGGCGTCATTCTGGCGTCTGACTAAGAGCGTCTTGTCATTTAACGATTGTTTAACAGCTTCGAATGCTTTAACAGCTTCTGCAGGCAAATGGAATGAACGACTATGTCCACGTAAGCAGTCGGTCAACGGTTGCAAAACTCTAGCACAGTTCGGGATAAAACGCCGGTAAAAATTGACTAGACCCAAAAATCGCCGTAATTTCTTGAAAGAATCTGGTAATGGATAGTCTTTGATGGCTTGTACATCGTCGGGGACTGGTCTAATTCCTTGATTGTCAATCAAGTGACCGAGGAATTTCAGTGATTTCTTACCAAATTCGCATTTATCTAAATTGATAGTCATGCCGTATTTGTGAAGTCTTTCAAACACCGTCCTCACATGTTTCACATGCTCGACTTCGTCTGCACTTGCAATCAGTAAGTCGTCAATGTATGCGTAGACGAAGGGCAGGCCGCGGAGTACTTGGTCGATGAGACGTTGAAATGTCTGAGCGGCGTTCATCAGCCCGAAAGGCATGCGCACGAATTCGTATAAGCCGAATGGCGTGGTGATAGCAGTTTTTGGAACGTCATCCGGGTGGATGGGAATATGATGGTACGCTCTGACAAGGTCGATTTTGGAGAAAATTTTAACCTCTGGCAAGTTGCTGGCGAAATCGTGAATATGCGGTATGGGGTATCGGTCAGGTACCGTTTGCTTGTTTAAAGCTCGATAATCCCCGCATGGCCGTATCTCACCAGAAGACTTTTTGGGTACCATGTGCAGCGGTGAAGACCAAGAGCTGTTGGATGGTCGAATAATGCCGAGCTCTAACATTTTATCGAACTCTGTTTTTGCGATTTTAAGTCGATGTGGGTCAAGGCGTCGAGGACGTGCAAAAACTGGTGGTCCAGTGGTTTTAATGTGATGAACCACTTGATGCTTTAGTTCTGTTGCTCGGAAAGAGGGTTGTAGAAGGTCAGGAAACTGATTTACTAAGTCAGTATATGGAGATGCTGGTGTGCGTGTGACCATCAAGTTCAGCGATGATGCACGGCTAATCGTACCAGCGATGTACCTTTTATTGAGCGAGTCTATAAGCTTAGGGCTTACCGGATCAACCAGCAGTTTGTGTTGCTGTAGAAAATCTATACCAAGGATTGGGGATGGAACGTCTGCGATGATGAAAGACCAATTGTAGGTATTCTGCAGACCAAAATCTAAAGTCATTCGTTTACTACCATATGTAACAATATTAGACTTATTAACTGCTTGGAGCGTAACTGCAGGGTCAGGATGTTGACGTTCCTGCGTAGACGGAGGGAGAACACTAACCTCTGCTCCTGTGTCGACTAAGAACGTAGTACCGGTATTTCTATCTGTTACATAAAACAAACGACTGCTAGATCGTAGATTGCCAACAGTAGAAGTTTTCATACATGATGATATATCTTTTGGTTTAGCCTGAAAGTTGCAAGGTGAACGACACCGTCGTGCATTACTTCCGTAACTACGGTGGTACCAGCAAATAGTATCGTGATGTCGTGACGTGCTGTGTGACCGAGAAAGACGTCGACGAGACGAGCTTCTAGAACGGCTTGGTCGTGTGTGTGTGGTCAGTGCTGCTAACTGACTCAGTAAGGTGTCGACTTTGTGTTCTAGAGTCTGTATCCTGTCGTGAGTGTCTGGCATTCTGCTAGTGGAAGCAATAGATTGAGGTGTTGACCTCTACATGCGATCCGCAATTTTGACGAGCTTTTCCATGTCAATGTCGTCGTCTCCGAAAGCAAGAACTTGCTGAATGTTTGCAGGCAGTCGTCGCAGCCAGATTTGGTAAAAGAGACGTTTGTCGATACCTCTTCCTGCTGCCAGGCTTTCCACGTGCCTCATGAGTTGTGATGGGGTTTTATCACCTAGCTCTACATTGCCTAACAAACGATCGAGTGCTTGCCTATCTGAAAGTGAAGTGCATCGAAGTACTTCTTCCTTCAACTTGTCGTAAGGAGCGTCTGTGCTGGGCTGAACGATGCATTGTCGAACCTGTTCGGCGATTTCGTCTGGTAGTACTGTACTCAATATGCCGAATTTAGCCGTCTGTGACGTGAGCTTATTGGCAGTGAAATAATTTTCCAGTCGTGCAAACCAAAGATGAGGGTCTCTGGGCCTAAAAACTGGTACAGTAAGAGAAATGGTACTAACAGATCCCAGCTCTAAGTTATTAGAGGTATTGGAAGACATGTTACAATTCGTAGAAAAATGGTTTAACAGTAACAAAATAGCAAAAATTGTGCACACCAAGAATATGATAAAACAGAAAACATGCAATGCAGATGCTTACCACCGATTACTGCAAGTTGTGAGATGAGAAAGCACAAGAATGAGCTCGAAATGTCTATTATATGTATATATATCCGATAAAGTTAGAGTTTAAATAATCCAGCAAGTGAAATGATGCGTCCGGGTGAATAAAATGTCGTTGGAGTCAACAAGTTATTGTCGCAGTGAACAAGTTATCGTCGAGGTGAAAAAGCTGTCGTCGCGATGGACAATTTGTCGACGGGGTAGAAATTTGTCGTTGGGGTCAACAATTTGTCGTCGGGGTGAACCAATTATCGTCAAGGACACCAATTTGTCGTCACTGTCGAAATATTACGTCGGGCTCACCAATTTTGTTGCGTGCGTTGTCTGACTAAACTGCCGTACACATATATTCTAGTATTTCTTCGTTCTTATTCATGTGCGCAGACGTTGTGGCTACTCGACGCCCACAACGTAAATCAAAAGGCACTTGCGAAGATTACAAATGTGTATTGTAACAGTAGTCAAATTCGAAATTGTGTCAAGGTAATATTCAACAGTAAAATGACAAATGTTTGCGAAGTACATATAAAATCGGTCTGTATACACATATAATACAAGTATACAAATTAGATTAAAAAGCATGTTTACAGTTGGTATAGGGGTACTACAAACTCAGTAGTAGTAGGCACTCCACTCATCTCATCATGATCAGCCAAAGAAAAATGTGCACTATCGTGACCACTGTCACAAATATTCACTTTACCATCGTCTATCTGGTCGACTTCATCATTTTCAACCTCTTTAATGACAGCAGTAAATGATTTGGGTTCTCCCTCACAAATCCTTAAAGGTTCTATACCTTTACTCTGACTAGTAATACCTTGTAAACTTGAGGAGTCAGAACTGCACCCTGAAACAGTAACTCTCTTCTCCTACACAAACTGCGGTGTCGTCTGTGACACTCTATTTAACAATTGCTCACCAGCTGCACCTAAGGGCTTCTTCGCCGCACCATTATCGTCACACGGTTTGGAGTCAGAACATTATGACGCTGATTTCACATTTAGCTTATCACTAAACTTGCTCACTGATTCACAGTTCGCCTTTGTGTGCACTTCTTGCAAACGTGTAAAACACGACCGTATTTGCCTTGCAGCTTGTAACCTATCTGTTGGGTATGTCCCACGAAAGCTTTGACACTCACTAAGTTTACCTGGATTACTAAACACCATAAAGCTTTCTCGATATCCACTTCGCTGGGACCCTTTCGTCATAAATGATTGCGTTTTGCCCTCAGACTTCTCTATTCTAGAGGTGAGATGCAATACACCGGCAAACCTTCTCATAGCTTGATTGAAACTACCTTTTACCAGGTTCAGAATATCACCGAACTTTGGCTAAACACCTTCATCCTCTATACGAGAGCATATCTTCACCCACTTCCTTTGCAGTCGAGTAGGTAGGCGTCTCGCCATTACCTCTAGGACGGAACTTGAGTTCAGATCACTCATGCAATTCATTGAAATTAATGCATTGTTGTAGATCATCAGGTTATCCAGATACTCAGAGAGTGCCGAGTCATCTTGTAATTGACTACCATTGCCTTTAACAGCCTCGAATAATTTCCCTACAATCATCGAAGATCCTCCGAATCTTTGCCGTAGTATACTCATAGCTTCAGAGTATCCTTCGTTAGGGGACATGAACTTACAACACTGTATAGCTCTTGAAGCAACTCCAGTGCAATACCTCATCAAATACATCAACTTCATTTAATCATTAACTAAAACACTACTCAACATGATTTCAAACTCCTTTACAAACTGTGGATAGTCAGCTGGGTTTCCGTCAAAACACCGAGGTTCATATTTAGGCAGTTTAAAATTCCTATTATCTCTAGACTGCGACACGTGAACAACAGACTCATCATGCTAAGCGTCATACATATCATTACAACTGACAAGCAGTTCAGCATCACTTACTTTCCTGCTGGCTCTCAAGACGCTTCGTCCTTTCCTTGGCCCGGGCATCACTGAACTTGTCCAAAATTCCAGAAAAGTTCCAGATAGTACGTGTCCAAAGAAGACTGGCAGGCACAAGGAAAGACGAACAGAAAGGATCAGAAACGATCAGAAACTGTCAGCGATAAAATGTCATAAACTGTTAATGTCCAGCTCCTACTACGCTGGACCTCACGCTGTTCCTAAAAGACTTTCAGAAACACTTTGTATTAACCAACGCGAAAACCAGAACTCAGATTGGCGACTCGAGAATCCTTTATTCTTACGCCGATATGTAACCAACAATAAAGTTATTATACACAGGGTCTAATAATAAATGTTATAACAATAAATCACGGTAATACTTCTGATAGTTTTCTGTCTTCCACCGAACAGCCAACGATGAGACGATGACTGCTGGATTGATGACTCCCGCGAAAAATATAGAGTTGGATTTGAGCAGACAACCATGAATTGATCGTTCAATCTTCAACTACATTGACAGTATATATATATATATATATATTTATGAGTGTTGCGATGTGTCTCGCGTGTGATTTATGCCAAATTGTATCAGAGTATACGGTAGAAAATATAATATTCCTATGTGGCAATTGTCAATCACGTCTCATAAACCGTTAATGCCCAGCTCTCGCTACGCTCGGGCCCACGCTGTTCCTTGAAGATTTCAGAAACGCTTAGTTATAACGGACGAAAAAACCAAAACACTGATCTGCCGCTTGATATTTCTTTATTGTTACACCAACATATAAAAAGAATAAGTGAACTAAGGTCTGAAAACAAATATTACAATAATAAATCATTGTATTACTTCTGACGATGTTTCACTCTTCTTTCTGAACAGCGACCGATGAGACGATGACTGTCGTATTGATGCCTCCGCGAAAATTGGGGAAGTTGATTTTAAGCAAACAACCAAGGATTGATCGTTCAATCTTCAACTGCATTGACAGCAATCAGTTTACAATATCATTGGTTCGATTCTCCCCTACGACTCAGTCCGTACGTTCCACGCATGTAATTATCATAAATTTTCAAAGAGCCTTCAATGGTTGAGATGAAGACGCTTGAAATGTCAAAGGAGGTTAAAAAGAGTCTGCAAACGTATTTTGCAGAGAGTTGACTGATCACTTCTCGATAAGATATTGCGGCAGGAATTTGCTTGATTCTTTGCACTGTATGTCCCATTGTAGACAGGAATCGTTCACATGCAGCAACCATCGTTGGAGCTCCGTATTTTGACATCTTCGACGCACGGCTGATGTAAATGTAGGCGTCGTTGCAGATTGTTACGTCGAGAATTTATGCCGCACCGTCTAACAAGACAATCATATCTGGTTGGCAGAAAGACATGGGCGTTGGAACACGCGGCTCGATGTAAAATCTGGTATTGGATTTGCGGAGTTTGTTGGCGATCAGCTTGAGGACTTCGTTGTGTCTCTTGCATCTGACCTCATGAGTAATAGCGCGATGCTGAAGAATATGTTGAAGATTTTCTGGTTGACCACACCATGTGGGCATGTGGGCAGATTTGAAACGGGTGAAAACGTTGGCATAAAACAGAAGGCAATGGAGGTGCCCAGCTGAAGCCCTATGTTCCTCAAGGAATTAAAGGATATAATAATAATACACCCACCTCTGCAGTTGATGTCGATTCTAGGACGTCCCCTCACATGTCTCGTTTTTGTGCCCAAGAATCCTCCGTGCAGTTCAACGGCCAGTACATAGAGTTTGGGCAAGACCATTTCAGGGTTGAGAAGCCATTTGTGAGATCCAGGACATGTTTTTTATTCCATCACGCCATAACCATCCGCCGATGAGTGTAGCTGTTGTGCCCAGCTTTCATGTGCTTCTTCTGCTGATGTTACTTTTTTCTGTGGGCTTGCATCGGAGGATTGCAGATCCTAAGAAAAGTTGTGAAGGTGGCGGAGGACGCTATGCTGCGTTCGGGCGGATTCCTATTGTTGAGCAGTGCCTCAATTCTTTTGCGCCTATGGTTCGGAATCGTTGTTGAGAGTTTCATGATTCCCAGGCCTCCCTTTTTGATATCAGCGTGGAAAAATGCGATTTTAGTGTCCTTAGGTAGGTGAAGCCATCGGCGGAAAGCTCCACGAATAAGTTTGTCCATCGTTTTCAGGGTATTGTTGTGAGTGATGCTGAGAGTCAGTGGATAGAGTAGACGAGGAATCAGATTGTTCTTCAGGATTTTAATTCGTTCATGAGGTTTGAGGGGGTCGCGTTTCACATAGTCTTAGTATCCATTGAGGACGCCTACATGATCGAGGCACCGCCTGCCTTTGTAATTGAAGGGACTACCCAGATAAGTAAATTCCTCTGATAGCGAGATGGCTGGAATTGACTGGCAGTTGATATTGAAGATAGTTGGAGAAAGAGCCTTGATTTTACGCTGTCTGTCAGCGACCATGTTGATTGTACGGCTTTCGTTGACGTTGATCGATAATCCCGCAAGTTCCAGTCAGGCGGCGATACAGCTGAGTTCGTTTTGAAGAGCCGCGGCGTTTGGATCTAGGATAATGAGATCATCAGCATATGCTATGTAGTGCAAAGGATGACCATCAACGTAGATGGGGTCATGGGCTTCAAGAACATTGAGTATCTCATTCATAGTCATGATGAAGAGAAGCGGTGGCAGAGGGTCACTCTGTTTGATCCCCCGTGTTGGATGACACTTCGCTTCGTGGAAGAGAATGTAGGAGTCGGAATAGTAGTTTGTAAGACATTCTTTAAGCACTGAGGGCGCACCAGAACTTTCAGCCACCCTTAAAATTGTTTGATGTAGGATGCTATCAAAAGCTTTCGAAATGTCGAGAATAGCTAACGCGCAACTTGTGTAGTCGGAGTGCGCTTCTCTCAAGATGGCATGAAGAAGATTGGTCGCTTCGAGGCAGCCATCACGTTGCTGGAAGGCAAACTGTAGTTTTTCCATTGGGAATCATCTGGACCAGCACTTGGCGACAATCTTGTGCAGACAGCGCGTAACGACAGAAGTTATGGGAATAGGCCGGAAGCCAGTAGGGTTATCGGGGTGGGATGTCTTGGGAATAAAGGTGACCCTGAAAGCTAACAGGGGTGAAGGTAGAATAGAAGTCAGAAGAAGAGTGTTTAGATACCCAGGCAGACTAGTGCGGTTAATTTTATGGAGGTCCCTGGCAGTTATGAGGTCAACACCGGCCGCGGATTGAACCATTTCTTTTAGTGCCCATTTGATCTCTTCAGTTGAAACTGGGGCGATCAGGTCGTTACTAGCTGGAAGGTATTCCTGGACCGGTCTAGCGTCTGGTAGGGCTGGGCGCGTGAAGGTTTCTATCCAAAATTCATTGAAGCCTTTAGCGGAAAGCTGACATGTAAACGGGTCTTTCCATCTGTCATCAAGTGCCGTGTTCTCAGCATCTTTTGGCGAACAGTGGAAGAGCGTTTGCATGTGGGCACATAAAATGCGACGCCTCTTCTTGTTGTTTAAGTTTGATGGGAGACGGGAGACGTATCGCTGCTTGAATGGTTTCCACCTTGTAGGGAACAGCTGTTGGACCTGCTTATCCAGAAGTTGACGTGTCTCCTCAAAAATAATATCATTCGCATATAGTTGCATGATAATTTCTCGAGTGGATTCAGTGTCCAGCCGCTGAGATGAATTTGCCAGTTGTGTGTTGATGGTAGCCATGAGGTTAGAATGTATATTGTCCATGTGGACGCTTCTATGGAGTGTCATATTCACTAGGGGAGTTAGACCATCTTGAGTGAGTCGGGTAGTTAGCATAATTTGTCGCTGAGCTTCTTGTTCAAAGTTTGGAGTGGGTGATGAAGTTCGCTTGGGCATAAAAAAATTATTTTTAATTTTTTTATAAAAAAAATTATTATTATTATTAAGGAGGCGTTGATAGTACAAGTTGGAACCGATTCGTAAATATCAATAGTATCCAGAAGTGGTGGGATCATTGACACAGCTGTGGGAGAATATAAAATTGTTCTATTGACGGTATTTATTGCATAGTGATACTGCGGTATTCGCATTGATTGGGTGGATTCATTGAATACAGTGCAATCATTAATGACGGTAGGTCGGAGAGCTCGCTGTTCCTTCAGCTGAGTCGGCATATTCGGTGAGATTATGACAGTTGGAGTTGAAGTTGTTCTGCATGGACTTGTAGGAGCAGTGATTGATCTGTTGACGGTGAACACATCAGTGTGCGAGGTACTTGACTCAATTCGGCGATAAGACGTAGTTGAAGTGAGGACTATTGTTGGCAGAGATGGGTTAAGTGTACGTCTCCATATTAGCTTGTATAGACGCTTACAAACCGCACCGGCGGTGCGGTTGTCAATGGTTTTAGCGACAAGAGTGAAGAGCTGTTTAGGCGCAAGTGAAGGGGAATCGAGACATCTGGCAGTTGAGATCAACCAGGCGTCTTCTTGTGCGGACCAGGTTTGAGGCCTTGGATGCATATACACTGCTGATCTAGTGGCATAGCTTTCATGTGATGATGCAGGTGAGGATGGAGTCAAATAAGAACCAATGGTTGATACAGAGCGCGATGATGACGGGACAAATGTTATCCATTTGAGTGTTTGCAGACGGCATTTGATGGTTTCAAATGAGCGATGCGGGAGATGGTCGTGTAGGTGTTGATACAGTTCGGCTTTGCTGTTGAATCGATCGACTGCCGCGTCCGCTAAAATCAGTAGGGTGAGTTCTTCATTTTGGGACCAACTTCGTCGTGTTCGACGGTCGCTGAGGAGGCGATCGAGAAGGACCTCATTGTATTCGGCGGGTGGATTTGGCGCAGATGTTGAGATAAACCTCTCGGAGAAGCGAAGTTTGAAGGACAGTATGTACACAGGTATCTTGGAGACACGATCGAGGATAATGATTGATTGGACCGCGTGGAGTGAGGTGATGATGGATTGGATAGGTGAAGAAATGCGGAAGTTATGACAATTCGAGAAAAACGACGAAGTGAAAACAATGATGACATAATGGGGGACGCCGATTTTTAAATGTCGAAACTGTCAGGGATATAGTGTCTAAATGGATACCAAACTACAGATCTCAATGAAAGGAGTCGAGGGATACCAAGAACAAAGGAAAAAGGTAAAGAAATGTGGAAGTTACAGAGGGGACCTCACAACTTTTACACAAATGATACGAGTGTCGGGCTATCGGTCAACAGGGTGAAAAATGGTGGGAGAAGTTGTTTTGGATGGTTCAGGGTAGAGACATTTGGAAAAAGAAGAAAGAGACTGAATAAATCTGAAATAATAGGGAAAAAGGTCTTGTGGAGGGAAGGCGAAAGATGATGACGGGATGAAAAGTGGCCTCGGTCTTACTAGATAGACCAAGGGAAATTAAAAATAAGGACTGGTAGTGTCAGTGTCACTAGATCGTATAATCCTTTATGGAGAACAAGGTCCTTTTTCGACAAAAATAGCTGAAGGTACCAAAACAAAATGGTGTGGAAGAGAAATGAACAAATAATTGGGATAAGATAGGTATCAACAGATTCAGCTCAGTGAGCTGCAACTGATAATTACAATTTCAGAAAGTTAAAATGAGATGCAAGGGAAATAATAAGTGAAAATAGTGGGAATTCACTGTTTTTCGGTCAGATACTGGAAGTTAACAAGTAAAAATCGTGAGTTGAGGTAATTCCTTGTTAAGTAGTAAATGAAAAGAACAGGTTTGAGGGCTGGTAACACCGTGCTAAAATTGATGGAGAAAGAACCTATACTTCAGATGAAACTAACGAAAAAGTAAAATCCCGAAAGTCTGGGTTTAGGGTAGGTTCCGACTATCACTCAGTTGAGACGAATGCAGATGAAAACTTCAGATTTCCTCTGCAATCAACACTAAGTCAATGATAAAAAACTATTAAGAACAAAAGAAACAGCTAATAACTGATAATAATCCTCCTATCGGAATAATAAAAACGCTTAAAAAGGGGCAACTGGAGTCAAGGGTAGAGTTTGCCGAAAAAAACAGAATAACCGGTTAATAACTACAAATATGGCACCAAATAGATAATATCCGACGTAAAACTTCGAAAAATTGCCCAGACTCACAGAATTGAGCCTGATACATGTAATAAAATATACATCCAAAACCTGCAGAGGGCAGGGTCAGTGAAAACAGAGTTTACACAATAATTCCAAGGCGTAAATATATCTCTGGTGTATTTCTATGTGTAGAATGTCAAAATTCGAAAGTTTCTAGCAGATATTGTGTACAAATAGCTTGTTTACAGTATGAAAGAGTTCGAACGCAAATGTAACGCAAGCAATCATCTCACACTCCGATTTCGTCCCGAAATATATCTCGTAATTTGGACGGTTAACTATTGAGTTTTGCTTTGCCTTTGGTGTCCGCGGAACGAATACTATGGAAGTTGTGGGTATTAGATCTTATGTTAGTATACTTCGCACTAAACGTGAACGTCAATACTGTCAGCATGTAAGGATTCATAGCATTCAACCTGCTTTCTTCCAACAATAAAGTACGATGGCTGTGATTCTAATAATCTTTTACGTCAGAAAACTGGTTTCCCGATTTACGTGAAGAAACATAATTGCATAGGAGTAACCATTGTGAGTTCTTTCCGGACAATTCACTGCTGACATTCACCATTCAATCAAGGTGTTGAGTATTTCTCAACAGATGACTGATGAAGTGGTTCGGGTAACTGAATACGTGAAGAAGAAATGAACGGACTACACATGATGGCTGTAAAGTCATATAAAGAATTCAACAAACATGACAAATTAAATCATGCATTAGACCGCTGTAGATTGATCTTCTGGAACATAGAAGTAACTCTAAGTGGTATATTTTAATTCTTCACAATATACAAATACATAGTATATATTTTCTCCTCAGTGAATATTTACTTGGACAGTGGATTCTATTAGATTTGGCTGCAACATTTGGATTCAAGAGCCTGATAACTCACGCGTATGCAGTGAAACAATGAAATACACCAATTCTAAGTAGTAACCATTTTCATCTCAATACACTGTGTTAGGTGACAACTCACACCTAACTCAAGTGAGTTCTTACGCTAAGTTAACAAAATTCAGCTACATCCCATTTTGGCATATCTTCAGTTGGTTATCATTTCTCTATTCCTGATTGCTTTCTGAGCATAATAACCCACCGCTTATACTAAAATTAGCGTTTTCTATGTCTAACGAAACACGGAATATGAAACAATCCAAAACCGGTACATTTTTCATATTTGGAGTGTACAACTGTTAAATGGTTAGTTAGTGTGACAGTCACGAAGAATACCATTCCAGACACAAATACAAGAACAAAAGGTTCAGGGAAGAGTCGCTTTTCGCCAAATTCATTCACTTGGCTGTACAATTGCATTTGTATGCAATTATTTCGTGTGTGTGGCGAAGCGTGAACTTCGAATTTACCATGCATATCATTACAATTAAAAGGCAGCTGATCGTTAATTATTTTTTTGCCTGCTTCCACGGTTCCAAGTCCCTTCCTTGACCCAGGAATTATCTAATGTCACCAAAGAAAACAAACTGCGTTGATAATCCTTGCCCAAAGAGACGCTGGCTGCAGACCCAGTAAGTAATCCCGGAACTACCAGAAGGCACTCCAGAAACTGATCAGATGAATAGTAACTACCGCAGAAAGCTGTCACCAAACTCAAACTAGATAAAGCAGCGGGACCTGATGGAATGACTCCAGAGGTATTTAAGTACGGTAGAGACAGTTACTATCTGCATCAACTGAGGTTCTAAGCAGCGTTTGGAAATCAGAGGAAGTCCCATCGGCTGGTGTAAGTCACTGATTATCCCCATATACAGAAGGGAGACAAGTCTTCCTGTGATAATCACAGAGAGATTAGCTTGACTAATATAGTATCTAAAGTCCTAGGCTCAATAATCATGCGTAGACTAAGTGGTGCTAGGGAGGCACAAACACGAGAAAGCCAGGCATACGTTAGACCAGGAAGAGGGTGTATTCATCATATCTTCACCCTCCGACAGATCCCAGAACATAGGCATCCTTACCGGCGTCCAACAATCATCATATTTCTTGACCTAAAGGCGGAATTCGATTCTGTCGACCGAGAGGTTCGCTGGCGATGCTTGGCTGTAAAGGGAATGCCGAGAAAATACATTGCACTGATTAAGGCACTCTACTTGTACTCATACAGCTAGGTGAGGGCTTACGGCGAGTTGTCATCTGAACTGGTGACAACTAGTGGTGTCCGTCAAGGATGCCCATTATTCCCATTTCTATACAACTTCATCATAGATGTACTGATGGACTTAACCCTGACTCACTTCAGCGACTCAGGGATTGACTCGCTACCAGGGAATAATCTCGTTGACTTAGAATATGCAGACGATATAGTCCTTCTAGGCGAGGACGCTGACAAAATGCAGAGTCTTCTAAACATCTTGAGCTGTAATCTACGAGTGTTTGGTATGCGATTCGCTCGCGCCAAATGCAAGATGATGTTACAAGACTGGACTACACCGACTCCGTGATTAGAAATAGGAAGTGAATTGGTAGACAACGTTGACCGCTTCACTTATTTGGGGAGTCAAATCAGCTCCAACGGGTTGATCTCGGAAGAAATCTCAGCACAAATACAGAAGGCTAGTTTCACATATGCCAGTTTAAGCCGTCTCTAGCGTGGACGTGATATCTGGCTGGCTATCCACCAAAGGGCGTGTGTACTGCTCATCAGTCCGCTCCGTCCTCCTTTGTTGACAATTAAAGCGGAGAACGGTACAAGTTTTTATTCGGTTTTGGTCGTCCTCTTCGAACTTGTACACGATCGAACCATTCGCGCCTTCGAGTTGCCCAAGAATGGCTACCAGTTCCAATAATAAATGTTCAATGCTCACCTCCATTGACATTAGGATTGACAAACAAGCATACAAACTAGTCAGCGTTATTGTTTACGTCATCAAGATGTTTCAGAAATGTGGTGAATAATCAAATTCTAACTGGGTGGATGAGTGAGGAGTGCTTAAGACTGGTAAGTATTGAGATATGAAAGACACACAGACAAATAGCATGTTAATGAAAGTGCATACAGACGTGTGTCGAAAATAAATCATGTAATAGGTATGAAGAGTAAATAAAGGGTTGGTTAATAAAAGATGTTACTAATAAGCCATACGAAAATTCGGAAATGCATTACTGTCAGTCACGTCTCGTAAACCGTCAATGCCCAGCTCTTGCTACGCTGGGACTCACGCTGTTCCTCGAAGTTTCTCAGAAACGCTTAGTAATAACGGACGCAAAACCAAAACACCGATTGGTTACTCGAGAATTCTTTATTGTAACACCAATATATACCCAACTTTAAAATTAAGCTTTAACTAAGGTCTATGAACAAATATTACAATAATAAATCACAATATTACTTCTGACAGTTTTGGCCTGACTTCTTTCTGAACAGCGACCGATGAGACGATGACTGGTGTATTGATGCCTGCGCGAAAATATAGGGAAGTTGGGTTTGAGCAAACAACCATGAATCGATCGTTCAATCTTCAACTACATTGACAGTTACTAACAAAGTAGTAGAAGTTGGAATTATTCCCAAGGCACAAGGAGGGCGTGGAAAAGTTTCCTCTGTGTACATAAATCAGGGTTTTCTATCCGTATCACTAAGGCCTCGATCGTGCAAAGTATACGGAATACTAACATTCTACGGATGCTTCCTTCGACTTTGTAGATGACTGGTGGGTACACAGTTGAAATGTGATTATTCACCACATTTCTGAAACATCTTGATGACATAAACAACTGACTGCCTGCATTGGTATGTTTATTCCATTGACTAAATCCGTGGGGGAAGCCAAACCCTTGTAGGCTTTTTACCAACGCACAATCTATCCTTCTGGCATTTAAAACAATGTGCTCGGAAGTGACATTGTAGAATGCAGTGTTAATGCGGAAAATTAACCAGAGCGATTCCCTCCATGTGGTGATGAAATAGCGTGCATGTAATTTGTCTAGTTTCTTCCTGATGTATGCTATGATCTGATCATGGGCGTCGGGCAACTACGGTAATGGGGTGACTCCCATTGCATTCACTCTGGTGTCTAGTATGAACGCTCTAGGCGTTGATGAAGTGTCGGAGATTGGGTAGAAAGATGATGCATTTCTCCAGTTCGTCAAATGACTTTCGGCACTCTGTCTATCGTATGAATCTCATCCATATTGACCTCGTAATTGTGAGAATGCTGCTGATTAGGCCTAAGCTGTCCATAGTATCACATTAGATCGACGATCTTCATGAGATAGCCAGGTGATTAAGGTGAGTCACTGGTTAGTATGATACTGGTCTCGCTTTGGTAAGCTTGAATGCCTTGTGGTGTTGTGTGATTAGCCAGCAAAATTACTTCGCTCTGGAGAAAGTGACACTTGACTGGCTTACGTAAGACATAGTTGTCACTTGGTGGTCTTCTATTCTAACTTCAGCCCGACTGTTTCGCACTAGATTAGAAGCTTTCGTGGGATTCGTTTTGTCTTGGTTAACTATTAATTATCTATCTGCACTAAGTTTTCTCACCTAATGTCTGTATGTAGTTGGAGTTTTGTCGATTCAACCTACCTGAAAGTTTTAAGAGTCGGCCGGCTGTTTGCAAGGTAGGTCGGTGTGATAGTTGCTTTGTTTCGTTAACTGCTGTTTGTGAGCCAGTATTTCTATTTGAGGTGAGTGATTCCCGATTTTTCATATTGCTCATTAGTGAATACTGAGAAACTGGGAAGGACGACTATGTTATCAAGTATGCCCTAGTGAAAACATGTCAATAGTTAATCCGTATTTTATTCGGTCAAATAACTAGTACTCAGAGAGTGCGATTGTAACAACCTCTGTTTACGATAACAATGGGCATTGTAAATGCACGATTGTGTTCAGATACCTGCCAAAATGTTTATGTATTGGGATACGAATACTGAATGGTGTTAGGAGTTGTCACACAAACCACTTTACGAACTTGGCTACTCACAAGTATTAAATTGTGTAAATATCCACTGCCTTCTTTAAATACATATTCCCAGTGTTAACCCATGACGCCTCAACTCGCCATGTTACGTGACATGATTAACACAATTGAATTTAATTCTCATTTTGACGAAATGCAATTCAACTCAATAGTGCAATTATCACAGCGCTAAAACCAACTTTGGGCTGAATTAAATAAATCGACCAGTATAAACCAGTTCATACTGAGTAAAAAATCTAGCCCTGCTTTGTATGCTTTAGGTATCTTACAATTTGTTATAAAATCTATGCATTCGACTAGGATCAGACTGTATTTGTAGCCCCCTCTATGCTTGTACCAAGCATAACCTCGGCGTCTGTAGTTCATCAGTTAACGAGTTTGTGAAACTGACGTCCTGTATTGTAATGGGATCACAGACGTCACAGTGTCAGTGGCGAAAGGTGCATTCGACCTAATAACTTTGAAGATTGTTAGTCAGGATATGTGTGAACTGGTGCGTGACAGAAGCTGACGTTACTAGCGAACCAAACACTTTCCGCTTCTCACATGTAATAGATAGTCTGCTTAGAATGCACCGCCATGAAGACCATTTTACAGAAGCTGACGCAATCCAATCAACAACAGAAAAGCTGCTGCAGCAAACAACTCTGCAATTACGTGGAGCCGCTTGCTCGTGCACCACAGCTTATGAAAGATTTCCTGATCTTAAAGTTCTACTTTACCGTCCTCTCTGTTTGGTTTCCATCATGGACGATTTGACTGCTGGCATTAGTGGATCATTCCAATTACTATTATTTGTTGGAAGACGCTGTCTAGCATAAGTTGACAATTGCTAACAGCCTAATCTCTGTCAATCCTGAGCTCTCTCTCTCAATATAGCGAATTTAACCCTCAACACTCAATCACCTCGCCTAGATATCACACGATTTTCTGCTTTTGTTTCCAAGCCATAGACTGGTGTCACTCGTGTGACACAAGATATCTCGCATCATATTACGAAGATTGTCATGCATGCAATTGCAGAGCTCTAAATACAGGTGTTGCGTTGTCTCCCTGACGAGAGCATAATACAAGATTGCAGTCGTGAATGATTGTGAAAATTCATCTTTTGATCCCTTGTCTTTGTTTTTCTGCAGCAATCACGAATATCTCATACAATGCCGCGGTAAGTAATTCATTTTGCGTCATGTTTTACTTTTTAAAAAGCTGGTAATTTAAAACTCTGGAATGACGCTTCAAGTGTGGTAAATATTCCTTCAAATAGTGTTAGGATTTAGCGAAATTTTGACTTGTGGCTTCATACCTACATCACTTTCAGTCACAGTTGCTCCAGGGCACAAATGGTCATAGCCGTGACAGTGCACCGTATGGCCTTGGTCGTATTTGTAACTACATATATGAACGAAAATTCCTACGGTGCAGTATCATTGATTGTTCTTATGCAATTTCCGATGATTCTCTCATCTTTGTTGAATATCCACAGGACAATGTTCTATATAGAACATTGGGCTACATATGTAGCCCAAGTGTGTTTGGGATGAATTTTCCTTTAAAACGGATGCCGTTTAGTTACGTCACTATGAAGAGATCCTTAGTAGATTTTTATTGAAGTTTGATAACTAAGAATGTTAGTCTTTCTCTCTGGTATGTGTGCTTGTACTTCCTGTTCTTGAACCGGCCATGTATAAAACACTGCGATTCGCTTTCAAAAGTGTATGATTTGTTGGGATAAGCAGCACTCTAGTGTAATATACATCCTTCTTGTCTTAGTTTTTGAAGGTATTACTTAATATGACAGCTAGTTTAGTATCTTAAAGGGTGTTCCCACTTCATCATGTGCACTGACACTTGCTTGTCAAGTGTGTGTGGACGCGCACATATTCTGTGGAGAAACCTAAGACTGTTCAAATGTGTATGCCGTGTAAGTATATCATTGTCACCCTTCAGGTCGCTCCAAAATTATCGGTCATCTACATAGAGAACTACAGGAAATTCTGTGATCTTGGGTAGTCCCATAGTGTACAGGATAAATTAGAAGGGGCCGACTACAATACCTTGTTGCACACCAGATTTTATCGTGGTTCAGAAAAGTAGTTCGCTGGTGATACTTTGTTTTCCACCTACAAAAAATTATTCGATTCAAGGAAGTAGACTGCCCATGACTCGGAAAATTTCCAGTTTTGTTAGCAATCTGCTAGGAAGCACCTTTACAAAGCCTTGCGGAAATCATTAAAGACAGTTTGGCCTCTTCTAAGGCTGGGCTACGGCCACAAAAAGTGGAATATATGAAGACGTTAACTATGTCTACTCATAGGTGTTTACCTTCTGCCTCTTTTTAGATGTTACATTATAGTGAGGAAAAATGAAGTTACGACGCAGAACCTGTCTGTTTTCAACATAGAACTTTGCACCGATGTGCAGCACTTCAAATCGCCACACCATGTATCACACAAAGCAAAAGAAGATAGTAGAAGAAATGCAAAATAGAGACAGTAGATAGGGAAATGAGACAAAAAGAATAATAATGACGAAGAACAAAGTAGTTTCTTTGGAAATTACAAGTCACAAGGAGTGGATGCATCTGCGCCATTGAGAACTATTTTGAGTTATATCACCAATTGTCTCCAGTTATTGTTGTTTACCGTCCTGAGGACCCCAACCAGCAGTCAAAAAGTTTACAGCTTCTTACGTGGCTTGAATTACTGTTGCAGATTTCATTGACTGACGAAGCCATGTTATGGTTTGACCATCACTGGCTCTTTTCCAACCTGATCCATCCAATGTCAGCTAACACTGCCCGCCGAGGAAGGCGATGACTAGGCATACGTAACGCAGGTCCTAACCATCTTGATCGGTGTAACTTCACAGCCTCGTCGATTGATCTCCCCTCCTTAACTAGCACTCGACCTATGCCACCCTATTATACCATCTAACATGGGAGATAGAACAGAGGCACCTATGATCAAAGACGACTGGCTAGGCTTTAAATATCTTCCACTCTCAATGGCCAGGTCTCACAGCCATAAAGGAGGACGGAGCGGACTGATGAGCAGTACACACGCCCTTTGGTGGATAGCCAGCCAGATATCACGTCCACGCTAGGGACGGCTTAAACTGGCATATGTGAAACTAGCCTTCTGTATCTGTGCTGAGATTTCTTCCGAGATCAACCCGTTGGAGCTGATTTGACTCCCCAAATAAGTGAAGCGGTCAACGTGCTCTATCACTTCACTCCCTATTTCTAAGCTGGGAGTCAATGTAGTTCAGTTTTGTAACATCATCTTACATTTGGCGGGAGCGAATTGCATGCCAAACGGCACAAAGTAGGGAAAGTCAGTCAAAGTGAACCTTGCGTCGATTTACATGCCTAGGATATGTGTTTCAAGCCATCTCCTTCGTCAAGCAGTGCTAGCTGAAATGGGATTTGGTTGGAAAAGAGATTGGGATGGTTAAACTAAGAGGTAAAATCGATCCATGGAATCTTTAAGTATTAGAGTCATGCAGGCAGATGTAGACTGTATGAACACTAGGACACTAGAAATCAATCACTGAAGATGATTAGTGGTGTAGCTCAGAACTGTCCTTAGTGACATGTACTTACTATTTTTGTCGTCCTGATTATCCGTCATGTGGTTATTCTTACCCCCCCCTGAATTTGCGATAATTTTAGTTTCTTTACATTTATTTTTTCGCTACCTGTATATTATGCTGTGTCAACTTAAATTGCTGCACGTTTGTGCACATTTTGCGCTTAAATTCAGTTGATCCATAAAAGTTTTATCAGACAGAATTTTTTTCGGAAACCATGCTATGTTAGATAAAAAGTTTTATTCACCATATAAGTTATAACAGCTTTCTTGACTATTTTTGCAGTATCTTAATTATAAGGTACTGGTAAGACTAACAGACTTCAGTTTGAAGGATAGCGCTTAGGCCCTCGTATTTAGATAGGAGTTAATAACTTATCCTTTCACTCTTGTAGTAACACTCCTGGTATGATAGATAGTGTAAGGTTAGCATTCAGTAGACTGGTTATGCCAGCAGCCAATTCCTTGAGAAGCCTTAGGTGAAGTTCACCGAGCCCTATGGAGTTCCCTGTATCTAGCTTGCTCAAAGGCGACGATGTTTTAGTCGTTACCGACACAAATGCATCTTGTTATGAGATTAGAACTGATACTACGTGTCATGGTGATGCCTGTATAAAGACCTTGACAAAGTATTCAGTCACCACTTCTTTTTAATACTTGTTCTCTTCGATTGTCTTTGTGAATAACGAGCTTGGAAACCCCGTTTTGAAGTTCATTTATGAAAATCATTTCTTATGTTACGTTACACTTTGAATTCTATCCGACATTGTCAGATTGTTGAAATAGAATTATTTGTGGTTGTAGTGAACCTCTTCCTGGCATCTGAAATCAGAGATTGCGCTACTGAAACAATGAAACAGTTAAAGTTAAGATGGCACAAATTTTCATCTCAGTATTACATTTGTATGCATATTATCATGTACACATTCTTTCGAACTGTAATTCTATCAATTTTACCGACTGGATATTATTTAAGAAACACCAAGGTTATCAGTAACGATTACTCTTTAAATATTATGTGTATATTTCACGGTAGAACCCCCTGTCTAATCAGTCCTGAGTTTAATCCCAGTCGAATTCCTAAAGTGGAACGAAACTTGTCCAGTACTCAGTTTTCTGGTGGTTCTCCAGCTGAACTCACTTCATGATCTAACTCAAAATGTGTCAAATTCCTACAAATCTATATTTAGGAATGGAACAAATGTTGAGGTTCTTTAGGGAAAACACTAGCGCTTGTCTGGCTAGCATGCCTGAACTACGGATTCTTAGAATGTTCGTGTTACCAACATAAAGAAAGCGCAAAATTATTGTCCGAGCCTGGGTGGATGCGTACCCGTTAAAACAAAACTCAGGACAATAAATCATCTCCAGGTGGGCTAGATGTTCAATTTAATTTTGTATTTTCCAATGATTGATTATATTGCACTCAAATGCGCGGTCTCTTGACATTTTTGCTCCTAGCACAGAGGCTTCGATGATATCTGAGGATTAACATGAGGTGATTTGGTGGATGGTGACTAACAGTGTGTTATATACTAGTTTTCCCCGTCGCCAAATTGTTATGTTCTAGTTTCCCCGTCGCCAAATTGTTATGTACTCGTCGCTGAATTATTGTTATGGACTGGTCGAGAAACTAATAGTCCTGACGCGAGAAGGCGGAAATCAGAAGACCACTAGGTTTGCGATGATACTTCTATTGTCCAAACACAAGGAGACGAAAATAAATGGTCTCACACCAAAGTGGTATGCAAGTCAAGTAGTTGTAAAGTAAAGTAGTTCACACAAATTGAAATGCGAATATATATAAATAATTCAGACAAGCGTGGGAAGAATCATTAGACAGTCTTAACATGAATGGCTAATTATAATGGAGTGTCGATCCAATTATACATAGCGAATATAGCAGACATGCCAACAAACATATATGGATATATGTCACCAAGCAACGGACTGTCAACAAACACTCATATTATATATAATATAATATAAGGAGAATACACATTATTAAAGGAGACAAGTCCATACAAGTGAAGTGGTCACAGACTAACCGAACAACAGAAAGAGAGACCAACATGCACACACACACATAAATATATATATGTGGATACATATCACCTCCCCTTTTGAGAAGATGAATGATTAGTAGGATGTTTACCTGGGGGTTTATCTGGGACCTTTGGGCTTGTTGTTGACGCCTGTCGTTTCGTCTGATTGTTGGGTTTGCGGCTTCGGCTCCGTCCGGAATTGTCTAGCATTTTATGCTTCTTCACTGTATTGCGTAGAGAATTTAGTGGGACATCAGCCAGATGCAAACGATCGAACCAATCAAGTCCCAAAAGATTTAAATCATTCTTCGTGACGTAACAAATTCCTGTGAATTTGGTATTGCGGAAAGAAACAGAACATTTGAGTTCACCAACTAGTTTGAGCCGCCCACCACAGGCGCTGAGAAGAGACTGGGAAGTATTGGTGATAGGTGGTCTGCCAATATAATTCCAAAGTTTCTCTGATATAACAGTAATATCAGAGGCGGTATCTAGCTGCAGACGAGTATCATGACCATTCATCTGAAGGTCAATATATTTCCGCATAGCTGGTGTTGTGACTTGACAGGTTGCACGTAGACTCAGTGATCTTTTTGGAGATTTAGGACCAACATTTTGTTGAGCTTTTGCTGGATTTTGATATCTGGGTTTGCGTGGCTGACAAAAACCATTTTTATGACCGATGATTTTGCACTTGCTGCAACGATGATTTTTGTATGGGCAAGACTTTACAAAGTGCCACGCGCCACAATGCCAGCATGGTGATGGAGGGGTCTTCTTTGCAGTATTCTGTGAAGTTGGACGAGTATGTGTAGATTTACGCGGAACATTAGGAGAAGTAGGTGGGTCAGGAGTAGATGATGAGAGATTTTTGCTCTTTCGTAATGCACGAATATCAGAGCTTCTCGAAGGTGTTGATTCGACCAGGTGTGTGTCTTTCTGCAGATTAATCAGCCGTTGATATTCATCAGCTATGTCATGTAATGTTAACTTGGGATTTTGCTCTAGCTGATTGAGCAGTCGAGTTCGGATATCTGTGAAACGAGGAGATTGAAGACTGCATATGAGGATCAAGGCTTTGAATTGATCATCTGTTAAGGACCTGAGTCGAAATCTCTCACATTCTCGGTTGACTGTGCCAACATTAGTAAGAAAATCATCATTTTCATTCATTGTCAGCTTGAGGCAACGATAACGTATGCTGAATAATGAGGAGTGGTCTCCAAAATGTTCACTCAGTAGCTTTATTGTGTCATCAAAACACTTGTCACATGGTTTTTGGGGTAAAATTAGGTTGCAGTACCGTTCATATTCTGCCGGACCCAATTTACGTAGCAAAACTCGCACCTTCCAGGTATCGTCTTGCGAGGCGAGATCAACAGTGAATAAATCCTCATAACGTTGATACCATGTGTCAAAAGTGACATTAGCCTCTGGGTCATAATTGAACTGTGAAATGCTGTTCACAATTCCGTCGACAGATGGTAGCATGGTATGATTGGGATTGCTTGAAGGTGGAGCTGGACCAGTCTGTTGGTTGACGAACATTTCCATTAATTTCATTTGTCGTTCAAACAATAATTCCAATTTAATAGGATCCATAGTAAATTGTTATGTTGCTGCTGCTGTGTGGTTAATAGTAGTTTTTCCCCGTCGCCAAATTGTTATATACTAGTTTTCCCTGTCGCCAAATTGTTATGTTCTAGTTTCCCCGTCGCCAAATTGTTATGTACTCGTCGCTGAATTATTGTTATGGACTGGTCGAGAAACTAATAGTCCTGACGCGAGAAGGCGGAAATCAGAAGACCACTAGGTTTGCGATGATACTTCTATTGTCCAAACACAAGGAGACGAAAATAAATGGTCTCACACCAAAGTGGTATGCAAGTCAAGTAGTTGTAAAGTAAAGTAGTTCACACAAATTGAAATGCGAATATATATAAATAATTCAGACAAGCGTGGGAAGAATCATTAGACAGTCTTAACATGAATGGCTAATTATAATGGAGTGTCGATCCAATTATACATAGCGAATATAGCAGACATGCCAACAAACATATATGGATATATGTCACCAAGCAACGGACTGTCAACAAACACTCATATTATATATAATATAATATAAGGAGAATACACATTATTAAAGGAGACAAGTCCATACAAGTGAAGTGGTCACAGACTAACCGAACAACAGAAAGAGAGACCAACATGCACACACACACATAAATATATATATGTGGATACATATCACCTCCCCTTTTGAGAAGATGAATGATTAGTAGGATGTTTACCTGGGGGTTTATCTGGGACCTTTGGGCTTGTTGTTGACGCCTGTCGTTTCGTCTGATTGTTGGGTTTGCGGCTTCGGCTCCGTCCGGAATTGTCTAGCATTTTATGCTTCTTCACTGTATTGCGTAGAGAATTTAGTGGGACATCAGCCAGATGCAAACGATCGAACCAATCAAGTCCCAAAAGATTTAAATCATTCTTCGTGACGTAACAAATTCCTGTGAATTTGGTATTGCGGAAAGAAACAGAACATTTGAGTTCACCAACTAGTTTGAGCCGCCCACCACAGGCGCTGAGAAGAGACTGGGAAGTATTGGTGATAGGTGGTCTGCCAATATAATTCCAAAGTTTCTCTGATATAACAGTAATATCAGAGGCGGTATCTAGCTGCAGACGAGTATCATGACCATTCATCTGAAGGTCAATATATTTCCGCATAGCTGGTGTTGTGACTTGACAGGTTGCACGTAGACTCAGTGATCTTTTTGGAGATTTAGGACCAACATTTTGTTGAGCTTTTGCTGGATTTTGATATCTGGGTTTGCGTGGCTGACAAAAACCATTTTTATGACCGATGATTTTGCACTTGCTGCAACGATGATTTTTGTATGGGCAAGACTTTACAAAGTGCCACGCGCCACAATGCCAGCATGGTGATGGAGGGGTCTTCTTTGCAGTATTCTGTGAAGTTGGACGAGTATGTGTAGATTTACGCGGAACATTAGGAGAAGTAGGTGGGTCAGGAGTAGATGATGAGAGATTTTTGCTCTTTCGTAATGCACGAATATCAGAGCTTCTCGAAGGTGTTGATTCGACCAGGTGTGTGTCTTTCTGCAGATTAATCAGCCGTTGATATTCATCAGCTATGTCATGTAATGTTAACTTGGGATTTTGCTCTAGCTGATTGAGCAGTCGAGTTCGGATATCTGTGAAACGAGGAGATTGAAGACTGCATATGAGGATCAAGGCTTTGAATTGATCATCTGTTAAGGACCTGAGTCGAAATCTCTCACATTCTCGGTTGACTGTGCCAACATTAGTAAGAAAATCATCATTTTCATTCATTGTCAGCTTGAGGCAACGATAACGTATGCTGAATAATGAGGAGTGGTCTCCAAAATGTTCACTCAGTAGCTTTATTGTGTCATCAAAACACTTGTCACATGGTTTTTGGGGTAAAATTAGGTTGCAGTACCGTTCATATTCTGCCGGACCCAATTTACGTAGCAAAACTCGCACCTTCCAGGTATCGTCTTGCGAGGCGAGATCAACAGTGAATAAATCCTCATAACGTTGATACCATGTGTCAAAAGTGACATTAGCCTCTGGGTCATAATTGAACTGTGAAATGCTGTTCACAATTCCGTCGACAGATGGTAGCATGGTATGATTGGGATTGCTTGAAGGTGGAGCTGGACCAGTCTGTTGGTTGACGAACATTTCCATTAATTTCATTTGTCGTTCAAACAATAATTCCAATTTAATAGGATCCATAGTAAATTGTTATGTTGCTGCTGCTGTGTGGTTAATAGTAGTTTTTCCCCGTCGCCAAATTGTTATATACTAGTTTTCCCTGTCGCCAAATTGTTATGTTCTAGTTTCCCCGTCGCCAAATTGTTATGTACTCGTCGCTGAATTATTGTTATGGACTGGTCGAGAAACTAATAGTCCTGACGCGAGAAGGCGGAAATCAGAAGACCACTAGGTTTGCGATGATACTTCTATTGTCCAAACACAAGGAGACGAAAATAAATGGTCTCACACCAAAGTGGTATGCAAGTCAAGTAGTTGTAAAGTAAAGTAGTTCACACAAATTGAAATGCGAATATATATATAAATAATTCAGACAAGCGTGGGAAGAATCATTAGACAGTCTTAACATGAATGGCTAATTATAATGGAGTGTCGATCCAATTATACATAGCGAATATAGCAGACATGCCAACAAACATATATGGATATATGTCACCAAGCAACGGACTGTCAACAAACACTCATATTATATATAATATAATATAAGGAGAATACACATTATTAAAGGAGACAAGTCCATACAAGTGAAGTGGTCACAGACTAACCGAACAACAGAAAGAGAGACCAACATGCACACACACACATAAATATATATATGTGGATACATATCACAGTGGAATCAAAGATGCATGTTTCCCTGTGCATAGGAGATGTCTCTTGTGGAACAAGTGGTTTAGTGAGTAACGCTATGGCATTTGAAACGATGGGTGTTGTGTGCTGGTCTCAGTGGGAACACAACTTACTGGGGATTTCAAGTGCATCCAGATGCAGGTCCTAATGGGACAAAATGCGCGTGCTGAGTTCCACTGATAGTCATCATCCACCAAGTAACATGGGACTAAAAGTTTAAGTTACGTCTTGACCTGATGTATGATAGCGATATCACTTTTGTCCTGAGTCCGATACTATTTCACTACCATTTAAAACTGGAGTAAAGTTGGTCATACTACAATCACAAGCAGAAATTTCATCTTGTCTGAAACATTTTCAGAATGATGATTTGTGTTTACTAGATTTTAAATCCAGTTATTCAAAGTTTGCAAATTGTTCCCCCATAGTATTGTAACCAAACATTCGAATTTAAGTTTAACTACCAATCTACTGAGGAGTATGTGTGGACGCTAGCTGCAATTAAAGGACCCTATGGAGGTCTCAGATAAAGCTTCTTGTACTCAGAAGTGTAGTGTATGCTGGCATTATCAAGTGCACGCACTCTAAGTCGTGTCGTTTCGGAACTGCTATACCTACTACCATTCACTAATGACCATAAGTTAGGTTACTCTTTTTCTGGTACCTGACTTATCAAGTATTTGTTGTTCATTGTGTTTTTGAATGGTATTCTACATATATAAACTTATAAATTTTAAATGTAAGCAGTGACTGGAGAAGGGGTTTGAAACAATGACTAGTAGGATTACTTAAGATTCCGAAAATCAATACCATTGTGATCAATTTCGGACACTTCAGAGATTTTCAACTATTGGTTATAAACATCTTGAGGATTCCTGTCACATATTCACACTTTTTAACAACCTTCTAAGCAGCAGTCAAATATTTCACGGATTCATTGTCATCTTTTACTGGCCTATATGAGGAAATGGTTTTCCAATTATTATTGCAAATAATGGCTAATCTCGATCAGTTGAATAACACCGAATATAGGTATTAAATGTAGGTGTTAACTGTAACTCAGCTTTTTGCAGCAGATTTGGTACATTTCATACAAGAATAAAGTGCGTCAGTAGCACAGCGGTTAGGACCGACCATGCACATAGTCAGGGGTTCGATCCTCGGCCACTCACTCCTTTACCTCAATAAGCCAGAAATAATGTTGGTAAAGAGGGAAGGTTGGGCATGCAACCCCATCCTGTAAAAATAAACACTGCTACAGAGACTTCAAGCCACTAGCTTGAAGCCCTTTGTTCCACTGAGAACGTGAAGGAGAAAAATATAACAAAACTTGTGCACTGTGGTAGAGTATAATTCCATTATGGGTAAAATTTATTTTGATAAAGTCTCAGTGTTATACAGTAATATTTACTGATGACCTTTACTCTGAGTACCTTGATAAGATTATGAGCAATAAATTGTGCTCAAAGCGTCATCAGTAAATATTACTGCTTAACACTGTGAGACTTTATCAAAATAAATTTTACCCGTAATTGGTACATTTCAGTAGAACTCAACTGTAATTAGTGGGTTCTTAGCGAGAAACTTCAGTTCTGTAGTGAGTATGAAAACGCTAAGAAGTATAAATTGCATTTTAATAATGTAAGTTTCCTTATTGATGCATTTTATATCACTGATTTGCTTTGTATGTTTTTTTCCTTTCAATACAGATGGAAGTTAGTGTTCTGACATTTTCTACTCTTGGATTTAACTCATTTGGAGTTGGAAATTACTGCTGTACCAATCATTCCTTTGGCATTCGGTAATTATTTAGTAGACAGTTACTGCAAACAGTAGCATGTCAGACTGCTCAATTGTGCTTATTGGACCGAATCCACAATCAAATCTAGACCTTCAAGAGAATGTCTATACATTGGTTCAATTTCTCTTTGAAAAGCATCAAGAATTTGATCTTGAAGAGTCGTCAACAGAAACCTACCTACTACCAAAATATGAATTAACGCTAATTCGGCTTATTCTACGTGAATTTGAAAAACTTCAAGTTTGTTAAATTTGTATACCTTCTATTTCGTTAACTACAGATTCTTTTGAAAGAAGATCATTTGGAATTCTGGTTCAGAATTTGTCGTTATCGTCTTTACCGAGATCGGTCTCTTGTAAGCGATGATGAGTACGAATTTTGTCTTAGAGTTGAAGAATATCTTGTGTCCAACAACTTAGTAGATCGGGTTTTGATTGCACGTCGTCTGTTGGTGGAGTTTGTTGAGAACACCACATTAAAGCTTAAGCTATTTTATCCTCGATACATTGTTCAGTCAAATAAATTGAATTGGTTTGAGGTAAATCAAATTAATATTTACTAACGAAATGAGTAGTATTTAGTCGTAGAAATGTTGGCTGATTTCAAAGTACCACATCTTTCATTCGCATACCTTTCAACTACTGAATCTGATTTTTATTATTGTCATCAATGCAAGATAGATTTCAATGTAAGATACAAAGTAAGTTCCGTGTACTAATCATCTATAAAATATCTAGGAATGTGTCAATCTTGAAACACTGCTCAGTTATCTTGGACTTGCGGTTAATATTAAAGACTCTTTACGTCTGTTGAAGATATTCAACTTACCTTACAGAGGTTTGAATGAACACACTTTCACTACCCTTCGAAAAATAGCTCAGTGTGATAATCTGTCAGTTACTCAGGTCAGTTTTCGTTTGCTGTTAGTTTCTTTCCAAACTACTGACACAGCTGGCAGTTGAAGTAGGTGGCTGTGGAAACTTCGACGTTTATCGCCTTTATCATTTTTTATTATTTTTGTTATAATACTTCAAGAGCTTATATGTTGTATTGCTCTTCGAACTCTACTCTATCTGACTGATTTCAGTGTTCTGTGGAGGAGAGAAATCTGTCTGTCTGCTCATTCTTGCCATCAGTTAGGATACAGATATCTGGAAGGAATTTCTCATGTACTAGTGTGTCAGTAGCACTTTTTGTGTAAGGGCCGATTCGACTATGCAGTCAATCAGATCAAATTAGTCAGAGCGGGATTCCAACTACGTAACCGTTGAGTGTTTAATCTAATAACCTACGTCTCTGTTTCACTGTTGGCTGTGATTACTCCCTCCTAGTCAGGTACTTAAGTGTAATGAGATAACAGTTAAGGATTAAGCACTGCTAGTAGCAGGAGAGTTAGTCTATTGGCTGAAGCATTGGACTCATAGCCAATAAGTTCCATGTATAAATGCCACTTAACGTAATTCAGCCTGGCAGGTGGGTATCATCAGCCATCACACAATAAGTGTGGCTCATAGCTTGCCACATGAGAAGTCTGTTTTGCGCAACTGAGTTCAAATAACAGTTTCAGACTTTTGTCACACCTATATTCAGACACAGCGCGTAAAATTACTTCAAAAAGCATACCTTGAGCATCTTCCTTTTAAGTCTCAGAATATCTTTGCTGCCATACACCCTTAAACACCAAATTACATTCCGTGATTCAACTTGTTGTATCCTGATCTTTTTAGTACTAGGAAGTTGCCTTAGGTCGCTGTTTTGTCCAGTAGGAATCACTGGGCACGTGATTCACAACGGACATCATCACAGAACTGTTGATAAATTGTTTGTGGCACTCCGTATTGTTAAAGCAGTTTCCAAATTTCTTCGCGATCCAAGCTATCGAAAACCTTTTCATAGTCATTGAGGTGGAGGGTCGACTGCCATTCTATAGTCTGTGTAGCGTTGCAATTTGATCCATACGTAACTCGATTTTACTGAATCTCTCTTGTTCCAACCAGGGCATATTTTGTTCCCTCCAGGATCATGTGGCTCAATATTTTGTTTGGCGTGGGCAGGATTGTGATTCCGCGCCATCTTCTCAAAAGAAACAGTTACTGGGCTTTTACTTACCGTTTACGTCAAACGACATGAAATAGAATGTTCAAATATACACAGTATTCTTTTGTTAATGCAGTAAATAACCATGAGAAATGTATTCTAACTCTAGCATCAAATAGAATGTTCAAATAGATACATAACGTATACTGCTGTTACTACAGTACTTACTGGAAAGTATTCCGACCCTAGCAACAAACAGAATGTTCAAGTAGATATACCGTATTCTACTGATAATGCCGAATTGAACTGGGAATTTGTGAGAATAACATTCCATCGGCGCACATTGTCTGTATCACACCACCACAAATAGACTATCAGTTAAGTGCAGTCGAGTGAGCCAGTGAATGAATATGCAGATCGAAGGGACAAAGACGACAACATTCACAAGTTAGCCATTTGATTCAGTCATCTTAACTAACTAAGAAATGATAAAGGTCACTTTATAACGATGCCATCTGGCACCATATCGAAAGAATATTACGCCAAATAAGACACAGAAATAAACCAACAAAGATTAATTAACAATAAACTTAAATGTATTGCATTGACCAGTATTAAATTTTGGAATCCCATCTCGAATTGTCTATCTTTGCTACTGCGTATTTACCCTTTCTTAGCCGTGCCAACCGCCGAACGCCATCACTCATCCGGAGAGAGGAGTAAGATAGCGAATTCCGTTAGCCACACAAACGACTGAAACAGTCCCAGGGCAAACTCCCTGAGAAGGGTCTTCATCAATTTTCTAGTATTCACATCCCAGGATAACCTTGGTGCTCCACCTCAGGCTGGTAGGATTAGAAACATCTTCTCAGAGACATGCGCACTGAAGCCAACCAAACCTTGACTCATGGCCGAGATCCCAACCTCCAATCCACAGTCCCACGCATAAGACACTGTTCGAGACTGGCTTCGGCTAACAACTACACCTAGCTGCACTTCGCGGTTTGGGTTACCAGCTCTAACAGCCACCCACTAGCCAGTTGTTATTGGCCCTGGTTCTCTCGTTAGGAATCATCATATCTACTGGCCCCACCAATGCCCCGTACACCGCCATAAAGGCCGGAGGACGGCACCGCTACTTCAGGACCCTTTGCCAAATAGGACAACAAGCATCAATAGACAAGACTGCGGCATCCCGAGCCACTGATGTATGTTGTGTTTCAGAAACACACATACAAGACCAACTGTGGTTATTTACCTAACCCCACCTGGCCAACAGGATGAATCTGCAAAATTCACCCTGAGGGTGTCAGACGATGCCACAGCTAGTTCACGAGGATTAGCTGGTGTAGGGATAGCTTTGAGTACTAGGGCAGAAAAGACATTACTTGACTGGATCCCGGTAGATAGCCGAATGTGTGCTGTCCGTCTGAACGGATCAGTAAGAAGGAGAAAGGACTGCACTACTCGCCGATGCCTTTTCGTAATCTCCGCCTACGCCCCCACTGACTGGCAGTTTGGATGAAACGAAGGATGAGTTCTACCAAAAGCTGTCTAGTTTTCTGCGAAAGGCTAGACGCTCAGATATAGTCGTTCTAGCTGGTGACTTTAATGCTCAAGTAAGGAAACTGTGTCAATCTGAGAAGGTTATCGGTGGCACCTATGGAAACCCGTGCCAGCGAACCGACAACGGTGACCGTCTCCTACAGTTCTGTTCAGATAATCATCTGTTTCTTGTAAGCACTAACTCCAAACACAAGGAGAGACACTGTTTGACCTGGCGACCCCCTTCATCAAACTAACGCTGGACACAAATAAACCACATAGCAATAAGCCATCGTTGGCGTGGGTCAGTAGGAGATTGTCGCTCCTTCTGGAACACGTGTGTAGATACCGATCACGCACTGGTTCGGGCTCGTGTGTGCTTACGACTGAACGGACGTAGGAAACAGCTGGCGGTTAACCCATCCCGTCCCCAGCTGGATCTGGAAACTAAATCCCTATTTGAGGAAGAAATGGCTAAACACATATCTGAGTTCGACAGCCGTACTCACCCTGAAGAAGCTTGGAAAAATATTCGGGCATCCTTAGATACAGCTGTAAAAGCTGTGAATAAGGTAAATCCAAAGGTGAGTAAAAACCATTGGATTTCGACTGCCTCATCCGAACTGAAAGATGCTAGAAGACTTATTCCGGCGAGCTCCGAATTCAATGAGGAGCGAAAGCTGCACAAAAGGAAACTTACGAAAAGTCTCCGTAAGGAACGTGAACAATGGTGGGTGACAAAGGCGAAAGAGATGGAAAAAGCATCGGCGGTAGGCAACACCAGGCAACTCTTTCGACTCATCAGGGAAACGGGTGGGAGAAGACAAATCATAAGTGAAACAATCTCGGAGAAAAATGGCACCATAATTAGCTCCCAGGATAGACGACTGGAACGCTGGAAAGAGCACTATGAGGAGCAGCATAATTGGCCCACAGCCACGCTCAACCTGCCGAACATCCAACACCTCCCTGAACGGGATATAGACAGGTCCTCCGTCCCTAACTGAGGTTACTAAAGCTGTCACTAGTCTGAAACAAGGAAAAGCTGCTGGACCTGATGAAATGACCCCAGAGGTATTTAAGTACGGTAGAGACAGTTTGCTGTTTGCATTAACTGAGGTTCTAAGCAGCGTTTGGAAATCAGAGGAAGTCCCATCGGCTGGTGTAAGTCACTGATTATCCCCATATACAAGAAGGGAGACAAGTCTTCCTGTGATAATCACAGAGAGATTAGCTTGACTAATATAGTATCTAAAGTCCTAGGCTCAATAATCATGCGTAGACTAAGTGGTGCTAGGGAGGCACAAACACGAGAAAGCCAGGCATACGTTAGACCAGGAAGAGGGTGTATTCATCATATCTTCACCCTCCGACAGATCCCAGAACATAGGCATCCTTACCGGCGTCCAACAATCATCATATTTCTTGACCTAAAGGCGGAATTCGATTCTGTCGACCGAGAGGTTCGCTGGCGATGCTTGGCTGTAAAGGGAATGCCGAGAAAATACATTGCACTGATTAAGGCACTCTGCTTGTACTCATACAGCTAGGTGAGGGCTTACGGCGAGTTGTCATCTGAACTGGTGACAACTAGTGGTGTCCGTCAAGGATGCCCATTATTCCCATTTCTATACAACTTCATCATAGATGTACTGATGGACTTAACCCTGACTCACTTCAGCGACTCAGGGATTGACTCGCTACCAGGGAATAATCTCGTTGACTTAGAATATGCAGACGATATAGTCCTTCTAGGCGAGGACGCTGACAAAATGCAGAGTCTTCTAAACATCTTGAGCTGTAATCTACGAGTGTTTGGTATGCGATTCGCTCGCGCCAAATGCAAGATGATGTTACAAGACTGGACTACACCGACTCCGTGATTAGAAATAGGAAGTGAATTGGTAGACAACGTTGACCGCTTCACTTATTTGGGGAGTCAAATCAGCTCCAACGGGTTGATCTCGGAAGAAATCTCAGCACAGATACAGAAGGCTAGTTTCACATATGCCAGTTTAAGCCGTCCCTAGCGTGGACGTGATATCTGGCTGGCTATCCACCAAAGGGCGTGTGTACTGCTCATCAGTCCGCTCCGTCCTCCTTTATGGCTGTGAGACCTGGCCACTGAGAGTGGAAGACACGAAAATATTAGCTGTCTTTGATCATAAGTGCCTGCGTTCTATCTCCCGTGTGAAGTGGTATAATAAGGTGAGCAATATTGAGATTAGGCGTCGAGTTCTAGGTAAGCAGGGGAAATCAATCGATGAGGTTGTGAAGTTACATAGACTGAGATGGTTAGGACATGTGTTATGTATGCCTAGTCATCGCCTTCCTCGACGAGCAATGTTAGCTGATATAGTATCAGGCTAGAAAAGAGCTAGCGGTGGTCAAACCAAAACATGGCTTAATCAGTCAATGAAATCTACAACAGTTAGTCTTAGCCACCTAGGAAGGTGTAGACTTCTTGGCTGGTTGGGGTCCTCGGGACGGTAAAAACCAATGGTTGGAAACAATTGGTGACATGGCTCAAGATCGTTCTCAATGGCCAGATGCATCCACTCCTTGTGACTTATGATTTCCAATGAAACTGTTTTGTTCTTCGTTATTACCATTCCTTTGTCTCACACTTCTGTTTAATGTCTTTATTATGCATTTCTTCTTTTCTTTCTTGCTTCATGGAGTGTGGCGACTTGAACTGCTGCACATATGTGCAAAGTTCTGAGTCGAAAACAGACAGAAAGGCAGTTGCCTATAATAGCTGTTTTATTTTCTTCAGCGTTTACTCTATGTTACTTTCTATTCATCGTAAAATGTTTTAAAAAGCTTCATGTGGTCTGACTGGCTGGTTGCAACATAGAACTTTGCACGGACGTGCAGCAGTTCGAGTTACCACACTCCATGTGGCACACAAAGCAAGAAAAGAGAGTGAAGACAGTTAACAAACAGAAGTGTGAGGGAAAAAGAATAGTGATATGGACGAACATTGGCAGACCATAAATACTGAATGCATCTGCGCCTTTGAGAACGATTTTGAGCCGTATGACTAATTGTCTGCAGCTATTCGTCTTGATCATTCGGATGACCCCAACCACTCAAGCAGTCTACACCTCCCTACGTGGCTAGCTTAAACTAACTGTTATGGATTTCATTGACTGATGAAGCCATGTATTGGTTCGACTACCACTAGCTCTTTTCCATCTTGATCCACCGTATATCAGCTAACATTGCTTGTCGGTCGAGAAAGGTGATAGATGATGGCTAGGCATGTGTGTAACACATGTTCTTACCATCTCAATCTGTGTAACTTCACAACCTGATTGATTTCTCCTCCTTACCTAGCACTCGACCGATGCCTAAGTTCAATATTGCTCACCTTATTATATCACCTAACGCGGGAGATAGAATGCAGACACCTGTGATCAAACACTGCTAGCCTTTTCGTATCTCCCACTTTCAATGGCCATGTCTCACTTACAGCGATAACGGAGGTTAGGGCGAACTGCTAAGCAGTACACGCATCCTTTGGTCGTTAGCCAGTCGGATATCACGTCTACTAAGCCAGAGATAGTGCAGGTTGACATGTGCCAGACGAGCCTTCTGAATCCCTGCTGAGAATTCGACAGCGATCAACTCTGACACTGGCTGATGCAACTCCCCAAATAAGCGAAGTGGTCCACAAGCTCAGCCACTCGTTCACATTCCCTGTCTCTAAGCTAGGAGTCAATATAATCCAATTCTGTAGCATCATCTTAGGTTTGCAAAAGGGAGTGAATCGCATGCGAATCATTCGGAAATTTTTTCTCAAGGTGTTCAGAAGACTGAATTTTGTCAGCGTCTTCACCTAGGAGCAGGACTTTATCATCCGTATATTCTAAGTCGATGAGATTATTTTCTGGCAACAAGTCAATCCCTGAGTCGCTAAAGTGGGTTGGGGTTAAGTCCATTAGTAGTACATCTATGATGGAATTAAAGAGAAGTTGGGACAATGGGTATCCCTGACGGACAAAACTGGTTATCACCACTTCATATGACATCTCTCCGTAGGCTTTTATCTAACTGGCTGCATGGGTTCAAGTAGAGTGAGTGCGTTGATCAGTGGAATGTATTTTCGCGGCATTCATTTCACAGCCAAATGTTGCCACAGTAACTCCCATTCGATGGCATCGAATACCGCCTTTAGGTCGAAAAATATGATGTGTAGCCATAGTGATACATTTGATTTCATAGACTCAGTGAAAGATAACGTGTTTGAAAGATAAATGATTTCACTAGTTATCAACTCTCTATTCACGAGCATCTCCCTGACCGAAATAATACTCTTCATTTTTAACTATATCGAAACCAACAACCTAAAAGTTCCCCTTCCCATCAACTACCTGAAGGAACTACTTCTCATATGTACGTTTAATATCCAATTCAAATTCAATGAACAGTTTTATGTAGCTATGGTGTAGCCGTCGGGTCTCCTCTCGGTGCACTACTAGCTGACTGCTTCATGACGAGTCTCGAAAATATCCTCCATCCTTTGATGAGTCAACTGCACTTATACAGGAGATACATAGATGATGCGCTCATAATTTGTGATGAGCAATTTGATTTAGAGTATCTCCTCATAACCTTCAAAACAGCACACCCATCAGTGAAATTCACCTTAGAATGTGAATCGAACATAGCATTTCCATTCCTCGACGTACTAATTACCAGAAGACAAAACTTTACGATCCAAAGATAGATATATCGCAAGCTAACATGAATGGGATAGTTTGTCAACTTCCAGAGCTTCGTCGAATTAATCCAAAAGCAAAACCTGGTACGTACACTAAGTTCAAGGATTAGAAAAATCTGTTCGGAAGAAATGATGGAGAGAGAATTAAATTTATTTCGTGAAACCCTCCTAGAGAACGGATATCCACCAAGATTCTTTGACAAAAACGTGAAAGAGAAGTCTCCGTGGCCAAAAATCACAACTGTTCCTAAGAAAACTCTTCAAGAATCTAGAATTCAAAGGTTACATCACAGCAAAAATTATTAGAAACCGTCTTCTAAATATCTGAAGAAGATATTTGAAGCAGCCACTTTACGTACCATACTCTCCAGCAGACATTTAATCCAGTCTAACATCAAGGGAAAGATATCGCTTTTAACCACTTCAATGTGTATTTATCAGTTCGCTTGCTCATGAGGAGCAAAGTATGTCGGTCGTACGCAACGTCAAGTCCACAAACGTATTCTAGAACATTGTTCAGCTTGGTTAGCCAGAGAAAAAAAGAATAGCAGCAGCTCCATCCTCAAACACCTTGTCATCTCCGGACATCAAACACCTCCGCATGATTGCTTCACATTGCTACACAGAGTCCCTCAATACCATACAAAGGGACTTCGCATACTCCATCTGTACATAGCTGAAGCATTAGTCTCTCAGGATCTGAAACCGGACCCTTGCATTCAAAAGTATAACATACATTCACTCGCCCTACCGTGGTTAGAGTAAAGTTCTTACTATAATTTTGCTCTTTATACTATAAGTTTACTATTATTATTGTTATTACTGCTATTACTTTATTGTTATTATTCCCATCATCTATATGCTGTTACCACTCTGTTACTGTTTATTAATAACATCGCGTTTTAATACAGATTTTATGTTAAAAACACTTTATCGTCCTTCCACTAGCTCCTGCCCATTCTACACGAGTTTATTGATTAGTCATTGCCTCACACTTATTACGTTATGGGAACTTCTGCCTCTTCTCTAACTTCCAATTAGTCATCCCATCTAGGTTACTCCTTACATTACATTTTTTCGAGGATAGATTTTGTTCAGTATCTGATTGGTCTAATGATTTTGTTAAATATAATTAAGACTGTACAGCTTATGAAAATGAATCGTCGAAAAATTTTTTTCTTCGCTGTTAAGGTCTTTTAATATGACAATTACTGGACACTGATATGGTCGGAGCACCCTCTTCCTGGTCAAAAGACTGTCTGGTTCTCTCGTGTTTGTTCCTCCCCAGCACCGCTTAGTCTACGCATGATTATTGAGCCTAGAACTTTAGATATGATAGAGAGCAAGGACTCACTGCAGCACTCCCACCTTAAGAAAAATTGAAGAAAAGTATCTCATGGACGTCTTCCAAAAGAATGGATATCCACGGAATTTCATCAAGAGACATATACCCCCAAGCCAACCTACCGAAGCAAAAACCACCAAGGAAAGCACAAAGAAAATTGCCTTACCATATATAAAAGATATCTCAGAAATCACTACAAGACTCTTCAAACCTTTAGGAATTGACGTCGTACACAAACCAACAAAGTCGCTGCACTCAATTCTATGTCAACCGAAAGACTCAACAGCAAAAGAAGACAAAACCAACATCATCTACAAAATAAACTGTAACAACTGCGAAAAACACTACATCGGCCAAAGTGAACGGCCCCTTCGTCTTCGTATCCACGAACATAAGCTAGCCGTCAAAAGACATGATATCCACTCCCTCATTTCACTACACACAGACAACTACGGACATCAATTCGACTGGGACAACGTTCAAATATTAGACAAAGGAAATAACAAGAATGCTAGAGAATTTTTAGAAGCTTGGCATTCCAGTGGATCATCAATCAATAGACACATCGAGATAGACAAAAATTACCAACCAATAAGAAGGAAACCTCACACTCAAAGGGTCAAAGACCAAGTCAAGAAAACAACCGGTTCCAATACAAGTAACCTAGAAGGTGTGAAAACACACACAAACAACCAATCACGTTCGAGGTCACCAGGAGAGATGATTAATAAACTCGTGGAGAAATCTAAAAGTTCACTTCAAATTGAAGTATGCGTTGAAGATGTCACCCAGTAAGGTGATGAAAGCTTCGCAAACTAACCATCCAGCTCGGAGAACAAAACCACATCAAAAGCCTAGAACTTTAGATACCATATTGGTTAAGCTGATCCCTTTGTGATTATCACAGGAAGACTTGTGTCCCTTCTTGTATATTGAAATAATCAAGGACGTATATCAGCCCAACAGGACTATCTGTGATTCCCAGACGCTTCTAGTACCTTAGTTAACGCAGACAGTAAACTGTCTCCTCTGAAGTCATTCGATCAAGTTCCCGCTGCTTTGCCTCGCTTCAGACTAGTGATAGCTTTTGTAACCTTAGTTAAGGAAGGTGGACCTGTGTTTATATCCCACTCAAGGAGGTGTTGGATGCTGGGTAAGTTGAGCGTGGCTGTAGACCAGTTAAATTGTTCCTTAAAGTGTTCTTTCCGACTTTCTAGTCGTCTATCGTGGGAGCTAATTTTGGTGCCACTTTTCTCAGAGATTGCTTTATTTATCGTTTGCCGCCTGTTTTCCTGATAAGACCAGATAGTTGTCTGGTGTCACCTATCGCTAGTGCCTTTTCCATCGCTTTCGCTTCTGCCACCCATGCGGTCTGCTACTGATGGAAACCTGTGTATACGACGTCTTTCTCAAATCTTGCCAAATAAACGCATGAAATGCATGTGTTTATATGACAGTAGGGTTTTTATATCAGGGATAGGATCATTCACTGTTAACTTGCTATCTTTTTGTATTCAACTGCAAGGCTGAATTTTGTAATTCAATGTTTTTTCATTGGATACCTGTTTTTTATGAATGATGTTGGTTTGAACTCCCTCATAGTTGAAACTATTTCTTACTGTTTCCTTATTTTGGGCTAGGTAGCGGTCTCATTTGTTGGTCGTTTGCGGTTGGGGGATTCTAGCTATGCTCCTGAAAGTAATCACCCCCTTCGACAATGGTCTTCAGGTTTGATACACTTGGTTGACTCCCTGAATAGTTGTCATGATATATTATCTGGTGCAGCTGACGATAGCTTATTGGCAGCTGGTACTGCTAATTCACTGATGTCCGTTGACGATGCTGTTCAGTCTGTTTCTCAGTGTCTTCGTGCATCTTGTCGTATACTGAGAAAACCTGGTATAGTCGACAAAAGCGTGCACCAGGAAGTTAAGCCAATAATTAATTTAACAAAACTTTCAATTGTGTGTGACAATCTTGTCAAACGCATTCGGAAATTGTCCTCCACAAATATCGTATCTAAGATGTGCTGTGATACTCCAGACAGAGTAAGTTATTTCTTATTTTAAGAACAGCTATATGTAATATGTATGTGAATTGCTAACGCTTGTTTAGGTTTTAATACTTATAACTTAAATACATTATATGTTCTTCTGCATATTTCTTTTGACTCATTGCACACTTATTTTTGTATGCCACATATATGTGAAGTATGACCAGCACTTTAAGAATTAAAATATATTTAGAAAAGTTAACAATTGATGGTATTCAGAGGTAGAGTTACAGTTAAGGATGAATACTGAATGTGATATCATAGCAATATAAACAGAGAGAATTTATTGTAGGACAATTACACTTATTACTATGATGACAACAACAAACTGTAAATACATTTATCAAGGTAGATAAATATCTAAGTGTAGTTGAAAGGCTTTGTGAAATTAAGTTGTTGATACGCTTACTGGTCTTTGAAGTCGCTGTAAGTATGACTGATAAAAACCTTTTTGATAACGATTTAATTATTTATTATTATTATTGTTCCCTTGGGTTCCTAGTGGAAAATAGGGCTTCAACTTCACGTCTCCATTTGCTTCTGTCTTCTGCTGTACTTTTCACCTGCATCCATGTTAGTCCGTACTCTTTCAACTCCTCTTGACACGATCTCCTCCATGTCACCCTTGCACTGACGTCCCACTCGCCGCGTGCTTCCCTTTCGGCCTGGTTCCACTCGAGCAATGGCTTGACGCGCGATGTCACCCAGCGGCCTCCAGCCTCAGCGAGTGTCCGATCCATGTCCACTTTCTCCTGCATATTTGCTGTTGGTGGGCGATTGGTTCTTGTTTTATTTGTTTGTTCCCATAGTTTCTTGTTGGTGATTCTTTCCGGCCTGTGGCCATCTGATCTTCAGTATAGAGCGGGCGAAGATAGTTGTTAATAAAGGTCTTGTCTGCAGCAGGCTGTTGGAAATATTCTTTGTGACCCGCCCGCCCGTCAAGTTTCTGATCCGTATAGAAGAACTGACTGATTTGACGTTTGTATTGGAAATTCGAATTTTGTTGTTGATGCTGAGTGACGAAGATAACGATTTAAAGTGAGTTTTTTTTATTCCTCCGTTACTTACATCGTAAATCTACTAGAAATTACGTATACCGTGCTAATAGAGAAGAGTAATATGAAGATAACACTACAGAAGATTGATTACTACACATGATATTTTATTATATTATGTATATATATATATATATATATATATATATATATATATATATATATATTATATTATATTAGTTTCTGGAATAAAAGCAAAATTCTGTCTGTCTGTCTGTCTGTCTGGATTCAACATAGAACTTGGCACCGAAGTGCAGCAGTTCGAGTTGCCACGTTCCAAATAGCACACAGAGGTAGACAAGAAGATGAGTGAAGAGAATCAATAAAGTTTGACAAGTATAAGAGTGAAACAGAATGGGTAATGGTAGAAAGGAATATGAAAGATTACAGAGACTGAATACATCTGCGCTAGCCATTGACAACGATTTTGAGCCATGTCACCTATTGTCTCCAGCCATTGATTCCTAGAGTCCTGAGGCCCCCAACCCGGGAGTCTGCATCTCCCTACCTGACTCAGTTTAACTGTCAAGGATTTCATGGATTGATGAGGCCATGTTTTTGTTTGGCCACCACTGGCTCTTTTCCAACCTTCACCTATATCAGTTAGCAATGCCCGTCGGGGGAGGCGGTGGTTAGGCATGCGCACCACGTGACCTAGCCATCTTAGTCTATGTAACTTTATAGCCTCGTCGATTGATTTTCCCTCTTTGCCGAACATTACTTACCTTATTAAACCACCTAACGTGAGACAGAGATCGCAGACATCTATGATCGAAAGTAGTCAACCTTTTCATGTCTTCAACTCGTATTGGCCATGTTTCAAAGCCATAGAGAAGGACGGAGCGAACTGCTGAGCAGTACACACGTCCCTTGGTTGATAACCGGATGTCAAAATTATTATTATTATTATTGATTACTCTACTAGGTCACTATGTATGTATTTATGATACGTTATGGTTTGCATTAACCTACACTGTAGTAGTACATTGTTATCTTATTTGCTTATACAACGTTAGAATGTTAGTGAAATCTCTAATGAACTATTGTAGTGTGTTCGGAAGAGAAAGAAAAAGCATTTCATCAGTGTTCTTCACATTGTTTTATATTAACTTATAAAGAATAAGATATCCAACTAGTGGAAGAATCTAATCTCGTAGTTTTAGCCTTTTTCGTAGCTTTGATTCACATATGAACAGTTTTGATAGTAATTGTTTTTATGGACAGAAATCAAGTAGTGATAAATACATATGGATACTGTTTTCTTCTTACGTCACAGTAGTCAAGTTTTTCACTATTTCATTTATTTATAAAAAGACTATGTGCTTCAAGTTTTTTATTTGTATCTTCTCTACAGCCCGCAATTGCAGGAGGAAGTGTTCGAGGCAGGGCAGCCTACAAACTGATACGCTTATTACTTGTAACAGAATCCGAGCGTCTGCGGAGTAATTCAGTTGAATTCAACAATTCAACTTCCAGTCCTGTTTTACAGAATAATGAATTGCCCAATAAGGACGACTGTTCAACTACACCGTTAAGTCAGCTGTCGAAGTCCGATACACCCACCACAGATGGTCGGACATGCAGATTACTTCAAATGTTCATATCACCGTCTACACCACTAGTAAATAATTTAAAGCCGGTTGTCAGAAATATTCCTTCTCCACAGGATCGAATGAATGATGAGAATGGTTTTGTCCCGATGGTATGTTCCAGTTATTGTTACACAATGCCAATGCATTTCTAAAAGCCTTATTCGATATTGATTGAAACTTGTAGACTGCCATTATTTAGTTTTCTGGGAGGGAATGGTCAGTCTCTGTTAACCCATAGGCTACTACCTCTTTTTGATGTTGACGTCTTCCTGACAAGAGTCAACACAGACCTTTTATTCCGCACTTAACGAGAACTTATCTAACTCAACGGACATTTCCAAATTCTCATTTATGGATTCAGAAAGAACAGCAGATTGAGCGAAGAAATATATTCCTTTTCAATTAGTTCTTCATCATCTGTTGGCTCTACATTAACATATATTTTTTACATCGAAATTTTTTTTACCAATCACCAGTTTTAGGTGTAGGCAGGTGAAATTAAGGTTATCAAAACAATTAACTAATTTGATGATATTAAATAGCTGAAGGCAATCACCAGAAAGCCTTGGACTTGGATTTCGTGCTAGTCGGCACTCGTCAGCAACGCGTATCTGCAACCTTGAAGGAACTCATGTCCCTTCTGAGATTGGAACCCGCGTCACCCAGTGCTGCAGTCAGAGAGGTTACCACTGAGCTATTCGGGCCCACGATTGTAGCGGGTATTTTGATTGGACACTAGTAACTAGTGTGACGTGTCTAGTTCTTTCTTTGGTGCAAACTAATAGGTGTTAGTGACAAGATATCTAATTTTTGAAGGAGGGAGATGTGAGAATTAATTACGGAATTCAAGATAGGTTAATTCTTGGGCGTTAGAAACAAGTTAATACATAATCAAAAAATTAGTAAGATAGTAATGACTAAGAAGAATTCATCTGAACAAGCCAAATCTGTGTGTTCAAAAGAAATTTGTACAGCCCCTATGTTTGCCATGCCCAACTACATAAGATGTATTAAGTTTTTAAAACGATATTTCCCCTCCCTCTGTAACCATCTTTTGAGTTTGTTAATTTTTACAATTCTAGCTAATTTTATTAACTTGTTTGTATTTTACGTAACTCTTCTTAGTCATCACTTCTATTTTACAAATTTCTTGATTATGTAATAACCTGTTTCCAATGCCTAAGAGTCAACTTATCTTAAATTCCGTAGTTAATTTTCACCTTTCCATCCTTCAAAACTTAGATATCTTGTTACTGACATGTATTAGTTAATTGTTTTGATGACCTTTAAACTCTGAATTTCAACCCCCCCTTCTGTACTTAAAACTGATGAACTAAAATAACCAGTTGATTAGTAAAACATATTGATGTAACACACTATATATTGGTGTAGAGCCAGCCGATGATGGAGAACTAATATAAAGGAATACATATTTCCTTCTCCAGTCTTGTGTTTTTTTAAAGTGATGTTCACCATTTACCTAAAGTTTCTGGGATATCTTATGCACCACACTCATTGGTGCATACGGTGTACGTTATCGATCTAAACTAGTCAAGTCGTAACAGGGTCATTTACATGATTGATTCATCCTGTAGTTGGTGCTGATTAACGTTTTTCTATGATTTATTTTGGTGTTAAATTTTAAGAGTGAAGCTTAATGCAAAAGCTCTGGACACCCGTTATAAGCTTGCTAACGTGCTGTTTAGCTGATTGTTCTGGTTATTAGTTTTTTTTCACTAGTCGGTAAATTTCACTTACTGATTGGAATAATAACAAGTTCACATCCATATAGTATGAATAGGGAGCTGTGTGAAATAATACGTCTTTTTACTCCAGTTGCTTAGCGATTCTTTTACTCCATCCAGTGGAACTGAGATGCACAAATAGTTTGAAACTAATGTGATGCCAAACTAAGTCTAAAAAATTTCCACCCTCAACTTTATTGACTTTGATAATCACCAAACATATAGTTGCATCATACTTCCTGAATTGAACATTGGCTTCATCTGCAATGTGCCACGCAAAGAGCGAGTGTGGCCGCTTGCGGCTTGAAAGAATGCTTCGCTAAAAACCACTGGGTTTCTGCGAGTTCCTTGCAACTCCTGGATGAACCCCAGTCCATTCCGACTGGCAGCGAATACAACAATAAACAAAAGGCGCTTACGTGCAAAATAAGACAGTGTTTACATAAGCACCGCGAAGCCTAGTGGTCAGAACGTGCGTGCCAGATAGAGTCAGCTGCTGCATCTGGCAACAGTCGAAAGCTGTTCCAACTCATTGGCAGCAAGAAACAAGGTGTCAGCGAGACGGTCTGTGAGGCAGATGACACGCCAATTACCAGCTTGAAAAGACTCCTGGAACGCTGGGTAGAGCACTTCGGGAAACAGTTTAGCTGGCCACCAGCTTCAGTGTCTGCTGTCATTAGCCCCAGTGCTCCTTGGTCGGTTAGTACTGACCCACCCACCGAAGCGCGGAGGTCCGTAAGGAACTTCAAGTGTTAAAACGCCATAAGGCACTCGGTCCAGACAATCTACCCCCGGCTCTTTTTAAAGATAGTGGCGAGATTCTCACAATGGCTCTAACTGGATTGTCCAGGAAGTTACGGGAGACTGAGAGTGTACCATCAATGTGGAACGAAGTCATTATCGTCCCTATCTTTAAAAAGGGTCGACGTAATTCGTGTGACAATCATAGGGGTATCAGTCTGCTACCAGTCGCGTCTAAAATATTGACTACTGTCTTGCTTCGCAGGCTGTGCAAAACACATATGGGGAGCTGATTCGCGAAGAGCAGACTGGGTTTCGTTCAGGTCGTGGATGCATTGATCTTGTATTCACCCTTCGTCAGTTGTTGGGACACCGCCACACGTATTGCAGGCCAACGATCGTTGTGTTTCTTGATATTAGGGCTGCCTTCGATTCATTGGACAGAACTGTACTCTAGAACTGTCTGTTAGAGAGAGGTGTACCTGAGAAATTTGTTAACATCTTGAAAGCCCTATACAGAAACACCTCGGGTAGAGTGAGGGCATACAACCAACTATCATCACTGTTCCCGACCAACAGTGGGGTTAGACAGGGTTGCCCAATCTCTCCATTTCTCTTTAACTATGCCATCGGTGACATTCTGGAGTCAGCTCTGAAGGATGTGCATGAAGGTAGTGTAGATCTGCTACCTGGAGATAGACTTTTCGACCTCGAGTATGCAGACGATATCGTCTTACTGTGCGATAGCATGCAGGCTGTCCAAATGGCACTTAATCAGTTGGCGGTCGTCGTCTGGAAGTATGGTATGTGCTTTGTGCCGTGTAAGTGCAAAGTACTGTTACAAGATTGGCAGGAGCCTGTACCTGCACTCACTGTCTCGGGTGAACCGCTTGAAGTTGTTGATAAGTTTGTGTATCTGGGTAGTTGCGTGAGTGCTAGCGGAGGGACGACGGATGAGATTTCCAACCGTATAATGAAGGTTAGGGTGGCATACATCAACTTGAGCCACCTCTGGCGCCGTCACGACGTTAGCCTGGCTGTCAAAGGTCAGATATACAATGCTTTGGTGCGGGATGTCTTGCTCTACGCCTGTGAAACCTGGCCTCTCCGAGTAAGCTGAGGATGTGCGGCGGCTCTTCGTGTTCGATCATCGCTGTCTCCGCAGGATTGTTTGCGTTCGATGGATGGCATCATCGTGTGAGTAATTCTGAGGTTCGGCGGCGTGTGTTTGAACACAGTGGAGATCACCATTCATTGAATGTTGTCGTCAACTGGAGACACCGGCTCCGGTGGCTTGGACATGTGTTGCGAATGTCACCCCAGAGGCTTCCGTACAGGTCTCTGTTCGCTAGCCCTGGGACGGGATGGAAAAGGCGGAGAGGTGGTCAGTCCATGACGTGACGTCGTGGGATGAAGGATTTTTGTGCTAGATTAGCATCGGTTGGTGTGTCACGACTCCCTGGTTGGGGTCCTCGAGAAGGCTCGAATCGATGGCTCGAAACGTTATCGGATATGGCCAAGAATCGTAATCAATGGCGAACGTGTTGCGATTTCCCTCTTTCTACTCTTCCCGATGATAGTTGACGAATACTGTTTGAACTTGTTAAGTATGACTGTTTTCCTTCCAGATGAAGTTCTTTATCTGTTCTCTACTTATATTTTTTTAAATTTTGATCCATGTTGTTTTACTATTATTGTATGGCGTATCATTCTTGGTGCCATATTGTACCAAGTTTTTTATGTGTTTAAATAAATAAATAATACCCGAATTACAGAATGCTACACTGGCTGTTTTCAAACTGAGCTTGAAAGCAGACATTCATAACCAAATTGTTACAGACCGTACTCCAGGTGCACTGGAAGAGTACACTCGCCATTGGCATGTGATGAAACTTTTTCGTATGTGCATCAACAACCATATATTTAAGGTGAATACTCCACTTTTTTATTTTCCTGGAGAATTATAAGATTGTTTTTTTTTACCTATTTTACACCAATATTCTTTTTCAATATTATATAGCCTAAAAGAATTGTTATGTCGCGCTACCAGTCTAATCTAGAATGGGTCAGTAGTCATTGTTCACCATTGGTTATGCATTCTTTTTCTATTGATGAAGCGAAGTCATTGCCATGTTGGAATATACTGAATGAAGATTCACAGTCGAATGCATCTTTTACTAAAGAAGACAAGGACTTAAAGTGAGTGTTGCATTGAGTCTCTTTTCTTTCACTGAATAAATACTTAAGTGTAATACACATGCTACTCAACTGACTGACTGACTGAATTCTCAACATTGAATCTTGCACAAAAGTGCAGCTGTTGTGACATTTCATAAATAGATACAGTACATGTTGAAAAGGAAGAAAGATATACAATAAATTATAATAGATGGAGATTTACAGGAAAACAATGATTATATTGAGAACGATGAGGATTTAAACAATCTGGAAGGTCGCATTGAGTGAACGCATCTGCTCCATTGGGAACTATTTGAAATAGTGTTACCAGCAGTCTCTGATCACAAAATTTCAGCATTCCGACTATCCCAATCAGACAGTCTGCATCTCCCTATGTGACTAGCTCAAACTGACAGTCACTGGCTTCATGTAGTGATGCCATGTTTTAACCTTACCACCTCTAACCCTGTTCCAACTTAATTTTATATCAGCTAGCACTGCTCGACAACGAAATCAATTGTGCTGCACGTGTAACACAAATCCTAGACATATCAATCGATACGAAATTCACAACTTTAGCAGTTGACTTTCTCTCCTTACTTCACATTTGACGTTCAACCTCACTGTTATTGACCATATTATGGCACCTAACAGGAGAGACCAGAACACAGAGTGAAAGTAGGCGAATAGAGTTTCATGAGATACTGTCATGATGAATACCTAGTCTTCCTATCATTCTAAGTCATGTCGTTAATTTTGACTAAGATAATTGTTTACCTACAACAGAAGTTTGAGATGTTTGGTCAGTCTATGTAAGCGGACTGCATAGATTATAAGAAGAGTCATTGACTGCAATAATTAATCCTGCTCTTGATCTTGTTGTTCTCAGTTGTTTTGCAACAGTTGATATTGTTTTTTAGTGGCTTTGCGGGAACGTTTCACAGTCACCTCATTTAATGCAGTTTCACGACCTAAAATATGCTGTTTAGCGTAAATATTTTCATCCTTAGGCTGTCTACAGATTCTGTGACATTTAGTAGTGTCCAACAATAGAGCTTTTGGCAACAGAACTTATCTGTTGAACATTAGTTGCAGTAAGAAGTAAGGCTACAGATTTGTCTCTCAGCAGATTTAATTCATATCTTCTAACTAACATTGTGGATTAATTTGAAATCTCTAGTTCAGACGTCTGATAGAAATCAAATAATTTTGAGAGGTGTTGTTTGTCTTTCAAGTCTCCTCTTCTGGAAATAAACTGCTGATGTGCCTTTTTCGGCTATGGGACAATAGTCTGTATCACCTTTGATCCTAATCTTTTTCATTATTTCACGGTCGTTTACTCCCCATCACTCGGTGCACAGAATTGTTGCCGACCAGCGTCTTGGTTGATTTCATCTGTAATTAAGCTTGAAACATGTTGAAATGCGTTCGTTTGCTGCCAGCCAAAAGCAACTTTTACCGTTTTTACACAACTTTATCTTCAGAATCTTTTACTTTAGTACCTGTTTAGACAAATCTTGAGTTTAGGTGAGTTTTTCAGTCTCACGCTCTTCGTATATTAACGTGAGGATGTGTTTACGAGGGAATCTTTGTCAATATCAACAGTATTTTTGAAGTTGTTTTGTACTTTGTTTAGCGTTAGCACAATTATTTCAGGCGTTAATGATTTCATTATCGTTTTCCCACCTAATTAGAAGGAAACATATTCTATTTTCAAATTAGATTTCATGATATTTTTTCGTGTGGTATGCTGTTTGTTCATCTCTTAGTACCAATTGCTGTTTCGAATTGTCCATTTGATTTCCAGCAGTGGTTATTCTGAACCTGGGACACCAACGAAATTATTCAGAAAACAAAACAGACGATCGAGGGCCTTATTCACAGAAGAAAATTCTGAGAGTGGTAAGGTGGCTGAATATTCAACGCATGTCTGTTTCGTCTTTAGTCATCATTTACTTATGCCGTGCTTATATGTCCACATAATATAGTTTTTGTATTTGCGTTTGTAGGGATTCTTTTATTTTGCCTCAGATAGGTTGTTTATTACAAAAATTGTTGGTCAACATCGAATTACTCTAATTTGGTGTAATCACTAAATTAATTTACTTCTCAGCTCACTACTTAGTATATCAGTTTATTCTAACTATGCTTAAGTAAGTTAGTAGAAATTCTATTGATGCAGGAGAATTGGATTCATATCTGATATGGTGCAGTAACTCAAAAACAGGAGACAATTCAATTCACTTATGCACCGGAATGTCAGGAAGAGGAGCTTCCAATGTTAGATTGCAGTGTAAAAGGGAAAGAAGATGGGAAGTTAAACACTAGTGTTTACAGAAAACCCACAAATTCAAGCAGATATTTGGACTTCCGATCATCCCATCCAATGTCAGCGAAAATAGGATTGATGACATGTTTAAGTGACAGAGCACAAAAACTAAGTAGTACCAAGGAAAATCTGAGACAGGAAGTGAGGCTTGTAGGAGAAGATTTGAAACTTAATAATTACTTTGATAAATTAATCAGAAAGCATGAAGGGAAATGTTAAAATAAAATAATAATAGTAGTAGTGACAGTGATAACAGTAATAGTATTATTAATGACTACATGCATGTCAAACATGCACAGGACGACGACAACACCAACAATAAGGAATCGAAATCATCAGTAGTACCCTATACAAAGAAGAAACCTCGGAAACCTTACGCAGAATTCTTAAAAAGGCAGGAATAAAAGTGGCTGGCATTCAAACCAACCACAAACTCAATTAGAAACATGCTTTGTCGGTTAAAGGATCCTGTGGAGCCTTTAAAACAAAACAATTTAGTTTGTCTAATATCCTGCAATGACTGTCAGGTCAAATACATAGGTCAGTCAGACTGGCGGAGCACAAAAACCTAGCGAAATCTAGATTAGTTCACCCGAATTAGATAAGAAATCTGGAGAATAGTTCAACAGTAAACAGGGGTACATGCAATTACACACAACCATACAATAGGATAGGATAAGATGACAGCTTTAAAATATAATGTTATAGGGTGGAGGGAGAGACTAACGGCAACAGAAGGTAAATAGTCCCCATCGTAAGGAATACTTTTTTGTGTACACTTGTAAGTGCATATACGCAAACGAGAGTGAAAGAAATGGGCGATTGTAGAACACTGCTAAGAGATGGAGTGGTGCACACCGCCATAATGGAATAAACTGACTTCGCAGTGTTAATTTGATTAATACATTGACATTTTGTTATCTGATAGCCACTTGTATACACATGGAGTTGTTGTTGTACTGGATCTCTTGCCTAAGTGTTGATGGTAATTCCTATCTGTTGAATCCTCGGTGGTTGTGGATAGTTTTCAACTAAGTGACTTAGTCGTTAGAAGCAAATCACTGGGACTGATAATTCACAGCTCTACTTAAAACAGAGACATGAAATTCTGACCAGGTTGCATTTTAATCTTGGTTCTTAAGGGAAACTGTGGTGAAATTTCACCTCCGACCGAGTAAATTACTAATTAATTTGCCAGTTTACGAGTTCGATTGAATTCGGTTAGCTTTCTGTCTGTCTGTCTGGATTCAACATAGAACTTGGCACCGAAGTGCAGCAGTTCGTGTTGCCACGTTCCAAATAGCACACAGAGGTAGACAAGAAGATGAGTGAAGAGAATCAATAGAGTTTGACAAGTATAAGAGTGAAACAGAATGGGTAATGGTAGAAAGGAATATGAAAGATTACAGAGACTGAATACATCTGCCCTGGCCATTGACAACGATTTTGAGCCATGTCACCTATTTTCTCCAGCCATTGATTCCTAGAGTCCTGAGGCCCCCAACCCGGAAGTCTGCATCTCCCTACCTGACTCAGTTTAACTGTCAAGGATTTCATGGATTGATGAGGCCATGTTTTTGTTTGGCCACCACTGGCTCTTTTCCAACCTTCACCTATATCAGTTAGCAATGCCCGTCGGGGGAGGCGGTGGTTAGGCATGCGCACCACGTGACCTAGCCATCTTAGTCTATGTAACTTTATAGCCTCGTCGATTGATTTTCCCTCTTTGCCGAACACTCTACGCCTAACGTCACCTTTACTTACCTTATTAAACCACCTAACGTGAGACAGAGATCGCAGACATCTATGATCGAAAGCAGTCAACCTTTTCATGTCTTCAACTCGTACTGGCCATGTTTCAGAGCCATAGAGAAGGACGGAGCGAACTGCTGAGCAGTACACACGTCCCTTGGTTGATAACCGGATGTCACGCCTACGCCAGAGATGGTGTAAGTCAGCGAAAGCAGCTCGAGCTTTTCGGATCCGTGCTGAGATTTCATCGCCAATCATCAGTCCGTTGGTGCTAATACAACTTCCCAAGTAGGTGAAGTGGTCAACATGTTCTATCACTTCACTCCCTATCACTAAGTTAGGAGTTGACGTGGTCCAGTCCTGTAGCAGCATCTTACATTTTGTAGGGGCGAATCGCATGCCAAACATACGGAGATTGCTGCTCAAAGTGTTCAGAAGACTCTGCATTTTGTCAGCATCCTCCCCTAACAGGACTATGTCATCTGCATATTCTAAGTCCATAAGACTATTCCCTGGTAACAAGTCGATTCCTAAGTCATTACGTTCAGTTAAGGATACTTCCATCAGCATATCTATGATGAGGTTAAACAGAAATGGGGAAAGTGGACATCCCTGTCGGACACCACTGGTTGTTATCAATTCAGATGACAATTCCCCATAAGCCCTTACACGACTACGTGAGTTTGAATAGAGTGCCTTGATTTGTGCAATGTACTTTCTTGGCACTCCCTTCACAGTCAGACATTGCCATAGTACCTTTCGATCCACGGAGTCGAAGGCCGCCTTCAAGCCAAGAAATATGACAATTGTTGGACGCCGAAAAGTGTGTCTATATTCTAGAATCTGTCAAAGAGTAAAGATATGATCTATGCACCCTCTACCTGGTCTAAAGCCTGCTTGATTTTCCCTTGTCTGTTCCTCCTGAGTTCTGCTTAGTCTATGCATGATTATTGAGCCTAGGATTTTAGAGACTATGTTCGTTAGGCTGATCCCCCTATGATTATCACACGAGGACTTGTTTCCCTTCTTGAATATCGGTATAATAAGTGACTTACCCCAGTCTGATGGCACTGTCTCTGATTCCCAGACGTTGCCTAGTACCTCAGTTAATCTACAAACTAGTATGTCACCCCCATATTTAAACACCTCCGGAATAATTCTGTCGGGGCCTGCCGCTTTGCCTCGTTTCAAGTTACTGATAGCTTTTGTGACCTCACTTACAGACGGCGGACCAGTGTCTATATCCCATTCGGGTGTGTGGTGGATGTCGGGGAGGTTCAGTGTGGCTGTAGGTAAGTTAAATTGTCCCTCAAAGTGTTCTTTCCAGCGTTCAAGGCGTCTATCCTGAGAGCTAATTATGTTGCCATTTTTCTCAGAAATAGTCTCACTTATGATTTGCCTTCTCCCACCCGTTTCCCTGATGAGTCTATAGAGTTTCCTAGTGTTGCCTATCGTCGATGCTTTTTCCATCTCTTTTGCCTTTGTCAGCCACCACTGTTCACGGTCCTTTCGGAGACTTTTAGTAAGTTTCCTTTTGTGCAGCTTTCGCTCCTCATTGAATTCGGAGCTCGCCGGAATAAGTCTTCTAGCATCTATCAGTTCGGATGAGGCAGTCGAAATCCAGTGGATTTTACTCACCTTTGGATTTGCCTTATTCACAGCTTTTACAGCTGTATCTATAGCTGACTGAATATTCTTCCAGGCTTCTCCAGGGTGAGCACAGCTGTCGAACTCAGATATGCGTTTAGCTAGTTCTTCCTCGAATAGGGATTTAGTTTCCTGATCGAGCTGGGGACGTGATGGTTTACCGTCAGCTGTTTCCTACGTCCGTTCAGTCGTAAGCACACACGAGCCCGGACCAGTGCGTGGTCGGTATCTACACACGTGTTCCAGAAGGAGCGACAATCTCCTACCGACCCACGCCAACGATAGCTTATTGCTATGTGGTCTATTTGTGTCCAGCGTTGGTTTGATGATGGGGGTCGCCAGGTTAAACAGTGTCTCTCCTTGTGTTTAAAGTTAGTGCTTACGAGAAACAAATGATTATCAGAGCAGAAATGTAGGAGACGGTCACCGTTGTCGGTTCGCTGGCACGGGACTCCATAGGTGCCACCGAGATCCTTCTCAGATTGACACAATTTCCCTACTTGAGCATTAAAGTCACCAGCTAGAACGACTATATCTGAGCGTCTAGCCTTTCGCAGAAAACTAGACAGCTTTTGGTAGAACTCATCCTTCGTTTCATCCGAACTGCAGTCAGTGGGGGCGTAGGCGGAGATTACGAAAAGGCATCGGCGAGTAGTGCAGTCTTTTCTCCTTCTTACTGATCCGTTCAGACGGACAGCACACATTCGGCTATCTACTGGGATCCAGTCAAGTAATGTCTTTTCTGCCCTAGTACTCAAAGCTATCCCTACACCAGCTAATCCTCGTGAACTAGCTGTGGCATCTCCTGACACCCTCAAGGTGTATTTTGCAGATTTATCCTGTTGGCCAGGTGGGGTTAGGTGAATAACCACACTTGGGTCTTGTATGCGTGTTTCTGAAACACAACATACATCAATGGCTCGGGATGCCAGAGTCTTAGCTAGTGATGCTTGTTGTCCTATTTGGCAAAGTGTCCTAACATTAAATGCTCCTATATGAAATTGGTGGCGTGGCTTTAGGAGACTATCGGTGGTGGTTTTTTGGCTTCCGTCGTTTTTAGTGGACACAGAGTGAAGAGGGAGTGAGGAGCCATCAAGTAGAGGAGTTGCATCAGTGGGAGGAAGGCAAGGTAATAGAGATGAAGATGAAGACAAAGATAAGTGAGGATTAGAGAGGTTTTGTGTGTATTTCGGATTGTGAGGGCGTTTGTTACTTCCCGACTGCCCACACCGTGGAAGTTGGTTGCGTGACCGCAGAGCCCAGGGGACAACTGCTTGAGGCCGGTCACACGCGGCCTGTTTTTGTTTGTTCTCTTTTGTTTGGTGTGCCTCAGTAGCATACTTATCACTCCTGCCCTGTGACACGGCAGCAGGAAGCGCGGTCGTTGTTAATCCGGGCCACGGCCGATCCGGCATGAAATTTTGTGAATTTGTTTGAATCATGGTGTTGGATTGGGTAGCTGCTTTTTGTTTAACCGCTATCCAAACAACCTGCGTGGCATGGTAGAACCTCAAGAGACATAAGTCTCAGCCAGTATAGCTTGATTAGGTCATTGCGGTGTTCAAGCCCGACCACCACGTCAAGGTAGCAGCTTTCGGTCGGGTTAGCTTTCTGGTAAATGTTGACAACTCCTCATTTATTCAGTTATGTAGTATTAATATACTTATCATCTTCTAACTATTTGAATAATGTGTATGAAAATACTGTGTTGTAACTGTTTTAGATTGTTTGTTTGCAGTTGTTTTTTTTAATAAGAATTGATGAAATAAACTAACATCATGTTGTCCTGCTGAACTTGTTGGTCAAGTTCATCAAGAGGAAGAATTTTATACTTTTCTGTTTAACTTTTTTTTAAATGTAGATGCTAAAACGGCACAGTGCAACACACTTTTCAACAGTAAGGTGACTTCTAATCAAATAGCGAAAAGCGGAGGTAAACAGAATACTAAGAAGTTAACAAATCCAAAGAGACGCTCGAAAACTGTTCTACGCACTGTTTCTTCAAATAAACAGCGATCTCTGTTAGAATTTTTCAAATCATAGATTAATTTTTTTTAAAGATTTTATAATGTGATTAAATGCGTCTGTCATTAAGTACCTTTATGATTGTACTTTTGTGAATGACAATTTTCACTGCTTTGGTGTCTTTCTATCTTGTCATACTTTAATTTTATGTCTTCGATGTATTTGTATTACATCTCACGCTGTGTTATCCGTAATTTCCTTCTTGTTTTATCGTTAATATGCATTTATATTAGGAATGTGAATAAAATATGTAAATAAATATGTAAAACTACAATAATGAAACGAAATACTTTGTTATTTTTATGATTATTCGACGAAAAGCTCATAGAATTCTGGTAAGAAAATATAATAACCAAACGGTGCGTAGACAATTGCAGTAAAAATTATGGCCACTAGACAATGAAACAGCGATGAATATAGGCGAAAGTGTTGACCTTGTATAGTGATTTGTCGGGGTGTTCTTTAACTATATAGTTGTAACAACAGAAGACAAGGGCCAGGCAACAGATCGTTTTATTATGAAAATCAACACGTATTTATACATATTTCACATACATTATTATAGACAAGCGCAGTCATCTGATTGGTTGTTTCGGGATTCCTCGACAAATAGAGTTCTCTATCTGCGAATCATATTTTGCCACGTTAACTTTGCTGTGATTGGTTGTTGAATCAGCCTTGCTCATATTTTCTCACGGCCTGCTCTCACCACATAGTTTACTTCTTTGAAAAGTAGTCCCATCCAACTAAGGTTTCCTGTTTATCAACCTTCTTTAGCAATGCGTTTATCGAAGCTTTAAAAAAATCATGTTATTCCTGAGGTTAGAATTTGTGTCAAAACCTACCACTGTTGACTAACTTTCAAGCGAGATACTTAACATCCTCCAACTGATTTCAGTGGAAATTCTAACCGGTTAAAAGAAATACCTCTGACTTGTAAGAGTAAAGGTAGGATGTCTTTTGACTTGGATAAACGGCTCGACTGACTTGCATCATAAAGGAAATGGAGATTGGTTGGGGGGCATACGCTAAGGAGTCCATTGGGTGAAATCACGCGTCAGGCCCTTAGTCGGAAAGCGAAGAGTAGGCCGTCTGAGGCTGACATGGAAGAATTCATATGAAGAGAAATCAAAGCCTGAGAACGATCATGCAGCATGCTAAAAATACGATAGGAAACCGAATGCAATGAACAGGTACTTCCAAAGTCGTATGTCCTACTCAGAATCCAAGGGATGAGCAGGAATAATGTGAGGATCTGGAAAAATGTAGTACCACAAGCACTCAAAACAGTACGATTGTATTCTGGACAATTATATTATTTCTTTTAACGTAATTTAGTTAATTGTGTGAAAATACTGTCCGATTATTAGTAATTACACAATCATTAGGAGTTTTACATTCTAAAGCAGAAGACAAAAAATGAGTCTTAGAGGAAAAATAGGCTGATCAAAATGAAGCCATAGGTAATCTGTTTTTTCTTAAAAAGTCGGATATTATTTAAGTATAATATTCAAGTTAGATTGATATACTACGACAAACAAGTATTCGCGTAGGTCGCCTCTGCAAATTCTTTAATCCCAGAAGGCTTAAGCATGGATTGGATGAGATTGTAAACATGTAATCAGCCCTTGAGGTTTCATTTCATTCTGACAGATACGATGCACAGTGACAAATAGTGGGAAATGTGTCGTGCGGCGTCTAGCAACTAATATGTTGTAGATCTTACAAATTCGGTAAAAAAAATAAAGTCAAGTTAAGAAGGCATAAAATTTACTCAAAATAATAGGAAAGATCAAAACCTCAGACTATGCCTGTGAACATCAACACCAATGACAGCTAGACACTAAAACTGTCTATTCTTCACTAGATCACTATATTCATGAATGAGTAGTGTCACTGGATTTCAGAAGAGTTAATCTCAGTATTAACCGCTCATTATAAATATCACTGAAGTACCTTGTACTTGTGACTAGCGCTCCCACAACCGATTTAACGTCATAAAGAAAACAGCTAATTATTACATATCTGGAAGGTACTGGGTTCGAAACCCGGTGGGTGCGTACTGCAGATGAGTCCCAGACTAGGACGAAACAGCTACCCAGAACTTTCTGGTGTTCAATGGCTGTCTAACTGGTGTCAAGACTTGAAACAAGTCAAATCCTAACAAACAAACTCTTGGAGATTTAAAAGTCAATCTGAACGAAGAATACTCTTTTCAATAATTTATTAGTGATATTATCTCTTTTCTCAATATATGCCTCCACCTGTTTCATTTCACATTCGTTATTTCATTATGAACCTCTCATTGCAGTCTTACTGTCTCCTGTTTAACTCAGACCACTTTTTACTAGCCACTCACCTGACACTTTTTATAACCTTGAACTAACTTTTTTGTCAATTTTCCTACCCCATACTCTACAAATCTATTATGATTAATCACCATCATTGTCTCCCGTTTTACAATATTTTCTAGTTGATTTCAGCCTAGCACGTTTGTCACACTCAAATACGACTATTTATTTTGACACCCCTTTTCTTAAACACACTGGGATTATTTTAAATAATTTATAATGATTCAATCTGACTCAGAGCTCAAATTATTCCAGGAAATTTTTAACATCTGCGATCTGGAAACGTAGGATCGTAATTATATTTAACAAATTCATTAGACCAATCAGATACTGAACAAAACTTATCCTCGAAAAATGCATTACGTAATGTAAGGTGTAACCTAGATGGAATGACTAATTGGAAGTTAGAGAAGAGGCAGAAATTGACATAACGTGATAAGTGTGAGGCAATGACTAATCAATAAACTCGTGGAGAATGGGCAGGAGCTAGTGGAAGGACGATAAAGTGTTTTTAACATAAAAGCTGTATTAAAACTCGATGTTATTGATAAACAGTAATAGAATGGTAGCAAAAATATGGATTTGCAATTAATACTGTTCTCTGAGCTGGTTGGTTTAGTTGTGGAGCAAATCTATTATTATGCATTATTATTATTGTCTCCATTATTTCAAAAAAAAATGGATGATGAGAATAATAGTGATAATAAAATAATAGCTGCAATAACAATAATATAATTACGATAATACAGCGTATGCAAATGATTCGTCGGAAAAAAACATTTTCTTCGCTGTTTACGCCTTTTTCTTATGACCCAGTATGGGAATATTTCGTTCATTAATGAATTTTAGAAGTGTACTAGTTATAACCAGTTAAGAATCCACGAAATAATAAAAAGAGTTTAGATTATCCTGGTACATTTATCGTTCTTGCCTTATTCAAATTTATTAATGGGAAGAATTGTCTGATGTGATTTTTAAGAGACTAAAAAGTTCACGATAGACCGATAAACACCTTTTGATGGTGGCTAAAAGCTTGATTCAACTTGATTACTATACCGTACGCTGTTATTTTACCCGGCCATTATGTCCCTAGTAGAATGAAGTACGTGATGTGAATTCCGCTGTAAGCCATTAGTGAGTAATTTTTCAGAAAGAAATAAGCAAGACTCGAGTAAAATGAATTAATAAATCTTAGAGTCATAAATGATCAGTGATGTAAGAATGTTTCCATGTACCGAGTTGTGAAGAATTTAGAAAATATTACCTAAATAAAATGATCATATTACCTGTTTTGCATATTCCACTCCATCTACAAATATTCTGTGCAGATCTTTAGAGGAAACTGGATACAAGGAAGACTTAACTGTATCACTTAAAGAAAGCCTTCTTCCATAGGTGATGTTCAAAATATCTAAATCTGCTCCAATATCCGGGATTTCGTCTGATCTATATGACATACCTAGCAAAACAATAAAATTAAGGAGTAGATCATTTATCCACACTTGACTTTTTGTAACACTGCAATATTACCAATTCATTCTTAACAAATTGACTTTATCAATTAGTAATGAAACTCATTGCACAATACGAATAGCAAAATTATTGACATGTTGATATCAAATATTCAAGCAGCCTCAATAAGGTAGTCATAAATTCCAACGAAAATTATACCGGTTGTCTGTCAGAAAATATTGTTTAAACTCGACATTTACCAAAGAGTATGTGTATGTTTCCTGTATAACCATATGAAATAAAACACTGTAGGATACTGTAAACCATAAACATGTCCCATAGAAACGATTGATTTGAGTATATCACTTGTATAGCAAAGTGGGTTTTAAAGGTTTTGTGCTACTTCATTACAGCTAAATCCGACTGACTTATCAACGCGAAACTTTGCACAAAATGCATCAACCGGTAGAACCTCACAACCTCATCGACTGACTTTCTCTGTTTACCTAACTGTACTGATCACATTACTCCGTCTTTATGGCACAGCATAAGCTGCATTAATATTCATTCCGACCAATGTATCCCGTTGGTTTATCGTGATAGGCAAGCTTCATGACCACATAAAGACAGAAGCTACTTATTGAGCGAAATTGAATATCTATTCAAGAACAAAATCGACACAGTACACATGAGTATATCAGTGTAGAGGCTGAAAGAAGAAGGATTAATGAAACTGTTTAACGAAAATCAGATAAATAAGTCGACTATAAATGTGTTACAGTAACCTATTTAACAAGATCTAGACTGAAATTGGGTGTAAATGTATCTGTACCACTACCATATTCATCATAAACTGACTGGCTTATCAGTCAAATCTTACACCACATAACTTCAATCGTCTATGTATGTTAGAAACTGCCTGGCTTTTTCTTTCATTATCCAGTCAACTATGATGCAAAATATTTGCGTGCACTTTAGACATCGCATGCCATTTAAATTCTCCATGGAGCATAAAAGTAAATAATTTCTGAAGTTTTGACTACTCATAAGTAGGCGTACAGTAAGAAACGAAAATAGATGGTTGGAGCACAGTTCAACTGCAGCAAAAATACCATGAATCAAGATTGGTCATAAGTGTGTTTGTGCGTACTACAAAAGATAGTAAATACAGTTAGAATTGATGATTATCAGATGATAAAGTCACTGAGGTAGCTGTAAATTACTCTAGAGTTTTTCATGCCAAGGATATATTTTGTCATTTACACTTATAGAGAGAAGTTGATGATTAATTGTATCTTAGTGCATTCCTAGTTTTTCGATTATCAGTGCAAGGAAAGCAGAAGACTTCACCACATTATCGTAATGAATGGTCAGCTTACTACTTTTCACGGAAAATTGGGTCACTTAAAATTCATACAATTAGAAAAAAGGAAAAGTATCTCAGGAAAATGTGATAATCCATCAGTGGATAGAGATGTGTGGGACACAGAATAGCCTAAATGAAATTTCTTTGTGATATCCTCATTAGTCGTCGGCCACTGGCTCTTAGCATCACCAACCATCTATCGTAGACAAGCAGTCACAGGCTAATGTACCATTGCTGTATTCTGCTTCACTGAGCCTCAAATCCTCTGGTAAACCAACCATTCACATGGAAAACACTTGAGCAATCAATATATCTTTCACTCTATAAGAGATTTACTAAACAGCTTTGCATCTGACTTTTGGACTATAAGGAAAAGCCAGCTGAATATTTAATCACTGCTTTGCAAATATTATCCTGCGGTCATCGTAATAATCATTTAAATATTTGAGTCTGCCAGTCATCTTTCATGATCACTTTAAAGTTTATAATGAAAGTATGTGGTACATGCTATTATGACAGTCTGTATCCATAAACCAAAGTCAGTACGTTTCATAGTTGGTTCCTACCACCTCAACACGATGTACTACATGCATTATGCGTTGGAAAGACAGTGTTTCAAATTATCTAGATTAAAATATAGTGTCATTTCTTTAAATACTAATTATGAATACCCTGAAAACATTTTTCCCGCTGAGTATCAAGTCACACCATCTTGTATACCATAGTTCTTTTTTTCAAATAAATAATGGAAAATTATTGGTAAACTATTTAGAACCCAAAGTCGTCAGTTTGAGCATAATCACACAAGGTTGGGTAGTGTAACATGTTTAACCTCCTCCTCGGCGGATGAATCTGTGATGAATGGTGGACAAGACACCAATTTAACCTTAGGGAAATATTCACATTCAAACTTCAATCGATGAAATATATGTAAAAAAGTAGGAATAATTTGCAATAGAATCTCTTCTTTTAAACAAAAAACATAATTTTTCAGTTGGTTTAAGACAGACACTAGAAAAATTGCCCTTATTGTAGTTGTACAGATTGTGTTGTTGTACTGATTGAATTCGAGTACAGAATGTTACAAAGTCAAAAATTAAGTTAATTGTGTATGTACTATTAGGAAGAGGAATTATGGAATATATCATTCATTCCAATTGAACTGTAACTAACTTTTGCTGCCTAGCCTTGGGGATAAATGATTAGGACGGAAAGTATGTATGTATGCATGTATATGTGTTTGTTAAGGTGGGCAAGAGGAGGAGCGGGCGACGGCGACGGCGACGGGGTTGGAGAGAGAAAAGTTGAAAATTTTGAGCATTATAAAAAAATGAAGAAAATGTAGATTTATCATCTCCTTTTTTAATCGACTGGTTAGTTGTTTGTTTTCATTGTTATGGAGGAGGAGAAGAGACATTGGAAAGTTTAATCGGAGGAAGAGACTTTTGTTGCCATCCATCCATATATAACCAGAGCCAGTGTACTTGGCGCTTGGATTTGTTCATTCTCTGTAGTATCTATCTGATTGGCATGCACATTCATATGTTTATATATTAGGCGAAGATTTGTAACTGAGATGAATAATGGATAGGTGTTTTATGTTTTTGTTTTACAACATCCAAATCGAAGTGATGCTATTCATGAGTAGTTTCCTAATATATCATCAAAATGGTTGTAAAGCTATTCTGGCAGGTACATTCTCCCAGACTTATCATCAGATAAACTAACTTTTTCAGTGTGTGTAACTAGTCAGTCTTACTATTTCCAATATGCAACAGTAAAGTTGGTGATGAAATAGACTGAGTTATCTCTCAGACACATCCGTCATAGTAAATCAGTGAAATCGAATCCAGTTACTACAGTACTTACTGGAAAGTATTCCGACCCTAGCAACAAACAGAATGTTCAAGTAGATATACCGTATTCTACTGATAATGCCGAATTGAACTGGGAATTTGTGAGAATAACATTCCGTCGGCGCACATTGTCTGTATCACACCACCACAAATAGACTATCAGTTAAGTGCAGTCGAGTGAGCCAGTGAATGAATATGCAGATCGAAGGGACAAAGACGACAACATTCACAAGTTAGCCATTTGATTCAGTCATCTTAACTAACTAAGAAATGATAAAGGTCACTTTATAACGATGCCATCTGGCACCATATCGAAAGAATATTACGCCAAATAAGACACAGAAATAAACCAACAAAGATTAATTAACAATAAACTTAAATGTATTGCATTGACCAGTATTAAATTTTGGAATCCCATCTCGAATTGTCTATCTTTGCTACTGCGTATTTACCCTTTCTTAGCCGTGCCAACCGCCGAACGCCATCACTCATCCGGAGAGAGGAGTAAGATAGCGAATTCCGTTAGCCACACAAACGACTGAAACAGTCCCAGGGCAAACTCCCTGAGAAGGGTCTTCATCAATTTTCTAGTATTCACATCCCAGGATAACCTTGGTGCTCCACCTCAGGCTGGTAGGATTAGAAACATCTTCTCAGAGACATGCGCACTGAAGCCAACCAAACCTTGACTCATGGCCGAGATCCCAACCTCCAATCCACAGTCCCACGCATAAGACACTGTTCGAGACTGGCTTCGGCTAACAACTACACCTAGCTGCACTTCGCGGTTTGGGTTACCAGCTCTAACAGCCACCCACTAGCCAGTTGTTATTGGCCCTGGTTCTCTCGTTAGGAATCATCATATCTACTGGCCCCACCAATGCCCCGTACACCGCCATAAAGGCCGGAGGACGGCACCGCTACTTCAGGACCCTTTGCCAAATAGGACAACAAGCATCAATAGACAAGACTGCGGCATCCCGAGCCACTGATGTATGTTGTGTTTCAGAAACACACATACAAGACCAACTGTGGTTATTTACCTAACCCCACCTGGCCAACAGGATGAATCTGCAAAATTCACCCTGAGGGTGTCAGACGATGCCACAGCTAGTTCACGAGGATTAGCTGGTGTAGGGATAGCTTTGAGTACTAGGGCAGAAAAGACATTACTTGACTGGATCCCGGTGGATAGCCGAATGTGTGCTGTCCGTCTGAACGGATCAGTAAAAAGGAGAAAGGACTGCACTACTCGCCGATGCCTTTTCGTAATCTCCGCCTACGCCCCCACTGACTGGCAGTTTGGATGAAACGAAGGATGAGTTCTACCAAAAGCTGTCTAGTTTTCTGCGAAAGGCTAGACGCTCAGATATAGTCGTTCTAGCTGGTGACTTTAATGCTCAAGTAAGGAAACTGTGTCAATCTGAGAAGGTTATCGGTGGCACCTATGGAAACCCGTGCCAGCGAACCGACAACGGTGACCGTCTCCTACAGTTCTGTTCAGATAATCATCTGTTTCTTGTAAGCACTAACTCCAAACACAAGGAGAGACACTGTTTGACCTGGCGACCCCCTTCATCAAACTAACGCTGGACACAAATAAACCACATAGCAATAAGCCATCGTTGGCGTGGGTCAGTAGGAGATTGTCGCTCCTTCTGGAACACGTGTGTAGATACCGATCACGCACTGGTTCGGGCTCGTGTGTGCTTACGACTGAACGGACGTAGGAAACAGCTGGCGGTTAACCCATCCCGTCCCCAGCTGGATCTGGAAACTAAATCCCTATTTGAGGAAGAAATGGCTAAACACATATCTGAGTTCGACAGCCGTACTCACCCTGAAGAAGCTTGGAAAAATATTCGGGCATCCTTAGATACAGCTGTAAAAGCTGTGAATAAGGTAAATCCAAAGGTGAGTAAAAACCATTGGATTTCGACTGCCTCATCCGAACTGATAGATGCTAGAAGACTTATTCCGGCGAGCTCCGAATTCAATGAGGAGCGAAAGCTGCACAAAAGGAAACTTACGAAAAGTCTCCGTAAGGAACGTGAACAATGGTGGGTGACAAAGGCGAAAGAGATGGAAAAAGCATCGGCGGTAGGCAACACCAGGCAACTCTTTCGACTCATCAGGGAAACGGGTGGGAGAAGACAAATCATAAGTGAAACAATCTCGGAGAAAAATGGCACCATAATTAGCTCCCAGGATAGACGACTGGAACGCTGAAAAGAGCACTATGAGGAGCAGCATAATTGGCCCACAGCCACGCTCAACCTGCCGAACATCCAACACCTCCCTGAACGGGATATAGACAGGTCCTCCGTCCCTAACTGAGGTTACTAAAGCTGTCACTAGTCTGAAACAAGGAAAAGCTGCTGGACCTGATGAAATGACCCCAGAGGTATTTAAGTACGGTAGAGACAGTTTGCTGTTTGCATTAACTGAGGTTCTAAGCAGCGTTTGGAAATCAGAGGAAGTCCCATCGGCTGGTGTAAGTCACTGATTATCCCCATATACAAGAAGGGAGACAAGTCTTCCTGTGATAATCACAGAGAGATTAGCTTGACTAATATAGTATCTAAAGTCCTAGGCTCAATAATCATGCGTAGACTAAGTGGTGCTAGGGAGGCACAAACACGAGAAAGCCAGGCATACGTTAGACCAGGAAGAGGGTGTATTCATCATATCTTCACCCTCCGACAGATCCCAGAACATAGGCATCCTTACCGGCGTCCAACAATCATCATATTTCTTGACCTAAAGGCGGAATTCGATTCTGTCGACCGAGAGGTTCGCTGGCGATGCTTGGCTGTAAAGGGAATGCCGAGAAAATACATTGCACTGATTAAGGCACTCTGCTTGTACTCATACAGCTAGGTGAGGGCTTACGGCGAGTTGTCATCTGAACTGGTGACAACTAGTGGTGTCCGTCAAGGATGCCCATTATTCCCATTTCTATACAACTTCATCATAGATGTACTGATGGACTTAACCCTGACTCACTTCAGCGACTCAGGGATTGACTCGCTACCAGGGAATAATCTCGTTGACTTAGAATATGCAGACGATATAGTCCTTCTAGGCGAGGACGCTGACAAAATGCAGAGTCTTCTAAACATCTTGAGCTGTAATCTACGAGTGTTTGGTATGCGATTCGCTCGCGCCAAATGCAAGATGATGTTACAAGACTGGACTACACCGACTCCGTGATTAGAAATAGGAAGTGAATTGGTAGACAACGTTGACCGCTTCACTTATTTGGGGAGTCAAATCAGCTCCAACGGGTTGATCTCGGAAGAAATCTCAGCACAGATACAGAAGGCTAGTTTCACATATGCCAGTTTAAGCCGTCTCTAGCGTGGACGTGATATCTGGCTGGCTATCCACCAAAGGGCGTGTGTACTGCTCATCAGTCCGCTCCGTCCTCCTTTATGGCTGTGAGACCTGGCCACTGAGAGTGGAAGACACGAAAATATTAGCTGTCTTTGATCATAAGTGCCTGCGTTCTATCTCCCGTGTGAAGTGGTATAATAAGGTGAGCAATATTGAGATTAGGCGTCGAGTTCTAGGTAAGCAGGGGAAATCAATCGATGAGGTTGTGAAGTTACATAGACTGAGATGGTTAGGACATGTGTTATGTATGCCTAGTCATCGCCTTCCTCGACGAGCAATGTTAGCTGATATAGTATCAGGCTAGAAAAGAGCTAGCGGTGGTCAAACCAAAACATGGCTTAATCAGTCAATGAAATCTACAACAGTTAGTCTTAGCCACCTAGGAAGGTGTAGACTTCTTGGCTGGTTGGGGTCCTCGGGACGGTAAAAACCAATGGTTGGAAACAATTGGTGACATGGCTCAAGATCGTTCTCAATGGCCAGATGCATCCACTCCTTGTGACTTATGATTTCCAATGAAACTGTTTTGTTCTTCGTTATTACCATTCCTTTGTCTCACACTTCTGTTTAGTGTCTTTATTATGCATTTCTTCTCTTGCTTCATGGAGTGTGGCGACTTGAACTGCTGCACATATGTGCAAAGTTCTGAGTCGAAAACAGACAGAAAGGCAGTTGCCTATAATAGCTGTTTTATTTTCTTCAGCGTTTACTCTATGTTACTTTCTATTCATCGTAAAATGTTTTAAAAAGCTTCATGTGGTCTGACTGGCTGGTTGCAACATAGAACTTTGCACGGACGTGCAGCAGTTCGAGTTACCACACTCCATGTGGCACACAAAGCAAGAAAAGAGAGTGAAGACAGTTAACAAACAGAAGTGTGAGGGAAAAAGAATAGTGATATGGACGAACATTGGCAGACCATAAATACTGAATGCATCTGCGCCTTTGAGAACGATTTTGAGCCGTATGACTAATTGTCTGCAGCTATTCGTCTTGATCATTCGGATGACCCCAACCACTCAAGCAGTCTACACCTCCCTACGTGGCTAGCTTAAACTAACTGTTATGGATTTCATTGACTGATGAAGCCATGTATTGGTTCGACTACCACTAGCTCTTTTCCATCTTGATCCACCGTATATCAGCTAACATTGCTTGTCGGTCGAGAAAGGTGATAGATGATGGCTAGGCATGTGTGTAACACATGTTCTTACCATCTCAATCTGTGTAACTTCACAACCTGATTGATTTCTCCTCCTTACCTAGCACTCGACCGATGCCTAAGTTCAATATTGCTCACCTTATTATATCACCTAACGCGGGAGATAGAATGCAGACACCTGTGATCAAACACTGCTAGCCTTTTCGTATCTCCCACTTTCAATGGCCATGTCTCACTTACAGCGATAACGGAGGTTAGGGCGAACTGCTAAGCAGTACACGCATCCTTTGGTCGTTAGCCAGTCGGATATCACGTCTACTAAGCCAGAGATAGTGCAGGTTGACATGTGCCAGACGAGCCTTCTGAATCCCTGCTGAGAATTCGACAGCGATCAACTCTGACACTGGCTGATGCAACTCCCCAAATAAGCGAAGTGGTCCACAAGCTCAGCCACTCGTTCACATTCCCTGTCTCTAAGCTAGGAGTCAATATAATCCAATTCTGTAGCATCATCTTAGGTTTGCAAAAGGGAGTGAATCGCATGCGAATCATTCGGAAATTTTTTCTCAAGGTGTTCAGAAGACTGAATTTTGTCAGCGTCTTCACCTAGGAGCAGGACTTTATCATCCGTATATTCTAAGTCGATGAGATTATTTTCTGGCAACAAGTCAATCCCTGAGTCGCTAAAGTGGGTTGGGGTTAAGTCCATTAGTAGTACATCTATGATGGAATTAAAGAGAAGTTGGGACAATGGGTATCCCTGACGGACAAAACTGGTTATCACCACTTCATATGACATCTCTCCGTAGGCTTTTATCTAACTGGCTGCATGGGTTCAAGTAGAGTGAGTGCGTTGATCAGTGGAATGTATTTTCGCGGCATTCATTTCACAGCCAAATGTTGCCACAGTAACTCCCATTCGATGGCATCGAATACCGCCTTTAGGTCGAAAAATATGATGTGTAGCCATAGTGATACATTTGATTTCATAGACTCAGTGAAAGATAACGTGTTTGAAAGATAAATGATTTCACTAGTTATCAACTCTCTATTCACGAGCATCTCCCTGACCGAAATAATACTCTTCATTTTTAACTATATCGAAACCAACAACCTAAAAGTTCCCCTTCCCATCAACTACCTGAAGGAACTACTTCTCATATGTACGTTTAATATCCAATTCAAATTCAATGAACAGTTTTATGTAGCTATGGTGTAGCCGTCGGGTCTCCTCTCGGTGCACTACTAGCTGACTGCTTCATGACGAGTCTCGAAAATATCCTCCATCCTTTGATGAGTCAACTGCACTTATACAGGAGATACATAGATGATGCGCTCATAATTTGTGATGAGCAATTTGATTTAGAGTATCTCCTCATAACCTTCAAAACAGCACACCCATCAGTGAAATTCACCTTAGAATGTGAATCGAACATAGCATTTCCATTCCTCGACGTACTAATTACCAGAAGACAAAACTTTACGATCCAAAGATAGATATATCGCAAGCTAACATGAATGGGATAGTTTGTCAACTTCCAGAGCTTCGTCGAATTAATCCAAAAGCAAAACCTGGTACGTACACTAAGTTCAAGGATTAGAAAAATCTGTTCGGAAGAAATGATGGAGAGAGAATTAAATTTATTTCGTGAAACCCTCCTAGAGAACGGATATCCACCAAGATTCTTTGACAAAAACGTGAAAGAGAAGTCTCCGTGGCCAAAAATCACAACTGTTCCTAAGAAAACTCTTCAAGAATCTAGAATTCAAAGGTTACATCACAGCAAAAATTATTAGAAACCGTCTTCTAAATATCTGAAGAAGATATTTGAAGCAGCCACTTTACGTACCATACTCTCCAGCAGACATTTAATCCAGTCTAACATCAAGGGAAAGATATCGCTTTTAACCACTTCAATGTGTATTTATCAGTTCGCTTGCTCATGAGGAGCAAAGTATGTCGGTCGTACGCAACGTCAAGTCCACAAACGTATTCTAGAACATTGTTCAGCTTGGTTAGCCAGAGAAAAAAAGAATAGCAGCAGCTCCATCCTCAAACACCTTGTCATCTCCGGACATCAAACACCTCCGCATGATTGCTTCACATTGCTACACAGAGTCCCTCAATACCATACAAAGGGACTTCGCATACTCCATCTGTACATAGCTGAAGCATTAGTCTCTCAGGATCTGAAACCGGACCCTTGCATTCAAAAGTATAACATACATTCACTCGCCCTACCGTGGTTAGAGTAAAGTTCTTACTATAATTTTGCTCTTTATACTATAAGTTTACTATTATTATTGTTATTACTTTTTTTTTTTATTGTTATTATTCCCATCATCTATATGCTGTTACCACTCTGTTACTGTTTATTAATAACATCGCGTTTTAATACAGATTTTATGTTAAAAACACTTTATCGTCCTTCCACTAGCTCCTGCCCATTCTACACGAGTTTATTGATTAGTCATTGCCTCACACTTATTACGTTATGGGAACTTCTGCCTCTTCTCTAACTTCCAATTAGTCATCCCATCTAGGTTACTCCTTACATTACATTTTTTCGAGGATAGATTTTGTTCAGTATCTGATTGGTCTAATGATTTTGTTAAATATAATTAAGACTGTACAGCTTATGAAAATGAATCGTCGAAAAATTTTTTTCTTCGCTGTTAAGGTCTTTTAATATGACAATTACTGGACACTGATATGGTCGGAGCACCCTCTTCCTGGTCAAAAGACTGTCTGGTTCTCTCGTGTTTGTTCCTCCCCAGCACCGCTTAGTCTACGCATGATTATTGAGCCTAGAACTTTAGATATGATAGAGAGCAAGGACTCACTGCAGCACTCCCACCTTAAGAAAAATTGAAGAAAAGTATCTCATGGACGTCTTCCAAAAGAATGGATATCCACGGAATTTCATCAAGAGACATATACCCCCAAGCCAACCTACCGAAGCAAAAACCACCAAGGAAAGCACAAAGAAAATTGCCTTACCATATATAAAAGATATCTCAGAAATCACTACAAGACTCTTCAAACCTTTAGGAATTGACGTCGTACACAAACCAACAAAGTCGCTGCACTCAATTCTATGTCAACCGAAAGACTCAACAGCAAAAGAAGACAAAACCAACATCATCTACAAAATAAACTGTAACAACTGCGAAAAACACTACATCGGCCAAAGTGAACGGCCCCTTCGTCTTCGTATCCACGAACATAAGCTAGCCGTCAAAAGACATGATATCCACTCCCTCATTTCACTACACACAGACAACTACGGACATCAATTCGACTGGGACAACGTTCAAATATTAGACAAAGGAAATAACAAGAATGCTAGAGAATTTTTAGAAGCTTGGCATTCCAGTGGATCATCAATCAATAGACACATCGAGATAGACAAAAATTACCAACCAATAAGAAGGAAACCTCACACTCAAAGGGTCAAAGACCAAGTCAAGAAAACAACCGGTTCCAATACAAGTAACCTAGAAGGTGTGAAAACACACACAAACAACCAATCACGTTCGAGGTCACCAGGAGAGATGATTAATAAACTCGTGGAGAAATCTAAAAGTTCACTTCAAATTGAAGTATGCGTTGAAGATGTCACCCAGTAAGGTGATGAAAGCTTCGCAAACTAACCATCCAGCTCGGAGAACAAAACCACATCAAAAGCCTAGAACTTTAGATACCATATTGGTTAAGCTGATCCCTTTGTGATTATCACAGGAAGACTTGTGTCCCTTCTTGTATATTGAAATAATCAAGGACGTATATCAGCCCAACAGGACTATCTGTGATTCCCAGACGCTTCTAGTACCTTAGTTAACGCAGACAGTAAACTGTCTCCTCTGAAGTCATTCGATCAAGTTCCCGCTGCTTTGCCTCGCTTCAGACTAGTGATAGCTTTTGTAACCTTAGTTAAGGAAGGTGGACCTGTGTTTATATCCCACTCAAGGAGGTGTTGGATGCTGGGTAAGTTGAGCGTGGCTGTAGACCAGTTAAATTGTTCCTTAAAGTGTTCTTTCCGACTTTCTAGTCGTCTATCGTGGGAGCTAATTTTGGTGCCACTTTTCTCAGAGATTGCTTTATTTATCGTTTGCCGCCTGTTTTCCTGATAAGACCAGATAGTTGTCTGGTGTCACCTATCGCTAGTGCCTTTTCCATCGCTTTCGCTTCTGCCACCCATGCGGTCTGCTACTGATGGAAACCTGTGTATACGACGTCTTTCTCAAATCTTGCCAAATAAACGCATGAAATGCATGTGTTTATATGACAGTAGGGTTTTTATATCAGGGATAGGATCATTCACTGTTAACTTGCTATCTTTTTGTATTCAACTGCAAGGCTGAATTTTGTAATTCAATGTTTTTTCATTGGATACCTGTTTTTTATGAATGATGTTGGTTTGAACTCCCTCATAGTTGAAACTATTTCTTACTGTTTCCTTATTTTGGGCTAGGTAGCGGTCTCATTTGTTGGTCGTTTGCGGTTGGGGGATTCTAGCTATGCTCCTGAAAGTAATCACCCCCTTCGACAATGGTCTTCAGGTTTGATACACTTGGTTGACTCCCTGAATAGTTGTCATGATATATTATCTGGTGCAGCTGACGATAGCTTATTGGCAGCTGGTACTGCTAATTCACTGATGTCCGTTGACGATGCTGTTCAGTCTGTTTCTCAGTGTCTTCGTGCATCTTGTCGTATACTGAGAAAACCTGGTATAGTCGACAAAAGCGTGCACCAGGAAGTTAAGCCAATAATTAATTTAACAAAACTTTCAATTGTGTGTGACAATCTTGTCAAACGCATTCGGAAATTGTCCTCCACAAATATCGTATCTAAGATGTGCTGTGATACTCCAGACAGAGTAAGTTATTTCTTATTTTAAGAACAGCTATATGTATTATGTATGTGAATTGCTAACGCTTGTTTAGGTTTTAATACTTATAACTTAAATACATTATATGTTCTTCTGCATATTTCTTTTGACTCATTGCACACTTATTTTTGTATGCCACATATATGTGAAGTATGACCAGCACTTTAAGAATTAAAATATATTTAGAAAAGTTAACAATTGATGGTATTCAGAGGTAGAGTTACAGTTAAGGATGAATACTGAATGTGATATCATAGCAATATAAACAGAGAGAATTTATTGTAGGACAATTACACTTATTACTATGATGACAACAACAAACTGTAAATACATTTATCAAGGTAGATAAATATCTAAGTGTAGTTGAAAGGCTTTGTGAAATTAAGTTGTTGATACGCTTACTGGTCTTTGAAGTCGCTGTAAGTATGACTGATAAAAACCTTTTTGATAACGATTTAATTATTTATTATTATTATTGTTCCCTTGGGTTCCTAGTGGAAAATAGGGCTTCAACTTCACGTCTCCATTTGCTTCTGTCTTCTGCTGTACTTTTCACCTGCATCCATGTTAGTCCGTACTCTTTCAACTCCTCTTGACACGATCTCCTCCATGTCACCCTTGCACTGACGTCCCACTCGCCGCGTGCTTCCCTTTCGGCCTGGTTCCACTCGAGCAATGGCTTGACGCGCGATGTCACCCAGCGGCCTCCAGCCTCAGCGAGTGTCCGATCCATGTCCACTTTCTCCTGCATATTTGCTGTTGGTGGGCGATTGGTTCTTGTTTTATTTGTTTGTTCCCATAGTTTCTTGTTGGTGATTCTTTCCGGCCTGTGGCCATCTGATCTTCAGTATAGAGCGGGCGAAGATAGTTGTTAATAAAGGTCTTGTCTGCAGCAGGCTGTTGGAAATATTCTTTGTGACCCGCCCGCCCGTCAAGTTTCTGATCCGTATAGAAGAACTGACTGATTTGACGTTTGTATTGGAAATTCGAATTTTGTTGTTGATGCTGAGTGACGAAGATAACGATTTAAAGTGAGTTTTTTTTATTCCTCCGTTACTTACATCGTAAATCTACTAGAAATTACGTATACCGTGCTAATAGAGAAGAGTAATATGAAGATAACACAGATTGATTACTACACATGATATTTTATTATATTATGTATATATATATATATATATATATATATATATATATATAATATTATATTATATTAGTTTCTGGAATAAAAGCAAAATTCTGTCTGTCTGTCTGTCTGTCTGGATTCAACATAGAACTTGGCACCGAAGTGCAGCAGTTCGAGTTGCCACGTTCCAAATAGCACACAGAGGTAGACAAGAAGATGAGTGAAGAGAATCAATAAAGTTTGACAAGTATAAGAGTGAAACAGAATGGGTAATGGTAGAAAGGAATATGAAAGATTACAGAGACTGAATACATCTGCGCTAGCCATTGACAACGATTTTGAGCCATGTCACCTATTGTCTCCAGCCATTGATTCCTAGAGTCCTGAGGCCCCCAACCCGGGAGTCTGCATCTCCCTACCTGACTCAGTTTAACTGTCAAGGATTTCATGGATTGATGAGGCCATGTTTTTGTTTGGCCACCACTGGCTCTTTTCCAACCTTCACCTATATCAGTTAGCAATGCCCGTCGGGGGAGGCGGTGGTTAGGCATGCGCACCACGTGACCTAGCCATCTTAGTCTATGTAACTTTATAGCCTCGTCGATTGATTTTCCCTCTTTGCCGAACATTACTTACCTTATTAAACCACCTAACGTGAGACAGAGATCGCAGACATCTATGATCGAAAGTAGTCAACCTTTTCATGTCTTCAACTCGTATTGGCCATGTTTCAAAGCCATAGAGAAGGACGGAGCGAACTGCTGAGCAGTACACACGTCCCTTGGTTGATAACCGGATGTCAAAATTATTATTATTATTATTGATTACTCTACTAGGTCACTATGTATGTATTTATGATACGTTATGGTTTGCATTAACCTACACTGTAGTAGTACATTGTTATCTTATTTGCTTATACAACGTTAGAATGTTAGTGAAATCTCTAATGAACTATTGTAGTGTGTTCGGAAGAGAAAGAAAAAGCATTTCATCAGTGTTCTTCACATTGTTTTATATTAACTTATAAAGAATAAGATATCCAACTAGTGGAAGAATCTAATCTCGTAGTTTTAGCCTTTTTCGTAGCTTTGATTCACATATGAACAGTTTTGATAGTAATTGTTTTTATGGACAGAAATCAAGTAGTGATAAATACATATGGATACTGTTTTCTTCTTACGTCACAGTAGTCAAGTTTTTCACTATTTCATTTATTTATAAAAAGACTATGTGCTTCAAGTTTTTTATTTGTATCTTCTCTACAGCCCGCAATTGCAGGAGGAAGTGTTCGAGGCAGGGCAGCCTACAAACTGATACGCTTATTACTTGTAACAGAATCCGAGCGTCTGCGGAGTAATTCAGTTGAATTCAACAATTCAACTTCCAGTCCTGTTTTACAGAATAATGAATTGCCCAATAAGGACGACTGTTCAACTACACCGTTAAGTCAGCTGTCGAAGTCCGATACACCCACCACAGATGGTCGGACATGCAGATTACTTCAAATGTTCATATCACCGTCTACACCACTAGTAAATAATTTAAAGCCGGTTGTCAGAAATATTCCTTCTCCACAGGATCGAATGAATGATGAGAATGGTTTTGTCCCGATGGTATGTTCCAGTTATTGTTACACAATGCCAATGCATTTCTAAAAGCCTTATTCGATATTGATTGAAACTTGTAGACTGCCATTATTTAGTTTTCTGGGAGGGAATGGTCAGTCTCTGTTAACCCATAGGCTACTACCTCTTTTTGATGTTGACGTCTTCCTGACAAGAGTCAACACAGACCTTTTATTCCGCACTTAACGAGAACTTATCTAACTCAACGGACATTTCCAAATTCTCATTTATGGATTCAGAAAGAACAGCAGATTGAGCGAAGAAATATATTCCTTTTCAATTAGTTCTTCATCATCTGTTGGCTCTACATTAACATATATTTTTTACATCGAAATTTTTTTTACCAATCACCAGTTTTAGGTGTAGGCAGGTGAAATTAAGGTTATCAAAACAATTAACTAATTTGATGATATTAAATAGCTGAAGGCAATCACCAGAAAGCCTTGGACTTGGATTTCGTGCTAGTCGGCACTCGTCAGCAACGCGTATCTGCAACCTTGAAGGAACTCATGTCCCTTCTGAGATTGGAACCCGCGTCACCCAGTGCTGCAGTCAGAGAGGTTACCACTGAGCTATTCGGGCCCACGATTGTAGCGGGTATTTTGATTGGACACTAGTAACTAGTGTGACGTGTCTAGTTCTTTCTTTGGTGCAAACTAATAGGTGTTAGTGACAAGATATCTAATTTTTGAAGGAGGGAGATGTGAGAATTAATTACGGAATTCAAGATAGGTTAATTCTTGGGCGTTAGAAACAAGTTAATACATAATCAAAAAATTAGTAAGATAGTAATGACTAAGAAGAATTCATCTGAACAAGCCAAATCTGTGTGTTCAAAAGAAATTTGTACAGCCCCTATGTTTGCCATGCCCAACTACATAAGATGTATTAAGTTTTTAAAACGATATTTCCCCTCCCTCTGTAACCATCTTTTGAGTTTGTTAATTTTTACAATTCTAGCTAATTTTATTAACTTGTTTGTATTTTACGTAACTCTTCTTAGTCATCACTTCTATTTTACAAATTTCTTGATTATGTAATAACCTGTTTCCAATGCCTAAGAGTCAACTTATCTTAAATTCCGTAGTTAATTTTCACCTTTCCATCCTTCAAAACTTAGATATCTTGTTACTGACATGTATTAGTTAATTGTTTTGATGACCTTTAAACTCTGAATTTCAACCCCCCCTTCTGTACTTAAAACTGATGAACTAAAATAACCAGTTGATTAGTAAAACATATTGATGTAACACACTATATATTGGTGTAGAGCCAGCCGATGATGGAGAACTAATATAAAGGAATACATATTTCCTTCTCCAGTCTTGTGTTTTTTTAAAGTGATGTTCACCATTTACCTAAAGTTTCTGGGATATCTTATGCACCACACTCATTGGTGCATACGGTGTACGTTATCGATCTAAACTAGTCAAGTCGTAACAGGGTCATTTACATGATTGATTCATCCTGTAGTTGGTGCTGATTAACGTTTTTCTATGATTTATTTTGGTGTTAAATTTTAAGAGTGAAGCTTAATGCAAAAGCTCTGGACACCCGTTATAAGCTTGCTAACGTGCTGTTTAGCTGATTGTTCTGGTTATTAGTTTTTTTTCACTAGTCGGTAAATTTCACTTACTGATTGGAATAATAACAAGTTCACATCCATATAGTATGAATAGGGAGCTGTGTGAAATAATACGTCTTTTTACTCCAGTTGCTTAGCGATTCTTTTACTCCATCCAGTGGAACTGAGATGCACAAATAGTTTGAAACTAATGTGATGCCAAACTAAGTCTAAAAAATTTCCACCCTCAACTTTATTGACTTTGATAATCACCAAACATATAGTTGCATCATACTTCCTGAATTGAACATTGGCTTCATCTGCAATGTGCCACGCAAAGAGCGAGTGTGGCCGCTTGCGGCTTGAAAGAATGCTTCGCTAAAAACCACTGGGTTTCTGCGAGTTCCTTGCAACTCCTGGATGAACCCCAGTCCATTCCGACTGGCAGCGAATACAACAATAAACAAAAGGCGCTTACGTGCAAAATAAGACAGTGTTTACATAAGCACCGCGAAGCCTAGTGGTCAGAACGTGCGTGCCAGATAGAGTCAGCTGCTGCATCTGGCAACAGTCGAAAGCTGTTCCAACTCATTGGCAGCAAGAAACAAGGTGTCAGCGAGACGGTCTGTGAGGCAGATGACACGCCAATTACCAGCTTGAAAAGACTCCTGGAACGCTGGGTAGAGCACTTCGGGAAACAGTTTAGCTGGCCACCAGCTTCAGTGTCTGCTGTCATTAGCCCCAGTGCTCCTTGGTCGGTTAGTACTGACCCACCCACCGAAGCGCGGAGGTCCGTAAGGAACTTCAAGTGTTAAAACGCCATAAGGCACTCGGTCCAGACAATCTACCCCCGGCTCTTTTTAAAGATAGTGGCGAGATTCTCACAATGGCTCTAACTGGATTGTCCAGGAAGTTACGGGAGACTGAGAGTGTACCATCAATGTGGAACGAAGTCATTATCGTCCCTATCTTTAAAAAGGGTCGACGTAATTCGTGTGACAATCATAGGGGTATCAGTCTGCTACCAGTCGCGTCTAAAATATTGACTACTGTCTTGCTTCGCAGGCTGTGCAAAACACATATGGGGAGCTGATTCGCGAAGAGCAGACTGGGTTTCGTTCAGGTCGTGGATGCATTGATCTTGTATTCACCCTTCGTCAGTTGTTGGGACACCGCCACACGTATTGCAGGCCAACGATCGTTGTGTTTCTTGATATTAGGGCTGCCTTCGATTCATTGGACAGAACTGTACTCTAGAACTGTCTGTTAGAGAGAGGTGTACCTGAGAAATTTGTTAACATCTTGAAAGCCCTATACAGAAACACCTCGGGTAGAGTGAGGGCATACAACCAACTATCATCACTGTTCCCGACCAACAGTGGGGTTAGACAGGGTTGCCCAATCTCTCCATTTCTCTTTAACTATGCCATCGGTGACATTCTGGAGTCAGCTCTGAAGGATGTGCATGAAGGTAGTGTAGATCTGCTACCTGGAGATAGACTTTTCGACCTCGAGTATGCAGACGATATCGTCTTACTGTGCGATAGCATGCAGGCTGTCCAAATGGCACTTAATCAGTTGGCGGTCGTCGTCTGGAAGTATGGTATGTGCTTTGTGCCGTTTAAGTGCAAAGTACTGTTACAAGATTGGCAGGAGCCTGTACCTGCACTCACTGTCTCGGGTGAACCGCTTGAAGTTGTTGATAAGTTTGTGTATCTGGGTAGTTGCGTGAGTGCTAGCGGAGGGACGACGGATGAGATTTCCAACCGTATAATGAAGGTTAGGGTGGCATACATCAACTTGAGCCACCTCTGGCGCCGTCACGACGTTAGCCTGGCTGTCAAAGGTCAGATATACAATGCTTTGGTGCGGGATGTCTTGCTCTACGCCTGTGAAACCTGGCCTCTCCGAGTAAGCTGAGGATGTGCGGCGGCTCTTCGTGTTCGATCATCGCTGTCTCCGCAGGATTGTTTGCGTTCGATGGATGGCATCATCGTGTGAGTAATTCTGAGGTTCGGCGGCGTGTGTTTGAACACAGTGGAGATCACCATTCATTGAGTGTTGTCGTCAACTGGAGACACCGGCTCCGGTGGCTTGGACATGTGTTGCGAATGTCACCCCAGAGGCTTCCGTACAGGTCTCTGTTCGCTAGCCCTGGGACGGGATGGAAAAGGCGGAGAGGTGGTCAGTCCATGACGTGACGTCGTGGGATGAAGGATTTTTGTGCTAGATTAGCATCGGTTGGTGCGTCACGACTCCCTGGTTGGGGTCCTCGAGAAGGCTCGAATCGATGGCTCGAAACGTTATCGGATATGGCCAAGAATCGTAATCAATGGCGAACGTGTTGCGATTTCCCTCTTTCTACTCTTCCCGATGATAGTTGACGAATACTGTTTGAACTTGTTAAGTATGACTGTTTTCCTTCCAGATGAAGTTCTTTATCTGTTCTCTACTTATATTTTTTTAAATTTTGATCCATGTTGTTTTACTATTATTGTATGGCGTATCATTCTTGGTGCCATATTGTACCAAGTTTTTTATGTGTTTAAATAAATAAATAATACCCGAATTACAGAATGCTACACTGGCTGTTTTCAAACTGAGCTTGAAAGCAGACATTCATAACCAAATTGTTACAGACCGTACTCCAGGTGCACTGGAAGAGTACACTCGCCATTGGCATGTGATGAAACTTTTTCGTATGTGCATCAACAACCATATATTTAAGGTGAATACTCCACTTTTTTATTTTCCTGGAGAATTATAAGATTGTTTTTTTTTACCTATTTTACACCAATATTCTTTTTCAATATTATATAGCCTAAAAGAATTGTTATGTCGCGCTACCAGTCTAATCCATACTTGTACAAAAAAAATTGTTCACCATTGGTTATGCATTCTTTTTCTATTGATGAAGCGAAGTCATTGCCATGTTGGAATATACTGAATGAAGATTCACAGTCGAATGCATCTTTTACTAAAGAAGACAAGGACTTAAAGTGAGTGTTGCATTGAGTCTCTTTTCTTTCACTGAATAAATACTTAAGTGTAATACACATGCTACTCAACTGACTGACTGACTGAATTCTCAACATTGAATCTTGCACAAAAGGGCAGCTGTTGTGACATTTCATAAATGGATACAGTACATGTTGAAAAGGAAGAAAGATATACAATAAATTATAATAGATGGAGATTTACAGGAAAACAATGATTATATTGAGAACGATGAGGATTTAAACAATCTGGAAGGTCGCATTGAGTGAACGCATCTGCTCCATTGGGAACTATTTGGAATAGTGTTATCAGCAGTCTCTGATCACAAAATTTCAGCATTCCGACTATCCCAATCAGACAGTCTGCATCTCCCTATGTGACTAGCTCAAACTGACAGTCACTGGCTTCATGTAGTGATGCCATGTTTTAACCTTACCACCTCTAACCCTGTTCCAACTTAATTTTATATCAGCTAGCACTGCTCGACAACGAAATCAATTGTGCTGCACGTGTAACACAAATCCTAGACATATCAATCGATACGAAATTCACAACTTTAGCAGTTGACTTTCTCTCCTTACTTCACATTTGACGTTCAACCTCACTGTTATTGACCATATTATGGCACCTAACAGGAGAGACCAGAACACAGAGTGAAAGTAGGCGAATAGAGTTTCATGAGATACTGTCATGATGAATACCTAGTCTTCCTATCATTCTAAGTCATGTCGTTAATTTTGAGTAAGATAATTGTTTACCTACAACAGAAGTTTGAGATGTTTGGTCAGTCTATGTAAGCGGACTGCATAGATTATAAGAAGAGTCATTGACTGCAATAATTAATCCTGCTCTTGATCTTGTTGTTCTCAGTTGTTTTGCAACAGTTAATATTGTTTTTTAGTGGCTTTGGGGGAACGTTTCACAGTCACCTCATTTAATGCAGTTTCACGACCTAAAATATGCTGTTTAGCGTAAATATTTTCATCCTTAGGCTGTCTACAGATTCTGTTACATTTAGTAGTGTCCAACAATAGAGCTTTTGGCAACAGAACTTATCTGTTGAACATTAGTTGCAGTAAGAAGTAAGGCTACAGATTTGTCTCTCAGCAGATTTAATTCATATCTTCTAACTAACATTGTGGATTAATTTGAAATCTCTAGTTCAGACGTCTGATAGAAATCAAATAATTTTGAGAGGTGTTGTTTGTCTTTCAAGTCTCCTCTTCTGGAAATAAACTGCTGATGTGCCTTTTTCGGCTATGGGACAATAGTCTGTATCACCTTTGATCCTAATCTTTTTCATTATTTCACGGTCGTTTACTCCCCATCACTCGGTGCACAGAATTGTTGCCGACCAGCGTCTTGGTTGATTTCATCTGTAATTAAGCTTGAAACATGTTGAAATGCGTTCGTTTGCTGTCAGCCAAAAGCAACTTTTACCGTTTTTACACAACTTTATCTTCAGAATCTTTTACTTTAGTACCTGTTTAGACAAATCTTGAGTTTAGGTGAGATTTTCAGTCTCACGCTCTTCGTATATTAACGTGAGGATGTGTTTACGAGGGAATCTTTGTCAATACCAACAGTATTTTTGAAGTTGTTTTGTACTTTGTTTAGCGTTAGCACAATTATTTCAGGCGTTAATGATTTCATTATCGTTTTCCCACCTAATTAGAAGGAAACATATTCTATTTTCAAATTAGATTTCATGATATTTTTTCGTGTGGTATGCTGTTTGTTCATCTCTTAGTACCAATTGCTGTTTCGAATTGTCCATTTGATTTCCAGCAGTGGTTATTCTGAACCTGGGACACCAACGAAATTATTCAGAAAACAAAACAGACGATCGAGGGCCTTATTCACAGAAGAAAATTCTGAGAGTGGTAAGGTGGCTGAATATTCAACGCATGTCTGTTTCGTCTTTAGTCATCATTTACTTATGCCGTGCTTATATGTCCACATAATATAGTTTTTGTATTTGCGTTTGTAGGGATTCTTTTATTTTGCCTCAGATAGGTTGTTTATTACAAAAATTGTTGGTCAACATCGAATTACTCTAATTTGGTGTAATCACTAAATTAATTTACTTCTCAGCTCACTACTTAGTATATCAGTTTATTCTAACTATGCTTAAGTAAGTTAGTAGAAATTCTATTGATGCAGGAGAATTGGATTCATATCTGATATGGTGCAGTAACTCAAAAACAGGAGACAATTCAATTCACTTATGCACTGGAATGTCAGGAAGAGGAGCTTCCAATGTTAGATTGCAGTGTAAAAGGGAAAGAAGATGGGAAGTTAAACACTAGTGTTTACAGAAAACCCACAAATTCAAGCAGATATTTGGACTTCCGATCATCCCATCCAATGTCAGCGAAAATAGGATTGATGACATGTTTAAGTGACAGAGCACAAAAACTAAGTAGTACCAAGGAAAATCTGAGACAGGAAGTGAGGCTTGTAGGAGAAGATTTGAAACTTAATAATTACTTTGATAAATTAATCAGAAAGCATGTAGGGAAATGTTAAAATAAAATAATAATAGTAGTAGTGACAGTGATAACAGTAATAGTATTATTAATGACTACATGCATGTCAAACATGCACAGGACGACGACAACACCAACAATAAGAATTCTAAATCATCAGTAGTACCCTATACAAAGAAGAAACCTCGGAAACCTTACGCAGAATTCTTAAAAAGGCAGGAATAAAAGTGGCTGGCATTCAAACCAACCACAAACTCAATTAGAAACATGCTTTGTCGGTTAAAGGATCCTGTGGAGCCTTTAAAACAAAACAATTTAGTTTGTCTAATATCCTGCAATGACTGTCAGGTCAAATACATAGGTCAGTCAGACTGGCGGAGCACAAAAACCTAGCGAAATCTAGATTAGTTCACCCGAATTAGATAAGAAATCTGGAGAATAGTTCAACAGTAAACAGGGGTACATGCAATTACACACAACCATACAATAGGATAGGATAAGATGACAGCTTTAAAATATAATGTTATAGGGTGGAGGGAGAGACTAACGGCAACAGAAGGTAAATAGTCCCCATCGTAAGGAATACTTTTTTGTGTACACTTGTAAGTGCATATACGCAAACGAGAGTGAAAGAAATGGGCGATTGTAGAACACTGCTAAGAGATGGAGTGGTGCACACCGCCATAATGGAATAAACTGACTTCGCAGTGTTAATTTGATTAATACATTGACATTTTGTTATCTGATAGCCACTTGTATACACATGGAGTTGTTGTTGTACTGGATCTCTTGCCTAAGTGTTGATGGTAATTCCTATCTGTTGAATCCTCGGTGGTTGTGGATAGTTTTCAACTAAGTGACTTAGTCGTTAGAAGCAAATCACTGGGACTGATAATTCACGGCTCTACTTAAAACAGAGACATGAAATTCTGACCAGGTTGCATTTTAATCTTGGTTCTTAAGGGAAACTGTGGTGAAATTTCACCTCCGACCGTGTAAATTACTAATTAATTCGCCAGTTTACGAGTTCGATTGAAGTCGGTTAGCTTGCTGGTAAATGTTGACAACGCCTCATTTATTCAGTTATGTAGTATTAATATACTTATCATCTTCTAACTATTTGAATAATGTGTATGAAAATACTGTGTTGTAACTGTTTTAGATTGTTTGTTTGCAGTTGTTTTTTTTAATAAGAATTGATGAAATAAACTAACATCATGTTGTCCTGCTGAACTTGTTGGTCAAGTTCATCAAGAGGAAGAATTTTATACTTTTCTGTTTAACTTTTTTTTTAAATGTAGATGCTAAAACGGCACAGTGCAACACACTTTTCAACAGTAAGGTGACTTCTAATCAAATAGCGAAAAGCGGAGGTAAACAGAATACTAAGAAGTTAACAAATCCAAAGAGACGCTCGAAAACTGTTCTACGCACTGTTTCTTCAAATAAACAGCGATCTCTGTTAGAATTTTTCAAACCATAGATTAAATTTTTTTAAAGATTTTATAATGTGATTAAATGCGTCTGTCATTAAGTACCTTTATGATTGTACTTTTGTGAATGACAATTTTCACTGCTTTGGTGTCTTTCTATCTTGTCATACTTTAATTTTATGTCTTCGATGTATTTGTATCACATCTCACGCTGTGTTATCCGTAATTTCCTTCTTGTTTTATCGTTAATATGCATTTATATTAGGAATGTGAATAAAATATGTAAATAAATATGTAAAACTACAATAATGAAACGAAATACTTTGTTATTTTTATGATTATTCGACGAAAAGCTCATAGAATTCTGGTAAGAAAATATAATAACCAAACGGTGCGTAGACAATTGCAGTAAAAATTATGGCCACTAGACAATGAAACAGCGATGAATATAGGCGAAAGTGTTGACCTTGTATAGTGATTTGTCGGGGTGTTCTTTAACTATATAGTTGTAACAACAGAAGACAAGGGCCAGACAACAGATCGTTTTATTATGAAAATCAACACGTATTTATACATATTTCACATACATTATTATAGACAAGCGCAGTCATCTGATTGGTTGTTTCGGGATTCCTCGACAAATAGAGTTCTCTATCTGCGAATCATATTTTGCCACGTTAACTTTGCTGTGATTGGTTGTTGAATCAGCCTTGCTCATATTTTCTCACGGCCTGCTCTCACCACATAGTTTTACTTCTTTGAAAAGTAGTCCCATCCAACTAAGGTTTCCTGTTTATCAACCTTCTTTAGCAATGCGTTTATCGAAGCTTTAAAAAAATCATGTTATTCCTGAGGTTAGAATTTGTGTCAAAACCTACCACTGTTGACTAACTTTCAAGCGAGATACTTAACATCCTCCAACTGATTTCAGTGGAAATTCTAACCGGTTAAAAGAAATACCTCTGACTTGTAAGAGTAAAGGTAGGATGTCTTTTGACTTGGATAAACGGCTCGACTGACTTGCATCATAAAGGAAATGGAGATTGGTTGGGGGGCATACGCTAAGGAGTCCATTGGGTGAAATCACGCGTCAGGCCCTTAGTCGGAAAGCGAAGAGTAGGCCGTCTGAGGCTGACATGGAAGAATTCATATGAAGAGAAATCAAAGCCTGAGAACGATCATGCAGCATGCTAAAAATACGATAGGAAACCGAATGCAATGAACAGGTACTTCCAAAGTCGTATGTCCTACTCAGAATCCAAGGGATGAGCAGGAATAATGTGAGGATCTGGAAAAATGTAGTACCACAAGCACTCAAAACAGTACGATTGTATTCTGGACAATTATATTATTTCTTTTAACATAATTTAGTTAATTGTGTGAAAATACTGTCCGATTATTAGTAATTACACAATCATTAGGAGTTTTACATTCTAAAGCAGAAGACAAAAAATGAGTCTTAGAGGAAAAATAGGCTGATCAAAATGAAGCCATAGGTAATCTGTTTTTCTTAAAAAGTCGGATATTATTTAAGTATAATATTCAAGTTAGATTGATATACTACGACAAACAAGTATTCGCGTAGGTCGCCTCTGCAAATTCTGTAATCCCAGAAGGCTTAAGCATGGATTGGATGAGATTGTAAACATGTAATCAGCCCTTGAGGTTTCATTTCATTCTGACAGATACGATGCACAGTGACAAATAGTGGGAAATGTGTCGTGCGGCGTCTAGCAACTAATATGTTGTAGATCTTACAAATTCGGTAAAAAAAAATAAAGCCAAGTTAAGAAGGCGTAAAATTTACTCAAAATAATAGGAAAGATCAAAACCTCAGACTATGCCTGTGAACATCAACACCAATGACAGCTAGACACTAAAACTGTCTATTCTTCACTAGATCACTATATTCATGAATGAGTAGTGTCACTGGATTTCAGAAGAGTTAATCTCAGTATTAACCGCTCATTATAAATATCACTGAAGTACCTTGTACTTGTGACTAGCGCTCCCACAACCGATTTAACGTCATAAAGAAAACAGCTAATTATTACATATCTGGAAGGTACTGGGTTCGAAACCCGGTGGGTGCGTACTGCAGATGAGAACTAGACTAGGACGAAACAGCTGCCCAGTACTTCGTGGTGTTCAATGGCTGTCTAACTGGTGTCAAGACTTGAAACAAGTCAAATCCTAACAAACAAGCTCTTGAAGATTTAAAAGTCAATCTGAACGAAGAATACTCTTTTCAATAATTTATTAGTGATATTATCTCTTTTCTCAATATATGCCTCCACCTGTTTCATTTCACATTCGTTATTTCATTATGAACCTCTCATTGCAGTCTTACTGTCTCCTGTTCAACTCAGACTACTTTGTACTAGCCACTCACCTGACACCTTTTATAACCTTCAACTGACTTATTTGTCAATTTTCATACCCCATACTCTACAAATCTATTATGATTAATCACCATCATTGTCTCCCGTTTTACAATATTTTCTAGTTGATTTCAGCCTAGCACGTTTGTCACACTCAAATACGACCATTTATTTTGACACCCCTTTTCTTAAACACACTGGGATTATTTTAAATAATTTATAATGATTCAATCTGACTCAGAGCTCAAATTATTCCAGGAAATTTTTAACATCTGCGATCTGGAAACGTAGGATCGTAATTATATTTAACAAATTCATTAGACCAATCAGATACTGAACAAAACTTATCCTCGAAAAATGCATTACGTAATGTAAGGTGTAACCTAGAAGGAATGACTAATTGGAAGTTAGAGAAGAGGCAGAAATTGACATAACGTGATAAGTGTGAGGCAATGACTAATCAATAAACTCGTGTAGAATGGGCAGGAGCTAGTGGAAGGACGATAAAGTGTTTTTAACATAAAATCTGTATTAAAACGCGATGTTATTGATAAACAGTAATAGAATGGTAGCAAAAATATGGATTTGCAATTAATACTGTTCTCTGAGCTTGTTGGTTTAGTTGTGGAGCAAATCTATTATTATGCATTATTATTATTGTCTCCATTATTTCAAAAAAAAATGGATGATGAGAATAATAGTGATAATAAAATAATAGCTGCAATAACAATAATATAATTACGATAGTACAGCGTATGCAAATGATTCGTCGGAAAAAAACATTTTCTTCGCTGTTTACGCCTTTTTCTTATGACTCAGTATGGGAATATTTCGTTCATTAATGAATTTTAGAAGTGTACTGGTTATAACCAGTTAAGAATCCACGAAATAATAAAAAGAGTTTAGATTATCCTGGTACATTTATCGTTCTTGCCTTATTCAAATTTATTAATGGGAAGAATTGTCTGATGTGATTTTTAAGAGACTAAAAAGTTCACGATAGACCGATAAACACCTTTTGATGGTGGCTAAAAGCTTGATTCAACTTGATTACTATACCGTACGCTGTTATTTTACCCGGCCATTATGTCCCTAGTAGAATGAAGTACGTGATGTGAATTCCGCTGTAAGCCATTAGTGAGTAATTTTTCAGAAAGAAATAAGCAAGACTCGAGTAAAATGAATTAATAAATCTTAGAGTCATAAATGATCAGTGATGTAAGAATGTTTCCATGTACCGAGTTGTGAAGAATTTAGAAAATATTACCTAAATAAAATGATCATATTACCTGTTTTGCATATTCCACTCCATCTACAAATATTCTGTGCAGATCTTTAGAGGAAACTGGATACAAGGAAGACTTAACTGTATCACTTAAAGAAAGCCTTCTTCCATAGGTGATGTTCAAAATATCTAAATCTGCTCCAATATCCGGGATTTCGTCTGATCTATATGACATACCTAGCAAAACAATAAAATTAAGGAGTAGATCATTTATCCACACTTGACTTTTTGTAACACTGCAATATTACCAATTCATTCTTAACAAATTGACTTTATCAATTAGTAATGAAACTCATTGCACAATACGAATAGCAAAATTATTGACATGTTGATATCAAATATTCAAGCAGCCTCAATAAGGTAGTCATAAATTCCAACGAAAATTATACCGGTTGTCTGTCAGAAAATATTGTTTAAACTCGACATTTACCAAAGAGTATGTGTATGTTTCCTGTATAACCATATGAAAATAAAACACTGTAGGATACTGTAAACCATAAACATGTCCCATAGAAACGATTGATTTGAGTATATCACTTGTATAGCAAAGTGGGTTTTAAGGTCTTGTGCTACTTCATTACAGCTAAATCCGACTGACTTATCAACGCGAAACTTTGCACAAAATGCATCAACCGGTAGAACCTCACAACCTCATCGACTGACTTTCTCTGTTTACCTAACTGTACTGATCACATTACTCCGTCTTTATGGCACAGCATAAGCTGCATTAATATTCATTCCGACCAATGTATCCCGTTGGTTTATCGTGATAGGCAAGCTTCATGACCACATAAAGACAGAAGCTACTTATTGAGCGAAATTGAATATCTATTCAAGAACAAAATCGACACAGTACACATGAGTATATCAGTGTAGAGGCTGAAAGAAGAATGATTAATGAAACTGTTTAACGAAAATCAGATAAATAAGTCGACTATAAATGTGTTACAGTAACCTATTTAACAAGATCTAGACTGAAATTGGGTGTAAATGTATCTGTACCACTACCATCTTCATCATAAACTGACTGGCTTATCATTCAAATCTTACACCACATAACTTCAATCGTCTATGTATGTTAGAAACTGCCTGGCTTTTTCTTTCATTATCCAGTCAACTATGATGCAAAATATTTGCGTGCACTTTAGACATCGCATGCCATTTAAATTCTCCATGGAGCATAAAAGTAAATAATTTCTGAATTTTTGACTACTCATAAGTAGGCGTACAGTAAGAAACGAAAATAGATGGTTGGAGCACAGTTCAACTGCAGCAAAAATACCATGAATCAAGATTGGTCATAAGTGTGTTTGTGCGTACTACAAAAGATAGTAAATACAGTTAGAATTGATGATTATCAGATGATAAAGTCACTGAGGTAGCTGTAAATTACTCTAGAGTTTTTCATGCCAAGGATATATTTTGTCATTTACACTTATAGAGAGAAGTTGATGATTAATTGTATCTTAGTGCATTCCTAGTTTTTCGATTATCAGTGCAAGGAAAGCAGAAGACTTCACCACATTATCGTAATGAATGGTCAGCTTACTACTTTTCACGGAAAATTGGGTCACTTAAAATTCATACAATTAGAAAAAAGGAAAAGTATCTCAGGAAAATGTGATAATCCATCAGTGGATAGAGATGTGTGGGACACAGAATAGCCTAAATGAAATTTCTTTGTGATATACTCATTAGTCGTCGGCCACTGGCTCTTAGCATCACCAACCATCTATCGTAGACAAGCAGTCACAGGCTAATGTACCATTGCTGTATTCTGCTTCACTGAGCCTCAAATCCTCTGGTAAACCAACCATTCACGTGCAAAACACTTGAGCAATCAATATATCTTTCACTCTATAAGAGATTTACTAAACAGCTTTGCATCTGACTTTTGGACTATAAGGAAAAGCCAGCTGAATATTTAATCACTGCTTTGCAAATATTATCCTGCGGTCATCGTAATAATCATTTAAATATTTGAGTCTGCCAGTCATCTTTCATGATCACTTTAAAGTTTATAATGAAAGTATGTGGTACATGCTATTATGACAGTCTGTATCCATAAACCAAAGTCAGTACGTTTCATAGTTGGTTCCTACCACCTCAACACGATGTACTACATGCATTATGCGTCGGAAAGACAGTGTTTCAAATTATCTAGATTAAAATATAGTGTCATTTCTTTAAATACTAATTATGAGTACCCTGAAAACATTTTCCCGCTGAGTATCAAGTCACACCATCTTGTATACCATAGTTCTTTTTTTCAAATAAATAATGGAAAATTATTGGTAAACTATTTAGAACCCAAAGTCTTCAGTTTGAGCATAATCACACAAGGTTGGGTAGTGTAACATGTTTATCTTGCAGAACTGATCCGCTTGGAGATTTTCCTCTATAGTCGATGTTAATCGATGAAGCAACAGAAATCAGACGGTGCAATCAATACATCACACCTTTACTTAGACAAATGCGTCTATTTAAGAGGTGTAAATTGACTCTTTCAGGTTTCTCAATATCACGTTAACGTTAAGATGTTGGACTGGAATTCACTGCAATCAACACCTGAAAAGTGTGACCATTTTTATGACGCTAAATACGAAAATGTAGGCTGTTAACTAGCTTTAAGACCACTGAATTCTTTTTCTCCATTGAAGGTCAACACAAAAGCTTCATTTTACTTGTGAATATGAAAAGAGATCACTAAAGCCAGAGATATTCGCTTATCGTATTGATTTTCCACTAACGAGTACAATCTGTTTATCATAGAGACTACATCAAAATTAAGCCTCCGTCAGTCACTAAGTTAATCCTGAAACAAAAATCTATCGAGAAGTTAAGCACGCAGTAATCAGGTTAACGCATAAAAACGAATGACAAATCTGCACATTCAGGCAGATTAGGTTAGACTGGATGTTGAAGTTCGTTTAACTGATTCAAGTGCTGTTAACATATACACATAATGGAATTCGATAAAACTAATGCAGTTTAAATCCTACTGATCGATCATGTCCTGATCAAATGAAAACCATTCAGTTTGCAGTTATCAAAGAATTAGTTGTAATTCATTCAATATAAAGTAATTGTAACACTTTTCACTCATTTAGTTACAATGACTGATTTATAAGCCAACTCATCCTTATAGCAGAAAAGTTGACTTTCCTATTATTGTTAGTTCGGAAATAAAATCACCAATTTTTCTCTTTTTTAACACATTGAACAACTTACACATAAATAATTCAGCTATTCCACAACTTTGTTCAATTGTTAAATAATTTATACCTGCATTTATTAGAAAGTAAATAAGTAACAATAAAAGTAGTGTTAGTATTTCTTTTTCAAAAAAATAATCTAATATTCAATCAATTCAACAAGTTTCAATGTTCACTTATGATCAGTGAACTTGACAGAGATGGTTTAATTGTTATTTATTGATCAACCAATTTCTGCCCATTTTCTAATGCATGCTGACTCGCAGTTGAGATGAGACCTTCCCAAATGGCTGATTTTATGTATTCTAAACAGCTATGTATACTTAATTCATATGAAAGTTGAAGTAAGCAGATAGTGGCTGAAGTTAATCAGTGAAGCCTCTCGTGCATCTAGTTAGTAGTATAGAAGCTCCAGGAAAAGATCTATCATCAGCTTTCAGTCTAATTTTAACTATCCTTTCTGACTATAAGGAGGTTCACTCTAAAAACCAGTACTATATGCGAAAATCTAACTTATACTTTAAAACGTATTTAACAATATGAAGGAAATTAACGAGAGGCACGTATTAGAACACTTTGAAGTTTAACAACATTGTAGAAATCCGTTGTTTCCATGAGATCTGAAATATTGCTGTCTGCTTTCATAGTCATCACAGAGATTATAGTTCACAATTAAAGACAGTCTACAGAGTCAAACTAGACGGACAGGTCATGTCCTGAGCATATTCGAAGATATCACCTGGTAGTTGATATAATGAACGCTAAACTAGGAATCAAATTATCAATTATCATCAGTTAGTAGACTTTGGAATAGCGTTATTAAAAGAAAGAGTTTATCCAAAATATGTGGTGTATTGGGGCAGTTGCATTTCGAACAGTTTGATAACACATTTACTTGTCAAATCAGATTTTCACGAAAAACGAAAAGCCAACAAAAATAAACAAAATAATAAGAGATTTAAAAATATGAGGGGAAATAATTAGCACAACTTTTGGTAATGTAATCACGACAGTTTAAAGGTAATTTATTATTACCTTTAAACACGCGTATAGCTACCGCCTCTGCTTATCTCAGTAAACACCCGTGATTGCTTTCATACATAATCTTGAAAGGCTACAACTATTCAGGCCGTATATATTACCGATTTCCTATAATAATTTGAGCGCTGAGTCAGACTAAACCATTAAAAAGTACTCAAAATGATCGCAGAGTGTTCATCAAATCAAAACAAGATAATTTTTTTAAAGGTTTCGGTTTCTAAGCCACAACTTGTTGGGTGGAATTACTCAGATTTTATTCATCATCAAAACAGATGGTCAAAAATTATATAAACTGAAGTGAAGTTTTTTTACTGTGTGTTTTGATACTTAGAAAAACCTAAGTATTTCTGCCGAAGAAGTTGTGGCTTGCACTGCGAAACATCCAGAAAAATCTTTTATCTCGATTTTTAACACACTCCGAGGTCAGTTAAAGTAATTTTATAACCTTGAAAAAACGTTTTGATATCAATCTTGTGATTCATATCAGTGAAATGTTTTGCTATAAACAAGGTTGGTATTGTGTCACCCATGTTCATCAAGGTCTTACAGTTCAGTTGTTGCTCAGCCAATCTGTGTATATGTCCTCCCATCCTCAAGTGCAAAGCGGGATTACTTTTCTATAAGTATTTATGATGTCAAACAATTATAAATTGGTATATAATCGGTAAGTAAATTGTGCGTCGGTGGTACAGCGGTGGTGGTTCGAAGGTCGTTCCGCGGTCGACGGACTCCTTTACCTCCCTAAGCCAGTAATAAGACTGGTAAAGAGGGAAATTTGGGCATGAGGCTAGCAACCCCATTCCGTAAAAATAAAACACCACTGCTACTAGAACTTCAAAGCCCTAGCATGAATCCCTATGTCCCACTGGGAACGCAAAGGAATACAGAAAATAAGTAAATGCATGACGGAACACGATCGCTTGAGCACTGTTTTGCTTTGTGGTCAACCGAGTTTTTGTAGTTTTTGTGTTAATTATAAGCCGGGCTACATAGTACGGATAACAAATGTAATTCGTTTTACAATCCTGCTATTCATTTCCTAATTGTAAGGCGATTTATTGCAGACCATTTCCTTGTAATATAATCGAGTGTAGGTTTCGAAACTAGTTGATCTCTACAGCGATTCAAAAACTACAAAGGCCATCCTTTTCCAACAGCTGTGTCCGTCAATTATTTCCTCCAATCATCTAAAGTATTAGCTGTACGAATATACTGAATCTTCTTAAATAAGCCCATAGCCAGGTCTCTATTATATTTTAAACGACAAAAGCTGTGAAAATTTAAATGTTGACCAGTACAACGTATCATGGTGTCGAATCACCTAGATTAGAAACTAACATGCAACTTGACTTATGAATTAAATCAGTACTATTAAGGTCTAGATACATCACACTAATCTTTCCTGCAGTTGCCGTTAAGCAAACCAGTACCTCTACAGATTTAATTTACCACATTTAGTGACTATATTTATCAAGAATCTATCTTGCATGTATATATGTATATATATACATGCATAAAATAAAACGGTTATAGAAAATTAATCTGTACATGAACTCATTGACATACAAATGTGTTCACACTTGATTTATAGAGTTCACGAAACTGTAAATCTTTCTAGGTTAGGGTTTGAGAAAGAGTATAAAAATGATAATTAGATGAGTAAAATTTATAAGATTATTTGTACGAATCGATAAATGTTATATATGTAAGTGCAGAGCGCGAATCCGAGACAAAAAATCATTGTTTTACAAAGTAAACGAATACTTGTTGGTATGGAAGATAGTAGAAAACTGGCATCCAGTGGCATAGTTCATGTAGAAATAACTTGGATTATTTGAATTCAGGATTATGACATGATAATAATAAAAAATTTAAAACAATTAGTCCCTTTTATAAATTTGGATAGTGTTATTAGAAGACGGAGATTATCTGAAAAATGTGATGTATTAGCGCTATACATGTATGATCAGATTGTTCGAAATGTACAGCGCAAATACATCACATTTTTCAGATAGTTTCCACATCTTCTAATAACACTATCGAAATAATAAAAGGGAAGAAAGAATTAGGCGATTAGACAATAGAATGACCTCTGTTGCTACCCTGACATAAGTTGAAACATTTTAGTCAATTATATTACGTCATCTAACTTACTAACTAACTCAATCTTACTTTAGTTGCTGTCCAATTAACCTTGTTTCTATTTTAGATCATTCTTTTATTACTTGATCAATTATCTAGACTTGACAAACCTCATGTACACACACACACACACACAAATAATTAAATATAAATGCGATTGTACAGCTATATGAATGAATTCGCCGAAAAGAGTCTCTTCGCTGAACGTCTTCTCTTTTTCATATGGCTAAATTACTTTCCCATTTTCATTCATAAAGGGGAATAAGTTTAAGAAGTTTCATTTGTATATTGACGAAACACTAAAGTGCAAAAGAGATATTGTCTTCAGCCTTACGTGGTGTTGCATTATGTGCTATGGATCAGGCAAAATAAATTCTCTATATTTGCGTCAACCCGAATGAATTAATGTTTGTAGAAGAAAATGTCAGTCAGTTGACATCTACTCTTATTAGTTAACACTGGAAATTGTTGATGTTGAGTAGTTTGACTGTGCACACTACTTTAGATATACCCAAATCTATAGAGGTATTTCAAATGATGTATGCCTGTGAAAAACGACTAGTGAAACAATTCTTTATTACTACGAATGAGTCCATAAGTGACTTAATAATATGACCATCTCCTAGATTGTTTGAATATACTTCATTACATCAGTTGTCAATAATTTGAGTTTAAATCAACTGTGTTTTCCCACAGTCAACAACTATCAAGATGAGGTGGTGTTTGTTTCAATCTATGCAACGCTTCAAAAATCCAATTTAGATGAATATTAGTCTGAGATGTTTTTGATCCCCTTTTTGATAGTAATAAGTGTGTACAGATTTACAAGATTCCTTGGACATAACGTAAGCCTTCGATAGAGGGAATCAATGATGTACGGAATTGTGCTTTTAATTAATACTATAATGGTAATTTACTTTATATCTAATTTTACATTCATTGTGCCTAACAGAAACAAATTTCCAGTCTAAATATGAAAAGAGTGCACTTAGGTTTTGGTAAACTGAACCCTTGAGTTGATGGAATGTTTGCCATTTGGCTATCGAGTTCAGAGAAATAAGTGAGCAAGTAAACGCTTTGGATGTTGTCTAGAAAAACAATGAAAGCTTCGCATTCAAGCCATCCTACTCAGAGAACAGAACTACATCAAGAAAAAAGAACTTTTGTCTGCTTATTATCAATTTACAACAAGATATTTAAGCGAACAATATTGTTTTCAATTAGATCTTCTTCAGGCTTTACTCTAATTTACATAGATTTATATAAGAAACTTTTAACGAATTACAGTGAGTTCCTGGATCAAAGAATAAGAAAAAGTGTTAAATGTTTTGAATGTCAGTAATAACGATGACTATAATGATAATAAGAAGCTCAACAATTCAACAGATTTAGATGGAAAGGCTGGAAAGAATCTAACAAACACGCTTAAGGAGCTTAAGAAAAGTGGGGTTATCTCAGAGGCAGCTTATAACTCTGTTACACCTACTGGAAGCAATAGTTCACGATCGTATGGTTTGCCAAAAGTACATAAACCAAGACTTCCAGTCCTAGACATGTCCAATCCCAGCTAACATGGAGTGGCTAAGTGGCTAGTTAAACTCCTCCAACCATTACTCAAGAAACTGGTAGGTCGCAGCTTATATTTATATCTGAAGGCTGTTTAAGCATGTTTATATATATAAAGTAGCTGCTTAAGAAACAGTTTTAGTCTTCAATGAGCAAATTACATCCTGAATTTTGCAGAATAAACGATTGCGAGTTACACATTTAGCTGTACAAAGTGGAAATGGATCCAGAAACATTTAATTTCATAAGTTTATTTACCGACTTGATATTTATCTTTATTTCTCTAAATGCATTCAACATAAGGCTCCAAAACAGTACTTGTTTCTCCATCAGAGGCGAGGCAATAATCATAGATTAAAACCTATCGGAAGAATTTTCGTTCGTTCACTTTTATATTCATTTTATGTTATCTATTCAGAAGCTTCGGGTCGTGATATTTCAGCAGCACCTTTAAGATATATGCTTCAGAGTTCATTTTTTTTGTTAAAGATGCCTATAACATGCGGTTACCTGACCATTGACTGAAAATGCTTTCCATTCAAGTGAAATCAGTCATAAAGTTTACATTCTGAAATAAAACATGAATTAAAGTAATATGATTCACTGTTCGAATAACTGGAAATAGACCCGGTGTTTTCACGCAGAAGGTTATTCGTATAGTAAATTCTTACAAATAGTTTATATATATATATATATATAAAAGGAAACAAGACAATCCGTCTTCTAAAATTCAGTGAAGAGATTCTAGAAGTATCGTATTTAGCGCTAAAATCTCACTTATCTAGCATATTTACCCTCCGAAAACAAATGTTTCACGTTGCACTTGAACTTGAGTGGGACGTTAATCGTGACAATTCATGTTTTATTTTTTGTGCAAGGAATTAGGTAAACTCAACTTTCCCTTAAGTAGAACAAGGTCAGAGAGATAAAATATCGTTCATTAGCTGAAATTTCAAGTTGGATTTTTAAATTAACTGGCATTAAATAGTGTTCTAATTCTAAAACTTAAAAATAAATCTAGTTTTCAAGTGAACTGAAAGTCACTTTGTATACTAGTTGATTCAAAATAGATTTTTTCAATTCATTAGGATACGGGTTGACAAGAGAAGACCTGATTGGGTAGCTAGTGTGACAACAAACAGACGTCACTCATTCACATAAAACTGTGTATTGCATGTGGTGACTGCAGTGAAATAATAAACTGAATGACACCTGAGTATTGTAGCTTAGCTAGTAGTGTTTTACACTAGTGATTTGGTGGCCACCGGTTCGAATCCTGCCTCTACGCCAGATGTTCATCTCATCTTCAATCATCACCAATTACATAACTTGATAAATTAGTAATCGAATTAAAAGTAGAGAATCGACATGCATTTAAGTTGTGACAAAATCAATTAATAAAATGAGGTGTGAAAAATAGAAGTAAATGCGAACATACCTCTGTCAGGGAACAACTCTTTCATTAGTTCAGATACTTCCCAAAATCCAATACGCAATACGGCAGCCTTAGTATTGTCTCCTAAATCTAAACCGTGACATATTCCCGCAGCTATCGCCACGACGTTCTTCAACGCTCCACACAATTCCACGCCAACATCATCTTGAGTTATAACAAGCTTGAGGTAATCGGACTGTATTGATAGGCAAAATATTGACATAAAGAAAGTACCATTTGTTAGGCCTTTTGAAAATATGGAGTTTATTTTTTGATGTACCCGGAATTTTGTGACATTTTATTTATCTTTTTGTTTTATTTTGATTACAGCTTGACGTCACACTGTATTTTCGGTAGAAGTATGGAATTTTCAACATGCGATATCGGTAGCCGAAATTTTGCAGGCCGACCACTGATATCAGGTGTGCGTCGGCAGGGGATCGAACCTTGGACCATGTACATGGTCGGCGACAGTCCTAACCACTGTGCCACTGACGCACACATATTCTTGAGCAGACATAATGAAATACAAATACATTACATTCCGTCATTTGATATTTATTCAGCTTCAGCGTTAATAAAATCAACTTCAGAATTGTCTTCTTCAAAATGCTACTCTCGAACTATTTTTTGAGGCATGTAGTTGGATCTTCGTCACACTTCTAGACTGGCCTTTACTTCACTTGTAAACGCATGCCTAATCAGAGGTGTATTTTCGAAAATCAACACACCGCTCACCAAACCATCTACCTTTTTTGCCATACTGCTGAACAGACTTAAACTGAATGAATTCCAGTGTTTTCATGTGGTTGTGTTCTCTGAGCTGGATAGTTAATTTGGGAAGCTTCCATCGCCCCACTAGGAAACATTTTCAGACGTCCATGGACGTCTTCCAAAAGAATGGATATCAACGGAACTTCATCAAAAGACATATACCTACAAGCCAACCTACGAAATCAAAGACCCCCAAGGAAAGCACCCAGAAAATCGCCCTACCATGTATAAAACACATCTCAGAAATCACTACAAGACCTTTCAAACCTTTAGGAATTGACGTCACACACAAACCAACAAAGTCACTTCACTCAATTCTCTGACAACCAAAAGACTCAACAGCGAAAGAAGATAAAACCAACACCATCTACAAAGTAAACTGTAACAACTGCGAAAAACACTACATTCGCCAAAGTGGACGTCCCCTTCGTCTTCGTATCCGTGAACACAAGATAGCCGTCAGAAGACATCACATACACTCCCTCGTATCACTACATACAAGCAACCACGGACATCAATTCGACTGGGACAACGTTCAAATATTAGACAGAGGAAACGCCAAAAATGCTAGAGAATTTTTAGAAGACTTCCTGGTATTCCAGTGAATTATCAATCAATAGACACATCGAGATAGGCAAAAATTACCAACCAATAAGAAGGAAACCTCACACACAAAGGGTCAAAGATCAAGTCAAGAAAACAATCAGTTCCAATCAGTTACAAGCAGCCTAGAGAGTGTGAAAACAAACAAAAACAACCTACCACATGCAAGGTCACCAGGAAAGATGACTGATAAACTCGTGGAGAAATCTAAAAGCTCACTTCAAATTGAAGTAGGCATTGAAGATGTTGCCTAGTGGGGCGATGAAACCTTCTCAGATTAACTGTCCAGCTCAGCTGAACTACAATTCTTCATCCTGTATGAATTCCAGTATCTCAAGATTCCAATTTTAACTAGTCTTCAAATAGTATACGAATTACTCACCTTGTAAAAATGGAAGATTAGGCATATTCAGAATAAAAAATCAGCAAACTACACAAGTCCAATGTTTGGTTCACTTTTGTGTGAAGTGGAAGTGAATGGTACAAGCTCAGTACATAACCTCGTTAAACAGTCATATGATGATCCACATAACAAGCGATTCACAGTAGAGCGAAGTGTAAACAAGAAAAAAGACAAGGCTGTTCAGTGTCCCTGCTGATGTTCCTGATTGTGGTGTACTGGACCATCCAACGGACTTTGGGGAGGACGAAAATGCATTGGCCGAAACAAGACTTTAGAAGCTTCGAATTAAGTGTGTGACCTATGCTTCATGTCGCACAGACTCGAAGATCTTCGGGTGAAAACTGACAAATCATCAGCAAAGGCAGAAAACACAGAGTTTCGTGTGAACATGTAGAATCTCTACAACATAGAACGCCACGGTCATTCAGAGGAAGTGAGTGAGTATGGAATTCAGAAGAGTAAGTAGAAATTATATCTTTATTATTTGCAAGGTCATCTTTCCCCATTGAACGATGTTGAATGATTAATGAATGCTCTCCTGTGTGATTGACTAAGTTTCTCCGCTTCACTTTTTTCAGCAGTGTGTTTTCGAAATAAAGCTTGAAGCTGCACAACTGCCTCAGATGGTAATTCGGACAACTACTTCGATAGAAGGGTCGGTTACTAAAGACATAGAGAAGAAAAGATACCCAATCAAAAACAACAAGCATCAATCAGTGTCAATGGGAAGAATTCAAAATAAGTCGTCCCCTACACTTCCCTGATCTGGGAGCGTCGTTTCAACTACAGGAGGTATGGATGAACATGTCAAATTCCACAAAGATAGGATAGACACCATAGATATCTGGTGTGCGTCAGTAGGGGAACGAACCTCGGACCATGTGCATGGTCGGCAAGAGTCCTAACACTAATCCTAAATCAGTGCTTCTATATGATTCAGAGACTTGGTGCGCCAGTCACAAAAAGCCTTTCCAACATCCGGGTGCACATTTTTATCACCAGCTGCCCACAACAGGTACTGAAGATCAAATGACTAGCAGGAAAGCATAAGCGACAAGAAGCTCTGACAGCTCAGTGAACCAACCTATTACTGAGCAAATATGTAGTATGGAACGAGACGGACATTCAAGTGGTATCACACCCCAGGCTGTTGAATGGAATCCGAATGAGAACTGACCAGTTGAGTGTCCTACAGTGATATGGAGGAGATCGTGTGAAGAAGAAATGAAGGCTTGTAGGGAGTCGACGGCCCGGTTAAAAATGACGGAAAACAATATAGTACAGTGGTGATGTGTTTCTGAAGCCCTATCTTCCACTTGGAACGTAAAGAACAAATAATAATATTGTAACCCATATCTTAACATCCTACTGAAAATTCACGGCTACTGGTTTACATTGAATAATTATTTGTAAATTTGGGTATACCAAATCGAAGTCTAGGAGGATCAAAGTGAAAATAACATTTTTAGCTTATATGTTTCCTTAAAAAATTTACCATGAGAGTCGCTGATCTTTTTATACCACTGTGTTGTGTAGGAAACTTGGCACTGTATTTCCACTCATATCTTTTAAGATAGAAAATATAGTGAAGATTACCTGTAGAAGCCTTTTTACTTCATGTGCATATGTGAGATTCTTGGAGCCGATAGTTGCCTCGGTGAAATGTTGTTTGGCCACTTCGACAGCTGTTGTAGCCCCGATAACGACCACGCAGCTTTTACCAGTTTGCTCTCGAATAACATCGCTTACCAGTTTAATTCTGTTTTCCTCGGGACACAGAATGAGACCCTACGTTTAAGAGAAAGTGGGAGCATTTTGCAAAGCATCATTTCTATGTAACCGTGAGAATACAAAGTATGCAAATAACTTTACGACTTCTACGAACAGACACACAAAGAAACATAACTGAACGGATATAAAAACAAAAAGGTATATTACATGCATTCAGAAGCTCACAGACTCTAATATTTTCGTTCGGTCTCAACATCGTCAGATCAAAAATGAGAATACATTCATTGTCTAAGATGGAGGTCTTTGGTCTAATTTGAGAAGTGACATAAGTTTTGACAGTAGAACATAGAATACGGTTTCAGTACTGTATATTTTCTTATGGTTTTCTACTAACACCAGCTCCCAATAAAACGTTAATAGAAATAGCAAGCAGCAATTATGACACCGCGACGAGACAGACAGTGTTTCAGAAATTGCCCAAGTTCGATAATTAGATAAGTAGACTGGTACAGCAGCACATTCATGAAACGTGATGTGACTTATCTTCAAAATATGGCAGTCACCAATACGATGGCATCAGAGTTATTCAATTCAATTAGTGTCTTTATACGTGCAGTTCAGATTATTACACGATATGTAGTCTTAGAAACACCTGACATAAGGGAATGAAAAGTCATAATGACTATGAAATCACTTTTTAAAAAGTAATGCCTTTCAAAATTGTTCTTAAATAAGGAATCAGTTAAAATTCCTTAACACAAGAATAATTGAACTTCGCATGCCGTTACAGCAAAGCAACACTTAAAAAGGTCACTCAATCATCCAACTCCACGCATTAAATTGAAGAAAGTAAACAAATCTAACAATCTATGGTTGCTAAAACTATTCGGCCTGTACCAAATACTTTAGTGAGCAGCATAAGAGAAGCATATCCAAAAATGGAAGTAGCTGGGAATTCGGCTAGAACTATTTTGAGATAATGCTATGAAAGGCTATGAATCTCAGGGTCTATCAATATATACTGCCAGACTCTGGAAGATATCTCAATATTTGTCACCTACAAGGTGATTAAGGCCATTATAAAATATGTTTTGAAGAATCCCAGACGAAATCAAGTGAGTATTGTTCAAGGACCTTTATAAAGAAACAATGATACTTTGGTAGTCTTCGAAGTCGTTGTCGTGGCATTTCTGTAAAAATAATACATTTATTTAAAATGATATCTTATCGGTGTATTGTTGTTATTGTGTAAATTCACATCATGCAAGCATACGGAAAAGAAATTATGGATCAGTCAGCTACTAAAGTTGTGGAGGCCAAAAAATATCAAATTTTACGTTCGTTGTAAAATAGTAAAAATAATGAATTCACTGCACATCATAGGTGTTAATTGAAATATTGAATAAGCACACCATCTTGTTCACCACGCACTCCGGACGACACAACTTCCCTTCTCCAGTTTCTTGCTTCCCACTATTATCGATCATCTCTGGCCCGTACCTGATCAGTATATCCACGTTTTGGATCCTTCGCTTCAATCTCCTTTTCTTTCTACAAGTACCCCTCGGGCTGTTGGCATACCCTTATGTGGAGTGAGCAACTGCAGATCAAAAGGAATACTTCATTACTTCAATTCTCTACGTCTTTATTTGTGTATCTTGAGACAATTATAACTCAAAAAATAACTGCATTATATATATATATATATATATATAAATTGTGTGGACTGAATTCCTCTCTACATGTATATTTATATTTTTATTTACATAGACATATATATATATATAATCAAAGGTTTCTAATTCTTTTGTTACTTTCCTATGAGTATAAACGACCTTGACCGTTTGGTCCGCAACAAAATACATAGAACTCCTTATATGAGATGTCACATAGACTACATATATTCTCTACTAATCTAGAGGTAGTACATCAATTTATGAAGAGTTCTTTACTGATTAAGCTCATGTTTTGTACCTTATCTTGCAAACATCTGTATTTTTCAAACTTACCTTACAAAAGGAGACAAAATATGCACCGTCTTTGATAAATTTCTTCACATTTTCTACCAACTATAGAATGTAGCATGATGGATAAGACACTAATATAATGTCAGCTTCTTCGACCACTTTCTGAATATTAGAGGAGGCGGAAACATTCGAAGGAATATCAAGTGTTGGCAAGTACTTGGGATTTATATGTTCTTGATTAATCCAAGTGGTTAGGCTACGACCGTTGCAATCTTCATCTCTTACGTACTGTAGCGGTAAATAATTCCCCAAAATTATTGACCACAGCAATCACTCATTGGATGCTGACCACCACTGTTTAAGTCGACTTGTTTAGCTGAAGGCTTCCGGTCAAGCATCCCCGCCATTTGGTACCCCGTGTGTAACGTGCACGATACTAGCTAGCTAAGCGTTCGTCTATCGGCTGGTTTTGGTTCCTAAATACATTTCTTCGTTTGGACGACCAATTATTGGCTTTTGCTTTGTCTTTGGTACGCGAGAATAAATTAATTAGAAGTTGTTGAACGAGATATCACGTCAAACCTTTAATATCCATCAACCTTTAAACAATAAACCTACAAAATAATTACTACGTAACTAGAAACCAAAACGTTTACTTCTTCATGAAATTCTTTTGAAGACTTAACGTTGTCAGCAACAAGTTTAACGGTGGCAGTACCCCAGGCGCCACAACCAAGAACGACAACACGTTTCACCATTAGAAAAATTTGAAGTGTCTCTCAGAAAAGGTCAAATAAAGTAACAACCTTAATAAGTTTTAACAAAAATATTGTATGCAACTTAGTTCCTATACAACTACTTTTATGGCATAGACTTCCAAAATGCTGTTGATTCTCTAATTCACAGATATATGACCGCTTCAATTAATATGGAAGGTTGGAACAGAGACAAATAATTAATCTGAAATTCAGATGAAATTGCGCAATGTTATTTTTGAGATGTTATATTTGGCTACGATAAGCGGTAAAATATCCATAGTTGGAAAAGCCTCATATGCATAAGTAGTTTATGATAAACTCCTTAGTATTCCACAGAAACAGAAATAAGTTCAAGTTAAAGTGGACTATAAATTGTGCCTTGGAGCATATTGTAGCGGTAAATAATTCCCCAAAGTTATTGACCGTAGGAATCATCAGTGAACATTGGATGCTGACCCTTAGTGTTTAAGTCGACTTGTTTAGCTGAAGGCTTCCGGTCAAGCATCCTCGCCATTTGGTACTCCGTTGTGTCACTTTCGTGCACGATCACCAACCAGCTTAGCTTCCGCTTCAGTCCACGATTTGGTTCAGAAATATATCTCGTAGTTTGGAAGATCAGCTCTGGTCTTTTGCTTTGCCTTTGGTACACGAGAAACGAATACTATAGAAGTTACTGTTATGAGATTTTATTTCATTTTATTTTTGATTACAGCTTGATTCCACTCTGTACTTTTGGTACAAGTATAGAATTTTCAGCATGGATATCGGTAGGCCAAATTTTGCAGGCCGACCATAGATATCATGTGTGCGTCGGCAGGGGATCGAACCTCGGATCATGTGCATGGTTGGTGAGAGTCCTAACCAATAAATGAATTGCAGGAGGGCATAAACCCGAAGGAATATAGTACAGGCTGTGAAAATAAATTGAGCGGATTACAATGTACAGCATAGAAGTGAAGCATTTATGCGCAAAAATATGTATATCAGTCCATTGAACTATACAGTGGAAGTTTCTTTTTTTTCTGTTTTTGAAATAATTTTATAGACTTTGTTTTTATTTTTAAATTTTTTTTATGTATTCTTAATTTACATTTTTTACTTTTATTTTCTTTTTTTTTAAATTTTTTTTAATAATAATTTTTTTTTGGAAGAAAGTGGGCAGTGAAAAGGAATATACTGTTCGTAATTCCTCATTTGGTGTGGGTTACAAGACGACATGAGAAGCCAACTGATCTAGCGAGTAGATTGCGATGGAATAGATGAAATAGATTAGGATAAAAACTGCTGCTGGTCCTCTGTAACGAGAGAAAAAGATTAAAACGATTAGTGGAGGGAAAAACGACTACTCCCAGAAGCGGGACCAAATAGAGTAAATATAGCAGAATTGAATTAGAAATTTTGACAAGGAATAAAAAATCACTAGTAGCATTACCTATGGATTAGTTCAGTGAAAGAATTCTACGAACCTCTTGGGCCAGTGAACACGTCGACCAGCACGTGTGACAGGGGTCTTACTGGTGACGGTAGGAGAATCATCATTCACCACTGGGGGTGAGGTAGTTGAGTCTGGACAACGACTAGGTTCAGTGGGGCTATTCGATTAAGCCGATGGGGAGGGTGAAGGTTCTTCAGTGTATGCCGCTTTAAGTCTGTCTATGCTGACAGTGTCTGGGCGGCCGCATCGGTCAATAACGAAAAATTTATCTTTACGACTAAGGACCTTAAAAGGCCCGTCATACGGTGGTTGTAATGGCTTTCGTATGGCGTCGTGACGCACGAAAACGTGTGTACAGTCATCAAGTCACCGATCAACCTGAACCTTTCGGTTCTGAGTGCGTGTGGAAACTGGTCGGATTCGCTGCATAAAACTTTTAAGTTGCTGAGCGTAACGGGTGGAGTCAGCCAAGTCTCATAAACCGTTAATGCCCAGCTCTCGCTACGCTCGGGCCCACGCTGTTCTTAGAAGATTTCTCAGAAACGCTTAGTTATAACGGACGCAAAAACCAAAACACCGATCTGCCGCTTGATATTTCTGTATTGTTACACCAACATATAAAAGGAATAAGCGAACTAAGCAAACTAAGGTCTGAAAACAAATATTACAATAATAAATCATTGTATTACTTCTGACGATGTTTCAATCTTCTTTCTGAACAGCGACCGATGAGACGATGACTGTCGTATTGATGCTTCCGCGAAAATTGGGGAAGTTGATTTTAAGCAAACAACCGAGAATTGATCGTTCAATCTTCAACTCCATTGACACTCCCCGGGAAAAAAGGGATCCAACCCTTTTTTCCTTCACGACCAATGCACGTCGACTTGGATGCCATTGCGAGAACCTGGGTCACACGGACAGAGCTGAAATGGAAAACAAACAGGAAAGCCAACACACCACAAGCATACCCACAGCACAATCTCACACATCAATGACAACCTGCGCCTCCAGACAGAGACCTCCTCTTGACATCTTGCAACACAATCGCCACTTACTAGAATGACTCTTGCAGAATGCAAAGTGACCATGGCAGCACCTCACGATACTCTACGCACATCCTCTTAATTACTCACTACCAATTACCATTGAAATCGCTTGTCACTCATTCTGCCTCAGTTCTAGTAGCGGTGACGCATGCGAGCCTCAGTCGTTTACACTCTTTCTCCCCGGCGTGTCGGACCGCAGCTAACAATTATCTCCGTGTGCGTTTCATTCTCAGCAATAGCCTAGCCTCCCCGGCGTATACGACCCATCTGCTGTCTCTAACATCAATTAATTCATTCATGGATGTAGAAGACAAGAAACAACTTCAGAAGTAATCACGACGAAAATTTTAACAAAATTATGCAATAACAACAAGACACGAAAACAACAAGTAAACACAATTGATCCAAAATCACAAATTGCGAAGACACACCACACGTATACACAAACAGTACAAATAACCTCGCGGATCATGTCTTGGTGGAATTATTTTGAAGAATTGGAGGACTTACACCAGTACGCCGACAACCCATCTCAAGCTGACGATTGTAAGTTGTGGAATGTCCAGACACAAACAAGATTAACCAACAATTACATCAATTGGAACTCACACAACTATTTAACACAAACATATGTACAATCAACACATCAAATGTTGTGGATTCTGACACGACAAACTACCCTTGAAGAACTGTAGGACTTACAGCAGTACGCCTACATTCCTTCTCAGGTTGATGATCCAAGTGAAAGTCGTCCGGACACAAACAGAATTACCAACAGCTAGATGACAGATGATATCAATTCAGTATATACAATATGAACATATGTACAAAATCACACTGAGCACATTGGACTGCTCATTGATGCGCTACCCTTTGAAGAATTGTAGGACTTACAGCAGTACGCCTCCAACCCTTCTCAGGTTGACGCCCTAGGTTGGAAAATCGTCGCAGAGTTCATTTTCTAACCTCCTCCTATCAGCTATATCTTCAAATCTGAACGGCAACACGCCCATGTCATTGTATCGTAGAATATAGATGACCAACAAACACACGACATATCTCATCAACCAAGTATAGAAACAGAGTAATTTACACCAAAGATAATAACATTCAAATAGTAACTTGAAACTAGAAATGCCTTTATTCGTGCAAGTCAATTTAACAATAACTCTCTCCTTTACACTTGGCTTATCCACACTAAACTGACCATTGATATTCGTCCTTTCAAACGAACTGATACTACCGTAGTCATTGCACAAGATACTTGAGTTCATGGGTGTCTGTTTCATTGTGGATGACAGCACTAACGACGACTGATTGATATCAGTTGATGAACTTAGCAGTGGATCAAAAGCTGTTGTTGCTCGCTTTTCAGAAATTTGTCTACCTGCAAGACCACCACCACTGCTGTCTTTTACTATCAGCTCAGGTTTAACACTAGCATCTGATGATAGGTGGGCTACATGCTGATCACTCCCACTGACGGTCTTACAAGTATGCATGCCTTCTGCAACTGAATCTGCATTTATTTCTACTTCACGTTCAAGTTGTACAGAACCTTTATTTAACTTAGCAGTAGTAGGCATATCCCGCATCTCATAATGATCAACCAAAGACAAATCTGCACTATCATGATCATTATCACAAATATCCAATTTACCGTCAAGTTCATCATTTTCAAACTCTTTGTTAACAGCAGTAGACAATTTTGGTTCCTCCTCACAAATCATTAAAGGTTTTATATCTTCACTCTGACTAGTTATACTTTGTAAACTTTTGGAGTCAGAACTCCACTCTGAAGCAGTAACTCTATTCTGTGACACTCTATTCAGCAACGGCTTACCAGTTGCAACTACAGACTTCTTCACAACACCGTTATCGTCACACAATTCGGAGTCAGACCTGGAGTTTACATTTAGCTTATCACTGAACTTGCTCACTGGTTCACAGTTCACTTCTGTATGCACCTCTTGCACACGTGTAAAACAAAACCGTGTTTGTCTTGCATCTTGTAACTTATCTGTTGAGGATGTACTACGAAACCTGTTACACTCACTAGGTCTATATGCATTACTAGACATCATGGAGTCTTCTCGATATCCACCTCTCTGAGGCTTATTCGTCATCAATGAGTGCGTTTTACCCTCAGACTGCTCTATTCTAGGGGTGACATTCAATATACTAGCAAACTTGCTCATAGATTGATTGACGCTATCTTTTACCAGTTTCAGGATATCATCAAACTTTGGCTCGATACCCTCATCCTCCATACGGGAGCTCATCTTCACCCACTTCCTTTGCAGTCGAGTAGGTAGACGTCTTGCTATTACTTCTAGTATAAAACTCGAGTTGAGGTCACTCATGCGATTCATCGAAATCATTCCATTCTTGTAAATTAGCAAATTATCTAAAAACTCAGTGAGTGCCTGGGAGTCATCCTGTAATTGACCACCATTACCCTTAACAGCCTCGAATAATTTCCCTACAATCATCGAAGGTCTTCCAAACCTTTGACGTAATATGCTCAGAGCCTCGTAGTAGCCCTCTTTTGGCTTCATAAACTTACAGCACTGTACAGCTCTTGCAGCATCTCCAGTGCAATATCTCATCAAATACATTAACTTCATTTCATCATTTAATAAAAAACCACTCAACATGATCTCAAACTCCTTTACAAATTGTAAATAATCGGCCGGGTTTCCATCAAAACACCGTGGTTCAAATCTAGGGAGTTTGATGTTCCTATTATCCCTGAACGGCGAAACAATAACGTCAACCATGTCATACTTAACATCAGACACATCGTTACAATTAACAGACAAGCCACCATGACTTACTTTCCTGTTTGCATCCAAGACACTCTGTCCCTTCTTTGACCCAGGCATTGTTGAACTTGGCCCAATTCCAAAAACGTTCCAGATATTGCTTGTTCAAAGAGGACTTGACCGGCACCAGGAAAAATGAACGGTGACTATCCAAACTTTCACCAACTCTTTGAATCCGCCAGATCTGTTTCTATCGTCAGAAACTGTCAGCCAAGTCTCATAAACCGTTAATGCCCAGCTCTCGCTACGCTCGGGCCCACGCTGTTCTTAGAAGATTTCTCAGAAACGCTTAGTTATAACGGACGCAAAAACCAAAACACCGATCTGCCGCTTGATATTTCTGTATTGTTACACCAACATATAAAAGGAATAAGCGAACTAAGCAAACTAAGGTCTGAAAACAAATATTACAATAATAAATCATTGTATTACTTCTGACGATGTTTCAATCTTCTTTCTGAACAGCGACCGATGAGACGATGACTGTCGTATTGATGCTTCCGCGAAAATTGGGGAAGTTGATTTTAAGCAAACAACCGAGAATTGATCGTTCAATCTTCAACTCCATTGACAGGTGGTATCGGCGAAATTCGGCTCCAAAGCTTCGGGAGCGATTAGCTCGCCTGGTAAACGCATGGTGGTACCGTATACGAATTCAACTGGCGAGCACTGCAGATCCCCCTTAAGCGTAGCCCGGATGCTAAGCAGGACCAGTGGTAGCGAATCTGTCCACTTACTGTTGTCTACTGCCATCAACACAGCTTTGAGTTGACGGTGGAAACGTTCTACTAGCCCATTTGCTGCAGGATGATACGCGGTTGTGCGAATGCGTTTGCATCCCAGCATCTCTAACAATTCTTTGAAGCTTGTGGATTCGAATTGTTGTCCGCGGTCGGTACTGACAGTTGCGGGACATCCAAAATGGGCAACCCAGCCTTCCATGAAGGAACGACAGATGGTTTGAGCCGTTACATCTTGTATCGGAATGGCTTCCGGCCAACGTGTGAAACGGTCCACACACGTGAGTAAATACGAGCAGCCGTTAGACGGGGGCAGGGGCCCTACTATATCCAGGTGTATATGATGGAACCGGGCGTCTGGGGTCGCAAACGTCCCCAACGGCGTGATGTTATGCTTGGTGACTTTAGCACGTTGGCATTGCACACAAGCACGTGTCCATTGACGCACATCACGGTTCATACCGGGCCACGCAAATCTCGCTGATATCAACTTGTCCGTTGCTCGTATGCCAGGATGGGAGAGGTTGTGGAGTGACTCAAACACAGTTCGGCGTAAAGACGTGGGAACAATCGGTCGAGGAGTACCCGTTGACATATCGCAAAGTATAGTTGCCTCACTGTTTAGCAAGGGGACGCGTTCTATCTTCAGTGAGGTTTTATTTGACAGGTTTTCTAAGTTCAAATCGTTCAGTTGGAGTTCGGCCATTTTATGAAGATCGATGGTTGGTGGTACGGACGTAGCACATACGCGAGACAAAGCGTCTGCTACCGCGTTATCCGATCCAGAAACGTGCTGGATATCAGAAGTGAACTGGGAAATATAGTCTAAATGGCGTGATTCTCGCGGTGAATACCGGTCTGAAGTAGTGTGGAGGGCGTACGTCAATGGCTTATGGTCGGTAAATACCGTAAATTGCCGGCCTTCCACGAAGTGACGAAAATGCTTGACAGCAGCATAGACAGCGAGAAGTTCCCTACCGAATGTGCTGTATCGAGATTCGCATGCGGTAAGTTTACGTGAAAAGAAAGCAATCGGTAGCCATACATTAGCCATACGCTGTTGTAGGACGGCTCCGATCGCAGTATTAGAGGCATCTACGGAGATGCTGATTGGAAGTTGAACATCTAGATGGACCAACATTGTGGCGTCAGCAATAGCTTTCTTGATAGCTGCAAAAGCTGTCGAGGCTTCCTTAGTGAACACCAAAGACTTGCATTTCCCTTTAAGCATATCAGTCAAGGGGGTCACGATATGAGCACACTGTGGGATAAAGCGACGGTAGTAACTAACCATCCCGAGAAAAGTGCGTAGTGCCTTGGGAGAAGTGGGTAGAGGGAAGTTTTGAATAGCTTCTACCTGGTCAGGTAACGGATAAATTCCATCTTTGTCTATCCTATGTCCCAAAAAATTCAGGGAAGTGACTCCAATCTGACACTTCGGCAAGTTGAGTGTGAGGGAGTGTGTCACAAGTCTTCGGAAAACTGTCTGCAAATGAAGTTGATGAGTGGCTTCATCTGGACTAGCTACCAAGATATCGTCCAGATAGGCAAAGGCGAAATCAAGCCCGCGCAAAACGTCATGTATAAAACGCTGGAAGGTTTGGGCAGCGTTCCGTAAGCCAAAAGGCATTCGAAGAAACTCGAACAGGACAAACGGTGTAATCACAGCAGTTTTAGGTATATCCTTGGGGTCGACGGGAATCTGGTAGTAAGCCCGTGTAGGGTCCAGTTTGCTGAATACTCGAGCTCCCTTGAGTGAGGCGGTTAAATCGTGTATGTGAGGGACAGGGTAGTGATCGGGAACAGTTTGTGCGTCTAGTCTGCGGTAGTCGCCACAAGGACGCCAATCTAAACCGTTATTCTTAGGTACCAGGTGCAACGGTGAGGACCACGGGCTGCTGGATGGCCTAATAATCCCCATTTCTAGCATATGCTCAAACTCCGCTTTGACAACCTTTAGTTTTTCTGGGGATAGTCGCCTCGGCTTTGCGAAAACTGGCGGGCCAGTAGTGACAATATGGTGTGTGACGTTGGAAGTCGCACATGGCAGGCCGCTGCTAGGTTTGAACAAATCTGAAAAAGACTGCAGTATATGCGAATAAGGACCAGTGCTAGTGGGTGTGGCATATACAGGGCTGAGGGCTGGACCTTGTGTGACGATACCGCTGACGGAGAGGTTTGTGACAGGATCTCTTAACTTATGATTACCTGTATCTACCAGTAATTGGTAGTGCTGCAATAGATCCATGCCAACTATACCTGTGGTAACGTCTGCCACCAGGAAGACCCAACGAAGTGAACGACGCAAACCGATGTTAAGATCTATAAAGCGCCTGCCGAACGTAGCAATTGGCGAACCATTTGCGGCTCGTAGTTGAAGAGACATTGGCCGCCTGCGCTCCTCTACTGTGGGTGGGATTACACTGACCTCTGCTCCGGTATCAATTAGGAAGCGTATCCCAGTGTTACGGTCGGTAACATAGAAGAGGCGACATGAGAGCGGTTCGCCAGCGACGTTAGTCGCCAGTACGTGCTGGCTTGCTAGTTTCCCGATTGTTGAACATCGAAGGTGCACGGGCGAGTGCACTTTTGGGCTTTTGCTCCGTAACGTCGATGATACCAGCACACTCCAGGCTGGTTACTTTGGGACTGTCGGCGCTTGCTGCCAGCACGTGACAAGGGTCTACTACTACGCGAACTCGAGGGACTGCGTGTACGACTCCTGGAGTTCATCTCCTGTCGGATACTACAGATCTCCCCGTATAGCTTAGCTATATGGGCCACCGCGTCAAAGCTTGATGACCCCCCGTCAGACGAATCGTTAGTCTGAGCAGGAGCAGCAGTTACTGTTGCGGAAATGCCAATTTTAGGATTGATGGCCTCCACAGCTCTATCAGCTGCCTCGGCTATCTCCTGTAAGGGGTACTTGTAGATCGGTGCTAAGATACCCTGGACTGCCTGAGGTAATCTTTGAAGCCAAAGCTGTTTCAGAAAGACCTCATCAATTTTAAAGTCCGCCACCAGCTGCTTCATCTGCCTCAACATTTGTGAGGGCTTGCGGTCACCTAACTGAACATCTCGGAAAAGTTCCTGCACTTTCTGTTGGTCAGTGAGTGCGACTCGTTGAATTAACGCCTGTTTGAGCCGCTCGTACCGATCCGGAGACGGATCTGCGAGAACGTCAGCCACCTCGTCCATGACACTTTCGGGTAGGCTCACAATCACGTGGTTTACTTTGGTCTCTTGTGAGTGTATGTGTCTAATGGCAAACTGAGCCTCTATATGATTGAACCATGCAGCTGGACGATGTGTCCAGAAGGCGGGGAGTTGCAGCGTTATAGCCATCTCCGACGCAGAACTGTTGTCAGCCATCTTGCACACAGGACACAATATTAACAAGGTGATAAAAAAACCAATATAAGTACAAAGAAAAGAAATCAAATCTTTATAACCGTGCTTGAAAAAGAAAAAAATAACAAAATAAACGGTACGTAAAAAGAATTGTTAACACGTTAAGCTACTATGGCGGAAAACGGTGAAAACGGGCTCACCACTTGTAAGTGTTGAAGCTAGACTTAAGATAGTCCTCGAAATCACCACACTTACTAAAAACTTCACCGTCTTATGACTTTACGAGTACTCTACCTAACGTGTAAGTACTGGTTAACTCAATCAAAGTTTAAAAGCTAACAATGGAAAGAATTCTTAGTATGAGTTGTATTTAACGTAACTGAATAACAGATTTAATAAATAAAGTGACTGTACAACTTATCTGCAGACGTTGCAGGAGGTAGGCTCGGAGAGTGTGCAAAAAGAGAGCACAACAAGAGAGCGAACCAATGAACGTACGGAAGACTCCCAACTCAAAAGATAAAAAGTCTATCACCATGGGTGAGCGAGTTTAAACAAAAGTTCAAAGGTACAATGTGCACTACACATCTCTCGATTTACACGAAGTGATACCGGGCCTTTATTGTGCAATAAGTGCTACAAGTATATATATTAGTTTTAAGTACACTGTCCTTAGTAGCGCTTAAGCTATACTCTAGGTAATTGAAAACTGAATCAGCGCGGGCGGAAATTTAATTGCATCTGTAGATGGCAGCATCTAAAGGTGCGAATACGTAAAACCGTCAAAACTGGGAAGATTCAGTAAGTTCGCCGTGATTTTATGCCCGTTTAAAGATGTTATACCAACTTTGGTCCTCAGAATCTCGCGAACAACTTTAAAAGTGCTGTGTAACGCATTTGACCGACGTCAGTATATCAAGTTAGACTACTTGTAGCTTGAGGGCACCATACTAGGCAGCTGATAGTTAGAGGTATGATAATGGACGCATTAAATCTATTGTATCAAGGTGTTTCCTTATAAATATGGTGTGGCTTCAGCCACGTCACACAGATATCTCATGTGCGTCGGTGGCACAGTGGTTAGGACTCTCGCCGACCATGCACATGGTCCGGGGTTCGAGCCCACGCCGGCGCACACCTGATATCTATGGTCGGCCTGCAAAATTTGGGCTACCGATATCCATGATGAGAATTCCATACTTGTACCAAAAGTACAGTGTGGAAGCAAGCTGTAAATCAAAAATAAAAAAAATAAAATATTTTCATCAATATGTACATACTGTATGATTATTACACTTACGTTCAGCTGCAGCTTATTTCCTGGAATATACAAGTGTAGCTCAAAGAAGAGGTCAAGTGTTTAAAGTAGCCTTGTTAGCCAATTAACTGAATTGTCCCGATAGAATTCAGAACTAATATGTAAATTTTGTATATCTATGACATCTACTTGCTGGTGTTATTATGGATACCAGTGAATGATCAAGATTGTGTTGTCATAAATTCAAGCATTTCTTCTGGGGTGCGTATAACTGAATCTCAGTAGTTTCGCAGCGTAATTTAGTAATGACTCACTTTATTTTAAATAATTATTATACAGAATGCAGTTTTCAGAGTATTTATAGATATGTGCATATACATAAAATTTAAAATAGTAATAATATTTGTGGTGGAACCACCTTTGTTAGAATGTTAGTGGAAACGTAATGAAATATTAGTAGACTGTCATGGATATTACGTTAATAATAATCTTTGCTTGTACTGATTTATAAAGTTCATAAGTTCTTTCCTGACACTTGACTCTTCATTTAAAACCCGTGTTCTATTATAGGATTTTTATATTTAGTTGTATGAGTGTAAATTCTTACGAAGTTTTTTCTGGTTTTACCCGAAGAGATACAAGGAGAAAGTTGAGAACAAAGTGAATTTTCAGCATCAAGTGTGTCAGTAGCACTTTTTGTGTAAGGGCCGATTCGACTATGCAGTCAATCAGATCAAATTAGTCAGAGCGGGATTCCAACTACGTAACCGTTGAGTGTTTAATCTAATAACCTACGTCTCTGTTTCACTGTTGGCTGTGATTACTCCCTCCTAGTCAGGTACTTAAGTGTAATGAGATAACAGTTAAGGATTAAGCACTGCTAGTAGCAGGAGAGTTAGTCTATTGGCTGAAGCATTGGACTCATAGCCAATAAGTTCCATGTATAAATGCCACTTAACGTAATTCAGCCTGGCAGGTGGGTATCATCAGCCATCACACAATAAGTGTGGCTCATAGCTTGCCACATGAGAAGTCTGTTTTGCGCAACTGAGTTCAAATAACAGTTTCAGACTTTTGTCACACCTATATTCAGACACAGCGCGTAAAATTACTTCAAAAAGCATACCTTGAGCATCTTCCTTTTAAGTCTCAGAATATCTTTGCTGCCATACACCCTTAAACACCAAATTACATTCCGTATTTCAACTTGTTGTATCCTGATCTTTTTAGTACTAGGAAGTTGCCTTAGGTCGCTGTTTTGTCCAGTAGGAATCACTGGGCACGTGATTCACAACGGACATCATCACAGAACTGTTGATAAATTGGTTGTGGCACTCCGTATTGTTAAAGCAGTTTCCAAATTTCTTCGCGATCCAAGCTATCGAAAACCTTTTCATAGTCATTGAGGTGGAGGGTCGACTGCCATTCTATAGTCTGTGTAGCGTTGCAATTTGATCCATACGTAACTCGATTTTACTGAATCTCTCTTGTTCCAACCAGGGCATATTTTGTTCCCTCCAGGATCATGTGGCTCAATATTTTGTTTGGCGTGGGCAGGATTGTGATTCCGCGCCATCTTCTCAAAAGAAACAGTTACTGGGCTTTTACTTACCGTTTACGTCAAACGACATGAAATAGAATGTTCAAATATACACAGTATTCTTTTGTTAATGCAGTAAATAACCATGAGAAATGTATTCTAACTCTAGCATCAAATAGAATGTTCAAATAGATACATAACGTATACTGCTGTTACTACAGTACTTACTGGAAAGTATTCCGACCCTAGCAACTAACAGAATGTTCAAGTAGATATACCGTATTCTACTGATAATGCCGAATTGAACTGGGAATTTGTGAGAATACCATTCCATCGGCGCACATTGTCTGTATCACACCACCACAAATAGACTATCAGTTAAGTGCAGTCGAGTGAGCCAGTGAAAGAATATGCAGATCGAAGGGACAAAGACGACAACATTCACAAGTTAGCCATTTGATTCAGTCATCTTAACTAACTAAGAAATGATAAAGGTCACTATATAACGATGCCATCTGGCACCATATCGAAAGAATATTACGCCAAATAAGACACAGAAATAAACCAACAAAGATTAATTAACAATAAACTTAAATGTATTGCATTGACCAGTATTACATTTTGGAATCCCATCTCGAATTGTCTATCTTTGCTACTGCGTATTTACCCTTTCTTAGCCGTGCCAACCGCCGAACGCCATCACTCATCCGGAGAGAGGAGTAAGATAGCGAATTCCGTTAGCCACACAAACGACTGAAACAGTCCCAGGGCAAACTCCCTGAGAAGGGTCTTCATCAATTTTCTAGTATTCACATCCCAGGATAACCTTGGTGCTCCACCTCAGGCTGGTAGGATTAGAAACATCTTCTCAGAGACATGCGCACTGAAGCCAACCAAACCTTGACTCATGGCCGAGATCCCAACCTCCAATCCACAGTCCCACGCATAAGACACTGTTCGAGACTGGCTTCGGCTAACAACTACACCTAGCTGCACTTCGCGGTTTGGGTTACCAGCTCTAACAGCCACCCACTAGCCAGTTGTTATTGGCCCTGGTTCTCTCGTTAGGAATCATCATATCTACTGGCCCCACCAATGCCCCGTACACCGCCATAAAGGCCGGAGGACGGCACCGCTACTTCAGGACCCTTTGCCAAATAGGACAACAAGCATCAATAGACAAGACTGCGGCATCCCGAGCCACTGATGTATGTTGTGTTTCAGAAACACACATACAAGACCAACTGTGGTTATTTACCTAACCCCACCTGGCCAACAGGATGAATCTGCAAAATTCACCCTGAGGGTGTCAGACGATGCCACAGCTAGTTCACGAGGATTAGCTGGTGTAGGGATAGCTTTGAGTACTAGGGCAGAAAAGACATTACTTGACTGGATCCCGGTAGATAGCCGAATGTGTGCTGTCCGTCTGAACGGATCAGTAAAAAGGAGAAAGGACTGCACTACTCGCCGATGCCTTTTCGTAATCTCCGCCTACGCCCCCACTGACTGGCAGTTTGGATGAAACGAAGGATGAGTTCTACCAAAAGCTGTCTAGTTTTCTGCGAAAGGCTAGACGCTCAGATATAGTCGTTCTAGCTGGTGACTTTAATGCTCAAGTAAGGAAACTGTGTCAATCTGAGAAGGTTATCGGTGGCACCTATGGAAACCCGTGCCAGCGAACCGACAACGGTGACCGTCTCCTACAGTTCTGTTCAGATAATCATCTGTTTCTTGTAAGCACTAACTCCAAACACAAGGAGAGACACTGTTTGACCTGGCGACCCCCTTCATCAAACTAACGCTGGACACAAATAAACCACATAGCAATAAGCCATCGTTGGCGTGGGTCAGTAGGAGATTGTCGCTCCTTCTGGAACACGTGTGTAGATACCGATCACGCACTGGTTCGGGCTCGTGTGTGCTTACGACTGAACGGACGTAGGAAACAGCTGGCGGTTAACCCATCCCGTCCCCAGCTGGATCTGGAAACTAAATCCCTATTTGAGGAAGAAATGGCTAAACACATATCTGAGTTCGACAGCCGTACTCACCCTGAAGAAGCTTGGAAAAATATTCGGGCATCCTTAGATACAGCTGTAAAAGCTGTGAATAAGGTAAATCCAAAGGTGAGTAAAAACCATTGGATTTCGACTGCCTCATCCGAACTGAAAGATGCTAGAAGACTTATTCCGGCGAGCTCCGAATTCAATGAGGAGCGAAAGCTGCACAAAAGGAAACTTACGAAAAGTCTCCGTAAGGAACGTGAACAATGGTGGGTGACAAAGGCGAAAGAGATGGAAAAAGCATCGGCGGTAGGCAACACCAGGCAACTCTTTCGACTCATCAGGGAAACGGGTGGGAGAAGACAAATCATAAGTGAAACAATCTCGGAGAAAAATGGCACCATAATTAGCTCCCAGGATAGACGACTGGAACGCTGGAAAGAGCACTATGAGGAGCAGCATAATTGGCCCACAGCCACGCTCAACCTGCCGAACATCCAACACCTCCCTGAACGGGATATAGACAGGTCCTCCGTCCCTAACTGAGGTTACTAAAGCTGTCACTAGTCTGAAACAAGGAAAAGCTGCTGGACCTGATGAAATGACCCCAGAGGTATTTAAGTACGGTAGAGACAGTTTGCTGTTTGCATTAACTGAGGTTCTAAGCAGCGTTTGGAAATCAGAGGAAGTCCCATCGGCTGGTGTAAGTCACTGATTATCCCCATATACAAGAAGGGAGACAAGTCTTCCTGTGATAATCACAGAGAGATTAGCTTGACTAATATAGTATCTAAAGTCCTAGGCTCAATAATCATGCGTAGACTAAGTGGTGCTAGGGAGGCACAAACACGAGAAAGCCAGGCATACGTTAGACCAGGAAGAGGGTGTATTCATCATATCTTCACCCTCCGACAGATCCCAGAACATAGGCATCCTTACCGGCGTCCAACAATCATCATATTTCTTGACCTAAAGGCGGAATTCGATTCTGTCGACCGAGAGGTTCGCTGGCGATGCTTGGCTGTAAAGGGAATGCCGAGAAAATACATTGCACTGATTAAGGCACTCTGCTTGTACTCATACAGCTAGGTGAGGGCTTACGGCGAGTTGTCATCTGAACTGGTGACAACTAGTGGTGTCCGTCAAGGATGCCCATTATTCCCATTTCTATACAACTTCATCATAGATGTACTGATGGACTTAACCCTGACTCACTTCAGCGACTCAGGGATTGACTCGCTACCAGGGAATAATCTCGTTGACTTAGAATATGCAGACGATATAGTCCTTCTAGGCGAGGACGCTGACAAAATGCAGAGTCTTCTAAACATCTTGAGCTGTAATCTACGAGTGTTTGGTATGCGATTCGCTCGCGCCAAATGCAAGATGATGTTACAAGACTGGACTACACCGACTCCGTGATTAGAAATAGGAAGTGAATTGGTAGACAACGTTGACCGCTTCACTTATTTGGGGAGTCAAATCAGCTCCAACGGGTTGATCTCGGAAGAAATCTCAGCACAGATACAGAAGGCTAGTTTCACATATGCCAGTTTAAGCCGTCCCTAGCGTGGACGTGATATCTGGCTGGCTATCCACCAAAGGGCGTGTGTACTGCTCATCAGTCCGCTCCGTCCTCCTTTATGGCTGTGAGACCTGGCCACTGAGAGTGGAAGACACGAAAATATTAGCTGTCTTTGATCATAAGTGCCTGCGTTCTATCTCCCGTGTGAAGTGGTATAATAAGGTGAGCAATATTGAGATTAGGCGTCGAGTTCTAGGTAAGCAGGGGAAATCAATCGATGAGGTTGTGAAGTTACATAGACTGAGATGGTTAGGACATGTGTTATGTATGCCTAGTCATCGCCTTCCTCGACGAGCAATGTTAGCTGATATAGTATCAGGCTAGAAAAGAGCTAGCGGTGGTCAAACCAAAACATGGCTTAATCAGTCAATGAAATCTACAACAGTTAGTCTTAGCCACCTAGGAAGGTGTAGACTTCTTGGCTGGTTGGGGTCCTCGGGACGGTAAAAACCAATGGTTGGAAACAATTGGTGACATGGCTCAAGATCGTTCTCAATGGCCAGATGCATCCACTCCTTGTGACTTATGATTTCCAATGAAACTGTTTTGTTCTTCGTTATTACCATTCCTTTGTCTCACACTTCTGTTTAATGTCTTTATTATGCATTTCTTCTCTTGCTTCATGGAGTGTGGCGACTTGAACTGCTGCACATATGTGCAAAGTTCTGAGTCGAAAACAGACAGAAAGGCAGTTGCCTATAATAGCTGTTTTATTTTCTTCAGCGTTTACTCTATGTTACTTTCTATTCATCGTAAAATGTTTTAAAAAGCTTCATGTGGTCTGACTGGCTGGTTGCAACATAGAACTTTGCACGGACGTGCAGCAGTTCGAGTTACCACACTCCATGTGGCACACAAAGCAAGAAAAGAGAGTGAAGACAGTTAACAAACAGAAGTGTGAGGGAAAAAGAATAGTGATATGGACGAACATTGGCAGACCATAAATACTGAATGCATCTGCGCCTTTGAGAACGATTTTGAGCCGTATGACTAATTGTCTGCAGCTATTCGTCTTGATCATTCGGATGACCCCAACCACTCAAGCAGTCTACACCTCCCTACGTGGCTAGCTTAAACTAACTGTTATGGATTTCATTGACTGATGAAGCCATGTATTGGTTCGACTACCACTAGCTCTTTTCCATCTTGATCCACCGTATATCAGCTAACATTGCTTGTCGGTCGAGAAAGGTGATAGATGATGGCTAGGCATGTGTGTAACACATGTTCTTACCATCTCAATCTGTGTAACTTCACAACCTGATTGATTTCTCCTCCTTACCTAGCACTCGACCGATGCCTAAGTTCAATATTGCTCACCTTATTATATCACCTAACGCGGGAGATAGAATGCAGACACCTGTGATCAAACACTGCTAGCCTTTTCGTATCTCCCACTTTCAATGGCCATGTCTCACTTACAGCGATAACGGAGGTTAGGGCGAACTGCTAAGCAGTACACGCATCCTTTGGTCGTTAGCCAGTCGGATATCACGTCTACTAAGCCAGAGATAGTGCAGGTTGACATGTGCCAGACGAGCCTTCTGAATCCCTGCTGAGAATTCGACAGCGATCAACTCTGACACTGGCTGATGCAACTCCCCAAATAAGCGAAGTGGTCCACAAGCTCAGCCACTCGTTCACATTCCCTGTCTCTAAGCTAGGAGTCAATATAATCCAATTCTGTAGCATCATCTTAGGTTTGCAAAAGGGAGTGAATCGCATGCGAATCATTCGGAAATTTTTTCTCAAGGTGTTCAGAAGACTGAATTTTGTCAGCGTCTTCACCTAGGAGCAGGACTTTATCATCCGTATATTCTAAGTCGATGAGATTATTTTCTGGCAACAAGTCAATCCCTGAGTCGCTAAAGTGGGTTGGGGTTAAGTCCATTAGTAGTACATCTATGATGGAATTAAAGAGAAGTTGGGACAATGGGTATCCCTGACGGACAAAACTGGTTATCACCACTTCATATGACATCTCTCCGTAGGCTTTTATCTAACTGGCTGCATGGGTTCAAGTAGAGTGAGTGCGTTGATCAGTGGAATGTATTTTCGCGGCATTCATTTCACAGCCAAATGTTGCCACAGTAACTCCCATTCGATGGCATCGAATACCGCCTTTAGGTCGAAAAATATGATGTGTAGCCATAGTGATACATTTGATTTCATAGACTCAGTGAAAGATAACGTGTTTGAAAGATAAATGATTTCACTAGTTATCAACTCTCTATTCACGAGCATCTCCCTGACCGAAATAATACTCTTCATTTTTAACTATATCGAAACCAACAACCTAAAAGTTCCCCTTCCCATCAACTACCTGAAGGAACTACTTCTCATATGTACGTTTAATATCCAATTCAAATTCAATGAACAGTTTTATGTAGCTATGGTGTAGCCGTCGGGTCTCCTCTCGGTGCACTACTAGCTGACTGCTTCATGACGAGTCTCGAAAATATCCTCCATCCTTTGATGAGTCAACTGCACTTATACAGGAGATACATAGATGATGCGCTCATAATTTGTGATGAGCAATTTGATTTAGAGTATCTCCTCATAACCTTCAAAACAGCACACCCATCAGTGAAATTCACCTTAGAATGTGAATCGAACATAGCATTTCCATTCCTCGACGTACTAATTACCAGAAGACAAAACTTTACGATCCAAAGATAGATATATCGCAAGCTAACATGAATGGGATAGTTTGTCAACTTCCAGAGCTTCGTCGAATTAATCCAAAAGCAAAACCTGGTACGTACACTAAGTTCAAGGATTAGAAAAATCTGTTCGGAAGAAATGATGGAGAGAGAATTAAATTTATTTCGTGAAACCCTCCTAGAGAACGGATATCCACCAAGATTCTTTGACAAAAACGTGAAAGAGAAGTCTCCGTGGCCAAAAATCACAACTGTTCCTAAGAAAACTCTTCAAGAATCTAGAATTCAAAGGTTACATCACAGCAAAAATTATTAGAAACCGTCTTCTAAATATCTGAAGAAGATATTTGAAGCAGCCACTTTACGTACCATACTCTCCAGCAGACATTTAATCCAGTCTAACATCAAGGGAAAGATATCGCTTTTAACCACTTCAATGTGTATTTATCAGTTCGCTTGCTCATGAGGAGCAAAGTATGTCGGTCGTACGCAACGTCAAGTCCACAAACGTATTCTAGAACATTGTTCAGCTTGGTTAGCCAGAGAAAAAAAGAATAGCAGCAGCTCCATCCTCAAACACCTTGTCATCTCCGGACATCAAACACCTCCGCATGATTGCTTCACATTGCTACACAGAGTCCCTCAATACCATACAAAGGGACTTCGCATACTCCATCTGTACATAGCTGAAGCATTAGTCTCTCAGGATCTGAAACCGGACCCTTGCATTCAAAAGTATAACATACATTCACTCGCCCTACCGTGGTTAGAGTAAAGTTCTTACTATAATTTTGCTCTTTATACTATAAGTTTACTATTATTATTGTTATTACTGCTATTACTTTATTGTTATTATTCCCATCATCTATATGCTGTTACCACTCTGTTACTGTTTATTAATAACATCGCGTTTTAATACAGATTTTATGTTAAAAACACTTTATCGTCCTTCCACTAGCTCCTGCCCATTCTACACGAGTTTATTGATTAGTCATTGCCTCACACTTATTACGTTATGGGAACTTCTGCCTCTTCTCTAACTTCCAATTAGTCATCCCATCTAGGTTACTCCTTACATTACATTTTTTCGAGGATAGATTTTGTTCAGTATCTGATTGGTCTAATGATTTTGTTAAATATAATTAAGACTGTACAGCTTATGAAAATGAATCGTCGAAAAATTTTTTTCTTCGCTGTTAAGGTCTTTTAATATGACAATTACTGGACACTGATATGGTCGGAGCACCCTCTTCCTGGTCAAAAGACTGTCTGGTTCTCTCGTGTTTGTTCCTCCCCAGCACCGCTTAGTCTACGCATGATTATTGAGCCTAGAACTTTAGATATGATAGAGAGCAAGGACTCACTGCAGCACTCCCACCTTAAGAAAAATTGAAGAAAAGTATCTCATGGACGTCTTCCAAAAGAATGGATATCCACGGAATTTCATCAAGAGACATATACCCCCAAGCCAACCTACCGAAGCAAAAACCACCAAGGAAAGCACAAAGAAAATTGCCTTACCATATATAAAAGATATCTCAGAAATCACTACAAGACTCTTCAAACCTTTAGGAATTGACGTCGTACACAAACCAACAAAGTCGCTGCACTCAATTCTATGTCAACCGAAAGACTCAACAGCAAAAGAAGACAAAACCAACATCATCTACAAAATAAACTGTAACAACTGCGAAAAACACTACATCGGCCAAAGTGAACGGCCCCTTCGTCTTCGTATCCACGAACATAAGCTAGCCGTCAAAAGACATGATATCCACTCCCTCATTTCACTACACACAGACAACTACGGACATCAATTCGACTGGGACAACGTTCAAATATTAGACAAAGGAAATAACAAGAATGCTAGAGAATTTTTAGAAGCTTGGCATTCCAGTGGATCATCAATCAATAGACACATCGAGATAGACAAAAATTACCAACCAATAAGAAGGAAACCTCACACTCAAAGGGTCAAAGACCAAGTCAAGAAAACAACCGGTTCCAATACAAGTAACCTAGAAGGTGTGAAAACACACACAAACAACCAATCACGTTCGAGGTCACCAGGAGAGATGATTAATAAACTCGTGGAGAAATCTAAAAGTTCACTTCAAATTGAAGTATGCGTTGAAGATGTCACCCAGTAAGGTGATGAAAGCTTCGCAAACTAACCATCCAGCTCGGAGAACAAAACCACATCAAAAGCCTAGAACTTTAGATACCATATTGGTTAAGCTGATCCCTTTGTGATTATCACAGGAAGACTTGTGTCCCTTCTTGTATATTGAAATAATCAAGGACGTATATCAGCCCAACAGGACTATCTGTGATTCCCAGACGCTTCTAGTACCTTAGTTAACGCAGACAGTAAACTGTCTCCTCTGAAGTCATTCGATCAAGTTCCCGCTGCTTTGCCTCGCTTCAGACTAGTGATAGCTTTTGTAACCTTAGTTAAGGAAGGTGGACCTGTGTTTATATCCCACTCAAGGAGGTGTTGGATGCTGGGTAAGTTGAGCGTGGCTGTAGACCAGTTAAATTGTTCCTTAAAGTGTTCTTTCCGACTTTCTAGTCGTCTATCGTGGGAGCTAATTTTGGTGCCACTTTTCTCAGAGATTGCTTTATTTATCGTTTGCCGCCTGTTTTCCTGATAAGACCAGATAGTTGTCTGGTGTCACCTATCGCTAGTGCCTTTTCCATCGCTTTCGCTTCTGCCACCCATGCGGTCTGCTACTGATGGAAACCTGTGTATACGACGTCTTTCTCAAATCTTGCCAAATAAACGCATGAAATGCATGTGTTTATATGACAGTAGGGTTTTTATATCAGGGATAGGATCATTCACTGTTAACTTGCTATCTTTTTGTATTCAACTGCAAGGCTGAATTTTGTAATTCAATGTTTTTTCATTGGATACCTGTTTTTTATGAATGATGTTGGTTTGAACTCCCTCATAGTTGAAACTATTTCTTACTGTTTCCTTATTTTGGGCTAGGTAGCGGTCTCATTTGTTGGTCGTTTGCGGTTGGGGGATTCTAGCTATGCTCCTGAAAGTAATCACCCCCTTCGACAATGGTCTTCAGGTTTGATACACTTGGTTGACTCCCTGAATAGTTGTCATGATATATTATCTGGTGCAGCTGACGATAGCTTATTGGCAGCTGGTACTGCTAATTCACTGATGTCCGTTGACGATGCTGTTCAGTCTGTTTCTCAGTGTCTTCGTGCATCTTGTCGTATACTGAGAAAACCTGGTATAGTCGACAAAAGCGTGCACCAGGAAGTTAAGCCAATAATTAATTTAACAAAACTTTCAATTGTGTGTGACAATCTTGTCAAACGCATTCGGAAATTGTCCTCCACAAATATCGTATCTAAGATGTGCTGTGATACTCCAGACAGAGTAAGTTATTTCTTATTTTAAGAACAGCTATATGTAATATGTATGTGAATTGCTAACGCTTGTTTAGGTTTTAATACTTATAACTTAAATACATTATATGTTCTTCTGCATATTTCTTTTGACTCATTGCACACTTATTTTTGTATGCCACATATATGTGAAGTATGACCAGCACTTTAAGAATTAAAATATATTTAGAAAAGTTAACAATTGATGGTATTCAGAGGTAGAGTTACAGTTAAGGATGAATACTGAATGTGATATCATAGCAATATAAACAGAGAGAATTTATTGTAGGACAATTACACTTATTACTATGATGACAACAACAAACTGTAAATACATTTATCAAGGTAGATAAATATCTAAGTGTAGTTGAAAGGCTTTGTGAAATTAAGTTGTTGATACGCTTACTGGTCTTTGAAGTCGCTGTAAGTATGACTGATAAAAACCTTTTTGATAACGATTTAATTATTTATTATTATTATTGTTCCCTTGGGTTCCTAGTGGAAAATAGGGCTTCAACTTCACGTCTCCATTTGCTTCTGTCTTCTGCTGTACTTTTCACCTGCATCCATGTTAGTCCGTACTCTTTCAACTCCTCTTGACACGATCTCCTCCATGTCACCCTTGCACTGACGTCCCACTCGCCGCGTGCTTCGCTTTCGGCCTGGTTCCACTCGAGCAATGGCTTGACGCGCGATGTCACCCAGCGGCCTCCAGCCTCAGCGAGTGTCCGATCCATGTCCACTTTCTCCTGCATATTTGCTGTTGGTGGGCGATTGGTTCTTGTTTTATTTGTTTGTTCCCATAGTTTCTTGTTGGTGATTCTTTCCGGCCTGTGGCCATCTGATCTTCAGTATAGAGCGGGCGAAGATAGTTGTTAATAAAGGTCTTGTCTGCAGCAGGCTGTTGGAAATATTCTTTGTGACCCGCCCGCCCGTCAAGTTTCTGATCCGTATAGAAGAACTGACTGATTTGACGTTTGTATTGGAAATTCGAATTTTGTTGTTGATGCTGAGTGACGAAGATAACGATTTAAAGTGAGTTTTTTTTATTCCTCCGTTACTTACATCGTAAATCTACTAGAAATTACGTATACCGTGCTAATAGAGAAGAGTAATATGAAGATAACACAGAGATTGATTACTACACATGATATTTTATTATATTATTTATATATATATATATATATATATATATTAGTTTCTGGAATAAAAGCAAAATTCTGTCTGTCTGTCTGTCTGTCTGGATTCAACATAGAACTTGGCACCGAAGTGCAGCAGTTCGAGTTGCCACGTTCCAAATAGCACACAGAGGTAGACAAGAAGATGAGTGAAGAGAATCAATAAAGTTTGACAAGTATAAGAGTGAAACAGAATGGGTAATGGTAGAAAGGAATATGAAAGATTACAGAGACTGAATACATCTGCGCTAGCCATTGACAACGATTTTGAGCCATGTCACCTATTGTCTCCAGCCATTGATTCCTAGAGTCCTGAGGCCCCCAACCCGGAAGTCTGCATCTCCCTACCTGACTCAGTTTAACTGTCAAGGATTTCATGGATTGATGAGGCCATGTTTTTGTTTGGCCACCACTGGCTCTTTTCCAACCTTCACCTATATCAGTTAGCAATGCCCGTCGGGGGAGGCGGTGGTTAGGCATGCGCACCACGTGACCTAGCCATCTTAGTCTATGTAACTTTATAGCCTCGTCGATTGATTTTCCCTCTTTGCCGAACATTACTTACCTTATTAAACCACCTAACGTGAGACAGAGATCGCAGACATCTATGATCGAAAGTAGTCAACCTTTTCATGTCTTCAACTCGTATTGGCCATGTTTCAAAGCCATAGAGAAGGACGGAGCGAACTGCTGAGCAGTACACACGTCCCTTGGTTGATAACCGGATGTCAAAATTATTATTATTATTATTGATTACTCTACTAGGTCACTATGTATGTATTTATGATACGTTATGGTTTGCATTAACCTACACTGTAGTAGTACATTGTTATCTTATTTGCTTATACAACGTTAGAATGTTAGTGAAATCTCTAATGAACTATTGTAGTGTGTTCGGAAGAGAAAGAAAAAGCATTTCATCAGTGTTCTTCACATTGTTTTATATTAACTTATAAAGAATAAGATATCCAACTAGTGGAAGAATCTAATCTCGTAGTTTTAGCCTTTTTCGTAGCTTTGATTCACATATGAACAGTTTTGATAGTAATTGTTTTTATGGACAGAAATCAAGTAGTGATAAATACATATGGATACTGTTTTCTTCTTACGTCACAGTAGTCAAGTTTTTCACTATTTCATTTATTTATAAAAAGACTATGTGCTTCAAGTTTTTTATTTGTATCTTCTCTACAGCCCGCAATTGCAGGAGGAAGTGTTCGAGGCAGGGCAGCCTACAAACTGATACGCTTATTACTTGTAACAGAATCCGAGCGTCTGCGGAGTAATTCAGTTGAATTCAACAATTCAACTTCCAGTCCTGTTTTACAGAATAATGAATTGCCCAATAAGGACGACTGTTCAACTACACCGTTAAGTCAGCTGTCGAAGTCCGATACACCCACCACAGATGGTCGGACATGCAGATTACTTCAAATGTTCATATCACCGTCTACACCACTAGTAAATAATTTAAAGCCGGTTGTCAGAAATATTCCTTCTCCACAGGATCGAATGAATGATGAGAATGGTTTTGTCCCGATGGTATGTTCCAGTTATTGTTACACAATGCCAATGCATTTCTAAAAGCCTTATTCGATATTGATTGAAACTTGTAGACTGCCATTATTTAGTTTTCTGGGAGGGAATGGTCAGTCTCTGTTAACCCATAGGCTACTACCTCTTTTTGATGTTGACGTCTTCCTGACAAGAGTCAACACAGACCTTTTATTCCGCACTTAACGAGAACTTATCTAACTCAACGGACATTTCCAAATTCTCATTTATGGATTCAGAAAGAACAGCAGATTGAGCGAAGAAATATATTCCTTTTCAATTAGTTCTTCATCATCTGTTGGCTCTACATTAACATATATTTTTTACATCGAAATTTTTTTTACCAATCACCAGTTTTAGGTGTAGGCAGGTGAAATTAAGGTTATCAAAACAATTAACTAATTTGATGATATTAAATAGCTGAAGGCAATCACCAGAAAGCCTTGGACTTGGATTTCGTGCTAGTCGGCACTCGTCAGCAACGCGTATCTGCAACCTTGAAGGAACTCATGTCCCTTCTGAGATTGGAACCCGCGTCACCCAGTGCTGCAGTCAGAGAGGTTACCACTGAGCTATTCGGGCCCACGATTGTAGCGGGTATTTTGATTGGACACTAGTAACTAGTGTGACGTGTCTAGTTCTTTCTTTGGTGCAAACTAATAGGTGTTAGTGACAAGATATCTAATTTTTGAAGGAGGGAGATGTGAGAATTAATTACGGAATTCAAGATAGGTTAATTCTTGGGCGTTAGAAACAAGTTAATACATAATCAAAAAATTAGTAAGATAGTAATGACTAAGAAGAATTCATCTGAACAAGCCAAATCTGTGTGTTCAAAAGAAATTTGTACAGCCCCTATGTTTGCCATGCCCAACTACATAAGATGTATTAAGTTTTTAAAACGATATTTCCCCTCCCTCTGTAACCATCTTTTGAGTTTGTTAATTTTTACAATTCTAGCTAATTTTATTAACTTGTTTGTATTTTACGTAACTCTTCTTAGTCATCACTTCTATTTTACAAATTTCTTGATTATGTAATAACCTGTTTCCAATGCCTAAGAGTCAACTTATCTTAAATTCCGTAGTTAATTTTCACCTTTCCATCCTTCAAAACTTAGATATCTTGTTACTGACATGTATTAGTTAATTGTTTTGATGACCTTTAAACTCTGAATTTCAACCCCCCCTTCTGTACTTAAAACTGATGAACTAAAATAACCAGTTGATTAGTAAAACATATTGATGTAACACACTATATATTGGTGTAGAGCCAGCCGATGATGGAGAACTAATATAAAGGAATACATATTTCCTTCTCCAGTCTTGTGTTTTTTTAAAGTGATGTTCACCATTTACCTAAAGTTTCTGGGATATCTTATGCACCACACTCATTGGTGCATACGGTGTACGTTATCGATCTAAACTAGTCAAGTCGTAACAGGGTCATTTACATGATTGATTCATCCTGTAGTTGGTGCTGATTAACGTTTTTCTATGATTTATTTTGGTGTTAAATTTTAAGAGTGAAGCTTAATGCAAAAGCTCTGGACACCCGTTATAAGCTTGCTAACGTGCTGTTTAGCTGATTGTTCTGGTTATTAGTTTTTTTTCACTAGTCGGTAAATTTCACTTACTGATTGGAATAATAACAAGTTCACATCCATATAGTATGAATAGGGAGCTGTGTGAAATAATACGTCTTTTTACTCCAGTTGCTTAGCGATTCTTTTACTCCATCCAGTGGAACTGAGATGCACAAATAGTTTGAAACTAATGTGATGCCAAACTAAGTCTAAAAAATTTCCACCCTCAACTTTATTGACTTTGATAATCACCAAACATATAGTTGCATCATACTTCCTGAATTGAACATTGGCTTCATCTGCAATGTGCCACGCAAAGAGCGAGTGTGGCCGCTTGCGGCTTGAAAGAATGCTTCGCTAAAAACCACTGGGTTTCTGCGAGTTCCTTGCAACTCCTGGATGAACCCCAGTCCATTCCGACTGGCAGCGAATACAACAATAAACAAAAGGCGCTTACGTGCAAAATAAGACAGTGTTTACATAAGCACCGCGAAGCCTAGTGGTCAGAACGTGCGTGCCAGATAGAGTCAGCTGCTGCATCTGGCAACAGTCGAAAGCTGTTCCAACTCATTGGCAGCAAGAAACAAGGTGTCAGCGAGACGGTCTGTGAGGCAGATGACACGCCAATTACCAGCTTGAAAAGACTCCTGGAACGCTGGGTAGAGCACTTCGGGAAACAGTTTAGCTGGCCACCAGCTTCAGTGTCTGCTGTCATTAGCCCCAGTGCTCCTTGGTCGGTTAGTACTGACCCACCCACCGAAGCGCGGAGGTCCGTAAGGAACTTCAAGTGTTAAAACGCCATAAGGCACTCGGTCCAGACAATCTACCCCCGGCTCTTTTTAAAGATAGTGGCGAGATTCTCACAATGGCTCTAACTGGATTGTCCAGGAAGTTACGGGAGACTGAGAGTGTACCATCAATGTGGAACGAAGTCATTATCGTCCCTATCTTTAAAAAGGGTCGACGTAATTCGTGTGACAATCATAGGGGTATCAGTCTGCTACCAGTCGCGTCTAAAATATTGACTACTGTCTTGCTTCGCAGGCTGTGCAAAACACATATGGGGAGCTGATTCGCGAAGAGCAGACTGGGTTTCGTTCAGGTCGTGGATGCATTGATCTTGTATTCACCCTTCGTCAGTTGTTGGGACACCGCCACACGTATTGCAGGCCAACGATCGTTGTGTTTCTTGATATTAGGGCTGCCTTCGATTCATTGGACAGAACTGTACTCTAGAACTGTCTGTTAGAGAGAGGTGTACCTGAGAAATTTGTTAACATCTTGAAAGCCCTATACAGAAACACCTCGGGTAGAGTGAGGGCATACAACCAACTATCATCACTGTTCCCGACCAACAGTGGGGTTAGACAGGGTTGCCCAATCTCTCCATTTCTCTTTAACTATGCCATCGGTGACATTCTGGAGTCAGCTCTGAAGGATGTGCATGAAGGTAGTGTAGATCTGCTACCTGGAGATAGACTTTTCGACCTCGAGTATGCAGACGATATCGTCTTACTGTGCGATAGCATGCAGGCTGTCCAAATGGCACTTAATCAGTTGGCGGTCGTCGTCTGGAAGTATGGTATGTGCTTTGTGCCGTGTAAGTGCAAAGTACTGTTACAAGATTGGCAGGAGCCTGTACCTGCACTCACTGTCTCGGGTGAACCGCTTGAAGTTGTTGATAAGTTTGTGTATCTGGGTAGTTGCGTGAGTGCTAGCGGAGGGACGACGGATGAGATTTCCAACCGTATAATGAAGGTTAGGGTGGCATACATCAACTTGAGCCACCTCTGGCGCCGTCACGACGTTAGCCTGGCTGTCAAAGGTCAGATATACAATGCTTTGGTGCGGGATGTCTTGCTCTACGCCTGTGAAACCTGGCCTCTCCGAGTAAGCTGAGGATGTGCGGCGGCTCTTCGTGTTCGATCATCGCTGTCTCCGCAGGATTGTTTGCGTTCGATGGATGGCATCATCGTGTGAGTAATTCTGAGGTTCGGCGGCGTGTGTTTGAACACAGTGGAGATCACCATTCATTGAATGTTGTCGTCAACTGGAGACACCGGCTCCGGTGGCTTGGACATGTGTTGCGAATGTCACCCCAGAGGCTTCCGTACAGGTCTCTGTTCGCTAGCCCTGGGACGGGATGGAAAAGGCGGAGAGGTGGTCAGTCCATGACGTGACGTCGTGGGATGAAGGATTTTTGTGCTAGATTAGCATCGGTTGGTGTGTCACGACTCCCTGGTTGGGGTCCTCGAGAAGGCTCGAATCGATGGCTCGAAACGTTATCGGATATGGCCAAGAATCGTAATCAATGGCGAACGTGTTGCGATTTCCCTCTTTCTACTCTTCCCGATGATAGTTGACGAATACTGTTTGAACTTGTTAAGTATGACTGTTTTCCTTCCAGATGAAGTTCTTTATCTGTTCTCTACTTATATTTTTTTAAATTTTGATCCATGTTGTTTTACTATTATTGTATGGCGTATCATTCTTGGTGCCATATTGTACCAAGTTTTTTATGTGTTTAAATAAATAAATAATACCCGAATTACAGAATGCTACACTGGCTGTTTTCAAACTGAGCTTGAAAGCAGACATTCATAACCAAATTGTTACAGACCGTACTCCAGGTGCACTGGAAGAGTACACTCGCCATTGGCATGTGATGAAACTTTTTCGTATGTGCATCAACAACCATATATTTAAGGTGAATACTCCACTTTTTTATTTTCCTGGAGAATTATAAGATTGTTTTTTTTTACCTATTTTACACCAATATTCTTTTTCAATATTATATAGCCTAAAAGAATTGTTATGTCGCGCTACCAGTCTAATCTAGAATGGGTCAGTAGTCATTGTTCACCATTGGTTATGCATTCTTTTTCTATTGATGAAGCGAAGTCATTGCCATGTTGGAATATACTGAATGAAGATTCACAGTCGAATGCATCTTTTACTAAAGAAGACAAGGACTTAAAGTGAGTGTTGCATTGAGTCTCTTTTCTTTCACTGAATAAATACTTAAGTGTAATACACATGCTACTCAACTGACTGACTGACTGAATTCTCAACATTGAATCTTGCACAAAAGTGCAGCTGTTGTGACATTTCATAAATAGATACAGTACATGTTGAAAAGGAAGAAAGATATACAATAAATTATAATAGATGGAGATTTACAGGAAAACAATGATTATATTGAGAACGATGAGGATTTAAACAATCTGGAAGGTCGCATTGAGTGAACGCATCTGCTCCATTGGGAACTATTTGAAATAGTGTTACCAGCAGTCTCTGATCACAAAATTTCAGCATTCCGACTATCCCAATCAGACAGTCTGCATCTCCCTATGTGACTAGCTCAAACTGACAGTCACTGGCTTCATGTAGTGATGCCATGTTTTAACCTTACCACCTCTAACCCTGTTCCAACTTAATTTTATATCAGCTAGCACTGCTCGACAACGAAATCAATTGTGCTGCACGTGTAACACAAATCCTAGACATATCAATCGATACGAAATTCACAACTTTAGCAGTTGACTTTCTCTCCTTACTTCACATTTGACGTTCAACCTCACTGTTATTGACCATATTATGGCACCTAACAGGAGAGACCAGAACACAGAGTGAAAGTAGGCGAATAGAGTTTCATGAGATACTGTCATGATGAATACCTAGTCTTCCTATCATTCTAAGTCATGTCGTTAATTTTGACTAAGATAATTGTTTACCTACAACAGAAGTTTGAGATGTTTGGTCAGTCTATGTAAGCGGACTGCATAGATTATAAGAAGAGTCATTGACTGCAATAATTAATCCTGCTCTTGATCTTGTTGTTCTCAGTTGTTTTGCAACAGTTGATATTGTTTTTTAGTGGCTTTGCGGGAACGTTTCACAGTCACCTCATTTAATGCAGTTTCACGACCTAAAATATGCTGTTTAGCGTAAATATTTTCATCCTTAGGCTGTCTACAGATTCTGTGACATTTAGTAGTGTCCAACAATAGAGCTTTTGGCAACAGAACTTATCTGTTGAACATTAGTTGCAGTAAGAAGTAAGGCTACAGATTTGTCTCTCAGCAGATTTAATTCATATCTTCTAACTAACATTGTGGATTAATTTGAAATCTCTAGTTCAGACGTCTGATAGAAATCAAATAATTTTGAGAGGTGTTGTTTGTCTTTCAAGTCTCCTCTTCTGGAAATAAACTGCTGATGTGCCTTTTTCGGCTATGGGACAATAGTCTGTATCACCTTTGATCCTAATCTTTTTCATTATTTCACGGTCGTTTACTCCCCATCACTCGGTGCACAGAATTGTTGCCGACCAGCGTCTTGGTTGATTTCATCTGTAATTAAGCTTGAAACATGTTGAAATGCGTTCGTTTGCTGCCAGCCAAAAGCAACTTTTACCGTTTTTACACAACTTTATCTTCAGAATCTTTTACTTTAGTACCTGTTTAGACAAATCTTGAGTTTAGGTGAGTTTTTCAGTCTCACGCTCTTCGTATATTAACGTGAGGATGTGTTTACGAGGGAATCTTTGTCAATATCAACAGTATTTTTGAAGTTGTTTTGTACTTTGTTTAGCGTTAGCACAATTATTTCAGGCGTTAATGATTTCATTATGGTTTTCCCACCTAATTAGAAGGAAACATATTCTATTTTCAAATTAGATTTCATGATATTTTCTCGTGTGGTATGCTGTTTGTTCATGTCTTAGTACCAATTGCTGTTTCGAATTGTCCATTTGATTTCCAGCAGTGGTTATTCTGAACCTGGGACACCAACGACATTATTCAGAAAAGAAAACAGACGATCGAGGGCCTTATTCACAGAAGAAAATTCTGAGAGTGGTAAGGTGGCTGAATATTCAACGCATGTCTGTTTCGTCTTTAGTCATCATTTACTTATGCCGTGCTTATATGTCCACATAATATAGTTTTTGTATTTGCGTTTGTAGGGATTCTTTTATTTTGCCTCAGATAGGTTGTTTATTACAAAAATTGTTGGTCAACATCGAATTACTCTAATTTGGTGTAATCACTAAATTAATTTACTTCTCAGCTCACTACTTAGTATATCAGTTTATTCTAACTATGCTTAAGTAAGTTAGTAGAAATTCTATTGATGCAGGAGAATTGGATTCATATCTGATATGGTGCAGTAACTCAAAAACAGGAGACAATTCAATTCACTTATGCACCGGAATGTCAGGAAGAGGAGCTTCCAATGTTAGATTGCAGTGTAAAAGGGAAAGAAGATGGGAAGTTAAACACTAGTGTTTACAGAAAACCCACAAATTCAAGCAGATATTTGGACTTCCGATCATCCCATCCAATGTCAGTGAAAATAGGATTGATGACATGTTTAAGTGACAGAGCACAAAAACTAAGTAGTACCAAGGAAAATCTGAGACAGGAAGTGAGGCTTGTAGGAGAAGATTTGAAACTTAATAATTACTTTGATAAATTAATCAGAAAGCATGTAGGGAAATGTTAAAATAAAATAATAATAGTAGTAGTGACAGCGATAACAGTAATAGTATTATTAATGACTACATGCATGTCAAACATGCACAGGACGACGACAACACCAACAATAAGGAATCGAAATCATCAGTAGTACCCTATACAAAGAAGAAACCTCGGAAACCTTACGCAGAATTCTTAAAAAGGCAGGAATAAAAGTGGCTGGCATTCAAACCAACCACAAACTCAATTAGAAACATGCTTTGTCGGTTAAAGGATCCTGTGGAGCCTTTAAAACAAAACAATTTAGTTTGTCTAATATCCTGCAATGACTGTCAGGTCAAATACATAGGTCAGTCAGACTGGCAGAGCACAAAAACCTAGCGAAATCTAGATTAGTTCACCCGAATTATATAAGAAATCTGGAGAATAGTTCAACAGTAAACAGGGGTACATGCAATTACACACAACCATACAATAGGATAGGATAAGATGACAGCTTTAAAATATAATGTTATAGGGTGGAGGGAGAGACTAACGGCAACAGAAGGTAAATAGTCCCCATCGTAAGGAATACTTTTTTGTGTACACTTGTAAGTGCATATACGCAAACGAGAGTGAAAGAAATGGGCGATTGTAGAACACTGCTAAGAGATGGAGTGGTGCACACCGCCATAATGGAATAAACTGACTTCGCAGTGTTAATTTGATTAATACATTGACATTTTGTTATCTGATAGCCACTTGTATACACATGGAGTTGTTGTTGTACTGGATCTCTTGCCTAAGTGTTGATGGTAATTCCTATCTGTTGAATCCTCGGTGGTTGTGGATAGTTTTCAACTAAGTGACTTAGTCGTTAGAAGCAAATCACTGGGACTGATAATTCACAGCTCTACTTAAAACAGAGACATGAAATTCTGACCAGGTTGCATTTTAATCTTGGTTCTTAAGGGAAACTGTGGTGAAATTTCACCTCCGACCGAGTAAATTACTAATTAATTTGCCAGTTTACGAGTTCGGTTGAAGTCGGTTAGCTTTCTGTCTGTCTGTCTGGATTCAACATAGAACTTGGCACCGAAGTGCAGCAGTTCGTGTTGCCACGTTCCAAATAGCACACAGAGGTAGACAAGAAGATGAGTGAAGAGAATCAATAGAGTTTGACAAGTATAAGAGTGAAACAGAATGGGTAATGGTAGAAAGGAATATGAAAGATTACAGAGACTGAATACATCTGCCCTGGCCATTGACAACGATTTTGAGCCATGTCACCTATTGTCTCCAGCCATTGACTCCTAGAGTCCCGAGGCCCCCAACCCGGGAGTCTGCATCTCCCTACCTGACTCAGTTTAACTGTCAAGGATTTCATGGATTGATGAGGCCATGTTTTTGTTTGGCCACCACTGGCTCTTTTCCAACCTTCACCTATATCAGTTAGCAATGCCCGTCGGGGGAGGCGGTGGTTAGGCATGCGCAGCACGTGACCTAGCCATCTTAGTCTATGTAACTTTATAGCCTCGTCGATTGATTTTCCCTCTTTGCCCAACACTCTACGCCTAACGTCAACATTACTTACCTTATTAAACCACCTAACGTGAGACAGAGATCGCAGACATCTATGATCGAAAGCAGTCAACCTTTTCATGTCTTCAACTCGTACTGGCCATGTTTCAGAGCCATAGAGAAGGACGGAGCGAACTGCTGAGCAGTACACACGTCCCTTGGTTGATAACCGGATGTCACGCCTACGCCAGAGATGGTGTAAGTCAGCGAAAGCAGCTCGAGCTTTTCGGATCCGTGCTGAGATTTCATCGCCAATCATCAGTCCGTTGGTGCTAATACAACTTCCCAAATAGGTGAAGTGGTCAACATGTTCTATCACTTCACTCCCTATCACTAAGTTAGGAGTTGACGTGGTCCAGTCCTGTAGCAGCATCTTACATTTTGTAGGGGCGAATCGCATGCCAAACATACGGAGATTGCTGCTCAAAGTGTTCAGAAGACTCTGCATTTTGTCAGCATCCTCCCCTAACAGGACTATGTCATCTGCATATTCTAAGTCCATAAGACTATTCCCTGGTAACAAGTCGATTCCTAAGTCATTACGTTCAGTTAAGGATACTTCCATCAGCATATCTATGATGAAGTTAAACAGAAATGGGGAAAGTGGACATCCCTGTCGGACACCACTGGTTGTTACCAATTCAGATGACAATTCCCCATAAGCCCTTACACGACTACGTGAGTTTGAATAGAGTGCCTTGATTTGTGCAATGTACTTTCTTGGCACTCCCTTCACAGTCAGACATTGCCATAGTACCTTTCGATCCACGGAGTCGAAGGCCGCCTTCAAGCCAAGAAATATGACAATTGTTGGACGCCGAAAAGTGTGTCTATATTCTAGAATCTGTCAAAGAGTAAAGATATGATCTATGCACCCTCTACCTGGTCTAAAGCCTGCTTGATTTTCCCTTGTCTGTTCCTCCTGAGTTCTGCTTAGTCTATGCATGATTATTGAGCCTAGGATTTTAGAGACTATGTTCGTTAGGCTGATCCCCCTATGATTATCACACGAGGACTTGTTTCCCTTCTTGAATATCGGTATAATAAGTGACTTACCCCAGTCTGATGGCACTGTCTCTGATTCCCAGACGTTGCCTAGTACCTCAGTTAATCTACAAACTAGTATGTCACCCCCATATTTAAACACCTCCGGAATAATTCTGTCGGGGCCTGCCGCTTTGCCTCGTTTCAAGTTACTGATAGCTTTTGTGACCTCACTTACAGACGGCGGACCAGTGTCTATATTCCATTCGGGTGTGTTCTGGATGTCGGGGAGGTTCAGTGTGGCTGTAGGTAAGTTAAATTGTCCCTCAAAGTGTTCTTTCCAGCGTTCAAGGCGTCTATCCTGAGAGCTAATTATGTTGCCATTTTTCTCAGAAATAGTCTCACTTATGATTTGCCTTCTCCCACCCGTTTCCCTGATGAGTCTAAAGAGTTGCCTAGTGTTGCCTATCGTCGATGCTTTTTCCATCTCTTTTGCCTTTGTCAGCCACCACTGTTCACGGTCCTTTCGGAGACTTTTAGTAAGTTTCCTTTTGTGCAGCTTTCGCTCCTCATTGAATTCGGAGCTCGCCGGAATAAGTCTTCTAGCATCTATCAGTTCGGATGAGGCAGTCGAAATCCAGTGGATTTTACTCACCTTTGGATTTGCCTTATTCACAGCTTTTACAGCTGTATCTATAGCTGACTGAATATTCTTCCAGGCTTCTTCAGGGTGAGCACAGCTGTCGAACTCAGATATGCGTTTAGCTAGTTCTTCCTCGAATAGGGATTTAGTTTCCTGATCGAGCTGGGGACGTGATGGTTTACCGTCAGCTGTTTCCTACGTCCGTTCAGTCGTAAGCACACACGAGCCCGGACCAGTGCGTGGTCGGTATCTACACACGTGTTCCAGAAGGAGCGACAATCTCCTACCGACCCACATCAACGATAGCTTATTGCTATGTGGTCTATTTGTGTCCAGCGTTGGTTTGATGATGGGGGTCGCCAGGTTAAACAGTGTCTCTCCTTGTGTTTAAAGTTAGTGCTTACGAGAAACAAATGATTATCAGAGCAGAAATGTAGGAGACGGTCACCGTTGTCGGTTCGCTGGCACGGGACTCCATAGGTGCCACCGACATCCTTCTCAGATTGACACAATTTCCCTACTTGAGCATTAAAGTCACCAGCTAGAACGACTATATCTGAGCGTCTAGCCTTTCGCAGAAAACTAGACAGCTTTTGGTAGAACTCATCCTTCGTTTCATCCGAACTGCAGTCAGTGGGGGCGTAGGCGGAGATTACGAAAAGGCATCGGCGAGTAGTGCAGTCTTTTCTCCTTCCTACTGATCCGTTCAGACGGACAGCACACATTCGGCTATCTACTGGGATCCAGTCAAGTAATGTCTTTTCTGCCCTAGTACTCAAAGCTATCCCTACACCAGCTAATCCTCGTGAACTGGCTGTGGCATCTCCTGACACCCTCAAAGTGTATTTTGCAGATTTATCCTGTTGGCCAGGTGGGGTTAGGTGAATAACCACACTTGGGTCTTGTATGCGTGTTTCTGAAACACAACATACATCAATGGCTCGGGATGCCAGGGTCTTAGCTAGTGATGCTTGTTGTCCTATTTGGCAAAGTGTCCTAACATTAAATGCTCCTATATGAAATTGGTGGCGTGGCTTTAGGAGACTATCGGTGGTGGTTTTTTGGCTTCCGTCGTTTTTAGTGGACACAGAGTGAAGAGGGAGTGAGGAGCCATCAAGTAGCGGAGTTGCATCAGTGGGAGGAAGGCAAGGTAATAGAGATGAAGATGAAGACAAAGATAAGTGAGGATTAGAGAGGTTTTGTGTGTATTTCGGATTGTGAGGGCGTTTGTTACTTCCCGACTGCCCACACCGTGGAAGTTGGTTGCGTGACCGCAGAGCCCAGGGGACAACTGCTTGAGGCCGGTCACACGCGGCCTGTTTTTGTTTGTTCTCTTTTGTTTGGTGTGCCTCAGTAGCATACTTATCACTCCTGCCCTGTGACACGGCAGCAGGAAGCGCGGTCGTTGTTAATCCGGGCCACGGCCGATCCGGCATGAAATTTTGTGAATTTGTTTGAATCATGGTATTGGATGGGGTAGCTGCTTTTTGTTTAACCGCTATCCAAACAACCTGCCTGGCATGGTAGAACCTCAAGAGATATAAGTCTCAGCCAGTATAGCTTGATTAGGTCATTGCGTTGTTCAAGCCCGACCACCACGTCAAGGTAGCAGCTTTCGGTCGGGTTAGCTTTCTGGTAAATGTTGACAACTCCTCATTTATTCAGTTATGTAGTATTAATATACTTATCATCTTCTAACTATTTGATTAATGTGTATGAAAATACTGTGTTGTAACTGTTTTAGATTGTTTGTTTGCAGTTGTTTTTTTTAATAAGAATTGATGAAATAAACTAACATCATGTTGTCCTGCTGAACTTGTTGGTCAAGTTCATCAAGAGGAAGAATTTTATACTTTTCTGTTTAACTTTTTTTTAAATGTAGATGCTAAAACGGCACAGTGCAACACACTTTTCAACAGTAAGGTGACTTCTAATCAAATAGCGAAAAGCGGAGGTAAACAGAATACTAAGAAGTTAACAAATCCAAAGAGACGCTCGAAAACTGTTCTACGCACTGTTTCTTCAAATAAACAGCGATCTCTGTTAGAATTTTTCAAATCATAGATTAATTTTTTTTAAAGATTTTATAATGTGATTAAATGCGTCTGTCATTAAGTACCTTTATGATTGTACTTTTGTGAATGACAATTTTCACTGCTTTGGTGTCTTTCTATCTTGTCATACTTTAATTTTATGTCTTCGATGTATTTGTATCACATCTCACGCTGTGTTATCCGTAATTTCCTTCTTGTTTTATCGTTAATATGCATTTATATTAGGAATGTGAATAAAATATGTAAATAAATATGTAAAACTACAATAATGAAACGAAATACTTTGTTATTTTTATGATTATTCGACGAAAAGCTCATAGAATTCTGGTAAGAAAATATAATAACCAAACGGTGCGTAGACAATTGCAGTAAAAATTATGGCCACTAGACAATGAAACAGCGATGAATATAGGCGAAAGTGTTGACCTTGTATAGTGATTTGTCGGGGTGTTCTTTAACTATATAGTTGTAACAACGGAAGACAAGGGCCAGACAACAGATCGTTTTATTATGAAAATCAACACGTATTTATACATATTTCACATACATTATTATAGACAAGCGCAGTCATCTGATTGGTTGTTTCGGGATTCCTCGACAAATAGAGTTCTCTATCTGCGAATCATATTTTGCCACGTTAACTTTGCTGTGATTGGTTGTTGAATCAGCCTTGCTCATATTTTCTCACGGCCTGCTCTCACCACATAGTTTACTTCTTTGAAAAGTAGTCCCATCCAACTAAGGTTTCCTGTTTATCAACCTTCTTTAGCAATGCGTTTATCGAAGCTTTAAAAAAATCATGTTATTCCTGAGGTTAGAATTTGTGTCAAAACCTACCACTGTTGACTAACTTTCAAGCGAGATACTTAACATCCTCCAACTGATTTCAGTGGAAATTCTAACCGGTTAAAAGAAATACCTCTGACTTGTAAGAGTAAAGGTAGGATGTCTTTTGACTTGGATAAACGGCTCGACTGACTTGCATCATAAAGGAAATGGAGATTGGTTGGGGGGCATACGCTAAGGAGTCCATTGGGTGAAATCACGCGTCAGGCCCTTAGTCGGAAAGCGAAGAGTAGGCCGTCTGAGGCTGACATGGAAGAATTCATATGAAGAGAAATCAAAGCCTGAGAACGATCATGCAGCATGCTAAAAATACGATAGGAAACCGAATGCAATGAACAGGTACTTCCAAAGTCGTATGTCCTACTCAGAATCCAAGGGATGAGCAGGAATAATGTGAGGATCTGGAAAAATGTAGTACCACAAGCACTCAAAACAGTACGATTGTATTCTGGACAATTATATTATTTCTTTTAACGTAATTTAGTTAATTGTGTGAAAATACTGTCCGATTATTAGTAATTACACAATCATTAGGAGTTTTACATTCTAAAGCAGAAGACAAAAAATGAGTCTTAGAGGAAAAATAGGCTGATCAAAATGAAGCCATAGGTAATCTGTTTTTTCTTAAAAAGTCGGATATTATTTAAGTATAATATTCAAGTTAGATTGATATACTACGACAAACAAGTATTCGCGTAGGTCGCCTCTGCAAATTCTTTAATCCCAGAAGGCTTAAGCATGGATTGGATGAGATTGTAAACATGTAATCAGCCCTTGAGGTTTCATTTCATTCTGACAGATACGATGCACAGTGACAAATAGTGGGAAATGTGTCGTGCGGCGTCTAGCAACTAATATGTTGTAGATCTTACAAATTCGGTAAAAAAAAATAAAGCCAAGTTAAGAAGGCATAAAATTTACTCAAAATAATAGGAAAGATCAAAACCTCAGACTATGCCTGTGAACATCAACACCAATGACAGCTAGACACTAAAACTGTCTATTCTTCACTAGATCACTATATTCATGAATGAGTAGTGTCACTGGATTTCAGAAGAGTTAATCTCAGTATTAACCGCTCATTATAAATATCACTGAAGTACCTTGTACTTGTGACTAGCGCTCCCACAACCGATTTAACGTCATAAAGAAAACAGCTAATTATTACATATCTGGAAGGTACTGGGTTCGAAACCCGGTGGGTGCGTACTGCAGATGAGAACTAGACTAGGACGAAACAGCTGCCCAGTACTTCGTGGTGTTCAATGGCTGTCTAACTGGTGTCAAGACTTGAAACAAGTCAAATCCTAACAAACAAACTCTTGAAGATTTAAAAGTCAATCTGAACGAAGAATACTCTTTTCAATAATTTATTAGTGATATTATCTCTTTTCTCAATATATGCCTCCACCTGTTTCATTTCACATTCGTTATTTCATTATGAACCTCTCATTGCAGTCTTACTGTCTCCTGTTCAACTCAGACTACTTTGTACTAGCCACTCACCTGACACCTTTTATAACCTTCAACTGACTTATTTGTCAATTTTCATACCCCATACTCTACAAATCTATTATGATTAATCACCATCATTGTCTCCCGTTTTACAATATTTTCTAGTTGATTTCAGCCTAGCACGTTTGTCACACTCAAATACGACCATTTATTTTGACACCCCTTTTCTTAAACACACTGGGATTATTTTAAATAATTTATAATGATTCAATCTGACTCAGAGCTCAAATTATTCCAGGAAATTTTTAACATCTGCGATCTGGAAACGTAGGATCGTAATTATATTTAACAAATTCATTAGACCAATCAGATACTGAACAAAACTTATCCTCGAAAAATGCATTACGTAATGTAAGGTGTAACCTAGAAGGAATGACTAATTGGAAGTTAGAGAAGAGGCAGAAATTGACATAACGTGATAAGTGTGAGGCAATGACTAATCAATAAACTCGTGTAGAATGGGCAGGAGCTAGTGGAAGGACGATAAAGTGTTTTTAACATAAAATCTGTATTAAAACGCGATGTTATTGATAAACAGTAATAGAATGGTAGCAAAAATATGGATTTGCAATTAATACTGTTCTCTGAGCTTGTTGGTTTAGTTGTGGAGCAAATCTATTATTATGCATTATTATTATTGTCTCCATTATTTCAAAAAAAAATGGATGATGAGAATAATAGTGATAATAAAATAATAGCTGCAATAACAATAATATAATTACGATAGTACAGCGTATGCAAATGATTCGTCGGAAAAAAACATTTTCTTCGCTGTTTACGCCTTTTTCTTATGACTCAGTATGGGAATATTTCGTTCATTAATGAATTTTAGAAGTGTACTGGTTATAACCAGTTAAGAATCCACGAAATAATAAAAAGAGTTTAGATTATCCTGGTACATTTATCGTTCTTGCCTTTGCGTCGGTGGCACAGTGGTTAGGACTCTCGCCGACCATGCACATGGTCCGGGGTTCGAGCCCACGCCGGCGCACACCTGATATCTATGGTCGGCCTGCGAAATTTGGGCTACCGATATCCATGCTGAAAATTCCTTCCAAAAAAAAAAAAAAAAAAAATCTAATTCAAATTTATTAATGGGAAGAATTGTCTGATGTGATTTTTAAGAGACTAAAAAGTTCACGATAGACCGATAAACACCTTTTGATGGTGGCTAAAAGCTTGATTCAACTTGATTACTATACCGTACGCTGTTATTTTACCCGGCCATTATGTCCCTAGTAGAATGAAGTACGTGATGTGAATTCCGCTGTAAGCCATTAGTGAGTAATTTTTCAGAAAGAAATAAGCAAGACTCGAGTAAAATGAATTAATAAATCTTAGAGTCATAAATGATCAGTGATGTAAGAATGTTTCCATGTACCGAGTTGTGAAGAATTTAGAAAATATTACCTAAATAAAATGATCATATTACCTGTTTTGCATATTCCACTCCGTCTACAAATATTCTGTGCAGATCTTTAGAGGAAACTGGATACAAGGAAGACTTAACTGTATCACTTAAAGAAAGCCTTCTTCCATAGGTGATGTTCAAAATATCTAAATCTGCTCCAATATCCGGGATTTCGTCTGATCTATATGACATACCTAGCAAAACAATAAAATTAAGGAGTAGATCATTTATCCACACTTGACTTTTTGTAACACTGCAATATTACCAATTCATTCTTAACAAATTGACTTTATCAATTAGTAATGAAACTCATTGCACAATACGAATAGCAAAATTATTGACATGTTGATATCAAATATTCAAGCAGCCTCAATAAGGTAGTCATAAATTCCAACGAAAATTATACCGGTTGTCTGTCAGAAAATATTGTTTAAACTCGACATTTACCAAAGAGTATGTGTATGTTTCCTGTATAACCATATGAAAATAAAACACTGTAGGATACTGTAAACCATAAACATGTCCCATAGAAACGATTGATTTGAGTATATCACTTGTATAGCAAAGTGGGTTTTAAGGGTCTTGTGCTACTTCATTACAGCTAAATCCGACTGACTTATCAACGCGAAACTTTGCACAAAATGCATCAACCGGTAGAACCTCACAACCTCATCGACTGACTTTCTCTGTTTACCTAACTGTACTGATCACATTACTCCGTCTTTATGGCACAGCATAAGCTGCATTAATATTCATTCCGACCAATGTATCCCGTTGGTTTATCGTGATAGGCAAGCTTCATGACCACATAAAGACAGAAGCTACTTATTGAGCGAAATTGAATATCTATTCAAGAACAAAATCGACACAGTACACATGAGTATATCAGTGTAGAGGCTGAAAGAAGAATGATTAATGAAACTGTTTAACGAAAATCAGATAAATAAGTCGACTATAAATGTGTTACAGTAACCTATTTAACAAGATCTAGACTGAAATTGGGTGTAAATGTATCTGTACCACTACCATCTTCATCATAAACTGACTGGCTTATCATTCAAATCTTACACCACATAACTTCAATCGTCTATGTATGTTAGAAACTGCCTGGCTTTTTCTTTCATTATCCAGTCAACTATGATGCAAAATATTTGCGTGCACTTTAGACATCGCATGCCATTTAAATTCTCCATGGAGCATAAAAGTAAATAATTTCTGAATTTTTGACTACTCATAAGTAGGCGTACAGTAAGAAACGAAAATAGATGGTTGGAGCACAGTTCAACTGCAGCAAAAATACCATGAATCAAGATTGGTCATAAGTGTGTTTGTGCGTACTACAAAAGATAGTAAATACAGTTAGAATTGATGATTATCAGATGATAAAGTCACTGAGGTAGCTGTAAATTACTCTAGAGTTTTTCATGCCAAGGATATATTTTGTCATTTACACTTATAGAGAGAAGTTGATGATTAATTGTATCTTAGTGCATTCCTAGTTTTTCGATTATCAGTGCAAGGAAAGCAGAAGACTTCACCACATTATCGTAATGAATGGTCAGCTTACTACTTTTCACGGAAAATTGGGTCACTTAAAATTCATACAATTAGAAAAAAGGAAAAGTATCTCAGGAAAATGTGATAATCCATCAGTGGATAGAGATGTGTGGGACACAGAATAGCCTAAATGAAATTTCTTTGTGATATCCTCATTAGTCGTCGGCCACTGGCTCTTAGCATCACCAACCATCTATCGTAGACAAGCAGTCACAGGCTAATGTACCATTGCTGTATTCTGCTTCACTGAGCCTCAAATCCTCTGGTAAACCAACCATTCACGTGCAAAACACTTGAGCAATCAATATATCTTTCACTCTATAAGAGATTTACTAAACAGCTTTGCATCTGACTTTTGGACTATAAGGAAAAGCCAGCTGAATATTTAATCACTGCTTTGCAAATATTATCCTGCGGTCATCGTAATAATCATTTAAATATTTGAGTCTGCCAGTCATCTTTCATGATCACTTTAAAGTTTATAATGAAAGTATGTGGTACATGCTATTATGACAGTCTGTATCCATAAACCAAAGTCAGTACGTTTCATAGTTGGTTCCTACCACCTCAACACGATGTACTACATGCATTATGCGTTGGAAAGACAGTGTTTCAAATTATCTAGATTAAAATATAGTGTCATTTCTTTAAATACTAATTATGAATACCCTGAAAACATTTTCCCGCTGAGTATCAAGTCACACCATCTTGTATACCATAGTTCTTTTTTTCAAATAAATAATGGAAAATTATTGGTAAACTATTTAGAACCCAAAGTCTTCAGTTTGAGCATAATCACACAAGGTTGGGTAGTGTAACATGTTTATCTTGCAGAACTGATCCGCTTGGAGATTTTCCTCTATAGTCGATGTTAATCGATGAAGCAACAGAAATCAGACGGTGCAATCAATACATCACACCTTTACTTAGACAAATGCGTCTATTTAAGAGGTGTAAATTGACTCTTTCAGGTTTCTCAATATCACGTTAACGTTAAGATGTTGGACTGGAATTCACTGCAATCAACACCTGAAAAGTGTGACCATTTTTATGACGCTAAATACGAAAATGTAGGCTGTTAACTAGCTTTAAGACCACTGAATTCTTTTTCTCCATTGAAGGTCAACACAAAAGCTTCATTTTACTTGTGAATATGAAAAGAGATCACTAAAGCCAGAGATATTCGCTTATCGTATTGATTTTCCACTAACGAGTACAATCTGTTTATCATAGAGACTACATCAAAATTAAGCCTCCGTCAGTCACTAAGTTAATCCTGAAACAAAAATCTATCGAGAAGTTAAGCACGCAGTAATCAGGTTAACGCATAAAAACGAATGACAAATCTGCACATTCAGGCAGATTAGGTTAGACTGGATGTTGAAGTTCGTTTAACTGATTCAAGTGCTGTTAACATATACACATAATGGAATTCGATAAAACTAATGCAGTTTAAATCCTACTGATCGATCATGTCCTGATCAAATGAAAACCATTCAGTTTGCAGTAATCAAAGAATTAGTTGTAATTCATTCAATATAAAGTAATTGTAACACTTTTAACTCATTTAGTTACAATGACTGATTTATAAGCCAACTCATCCTTATAGCAGAAAAGTTGACTTTCCTATTATTGTTAGTTCGGAAATAAAATCACCAATTTTTCTCTTTTTTAACACATTGAACAACTTACACATAAATAATTCAGCTATTCCACAACTTTGTTCAATTGTTAAATAATTTATACCTGCATTTATTAGAAAGTAAATAAGTAACAATAAAAGTAGTGTTAGTATTTCTTTTTCAAAAAAATAATCTAATATTCAATCAATTCAACAAGTTTCAATGTTCACTTATGATCAGTGAACTTGACAGAGATGGTTTAATTGTTATTTATTGATCAACCAATTTCTGCCCATTTTCTAATGCATGCTGACTCGCAGTTGAGATGAGACCTTCCCAAATGGCTGATTTTATGTATTCTAAACAGCTATGTATACTTAATTCATATGAAAGTTGAAGTAAGCAGATAGTGGCTGAAGTTAATCAGTGAAGCCTCTCGTGCATCTAGTTAGTAGTATAGAAGCTCCAGGAAAAGATCTATCATCAGCTTTCAGTCTAATTTTAACTATCCTTTCTGACTATAAGGAGGTTCACTCTGAAAACCAGTACTATATGCGAAAATCTAACTTATACTTTAAAACGTATTTAACAATATGAAGGAAATTAACGAGAGGCACGTATTAGAACACTTTGAAGTTTAACAACATTGTAGAAATCCGTTGTTTCCATGAGATCTGAAATATTGCTGTCTGCTTTCATAGTCATCACAGAGATTATAGTTCACAATTAAAGACAGTCTACAGAGTCAAACTAGACGGACAGGTCATGTCCTGAGCATATTCGAAGATATCACCTGGTAGTTGATATAATGAACGCTAAACTAGGAATCAAATTATCAATTATCATCAGTTAGTAGACTTTGGAATAGCGTTATTAAAAGAAAGAGTTTATCCAAAATATGTGGTGTATTGGGGCAGTTGCATTTCGAACAGTTTGATAACACATTTACTTGTCAAATCAGATTTTCACGAAAAACGAAAAGCCAACAAAAATAAACAAAATAATAAGAGATTTAAAAATATGAGGGGAAATAATTAGCACAACTTTTGGTAATGTAATCACGACAGTTTAAAGGTAATTTATTATTACCTTTAAACACGCGTATAGCTACCGCCTCTGCTTATCTCAGTAAACACCCGTGATTGCTTTCATACATAATCTTGAAAGACTACAACTATTCAGGCCGTATATATTACCGATTTCCTATAATAATTTGAGCGCTGAGTCAGACTAAACCATTAAAAAGTACTCAAAATGATCGCAGAGTGTTCATCAAATCAAAACAAGATAATTTTTTTAAAGGTTTCGGTTTCTAAGCCACAACTTGTTGGGTGGAATTACTCAGATTTTATTCATCATCAAAACAGATGGTCAAAAATTATATAAACTGAAGTGAAGTTTTTTTACTGTGTGTTTTGATACTTAGAAAAACCTAAGTATTTCTGCCGAAGAAGTTGTGGCTTGCACTGCGAAACATCCAGAAAAATCTTTTATCTCGATTTTTAACACACTCCGAGGTCAGTTAAAGTAATTTTATAACCTTGAAAAAACGTTTTGATATCAATCTTGTGATTCATATCAGTGAAATGTTTTGCTATAAACAAGGTTGGTATTGTGTCACCCATGTTCATCAAGGTCTTACAGTTCAGTTGTTGCTCAGCCAATCTGTGTATATGTCCTCCCATCCTCAAGTGCAAAGCGGGATTACTTTTCTATAAGTATTTATGATGTCAAACAATTATAAATTGGTATATAATCGGTAAGTAAATTGTGCGTCGGTGGTACAGCGGTGGTGGTTCGAAGGTCGTTCCGCGGTCGACGGACTCCTTTACCTCCCTAAGCCAGTAATAAGACTGGTAAAGAGGGAAATTTGGGCATGAGGCTAGCAACCCCATTCCGTAAAAATAAAACACCACTGCTACTAGAACTTCAAAGCCCTAGCATGAATCCCTATGTCCCACTGGGAACGCAAAGGAATACAGAAAATAAGTAAATGCATGACGGAACACGATCGCTTGAGCACTGTTTTGCTTTGTGGTCAACCGAGTTTTTGTAGTTTTTGTGTTAATTATAAGCCGGGCTACATAGTACGGATAACAAATGTAATTCGTTTTACAATCCTGCTATTCATTTCCTAATTGTAAGGCGATTTATTGCAGACCATTTCCTTGTAATATAATCGAGTGTAGGTTTCGAAACTAGTTGATCTCTACAGCGATTCAAAAACTACAAAGGCCATCCTTTTCCAACAGCTGTGTCCGTCAATTATTTCCTCCAATCATCTAAAGTATTAGCTGTACGAATATACTGAATCTTCTTAAATAAGCCCATAGCCAGGTCTCTATTATATTTTAAACGACAAAAGCTGTGAAAATTTAAATGTTGACCAGTACAACGTATCATGGTGTCGAATCACCTAGATTAGAAACTAACATGCAACTTGACTTATGAATTAAATCAGTACTATTAAGGTCTAGATACATCACACTAATCTTTCCTGCAGTTGCCGTTAAGCAAACCAGTACCTCTACAGATTTAATTTACCACATTTAGTGACTATATTTATCAAGAATCTATCTTGCATGTATATATGTATATATATACATGCATAAAATAAAACGGTTATAGAAAATTAATCTGTACATGAACTCATTGACATACAAATGTGTTCACACTTGATTTATAGAGTTCACGAAACTGTAAATCTTTCTAGGTTAGGGTTTGAGAAAGAGTATAAAAATGATAATTAGATGAGTAAAATTTATAAGATTATTTGTACGAATCGATAAATGTTATATATGTAAGTGCAGAGCGCGAATCCGAGACAAAAAATCATTGTTTTACAAAGTAAACGAATACTTGTTGGTATGGAAGATAGTAGAAAACTGGCATCCAGTGGCATAGTTCATGTAGAAATAACTTGGATTATTTGAATTCAGGATTATGACATGATAATAATAAAAAATTTAAAACAATTAGTCCCTTTTATAAATTTGGATAGTGTTATTAGAAGACGGAGATTATCTGAAAAATGTGATGTATTAGCGCTATACATGTATGATCAGATTGTTCGAAATGTACAGCGCAAATACATCACATTTTTCAGATAGTTTCCACATCTTCTAATAACACTATCGAAATAATAAAAGGGAAGAAAGAATTAGGCGATTAGACAATAGAATGACCTCTGTTGCTACCCTGACATAAGTTGAAACATTTTAGTCAATTATATTACGTCATCTAACTTACTAACTAACTCAATCTTACTTTAGTTGCTGTCCAATTAACCTTGTTTCTATTTTAGATCATTCTTTTATTACTTGATCAATTATCTAAACTTGACAAACCTCATGTACACACACACACACACACAAATAATTAAATATAAATGCGATTGTACAGCTATATGAATGAATTCGCCGAAAAGAGTCTCTTCGCTGAACGTCTTCTCTTTTTCATATGGCTAAATTACTTTCCCATTTTCATTCATAAAGGGGAATAAGTTTAAGAAGTTTCATTTGTATATTGACGAAACACTAAAGTGCAAAAGAGATATTGTCTTCAGCCTTACGTGGTGTTGCATTATGTGCTATGGATCAGGCAAAATAAATTCTCTATATTTGCGTCAACCCGAATGAATTAATGTTTGTAGAAGAAAATGTCAGTCAGTTGACATCTACTCTTATTAGTTAACACTGGAAATTGTTGATGTTGAGTAGTTTGACTGTGCACACTACTTTAGATATACCCAAATCTATAGAGGTATTTCAAATGATGTATGCCTGTGAAAAACGACTAGTGAAACAATTCTTTATTACTACGAATGAGTCCATAAGTGACTTAATAATATGACCATCTCCTAGATTGTTTGAATATACTTCATTACATCAGTTGTCAATAATTTGAGTTTAAATCAACTGTGTTTTTCCACAGTCAACAACTATCAAGATGAGGTGGTGTTTGTTTCAATCTATGCAACGCTTCAAAAATCCAATTTAGATGAATATTAGTCTGAGATGTTTTTGATCCCCTTTTTGATAGTAATAAGTGTGTACAGATTTACAAGATTCCTTGGACATAACGTAAGCCTTCGATAGAGGGAATCAATGATGTACGGAATTGTGCTTTTAATTAATACTATAATGGTAATTTACTTTATATCTAATTTTACATTCATTGTGCCTAACAGAAACAAATTTCCAGTCTAAATATGAAAAGAGTGCACTTAGGTTTTGGTAAACTGAACCCTTGAGTTGATGGAATGTTTGCCATTTGGCTATCGAGTTCAGAGAAATAAGTGAGCAAGTAAACGCTTTGGATGTTGTCTAGAAAAACAATGAAAGCTTCGCATTCAAGCCATCCTACTCAGAGAACAGAACTACATCAAGAAAAAAGAACTTTTGTCTGCTTATTATCAATTTACAACAAGATATTTAAGCGAACAATATTGTTTTCAATTAGATCTTCTTCAGGCTTTACTCTAATTTACATAGATTTATATAAGAAACTTTTAACGAATTACAGTGAGTTCCTGGATCAAAGAATAAGAAAAAGTGTTAAATGTTTTGAATGTCAGTAATAACGATGACTATAATGATAATAAGAAGCTCAACAATTCAACAGATTTAGATGGAAAGGCTGGAAAGAATCTAACAAACACGCTTAAGGAGCTTAAGAAAAGTGGGGTTATCTCAGAGGCAGCTTATAACTCTGTTACACCTACTGGAAGCAATAGTTCACGATCGTATGGTTTGCCAAAAGTACATAAACCAAGACTTCCAGTCCTAGACATGTCCAATCCCAGCTAACATGGAGTGGCTAAGTGGCTAGTTAAACTCCTCCAACCATTACTCAAGAAACTGGTAGGTCGCAGCTTATATTTATATCTGAAGGCTGTTTAAGCATGTTTATATATATAAAGTAGCTGCTTAAGAAACAGTTTTAGTCTTCAATGAGCAAATTACATCCTGAATTTTGCAGAATAAACGATTGCGAGTTACACATTTAGCTGTACAAAGTGGAAATGGATCCAGAAACATTTAATTTCATAAGTTTATTTACCGACTTGATATTTATCTTTATTTCTCTAAATGCATTCAACATAAGGCTCCAAAACAGTACTTGTTTCTCCATCAGAGGCGAGGCAATAATCATAGATTAAAACCTATCGGAAGAATTTTCGTTCGTTCACTTTTATATTCATTTTATGTTATCTATTCAGAAGCTTCGGGTCGTGATATTTCAGCAGCACCTTTAAGATATATGCTTCAGAGTTCATTTTTTTTGTTAAAGATGCCTATAACATGCGGTTACCTGACCATTGACTGAAAATGCTTTCCATTCAAGTGAAATCAGTCATAAAGTTTACATTCTGAAATAAAACATGAATTAAAGTAATATGATTCACTGTTCGAATAACTGGAAATAGACCCGGTGTTTTCACGCAGAAGGTTATTCGTATAGTAAATTCTTACAAATAGTTTATATATATATATATAAAAGGAAACAAGACAATCCGTCTTCTAAAATTCAGTGAAGAGATTCTAGAAGTATCGTATTTAGCGCTAAAATCTCACTTATCTAGCATATTTACCCTCCGAAAACAAATGTTTCACGTTGCACTTGAACTTGAGTGGGACGTTAATCGTGACAATTCATGTTTTATTTTTTGTGCAAGGAATTAGGTAAACTCAACTTTCCCTTAAGTAGAACAAGGTCAGAGAGATAAAATATCGTTCATTAGCTGAAATTTCAAGTTGGATTTTTAAATTAACTGGCATTAAATAGTGTTCTAATTCTAAAACTTAAAAATAAATCTAGTTTTCAAGTGAACTGAAAGTCACTTTGTATACTAGTTGATTCAAAATAGATTTTTTCAATTCATTAGGATACGGGTTGACAAGAGAAGACCTGATTGGGTAGCTAGTGTGACAACAAACAGACGTCACTCATTCACATAAAACTGTGTATTGCATGTGGTGACTGCAGTGAAATAATAAACTGAATGACACCTGAGTATTGTAGCTTAGCTAGTAGTGTTTTACACTAGTGATTTGGTGGCCACCGGTTCGAATCCTGCCTCTACGCCAGATGTTCATCTCATCTTCAATCATCACCAATTACATAACTTGATAAATTAGTAATCGAATTAAAAGTAGAGAATCGACATGCATTTAAGTTGTGACAAAATCAATTAATAAAATGAGGTGTGAAAAATAGAAGTAAATGCGAACATACCTCTGTCAGGGAACAACTCTTTCATTAGTTCAGATACTTCCCAAAATCCAATACGCAATACGGCAGCCTTAGTATTGTCTCCTAAATCTAAACCGTGACATATTCCCGCAGCTATCGCCACGACGTTCTTCAACGCTCCACACAATTCCACGCCAACATCATCTTGAGTTATAACAAGCTTGAGGTAATCGGACTGTATTGATAGGCAAAATATTGACATAAAGAAAGTACCATTTGTTAGGCCTTTTGAAAATATGGAGTTTATTTTTTGATGTACCCGGAATTTTGTGACATTTTATTTATCTTTTTGTTTTATTTTGATTACAGCTTGACGTCACACTGTATTTTCGGTAGAAGTATGGAATTTTCAACATGCGATATCGGTAGCCGAAATTTTGCAGGCCGACCACTGATATCAGGTGTGCGTCGGCAGGGGATCGAACCTTGGACCATGTACATGGTCGGCGACAGTCCTAACCACTGTGCCACTGACGCACACATATTCTTGAGCAGACATAATGAAATACAAATACATTACATTCCGTCATTTGATATTTATTCAGCTTCAGCGTTAATAAAATCAACTTCAGAATTGTCTTCTTCAAAATGCTACTCTCGAACTATTTTTTGAGGCATGTAGTTGGATCTTCGTCACACTTCTAGACTGGCCTTTACTTCACTTGTAAACGCATGCCTAATCAGAGGTGTATTTTCGAAAATCAACACACCGCTCACCAAACCATCTACCTTTTTTGCCATACTGCTGAACAGACTTAAACTGAATGAATTCCAGTGTTTTCATGTGGTTGTGTTCTCTGAGCTGGATAGTTAATTTGGGAAGCTTCCATCGCCCCACTAGGAAACATTTTCAGACGTCCATGGACGTCTTCCAAAAGAATGGATATCAACGGAACTTCATCAAAAGACATATACCTACAAGCCAACCTACGAAATCAAAGACCCCCAAGGAAAGCACCCAGAAAATCGCCCTACCATGTATAAAACACATCTCAGAAATCACTACAAGACCTTTCAAACCTTTAGGAATTGACGTCACACACAAACCAACAAAGTCACTTCACTCAATTCTCTGACAACCAAAAGACTCAACAGCGAAAGAAGATAAAACCAACACCATCTACAAAGTAAACTGTAACAACTGCGAAAAACACTACATTCGCCAAAGTGGACGTCCCCTTCGTCTTCGTATCCGTGAACACAAGATAGCCGTCAGAAGACATCACATACACTCCCTCGTATCACTACATACAAGCAACCACGGACATCAATTCGACTGGGACAACGTTCAAATATTAGACAGAGGAAACGCCAAAAATGCTAGAGAATTTTTAGAAGACTTCCTGGTATTCCAGTGAATTATCAATCAATAGACACATCGAGATAGGCAAAAATTACCAACCAATAAGAAGGAAACCTCACACACAAAGGGTCAAAGATCAAGTCAAGAAAACAATCAGTTCCAATCAGTTACAAGCAGCCTAGAGAGTGTGAAAACAAACAAAAACAACCTACCACATGCAAGGTCACCAGGAAAGATGACTGATAAACTCGTGGAGAAATCTAAAAGCTCACTTCAAATTGAAGTAGGCATTGAAGATGTTGCCTAGTGGGGCGATGAAACCTTCTCAGATTAACTGTCCAGCTCAGCTGAACTACAATTCTTCATCCTGTATGAATTCCAGTATCTCAAGATTCCAATTTTAACTAGTCTTCAAATAGTATACGAATTACTCACCTTGTAAAAATGGAAGATTAGGCATATTCAGAATAAAAAATCAGCAAACTACACAAGTCCAATGTTTGGTTCACTTTTGTGTGAAGTGGAAGTGAATGGTACAAGCTCAGTACATAACCTCGTTAAACAGTCATATGATGATCCACATAACAAGCGATTCACAGTAGAGCGAAGTGTAAACAAGAAAAAAGACAAGGCTGTTCAGTGTCCCTGCTGATGTTCCTGATTGTGGTGTACTGGACCATCCAACGGACTTTGGGGAGGACGAAAATGCATTGGCCGAAACAAGACTTTAGAAGCTTCGAATTAAGTGTGTGACCTATGCTTCATGTCGCACAGACTCGAAGATCTTCGGGTGAAAACTGACAAATCATCAGCAAAGGCAGAAAACACAGAGTTTCGTGTGAACATGTAGAATCTCTACAACATAGAACGCCACGGTCATTCAGAGGAAGTGAGTGAGTATGGAATTCAGAAGAGTAAGTAGAAATTATATCTTTATTATTTGCAAGGTCATCTTTCCCCATTGAACGATGTTGAATGATTAATGAATGCTCTCCTGTGTGATTGACTAAGTTTCTCCGCTTCACTTTTTTCAGCAGTGTGTTTTCGAAATAAAGCTTGAAGCTGCACAACTGCCTCAGATGGTAATTCGGACAACTACTTCGATAGAAGGGTCGGTTACTAAAGACATAGAGAAGAAAAGATACCCAATCAAAAACAACAAGCATCAATCAGTGTCAATGGGAAGAATTCAAAATAAGTCGTCCCCTACACTTCCCTGATCTGGGAGCGTCGTTTCAACTACAGGAGGTATGGATGAACATGTCGAATTCCACAAAGATAGGATAGACACCATAGATATCTGGTGTGCGTCAGTAGGGGAACGAACCTCGGACCATGTGCATGGTCGGCAAGAGTCCTAACACTAATCCTAAATCAGTGCTTCTATATGATTCAGAGACTTGGTGCGCCAGTCACAAAAAGCCTTTCCAACATCCGGGTGCACATTTTTATCACCAGCTGCCCACAACAGGTACTGAAGATCAAATGACTAGCAGGAAAGCATAAGCGACAAGAAGCTCTGACAGCTCAGTGAACCAACCTATTACTGAGCAAATATGTAGTATGGAACGAGACGGACATTCAAGTGGTATCACACCCCAGGCTGTTGAATGGAATCCGAATGAGAACTGACCAGTTGAGTGTCCTACAGTGATATGGAGGAGATCGTGTGAAGAAGAAATGAAGGCTTGTAGGGAGTCGACGGCCCGGTTAAAAATGACGGAAAACAATATAGTACAGTGGTGATGTGCTTCTGAAGCCCTATCTTCCACTTGGAACGTAAAGAACAAATAATAATATTGTAACCCATATCTTAACATCCTACTGAAAATTCACGGCTACTGGTTTACATTGAATAATTATTTGTAAATTTGGGTATACCAAATCGAAGTCTAGGAGGATCAAAGTGAAAATAACATTTTTAGCTTATATGTTTCCTTAAAAAATTTACCATGAGAGTCGCTGATCTTTTTATACCACTGTGTTGTGTAGGAAACTTGGCACTGTATTTCCACTCATATCTTTTAAGATAGAAAATATAGTGAAGATTACCTGTAGAAGCCTTTTTACTTCATGTGCATATGTGAGATTCTTGGAGCCGATAGTTGCCTCGGTGAAATGTTGTTTGGCCACTTCGACAGCTGTTGTAGCCCCGATAACGACCACGCAGCTTTTACCAGTTTGCTCTCGAATAACATCGCTTACCAGTTTAATTCTGTTTTCCTCGGGACACAGAATGAGACCCTACGTTTAAGAGAAAGTGGGAGCATTTTGCAAAGCATCATTTCTATGTAACCGTGAGAATACAAAGTATGCAAATAACTTTACGACTTCTACGAACAGACACACAAAGAAACATAACTGAACGGATATAAAAACAAAAAGGTATATTACATGCATTCAGAAGCTCACAGACTCTAATATTTTCGTTCGGTCTCAACATCGTCAGATCAAAAATGAGAATACATTCATTGTCTAAGATGGAGGTCTTTGGTCTAATTTGAGAAGTGACATAAGTTTTGACAGTAGAACATAGAATACGGTTTCAGTACTGTATATTTTCTTATGGTTTTCTACTAACACCAGCTCCCAATAAAACGTTAATAGAAATAGCAAGCAGCAATTATGACACCGCGACGAGACAGACAGTGTTTCAGAAATTGCCCAAGTTCGATAATTAGATAAGTAGACTGGTACAGCAGCACATTCATGAAACGTGATGTGACTTATCTTCAAAATATGGCAGTCACCAATACGATGGCATCAGAGTTATTCAATTCAATTAGTGTCTTTATACGTGCAGTTCAGATTATTACACGATATGTAGTCTTAGAAACACCTGACATAAGGGAATGAAAAGTCATAATGACTATGAAATCACTTTTTAAAAAGTAATGCCTTTCAAAATTGTTCTTAAATAAGGAATCAGTTAAAATTCCTTAACACAAGAATAATTGAACTTCGCATGCCGTTACAGCAAAGCAACACTTAAAAAGGTCACTCAATCATCCAACTCCACGCATTAAATTGAAGAAAGTAAACAAATCTAACAATCTATGGTTGCTAAAACTATTCGGCCTGTACCAAATACTTTAGTGAGCAGCATAAGAGAAGCATATCCAAAAATGGAAGTAGCTGGGAATTCGGCTAGAACTATTTTGAGATAATGCTATGAAAGGCTATGAATCTCAGGGTCTATCAATATATACTGCCAGACTCTGGAAGATATCTCAATATTTGTCACCTACAAGGTGATTAAGGCCATTATAAAATATGTTTTGAAGAATCCCAGACGAAATCAAGTGAGTATTGTTCAAGGACCTTTATAAAGAAACAATGATACTTTGGTAGTCTTCGAAGTCGTTGTCGTGGCATTTCTGTAAAAATAATACATTTATTTAAAATGATATCTTATCGGTGTATTGTTGTTATTGTGTAAATTCACATCATGCAAGCATACGGAAAAGAAATTATGGATCAGTCAGCTACTAAAGTTGTGGAGGCCAAAAAATATCAAATTCTACGTTCGTTGTAAAATAGTAAAAATAATGAATTCACTGCACATCATAGGTGTTAATTGAAATATTGAATAAGCACACCATCTTGTTCACCACGCACTCCGGACGACACAACTTCCCTTCTCCAGTTTCTTGCTTCCCACTATTATCGATCATCTCTGGCCCGTACCTGATCAGTATATCCACGTTTTGGATCCTTCGCTTCAATCTCCTTTTCTTTCTACAAGTACCCCTCGGGCTGTTGGCATACCCTTATGTGGAGTGAGCAACTGCAGATCAAAAGGAATACTTCATTACTTCAATTCTCTACGTCTTTATTTGTGTATCTTGAGACAATTATAACTCAAAAAATAACTGTATTATATATATATATATATATATATAAATTGTGTGGACTGAATTCCTCTCTACATGTATATTTATATTTTTATTTACATAGACATATATATGTATATAATCAAAGGTTTCTAATTCTTTTGTTACTTTCCTATGAGTATAAACGACCTTGACCGTTTGGTCCGCAACAAAATACATAGAACTCCTTATATGAGATGTCACATAGACTACATATCTTCTCTACTAATCTAGAGGTAGTACATCAATTTATGAAGAGTTCTTTACTGATTAAGCTCATGTTTTGTACCTTATCTTGCAAACATCTGTATTTTTCAAACTTACCTTACAAAAGGAGACAAAATATGCACCGTCTTTGATAAATTTCTTCACATTTTCTACCAACCATAGAATGTGGCATGATGGATAAGACACTAATATAATGTCAGCTTCTTCGACCACTTTCTGAATATTAGAGGAGGCGGAAACATTCGAAGGAATATCAAGTGTTGGCAAGTACTTGGGATTTATATGTTCTTGATTAATCCAAGTGGTTAGGCTACGACCGTTGCAATCTTCATCTCTTACGTACCAATAAACCTACGAAATAATTACTACGTAACTAGAAACCAAAACGTTTACTTCTTCATGAAATTCTTTTGAAGACTTAACGTTGTCAGCAACAAGTTTAACGGTGGCAGTACCCCAGGCGCCACAACCAAGAACGACAACACGTTTCACCATTAGAAAAATTTGAAGTGTCTCCCAGAAAAGGTCAAATAAAGTAACAACCTTAATAAGTTTTAACAAAAAATATTGTATGCAACTTAGTTCCTATACAACTACTTTTATGGCATCGACTTCCAAAACGCTGTTGATTCTCTAATTCACAGATATATGACCGCTTCAATTAATATGGAAGGTTGAGACAGAGACAAATAATTAATCTGAAATTCAGATGAAATTGCGCAATGTTATTTTTGAGATGTTATATTTGGCTACGATAAGCGGTAAAATATCCATAGTTGGAAAAGCCTCATATGCATAAGTAGTTTATGATAAACTCCTTAGTATTCCACAGAAACAGAAATAAGTTAAAGTTAAAGTGGACTATAAATTGTGCCTTGGAGCATATTGTAGCGGTAAATAATTCCCCAAAGTTATTGACCGTAGGAATCATCAGTGAACATTGGATGCTGACCCTTAGTGTTTAAGTCGACTTGTTTAGCTGAAGGCTTCCGGTCAAGCATCCTCGCCATTCGGTACTCCGTCGTGTCACTTTCGTGCACGATCACCAACCAGCTTAGCTTCCGCTTCAGTCCACGATTTGGTTCCGAAATATATCTCGTAGTTTGGAAGATCAGCTCTGGTCTTTTGCTTTGCCTTTGGTACACGAGAAACGAATACTATAGAAGTTAGTGTTATGAGATTTTATTTCATTTTATTTTTGATTACAGCTTGATTCCACTCTGTACTTTTGGTACAAGTATAGAATTTTCAGCATGGATATCGGTAGGCCAAATTTTGCAGGCCGACCATAGATATCATGTGTGCGTCGGCAGGGGATCGAACCTCGGATCATGTGCATGGTTGGTGAGAGTCCTAACCAATGTGCCACCGACGCACAGATCTTGCGTTAGTATACTCCGTACAATTCACGAAAGTCAATACCGTCAGCCTCTAAACTGGTGAGCCCAACCGCGAGCTTCATCTTCGATAAATACGCAGAAAACCCCGGTGAGTTCGTTCCATTTTGTATTTGTTTTTGTACTGTATTGAAATCGGTATAAGTTTCGTCATGAGTGATACTAGTCCCAAGGTCACCCGTATTCGCTCAACTGCAAAAACCATTCAGCTCGTACTACACAGGCCATAAAAATGCAGTTGAAGAATGAACGATCAATTCATGGTTGTTTGCTCAAAACCAACTTCCCCAATTTTCGCGGAGGTATCAATAAGACAGTCATCGTCACATCCCATACTATTTACCAATTTTCGTGTGTGTGTGGACATACATACATAGAGAGGAGTAATCGCGCTTTGCACGTGAGGGTGGGAGAGCATATCCCAAAATGGTTAGAAAAACAGATGAATTGTGACAAGCTAATAGATGTAGGTGGCAGACTACCAAATTCGTCTATAGCTAAACATCTAATCGAGATGAACCATAAGATTGATGTTAACTCAGCCTTTAAGGTCATCTATAAAAACGGTCAAGGGCGTTTATTGAAATACGCTGAGGCTATAGCTATTCATAGACTTAAGCCCCCCTTGTGTATTCAAAAACAGTTTGTCATTACTCTTAACCTACCTTGGTAATCCTTATTTGATTGGATTACCAAACGTTTGTGTTAATTATTCTTAATTCCGTTTTCTCTCACTTTGTTTAACTTAACTTTTCCATATATATTGACTTGAAAAGTAAATGTGTGATCAGATTGTTCGAAATGTATAGCGCAAAAACATCACATTTTTCAGATAATCTCCGTCTTCTAATAACGCTATCAAAATTTATAAAAGGGACTAACTGTTTAAATTTTTGGAAAGAAGACTCCCTCCATGCACTATCAAACGGTTAGATGGACTTTTTAACCTTAAATGTAAAGTAGCATCTGAAAAGGTGAAATCGGATTTTAATAAAATTTGTCTCTCAACTCACACATTCCCGAAGGCATTTTACAAACCCCTTCGATCTTCTAAACTTCAACCAAGTATTTCAAATTTTATTCGCCTTACGAAATCTCACATTGACAATTCTAATGAGAGGTTATATGCATTGAACTCCATTTATCGTCATAACATATATTGTCTGATGTCTCCATAATTTACTTAATCAAGTTGATTAATTTTTGTAGCTCTGCCGTTAATAAGACCAAAGAGAGTACTAGATTGAAATTGCCTGAATCTCGCACCTCTGACTTTGAATTAAACTAATTCCCTTTAAATTCTGATAAGTATGTGATAGATCTGTCATCGGTTGAACTTTTATTACATGAAAAGGAGGTGTTATCACTTGGTTTCAATTTTTCTATCCCATTAAACATTATTTCGGACTTAGCAATTGATTTTGAAAATTTGTATGATCAGTTGAGTTCTCTAACTCCTTCCTCGACAGATGACCAAAGTTCGTTGAAAGTTAAATTTGTTGATGTTGCACACCAATTCCGTAATTCAAGTCGAAAACAAAGAAGCATTTTAACATCAACCCATTTTAAAGCCCTAAAGGAATTACGTAACAGATCCGATTTAGTTATTTTGAAACCTGACAAAGGATCTGGTGTAGTTGTAATGGACAGAAGCGATTACAAAACAAAAATGTTATCCATCCTTAATGACGAAAGCAAATTCATAGCCGATGTTCCTTCGGATGATATCAGAAAACTGGAAGGAAAAGTAAATTCTCATTTAGTAAAACTTCGTGGCATGAACGTTATCGATAAACAGGAGTTTAACTCCTTGAAACCCATGGGATCTGATTTTCCAAACCTCTATGGACTACCTAAAATTCATAAGGTTGACAATCCATTACGTCCAATTCTTTCAATGTGTAACTCTCCTACACATAAACTAGCAAAATGGTTAGCTGATATTTTAAGCCCAGTACGCAATGAATTATGTAAGTTTACTTTGAAAGATACATTTGAACTTGTTGACTGTCTTGTAGATATGAACATAAAAGATAGGAAAATGTATTCATTTGATGTTAATTCTTTGTTTACTAATTACCATTGATTAAGACTGTTGATATTCTTTGTGACTATATATCTTCTAGTTGTTTTTCATTCCCTTTCCCTTTAACTTATTTGAAAGATTTATTATTATTATGTACTGACAACGTCCATTTCACGTTTGAAGGCGAACATTTTCGACAAGTGGATGGCGTTGCTATGGGGAGTCCATTAGGACCTTTGTTAGCGGACGTGTACATGTCTTATGTTGAAAACTTATCCCTTGATTTAATTTCAAAATTGCCCTTTTATAGGAGATATGTAGATGATATCATTTTGATATGTGACGATCATGAAGATGCGAGTCGCCTATTAGACAGACTTAACTCTGTACAAAATCATATTAGTCTTACATGTGAGGAAGAAAGTCGCAACCAGCTAGCATTTTTAGACATACTTCTGAGTCGAAGAGATGATGGCTCAATAAGACGGTCTATCTACAGAAAGCCCACTTGGACAGGGCAATACCTTAATTTTCACAGCTTCTGTCCATTACAGTATAAGAGGGGCTTGGTGAAGTGCCTATTCAAGAGGATTCAGCGTATTTGCACGGCTGATGTTATGGACAGAGAAAACGAAATATTAATGGATACTCTTGTTGAAAACGGATATCCTTTGAAATTTTTAAACAGGTGTAGAAGTCAACTAGCCTCTAAACCTACAATCCATACCGTCCCTAAGAAAAAGGTTTTTATCAAATTACCATATAACGGGGAAATAAACAGTAGGATTGTGAGACAAAGGTTGAATTCAATCATCCGTAGGACCTACTATGCTGCCCAGCTTGTAATTGTGGAAAAAGCCAAAAATATGCTTCACTGTAAACCCCAAAAGTGCACAAGTGATTATATCACATCCCATACAATTTACCAATTTTCGTGTGTGTGTGGACATACATACATAGGGAGGAGTAATCGCGCTTTGCACGTGAGGGTGGGAGAGCATATCCCAAAATGGTTAGAAAAACAGATGAATTGTGACAAGCTAATAGATGCAGGTGGCAGACTACCAAATTCGTCTATAGCTAAACATCTAATCGAGATGAACCATAAGATTGATGTTAACTCAGCCTTTAAGGTCATCTATAAAAACGGTCAAGGGCGTTTATTGAAATACGCTGAGGCTATAGCTATTCATAGACTTAAGCCCCCCTTGTGTATTCAAAAACAGTTTGTCATTACTCTTAACCTACCTTGGTAATCCTTATTTGATTGGATTACCAAACGTTTGTGTTAATTATTCTTAATTCCGTTTTCTCTCACTTTGTTTAATTTAACCTTTCTATATATATTGACTTGACAAGTAAATGTGTGATCAGATTGTTCGAAATGTATAGCGCTAATACATCACATTTTTCAGATAGTCTCCGTCTTCTAATAACGCTATCAAAATTTATAAAAGGGACTAACTGTTTTAAATTTTTGGAAAGAAGACTCCCTCCATGCACTATCAAACGGTTAGATGGACTTTTTAACCTTAAATGTAAAGTAGCATCTGAAAAGGTGAAATCGGATTTTAATAAAATTTGTCTCTCAACTCACACATTCCCGAAGGCATTTTACAAACCCCTTCGATCTTCTAAACTTCAACCAAGTATTTCAAATTTTATTCGCCTTACGAAATCTCACATTGACAATTCTAATGAGAGGTTATATGCATTGAACTCCATTTATCGTCATAACATATATTGTCTGATGTCTCCATAATTTACTTAATCAAGTTGATTAATTTTTGTAGCTCTGCCGTTAATAAGACCAAAGAGAGTACTAGATTGAAATTGCCTGAATCTCGCACCTCTGACTTTGAATCAAACTAATTCTTTTTAAATTCTGATAAGTATGTGATAGATCTGTCATCGGTTGAACTTTTACTACATGAAAAGGAGGTGCTATCACTTGGTTTCAATTTAACTATCCCATTAATTATTATTTCAGACTTAGCAATAGATTTTGAAAATTTGTATGATCAGTTGAGTTCTCTAACTCCTTTCTCGACAGATGACCAAAGTTCGTTGAAAGTTAAATTTGTTGATGTACGACATCAATTCCGTAATTCATGTCGGAAACAAAGAAGCATTTGAAAATCAACCCATTTTAAAGCGCTAAAGGAATGACGTAGCAGATCCGATTTAGTTATTTTGAAACCTGACAGAGGATCTGGTGTAGTTGTAATTGACAGAAGCGATTACAAATCAAAAATGTTATCCATCCTTAATGACAAAAGCAAATTCATAGCCGATGTTCCGTCGGATGATATCAGGAAACTGGAAAGAAAAGTAACTTCTCATTTAGTAAAGCTTCGTTGCATGGGCGTTATCGATAAACAGGAGTTTAATTCCTTAAAACCCATGGGCTCTGACCTTCCAAACCCCTGTGGATTACCAAAAATTCATAAGGTTGATGATCCATTACGTACAAATCTCGAAATGTGTCACTCTCCTACACACAAATGTGCGAAATGGTTAAATGATATTTTCAGTTCAGTACGCAATGAATAATGTAAGTTTACGTTGAAAGATGGACTTAAACTTGTTGACTGACTTGTAGACATGAACGTAAAAGATAGAAAAATGTATTCATTTGATGTTAATTCTGTGTTTACTAAGTACCATTCATTAAGATTGTTGAAATTCCTTGTGACTTTTTACCTTCTAGTTGCTTGTCATTTCCTTTCCCTTTAACTTATTTGAAAGATTTATTACTATTATGTACAGATATCGTCCATTTCACGTTTGAAGCTGAACATTTTCGACAAGTGGATGGCGTCGCTATGGAGAGTCCATTAGGACCTTTCTTAGTGGACGTTTACATCTCTTATGTTGAGATTTTGTCCCTTGATTTAATTTCAAAATTGCCCTTTTATAGGAGATATGTAGATGATATTATTTTGATATGTGACGATCATGAAGATGCGAGTCGCCTATTAGACAGACTTAACTCTGTACAAAATCATATTAGTCTTACATGTGAGGAAGAAAGTCGCAACCAGCTAGCATTTTTAGACATACTTCTGAGTCGAAGAGATGATGGCTCAATAAGACGGTCTATCTACAGAAAGCCCACTTGGACAGGGCAATACCTTAATTTTCACAGCTTCTGTCCATTACAGTATAAGAGGGGCTTGGTGAAGTGCCTATTCAAGAGGATTCAGCGTATTTGCACGGCTGATGTTATGGACAGAGAAAACGAAATATTAATGGATACTCTTGTTGAAAACGGATATCCTTTGAAATTTTTAAACAGGTGTAGAAGTCAACTAGCCTCTAAACCTACAATCCATACCGTCCCTAAGAAAAAGGTTTTTATCAAATTACCATATAACGGGGAAATAAACAGTAGGATTGTGAGACAAAGGTTGAATTCAATCATCCGTAGGACCTACTATGCTGCCCAGCTTGTAATTGTGGAAAAAGCCAAAAATATGCTTCACTGTAAACCCCAAAAGTGCACAAGTGATTATATCACATCCCATACAATTTACCAATTTTCGTGTGTGTGTGGACATACATACATAGAGAGGAGTAATCGCGCTTTGCACGTGAGGGTGGGAGAGCATATCCCAAAATGGTTAGAAAAACAGATGAATTGTGACAAGCTAATAGATGTATGTGGCAGACTACCAAATTCGTCTATAGCTAAACATCTAATCGAGATGAACCATAAGATTGATGTTAACTCAGCCTTTAAGGTCATCTATAAAAACGGTCAAGGGCGTTTATTGAAATACGCTGAGGCTATAGCTATTCATAGACTTAAGCCCCCCTTGTGTATTCAAAAACAGTTTGTCATTACTCTTAACCTACCTTGGTAATCCTTATTTGATTGGATTACCAAACGTTTGTGTTAATTATTCTTAATTCCGTTTTCTCTCACTTTGTTTAACTTAACTTTTCCATATATATTGACTTGAAAAGTAAATGTGTGATCAGATTGTTCGAAATGTATAGCGCTAAAACATCACATTTTTCAGATAATCTCCGTCTTCTAATAACGCTATCAAAATTTATAAAAGGGACTAATTGTTTTAAATTTTTGAAAAGAAGACTCCCTCCATGCACTATCAAACGGTTAGATGGACTTCTTAACCTTAAGTGTAAAGTAGCATCTGAAAAGGTGAAATTGGATTTTTATAAATCTTGTCTCTCAACTCACACATTCCCGAAAGCATTTTACAAATCTCTTCGATCTTCTAAACTTCAACCAAATATTTCAAATCTTATTCGCCTTACGAAATCTCACATTGACAGTTCTAATGAGAAGTTATGTGGATTGAACTCCATTTATCATCATCAAATATATTGTCTGATATCTCCATAATCTGCCAAATCAAGTTCATTAATTTTTGTAGCTCTGCCGTTAATAAGACCAAAGAGAGTACTAGATTGAAACTGCTTGGATCCGGTACCTCTGACTTTGAATTAAACCAATTCCCATTAAATCCTGATAAGTATGTGACAAATCTGTCATCGGTTGAACTTTTATTACATGAAAAGGAGGTGTTATCACTTGGTTTCAATTTTTCTATCCCATTAAACATTATTTCGGACTTAGCAATTGATTTTGAAAATTTGTATGATCAGTTGAGTTCTCTAACTCCTTCCTCGACAGATGACCAAAGTTGGTTGAAAGTTAAATTTGTTGATGTTGCACACCAATTCCGTAATTCAAGTCGAAAACAGAGAAGCATTTTAACATCAACCCATTTTAAAGCCCTAAAGGAATTACGTAACAGATCCGATATAGTTATTCTGAAACCTGACAAAGGATCTGGTGTAGTTGTAATGGACAGAAATGATTATAAAACAAAAATGTTATCCATCCTTAATGACGAAAATAAATTCATAGCCGATGTTCCTTCGGATGATATCAGAAAACTGGAAGGAAAAGTAAATTCTCATTTAGTAAAACTTCGTGGCATGAACGTTATCGATAAACAGGAGTTTAACTCCTTGAAACCCATGGGATCTGATTTTCCAAACCTCTATGGACTACCTAAAATTCATAAGGTTGACAATCCATTACGTCCAATTCTTTCAATGTGTAACTCTCCTACACATAAACTAGCAAAATGGTTAGCTGATATTTTAAGTCCAGTACGGAATGAATTATGTAAGTTTACTTTGAAAGATACATTTGAACTTGTTGACTGTCTTGTAGATATGAACATAAAAGATAGGAAAATGTATTCATTTGATGTTAATTCTTTGTTTACTACATTGATTAAGACTGTTGATATTCTTTGTGACTATATTTCTTCTAGTTGTTTTTCATTCCCTTTCCCTTTAACTTATTTGAAAGATTTATTATTATTATGTACTGACAACGTCCATTTCACGTTTGAAGGCGAACATTTTCGACAAGTGGATGGCGTTGCTATGGGGAGTCCATTAGGACCTTTGTTAGCGGACGTGTATATGTCTTATGTTGAAAACTTATCCCTTGATTTAATTTCAAAATTGCCCTTTTATAGGAGATATGTAGATGATATCATTTTGATATGTGACGATCATGAAGATGCGAGTCGCCTATTAGACAGACTTAACTCTGTACAAAATCATATTAGTCTTACATGTGAGGAAGAAAGTCGCAACCAGCTAGCATTTTTAGACATACTTCTGAGTCGAAGAGATGATGGCTCAATAAGACGGTCTATCTACAGAAAGCCCACTTGGACAGGGCAATACCTTAATTTTCACAGCTTCTGTCCATTACAGTATAAGAGGGGCTTGGTGAAGTGCCTATTCAAGAGGATTCAGCGTATTTGCACGGCTGATGTTATGGACAGAGAAAACGAAATATTAATGGATACTCTTGTTGAAAACGGATATCCTTTGAAATTTTTAAACAGGTGTAGAAGTCAACTAGCCTCTAAACCTACAATCCATACCGTCCCTAAGAAAAAGGTTTTTATCAAATTACCATATAACGGGGAAATAAACAGTAGGATTGTGAGACAAAGGTTGAATTCAATCATCCGTAGGACCTACTATGCTGCCCAGCTTGTAATTGTGGAAAAAGCCAAAAATATGCTTCACTGTAAACCCCAAAAGTGCACAAGTGATTATATCACATCCCATACAATTTACCAATTTTCGTGTGTGTGTGGACATACATACATAGGGAGGAGTAATCGCGCTTTGCACGTGAGGGTGGGAGAGCATATCCCAAAATGGTTAGAAAAACAGATGAATTGTGACAAGCTAATAGATGCAGGTGGCAGACTACCAAATTCGTCTATAGCTAAACATCTAATCGAGATGAACCATAAGATTGATGTTAACTCAGCCTTTAAGGTCATCTATAAAAACGGTCAAGGGCGTTTATTGAAATACGCTGAGGCTATAGCTATTCATAGACTTAAGCCCCCCTTGTGTATTCAAAAACAGTTTGTCATTACTCTTAACCTACCTTGGTAATCCTTATTTGATTGGATTACCAAACGTTTGTGTTAATTATTCTTAATTCCGTTTTCTCTCACTTTGTTTAATTTAACCTTTCTATATATATTGACTTGACAAGTAAATGTGTGATCAGATTGTTCGAAATGTATAGCGCTAATACATCACATTTTTCAGACAGTCTCCGTCTTCTAATAACGCTATCAAAATTTATAAAAGGGACTAATTGTTTTAAAGTCATCGTCTCATCGGTCGCTGTTCAGAAAGAAGTCAGGAGAAAACCGTCAGTTGTAATCTTGTGATTTTTTATTGTAATATTTATTCATAGACCTTAGTTTTATGGCTTAGTTTTAAATTTCGCTATATGTTGGTGTTACAATAAAGAATTGTCGTGTCGCCAGTCGGTGTTTTGGTTTTTGCGTCCGTTATTACCAAGCGTTTCTCTAAAACTTCAAGGAACAGCGTGAGCCCGAGCGTAGGATGTGCTGGGCATTAATGGTTTACGAGACGTGGCTGACAGAAGCCCAGTTGGGAATGAACCGCTGGTAATAACTTACCAAGTCGTTAAAGGTGTGGAGACTTTTCACTGTCTGTGGCTCCCGAAAGTTCAGTATCGCCTCGACTTTAGTAGCCAGTGGGCGAGTGCCCTTGTAGTCAATAGTGTGACCCAGGAATTCGAGTGAGTCAACGCCTATCTGACACTTTCGAATACTGATGGTAATACCACGCTGGCGTAACCTTTCAAATGCCAGGTCCAAGTGTCTAAGGTGAGTTTTTCTGCCTGGACTGGCAATGAGTCAGTCGTCTAAGTATGGGTATACAAAATCGAGACCGCGTAATATTTCGTCGATGAAGCGTTGGAATGTCCGGGCTGCATTCCGGAGACCGAATGGCATACGTAGAAATTCGAAAAGTCCGAGAGGAGTAATGTTAGCCGTTTTCGGAATATCTTGTGTAGCCATCGGGATTTGGTTATACGCTGTCAGTCACGTCTCATAAACCGTTAATGATCAGCTCTTGCTACGCTCGGGCTCACGCTGTTCCTTGCAGTTTTTCAGAAACGCTTAGTAATAACGGACGAAAAACCAAAAGACCGATTGGGTACTCTAAAATTCTTTATTGTAACACCAACATTTAAAAAATGTTACAACTAAGGTCTGTGAACAAATATTACAATAATAAATCACAAGATTACTTCTGACGGTTTTCTCCTGACTTCTTTCTGAACAGCGACCGATGAGACGATGACTGTCGTATTGAAGCCTCCGCGAAAATTGGGGAAGTTGGTTTGAGCAAACAACCGTGAAGTGATCGTTCAATCTTCAACTGCATTGACATACGCTTTAACCATGTCGATATTTGAGTATATAGTTGCGCCAGATAATGTTGTCGTCAAGTAGTGTATGTGAGGCAATGGATAGCAATCAGGGTTTGTTCTGGTATTCATCCACCGATGATCACTAGTGGGTTGCCAATTGTTGCTGTCTTTTTTCGGTACCATATGCAGTGGGGATGCCCATGGGCTATTCGATGGTCGAATGATGCCAAGAGTGAGCATATGGTTGAACTCATTCCTAGCGATTCTCAGTTTGTCTGGAGCAAGTCGTCGTGCTATAGATGTCACGGGCTGTCCTGAGGTTATGATGTGGTGCATAACATCGCTGGTTATGCACGGTAGGTCATTAGACGGGCAATTAAGTTTCGAATATTTATCAACAATCGGTTGAAAAGTTGCCTGTATCTTAGCGGGTGACCAGCTGGGGCCTACGTAGGTGATGTCTTTGATAGACAGACTAGTAGTATTGTCAATCAGTAGTTTTCGGCGGACGTCTACGAGTAAATCATGATGATTAAGTAGGTCCGTGCCAATGATGGGCATTGTGACGTCAGCGAGAAGGAGAATCCACTGTATAGGTTTGCGCAAACCTACGTTCAGATAAACGTATTTCCTACCAAAAGTTGCGATTGGTTCTCCATTTGCAGCCTGTAGGTTGAAGGTAGGTTGCTTCTGTCGATCTGCTGCTGTAGCAGGAAGGACGCTGACTTCGGCGCCTGCGTCGACTAAATATCGAGTCTGGCTGATCACATAATGGTTGCAAAGTGGGCGGCTTGTGCTACCGGCGACGGCTGCCGCTAACGCGGGCCGGTGGGATAGTTTCCCACAGACTTTGAGACATTTCCAAAGTTACAAGGCTTACGGCAATATTTCGCTTCTTGGCCATAGGTGTGGTACCAGCACCAGTCAGGGTTTTTCAGAGAACGTGGCTTGGACTTAGATCGACCACGTGAGTTTCGCCGTTGAGGGGTTTTGGGCGACGGTAAGAGGAATTACAAGGCAAGTTTGACCTAATCATCTGCTGGATGGAGTTGCATGACTCTACCACTGAAGTATCCTTACTCGAAGTCTGTTTGGCCACCGAGCATATTTCAGGAACCGACCGTTTGGTTATTTCCAGAATTTTATCTGTAGAAATAACTAAGTCATCCATAAGAACACCCTGAAGTGTCACAAGTACAGTCTGCATGGACTGTGGCAGCTTGGATAAGAAGAGTTCTCTGGAAAGTCCTTCATCGAACTGACGTTGGCCAATAACTTCTCTCATTCTTGTTAGCATGCTTACGGCTGACTGATCCCCTAACTCGATGTTACGAAATAATTCGTCCAGACGTTGTCGATCCGTGAGAACTTCTCTCTTGATGGGGGATGCTTTGAGCAATTCATACGAGTTACTTACCTCAGGACTCGACATCTGTACAGTTACACACTAATTGAATTCCCGTGGTGGGGCGTGAATAAGTGCGAGGAACTGTGAACGTTGATTGGTTACCCCATGCTCCTGAAAACCAAACTCAGCTATCTGAAACCATGCTTTATCATTATCTGGCCAGTATGGTACGAGCTGAATGGTTTTTGCAGTTGAGCGAATACGGGTGACCGTGGGACTAGTATCACTCATGACGAAACTTATACCGATTTCAATACAGTACAAAAACAAATACAAAATGGAACGAACTCACCGGGCTTTTCTGCGTATTTATCGAAGATGAAGCTCGCGGTTGGGCTCACCAGTTTAGAGGCTGACGGTATTGACGTTCGTGAATTGTACGGAGTATACTAACGCAAGATCTGTGCGTCGGTGGCACATTGGTTAGGACTCTCACCAACCATGCACATGATCCGAGGTTCGATCCCCTGCCGACGAACACATGATATCTATGGTCGGCCTGCAAAATTTGGCCTACCGATATCCATGCTGAAAATTCTATACTTGTACCAAAAGTACAGAGTGGAATCAAGCTGTAATCAAAAATAAAATGAAATAAAATCTCATAACAGTAACTTCTATAGTATTCGTTTCTCGTGTACCAAAGGCAAAGCAAAAGACCAGAGCTGATCTTCCAAACTACGAGATATATTTCGGAACCAAATCGTGGACTGAAGCGGAAGCTAAGCTGGTTGGTGATCGTGCACGAAAGTGACACGACGGAGTACCAAATGGCGAGGATGCTTGACCGGAAGCCTTCAGCTAAACAAGTCGACTTAAACACTAAGGGTCAGCATCCAATGTTCACTGATGATTCCTACGGTCAATAACTTTGGGGAATTATTTACCGCTACAATATGCTCCAAGGCACAATTTATAGTCCACTTTAACTTTAACTTATTTCTGTTTCTGTGGAATACTAAGGAGTTTATCATAAACTACTTATGCATATGAGGCTTTTCCAACTATGGATATTTTACCGCTTATCGTAGCCAAATATAACATCTCAAAAATAACATTGCGCAATTTCATCTGAATTTCAGATTAATTATTTGTCTCTGTTCCTTCGAATGTTTCCGCCTCCTCTAATATTCAGAAAGTGTTCGAAGAAGCTGACAATATATTAGTGCCTTATCCATCATGCTACGTAGCATGATGGATAGAATGTACATTCTATGGTTGAGCAATTCATACGAGTTACTTACCTCAGGACTCGACATCTGTGCAGTTACACACTAGTTGAATTCCCGTGGTGGGGCGTGAATAAGTGCGAGGAACTGTGAACGTTGATTGGTTACCCCATGCTCCTGAAAAACAAACTCAGCTATCTGAAACCATGCTTCATCATTATCTGGCCTATCAGCCACGTCTCGTATACCATTAATGCCCAGCTCTTGCTACGCTCGGGCTCACGCTGTTCCATGAAGTTTTCAGAAACACTTAGTAATAACGGACGCAAAAACCAAAACACCGACTAACGACTCGAGAATTCTTTATTGTAACACCAACATATAAACAATGTTACAACTAAGGTCTGTGGACAAATATTACAATAATAAATCACAATATTACTTCTGACGGTTTATTGCTGACTTCTTTCTGAACAGCGACCGATGAGACGATGACTGTCGTATTGATGCCTCCGCGAAAATTGGGGAAGTTGGTTTTGAGCAAACAACCAAGAATTGATCGTTCAATCTTCAACTCCATTGACACTCCCCGGCAAAAAACGGATCCAACCCTTTTTTCCTTCACGACCAATGCACGTTGACTTGGATGCCATTGCGAGAACCTGGGTCACACGGACAGAGCTGAAATGGAAAACAAACAGAAAAGCCCACACACCACAAGCATAGTCATACCACAATCTCCCACATCAATGACGACCTTCGCCTGAGATAAAGGTATCCTGTTGACATTTTGCAACACAATCGCCACTTGCTAGAATGACTCTTGCAGAATGCAAAGTGACCATGGCAGCACCTCATGATACGCCACGCACATCCTCTTATCTACTCACTACTAATTACCACTGCAATCGCTTGTCACTCATTCTGCCTCAGTTCTATTAGCGGTGACGCCTGTGAGCCTCAGTCGTTTACACTCTTTCTCCCCGGCGTGTCGGACCGCAGCTAACAATTATCTCCGTATGCATTTCATTCTCAGCAATAGCCTCCCTGGCGTATACGACCCATCTGCTGTCTCTAACATCAATCAATCCATTCATGGATGTAGAAGACTCGAAACAACTTCAGAAATAATCACGACGAAAATTTTAACAAAATTACGCAATAACAACAAGACACGAAAACAACAAGTAAACACAATGAATCCAAAATACACCAATTGATATGACACACCACACGTATATAGAAATAGTACAAACAACCTCGCCGATCATGTCTTGGTGGAATTCCTTTGAAGAATCACAGGACTTACACCAGTACGCCTACAACCCTTCACAGGTTGACGATTGTAAGTTGTGGAATGTCCGGACACAAACAAGATTAACCAACAATTACAATAATTAGAACTCACACGATTATTTAACACAAACATATGTACAACCAATACATCAAATGTTGTGGATTCTGGCATGACAAACTACCCTTGAAGAACTGTAGGACTTACAGATGTACGCCTACATTCCTTCTCAGGTTGATGATCCAAGTGGAAGTCGTCCGGACACAATCAAAATTACTAACAGCCAGATGACAGATGATATCAATTCAGTATATACAATATGAACATATGTACAAAATCACACACCAAGCACATTGCACTGCTCATTGATGCGCTACCCTTTGAAGAACTGTAGGACTTACAGCAGTACGCCTACAACCCTTCTCAGGTTGGCGCTCCAGGTTCGAAAATCGTCGAAGAGTTCATATAATGACCTCCCTCCATCAGCTGTATCCTCAAATCTGGACGGTAACGCGCCCATGTCATTGTATCGTAGAACATAGATGACGAACAAACACACGACGTATCTGGTCAACCAAGCGTAGGCACAGAGTAATTTACACCAAAGATAATAGCATTCAAATAGTAACTTGAAACTAGAAATGCCTTTATTCATGCAAGTCAATTTAACAAATACTCTTTCGTTTACACTTGGCTTATTCTCACTAAACTGAGCAATATCTTTCGTCCTTTCAAATACACATGTACTATCATAGTCATTGCAGAAGATGCTTGAGTTGATGGGCATCTTTTCCATTGTGGATGACAACACCAACGACGACTGCGTGATACAAGTTGATGAACTTAGCGGTGGATCAGAAGCTGTTGTTGCTCGGCTTTCAGATATTTGTCTAACTGCAAGATTACCACCACTGCCGTCATTTACTATCAGCTCAGGTTTAGCACTAGCATCTGATGATAGGTGGGCTACATGCTGATCAATTACACTCACGGTCTGACAAGTATACATGCCTGCTGCAACTGCATTTATTTCTACTTCACCTTTGAGCTGTACAGAACCCTTATTCAACTTAGCAGTAGTAGGCATATCCCTTATCTCATCATGATCAACCAAAGACCAATGTGCAGTATCATGATCATTATCACGAATATTCAATTTACCATCATCTATCTGGTCGACTTCATCATTTTCAAACTCTTTCATAATAGAAGTAGACAATTTTGGTTCCTCCTCACAAATCACTAGAGGTTTTATACCTTCACTCTGACTACTAATACCTTGTAAACTGGCGTCAGAACTGTCCTCTGAGACAGTAACTCTCTTCTCTGACACTTTATTCAACAATGGCTTACCAGTTGCAACTACAGACTTCTTCACCGCACCGTTATCGTCACACAATTCGGAGTCAGGCCTGGAGTTTACATTTAGCTTATCCCTGAACTTGCTCACTGGTTCACAGTTCACTTCTGTATGCACCTCTTGCACACGTGTAAAACACAACCGTGCTTGTCTTGCATCTTGTAACTTATCTGTTGAGGATGTACTACGAAACCTGTTACACTCACTAGGTCTATATGCATTACTAGACATCATGCAGTCTTCTCGATATCCACCTCTCTGAGGCCTACTCGTCATCAATGATTGCATTTTGCTCTCAAACTGCTCTATTCTAGGGGTGAGATGTAATAGACTGGCAAACTTGCTCATAGATTGATTGACGCTATCTTTTACCAGTTTCAGGATATCATCAAACTTTGGCTCGATACCCTCATCCTCCATACGGGAGCTCATCTTCACCCACTTCCTTTGCAGTCGAGTAGGTAGACGTCTTGCTATTACTTCTAGTATAAAACTCGAGTTGAGGTCACTCATTCGATTCATCGAAATCATTCCATTCTTGTAAATTAGCAAATTATCCAAAAACTCAGTGAGTGCCTGGGAGTCATCCTGTAATTGACCACCATTACCCTTAACAGCCTCGAATAATTTCCCTACAATCATCGAAGGTCTTCCAAACCTTTGACGTAATATGCTCATAGCCTCGTAGTAGCCCTCTTTTGGCTTCATAAACTTACAGCACTGTATAGCTCTTGCAGCAATTCCAGTGCAATATCTCATCAAATACATTAACTTCAATTCATCATTTAATAAAATACCACTCAACATGATCTAAAACTCCTTTACAAATTGTAAATAATCAGCTGGGTTTCCATCAAAACATCGTGGTTCAAATTTAGGGAGTTTGATGTTCCTATTATCCCTAAACGGCGAAACGGTAACATCAACCATGTCATACTTAACATCAGACACATCGTTACAATTAACAGACAAGTCACAATGACTTACTTTCCTGTTTGCATCCAAGACACTCTGTCCCTTCTTTGACCCAAGCATTGTTGAACTTGACCCAATTCCAAAAACGTTCCAGATATTGCTTGTTCAAAGAGGACTTGACCGGCACCAGGAAAGATGAATGGTGACTATCCAAACTGTCACCGACTGTCTGAATCCGCCAGAATCTGTTTCTATCGTCAGAAACTGTCAGCCACGTCTCGTAAACCGTTAATGCCCAGCTCTTGCTACGCTCGGGCTCACGCTGTTCCTTGAAGTTTTTCAGAAACGCTTAGTAATAACGGACGCAAAAACCAAAACACCGACTGGCTACTCGAGAATTCTTTATTGTAACATCAACATATAAACAATGTTACAACTAAGGTCTGTGAACAAATATTACAATAATAAATCACAAGATTACTTCTGACGGTTTTCTCCTGACTTCTTTCTGAACAGCGACCGATGAGACGATGACTGTCGTATTGATGCCTCCGCGAAAATTGGGGAAGTTGGTTTTGAGCAAACAACCATGAATTGATCGTTCAATCTTCAACTAAATTGACAAACTGACTATCGAGTTCTCTAAAGATCTGAAAGCCCAACAGGCTCGCTTAGTAGCCTGAAGATTTTTGGTACGATTCCCAGTGGGTTCATGGATGCATAGTACTGAAGCGCTGAAAACTAAGGCGAGAAAGCTACCCTGTAAATGGAGTTGAAGATTGAACGATCAATTCTTGGTTGTTTGCTCAAAACCAACTTCCCCAATTTTCGCGGAGGCATCAATACGACAGTCATCGTCTCATCGGTCGCTGTTCAGAAAGAAGAGTGAAACATCGTCAGAAGTAATCTTATGATTTATTATTGTAATATTTGTTTTCAGACCTTAGTTTGCTTAGTTCGCTTATTCATTTTATATGTTGGTGTAACAATAAACATATCTAAAGCGGCAGATCAGTGTTTTGGTTTTTGCGTCCGTTATAACTAAGCGTTTCTGAGAAATCTTCGAAGAACAGCGTGAGCCCGAGCGTAGCGGCAGCTGGGCATTAACGGTTTATGAGACGTGATTGACAGTTTCTGACGATAGAAACAGATTCTGGCGGATTCAGACAGTCGGTGACAGTTTGGATAGTCACCATTCATCTTTCCTGGTGCCGGTCAAGTCCTCTTTGAACAAGCAATATCTGGAACGTTTTTGGAATTGGGTCAAGTTCAACAATGCTTGGGTCAAAGAAGGGACAGAGTGTCTTGGATGCAAACAGGAAAGTAAGTCATTGTGACTTGTCTGTTAATTGTAACGATGTGTCTGATGTTAAGTATGACATGGTTGATGTTACCGTTTCGCCGTTTAGGGATAATAGGAACATCAAACTCCCTAAATTTGAACCACGATGTTTTGATGGAAACCCAGCTGATTATTTACAATTTGTAAAGGAGTTTTAGATCATGTTGAGTGGTATTTTATTAAATGATGAATTGAAGTTAATGTATTTGATGAGATATTGCACTGGAATTGCTGCAAGAGCTATACAGTGCTGTAAGTTTATGAAGCCAAAAGAGGGCTACTACGAGGCTATGAGCATATTACGTCAAAGGTTTGGAAGACCTTCGATGATTGTAGGGAAATTATTCGAGGCTGTTAAGGGTAATGGTGGTCAATTACAGGATGACTCCCAGGCACTCACTGAGTTTTTGGATAATTTGCTAATTTACAAGAATGGAATGATTTCGATGAATCGAATGAGTGACCTCAACTCGAGTTTTATACTAGAAGTAATAGCAAGACGTCTACCTACTCGACTGCAAAGGAAGTGGGTGAAGATGAGCTCTCGTATGGAGGATGAGGGTATCGAGCCAAAGTTTGATGATATCCTGAAACTGGTAAAAGATAGCGTCAATCAATCTATGAGCAAGTTTGCCAGTCTATTACATCTCACCCCTAGAATAGAGCAGTTTGAGAGTAAAACGCACTCATGGATGACGAATAGCCTCAGAGAGGTGGATATCGAGAAGACTGCATGATGTCTAGTAATGCATATAGACCTAGTGAGTGTAACAGGTTTCGTAGTACATCCTCAACAGATAAGTTACAAGATGCAAGACAAGCACGGTTGTGTTTTACACGTGTGCAAGAGGTGCATACAGAAGTGAACTGTGAACCAGTGAGCAAGTTCAGGGATAAGCTAAATGTAAACTCCAGGCCTGACTCCGAATTGTGTGACGATAACGGTGCGGTGAAGAAGTCTGTAGTTGCAACTGGTAAGCCATTGTTGAATAAAGTGTCAGAGAAGAGAGTTACTGTCTCAGAGGACAGTTCTGACGCCAGTTTACAAGGTATTAGTAGTCAGAGTGAAGGTATAAAACCTCTAGTGATTTGTGAGGAGGAACCAAAATTGTCTACTTCTATTATGAAAGAGTTTGAAAATGATGAAGTCGACCAGATAGATGATGGTAAATTGAATATTCGTGATAATGATCATGATACTGCACATTGGTCTTTGGTTGATCATGATGAGATAAGGGATATGCCTACTACTGCTAAGTTGAATAAGGGTTCTGTACAGCTCAAAGGTGAAGTAGAAATAAATGCAGTTGCAGCAGGCATGTATACTTGTCAGACCGTGAGTGTAATTGATCAGCATGTAGCCCACCTATCATCAGATGCTAGTGCTAAACCTGAGCTGATAGTAAATGACGGCAGTGGTGGTAATCTTGCAGTTAGACAAATATCTGAAAGCCGAGCAACAACAGCTTCTGATCCACCGCTAAGTTCATCAACTTGTATCACGCAGTCGTCGTTGGTGTTGTCATCCACAATGGAAAAGATGCCCATCAACTCAAGCATCTTCTGCAATGACTATGATAGTACATGTGTATTTGAAAGGACGAAAGATATTGCTCAGTTTAGTGAGAATAAGCCAAGTGTAAACGAAAGAGTATTTGTTAAATTGACTTGCATGAATAAAGGCATTTCTAGTTTCAAGTTACTATTTGAATGCTATTATCTTTGGTGTAAATTACTCTGTGCCTACGCTTGGTTGACCAGATACGTCGTGTGTTTGTTCGTCATCTATGTTCTACGATACAATGACATGGGCGCGTTACCGTCCAGATTTGAGGATACAGCTGATGGAGGGAGGTCATTATATGAACTCTTCGACGATTTTCGAACCTGGAGCGCCAACCTGAGAAGGGTTGTAGGCGTACTGCTGTAAGTCCTACAGTTCTTCAAAGGGTAGCGCATCAATGAGCAGTCCAATGTGCTTGGTGTGTGATTTTGTACATATGTTCATATTGTATATACTGAATTGATATCATCTGTCATCTGGCTGTTAGTAATTTTGATTGTGTCCGGACGACTTCCACTTGGATCATCAACCTGAGAAGGAATGTAGGCGTACATCTGTAAGTCCTACAGTTCTTCAAGGGTAGTTTGTCATGCCAGAATCCACAACATTTGATGTATTGGTTGTACTTATGTTTGTGTTAAATAATCGTGTGAGTTCTAATTATTGTAATTGTTGGTTAATCTTGTTTGTGTCTGCACATTCCACAAATTACAATCGTCAACCTGAGAAGGGTTGTAGGCGTACTGGTGTAGGTCCTGCAATTCTTCAAATGGGCACGGAGACTTTTTAGAATACGTCATAATCCAAATCACTGCCTCTACAGCGCCAATTAACCTGGATATCTATGATATAACGAAAACATCCTGAAAGCTGCATCTCAGATCATGTTGTCTCATTTGATGGTAATGATCTCCTCCTGCGTGCCTTATTCGACATACTGAATGGAATGGTTCGCAATTATTCTGGTACTAGATCGAAAAGAATAAAAAATTCACCGGTTGCTGAATCAAAAGTACTTCTCTGCATGTTTAACTGTATTCTAACTGCTATGATTAATTCCAAACCATTTATCCCATAATCACTCAAATTCCAGGAACGATCCAATTCTACCATTTAAAGAAGCTGGCGGACACGATGTAAATGAGTATTCATGATCTGAAATAAAGAAGCAACTGGTTTTCAACATTTTACTCAACTTACGAGTACAGTCCGCCATGCAGACACAAATGGCGCAAATGGGGAATTCTGGAATCGACCTCGGGACCATTTGATGCAGTAAAACAACCCGACATGACCCTATCTAATTTTCGCCTCCACGATCAAATTTCTTTCCTGTTATGAAACTACGATAAGACTGCTGAAAAATGGAATAAATATATCACTGATCTCAACATAATACATCAATAATCTTTAAGCCAACGATGCTGTTCACAACAAAGTTATATAAGAGAATTGACTTCAAGCTTTATTTTTCCCATATATCTGTATTGCATTCATGTGATGTCTGGGTGTTTTGTTAATGCGAAGACAATATTTCTATATCTCTTTATGTGCTACACAAACAGACTTTATAGCAGACTGTTCCGACTGACTCTAATGTCAGAAAGAACAACCAAACTGTAAGTCCATTATACATCAAATTATGTGTAATTTATATAATAACTTATCCATGCCTGTACAATAGGTATGTTCCTGCATAAACAGGAAGGCATATATTATTATTATTAAAACAATATTTATGCATGCCTATACAATTGGTGTACCCTACATAGCTAGGGAAAAAAATGTACTTTATTATATTATCTTTACTAAATATGCTTATTAATATTATGTGGAAATTATCGAATTGATGATGCCTGTAAACTGGCGTCCCTCATGTAAAAAATGAGAATATATATTATCATTATTATTATTATTATTATTAAAGGAATTCCACCAAGACATGATCGGCGAGGTGGTTTGTACTATTTCTATATACGTGTGGTGTGTCATATCAATTGGTGTATTTTGGATTCATTGTGTTTACTTGTTGTTTTCGTGTCTTGTTGTTATTGCGTAATTTTGTTAAAATTTTCGTCGTGATTATTTCTGAAGTTGTTTCGAGTCTTCTACATCCATGAATGGATTGATTGATGTTAGAGACAGCAGATGGGTCGTATACGCCGGGGAGGCTATTGCTGAGAATGAAATGCACACGCAGATAATTGTTAGCTGCGGTCCGACACGCCGGGGAGAAAGAGTGTGAACGACTGAGGCTCACAGGCGTCACCGCTAATAAAACTGAGGCAGAATGAGTGACAAGCGATTGCAGTGGTAATTAGTAGTGAGTAGATAAGAGGATGTGCGTGGCGTATCATGAGGTGCTGCCATGGTCACTTTGCATTCTGCAAGAGTCATTCTAGCAAGTGGCGATTGTGTTGCAAAATGTCAACAGGATACCTTTATCTCAGGCGAAGGTCGTCATAGATGTGGGAGATTGTGGTATGACTATGCTTGTGGTGTGTGGGCTTTTCTGTTTGTTTTCCATTTCAGCTCTGTCCGTGTGACCCAGGTTCTCGCAATGGCATCCAAGTCAACGTGCATTGGTCGTGAAGGAAAAAAGGGTTGGATCCGTTTTTTGCCGGGGAGTGTCAATGGAGTTGAAGATTGAACGATCAATTCTTGGTTGTTTGCTCAAAACCAACTTCCCCAATTTTCGCGGAGGCATCAATACGACAGTCATCGTCTCATCGGTCGCTGTTCAGAAAGAAGATTGAAACATCGTCAGAAGTAACCCAAAGATTTATTATTGTAATATTTGTTTTCAGACCTTAGTTTGCTTAGTTCGCTTATTCCTTTTATATGTTGGTGTAACAATAAACATATCTAAAGCGGCAGATCAGTGTTTTGGTTTTTGCGTCCGTTATAACTAAGCGTTTCTGAGAAATCTTCGAAGAACAGCGTGAGCCCGAGCGTAGCGGGAGCTGGGCATTAACGGTTAATGAGACGTGATTGACATTCCCATTACCCGTCAATGTCCAGATCTAACTACGCTGGACTTCACACTGTCTTTGGAGGACTTTCAGGAACTATGCTCAATAAACAACGCGAAAGAGCCAGAGCACAAATTGGTGACTCAGGAACCCTTTATTTTTGCATCAATACAGAGCCAACCATTAGGTTATTGTACACAAAGTCTAAGAATGAATGTCACAACAATAAATCACAATAATACTTCTGATAGTTTTTCTCTGTCTTCCAACGAATAGCGAACGATGAGACGATGACTGCAGTATCGATGACCCCTACCAAAATATGGAGTTGGTTTGAGCAAACAACCATGAATCGATCGTTCAGTTTTCAAGTACATTTACATTATCTCGCGTAGCAGTGGTTTAGTACCTGAAGTCGTTCGTGATTCTATTGTGTAGGGATGTCACGGTAGTGAATACGTTAAGTAAGTATCGTCCTTCAATCCAGTTGAACTTCAGCATAGATGAGATGCAGCCAAGAATACGGAGGAAGTGTAGACATCTGGACATGCAAGCTAAAGTGTATACTTCGTGGTCAGTGACGGAGTGAGTGAAAATTCCTCTATGATTACCTTGGAGAGAGAAAATCTTGGGAGGTGTTTGTTAGTAGGAAATTTTAGAAAGCTTTCTAGATTTCGAATTTGTATTAGCTTCATCAGACATGGTACGACTCGTATCAGCCTTCAGTAAAGCATATGATGACGAATTTTCAAGTTGCTATTTGAATGTTATTATCGCTGGTGTAAATCACTCTGTGCCTACGCTTGGTTGACCAGATACGTCGTGTGTTTGTTCGTCATCCACATTTCACGATACAATGACATGGGCGTGTTACCATTCAAAGTTGAGGATATAGATGATAGAAGGAGGTCAGCAAGTGAACTCTGCGACGATTTTCCTACCTGTGGCGTCAACCCGAGAAGGGTTGTAGTCGTACTGCTGTAAGTCCCGCAATTCTTCAAAGGTAGTAAGTCGAATTGGTGTCCATCGTACTTGGTGTTTCATTTTGTACATATGTTCATGTTGTATATGCTGAATTAGTATCATCTATCTGTTGGTTAATTTTGCTTGTGTCCGGACGTCCCCCACTTGGATCGTCAACATGAGAAGTAATGTAGGCGTACTGCTGTAAGTCCTACAATTCTTCGAGGGTGGCTAGTCAAGCCAGAATCCTCAACATTTGATGTATTGGTTGTATATATGTTTGTGTTAAAGAATTGAGTGGGTTCCAATTAATGTAATTGTTAGTTAATCTTGTTGTGGCCGGGCATTCTTCAACTTACAATCGTTAACCTGGGAAAGGCTGCAGGCGTACTAGTGTAAGTCCTGCAACTCTTCAAAGGAATTACATCAAGACATGACCAGTGAGGTTATGTGCACTCTGTGTATATTTGTGATGTGTGTTATATCAGTTGGTCTTTTTTGGATTCATTGTTGTTTTTGTATCTTGTTGTTATGCATAATTTTGTTAGAATTTCCGTCGTGCTTACTTCTGAAGTTGTTTTCAGTCTTCCACATCCGAGAATGAATTGATTGATGTTAAAGATAACAGGGTCGTATACACCGGTGAGCCTGGTGCTGAGAATGACATGTACATGGAGAAAATGATTAGCTATGGAATCAATGATTAAAAATGAATGTTTCTATTTAGGCTCTGGTCCCACACGCCTGGGAGCGAGAGTGTAGACGACTGAGGCTTGCATACGTCGCCGTTACTAGAACTGAGGCAGAATGAGTGACAAGCGATTGCAGTGGTAATTGGTAGTGAATAGATGAGAGGATGTGCGACGAGTAGCACGAGGTGATACTACGGTCATGTTGCTTTCTGCAGGAGTCGTTCTAGCAAGTGGCGATTGTATTGCAAGATGTGAAGAGAATGTCCTTAGCTAGAAGGATAAGGTCGTCGTCGATGAGTGAGATGGTGCTGTCGGTATGCCTGTGGTGTGTTGGCTTTTCCGCTTGATTCCATTTCAGCTCCGTCCGTATGACACAGGTTCTCACACTGGCACTCAAGTCAAGGTGTATTGGTCGTGATGAGAGAAAAGGATGGATCCATTTTTGACGCGGAGTGAAATGTAGTTGAAGACTGAACGATAGATTCATGGTTGTTTGCTCAAACCAACTCCATATTTTGGTAGGGGTCATCGATACTGCAGTCATCGTCTCATCGTTCGCTATTCGTTGGAAGACAGAGAAAAACTATCAGAAGTATTATTGTGATTTATTGTTGTGACATTCATTCTTAGACTTTGTGTACAATAACCTAATGGTTGGCTCTGTATTGATGCAAAAATAAAGGGTTCCTGAGTCACCAATTTGTGCTCTGGCTCTTTCGCGTTGTTTATTGAGCATAGTTCCTGAAAGTCCTCCAAAGACAGTGTGAAGTCCAGCGTAGGTAGATCTGGACATTGACGGGTAATAAGTAGCTTTCTCGCCTTAGTTTTCAGCGCTTCAGTACTATGCATCCATGAACCCACTGGGAATCGTACCAAAAATCTTCAGGCTACTAAGCGAGCCTGTTGGGCTTTCAGATCTTTAGAGAACTCGATAGTCAGTTTGTCAATTTAGTTGAAGATTGAACGATCAATTCATGGTTGTTTGCTCAAAACCAACTTCCCCAATTTTCGCGGAGGCATCAATACGACAGTCATCGTCTCATCGGTCGCTGTTCAGAAAGAAGTCAGGAGAAAACCGTCAGAAGTAATCTTGTGATTTATTATTGTAATATTTGTTCACAGACCTTAGTTGTAACATTGTTTATATGTTGATGTTACAATAAAGAATTCTCGAGTAGCCAGTCGGTGTTTTGGTTTTTGCGTCCGTTATTACTAAGCGTTTCTGAAAAACTTCAAGGAACAGCGTGAGCCCGAGCGTAGCAAGAGCTGGGCATTAACGGTTTACGAGACGTGGCTGACAGTTTCTGACGATAGAAACAGATTCTGGCGGATTCAGACGGTCGGTGACAGTTTGGATAGTCACCATTCATCTTTCCTGGTGCCGGTCAAGTCCTCTTTGAACAAGCAATATCTGGAACGTTTTTGGAATTGGGTCAAGTTCAACAATGCTTGGGTCAAAGAAGGGACAGAGTGTCTTGGATGCAAACAGGAAAGTAAGTCATTGTGACTTGTCTGTTAATTGTAACGATGTGTCTGATGTTAAGTATGACATGGTTGATGTTACTGTTTCGCCGTTCAGGGATAATAGGAACATCAAACTCCCTAAATCTTTATTATTTGCAAGGTCATCTTTCCCCATTGAACGATGTTGAATGATTAATGAATGCTCTCCTGTGTGATTGACTAAGTTTCTCCGCTTCACTTTTTTCAGCAGTGTGTTTTCGAAATAAAGCTTGAAGCTGCACAACTGCCTCAGATGGTAATTCGGACAACTACTTCGATAGAAGGGTCGGTTACTAAAGACATAGAGAAGAAAAGATACCCAATCAAAAACAACAAGCATCAATCAGTGTCAATGGGAAGAATTCAAAATAAGTCGTCCCCTACACTTCCCTGATCTGGGAGCGTCGTTTCAACTACAGGAGGTATGGATGAACATGTCGAATTCCACAAAGATAGGATAGACACCATAGATATCTGGTGTGCGTCAGTAGGGGAACGAACCTCGGACCATGTGCATGGTCGGCAAGAGTCCTAACACTAATCCTAAATCAGTGCTTCTATATGATTCAGAGACTTGGTGCGCCAGTCACAAAAAGCCTTTCCAACATCCGGGTGCACATTTTTATCACCAGCTGCCCACAACAGGTACTGAAGATCAAATGACTAGCAGGAGAGCATGAGCGACAAGAAGCTCTGACAGCTCAGTGAACCAACCTATTACTGAGCAAATATGTAGTATGGAACGAGACGGACATTCAAGTGGTATCACACCCCAGGCTGTTGAATGGAATCCGAATGAGAACTGACCAGTTGAGTGTCCTACAGTGATATGGAGGAGATCGTGTGAAGAAGAAATGAAGGCTTGTAGGGAGTCGACGGCCCGGTTAAAAATGACGGAAAACAATATAGTACAGTGGTGATGTGTTTCTGAAGCCCTATCTTCCACTTGGAACGTAAAGAACAAATAATAATATTGTAACCCATATCTTAACATCCTACTGAAAATTCACGGCTACTGGTTTACATTGAATAATTATTTGTAAATTTGGGTATACCAAATCGAAGTCTAGGAGGATCAAAGTGAAAATAACATTTTTAGCTTATATGTTTCCTTAAAAAATTTACCATGAGAGTCGCTGATCTTTTTATACCACTGTGTTGTGTAGGAAACTTGGCACTGTATTTCCACTCATATCTTTTAAGATAGAAAATATAGTGAAGATTACCTGTAGAAGCCTTTTTACTTCATGTGCATATGTGAGATTCTTGGAGCCGATAGTTGCCTCGGTGAAATGTTGTTTGGCCACTTCGACAGCTGTTGTAGCCCCGATAACGACCACGCAGCTTTTACCAGTTTGCTCTCGAATAACATCGCTTACCAGTTTAATTCTGTTTTCCTCGGGACACAGAATGAGACCCTACGTTTAAGACAAAGTGGGAGCATTTTGCAAAGCATCATTTCTATGTAACCGTGAGAATACAAAGTATGCAAATAACTTTACGACTTCTACGAACAGACACACAAAGAAACATAACTGAACGGATATAAAAACAAAAAGGTATATTACATGCATTCAGAAGCTCACAGACTCTAATATTTTCGTTCGGTCTCAACATCGTCAGATCAAAAATGAGAATACATTCATTGTCTAAGATGGAGGTCTTTGGTCTAATTTGAGAAGTGACATAAGTTTTGACAGTAGAACATAGAATACGGTTTCAGTACTGTATATTTTCTTATGGTTTTCTACTAACACCAGCTCCCAATAAAACGTTAATAGAAATAGCAAGCAGCAATTATGACACCGCGACGAGACAGACAGTGTTTCAGAAATTGCCCAAGTTCGATAATTAGATAAGTAGACTGGTACAGCAGCACATTCATGAAACGTGATGTGACTTATCTTCAAAATATGGCAGTCACCAATACGATGGCATCAGAGTTATTCAATTCAATTAGTGTCTTTATACGTGCAGTTCAGATTATTACACGATATGTAGTCTTAGAAACACCTGACATAAGGGAATGAAAAGTCATAATGACTATGAAATCACTTTTTAAAAAGTAATGCCTTTCAAAATTGTTCTTAAATAAGGAATCAGTTAAAATTCCTTAACACAAGAATAATTGAACTTCGCATGCCGTTACAGCAAAGCAACACTTAAAAAGGTCACTCAATCATCCAACTCCACGCATTAAATTGAAGAAAGTAAACAAATCTAACAATCTATGGTTGCTAAAACTATTCGGCCTGTACCAAATACTTTAGTGAGCAGCATAAGAGAAGCATATCCAAAAATGGAAGTAGCTGGGAATTCGGCTAGAACTATTTTGAGATAATGCTATGAAAGGCTATGAATCTCAGGGTCTATCAATATATACTGCCAGACTCTGGAAGATATCTCAATATTTGTCACCTACAAGGTGATTAAGGCCATTATAAAATATGTTTTGAAGAATCCCAGACGAAATCAAGTGAGTATTGTTCAAGGACCTTTATAAAGAAACAATGATACTTTGGTAGTCTTCGAAGTCGTTGTCGTGGCATTTCTGTAAAAATAATACATTTATTTAAAATGATATCTTATCGGTGTATTGTTGTTATTGTGTAAATTCACATCATGCAAGCATACGGAAAAGAAATTATGGATCAGTCAGCTACTAAAGTTGTGGAGGCCAAAAAATATCAAATTCTACGTTCGTTGTAAAATAGTAAAAATAATGAATTCACTGCACATCATAGGTGTTAATTGAAATATTGAATAAGCACACCATCTTGTTCACCACGCACTCCGGACGAAACAACTTCCCTTCTCCAGTTTCTTGCTTCCCACTATTATCAATCATCTCTGACCCGTACCTGATCAGTATATCCACGTTTTGGTTCCTTCGCTTCAATCTCCTTTTCTTTCTACAAGTACCCCTCGGGCTGTTGGCATACCCTTATGTGGAGTGAGCAACTGCAGATCAAAAGGAATACTTCATTACTTCAATTCTCTACGTCTTTATTTGTGTATCTTGAGACAATTATAACTCAAAAAATAACTGTATTATATATATATATATAAATTGTGTGGACTGAATTCCTGTCTACATGTATATTTATATTTTTATTTACATAGACATATATATGTATATAATCAAAGGTTTCTAATTCTTTTGTTACTTTCCTATGAGTATAAACGACCTTGACCGTTTGGTCCGCAACAAAATACATAGAACTCCTTATATGAGATGTCACATAGACTACATATCTTCTCTACTAATCTAGAGGTAGTACATCAATTTATGAAGAGTTCTTTACTGATTAAGCTCATGTTTTGTACCTTATCTTGCAAACATCTGTATTTTTCAAACTTACCTTACAAAAGAGACAAAATATGCACCGTCTTTGATAAATTTCTTCACATTTTCTACCAACCATAGAATGTGGCATGATGGATAAGACACTAATATAATGTCAGCTTCTTCGACCACTTTCTGAATATTAGAGGAGGCGGAAACATTCGAAGGAATATCAAGTGTTGGCAAGTACTTGGGATTTATATGTTCTTGATTAATCCAAGTGGTTAGGCTACGACCGTTGCAATCTTCATCTCTTACGTACCAATAAACCTACGAAATAATTACTACGTAACTAGAAACCAAAACGTTTACTTCTTCATGAAATTCTTTTGAAGACTTAACGTTGTCAGCAACAAGTTTAACGGTGGCAGTACCCCAGGCGCCACAACCAAGAACGACAACACGTTTCACCATTAGAAAAATTTGAAGTGTCTCCCAGAAAAGGTCAAATAAAGTAACAACCTTAATAAGTTTTAACAAAAAATATTGTATGCAACTTAGTTCCTATACAACTACTTTTATGGCATCGACTTCCAAAACGCTGTTGATTCTCTAATTCACAGATATATGACCGCTTCAATTAATATGGAAGGTTGAGACAGAGACAAATAATTAATCTGAAATTCAGATGAAATTGCGCAATGTTATTTTTGAGATGTTATATTTGGCTACGATAAGCGGTAAAATATCCATAGTTGGAAAAGCCTCATATGCATAAGTAGTTTATGATAAACTCCTTAGTATTCCACAGAAACAGAAATAAGTTCAAGTTAAAGTGGACTATAAATTGTGCCTTGGAGCATATTGTAGCGGTAAATAATTCCCCAAAGTTATTGACCGTAGGAATCATCAGTGAACATTGGATGCTGACCCTTAGTGTTTAAGTCGACTTGTTTAGCTGAAGGCTTCCGGTCAAGCATCCTCGCCATTCGGTACTCCGTCGTGTCACTTTCGTGCACGATCACCAACCAGCTTAGCTTCCGCTTCAGTCCACGATTTGGTTCCGAAATATATCTCGTAGTTTGGAAGATCAGCTCTGGTCTTTTGCTTTGCCTTTGGTACACGAGAAACGAATACTATAGAAGTTAGTGTTATGAGATTTTATTTCATTTTATTTTTGATTACAGCTTGATTCCACTCTGTACTTTTGGTACAAGTATAGAATTTTCAGCATGGATATCGGTAGGCCAAATTTTGCAGGCCGACCATAGATATCATGTGTGCGTCGGCAGGGGATCGAACCTCGGATCATGTGCATGGTTGGTGAGAGTCCTAACCAATGTGCCACCGACGCACAGATCTTGCGTTAGTATACTCCGTACAATTCACGAAAGTCAATACCGTCAGCCTCTAAACTGGTGAGCCCAACCGCGAGCTTCATCTTCGATAAATATGCAGAAAACCCCGGTGAGTTCGTTCCATTTTGTATTTGTTTTTGTACTGTATTGTAATCGGATTAATGTTCGTCATGAGTGATACTAGTCCCAAGGTCACCCGTATTCGCTCAACTGCAAAAGCCATTCAGCTCGTACTACACAGGCCATATAAATGCAGTTGAAGAATGAACGATCAATTCATGGTTGTTTGCTCAAAACCAACTTCCCCAATTTTCGCGGAGGCATCAATACGACAGTCATCGTCTCATCGGTCGCTGTTCAGAAAGAAGTCAGGAGAAAACCGTCAGAAGTAATCTTGTGATTTATTATTGTAATATTTGTTCACAGACCTTAGTTGTAACATTGTTTATATGTTGATGTTACAATAAAGAATTCTCGAGTAGCCAGTCGGTGTTTTGGTTTTTGCGTCCGTTATTACTAAGCGTTTCTGAAAAACTTCAAGGAACAGCGTGAGCCCGAGCGTAGCAAGAGCTGGGCATTAACGGTTTACGAGACGTGGCTGACAGTTTCTGACGATAGAAACAGATTCTGGCGGATTCAGACGGTCGGTGACAGTTTGGATAGTCACCATTCATCTTTCCTGGTGCCGGTCAAGTCCTCTTTGAACAAGCAATATCTGGAACGTTTTTGGAATTGGGTCAAGTTCAACAATGCTTGGGTCAAAGAAGGGACAGAGTGTCTTGGATGCAAACAGGAAAGTAAGTCATTGTGACTTGTCTGTTAATTGTAACGATGTGTCTGATGTTAAGTATGACATGGTTGATGTTACCGTTTCGCCGTTTAGGGATAATAGGAACATCAAACTCCCTAAATTTGAACCACGATGTTTTGATGGAAACCCAGCTGATTATTTACAATTTGTAAAGGAGTTTTAGATCATGTTGAGTGGTATTTTATTAAATGATGAATTGAAGTTAATGTATTTGATGAGATATTGCACTGGAATTGCTGCAAGAGCTATACAGTGCTGTAAGTTTATGAAGCCAAAAGAGGGCTACTACGAGGCTATGAGCATATTACGTCAAAGGTTTGGAAGACCTTCGATGATTGTAGGGAAATTATTCGAGGCTGTTAAGGGTAATGGTGGTCAATTACAGGATGACTCCCAGGCACTCACTGAGTTTTTGGATAATTTGCTAATTTACAAGAATGGAATGATTTCGATGAATCGAATGAGTGACCTCAACTCGAGTTTTATACTAGAAGTAATAGCAAGACGTCTACCTACTCGACTGCAAAGGAAGTGGGTGAAGATGAGCTCCCGTATGGAGGATGAGGGTATCGAGCCAAAGTTTGATGATATCCTGAAACTGGTAAAAGATAGCGTCAATCAATCTATGAGCAAGTTTGCCAGTCTATTACATCTCACCCCTAGAATAGAGCAGTTTGAGAGTAAAACGCACTCATGGATGACGAATGAGCCTCAGAGAGGTGGATATCGAGAAGACTGCATGATGTCTAGTAATGCATATAGACCTAGTGAGTGTAACAGGTTTCGTAGTACATCCTCAACAGATAAGTTACAAGATGCAAGACAAGCACGGTTGTGTTTTACACGTGTGCAAGAGGTGCATACAGAAGTGAACTGTGAACCAGTGAGCAAGTTCAGGGATAAGCTAAATGTAAACTCCAGGCCTGACTCCGAATTGTGTGACGATAACGGTGCGGTGAAGAAGTCTGTAGTTGCAACTGGTAAGCCATTGTTGAATAAAGTGTCAGAGAAGAGAGTTACTGTCTCAGAGGACAGTTCTGACGCCAGTTTACAAGGTATTAGTAGTCAGAGTGAAGGTATAAAACCTCTAGTGATTTGTGAGGAGGAACCAAAATTGTCTACTTCTATTATGAAAGAGTTTGAAAATGATGAAGTCGACCAGATAGATGATGGTAAATTGAATATTCGTGATAATGATCATGATACTGCACATTGGTCTTTGGTTGATCATGATGAGATAAGGGATATGCCTACTACTGCTAAGTTGAATAAGGGTTCTGTACAGCTCAAAGGTGAAGTAGAAATAAATGCAGTTGCAGCAGGCATGTATACTTGTCAGACCGTGAGTGTAATTGATCAGCATGTAGCCCACCTATCATCAGATGCTAGTGCTAAACCTGAGCTGATAGTAAATGACGGCAGTGGTGGTAATCTTGCAGTTAGACAAATATCTGAAAGCCGAGCAACAACAGCTTCTGATCCACCGCTAAGTTCATCAACTTGTATCACGCAGTCGTCGTTGGTGTTGTCATCCACAATGGAAAAGATGCCCATCAACTCAAGCATCTTCTGCAATGACTATGATAGTACATGTGTATTTGAAAGGACGAAAGATATTGCTCAGTTTAGTGAGAATAAGCCAAGTGTAAACGAAAGAGTATTTGTTAAATTGACTTGCATGAATAAAGGCATTTCTAGTTTCAAGTTACTATTTGAATGCTATTATCTTTGGTGTAAATTACTCTGTGCCTACGCTTGGTTGACCAGATACGTCGTGTGTTTGTTCGTCATCTATGTTCTACGATACAATGACATGGGCGCGTTACCGTCCAGATTTGAGGATACAGCTGATGGAGGGAGGTCATTATATGAACTCTTCGACGATTTTCGAACCTGGAGCGCCAACCTGAGAAGGGTTGTAGGCGTACTGCTGTAAGTCCTACAGTTCTTCAAAGGGTAGCGCATCAATGAGCAGTGCAATGTGCTTGGTGTGTGATTTTGTACATATGTTCATATTGTATATACTGAATTGATATCATTTATCATCTAGCTGTTGGTAATTCTGTTTGTGTCCGGATGACTTCCACTTGGATCATCAACCTGAGAAGGAATGTAGGCGTACATCTGTAAGTCCTACAGTTCTTCAAGGGTAGTTTGTCATGCCAGAATCCACAACATTTGATGTATTGGTTGTACTTATGTTTGTGTTAAATAATCGTGTGAGTTCCAATTATTGTAATTGTTGGTTAATCTTGTTTGTGTCCGGACATTCCACAACCTGAGAAGGGTTGTAGGCGTACTGGTGTAAGTCCTGTGATTCTTCAAAGGAATTCCATCAAGATATGATCCGCGAGTTTGTGTGTACTGTGTGTATATATGTGTGGTGTGTCATGTGAATTGGTGTATTTTGGATTCATTGTGTTTACTTGTTGTTTCCGTACCTTGTTGTTATTACATAATTTTGTTAAAATTTTCGTCGTGATTACTTCTGAAGTTGTTTCGAGTCTTCTGCATCCGTGAATGAATTGATTGATGTTAGAGACAGCAGATGGGTCGTATACGCCAGGGAGGCTATTGCTGAGAATGAGATGCATACGGAGATAATTGTTAGCTGCGGTCCGACACGCCGAGGAGTGGGAGTGTAGAAGGCTGAGGCTCGCATACGTCACCCATACGTGACCCAATTCCAAAAACGTTCCAGATATTGCTTGTTCAAAGAGGACTTGACCGGCACCAGGAAAGATGAATGGTGACTATCCAAACTGTCACCGACTGTCTGAATCCGCCAGAATCTGTTTCTATCGTCAGAAACTGTCAGCCACGTCTCGTAAACCGTTAATGCCCAGCTCTTGCTACGCTCGGGCTCACGCTGTTCCTTGAAGTTTTTCAGAAACGCTTAGTAATAACGGACGCAAAAACCAAAACACCGACTGGCTACTCGAGAATTCTTTATTGTAACATCAACATATAAACAATGTTACAACTAAGGTCTGTGAACAAATATTACAATAATAAATCACAAGATTACTTCTGACGGTTTTCTCCTGACTTCTTTCTGAACAGCGACCGATGAGACGATGACTGTCGTATTGATGCCTCCGCGAAAATTGGGGAAGTTGGTTTTGAGCAAACAACCATGAATTGATCGTTCATTCTTCAACTGCATTTATATGGCCTGTGTAGTACGAGCTGAATGGCTTTTGCAGTTGAGCGAATACGGGTGACCTTGGGACTAGTATCACTCATGATGAAACTTATACCGATTTCAATACAGTACAAAAACAAATACAAAATGGAACGAACTCACCGGGGTTTTCTGCGTATTTATCGAAGATGAAGCTCGCGGTTGGGCTCACCAGTTTAGAGGCTGACGGTATTGACTTTCGTGAATTGTACGGAGTATACTAACGCAAGATCTGTGCGTCGGTGGCACATTGGTTAGGACTCTCACCAACCATGCACATGATCCGAGGTTCGATCCCCTGCCGACGCACACATGATATCTATGGTCGGCCTGCAAAATTTGGCCTACCGATATCCATGCTGAAAATTCTATACTTGTACCAAAAGTACAGAGTGGAATCAAGCTGTAATCAAAAATAAAATGAAATAAAATCTCATAACACTAACTTCTATAGTATTCGTTTCTCGTGTACCAAAGGCAAAGCAAAAGACCAGAGCTGATCTTCCAAACTACGAGATATATTTCGGAACCAAATCGTGGACTGAAGCGGAAGCTAAGCTGGTTGGTGATCGTGCACGAAAGTGACACGACGGAGTACCGAATGGCGAGGATGCTTGACCGGAAGCCTTCAGCTAAACAAGTCGACTTAAACACTAAGGGTCAGCATCCAATGTTCACTGATGATTCCTACGGTCAATAACTTTGGGGAATTATTTACCGCTACAATATGCTCCAAGGCACAATTTATAGTCCACTTTAACTTTAACTTATTTCTGTTTCTGTGGAATACTAAGGAGTTTATCATAAACTACTTATGCATATGAGGCTTTTCCAACTATGGATATTTTACCGCTTATCGTAGCCAAATATAACATCTCAAAAATAACATTGCGCAATTTCATCTGAATTTCAGATTAATTATTTGTCTCTGTCTCAACCTTCCATATTAATTGAAGCGGTCATATATCTGTGAATTAGAGAATCAACAGCGTTTTGGAAGTCGATGCCATAAAAGTAGTTGTATAGGAACTAAGTTGCATACAATATTTTTTGTTAAAACTTATTAAGGTTGTTACTTTATTTGACCTTTTCTGGGAGACACTTCAAATTTTTCTAATGGTGAAACGTGTTGTCGTTCTTGGTTGTGGCGCCTGGGGTACTGCCACCGTTAAACTTGTTGCTGACAACGTTAAGTCTTCAAAAGAATTTCATGAAGAAGTAAACGTTTTGGTTTCTAGTTACGTAGTAATTATTTCGTAGGTTTATTGGTACGTAAGAGATGAAGATTGCAACGGTCGTAGCCTAACCACTTGGATTAATCAAGAACATATAAATCCCAAGTACTTGCCAACACTTGATATTCCTTCGAATGTTTCCGCCTCCTCTAATATTCAGAAAGTGGTCGAAGAAGCTGACATTATATTAGTGTCTTATCCATCATGCCACATTCTATGGTTGGTAGAAAATGTGAAGAAATTTATCAAAGACGGTGCATATTTTGTCTCTTTTTGTAAGGTAAGTTTGAAAAATACAGATGTTTGCAAGATAAGGTACAAAACATGAGCTTAATCAGTAAAGAACTCTTCATAAATTGATGTACTACCTCTAGATTAGTAGAGAAGATATGTAGTCTATGTGACATCTCATATAAGGAGTTCTATGTATTTTGTTGCGGACCAAACGGTCAAGGTCGTTTATACTCATAGGAAAGTAACAAAAGAATTAGAAACCTTTGATTATATACATATATATGTCTATGTAAATAAAAATATAAATATACATGTAGACAGGAATTCAGTCCACACAATTTATATATATATATATATATAATACAGTTATTTTTTGAGTTATAATTGTCTCAAGATACACAAATAAAGACGTAGAGAATTGAAGTAATGAAGTATTCCTTTTGATCTGCAGTTGCTCACTCCACATAAGGGTATGCCAACAGCCCGAGGGGTACTTGTAGAAAGAAAAGGAGATTGAAGCGAAGGAACCAAAACGTGGATATACTGATCAGGTACGGGTCAGAGATGATTGATAATAGTGGGAAGCAAGAAACTGGAGAAGGGAAGTTGTTTCGTCCGGAGTGCGTGGTGAACAAGATGGTGTGCTTATTCAATATTTCAATTAACACCTATGATGTGCAGTGAATTCATTATTTTTACTATTTTACAACGAACGTAGAATTTGATATTTTTTGGCCTCCACAACTTTAGTAGCTGACTGATCCATAATTTCTTTTCCGTATGCTTGCATGATGTGAATTTACACAATAACAACAATACACCGATAAGATATCATTTTAAATAAATGTATTATTTTTACAGAAATGCCACGACAACGACTTCGAAGACTACCAAAGTATCATTGTTTCTTTATAAAGGTCCTTGAACAATACTCACTTGATTTCGTCTGGGATTCTTCAAAACATATTTTATAATGGCCTTAATCACCTTGTAGGTGACAAATATTGAGATATCTTCCAGAGTCTGGCAGTATATATTGATAGACCCTGAGATTCATAGCCTTTCATAGCATTATCTCAAAATAGTTCTAGCCGAATTCCCAGCTACTTCCATTTTTGGATATGCTTCTCTTATGCTGCTCACTAAAGTATTTGGTACAGGCCGAATAGTTTTAGCAACCATAGATTGTTAGATTTGTTTACTTTCTTCAATTTAATGCGTGGAGTTGGATGATTGAGTGACCTTTTTAAGTGTTGCTTTGCTGTAACGGCATGCGAAGTTCAATTATTCTTGTGTTAAGGAATTTTAACTGATTCCTTATTTAAGAACAATTTTGAAAGGCATTACTTTTTAAAAAGTGATTTCATAGTCATTATGACTTTTCATTCCCTTATGTCAGGTGTTTCTAAGACTACATATCGTGTAATAATCTGAACTGCACGTATAAAGACACTAATTGAATTGAATAACTCTGATGCCATCGTATTGGTGACTGCCATATTTTGAAGATAAGTCACATCACGTTTCATGAATGTGCTGCTGTACCAGTCTACTTATCTAATTATCGAACTTGGGCAATTTCTGAAACACTGTCTGTCTCGTCGCGGTGTCATAATTGCTGCTTGCTATTTCTATTAACGTTTTATTGGGAGCTGGTGTTAGTAGAAAACCATAAGAAAATATACAGTACTGAAACCGTATTCTATGTTCTACTGTCAAAACTTATGTCACTTCTCAAATTAGACCAAAGACCTCCATCTTAGACAATGAATGTATTCTCATTTTTGATCTGACGATGTTGAGACCGAACGAAAATATTAGAGTCTGTGAGCTTCTGAATGCATGTAATATACCTTTTTGTTTTTATATCCGTTCAGTTATGTTTCTTTGTGTGTCTGTTCGTAGAAGTCGTAAAGTTATTTGCATACTTTGTATTCTCACGGTTACATAGAAATGATGCTTTGCAAAATGCTCCCACTTTGTCTTAAACGTAGGGTCTCATTCTGTGTCCCGAGGAAAACAGAATTAAACTGGTAAGCGATGTTATTCGAGAGCAAACTGGTAAAAGCTGCGTGGTCGTTATCGGGGCTACAACAGCTGTCGAAGTGGCCAAACAACATTTCACCGAGGCAACTATCGGCTCCAAGAATCTCACATATGCACATGAAGTAAAAAGGCTTCTACAGGTAATCTTCACTATATTTTCTATCTTAAAAGATATGAGTGGAAATACAGTGCCAAGTTTCCTACACAACACAGTGGTATAAAAAGATCAGCGACTCTCATGGTAAATTTTTTAAGGAAACATATAAGCTAAAAATGTTATTTTCACTTTGATCCTCCTAGACTTCGATTTGGTATACCCAAATTTACAAATAATTATTCAATGTAAACCAGTAGCCGTGAATTTTCAGTAGGATGTTAAGATATGGGTTACAATATTATTATTTGTTCTTTACGTTCCAAGTGGAAGATAGGGCTTCAGAAGCATATCACCACTGTACTATATTGTTTTCCGTCATTTTTAACCGGGCCGTCGACTCCCTACAAGCCTTCATTTCTTCTTCACACGATCTCCTCCATATCACTGTAGGACACTCAACTGGTCAGTTCTCATTCGGATTCCATTCAACAGCCTGGGGTGTGATACCACTTGAATGTCCGTCTCGTTCCATACTACATATTTGCTCAGTAATAGGTTGGTTCACTGAGCTGTCAGAGCTTCTTGTCGCTCATGCTCTCCTGCTAGTCATTTGATCTTCAGTACCTGTTGTGGGCAGCTGGTGATAAAAATGTGCACCCGGATGTTGGAAAGGCTTTTTGTGACTGGCGCACCAAGTCTCTGAATCATATAGAAGCACTGATTTAGGATTAGTGTTAGGACTCTTGCCGACCATGCACATGGTCCGAGGTTCGTTCCCCTACTGACGCACACCAGATATCTATGGTGTCTATCCTATCTTTGTGGAATTCGACATGTTCATCCATACCTCCTGTAGTTGAAACGACGCTCCCAGATCAGGGAAGTGTAGGGGACGACTTATTTTGAATTCTTCCCATTGACACTGATTGATGCTTGTTGTTTTTGATTGGGTATCTTTTCTTCTCTATGTCTTTAGTAACCGACCCTTCTATCGAAGTAGTTGTCCGAATTACCATCTGAGGCAGTTGTGCAGCTTCAAGCTTTATTTCGAAAACACACTGCTGAAAAAAGTGAAGCGGAGAAACTTAGTCAATCACACAGGAGAGCATTCATTAATCATTCAACATCGTTCAATGGGGAAAGATGACCTTGCAAATAATAAAGATATAATTTCTACTTACTCTTCTGAATTCCATACTCACTCACTTCCTCTGAATGACCGTGGCGTTCTATGTTGTAGAGATTCTACATGTTCACACGAAACTCTGTGTTTTCTGCCTTTGCTGATGATTTGTCAGTTTTCACCCGAAGATCTTCGAGTCTGTGCGACATGAAGCATAGGTCACACACTTAATTCGAAGCTTCTAAAGTCTTGTTTCGGCTCAATGCATTTTCGTCCTCCCCAAAGTCCGTTGGATGGTCCAGTACACCACAATCAGGAACATCAGCAGGGACACTGAACAGCCTTGTCTTTTTTCTTGTTTACACTTCGCTCTACTGTGAATCGCTTGTTATGTGGATCATCATATGACTGTTTAACGAGGTTATGTACTGAGCTTGTACCATTCACTTCCACTTCACACAAAAGTGAACCAAACATTGGACTTGTGTAGTTTGCTGATTTTTTATTCTGAATATGCCTAATCTTCCATTTTTACAAGGTGAGTAATTCGTATACTATTTGAAGACTAGTTAAAATTGGAATCTTGAGATACTGGAATTCATACAGGATGAAGAATTGTAGTTCAGCTGAGCTGGACAGTTAATCTGAGAAGGTTTCATCGCCCCACTAGGCAACATCTTCAATGCCTACTTCAATTTGAAGTGAGCTTTTAGATTTCTCCACGAGTTTATCAGTCATCTTTCCTGGTGACCTTGCATGTGGTAGGTTGTTTTTGTTTGTTTTCACACTCTCTAGGCTGCTTGTAACTGATTGGAACTGATTGTTTTCTTGACTTGATCTTTGACCCTTTGTGTGTGAGGTTTCCTTCTTATTGGTTGGTAATTTTTGCCTATCTCGATGTGTCTATTGATTGATAATTCACTGGAATACCAGGAAGTCTTCTAAAAATTCTCTAGCATTTTTGGCGTTTCCTCTGTCTAATATTTGAACGTTGTCCCAGTCGAATTGATGTCCGTGGTTGCTTGTATGTAGTGATACGAGGGAGTGTATGTGATGTCTTCTGACGGCTATCTTGTGTTCACGGATACGAAGACGAAGGGGACGTCCACTTTGGCGAATGTAGTGTTTTTCGCAGTTGTTACAGTTTACTTTGTAGATGGTGTTGGTTTTATCTTCTTTCGCTGTTGAGTCTTTTGGTTGTCAGAGAATTGAGTGAAGTGACTTTGTTGGTTTGTGTGTGACGTCAATTCCTAAAGGTTTGAAAGGTCTTGTAGTGATTTCTGAGATGTGTTTTATACATGGTAGGGCGATTTTCTGGGTGCTTTCCTTGGGGGTCTTTGATTTCGTAGGTTGGCTTGTAGGTATATGTCTTTTGATGAAGTTCCGTTGATATCCATTCTTTTGGAAGACGTCCATGGACGTCTGAAAATGTTTCCTAGTGGGGCGATGGAAGCTTCCCAAATTAACTATCCAGCTCAGAGAACACAACCACATGAAAACACTGGAATTCATTCAGTTTAAGTCTGTTCAGCAGTATGGCAAAAAAGGTAGATGGTTTGGTGAGCGGTGTGTTGATTTTCGAAAATACACCTCTGATTAGGCATGCGTTTACAAGTGAAGTAAAGGCCAGTCTAGAAGTGTGACGAAGATCCAACTACATGCCTCAAAAAATAGTTCGAGAGTAGCATTTTGAAGAAGACAATTCTGAAGTTGATTTTATTAACGCTGAAGCTGAATAAATATCAAATGACGGAATGTAATGTATTTGTATTTCATTATGTCTGCTCAAGAATATGTGTGCGTCAGTGGCACAGTGGTTAGGACTGTCGCCGACCATGTACATGGTCCAAGGTTCGATCCCCTGCCGACGCACACCTGATATCAGTGGTCGGCCTGCAAAATTTCGGCTACCGATATCGCATGTTGAAAATTCCATACTTCTACCGAAAATACAGTGTGACGTCAAGCTGTAATCAAAATAAAACAAAAAGATAAATAAAATGTCACAAAATTCCGGGTACATCAAAAAATAAACTCCATATTTTCAAAAGGCCTAACAAATGGTACTTTCTTTATGTCAATATTTTGCCTATCAATACAGTCCGATTACCTCAAGCTTGTTATAACTCAAGATGATGTTGGCGTGGAATTGTGTGGAGCGTTGAAGAACGTCGTGGCGATAGCTGCGGGAATATGTCACGGTTTAGATTTAGGAGACAATACTAAGGCTGCCGTATTGCGTATTGGATTTTGGGAAGTATCTGAACTAATGAAAGAGTTGTTCCCTGACAGAGGTATGTTCGCATTTACTTCTATTTTTCACACCTCATTTTATTAATTGATTTTGTCACAACTTAAATGCATGTCGATTCTCTACTTTTAATTCGATTACTAATTTATCAAGTTATGTAATTGGTGATGATTGAAGATGAGATGAACATCTGGCGTAGAGGCAGGATTCGAACCGGTGGCCACCAAATCACTAGTGTAAAACACTACTAGCTAAGCTACAATACTCAGGTGTCATTCAGTTTATTATTTCACTGCAGTCACCACATGCAATACACAGTTTTATGTGAATGAGTGACGTCTGTTTGTTGTCACACTAGCTACCCAATCAGGTCTTCTCTTGTCAACCCGTATCCTAATGAATTGAAAAAATCTATTTTGAATCAACTAGTATACAAAGTGACTTTCAGTTCACTTGAAAACTAGATTTATTTTTAAGTTTTAGAATTAGAACACTATTTAATGCCAGTTAATTTAAAAATCCAACTTGAAATTTCAGCTAATGAACGATATTTTATCTCTCTGACCTTGTTCTACTTAAGGGAAAGTTGAGTTTACCTAATTCCTTGCACAAAAAATAAAACATGAATTGTCACGATTAACGTCCCACTCAAGTTCAAGTGCAACGTGAAACATTTGTTTTCGGAGGGTAAATATGCTAGATAAGTGAGATTTTAGCGCTAAATACGATACTTCTAGAATCTCTTCACTGAATTTTAGAAGACGGATTGTCTTGTTTCCTTTTATATATATATATATATAAACTATTTGTAAGAATTTACTATACGAATAACCTTCTGCGTGAAAACACCGGGTCTATTTCCAGTTATTCGAACAGTGAATCATATTACTTTAATTCATGTTTTATTTCAGAATGTAAACTTTATGACTGATTTCACTTGAATGGAAAGCATTTTCAGTCAATGGTCAGGTAACCGCATGTTATAGGCATCTTTAACAAAAAAAATGAACTCTGAAGCATATATCTTAAAGGTGCTGCTGAAATATCACGACCCGAAGCTTCTGAATAGATAACATAAAATGAATATAAAAGTGAACGAACGAAAATTCTTCCGATAGGTTTTAATCTATGATTATTGCCTCGCCTCTGATGGAGAAACAAGTACTGTTTTGGAGCCTTATGTTGAATGCATTTAGAGAAATAAAGATAAATATCAAGTCGGTAAATAAACTTATGAAATTAAATGTTTCTGGATCCATTTCCACTTTGTACAGCTAAATGTGTAACTCGCAATCGTTTATTCTGCAAAATTCAGGATGTAATTTGCTCATTGAAGACTAAAACTGTTTCTTAAGCAGCTACTTTATATATATAAACATGCTTAAACAGCCTTCAGATATAAATATAAGCTGCGACCTACCAGTTTCTTGAGTAATGGTTGGAGGAGTTTAACTAGCCACTTAGCCACTCCATGTTAGCTGGGATTGGACATGTCTAGGACTGGAAGTCTTGGTTTATGTACTTTTGGCAAACCATACGATCGTGAACTATTGCTTCCAGTAGGTGTAACAGAGTTATAAGCTGCCTCTGAGATAACCCCACTTTTCTTAAGCTCCTTAAGCGTGTTTGTTAGATTCTTTCCAGCCTTTCCATCTAAATCTGTTGAATTGTTGAGCTTCTTATTATCATTATAGTCATCGTTATTACTGACATTCAAAACATTTAACACTTTTTCTTATTCTTTGATCCAGGAACTCACTGTAATTCGTTAAAAGTTTCTTATATAAATCTATGTAAATTAGAGTAAAGCCTGAAGAAGATCTAATTGAAAACAATATTGTTCGCTTAAATATCTTGTTGTAAATTGATAATAAGCAGACAAAAGTTCTTTTTTCTTGATGTAGTTCTGTTCTCTGAGTAGGATGGCTTGAATGCGAAGCTTTCATTGTTTTTCTAGACAACATCCAAAGCGTTTACTTGCTCACTTATTTCTCTGAACTCGATAGCCAAATGGCAAACATTCCATCAACTCAAGGGTTCAGTTTACCAAAACCTAAGTGCACTCTTTTCATATTTAGACTGGAAATTTGTTTCTGTTAGGCACAATGAATGTAAAATTAGATATAAAGTAAATTACCATTATAGTATTAATTAAAAGCACAATTCCGTACATCATTGATTCCCTCTATCGAAGGCTTACGTTATGTCCAAGGAATCTTGTAAATCTGTACACACTTATTACTATCAAAAAGGGGATCAAAAACATCTCAGACTAATATTCATCTAAATTGGATTTTTGAAGCGTTGCATAGATTGAAACAAACACCACCTCATCTTGATAGTTGTTGACTGTGGGAAAACACAGTTGATTTAAACTCAAATTATTGACAACTGATGTAATGAAGTATATTCAAACAATCTAGGAGATGGTCATATTATTAAGTCACTTATGGACTCATTCGTAGTAATAAAGAATTGTTTCACTAGTCGTTTTTCACAGGCATACATCATTTGAAATACCTCTATAGATTTGGGTATATCTAAAGTAGTGTGCACAGTCAAACTACTCAACATCAACAATTTCCAGTGTTAACTAATAAGAGTAGATGTCAACTGACTGACATTTTCTTCTACAAACATTAATTCATTCGGGTTGACGCAAATATAGAGAATTTATTTTGCCTGATCCATAGCACATAATGCAACACCACGTAAGGCTGAAGACAATATCTCTTTTGCACTTTAGTGTTTCGTCAATATACAAATGAAACTTCTTAAACTTATTCCCCTTTATGAATGAAAATGGGAAAGTAATTTAGCCATATGAAAAAGAGAAGACGTTCAGCGAAGAGACTCTTTTCGGCGAATTCATTCATATAGCTGTACAATCGCATTTATATTTAATTATTTGTGTGTGTGTGTGTGTGTACATGAGGTTTGTCAAGTCTAGATAATTGATCAAGTAATAAAAGAATGATCTAAAATAGAAACAAGGTTAATTGGACAGCAACTAAAGTAAGATTGAGTTAGTTAGTAAGTTAGATGACGTAATATAATTGACTAAAATGTTTCAACTTATGTCAGGGTAGCAACAGAGGTCATTCTATTGTCTAATCGCCTAATTCTTTCTTCCCTTTTATTATTTCGATAGTGTTATTAGAAGATGTGGAAACTATCTGAAAAATGTGATGTATTTGCGCTGTACATTTCGAACAATCTGATCATACATGTATAGCGCTAATACATCACATTTTTCAGATAATCTCCGTCTTCTAATAACACTATCCAAATTTATAAAAGGGACTAATTGTTTTAAATTTTTTATTATTATCATGTCATAATCCTGAATTCAAATAATCCAAGTTATTTCTACATGAACTATGCCACTGGATGCCAGTTTTCTACTATCTTCCATACCAACAAGTATTCGTTTACTTTGTAAAACAATGATTTTTTGTCTCGGATTCGCGCTCTGCACTTACATATATAACATTTATCGATTCGTACAAATAATCTTATAAATTTTACTCATCTAATTATCATTTTTATACTCTTTCTCAAACCCTAACCTAGAAAGATTTACAGTTTCGTGAACTCTATAAATCAAGTGTGAACACATTTGTATGTCAATGAGTTCATGTACAGATTAATTTTCTATAACCGTTTTATTTTATGCATGTATATATATACATATATACATGCAAGATAGATTCTTGATAAATATAGTCACTAAATGTGGTAAATTAAATCTGTAGAGGTACTGGTTTGCTTAACGGCAACTGCAGGAAAGATTAGTGTGATGTATCTAGACCTTAATAGTACTGATTTAATTCATAAGTCAAGTTGCATGTTAGTTTCTAATCTAGGTGATTCGACACCATGATACGTTGTACTGGTCAACATTTAAATTTTCACAGCTTTTGTCGTTTAAAATATAATAGAGACCTGGCTATGGGCTTATTTAAGAAGATTCAGTATATTCGTACAGCTAATACTTTAGATGATTGGAGGAAATAATTGACGGACACAGCTGTTGGAAAAGGATGGCCTTTGTAGTTTTTGAATCGCTGTAGAGATCAACTAGTTTCGAAACCTACACTCGATTATATTACAAGGAAATGGTCTGCAATAAATCGCCTTACAATTAGGAAATGAATAGCAGGATTGTAAAACGAATTACATTTGTTATCCGTACTATGTAGCCCGGCTTATAATTAACACAAAAACTACAAAAACTCGGTTGACCACAAAGCAAAACAGTGCTCAAGCGATCGTGTTCCGTCATGCATTTACTTATTTTCTGTATTCCTTTGCGTTCCCAGTGGGACATAGGGATTCATGCTAGGGCTTTGAAGTTCTAGTAGCAGTGGTGTTTTATTTTTACGGAATGGGGTTGCTAGCCTCATGCCCAAATTTCCCTCTTTACCAGTCTTATTACTGGCTTAGGGAGGTAAAGGAGTCCGTCGACCGCGGAACGACCTTCGAACCACCACCGCTGTACCACCGACGCACAATTTACTTACCGATTATATACCAATTTATAATTGTTTGACATCATAAATACTTATAGAAAAGTAATCCCGCTTTGCACTTGAGGATGGGAGGACATATACACAGATTGGCTGAGCAACAACTGAACTGTAAGACCTTGATGAACATGGGTGACACAATACCAACCTTGTTTATAGCAAAACATTTCACTGATATGAATCACAAGATTGATATCAAAACGTTTTTTCAAGGTTATAAAATTACTTTAACTGACCTCGGAGTGTGTTAAAAATCGAGATAAAAGATTTTTCTGGATGTTTCGCAGTGCAAGCCACAACTTCTTCGGCAGAAATACTTAGGTTTTTCTAAGTATCAAAACACACAGTAAAAAAACTTCACTTCAGTTTATATAATTTTTGACCATCTGTTTTGATGATGAATAAAATCTGAGTAATTCCACCCAACAAGTTGTGGCTTAGAAACCGAAACCTTTAAAAAAATTATCTTGTTTTGATTTGATGAACACTCTGCGATCATTTTGAGTACTTTTTAATGGTTTAGTCTGACTCAGCGCTCAAATTATTATAGGAAATCGGTAATATATACGGCCTGAATAGTTGTAGCCTTTCAAGATTATGTATGAAAGCAATCACGGGTGTTTACTGAGATAAGCAGAGGCGGTAGCTATACGCGTGTTTAAAGGTAATAATAAATTACCTTTAAACTGTCGTGATTACATTACCAAAAGTTGTGCTAATTATTTCCCCTCATATTTTTAAATCTCTTATTATTTTGTTTATTTTTGTTGGCTTTTCGTTTTTCGTGAAAATCTGATTTGACAAGTAAATGTGTTATCAAACTGTTCGAAATGCAACTGCCCCAATACACCACATATTTTGGATAAACTCTTTCTTTTAATAACGCTATTCCAAAGTCTACTAACTGATGATAATTGATAATTTGATTCCTAGTTTAGCGTTCATTATATCAACTACCAGGTGATATCTTCGAATATGCTCAGGACATGACCTGTCCGTCTAGTTTGACTCTGTAGACTGTCTTTAATTGTGAACTATAATCTCTGTGATGACTATGAAAGCAGACAGCAATATTTCAGATCTCATGGAAACAACGGATTTCTACAATGTTGTTAAACTTCAAAGTGTTCTAATACGTGCCTCTCGTTAATTTCCTTCATATTGTTAAATACGTTTTAAAGTATAAGTTAGATTTTCGCATATAGTACTGGTTTTTAGAGTGAACCTCCTTATAGTCAGAAAGGATAGTTAAAATTAGACTGAAAGCTGATGATAGATCTTTTCCTGGAGCTTCTATACTACTAACTAGATGCACGAGAGGCTTCACTGATTAACTTCAGCCACTATCTGCTTACTTCAACTTTCATATGAATTAAGTATACATAGCTGTTTAGAATACATAAAATCAGCCATTTGGGAAGGTCTCATCTCAACTGCGAGTCAGCATGCATTAGAAAATGGGCAGAAATTGGTTGATCAATAAATAACAATTAAACCATCTCTGTCAAGTTCACTGATCATAAGTGAACATTGAAACTTGTTGAATTGATTGAATATTAGATTATTTTTTTGAAAAAGAAATACTAACACTACTTTTATTGTTACTTATTTACTTTCTAATAAATGCAGGTATAAATTATTTAACAATTGAACAAAGTTGTGGAATAGCTGAATTATTTATGTGTAAGTTGTTCAATGTGTTAAAAAAGAGAAAAATTGGTGATTTTATTTCCGAACTAACAATAATAGGAAAGTCAACTTTTCTGCTATAAGGATGAGTTGGCTTATAAATCAGTCATTGTAACTAAATGAGTGAAAAGTGTTACAATTACTTTATATTGAATGAATTACAACTAATTCTTTGATAACTGCAAACTGAATGGTTTTCATTTGATCAGGACATGATCGATCAGTAGGATTTAAACTGCATTAGTTTTATCGAATTCCATTATGTGTATATGTTAACAGCACTTGAATCAGTTAAACGAACTTCAACATCCAGTCTAACCTAATCTGCCTGAATGTGCAGATTTGTCATTCGTTTTTATGCGTTAACCTGATTACTGCGTGCTTAACTTCTCGATAGATTTTTGTTTCAGGATTAACTTAGTGACTGACGGAGGCTTAATTCTGATGTAGTCTCTATGATAAACAGATTGTACTCGTTAGTGGAAAATCAATACGATAAGCGAATATCTCTGGCTTTAGTGATCTCTTTTCATATTCACAAGTAAAATGAAGCTTTGTGTTGACCTTCAATGGAGAAAAAGAATTCAGTGGTCTTAAAGCTAGTTAACAGCCTACATTTTCGTATTTAGCGTCATAAAAATGGTCACACTTTTCAGGTGTTGATTGCAGTGAATTCCGGTCCAACATCCTAACGTTAACGTGATATTGAGAAACCTGAAAGAGTCAATTTACACCTCTTAAATAGACGCATTTGTCTAAGTAAAGGTGTGATGTATCGATTGCACTGTCTGATTTCTGTTGCTTCATTGATTAATATCGACTATGGAGGAAAATCTCCAAGCGGATCAGTTCTGCAAGATAAACATGTTACACAACCCAACCTTGTGTGATTATGCTCAAACTGAAGACTTTGGGTTCTAAATAGTTTACCAATAATTTTCCATTATTTATTTGAAAAAAAGAACTATGGTATACAAGATGGTGTGACTTGATACTCAGCGGGAAAAATGTTTTCAGGGTATTCATAATTAGTATTTAAAGAAATGACACTATATTTTAATCTAGATAATTTGAAACACTGTCTTTCCGACGCATAATGCATGTAGTACATCGTGTTGAGGTGGTAGGAACCAACTATGAAACGTACTGACTTTGGTTTATGGATACAGACTGTCATAATAGCATGTACCACATACTTTCATTATAAACTTTAAAGTGATCATGAAAGATGACTGGCAGACTGAAATATTTAAATGATTATTACGATGACCGCAGGATAATATTTGCAAAGCAGTGATTAAATATTCAGCTGGCTTTTCCTTATAGTCCAAAAGTCAGATGCAAAGCTGTTTAGTAAATCTCTTATAGAGTGAAAGATATATTGATTGCTCAAGTGTTTTGCACGTGAATGGTTGGTTTACCAGAGGATTTGAGGCTCAGTGAAGCAGAATACAGCAATGGTACATTAGCCTGTGACTGCTTGTCTACGATAGATGGTTGGTGATGCTAAGAGCCAGTGGCCGACGACTAATGAGGATATCACAAAGAAATTTCATTTAGACTATTCTGTGTCCCACACATCTCTATCCACTGATGGATTATCACATTTTCCTGAGATACTTTTCCTTTTTTCTAATTGTATGAATTTTAAGTGACCCAATTTTCCGTGAAAAGTAGTAAGCTGACCATTCATTACGATAATGTGGTGAAGTCTTCTGCTTTCCTTGCACTGATAATCGAAAAACTAGGAATGCACTAAGATACAATTAATCATCAACTTCTCTCTATAAGTGTAAATGACAAAATATATCCTTGGCATGAAGAACTCTAGAGTAATTTACAGCTACCTCAGTGACTTTATCATCTGATAATCATCAATTCTAACTGTATTTACTATCTTTTGTAGTACGCACAAACACACTTATGACCAATCTTGATTCATGGTATTTTTGCTGCAGTTGAACTGTGCTCCAACCATCTATTTTCGTTTCTTACTGTACGCCTACTTATGAGTAGTCAAAAATTCAGAAATTATTTACTTTTATGCTCCATGGAGAATTTAAATGGCATGCGATGTCTAAAGTGCACGCAAATATTTTGCATCATAGTTGACTGGATAATGAAAGAAAAAGCCAGGCAGTTTCTAACATGCATAGACGATTGAAGTTATGTGGTGTAAGATTTGACTGATAAGCCAGTCAGTTTATGATGAAGATGGTAGTGGTACAGATACATTTACACCCAATTTCAGTCTAGATCTTGTTAAATAGGTTACTGTAACACATTTATAGTCGACTTATTTATCTGATTTTCGTTAAACAGTTTCATTAATCATTCTTCTTTCAGCCTCTACACTGATATACTCATGTGTACTGTGTCGATTTTGTTCTTGAATAGATATTCAATTTCGCTCAATAAGTAGCTTCTGTCTTTATGTGGTCATGAAGCTTGCCTATCACGATAAACCAACGGGATATATTGGTCGGAATGAATATTAATGCAGCTTATGCTGTGCCATAAAGACGGAGTAATGTGATCAGTACAGTTAGGTAAACAGAGAAAGTCAGTCGATGAGGTTGTGAGGTTCTACCGGTTGATGCATTTTGTGCAAAGTTTCGCGTTGATATGTCAGGTAATATGATCATTTTATTTAGGTAATATTTTCTAAATTCTTCACAACTCGGTACATGGAAACATTCTTACATCACTGATCATTTATGACTCTAAGATTTATTAATTCATTTTACTCGAGTCTTGCTTATTTCTTTCTGAAAAATTACTCACTAATGGCTTACAGCGGAATTCACATCACGTACTTCATTCTACTAGGGACATAATGGCCGGGTAAAATAACAGCGTACGGTATAGTAATCAAGTTGAATCAAGCTTTTAGCCACCATCAAAAGGTGTTTATCGGTCTATCGTGAACTTTTTAGTCTCTTAAAAATCACATCAGACAATTCTTCCCATTAATAAATTTGAATAAGGCAAGAACGATAAATGTACCAGGATAATCTAAACTCTTTTTATTATTTCGTGGATTCTTAACTGGTTATAACTAGTACACTTCTAAAATTCATTAATGAACGAAATATTCCCATACTGGGTCATAAGAAAAAGGCGTAAACAGCGAAGAAAATGTTTTTTTCCGACGAATCATTTGCATACGCTGTATTATCGTAATTATATTATTGTTATTGCAGCTATTATTTTATTATCACTATTATTGTCATCATCCATTTTTTTTTGAAATAATGGAGACAATAATAATAATGCATAATAATAGATTTGCTCCACAACTAAACCAACAAGCTCAGAGAACAGTATTAATTGCAAATCCATATTTTTGCTACCATTCTATTACTGTTTATCAATAACATCGAGTTTTAATACAGATTTTATGTTAAAAACACTTTATCGTCCTTCCACTAGCTCCTGCCCATTCTACACGAGTTTATTGATTAGTCATTGCCTCACACTTATCACGTTATGTCAATTTCTGCCTCTTCTCTAACTTCCAATTAGTCATTCCTTCTAGGTTACACCTTACATTACGTAATGCATTTTTCGAGGATAAGTTTTGTTCAGTATCTGATTGGTCTAATGAATTTGTTAAATATAATTACGATCCTACGTTTCCAGATCGCAGATGTTAAAAATTTCCTGGAATAATTTGAGCTCTGAGTCAGATTGAATCATTATAAATTATTTAAAATAATCCCAGTGTGTTTAAGAAGAAAAAAATCGAAACAAGGTTTCTCTGAACGTTATAATTGTACAGCTTATGAAAATGAATCATCGAGAAGAAAATTTTCTTCTCTGTTTACGTCTTTTTCTTAGAAATTAAACATGTGAACATATTTTTATAATGATAAGGAGTAATCGATTGGAACTAAGAGTAACGTTGGTCAGGAATGATGCAATTTGTTAAATAATTAGGAGAGAAGGGGATTATCTCCTTATAGTAGAATTGCATGACTAAGCTTGCAGACAAAAAGGCAGAGTTCAACAGATGTTTTGTGGGTAGAAATAAGGTTTGACTAGAGGGAGTTTAAAAAGTTATAGGTTACGTAACCACAGAAAACATTGGGGCAGGATGAGTCATGTTTAGGGAGAAAAATCAATGTTTCTTCTACTCTATTTAGAAACTGTTCTAAAAAATAAGTTTCACATGATAGGCCGTTTGCAAGAATGTTATCTTCAAAATGAAAATTTCAGTTTACTCTGCATGACTACAGAAATTCGTTAGCTAACAACCGTCCCCATGAATTAAATATGCAAAACTACCTGAGTCTATAAACTGCTGAGGTAATTAACTGTACACATTTTTTAAAAACCTAAAGCATTGAATAAGGCTAGTTAAGAAACTATTGTGAAACAGATTGGTCAGAATATTTAAGGCCCCGTGTTGACAGTGCACGTTGTACTTTTTGTAGGATTTCATCAGATAATTATGTAGAATAATTCAAATGAAATTAAGGATTCAATTGATTCTAGTGTACTCATTATTTTCAAATTAATGTAACTATAGAGAGAAATAAATACTTATTTCTTGACTGTGCGGAACTCCTCTCTCTATATATAATTACATAAGTTTTAATTTGTATCAGCAACTATGAGAAGACTAAACAATTTGTATTTTCACGAGAATATTAGCTTCTTCTCCAACTGTCTACTTCTCAGTGGCATATACAATGAAAGAGGATAATTCAAAGAACGTTGACAGTGCAAACTATTTTAATCAGCTTTTCGCAGTTTTCGCAGCTGTCAGTGCAACAATCCCTTGGATTTAACTTGAATTCTGTTGAATGTTCTGCTCCAAACAATAACACACTGAGAGAATATCTCCAACTCAGTGTCATTGCATATATATTTGCAAATCTTCAAGATTTGATAGTGTGAAATATTCCCATATTATGAATTAAAAGTCAATCTGAACGAAGAATATTCTTTCCAATAATTTCTCTTCAGGTTCTTACAACTATAAAATATAATATTTGTTGTCGTTACAATAATGGCCAGTTATGCGGCGGCGGATACATTTTTTAACGTAGAATAACAGATCAGTTATGGGGTGTCAAAATAAATAGTCGTATTTGAGTGTGACAAACGTGCTAGGCTGAAATCAACTAGAAAATATTGTAAAACGGGAGACAATGATGGTGATTAATCATAATAGATTTGTAGAGTATGGGGTAGGAAAATTGACAAGTTAGTTCAAGGTTATAAAAGTGTCAGGTGAGTGGCTAGTAAAAAGTGGTCTGAGTTAAACAGGAGACAGTAAGACTGCAATGAGAGTTGGCAGAACAGGGCTTATCACTGATGACTACGATACCATCTACATACCTTCTATAAAGTGGCACATTTTCGATTAAATCTTCCGATAAATTCTCAATGTACGACATATAAATATTTGCAAAAGGGGCCCTAACGGACTGACCATAGCAACACCATCAACTTGGCGGAAACAATCACCTTCAAATGTAAACCTAACATTGTTAGTACATAGAATTAATAAATCCCTTAAGTAAGATATAGGGAACGGGATGAAAAAATTGTTTGTGGAAATATAATCACACAAAATGTCAACTGTTTTGATCAAAGGCACATTAGTAAATAACGAGTTTATATCAAAAGAGTACATATTCTTGTTCATAATATGAATATTACTATCATCAAGAATATCAACCAATTCAAATGTATCTTTTAACACATACTTACAGAATTGTTTTGACTGGACATTTAGCAAGTTTATGCGTTGGGGATTTGCACATTGACAATATAGGACGTAGAGGATTATTGGGTTTATGTATTTTGCCAACCCATACATATGTGGGAATTTACAATCTGATGGTTTTAATGAGTCAAGTTTATCTTTACTTATAGCATTTAGGCCATGAAGCTTCAGTAGATTAGCTGCCACTGTGCCCTGCAACAACTGAATATCTTCTGAGGAGGGATCACAGCTAAATTTGCTCTTATCATCAAGAATAGACATCATTTTAGATTTGTAGTCACTTTTATTCATAATGACGACTCCAGAACCTTTATCAGGTTTAGTAATAATTATATTGGAATTTTCCCGTAGCTCTTTCAAAGCTTTGAAATGCTGGGAATTTAAAATACTTTTCTCCTTTGGGTTGTTGTTTAAAAACTGATGAACTATATCCACCATCTTGGCCTTAAACCAACCCCGATCTTCATCGGATGTTGGGCAAGAGCATATTCCAAAATGGCTCCAGAAACAAATGGAATCATCAGAACCTATTAACGGTGAGAACAGGAGACCTAGCTCTTCGATTGCGAAACATTTAATAGAGACATGTCATAAAACTGATGTTAACAGATCTTTTAAACCTATCTTTAAAACATGTTTGGGGCGTATCCTAAAGTTTGTAGAAGCCCTAGCTGGCAATTAGAAAGTTCAAGCCACCTTTATGCGTTCAAAAAACAATTTGTCATCACATTAAACCTTCTTTGGTAAATTTTGTTTTGATACCATAGCAGATGCACTATTACCTCTGCTATTTGGTTTAGTGGTCTTCATTGTTATTTTGACCTTGACCTTTTAACTTGACCTAAGTCTATTTTTCTCACCTCTTACCTCTTTATTAATTTCATATATATTTCTATGACAATTCCGTGTGTGATCAGATTGTTCGAAATGTGTTGTGGGCGCAAATACATTACACGATTCAGACAAATTACGTCTTCTTATTGCTTTATCTAAATTCATAAAAGGAACTAATTGTTTTAAATAATAACAAAGGAAAAGGCAGCTCCAAATAATTAGGCTTATTAAGTTTCTATATATTCCCGATCTACATAAATTAATACATTGTTTTCCTTTAAGAAACCAAAATTTACAGTCTCCCCTTTAGTTGCATAATGCATTATCAGTATTTCATTTGTCCTTTTCTAGAGGTGTGGAGTTTGATTGTTGGCGCGACTTACAATTATTGGTTCAGTGTTTTCTGGGGGAAAGCTTTTTAGAAAGTTATGTCGTAGATGCATAACAAATAAAACATTTTTAATGACATACCTAAATGATATGGTGGATATTTGCAACTGAGTAGAGCAGTATTGCTAATCGCGATAGATGGATAGATAGATGGTTTGACAGACAGCTAATCGATATTATGTGACCCTTTTGTCGCGATTATTGGCTAATTTAATGTAACCCCCACCACGTGATGTGACCTTGAGTGTTCTTTATTTCCTGTCACTCTATTGTTTGTAAATGTAATTAACTAACTGTTCATTTTGTCCGTTCTTCAATACTGTTCGGTACGTTTTTGTCTTTTCTTGAGTGACGATGGAATTTGTGCTTTTCTTGGTGTAATTGTGTGCCTTATTTTATGTTTTAGAAACAGATAAAGTTTAAGTCAAGTCACTCTGTTTTTTAACTATAGTTAAGCCAAGACTCTGTGTCATCAGTACTGAGGAAGGACTAAATCTGTAGGCAAAACTAATTCTACAGTATCTTAGATTACGGGTCAACAGTTGCCAGGCCTATAATTGTTTTATGCATTAAAAATATACTGTACAGAGTATTTTCATTCTATTTAATTGATGGTGACTACGAGTAGAATCTAGAATGCTTATTTTGGCCTGTTTTAGGACTCATCAACTGTGAATGTATCTACATCCTCTCAGTGAGTCATGGTGCTCCTAGTGATAACTGGAACCCAGAAGCCATCGTTTCACAAAGCCACCAATTTCAGTATGAACACTGATTAGTATAATGAATATTGGAAATAATTTTGCAGAATTATGACCACACATAAAGTTAACACGAGCGAAATGATTGTGTAGTGCATAGATCACTTAAATCTAGCCGCTAAGCATTTATCTCCATGATCGAGTAGTATAAGTCTTCATGCAATAACAGTTTTAATTTTGAAATATATAGAAAAAAGAAACAAATGCATGTTTGTAAGAAGATTTCTTTTTTCTACTGTTGACTTGCAGGACTGGACTAGTCAATTTATGTGATAATATACGAGTGTCGCGTATTGAACAATCTTGATGTGTTGCCTATAACTTTCAGTGGAATCAAATGACCTGCGTTTTGTCTAATTTAGATATTATCAGCTGGATATGTGTGAGTTACATTCCAATTTCAATGGTTTCATTGAAGCACAAACGGCTTCAATTGTTAACTGATAAGATTAGTCTGTGTTTGTCAATATGACGGAACACCAACACTCACTGATATGCTGTGGTACATTCAAATGACAATTTTTCAGAAAGTTCCAAGTGAGTCCTACCATTAACCATTTATCACATCTGTAGCCAATTTGACTAACTTACTGTTGATTTCTTCAGTAAGTCATAGTTCATGACTTAATAGTGTATAGTGTAAGGAGTTGACTGATTTCAGTGACACGAATTAAGGAAATGGATTTTGAGTATTTTAAACATTCTACTTGTAGTTATGTTATAATTAGAAGTAGATGATGCATGATTATCAGCACGGAACACTTAAAAAGGGTGATTCTTTCTTTTTGCAATAGCCTTTTTTACTTTGTTGAATAATACTCGTACTCACGCCAACCGACTGCTACCAGCTATCAAACATTCATTCCAAATAGTGTTCCACGAAAGCACGCCGCCTAGAATGTTGACTCAGTTCCAAACTAACGGATAGAATTATTCAGTGAACACTATTAAAGACTGGCTACAAGATACTGGTTACTCGTCAGAGACTAATCAGTATGAGAGCGACGATTACTGTATAGCGTAGAAACTTTTGCATAATTTGGACGGTAAATGAAATTTCCGACTACGTAGTTTTAAAGTAGCTATGAAGAATAATCCAATTTATTCTGAGTGGTTACAGGATTTTACATTACTGGAAATCTAAAGTTTCGTAGGTTGATAATCTATTTATGCCCCGTTTTCATTTTTGGATTAGATCATTTGCATTCAGTAGGTAATTCACATCGATCAATTTTTTATATTTCATTTGTCACATTCTCCTGAATGAAGCATATAAGGTTTCAAGCTTTGAAGTATATTAGTAGTGGTGACATAAATTTTCACAGGATAGGGGGATTAGCTAGCCTAATGTCCTACCTGCTGTCTTTTCGAAGCTTACTACTAACTACTACCAGCTGTTAAGGTGGTAGACAAGTTAGAGTTGATCGGTAGCCGGACTTGGATCTATTTTTTTGGCTGGCCAGCATTTTACCACTAAGTTGTCGAAGCACACTTTGACTGAATAGTAGATAACACGATATATCTCACATTTACATCAGTATATACATATATATATATATATATTTCAGTAGCAGCGGCTTTAATTTTACGGAGTGAGGTAGGTATCGTCACGTTCGACCTCCCTTCTTTACCGGCCTTACTATCGTCCTAGCGAGGTTTTTACCGGTGAGTCGACCGAGGATTGAACCCTGGATCACCTCTGAACCACTGGCGTACTTCAGTATGTATATACGTACACTAAATTTTATGTCACAAGTTTACCTGAAAGGACAGATTGTGTAAAGTCCTATCAATTATATTTGTGCATTTATTACAATTGATAACTCCCTGTGGTTTACTCTTCTAAGATGAAATAACGTCTATTGAAATTAACTTGACTTGATGGCAATGCCGGAAATATCATCACTTGTGGAATAATTTACTAAACGTCTTAATTTATTTCATTTGTGTTCGTTTATTCTGTTTCCGACATTTGTTCATCTAGAATGACGGAATTTAGAAGAGACCAGTGAGATTTATATGTTCATGTTGTGTGTGTATCAGAAGTCAGTCAGCAGGTATCCATACTTCGAACTATTAACCGATAGGTAGTTGTAAGGGCGGATGTTTTTTTTTGTAGTTTGGCGGAAATCCATTCTCTTTCTTTTAGATATTCGCTTCTCAAGTTTGTGTGACTCACTGTTAAACTTTTATTAAAAAAACTAATAATACAATCGTTATACTGTTTGTCTAATCAGTTAAAACGTTGATGGGTTTATTTATCTGTACAACAAAAACTATAATACACTCTGGTGTCTCTCCATACCTTAATTTTATTGAAACCAACAATACTGGTAATTGATTCCCATAGTCGAACATCCCTAATATTTTATTCGAACTTCTCATCAACATATCGTGTAAGAGCATTACTCATCAGTAACAGAATGTAGATCAATGTTTAGACCGTAGCTAATCCAGTCTTATAGTAGATTTAGTCAAGTGATTTGCGAGAATACTAATTCATCAGTGAATTAACAGATGTTAGAATCACGGTTCATTGGATTTTCAGTTTATGTAAACTGTGAAAACCCATTGACTTCACACTAATGAAGTTATAGGTGAGAACTAATCAGGACCCTCGAAGTCGGATGGATCAGGTGTGTGTGTGACCGTGGATTACACTTCTTTTAATGCCTCTGTAGTCTGTGAGGAAGTGAATGTCCGAAAGGCTTTGTTTGTGTGTTTGTTTGATATAAAAGTTCACAAGCTATGCGAATAAGATTTGCACGTTGGGTTGATGTGGTTTAAGAAAGGAAACAAGACTATAACACTATGTTTCCTACAGCTGAAATCAATAAATTTTGAAAAATTATGTCTGATTCACATCTTTTTATGACTGATGACCAAAGAACAGTTATTTGGTAGTAATAACAATAACTCGGCAATAATTAAATAACAAGAATAATAGTAGTGTAGCAACGAGTGTTTTCTTTCACTGCACATGGAAAGACTTTAAAATGTGGTAATTTTCTGCCCACATCTTTCCACCTCCTCAGCGGCTGTCGCCACCTCCACCTCCTACTTTCAGTAAGTAAACACGCCCACCCCGTACCCATACACACACACACACAGATACGTACGTAAACATTTCTTACACATTAGTCTTAAATACGAACAATAACTCCACCACTTAAATAGTTTCGGCAAATCTATCATAAAGCTGTTTTTCTTTAGTAGAAGAAAAAGCCAGGTAATTATATATATGTATATGTGTGCATAGAGGTGTAGAGATAAAATTAGATATTTACACGTTCGAAGCAATTTTCTGTAGCTTAGCCCCCCCCTCATTTTGCCTCTTTTCTTCGCTGTGTTGCTATTCCCGGTATTATTACTGTTATTGCTGCTTTTGTTGTTGTTATTGCTGTTATCGTCGTCTGTAAACTACAAAAGGAGTAACACAGATCAGTTTATTTTTATTATATGCATATATTTACACATAACAAAATGGTGTGTGCTATAGGAGAATAATATAAAGAATGTGATACATAGAACGCAAATAGTTTCAAGTGTCTTCAATGCAAACGAGTTAAAGTAGGCGTAGAGAAGATGAAGAAGAGTAAAGTTATGTCTGAATAAGTAAAGTAAAAGTACAAAACAGGATAGTAATTCGCCTTCATAGGGTATATTGGTGCCTTTGATCAATAGTGATTCGGCTTATCACTTCTTTTCCCAACTCAAAATAGCCACTTACAAAGAAACCATTCTTGTCAGCGATAGAATTCATTTCAATTCGAGAGGTGTGCGTGTGTGTGTGTGGCTGAAAGTCGTCGTTTATGTGTGAGTGTGCCACCCGTGTGCTTTTGCTTCTGAGTACTTCACACTCAGATGGGAGTCGAAAAGCATCATTGATATAAGGATAAAACGTTTGCACTGTGGTAGAGTATGTAATTCCATTATGGATAGAATTTATTTTGATAAAATCTCACATATCAAAGTGATATGATTATGAGCAATAAATTGTGCTCGAAACGTAATCAGTAAACATTACTGCATAACACTGTGAGACTTTATCAAAACCAATTTTACCTATAATTGAAAGTCAGAATGGACTATTTTCAAAGTGGTAAAGGTAGCAAAGTTAGACAATTCACGGGTAACTATGACTCTCTTAAAGTAGCCAAATGTCTCTTCGTTTAATTACAGGTGAGTGGCTTAGTAGGCAGGCCCTACATGCGGTGCGAGGACCGTAATCCTTTGAACATCGTGTGTTTTCCAATACTGGCTTCCCTTGTTAAGTCTCCGTTTGGCTGCGTTGTTCCGTCCAGTTCTCTGAGTGTCAACGTGAAGAAACTCAACTGGGTATGGGTATGGAGGGACGAGGTTATGGTTATATGCGGCAGGCGCCTCCACGGGGCGACCGCTGGGTGGAGCTTTTCGGTGGGCAAAGCGAACTCCATCTAGGACCTTTCGCTGCATGAGACAACACTCACGACCGGCCACTCAGTCTTGATGAAGCAGCGGTGCCGTCCTCCGGCCTTTATGGCAATGTACGGGGCATCGGTGGGGCCAGTAGATTTGATAATTCCTGACGAGAGAACCAGGGCCAATAACAACTGGCTAGTGGGTGGCTGTTAGAGCTGGTAACCCAAACCGTGAAGTGCAGCTAGGTGTAGTTGTTAGCCGAAGCCAGTCTCGAACAGTGTCTTATGCGTGGGATTGTGGATTGGAGGTTGGGATCTCGGCCATGAGTCAAGGTTTGGTTGGCTTCAGTGCGCATGTCTCTGAGAAGATGTTTCTAATCCTACCAGCCTGAGTTGGAGCACCAAGGTTATCCTGGGATGTGAATACTAGAAAATTGATGAAGACCCTTCTCAGGGAGTTTGCCCTGGGACTGTTTCAGTCGCTTATGTGGCTAACGGAATTCGCTATCTTACTCCTCTCTCCGGATGAGTGATGGAGTTCGGCGGTTGGCACGACTAAGAAAGGGTAAATACGCAGTAGCAAGGATAGACAATTCGAGATGAGATTCCAAAATTTAATACTGGTCAATGCGATACATTTGAGTTCATTGTTAATTAATCTTTGTTGGTCTATTTCTGTGTCTTATTTGGCGTAATATTCTTTCGATATGGTGCCAGATAGCATTCGTTATAAAGTGACCTTTATCATTTCTTAGTTAGTTAAGATGACTGAATCAAATGGCCAACTTGTGAATGTTGTCGTCTTTGTCCTTTCGATCTTCATATTCATTCACTGACTCACTCGACTGCACTTAACTGATAGTCTATTTGTGGTGGTGTGATACAGACAATGTGCGCCGACGGAATGTTATTCTCACAAATTCCCACAGTTCAATTCGGCATTATCAGTAGAATACGGTATATCAACTTGAACATTCTGTTTGTTGCTAGGGTCGGAATACTTTCCACACAGTTCAGTGAGTACTGTAGTAGCAGCAGTATACGTTATGTATCTATTTGAACATTCTATTTGATGCTAGAGTTAGAATGCATTTCTCATGGTTATTTACTGTATTAACAAAAGAATACTGTGTATATTTGAACATTCTATTTCATGTCGTTTGACGTAAACCGTAAGTACAAGCCCAGTAACTGTTTAGATAAAATAAACTGTATATGTATAAATAGCTGTTTGATCAATAGAAAGTATATGCCTTGATAATGTATTGACTATAGTGGTTGACAGGGTGATAGTGCGGTGACTGCACATGACGTTGTAGACACTACATCTACATTAGCCTTATAATATTTGATTTTGAATTTCCCACGAAGTGTTTGGATAGAACTAGGATGAGGATGAGCGTAGTAATTCAATACAACACGATACAATGCAATGTTCAATAAATCTGTATCTATCTATTTGGGGCGTCGGTGGCATAGCGGTTAGGACGCTCGCCGAGCATGCACATGGTCTGGGGTTCGATCCCCAGTCGACGCACTCCTTTACCTCGCTAAACCAGAAATAATGCTGGTAAAGAGTAAACGTTGGGCATGGGGCTAGCAAACCCATCCTGTAAAAATAAAGACCACTGCTACAGAAACTTCAAGCCACTAGCTTGAAGCCCTATGTTCCACTGGGGAACGTGAAGGAAAAAAATAATAATAATAAATATATATTTATTCTGCTCTCACGCTACTGATTAGACTACAGAAAGCACACTGAGAAGATCCTAAATGTATCCTAGATATAGTATAATAATGATACTATAGTAATAATACACTAGTTACTGTAGTTCGGCTAAGTTCTCTTGACATAGCTAGCATATCTTTTGTACTCTGCGAGATTTGGATAAATACCACATTGGAGAAAATGTCCGATTGTGTCTTGTTGTTTTATGTTAATGTCAAATTTATCATATTCTAGTCAACGAGATTTAATATATAATAAAAATATCAGTAACTACTTATTAAAATGGCATAAAATTAATCGAAATCCTTTTTCATTTCTACAATCTCACCAAAGGGGTCGACGTTGCATTCTTTGTATGGTTGTTCCATAGGGTAACCAGAGTCAACATGTATGACTCTTAGTGTTGGTACTGTCTGAATTCTGCTAGTCAAATTGTAGCCACAATCATGATACACTTTGAATTGATGTCGCATGGTCGAAGGCTATTGGCAGTATGGTTTCATGCCTAGAAGCACTCATCAGCAAAGCGTACCAGAAACTGCGAAGTAACTGATGTCTCCGGTTAAACTCACGTCATCCGGAGATGCATTCAGAGGTAGGTGCTACCACTAGGCTAACTTATCGTTGCAATACGAATTATTACAGTGTCCAAGGATTGGTAAACTGAAAATATTCTGTAGGGGAGATAAATAAGAATTGTTGGGATTTTTGGGAAAAGTGCTTCCCTAAACAACAGACTTTCAGGTATATAATAATATTACTTATTATAATTCGTTGTCATTTACCACTTCTATGGGAACTAGTGTACGTAATGAAGATTCTCATATATGGTATTAACTAAGTTGTGCTATCAACCAATATAACCGATTGATCGACTACTATCAGTTCAGCCCAGTTTTATTCGTCAAAATTCTACGTGGGTACTTTAGGACAGACCATAAATAATAAATGGTCATAGCTCACGTTTAGGCAGAATTGCAGTCACCAATATTACAATCCAGGCAACTTTAGTTGGTAAATCAATTCGAGTGAACTGTTCATTTCGATTTGATTAAATTACTGGGGTTTTCAAATGTTAGTGATATTCAACTATTCGCATTAATCACCTAATAATAGTAATAATAATAGTCACTTCACTTTACTTGAATAGAAAAAAAGATACAGACGAGTGTTTAGAATTTCAACTAGTCATTTGTGACTACTGATTTTCTTGGTGAATAGAAATCACATTCAGTTAAGTTTGATATACTACTGCTAACTATGATCAAGTAGATAGTTATCTTTAATTCTGCAGGAAGTGAAATAGATTTCCCCCATGAATTTTTAACAACAATTCTGATCATAGTGAGTAGTATGACCGTGAAACATTACCCGAGGAATTATATGTATATATATACCACTTATAAAAGTAATGTAGATATTAATAGTTTTATCAGTTATTTATATGCAGTTATCTTATCTGTTCACAGATTTGATATTTCATGTAATGCATGTAACACGGAACGGCATCTACTGTTCATTTTCATTGTCCTTTAATCAGTTGGTCCCACTATTTATATGTATATATTTATGATTGCTATGATGGTACTAGGTGGTTGGAGGCAATCGCGCGAAGCCTTGGACCTAGGTTTCGTGCTAGTTGGCACTCGTCAGCAAGACATATCTGCAACCTTGAGGGAACTCATGTCCCTTCTTAGATTCCAATCTGCGTCACCCAGTGCTGCAGTCATAGTCATTACCACTGAGCTATTCGGGCTCGCGATTGACATCCTGTAGGACTGTAACGGTGAGGTACCTAGAATGGTGGCCGCATTGCAAACCTGACTGATAGGATTCAGTCTGCACCAAGGAAAGGACCAGACACGTCATACTAGTTAGTAGTGTCCAATGAGGGGTACAACTTATCAGGGAAGTTCATCTATTGAAGTATAAAATAAAATTAAACTTTGTGTATATAATTTAATTACCAAATCATACTTAGTTACACGACTTATATATATATATATATATATATATATATATATATATATAATGTTATTAGATAACTAATAACACTAATATTACTGCTCTCCTCCTAGGGACGTAATTCTACACCTTTCGGGCGCGCGCGCGCACACACGCACACATACACATGCACTTACACACTTTTTTTTCAACATTTTATTGTCTAAGTCTAAAAGGCTAAAACGGTGATATGAGTTTCAAACTACTCATAATGTTTTTTATCTGAGTGTGCTCCTTTTTTCCAGAAGCAACAAATTTCACCTACCATTATCTAATGGATACATCTCGTCGTCGTCGTCGTAGTAGTAGTAGTAATAAGCAGTAGTAAGTGAATAGTTCACTGGTTCACTGGCTTGCTTGTTTTCTTTTCCACTATGCTTTTTTTCTTCTTTATGTGTATAGCAACACTATAATAATTACTGCTATTTTTTGCTGAATATTTAAAATAGAACCTTTTTTTAGAAAAATGGTAATATATATATATATATATATATCAGTTGGTTACTGTTTTACATATTGTCCTGTGTTGTACTCTTCTCTCTCTCTCTCACACACACACACTCTCTCTCTGTCTCTTCCCCTCCATATCTTTGTCTGTCTCTATCGTCGAAATAGCACAACATTAAAAGGCTTTAATAAGTTTACCGGCAAATAACTGTATCATATGTGCGCTTTCAACAATTTCGGTACATTTTTACATAAAGCTAAATGAAGTGAAATAATCTGTATTGACAGTGTGGACCTCATTATTGATAGATGTAAATTGTTTACGACTGTTCATTTCAGTTAACAACATATATATGTATAGAAATGAATGTGTGTATATATTTCGGGAGATAAGTGATTCAGATTCTCTCTTTCAACCACAATCATTCTACCTACTTAGAAAGTTAACAACTAATCACATGAATTCACTAATCCCTTCAGCATCATATGCGTGAGAAAATCACAATTATTCATTTAAATTAATCTTTTTAAATGATCAAATACACTGATGTGTGTAAATTATTTTTTGTGTGTAAAATAGTTTAATATTTAAAAAGACTATTCGAAATAGTTTCGTTTGAAGAAGACTGTAATAACTCTAATCCAAACACATTGGGTTTGGTTGATTTGAAGGCCAGATTTCACCAGTTAGATACCAGGTAGGATCCACCAAGTTGGGTGTGAAGGCGGAAACACACATGACATTAAGGGTTGTTGTTGTTGTTGGTGGTGGTGGTGGTGGTTCTATGTCGCGGATAGACAAAAGTTACAGTCTCCATGACTCAATCTGTTGTCTGATTATTTTAACTTATTTCCTTCATATTCATGATTCAATCCATTGTGAGTTCAATGGATTGGCTGGCGGTGTATAGAAAAGGCCTAAAATACGGTGTTAAGAGGTTAACTGGCAGTTCAGCGATTTGAATACTTCTCTAAGTGATATTGGTTAGTTATTGAAATGCTCTTATAATGAGCAATAAATCAAGGTGCGACAAGAACACAGAGGCTCAGGTAATTCTCAATCCCAATCCAGCAATTGGCCTAACACTAACTCTAAATATCTCACTTCTGCACAATGTCCGGTTAAACATGTCAAAATACCCACATTATGACAGAAATTTATGCACACAAACAATAAGTAGTATCATGAAGACTACGGGAAAATTCACCAGGAACATATGGAATATACTCTTCATAACTGTTTTTTTCTCTCGTCACATATGGTGTTTTTTACCTCTGTTTATTAGATGTGAATTTCTAAAATAAGAAAAAGTTGTTCATTTCATCTGAATGGTAGTAAGTAGTTGTACTGGGTTACAATAATGACAGAATATCATATTCCCACTACATAACAACACAGTTATATCATTTTTCTTATTTTATAAAATAAGTTTTGAAAAGAAAAGAAAACAATGATTAACCAACTAATGGAAAGAATTTTTCAGAGTGATACACTCGTATCATGCTTAGCTTAACTGATTGCATGGCATTTAACACAGTGAACGGTGGTCTGCTTGAATTATACTAAGCTACCTGAATTGTCATTCAGCATACTGCATTAGCTTAGCTTTCCTCTATACTCCTTATCGTTTTTATCGATGGTTTAATGGAAACGGAAGATCGCAATGAGTGAATGCATCTGCGCCACTGAGAACGATTTTGAGTCATATCATCAATTTTCTTGAGTCATTGGATATTAGGAACCCAAAGATCCCAACCAGGTAGTCTGCACCTCCCTACATGGCTAAAATTGATTGTTTTCGTTTGACACCGACCAGCTCTTATCCAACCCGATCTTATGCGTAACATATGTCATATTATCACGGTCTCCTCTAGCTCCTAGAGGAACACAGAGCTTCAGCTGCACGTCTCCACTGCGTTCGGTTCTCTGCCGACGTTTTCACTTCTGCTCACATATCTTCATCTCCTGTTCTCATGACCTCCTCCGAGTCACCCTCGAATGACCAACTGGCCATTTCGAATTCAGTTTCCACCCGAAGCCTGGCGTGTGATGTCACATGTCATCGCCATCTTAATCGGTTGCTTTTTCCTCCTTACATAACACTCGACGTCTGACCTCAATAGTACTCCCCCTGTTACACCATCTAACACGAGAGATAGAACGCAGACACCTATGATCAAAGACAGGCTTAACTTTTTACGCCTTTTGCTTTCAATGACCATATCTTTCGCAGAGCGAACTTCTCAGCAGTCGACTCGCGCGTCCTTCGATCGACAGCTAGGTATCATGTCTGCGCCAGAAATAGCGTAAGTTGGCAAATGCCACACACACAGTTCAGAATAGACGTATTATTAATACTGCTTTTAGTGTGAATCTCTGAATACCTTTAAAAATGTTTTTTATATTATCACTGCACGTGACCAGTGCAGAGATCAGACTTTGGATATGTAGCAGTGTAAGGTGTAAGGTGGGTTACTCGATAGGGTTGATACGACTAATGTATTGCATTTACGCCAAGTTAATGCTTACCCTACCTATTCTATCTGTAAGAGTAGTAGTATTGTAGGAAATAATTTGACTTCAATATGCATTCAGTGCATGAATATTAATCTATTGTGAGTATAAAAGTCCCGAAGGCTGTCTGTGGATGTCATCGACTATATAACCTAAACATAGAGAGACTCATGAAAGTATCAGGTGAAATTTTCATTAGTGAATCTCAAATGTCTTCTCCGTGTTACACTGCAACATTAGTCTCCCATTGTCTTTATCATATCCCCTTCTTTTTAGCCCTAATGGCTTGTTGGTAATATTTTTAATCTTCAAATATCTAAAATATATATGAGCAGTCAATTACCTTTTAACCAGAGTTGATGTGTTTAAAAATTTTTTTTATCGCTTTATCTTCCAAGTGGAACATAGGGCTTGAAGTTTCTGTAGCAGTGGTGTTTTTATTACTACTACTACTACGACGACGACGACGAGATGTATCCATTAGATAATGGTAGGTGAAATTTGTTGCTTCTGGAAAAAAGGAGCACACTCAGATAAAAAACATTATGAGTAGTTTGAAACTCATATCACCGTTTTAGCCTTTTAGACTTAGACAATAAAATGTTGAAAAAAAAGTGTGTAAGTGCATGTGTATGTGTGCGTGTGCGCGCGCGCGCCCGAAAGGTGTAGAATTACGTCCCTAGGAGGAGAGCAGTAATATTAGTGTTATTAGTTATCTAATAACATTATATATTATATATATATATATATATATAATAAGTCGTGTAACTAAGTATGATTTGGTAATTAAATTATATACACAAAGTTTAATTTTATTTTATACTTCAACAGATGAACTTCCCTGATAAGTTGTACCCCTCATTGGACACTACTAACTAGTATGACGTGTCTGGTCCTTTCCTTGGTGCAGACTGAATCCTATCAGTCAGGTTTGCAATGCGGCCACCATTCTAGGTACCTCACCGTTACAGTCCTACAGGATGTCAATCGCGAGCCCGAATAGCTCAGTGGTAATGACTCTGACTGCAGCACTGGGTGACGCAGATTGGAATCTAAGAAGGGACATGAGTTCCCTCAAGGTTGCAGATATGCCTTGCTGACGAGTGCCAACTAGCACGAAACCTAGGTCCAAGGCTTCGCGCGATTGCCTCCAACCACCTAGTACCATCATAGCAATCATAAATATATACATATAAATAGTGGGACCTACTGATTAAAGGACAATGAAAATGAACAGTAGATGCCGTTCCGTGTTACATGCATTATATGAAATATCAAATCTGTGAACAGATAAGATAACTGCATATAAATAACTGATAAAACTATTAATATCTACATTACTTTTATAAGTGGTATATATATACATATAATTCCTCGGGTAATGTTTCACGGTCATACTACTCACTATGATCAGAATTGTTGTTAAAAATTCATGGGGGAAATCTATTTCACTTCCTGCAGAATTAAAGATAACTATCTACTTGATCATAGTTAGCAGTAGTATATCAAACTTAACTGAATGTGATTTCTATTCACCAAGAAAATCAGTAGTCACAAATGACTAGTTGAAATTCTAAACACTCGTCTGTATCTTTTTTTCTATTCAAGTAAAGTGAAGTGACTATTATTATTACTATTATTAGGTGATTAATGCGAATAGTTGAATATCACTAACATTTGAAAACCCCAGTAATTTAATCAAATCGAAATGAACAGTTCACTCGAATTGATTTACCAACTAAAGTTGCCTGGATTGTAATATTGGTGACTGCAATTCTGCCTAAACGTGAGCTATGACCATTTATTATTTATGGTCTGTCCTAAAGTACCCACGTAGAATTTTGACGAATAAAACTGGGCTGAACTGATAGTAGTCGATCAGTCGGTTATATTGGTTGATAGCACAACTTAGTTATTACCATATATGAGAATCTTCATTACATACACTAGTTCCCATAGAAGTGGTAAATGACAACGAATTATAATAAGTAATATTATTATATACCTGAAAGTCTGTTGTTTAGGGAAGCACTTTTCCCAAAAATCCCAACAATTCTTATTTATCTCCCCTACAGAATATTTTCAGTTTACCAATCCGTGGACACTGTAATAATTCGTATTGCAACGATAAGTTAGCCTAGTGGTAGCACCTACCTCTGAATGCATCTCCGGATGACGTGAGTTTAACCGGAGACATCAGTTACTTCGCAGTTTCTGGTACGCTTTGCTGATGAGTGCTTCTAGGCATGAAACCATACTGCCAATAGCCTTCAACCATGCGACATCAATTCAAAGTGTATCATGATTGTGGCTACAATTTGACTAGCAGAATTCAGACAGTACCAACACTAAGAGTCATACATGTTGACTCTGGTTACCCTGTGGAACAACCATACAAAAAATGCAACGTCGACCCCTTTGGTGAGATTGTAGAAATGAAAAAGGATTTCGATTAATTTTATGCCATTTTAATAAGTAGTTACTGATATTTTTATTATATATTAAATCTCGTTGACTAGATTATGATAAATTTGACATTAACATAAAACAACAAGACACAATCGGACATTTTCTCCAATGTGGTATTTATCCAAATGTCGCAGAGTACAAAAGATATGCTAGCTATGTCAAGAGAACTTAGCCGAACTACAGTAACTAGTGTATTATTACTATAGTATCATTATTATACTATATCTAGGATACATTTAGGATCTTCTCAGTGTGCTTTCTGTAGTCTAATCAGTAGCGTGAGAGCAGAATAAATATTTATTTTTTTTTTTTTTTTTCCTTCACGTTCCCCAGTGGAACATAGGGCTTCAAGCTAGTGGCTTGAAGTTTCTGTAGCAGTGGTCTTTATTTTTACAGGATGGGTTTGCTAGCCCCATGCCCAACGTTTACTCTTTACCAGCATTATTTCTGGTTTAGCGAGGTAAAGGAGTGCGTCGACTGGGGATCGAACCCCAGACCATGTGCATGCTCGGCGAGCGTCCTAACCGCTATGCCACCGACGCCCCAAATAGATAGATACAGATTTATTGCACATTGTATTCTATCGTGTTGTATTGAATTACTACGCTCACCCTCATCCTAGTTCTATCCAAACACTTCGTGGGAAATTCAAAATCAAATATTATAAGGCTAATGTAGATGTAGTGTCTACAACGTCATGTGCAGTCACCGCACTATCACCCTGTCAACCACTATAGTCAATACATTATCAAGGCATATACTTTCTATTGATCAAACAGCTATTTATACATATACAGTTTATTTTATCTAAACAGTTACTGGGCTTGTACTTACGGTTTACGTCAAACGACATGAAATAGAATGTTCAAATATACACAGTATTCTTTTGTTAATGCAGTAAATAACCATGAGAAATGTATTCTAACTCTAGCATCAAATAGAATGTTCAAATAGATACATAACGTATACTGCTGCTACTACAGTACTCACTGAACTGTGTGGAAAGTATTCCGACCCTAGCAACAAACAGAATGTTCAAGTTGATATACCGTATTCTACTGATAATGCCGAATTGAACTGTGGGAATTTGTGAGAATAACATTCCGTCGGCGCACATTGTCTGTATCACACCACCACAAATAGACTATCAGTTAAGTGCAGTCGAGTGAGTCAGTGAATGAATATGAAGATCGAAAGGACAAAGACGACAACATTCACAAGTTGGCCATTTGATTCAGTCATCTTAACTAACTAAGAAATGATAAAGGTCACTTTATAACGAATGCTATCTGGCACCATATCGAAAGAATATTACGCCAAATAAGACACAGAAATAGACCAACAAAGATTAATTAACAATGAACTTAAATGTATCGCATTGACCAGTATTAAATTTTGGAATCTCATCTCGAATTGTCTATCTTTGCTACTGCGTATTTACCCTTTCTTAGTCGTGCCAACCGCCGAACTCCATCACTCATCCGGAGAGAGGAGTAAGATAGCGAATTCCGTTAGCCACATAAGCGACTGAAACAGTCCCAGGGCAAACTCCCTGAGAAGGGTCTTCATCAATTTTCTAGTATTCACATCCCAGGATAACCTTGGTGCTCCACCTCAGGCTGGTAGGATTAGAAACATCTTCTCAGAGACATGCGCACTGAAGCCAACCAAACCTTGACTCATGGCCGAGATCCCAACCTCTAATCCACAGTCCCACGCATAAGACACTGTTCGAGACTGGCTTCGGCTAACAACTACACCTAGCTGCACTTCACGGTTTGGGTTACCAGCTCTAACAGCCACCCACTAGCCAGTTGTTATTGGCCCTGGTTCTCTCGTCAGGAATCATCAAATCTACTGGCCCCACCGATGCCCCGTACATTGCCATAAAGGCCGGAGGACGGCACCGCTGCTTCATCAAGACTGAGTGGCCGGTCGTGAGTGTTGTCTCATGCAGCGAAAGGTCCTAGATGGAGTTCGCTTTGCCCACCGAAAAGCTCCACCCAGCGGTCGCCCCGTGGAGGCGCCTGCCGCATATAACCATAACCTCGTCCCTCCATACCCATACCCAGTTGAGTTTCTTCACGTTGACACTCAGAGAACTGGACGGAACAACGCAGCCAAACGGAGACTTAACAAGGGAAGCCAGTATTGGAAAACACACGATGTTCAAAGGATTACGGTCCTCGCACCGCATGTAGGGCCTGCCTACTAAGCCACTCACCTGTAATTAAACGAAGAGACATTTGGCTACTTTAAGAGAGTCATAGTTACCCGTGAATTGTCTAACTTTGCTACCTTTACCACTTTGAAAATAGTCCATTCTGACTTTCAATTATAGGTAAAATTGGTTTTGATAAAGTCTCACAGTGTTATGCAGTAATGTTTACTGATTACGTTTCGAGCACAATTTATTGCTCATAATCATATCACTTTGATATGTGAGATTTTATCAAAATAAATTCTATCCATAATGGAATTACATACTCTACCACAGTGCAAACGTTTTATCCTTATATCAATGATGCTTTTCGACTCTCATCTGAGTGTGAAGTACTCAGAAGCAAAAGCACACGGGTGGCACACTCACACATAAACGACGACTTTCAGCCACACACACACACACACGCACACCTCTCGAATTGAAATGAATTCTATCGCTGACAAGAATGGTTTCTTTGTAAGTGGCTATTTTGAGTTGGGAAAAGAAGTGATAAGCCGAATCACTATTGATCAAAGGCACCAATATACCCTATGAAGGCGAATTACTATCCTGTTTTGTACTTTTACTTTACTTATTCAGACATAACTTTACTCTTCTTCTTCATCTTCTCTACGCCTACTTTAACTCGTTTGCATTGAAGACACTTGAAACTATTTGCGTCCTATGTATCACATTCTTTATATTATTCTCCTATAGCACACACCATTTTGTTATGTGTAAATATATGCATATAATAAAAATAAACTGATCTGTGTTACTCCTTTTGTAGTTTACAGACGACGATAACAGCAATAACAACAACACTAGCAGCAATAACAGTAATAATACCGGGAATAGCAACACAGCGAAGAAAAGAGGCAAAATGAGGGGGGGGCTAAGCTACGGAAAATTGCTTCGAACGTGTAAATATCTAATTTTATCTCTACACCTCTATGCACACATATATACATATATATAATTACCTGGCTTTTTCTTCTACTAAAGAAAAACAGCTTTATGATAGATTTGCCGAAACTATTTAAGTGGTGGAGTTATTGTTCGTATTTAAGACTAATGTGTAAGAAATGTTTACGTACGTATCTGTGTGTGTGTGTGTATGGGTACGGGGTGGGCGTGTTTACTTACTGAAAGTAGGAGGTGGAGGTGGCGACAGCCGCTGAGGAGGTGGAAAGATGTGGGCAGAAAATTACCACATTTTAAAGTCTTTCCATGTGCAGTGAAAGAAAACACTCGTTGCTACACTACTATTATTCTTGTTATTTAATTATTGCCGAGTTATTGTTATTACTACCAAATAACTGTTCTTTGGTCATCAGTCATAAAAAGATGTGAATCAGACATAATTTTTCAAAATTTATTGATTTCAGCTGTAGGAAACATAGTGTTATAGTCTTGTTTCCTTTCTTAAACCACATCAACCCAACGTGCAAATCTTATTCGCATAGCTTGTGAACTTTTATATCAAACAAACACACAAACAAAGCCTTTCGGACATTCACTTCCTCACAGACTACAGAGGCATTAAAAGAAGTGGAATCCACGGTCACACACACACCTGATCCATCCGACTTCGAGGGTCCTGATTAGTTCTCACCTATAACTGCATTAGTGTGAAGTCAATGGGTTTTCACAGTTTACATAAACTGAAAATCCAATGAACCGTGATTCTAACATCTGTTAATTCACTGATGAATTAGTATTCTCGCAAATCACTTGACTAAATCTACTATAAGACTGGATTAGCTACGGTCTAAACATTGATCTACATTCTGTTACTGATGAGTAATGCTCTTACACGATATGTTGATGAGAAGTTCGAATAAAATATTAGGGATGTTCGACTATGGGAATCAATTACCAGTATTGTTGGTTTCAATAAAATTAAGGTATGGAGAGACACCAGAGTGTATTATAGTTTTTGTTGTACAGATAAATAAACCCATCAACGTTTTAACTGATTAGACAAACAGTATAACGATTGTATTATTAGTTTTTTTAATAAAAGTTTAACAGTGAGTCACACAAACTTGAGAAGCGAATATCTAAAAGAAAGAGAATGGATTTCCGCCAAACTACAAAAAAAAACATCCGCCCTTACAACTACCTATCGGTTAATAGTTCGAAGTATGGATACCTGCTGACTGACTTCTGATACACACACAACATGAACATATAAATCTCACTGGTCTCTTCTAAATTCCGTCATTCTAGATGAACAAATGTCGGAAACAGAATAAACGAACACAAATGAAATAAATTAAGACGTTTAGTAAATTATTCCACAAGTGATGATATTTCCGGCATTGCCATCAAGTCAAGTTAATTTCAATAGACGTTATTTCATCTTAGAAGAGTAAACCACAGGGAGTTATCAATTGTAATAAATGCACAAATATAATTGATAGGACTTTACACAATCTGTCCTTTCAGGTAAACTTGTGACATAAAATTTAGTGTACGTATATACATACTGAAGTACGCCAGTGGTTCAGAGGTGATCCAGGGTTCAATCCTCGGTCGACTCACCGGTAAAAACCTCGCTAGGACGATAGTAAGGCCGGTAAAGAAGGGAGGTCGAACGTGACGATACCTACCTCACTCCGTAAAATTAAAGCCGCTGCTACTGAAATATATATATATATATATATGTATATACTGATGTAAATGTGAGATATATCGTGTTATCTACTATTCAGTCAAAGTGTGCTTCGACAACTTAGTGGTAAAATGCTGGCCAGCCAAAAAAATAGATCCAAGTCCGACTACCGATCAACTCTAACTTGTCTACCACCTTAACAGCTGGTAGTAGTTAGTAGTAAGCTTCGAAAAGACAGCAGGTAGGACATTAGGCTAGCTAATCCCCCTATCCTGTGAAAATTTATGTCACCACTACTAATATACTTCAAAGCTTGAAACCTTATATGCTTCATTCAGGAGAATGTGACAAATGAAATATAAAAAATTGATCGATGTGAATTACCTACTGAATGCAAATGATCTAATCCAAAAATGAAAACGGGGCATAAATAGATTATCAACCTAAGAAACTTTAGATTTCCAGTAATGTAAAATCCTGAAACTACTCAGAATAAATTGGATTATTCTTCATAGCTACTTTAAAACTACGTAGTCGGAAATTTCATTTACCGTCCAAATTATGCAAAAGTTTCTACGCTATACAGTAATCGTCGCTCTCATACTGATTAGTCTCTGACGAGTAACCAGTATCTTGTAGCCAGTCTTTAATAGTGTTCACTGAATAATTCTATCCGTTAGTTTGGAACTGAGTCAACATTCTAGGCGGCGTGCTTTCGTGGAACACTATTTGGAATGAATGTTTGATAGCTGGTAGCAGTCGGTTGGCGTGAGTACGAGTATTATTCAACAAAGTAAAAAAGGCTATTGCAAAAAGAAAGAATCACCCTTTTTAAGTGTTCCGTGCTGATAATCATATATCATCTACTTCTAATTATAACATAACTACAAGTAGAATGTTTAAAATACTCAAAATCCATTTCCTTAATTCGTGTCACTGAAATCAGTCAACTCCTTACACTATACACTATTAAGTCATGAACTATGACTTACTGAAGAAATCAACAGTAAGTTAGTCAAATTGGCTACAGATGTGATAAATGGTTAATGGTAGGACTCACTTGGAACTTTCTGAAAAATTGTCATTTGAATGTACCACAGCATGTCAGTGAGTGTTGGTGTTCCGTCATATTGACAAACACAGACTAATCTTATCAGTTAACAATTGAAGCCGTTTGTGCTTCAATGAAACCTTTAAAATTGGAATGTAACTCACACATATCCAGCTGATAATATCTAAATTAGACAAAACGCAGGTCATTTGATTCCACTGAAAGTTATAGGCAACACATCAAGATTGTTCAATACGCGACACTCGTATATTATCACATAAATTGACTAGTCCAGTCCTGCAAGTCAACAGTAGAAAAAAGAAATCTTCTTACAAACATGCATTTGTTTCTTTTTTCTATATTTTTCAAAATTAAAACTGTTATTGCATGAAGACTTATACTACTCGATCATGGAGATAAATGCTTAGCGGCTAGATTTAAGTGATCTATGCACTACACAATCATTTCGCTTGTGTTAACTTTATGTGTGGTCATAATTCTGCAAAATTATTTCCAATATTCATTATACTAATCAGTGTTCATACTGAAATTGGTGGCTTTGTGAAACGATGGCTTCTGGGTTCCAGTTATCACTAGGAACACCATGACTCACTGAGAGGATGTAGATACATTCACAGTTGATGAGTCCTAAAACAGGCCAAAATAAGCATTCTAGATTCTACTCGTAGTCACCATCAATTAAATAGAATGAAAATACTCTGTACAGTATATTTTTAATGCATAAAACAATTATAGGCCTAGCAACTGTTGACCCGTAATCTAAGATACTGTAGAATTAGTTTTGCCTACAGATTTAGTCCTTCCTCAGTACTGATGACACAGAGTCTTGGCTTAACTATAGTTAAAAAACAGAGTGACTTGACTTAAACTTTATCTGTTTCTAAAACATAAAATAAGGCATACAATTACACCAAGAAAAGCACAAATTCCATCGTCACTCAAGAAAAGACAAAAACGTACCGAACAGTATTGAAGAACGGACAAAATGAACAGTTAATTAATTACATTTACAAACAATAGAGTGACAGGAAATAAAGAACACTCAAGGTCACATCACGTGGTGGGAGTTACATTAAATTAGCCAATAATCGCGACAAAAGGGTCACATAATATCGATTAGCTGTCTGTCAAACCATCTATCTATCCATCTATCGCGATTAGCAATACTGCTCTACTCAGTTGCAAATATCCACCATATCATTTAGGTATGTCATTAAAAATGTTTTATTTGTTATGCATCTACGACATAACTTTCTAAAAAGCTTTCCCCCAGAAAACACTGAACCAATAATTGTAAGTCGCGCCAACAATCAAACTCCACACCTCTGGAAAAGGACAAATGAAATACTGATAATGCATTATGCAACTAAAGGGGAGACTGTAAATTTTGGTTTCTTAAAGGAAAACAATGTATTAATTTATGTAGATTGGGAATATATAGAAACTTAATAAGCCTAATTATTTGGAGCTGCCTTTTCCTTTGTTATTATTTAAAACAATTAGTTCCTTTTATGAATTTAGATAAAGCAATAAGAAGACGTAATTTGTCTGAATCGTGTAATGTATTTGCGCCCACAACACATTTCGAACAATCTGATCACACACGGAATTGTCATAGAAATATATATGAAATTAATAAAGAGGTAAGAGGTGAGAAAAATAGACTTAGGTCAAGTTAAAAGGATATATTCAAGGTCAAAATAACAATGAAGACCACTAAACCAAATAGCAGAGGTAATAGTGCATCTGCTATGGTATCAAAACAAAATTTACCAAAGAAGGTTTAGTGTGATGACAAATTGTTTTTTGAACGCATAAAGGTGGCTTGAACTTTCTAATTGCCAGCTAGGGCTTCTACAAACTTTAGGATACGCCCCAAACATGTTTTAAAGATAGGTTTAAAAGATCTGTTAACATCAGTTTTATGACATGTCTCTATTAAATGTTTCGCAATCGAAGAGCTAGGTCTCCTGTTCTCACCGTTAATAGGTTCTGATGATTCCATTTGTTTCTGGAGCCATTTTGGAATATGCTCTTGCCCAACATCCGATGAAGATCGGGGTTGGTTTAAGGCCAAGATGGTGGATATAGTTCATCAGTTTTTAAACAACAACCCAAAGGAGAAAAGTATTTTAAATTCCCAGCATTTCAAAGCTTTGAAAGAGCTACGGGAAAATTCCAATATAATTATTACTAAACCTGATAAAGGTTCTGGAGTCGTCATTATGAATAAAAGTGACTATAAATCTAAAATGATGTCTATTCTTGATGATAAGAGCAAATTTAGCTGTGATCCCTCCTCAGAAGATATTCAGTTGTTGCAGGGCACAGTGGCAGCTAATCTACTGAAGCTTCATGGCCTAAATGCTATAAGTAAAGATAAACTTGACTCATTAAAACCATCAGATTGTAAATTCCCACATATGTATGGGTTGGCAAAATACATAAACCCAATAATCCTCTACGTCCTATATTGTCAATGTGCAAATCCCCAACGCATAAACTTGCTAAATGTCCAGTCAAAACAATTCTGTAAGTATGTGTTAAAAGATACATTTGAATTGGTTGATGTTCTTGATGATAGTAATATTCATATTATGAACAAGAATATGTACTCTTTTGATATAAACTCGTTATTTACTAATGTGCCTTTGATCAAAACAGTTGACATTTTGTGTGATTATATTTCCACAAACAATTTTTTCATCCCGTTCCCTATATCTTACTTAAGGGATTTATTAATTCTATGTACTAACAATGTTAGGTTTACATTTGAAGGTGATTGTTTCCGCCAAGTTGATGGTGTTGCTATGGTCAGTCCGTTAGGGCCCCTTTTGCAAATATTTATATGTCGTACATTGAGAATTTATCGGAAGATTTAATCGAAAATGTGCCACTTTATAGAAGGTATGTAGATGGTATCGTAGTCATCAGTGATAAGCCCTGTTCTGCCAACTCTCATTGCAGTCTTACTGTCTCCTGTTTAACTCAGACCACTTTTTACTAGCCACTCACCTGACACTTTTATAACCTTGAACTAACTTGTCAATTTTCCTACCCCATACTCTACAAATCTATTATGATTAATCACCATCATTGTCTCCCGTTTTACAATATTTTCTAGTTGATTTCAGCCTAGCACGTTTGTCACACTCAAATACGACTATTTATTTTGACACCTCATAACTGATCTGTTATTCTACGTTAAAAAATGTATCCGCCGCCGCATAACTGGCCATTATTGTAACGACAACAAATATTATATTTTATAGTTGTAAGAACCTGAAGAGAAATTATTGGAAAGAATATTCTTCGTTCAGATTGACTTTTAATTCATAATATGGGAATATTTCACACTATCGAATCTTGAAGATTTGCAAATATATATGCAATGACACTGAGTTGGAGATATTCTCTCAGTGTGTTTTTGTTTGGAGCAGAACATTCAACAGAATTCAAGTTAAATCCAAGGGATTGTTGCACTGACAGCTGCGAAAACTGCGAAAAGCTGATTAAAATAGTTTGCACTGTCAACGTTCTTTGAATTATCCTCTTTCATTGTATATGCCACTGAGAAGTAGACAGTTGGAGAAGAAGCTAATATTCTCGTGAAAATACAAATTGTTTAGTCTTCTCATAGTTGCTGATACGAATTAAAACTTATGTAATTATATATAGAGAGAGGAGTTCCGCACAGTCAAGAAATAAGTATTTATTTCTCTCTATAGTTACATTAATTTGAAAATAATGAGTACACTAGAATCAATTGAATCCTTAATTTCATTTGAATTATTCTGCATAATTATCTGATGAAATCCTACAAAAAGTACAACGTGCACTGTCAACACGGGGCCTTAAATATTCTGACCAATCTGTTTCACAATAGTTTCTTAACTAGCCTTATTCAATGCTTTAGGTTTTTAAAAAATGTGTACAGTTAATTACCTCAGCAGTTTATAGACTCAGGTAGTTTTGCATATTTAATTCATGGGGACGGTTGTTAGCTAACGAATTTCTGTAGTCATGCAGAGTAAACTGAAATTTTCATTTTGAAGATAACATTCTTGCAAACGGCCTATCATGTGAAACTTATTTTTTAGAACAGTTTCTAAATAGAGTAGAAGAAACATTGATTTTTCTCCCTAAACATGACTCATCCTGCCCCAATGTTTTCTGTGGTTACGTAACCTATAACTTTTTAAACTCCCTCTAGTCAAACCTTATTTCTACCCACAAAACATCTGTTGAACTCTGCCTTTTTGTCTGCAAGCTTAGTCATGCAATTCTACTATAAGGAGATAATCCCCTTCTCTCCTAATTATTTAACAAATTGCATCATTCCTGACCAACGTTACTCTTAGTTCCAATCGATTACTCCTTATCATTATAAAAATATGTTCACATGTTTAATTTCTAAGAAAAAGACGTAAACAGAGAAGAAAATTTTCTTCTCGATGATTCATTTTCATAAGCTGTACAATTATAACGTTCAGAGAAACCTTGTTTCGATTTTTTTCTTCTTAAACACACTGGGATTATTTTAAATAATTTATAATGATTCAATCTGACTCAGAGCTCAAATTATTCCAGGAAATTTTTAACATCTGCGATCTGGAAACGTAGGATCGTAATTATATTTAACAAATTCATTAGACCAATCAGATACTGAACAAAACTTATCCTCGAAAAATGCATTACGTAATGTAAGTTGTAACCTAGAAGGAATGACTAATTGGAAGTTAGAGAAGAGGCAGAAATTGACATAACGTGATAAGTGTGAGGCAATGACTAATCAATAAACTCGTGTAGAATGGGCAGGAGCTAGTGGAAGGACGATAAAGTGTTTTTAACATAAAATCTGTATTAAAACTCGATGTTATTGATAAACAGTAATAGAATGGTAGCAAAAATATGGATTTGCAATTAATACTGTTCTCTGAGCTGGTTGGTTTAGTTGTGGAGCAAATCTATTATTATGCATTATTATTATTGTCTCCATTATTTAAAAAAAAATGGATAATGAGAATAACAGTGATAATAAAATAATAGCTGCAATAACAATAATATAATTACGATAATACAGCGTATGCAAATGATTCGTCGGAAAAAAACATTTTCTTCGCTGTTTACGCCTTTTTCTTATGACCCAGTATGGGAATATTTCGTTCATTAATGAATTTTAGAAGTGTACTAGTTATAACCAGTTAAGAATCCACGAAATAATAAAAAGAGTTTAGATTATCCTGGTACATTTATCGTTCTTGCCTTATTCAAATTTATTAATGGGAAGAATTGTCTGATGTGATTTTTAAGAGACTAAAAAGTTCACGATAGACCGATAAACACCTTTTGATGGTGGCTAAAAGCTTGATTCAACTTGATTACTATACCGTACGCTGTTATTTTACCCGGCCATTATGTCCCTAGTAGAATGAAGTACGTGATGTGAATTCCGCTGTAAGCCATTAGTGAGTAATTTTTCAGAAAGAAATAAGCAAGACTCGAGTAAAATGAATTAATAAATCTTAGAGTCATAAATGATCAGTGATGTAAGAATGTTTCCATGTACCGAGTTGTGAAGAATTTAGAAAATATTACCTAAATAAAATGATCATATTACCTGTTTTGCATATTCCACTCCATCTACAAATATTCTGTGCAGATCTTTAGAGGAAACTGGATGCAAGGAAGACTTAACTGTATCACTTAAAGAAAGCCTTCTTCCATAGGTGATGTTCAAAATATCTAAATCTGCTCCAATATCCGGGATTTCGTCTGATCTATATGACATACCTAGCAAAACAATAAAATTAAGGAGTAGATCATTTATCCACACTTGACTTTTTGTAACACTGCAATATTACCAATTCATTCTTAACAAATTGACTTTATCAATTAGTAATGAAACTCATTGCACAATACGAATAGCAAAATTATTGACATGTTGATATCAAATATTCAAGCAGCCTCAATAAGGTAGTCATAAATTCCAACGAAAATTATACCGGTTGTCTGTCAGAAAATATTGTTTAAACTCGACATTTACCAAAGAGTATGTGTATGTTTCCTGTATAACCATATGGAAATAAAACACTGTAGGATACTGTAAACCATAAACATGTCCCATAGAAACGATTGATTTGAGTATATCACTTGTATAGCAAAGTGGGTTTTAAGGGTCTTGTGCTACTTCATTACAGCTAAATCCGACTGACTTATCAACGCGAAACTTTGCACAAAATGCATCAACCGGTAGAACCTCACAACCTCATCGACTGACTTTCTCTGTTTACCTAACTGTACTGATCACATTACTCCGTCTTTATGGCACAGCATAAGCTGCATTAATATTCATTCCGACCAATGTATCCCGTTGGTTTATCGTGATAGGCAAGCTTCATGACCACATAAAGACAGAAGCTACTTATTGAGCGAAATTGAATATCTATTCAAGAACAAAATCGACACAGTACACATGAGTATATCAGTGTAGAGGCTGAAAGAAGAATGATTAATGAAACTGTTTAACGAAAATCAGATAAATAAGTCGACTATAAATGTGTTACAGTAACCTATTTAACAAGATCTAGACTGAAATTGGGTGTAAATGTATCTGTACCACTACCATATTCATCATAAACTGACTGGCTTATCAGTCAAATCTTACACCACATAACTTCAATCGTCTATGTATGTTAGAAACTGCCTGGCTTTTTCTTTCATTATCCAGTCAACTATGATGCAAAATATTTGCGTGCACTTTAGACATCGCATGCCATTTAAATTCTCCATGGAGCATAAAAGTAAATAATTTCTGAATTTTTGACTACTCATAAGTAGGCGTACAGTAAGAAACGAAAATAGATGGTTGGAGCACAGTTCAACTGCAGCAAAAATACCATGAATCAAGATTGGTCATAAGTGTGTTTGTGCGTACTACAAAAGATAGTAAATACAGTTAGAATTGATGATTATCAGATGATAAAGTCACTGAGGTAGCTGTAAATTACTCTAGAGTTTTTCATGCCAAGGATATATTTTGTCATTTACACTTATAGAGAGAAGTTGATGATTAATTGTATCTTAGTGCATTCCTAGTTTTTCGATTATCAGTGCAAGGAAAGCAGAAGACTTCACCACATTATCGTAATGAATGGTCAGCTTACTACTTTTCACGGAAAATTGGGTCACTTAAAATTCATACAATTAGAAAAAAGGAAAAGTATCTCAGGAAAATGTGATAATCCATCAGTGGATAGAGATGTGTGGGACACAGAATAGCCTAAATGAAATTTCTTTGTGATATCCTCATTAGTCGTCGGCCACTGGCTCTTAGCATCACCAACCATCTATCGTAGACAAGCAGTCACAGGCTAATGTACCATTGCTGTATTCTGCTTCACTGAGCCTCAAATCCTCTGGTAAACCAACCATTCACGTGCAAAACACTTGAGCAATCAATATATCTTTCACTCTATAAGAGATTTACTAAACAGCTTTGCATCTGACTTTTGGACTATAAGGAAAAGCCAGCTGAATATTTAATCACTGCTTTGCAAATATTATCCTGCGGTCATCGTAATAATCATTTAAATATTTCAGTCTGCCAGTCATCTTTCATGATCACTTTAAAGTTTATAATGAAAGTATGTGGTACATGCTATTATGACAGTCTGTATCCATAAACCAAAGTCAGTACGTTTCATAGTTGGTTCCTACCACCTAAACACGATGTACTACATGCATTATGCGTTGGAAAGACAGTGTTTCAAATTATCTAGATTAAAATATAGTGTCATCTCTGTTATGTACTCGTCGCTAAATTATTGTTATGGACTGGTCGAGGAACTAATAGTCCTGACGCGAGAAGGCGGAAATCAGAAGATCACTAGGTTTGCGATGATACTTCTATTGTCCAAACACAAGGAGACGAGAATAAATGGTCTCACACCAAAGTGATAAGTAAGTAAAGTAGTTCACACAAATTGTGTGAGCGAAATATATATGACAAGGGTGTGAACAATCATTAGACAGTCTTAACATGAATGGCTAATTATAATGAAGCATCGATCCACATATACATAGCGAAATATAACAGACATGTCAACAACCCACCATGTATGGATATATGTCACCAAGCAACGGACTGTCAACAAACACCCATATTATATATAATATAATATAAGGAGAATACACATTATTAAAGGAGACAAGTTCATACAAGTGAAGTGGTCACAGACTAAGCGAGCAAACAGAAAGAGAGACCAACATACACACACACATAAATATATATATGTGGATACATATCACCTCCCCTTTTGAGAAGAGTGATGATTAATAGCGTGCTTTCTTGGGGTTTATCTGAAACCGTTCAGTTTGTTGTCGACGTCTGTTGCTTCGTCTGCTTGTTGAGTTTGCGGCTTCTGCTTTGTCTGACGTTGTCTGAGCTGCGCACTTCTGCTTTTCTGTTTTGTCAGTCGTAGGTAAGTTAAAAGTATCCAAGAGAATATCCAGAGGTAGGGATGACTGTGTACTGGTAGGGATATTTGAGTTTCTTGGCCGCAACCGATTGTAGTGACGGGTCCATAATTCATTTCCAACTTTCACGTCGTACATAACTCGACCACGTCGTGCTGAGATGGAACCTTTATTCCAAGGTTTATGTCCTCCTCGATGGTCGCGGACATAGATAGGGTAACCAACATCAAATTTTTTTTCATTCCGAAATGATGCGTCGGCATGTTTGAGTGTCGGTGGTAACATTGAGTTATGAATCGTTCTAAGTTTGCGTCCGTAGAGAATTTCTGCCGGCGATTTCTTGTTCTGTGTTGACTCATTCGGCGTTGTACGGTACACCATCAAGAATTTTTGGATGATGTCAAATGGTGTCCCCTCTCCCTCTGCTTTGAGTAAGGCTGTCTTCAAAGTGTCGACAAAACGTTCCGCTTGGCCGTTTGACTGAGGATGATACGGCGGTGTGAACATATGCTCGATAGCATTTTGATGACAGAACTGCTGAAACTGATGAGAGGTAAACTGCGAACCATTGTCTGTAACTATGGTTTCTGGGAGACCATGGTGGGAGAATATGTCAGTGAGAGCTTTGAGAGTCTAGGACGTTGTCGGCGAAACCATTGGTATAACTTCTGGCCACTTAGAAAAAGCGTCTACCACCACTAAATAGTATGCACCATTTTTAGGGCCAGCAAAGTCAATATGAATTCTGGACCAAGGATGGGATGCTGGAGGCCACAGTACGGGAGGTAGCTGGTGGGGTAGCTTTGCTGATTGTTGACATTTTGAACATCGTTGAACAAAGTCGATAATATGCTTATCCATATTAGGCCAGTATGCGTAGCTGCGAGCAATACTCTTAATCCGCTGAATACCAGGATGTCCCATGTGAAACTGTTTCAGGAGTTTATTTCGTAATGCTTCAGGTATCACTACGCGTTCTCCAAACATCAAGCAATCTTTTACAACACATAAGGAATCACGACGGGCAAACAGGTGTTTTAGGTCTCCACTATATTTAATCTTTGGCCAATTACTGGATACATACTGTGTAGCACGTCGTAAGGTGGCATCGGTGCTTGTAGTTCGCTGGATTTCTGAAAATGTTACTGGTAGAGATCGAATAGCATTGTCGATGAGGTTAACTGCATAGTCTTTGGTGGCGATCGATGCAATTACCATATCTTCACTTGATGCAGGATAGTCGCTAATTAGCCGAGATAGAGCGTCGGCTTGACCAAATTCGTTAGTTCGGTTGTATTTAATATCGAAATCGTATCCAAGTAATATTATTGCCCAGCGTTGTAGTCGGTTAGCTGCATGTACCGGGATACCTGATTTAGATCCGAAAATGGAAAGTAGCGGTTTATGATCTGTCAGCAAGGTAAATCGGCGGCCGTAGATCAAAACGTAAGCCGTCGATAGAGGGAATCAATGATGTACGGAATTGTGCTTTTAATTAATACTATAATGGTAATTTACTTTATATCTAATTTTACATTCATTGTGCCTAACAGAAACAAATTTCCAGTCTAAATATGAAAAGAGTGCACTTAGGTTTTGGTAAACTGAACCCTTGAGTTGATGGAATGTTTGCCATTTGGCTATCGAGTTCAGAGAAATAAGTGAGCAAGTAAACGCTTTGGATGTTGTCTAGAAAAACAATGAAAGCTTCGCATTCAAGCCATCCTACTCAGAGAACAGAACTACATCAAGAAAAAAGAACTTTTGTCTGCTTATTATCAATTTACAACAAGATATTTAAGCGAACAATATTGTTTTCAATTAGATCTTCTTCAGGCTTTACTCTAATTTACATAGATTTATATAAGAAACTTTTAACGAATTACAGTGAGTTCCTGGATCAAAGAATAAGAAAAAGTGTTAAATGTTTTGAATGTCAGTAATAACGATGACTATAATGATAATAAGAAGCTCAACAATTCAACAGATTTAGATGGAAAGGCTGGAAAGAATCTAACAAACACGCTTAAGGAGCTTAGGAAAAGTGGGGTTATCTCAGAGGCAGCTTATAACTCTGTTACACCTACTGGAAGCAATAGTTCACGATCGTATGGTTTGCCAAAAGTACATAAACCAAGACTTCCAGTCCTAGACATGTCCAATCCCAGCTAACATGGAGTGGCTAAGTGGCTAGTTAAACTCCTCCAACCATTACTCAAGAAACTGGTAGGTCGCAGCTTATATTTATATCTGAAGGCTGTTTAAGCATGTTTATATATATAAAGTAGCTGCTTAAGAAACAGTTTTAGTCTTCAATGAGCAAATTACATCCTGAATTTTGCAGAATAAACGATTGCGAGTTACACATTTAGCTGTACAAAGCGGAAATGGATCCAGAAACATTTAATTTCATAAGTTTATTTACCGACTTGATATTTATCTTTATTTCTCTAAATGCATTCAACATAAGGCTCCAAAACAGTACTTGTTTCTCCATCAGAGGCGAGGCAATAATCATAGATTAAAACCTATCGGAAGAATTTTCGTTCGTTCACTTTTATATTCATTTTATGTTATCTATTCAGAAGCTTCGGGTCGTGATATTTCAGCAGCACCTTTAAGATATATGCTTCAGAGTTCATTTTTTTTGTTAAAGATGCCTATAACATGCGGTTACCTGACCATTGACTGAAAATGCTTTCCATTCAAGTGAAATCAGTCATAAAGTTTACATTCTGAAATAAAACATGAATTAAAGTAATATGATTCACTGTTCGAATAACTGGAAATAGACCCGGTGTTTTCACGCAGAAGGTTATTCGTATAGTAAATTCTTACAAATAGTTTATATATATATATATATAAAAGGAAACAAGACAATCCGTCTTCTAAAATTCAGTGAAGAGATTCTAGAAGTATCGTATTTAGCGCTAAAATCTCACTTATCTAGCATATTTACCCTCCGAAAACAAATGTTTCACGTTGCACTTGAACTTGAGTGGGACGTTAATCGTGACAATTCATGTTTTATTTTTTGTGCAAGGAATTAGGTAAACTCAACCTTCTCTTAAGTAGAACAAGGTCAGAGAGATAAAATATCGTTCATTAGCTGAAATTTCAAGTTGGATTTTTAAATTAACTGGCATTAAATAGTGTTCTAATTCTAAAACTTAAAAATAAATCTAGTTTTCAAGTGAACTGAAAGTCACTTTGTATACTAGTTGATTCAAAATAGATTTTTTCAATTCATTAGGATACGGGTTGACAAGAGAAGACCTGATTGGGTAGCTAGTGTGACAACAAACAGACGTCACTCATTCACATAAAACTGTGTATTGCATGTGGTGACTGCAGTGAAATAATAAACTGAATGACACCTGAGTATTGTAGCTTAGCTAGTAGTGTTTTACACTAGTGATTTGGTGGCCACCGGTTCGAATCCTGCCTCTACGCCAGATGTTCATCTCATCTTCAATCATCACCAATTACATAACTTGATAAATTAGTAATCGAATTAAAAGTAGAGAATCGACATGCATTTAAGTTGTGACAAAATCAATTAATAAAATGAGGTGTGAAAAATAGAAGTAAATGCGAACATACCTCTGTCAGGGAACAACTCTTTCATTAGTTCAGATACTTCCCAAAATCCAATACGCAATACGGCAGCCTTAGTATTGTCTCCTAAATCTAAACCGTGACATATTCCCGCAGCTATCGCCACGACGTTCTTCAACGCTCCACACAATTCCACGCCAACATCATCTTGAGTTATAACAAGCTTGAGGTAATCGGACTGTATTGATAGGCAAAATATTGACATAAAGAAAGTACCATTTGTTAGGCCTTTTGAAAATATGGAGTTTATTTTTTGATGTACCCGGAATTTTGTGACATTTTATTTATCTTTTTGTTTTATTTTGATTACAGCTTGACGTCACACTGTATTTTCGGTAGAAGTATGGAATTTTCAACATGCGATATCGGTAGCCGAAATTTTGCAGGCCGACCACTGATATCAGGTGTGCGTCGGCAGGGGATCGAACCTTGGACCATGTACATGGTCGGCGACAGTCCTAACCACTGTGCCACTGACGCACACATATTCTTGAGCAGACATAATGAAATACAAATACATTACATTCCGTCATTTGATATTTATTCAGCTTCAGCGTTAATAAAATCAACTTCAGAATTGTCTTCTTCAAAATGCTACTCTCGAACTATTTTTTGAGGCATGTAGTTGGATCTTCGTCACACTTCTAGACTGGCCTTTACTTCACTTGTAAACGCATGCCTAATCAGAGGTGTATTTTCGAAAATCAACACACCGCTCACCAAACCATCTACCTTTTTTGCCATACTGCTGAACAGACTTAAACTGAATGAATTCCAGTGTTTTCATGTGGTTGTGTTCTCTGAGCTGGATAGTTAATTTGGGAAGCTTCCATCGCCCCACTAGGAAACATTTTCAGACGTCCATGGACGTCTTCCAAAAGAATGGATATCAACGGAACTTCATCAAAAGACATATACCTACAAGCCAACCTACGAAATCAAAGACCCCCAAGGAAAGCACCCAGAAAATCGCCCTACCATGTATAAAACACATCTCAGAAATCACTACAAGACCTTTCAAACCTTTAGGAATTGACGTCACACACAAACCAACAAAGTCACTTCACTCAATTCTCTGACAACCAAAAGACTCAACAGCGAAAGAAGATAAAACCAACACCATCTACAAAGTAAACTGTAACAACTGCGAAAAACACTACATTCGCCAAAGTGGACGTCCCCTTCGTCTTCGTATCCGTGAACACAAGATAGCCGTCAGAAGACATCACATACACTCCCTCGTATCACTACATACAAGCAACCACGGACATCAATTCGACTGGGACAACGTTCAAATATTAGACAGAGGAAACACCAAAAATGCTAGAGAATTTTTAGAAGACTTCCTGGTATTCCAGTGAATTATCAATCAATAGACACATCGAGATAGGCAAAAATTACCAACCAATAAGAAGGAAACCTCACACACAAAGGGTCAAAGATCAAGTCAAGAAAACAATCAGTTCCAATCAGTCACAAGCAGCCTAGAGAGTGTGAAAACAAACAAAAACAACCTACCACATGCAAGGTCACCAGGAAAGATGACTGATAAACTCGTGGAGAAATCTAAAAGCTCACTTCAAATTGAAGTAGGCATTGAAGATGTTGCCTAGTGGGGCGATGAAACCTTCTCAGATTAACTGTCCAGCTCAGCTGAACTACAATTCTTCATCCTGTATGAATTCCAGTATCTCAAGATTCCAATTTTAACTAGTCTTCAAATAGTATACGAATTACTCACCTTGTAAAAATGGAAGATTAGGCATATTCAGAATAAAAAATCAGCAAACTACACAAGTCCAATGTTTGGTTCACTTTTGTGTGAAGTGGAAGTGAATGGTACAAGCTCAGTACATAACCTCGTTAAACAGTCATATGATGATCCACATAACAAGCGATTCACAGTAGAGCGAAGTGTAAACAAGAAAAAAGACAAGGCTGTTCAGTGTCCCTGCTGATGTTCCTGATTGTGGTGTACTGGACCATCCAACGGACTTTGGGGAGGACGAAAATGCATTGGCCGAAACAAGACTTTAGAAGCTTCGAATTAAGTGTGTGACCTATGCTTCATGTCGCACAGACTCGAAGATCTTCGGGTGAAAACTGACAAATCATCAGCAAAGGCAGAAAACACAGAGTTTCGTGTGAACATGTAGAATCTCTACAACATAGAACGCCACGGTCATTCAGAGGAAGTGAGTGAGTATGGAATTCAGAAGAGTAAGTAGAAATTATATCTTTATTATTTGCAAGGTCATCTTTCCCCATTGAACGATGTTGAATGATTAATGAATGCTCTCCTGTGTGATTGACTAAGTTTCTCCGCTTCACTTTTTTCAGCAGTGTGTTTTCGAAATAAAGCTTGAAGCTGCACAACTGCCTCAGATGGTAATTCGGACAACTACTTCGATAGAAGGGTCGGTTACTAAAGACATAGAGAAGAAAAGATACCCAATCAAAAACAACAAGCATCAATCAGTGTCAATGGGAAGAATTCAAAATAAGTCGTCCCCTACACTTCCCTGATCTGGGAGCGTCGTTTCAACTACAGGAGGTATGGATGAACATGTCAAATTCCACAAAGATAGGATAGACACCATAGATATCTGGTGTGCGTCAGTAGGGGAACGAACCTCGGACCATGTGCATGGTCGGCAAGAGTCCTAACACTAATCCTAAATCAGTGCTTCTATATGATTCAGAGACTTGGTGCGCCAGTCACAAAAAGCCTTTCCAACATCCGGGTGCACATTTTTATCACCAGCTGCCCACAACAGGTACTGAAGATCAAATGACTAGCAGGAAAGCATAAGCGACAAGAAGCTCTGACAGCTCAGTGAACCAACCTATTACTGAGCAAATATGTAGTATGGAACGAGACGGACATTCAAGTGGTATCACACCCCAGGCTGTTGAATGGAATCCGAATGAGAACTGACCAGTTGAGTGTCCTACAGTGATATGGAGGAGATCGTGTGAAGAAGAAATGAAGGCTTGTAGGGAGTCGACGGCCCGGTTAAAAATGACGGAAAACAATATAGTACAGTGGTGATGTGTTTCTGAAGCCCTATCTTCCACTTGGAACGTAAAGAACAAATAATAATATTGTAACCCATATCTTAACATCCTACTGAAAATTCACGGCTACTGGTTTACATTGAATAATTATTTGTAAATTTGGGTATACCAAATCGAAGTCTAGGAGGATCAAAGTGAAAATAACATTTTTAGCTTATATGTTTCCTTAAAAAATTTACCATGAGAGTCGCTGATCTTTTTATACCACTGTGTTGTGTAGGAAACTTGGCACTGTATTTCCACTCATATCTTTTAAGATAGAAAATATAGTGAAGATTACCTGTAGAAGCCTTTTTACTTCATGTGCATATGTGAGATTCTTGGAGCCGATAGTTGCCTCGGTGAAATGTTGTTTGGCCACTTCGACAGCTGTTGTAGCCCCGATAACGACCACGCAGCTTTTACCAGTTTGCTCTCGAATAACATCGCTTACCAGTTTAATTCTGTTTTCCTCGGGACACAGAATGAGACCCTACGTTTAAGAGAAAGTGGGAGCATTTTGCAAAGCATCATTTCTATGTAACCGTGAGAATACAAAGTATGCAAATAACTTTACGACTTCTACGAACAGACACACAAAGAAACATAACTGAACGGATATAAAAACAAAAAGGTATATTACATGCATTCAGAAGCTCACAGACTCTAATATTTTCGTTCGGTCTCAACATCGTCAGATCAAAAATGAGAATACATTCATTGTCTAAGATGGAGGTCTTTGGTCTAATTTGAGAAGTGACATAAGTTTTGACAGTAGAACATAGAATACGGTTTCAGTACTGTATATTTTCTTATGGTTTTCTACTAACACCAGCTCCCAATAAAACGTTAATAGAAATAGCAAGCAGCAATTATGACACCGCGACGAGACAGACAGTGTTTCAGAAATTGCCCAAGTTCGATAATTAGATAAGTAGACTGGTACAGCAGCACATTCATGAAACGTGATGTGACTTATCTTCAAAATATGGCAGTCACCAATACGATGGCATCAGAGTTATTCAATTCAATTAGTGTCTTTATACGTGCAGTTCAGATTATTACACGATATGTAGTCTTAGAAACACCTGACATAAGGGAATGAAAAGTCATAATGACTATGAAATCACTTTTTAAAAAGTAATGCCTTTCAAAATTGTTCTTAAATAAGGAATCAGTTAAAATTCCTTAACACAAGAATAATTGAACTTCGCATGCCGTTACAGCAAAGCAACACTTAAAAAGGTCACTCAATCATCCAACTCCACGCATTAAATTGAAGAAAGTAAACAAATCTAACAATCTATGGTTGCTAAAACTATTCGGCCTGTACCAAATACTTTAGTGAGCAGCATAAGAGAAGCATATCCAAAAATGGAAGTAGCTGGGAATTCGGCTAGAACTATTTTGAGATAATGCTATGAAAGGCTATGAATCTCAGGGTCTATCAATATATACTGCCAGACTCTGGAAGATATCTCAATATTTGTCACCTACAAGGTGATTAAGGCCATTATAAAATATGTTTTGAAGAATCCCAGACGAAATCAAGTGAGTATTGTTCAAGGACCTTTATAAAGAAACAATGATACTTTGGTAGTCTTCGAAGTCGTTGTCGTGGCATTTCTGTAAAAATAATACATTTATTTAAAATGATATCTTATCGGTGTATTGTTGTTATTGTGTAAATTCACATCATGCAAGCATACGGAAAAGAAATTATGGATCAGTCAGCTACTAAAGTTGTGGAGGCCAAAAAATATCAAATTCTACGTTCGTTGTAAAATAGTAAAAATAATGAATTCACTGCACATCATAGGTGTTAATTGAAATATTGAATAAGCACACCATCTTGTTCACCACGCACTCCGGACGACACAACTTCCCTTCTCCAGTTTCTTGCTTCCCACTATTATCAATCATCTCTGGCCCGTACCTGATCAGTATATCCACGTTTTGGATCCTTCGCTTCAATCTCCTTTTCTTTCTACAAGTACCCCTCGGGCTGTTGGCATACCCTTATGTGGAGTGAGCAACTGCAGATCAAAAGGAATACTTCATTACTTCAATTCTCTACGTCTTTATTTGTGTATCTTGAGACAATTATAACTCAAAAAATAACTGTATTATATATATATATATATCTATAAATTGTGTGGACTGAATTCCTCTCTACATGTATATTTATATTTTTATTTACATAGACATATATATATATATAATCAAAGGTTTCTAATTCTTTTGTTACTTTCCTATGAGTATAAACGACCTTGACCGTTTGGTCCGCAACAAAATACATAGAACTCCTTATATGAGATGTCACATAGACTACATATCTTCTCTACTAATCTAGAGGTAGTACATCAATTTATGAAGAGTTCTTTACTGATTAAGCTCATGTTTTGTACCTTATCTTGCAAACATCTGTATTTTTCAAACTTACCTTACAAAAGGAGACAAAATATGCACCGTCTTTGATAAATTTCTTCACATTTTCTACCAACCATAGAATGTGGCATGATGGATAAGACACTAATATAATGTCAGCTTCTTCGACCACTTTCTGAATATTAGAGGAGGCGGAAACATTCGAAGGAATATCAAGTGTTGGCAAGTACTTGGGATTTATATGTTCTTGATTAATCCAAGTGGTTAGGCTACGACCGTTGCAATCTTCATCTCTTACGTACCAATAAACCTACAAAATAATTACTACGTAACTAGAAACCAAAACGTTTACTTCTTCATGAAATTCTTTTGAAGACTTAACGTTGTCAGCAACAAGTTTAACGGTGGCAGTACCCCAGGCGCCACAACCAAGAACGACAACACGTTTCACCATTAGAAAAATTTGAAGTGTCTCTCAGAAAAGGTCAAATAAAGTAACAACCTTAATAAGTTTTAACAAAAAATATTGTATGCAACTTAGTTCCTATACAACTACTTTTATGGCATCGACTTCCAAAACGCTGTTGATTCTCTAATTCACAGATATATGACCGCTTCAATTAATATGGAAGGTTGAGACAGAGACAAATAATTAATCTGAAATTCAGATGAAATTGCGCAATGTTATTTTTGAGATGTTATATTTGGCTACGATAAGCGGTAAAATATCCATAGTTGGAAAAGCCTCATATGCATAAGTAGTTTATGATAAACTCCTTAGTATTCCACAGAAACAGAAATAAGTTCAAGTTAAAGTGGACTATAAATTGTGCCTTGGAGCATATTGTAGCGGTAAATAATTCCCCAAAGTTATTGACCGTAGGAATCATCAGTGAACATTGGATGCTGACCCTTAGTGTTTAAGTCGACTTGTTTAGCTGAAGGCTTCCGGTCAAGCATCCTCGCCATTTGGTACTCCGTCGTGTCACTTTCGTGCACGATCACCAACCAGCTTAGCTTCCGCTTCAGTCCACGATTTGGTTCCGAAATATATCTCGTAGTTTGGAAGATCAGCTCTGGTCTTTTGCTTTGCCTTTGGTACACGAGAAACGAATACTATAGAAGTTACTGTTATGAGATTTTATTTCATTTTATTTTTGATTACAGCTTGATTCCACTCTGTACTTTTGGTACAAGTATAGAATTTTCAGCATGGATATCGGTAGGCCAAATTTTGCAGGCCGACAATAGATATCATGTGTGCGTCGGCAGGGGATCGAACCTCGGATCATGTGCATGGTTGGTGAGAGTCCTAACCAATGTGCCACCGACGCACAGATCTTGCGTTAGTATACTCCGTACAATTCACGAACGTCAATACCGTCAGCCTCTAAACTGGTGAGCCCAACCGCGAGCTTCATCTTCGATAAATACGCAGATAACCCCGGTGAGTTCGTTCCATTTTGTATTTGTTTTTGTACTGTATTGAAATCGGTATACGTTTCGTCATGAGTGATAATAGTCCCAAGGTCACCCGTATTCGTTCAAATGCAGAAACCATTCAGCTCGTACTAGACAGGCAATGTAAATGCAGTTAAAGATTGAACGATCAATTCATGGTTGTTTGCTCAAAACCAACTTCCCCAATTTTCGCGAAGGCACCAATCAGCCAGTCATCGTCTCATCGGTCGCTGTTCAGAAAGAAGTCAGGAGAAAACCGTCAGAAGTAATATTGTGATTTATTATTGTAATATTTGTTCACAGACCTTAGTTGTAACTTTTTTAAAATGTTGGTGTTACAATAAAGAATCCTCGAGTGGCAAATCAGTATTCTGGTTATTTCGTCCGTTATTACCAAGCGTTTCTCAGAAACTTCAAGGAACAGCGTGAGCCCGAGCGTAGCAAGAGCTGGGCATTAACGGTTTACTAGACGTGGTTGACAGGCCAGATAATGATGAAGCATGGTTTCAGATCGCTGAGTCTGGTTTTTAGGAGCATGGGGCAACCGATCAACGTTCACAGTTCCTCGCACTTATTCACGCCCCACCACGGGAATTCAACAAGTGTGTAACTGTACAGATATCGAGTCCTGAGGTAAGTAACTCGTACGAATTGCTCAAAGCATCCCCCATCAAGAGAGAAGTTCTCACGGATCGACAACGTCTGGACGAATTATTTCGTAACATCGAGTTAGGGGATCAGTCAGCCGTAAGCATGCTAACAAGAATGAGAGAAGTTATTGGCCAACGTCAGTTCGATGAAGGACTTTCCAGAGAACTCTTCTTATCCAAGCTGCCACAGTCCATGCAGACTGTACTTGTGACACTTCAGGGTGTTCTTATGGATGACTTAGTTATTTCTACAGATAAAATTCTAGAAATAAACAAACGGTCAGTTCCTGAAATATGCTCGGTGGCCAAACAGACTTCGAGTAAGGATACTGCAGTGGTAGAGTCATGCAACTCCATCCAGCAGATGATTAGGCCAAACTTGCCTTGTAATTCCTCTTACCGTCGTCCAAAACCCCTCAACGGCGAAACTCACGTGGTCGATCTAAGTCCAAGCCACGTTCTCTGAAAAGCCCTGACTGGTGCTGGTACCACACCTATGGCCAAGAAGCGAAATATTGCCGTAAGCTTTGTAACTTTGGAAATGTCTCAAAGTCTGTGGGAAACTATCCCACCGGCCCACGTTAGCGGCAGCCGTCGCCGGTAGCACAAGCCGCCTACTTTGCAACCATTGTGTGATCAGCCAGACTCGATATTTAGTCGACGCAGGCGCCGAAGTCAGCGTCCTTCCTGCTACAGCAACAGATCGACAGAAGCAACCTACCTTCAACCTACAGGCTGCAAATGGAGAACCAATCGCAACTTTTGGTAGGAAATACGTCTATCTGAACGTAGGTTTGCGCAAACCTATTCAGTGGATTCTCCTTCTCGCTGACGTCACAATGCCCATCATTGGCACGGACCTACTTAATCATCATGATTTACTCGTAGACGTCCGCCGAAAACTACTGATTGACAATGCTACTAGTCTGTCTATCAAAGACATCACCTACGTAGGCCCCAGCTGGTCACCCGTTAAGATACAGGCAACTTTTCAACCGATTGTTGATAAATATTCGAAACTTAATTGCCCGTCTAATGACCTACCGTGCATAACCAGCAATGTTATGCACCACATCATAACCTCAGGACAGCCCGTGACATCTAAAGCACGACGACTTGCTCCAGACAAACTGAGAATCGCTAGGAATGAGTTCAACCATATGCTCACTCTTGGCATCATTCGACCATCGAATAGCCCATGGGAATCCACACTACATATGGTACCGAAAAAAGACAGCAACAATCGGCAACCCACTAGTGATCATCGGTGGATGAATACCAGAACAACCCCTGATTGCTATCCATTGCCTCACATACACTACTTGACTGACGTTCTGTGTGCTTAACGGTGATCGGAGGACTTTTCACTGTGTTAATCGAACCAAATTCAGACGACTGTCGTTTGCACTCCACCATAGCAGTATCGTGCTTCAAGTTGATTAAACGTAGGCATTCTGCTGTCACCATTTGTAAAGTCATTTTCGGGTCTTGTTCCACAAGTGACAGAAGTCGAGTTCGTATGTCAGTATCTTCTGGGTTCTTCAACCCACAAATAAAAATCAAACACTTGAACTGATCTGATGTCATTTCGTGTGGTTTGAACCTTTCACATTCCTTGTTCACTTTGCCAGCGTAAGTGACATAATCATCGGAAGGCATTTTTGTCAACTGAAAACATTGATACCGAATATTAAACATGGATGACTGTTCACCAAAGATTTGTGATAAAACGGTGACTGTCTCATCGAATGATAACTCACGTGGGTTCTTGGGCAGAATGAAGTTAACATATCTGTTGTGCTCAACAGTACCAAGTTTTCTTAGTAACAATCGGACTTTGGCAGCATCATCAAACATGTAGCATTCAATACGGAAGACGTCTTCGTAACGATTGAACCATGAATCAAATACGAGACCAGATATTGGGTCGTAGTTGAACTCACTGATGGAATTTGGGATGCTTTCATATTTGTCAGAATGAGATGTTGATGGAACTTGAATGGACAGCTTCTGAGTGAGAGCTTCGATTAATTTTAGTTGAGCTGCTTCATTCTGAACCTGCTGCTGCTGCAAGATAGATTTGAGATCGTCCAGAGAGATAGACATTGTAATTGGTTGTAATTAACACAGTCAAAAATGTTCTATAGCTGCGCTGAACAGAATAAAAACTGTCGTCGTTTGCTTGCTATAACTGCAATGAATTAAGGTAAAACCCCGTCGCCAATTGTTATAACTGCACTGAATTAAGGTAAACCCCGTCGCCAATTTGTTATAACTGTAGGGAATTGAATGAAGACGTTTTCACCTTGCTCTGTCTGCGCCTGAACTAATCTGCCTATCTGCTTGTCGTACCTTCCGATTTAGTAAAGCACGCAAATATCAAAAGACAAAGGCTGGACTGTGACTGTGTATTGAAGTGCAACAACGATAAAGAAAGCCATGGTATTTATACATTTTACAACAATATGGACAGCTAGCAGCATTTGAAATAATTTATCTTAATAGCCAATAACAAAGTGCGTGAGAGATGATAATATACCATATGTGCGAGATTGACAGTCAATAACAAAATGTGTGGGAATGATAATATACCATATATACAAGATTAGCAGTCAATACCAAAATGTGTGAGAATGATAATATTCCATATATACAAGATTAACAGTAAATACCAAAATGTGTGAGAATGATAACATACCATACATGCAAGATTAAACAGTCAAAACCAAAATATGTGGGATCCTATCAGTGTGTGTGTGTGTGTACGTGAGGTTTGTCAAGTTTAGATAATTGATCAAGTAATAAAAGAATGATCTAAAATAGAAACAAGGTTAATTGGACAGCAACTAAAGTAAGATTGAGTTAGTTAGTAAGTTAGATGACGTAATATAATTGACTAAAATGTTTCAACTTATGTCAGGGTAGCAACAGAGGTCATTCTATTGTCTAATCGCCTAATTCTTTCTTCCCTTTTATTATTTCGATAGTGTTATTAGAAGATGTGGAAACTATCTGAAAAATTTGATGTATTTGCGCTGTACATTTCGAACAATCTGATCATACATGTATAGCGCTAATACATCACATTTTTCAGATAATCTCCGTCTTCTAATAACACTATCCAAATTTATAAAAGGGACTAATTGTTTTAAATTTTTTATTATTATCATGTCATAATCCTGAATTCAAATAATCCAAGTTATTTCTACATGAACTATGCCACTGGATGCCAGTTTTCTACTATCTTCCATACTAACAAGTATTCGTTTACTTTGTAAAACAATGATTTTTTGTCTCGGATTCGCGCTCTGCACTTACATATATAACATTTATCGATTCGTACAAATAATCTTATAAATTTTACTCATCTAATTATCATTTTTATACTCTTTCTCAAACCCTAACCTAGAAAGATTTACAGTTTCGTGAACTCTATAAATCAAGTGTGAACACATTTGTATGTCAATGAGTTCATGTACAGATTAATTTTCTATAACCGTTTTATTTAATGCATGTATATATATACATATATACATGCAAGATAGATTCTTGATAAATATAGTCACTAAATGTGGTAAATTAAATCTGTAGAGGTACTGGTTTGCTTAACGGCAACTGCAGGAAAGATTAGTGTGATGTATCTAGACCTTAATAGTACTGATTTAATTCATAAGTCAAGTTGCATGTTAGTTTCTAATCTAGGTGATTCGACACCATGATACGTTGTACTGGTCAACATTTAAATTTTCACAGCTTTTGTCGTTTAAAATATAATAGAGACCTGGCTATGGGCTTATTTAAGAAGATTCAGTATATTCGTACAGCTAATACTTTAGATGATTGGGGGAAATAATTGACGGACACAGCTGTTGGAAAAGGATGGCCTTTGTAGTTTTTGAATCGCTGTAGAGATCAACTAGTTTCGAAACCTACACTCGATTATATTACAAGGAAATGGTCTGCAATAAATCGCCTTACAATTAGGAAATGAATAGCAGGATTGTAAAACGAATTACATTTGTTATCCGTACTATGTAGCCCGGCTTATAATTAACACAAAAACTACAAAAACTCGGTTGACCACAAAGCAAAACAGTGCTCAAACGATCGTGTTCCGTCATGCATTTACTTATTTTCTGTATTCCTTTACGTTCCCAGTGGGACATAGGGATTCATGCTAGGGCTTTGAAGTTCTAGTAGCAGTGGTGTTTTATTTTCACGGAATGGGGTTGCTAGCCTCATGCCCAAATTTCCCTCTTTACCAGTCTTATTATTGGCTTAGGGAGGTAAAGGAGTCCGTCGACCGCGGAACGACCTTCGAACCACCACCGCTGTACCACCGACGCACAATTTACTTACCGATTATATACCAATTTATAATTGTTTGACATCATAAATACTTATAGAAAAGTAATCCCGCTTTGCACTTGAGGATGGGAGGACATATACACAGATTGGCTGAGCAACAACTGAACTGTAAGACCTTGATGAACATGGGTGACACAATACCAACCTTGTTTATAGCAAAACATTTCACTGATATGAATCACAAGATTGATATCAAAACGTTTTTTCAAGGTTACAAAATTACTTTAACTGACCTCGGAGTGTGTTAAAAATCGAGATAAAAGATTTTTCTGGATGTTTCGCAGTGCAAGCCACAACTTCTTCGGCAGAAATACTTAGGTTTTTCCAAGTATCAAAACACACAGTAAAAAAACTTCACTTCAGTTTATATAATTTTTGACCATCTGTTTTGATGATGAATAAAATCTGAGTAATTCCACCCAACAAGTTGTGGCTTAGAAACCGAAACCTTTAAAAAAATTATCTTGTTTTGATTTGATGAACACTCTGCGATCATTTTGAGTACTTTTTAATGGTTTAGTCTGACTCAGCGCTCAAATTATTATAGGAAATCGGTAATATATACGGCCTGAATAGTTGTAGTCTTTCAAGATTATGTATGAAAGCAATCACGGGTGTTTACTGAGATAAGCAGAGGCGGTAGCTATACGCGTGTTTAAAGGTAATAATAAATTACCTTTAAACTGTCGTGATTACATTACCAAAAGTTGTGCTAATTATTTCCCCTCATATTTTTAAATCTCTTATTATTTTGTTTATTTTTGTTGGCTTTTCGTTTTTCGTGAAAAACTGATTTGACAAGTAAATGTGTTATCAAACTGTTCGAAATGCAACTGCCCCAATACACCACATATTTTGGATAAACTCTTTCTTTTAATAACGCTATTCCAAAGTCTACTAACTGATGATAATTGATAATTTGATTCCTAGTTTAGCGTTCATTATATCAACTACCAGGTGATATCTTCGAATATGCTCAGGACATGACCTGTCCGTCTAGTTTGACTCTGTAGACTGTCTTTAATTGTGAACTATAATCCCTGTGATGACTATGAAAGTAGACAGCAATATTTCAGATCTCATGGAAACAACGGATTTCTACAATGTTGTTAAACTTCAAAGTGTTCTAATACGTGCCTCTCGTTAATTTCCTTCATATTGTTGAATACGTTTCAAAGTATAAGTTAGATTTTCGCATATAGTACTGGTTTTCAGAGTGAACCTCCTTATAGTCAGAAAGGATAGTTAAAATTAGACTGAAAGCTGATGATAGATCTTTTCCTGGAGCTTATATACTACTAACTAGATGCACGAGAGGCTTCACTGATTAACTTCAGCCACTATCTGCTTACTTCAACTTTCATATGAATTAAGTATACATAGCTGTTTAGAATACATAAAATCAGCCATTTGGGAAGGTCTCATCTCAACTGCGAGTCAGCATGCATTAGAAAATGGGCAGAAATTGGTTGATCAATAAATAACAATTAAACCATCTCTGTCAAGTTCACTGATCATAAGTGAACATTGAAACTTGTTGAATTGATTGAATATTAGATTATTTTTTTGAAAAAGAAATACTAACACTACTTTTATTTTTACTTATTTACTTTCTAATAAATGCAGGTATAAATTATTTAACAATTGAACAAAGTTGTGGAATAGCTGAATTATTTATGTGTAAGTTGTTCAATGTGTTAAAAAAGAGAAAAATTGGTGATTTTATTTCCGAACTAACAATAATAGGAAAGTCAACTTTTCTGCTATAAGGATGAGTTGGCTTATAAATCAGTCATTGTAACTAAATGAGTTAAAAGTGTTACAATTACTTTATATTGAATGAATTACAACTAATTCTTTGATTACTGCAAACTGAATGGTTTTCATTTGATCAGGACATGATCGATTAGTAGGATTTAAACTGCATTAGTTTTATCGAATTCCATTATGTGTATATGTTAACAGCACTTGAATCAGTTAAACGAACTTCAACATCCAGTCTAACCTAATCTGCCTAAATGTGCAGATTTGTCATTCGTTTTTATGCGTTAACCTGATTACTGCGTGCTTAACTTCTCGATAGATTTTTGTTTCAGGATTAACTTAGTGACTGACGGAGGCTTAATTCTGATGTAGTCTCTATGATAAACAGATTGTACTCGTTAGTGGAAAATCAATACGATAAGCGAATATCTCTGGCTTTAGTGATCTCTTTTCATATTCACAAGTAAAATGAAGCTTCCAGTCCAACATCCTAACGTTAACGTGATATTGTGAAACCTGAAAGAGTCAATTTACACCTCTTAAATAGACGCATTTGTCTAAGTAAAGGTGTGATGTATCGATTGCACTGTCTGATTTCTGTTGCTTCATTGATTAATATCGACTATGGAGGAAAATCTCCAAGCGGATCAGTTCTGCAAGATAAACATGTTACACAACCCAACCTTGTGTGATTATGCTCAAACTGAAGACTTTGGGTTCTAAATAGTTTACCAATAATTTTCCATTATTTATTTGAAAAAAAGAACTATGGTATACAAGATGGTGTGACTTGATACTCAGCGGGAAAAATGTTTTCAGGGTATTCATAATTAGTATTTAAAGAAATGACACTATATTTTAATCTAGATAATTTGAAACACTGTCTTTCCAACGCATAATGCATGTAGTACATCGTGTTGAGGTGGTAGGAACCAACTATGAAACGTACTGACTTTGGTTTATGGATACAGACTGTCATAATAGCATGTACCACATACTTTCATTATAAACTTTAAAGTGATCATGAAAGATGACTGGCAGACTGAAATATTTAAATGATTATTACGATGACCGCAGGATAATATTTGCAAAGCAGTGATTAAATATTCAGCTGGCTTTTCCTTATAGTCCAAAAGTCAGATGCAAAGCTGTTTAGTAAATCTCTTATAGAGTGAAAGATATATTGATTGCTCAAGTGTTTTGCACGTGAATGGTTGGTTTACCAGAGGATTTGAGGCTCAGTGAAGCAGAATACAGCAATGGTACATTAGCCTGTGACTGCTTGTCTACGATAGATGGTTGGTGATGCTAAGAGCCAGTGGCCGACGACTAATGAGGATATCACAAAGAAATTTCATTTAGACTATTCTGTGTCCCACACATCTCTATCCACTGATGGATTATCACATTTTCCTGAGATACTTTTCCTTTTTTCTAATTGTATGAATTTTAAGTGACCCAATTTTCCGTGAAAAGTAGTAAGCTGACCATTCATTACGATAATGTGGTGAAGTCTTCTGCTTTCCTTGCACTGATAATCGAAAAACTAGGAATGCACTAAGATACAATTAATCATCAACTTCTCTCTATAAGTGTAAATGACAAAATATATCCTTGGCATGAAAAACTCTAGAGTAATTTACAGCTACCTCAGTGACTTTATCATCTGATAATCATCAATTCTAACTGTATTTACTATCTTTTGTAGTACGCACAAACACACTTATGACCAATCTTGATTCATGGTATTTTTGCTGCAGTTGAACTGTGCTCCAACCATCTATTTTCGTTTCTTACTGTACGCCTACTTATGAGTAGTCAAAAATTCAGAAATTATTTACTTTTATGCTCCATGGAGAATTTAAATGGCATGCGATGTCTAAAGTGCACGCAAATATTTTGCATCATAGTTGACTGGATAATGAAAGAAAAAGCCAGGCAGTTTCTAACATGCATAGACGATTGAAGTTATGTGGTGTAAGATTTGACTGATAAGCCAGTCAGTTTATGATGAAGATGGTAGTGGTACAGATACATTTACACCCAATTTCAGTCTAGATCTTGTTAAATAGGTTACTGTAACACATTTATAGTCGACTTATTTATCTGATTTTCGTTAAACAGTTTCATTAATTATTCTTCTGTGTCAATTTTGTTCTTGAATAGATATTCAATTTCGCTCAATAAGTAGCTTCTGTCTTTATGTGGTCATGAAGCTTGCCTATCACGATAAACCAACGGGATATATTGGTCGGAATGAATATTAATGCAGCTTATGCTGTGCCATAAAGACGGAGTAATGTGATCAGTACAGTTAGGTAAACAGAGAAAGTCAGTCGATGAGGTTGTGAGGTTCTACCGGTTGATGCATTTTGTGCAAAGTTTCGCGTTGATATGTCAGGTAATATGATCATTTTATTTAGGTAATATTTTCTAAATTCTTCACAACTCGGTACATGGAAACATTCTTACATCACTGATCATTTATGACTCTAAGATTTATTAATTCATTTTACTCGAGTCTTGCTTATTTCTTTCTGAAAAATTACTCACTAATGGCTTACAGCGGAATTCACATCACGTACTTCATTCTACTAGGGACATAATGGCCGGGTAAAATAACAGCGTACGGTATAGTAATCAAGTTGAATCAAGCTTTTAGCCACCATCAAAAGGTGTTTATCGGTCTATCGTGAACTTTTTAGTCTCTTAAAAATCACATCAGACAATTCTTCCCATTAATAAATTTGAATAAGGCAAGAACGATAAATGTACCAGGATAATCTAAACTCTTTTTATTATTTCGTGGATTCTTAACTGGTTATAACTAGTACACTTCTAAAATTCATTAATGAACGAAATATTCCCATACTGGGTCATAAGAAAAAGGCGTAAACAGCGAAGAAAATGTTTTTTTCCGACGAATCATTTGCATACGCTGTATTATCGTAATTATATTATTGTTATTGCAGCTATTATTTTATTATCACTATTATTGTCATCATCCATTTTTTTTTGAAATAATGGAGACAATAATAATAATACATAATAATAGATTTGCTCCACAACTAAACCAACCAGCTCAGAGAACAGTATTAATTGCAAATCCATATTTTTGCTACCATTCTATTACTGTTTATCAATAACATCGAGTTTTAATACAGATTTTATGTTAAAAACACTTTATCGTCCTTCCACTAGTTCCTGCCCAGTCTACAAGAGTTTATTGATTAGTCATTGCCTCACACTTATCACGTTATGTCAATTTCTGCCTCTTCTCTAACTTCCAATTAGTCATTCCATCTAGGTTACACCTTACATTACGTAATGCATTTTTCGAGGATAAGTTTTGTTCAGTATCTGATTGGTCTAATGAATTTGTTAAATATAATTACGATCCTACGTTTCCAGATCGCAGATGTTAAAAATTTCCTGGATAATTTGAGCTCTGAGTCAGATTGAATCATTATAAATTATTTAAAATAATCCCAGTGTGTTTAAGAAGAAAAAAATCGAAACAAGGTTTCTCTGAACGTTATAATTGTACAGCTTATGAAAATGAATCATCGAGAAGAAAATTTTCTTCTCTGTTTACGTCTTTTTCTTAGAAATTAAACATGTGAACATATTTTTATAATGATAAGGAGTAATCGATTGGAACTAAGAGTAACGTTGGTCAGGAATGATGCAATCTGTTAAATAATTAGGAGAGAAGGGGATTATCTCCTTATAGTAGAATTGCATGACTAAGCTTGCAGACAAAAAGGCAGAGTTCAACAGATGTTTTGTGGGTAGAAATAAGGTTTGACTAGAGGGAGTTTAAAAAGTTATAGGTTACGTAACCACAGAAAACATTGGGGCAGGATGAGTCATGTTTAGGGAGAAAAATCAATGTTTCTTCTACTCTATTTAGAAACTGTTCTAAAAAATAAGTTTCACATGATAGGCCGTTTGCAAGAATGTTATCTTCAAAATGAAAATTTCAGTTTACTCTGCATGACTACAGAAATTCGTTAGCTAACAACCGTCCCCATGAATTAAATATGCAAAACTACCTGAGTCTATAAACTGCTGAGGTAATTAACTGTACACATTTTTTAAAAACCTAAAGCATTGAATAAGGCTAGTTAAGAAACTATTGTGAAACAGATTGGTCAGAATATTTAAGGCCCCGTGTTGACAGTGCACGTTGTACTTTTTGTAGGATTTCATCAGATAATTATGTAGAATAATTCAAATGAAATTAAGGATTCAATTGATTCTAGTGTACTCATTATTTTCAAATTAATGTAACTATAGAGAGAAATAAATACTTATTTCTTGACTGTGCGGAACTCCTCTCTCTATATATAATTACATAAGTTTTAATTTGTATCAGCAACTATGAGAAGACTAAACAATTTGTATTTTCACGAGAATATTAGCTTCTTCTCCAACTGTCTACTTCTCAGTGGCATATACAATGAAAGAGGATAATTCAAAGAACGTTGACAGTGCAAACTATTTTAATCAGCTTTTCGCAGTTTTCGCAGCTGTCAGTGCAACAATCCCTTGGATTTAACTTGAATTCTGTTGAATGTTCTGCTCCAAACAAAAACACACTGAGAGAATATCTCCAACTCAGTGTCATTGCATATATATTTGCAAATCTTCAAGATTTGATAGTGTGAAATATTCCCATATTATGAATTAAAAGTCAATCTGAACGAAGAATATTCTTTCCAATAATTTCTCTTCAGGTTCTTACAACTATAAAATATAATATTTGTTGTCGTTACAATAATGGCCAGTTATGCGGCGGCGGATACATTTTTTAACGTAGAATAACAGATCAGTTATGAGGTGTCAAAATAAATAGTCGTATTTGAGTGTGACAAACGTGCTAGGCTGAAATCAACTAGAAAATATTGTAAAACGGGAGACAATGATGGTGATTAATCATAATAGATTTGTAGAGTATGGGGTAGGAAAATTGACAAGTTAGTTCAAGGTTATAAAAGTGTCAGGTGAGTGGCTAGTACAAAGTGGTCTGAGTTAAACAGGAGACAGTAAGACTGCAATGAGAGTTGGCAGAACAGGGCTTATCACTGATGACTACGATACCATCTACATACCTTCTATAAAGTGGCACATTTTCGATTAAATCTTCCGATAAATTCTCAATGTACGACATATAAATATTTGCAAAAGGGGCCCTAACGGACTGACCATAGCAACACCATCAACTTGGCGGAAACAATCACCTTCAAATGTAAACCTAACATTGTTAGTACATAGAATTAATAAATCCCTTAAGTAAGATATAGGGAACGGGATGAAAAAATTGTTTGTGGAAATATAATCACACAAAATGTCAACTGTTTTGATCAAAGGCACATTAGTAAATAACGAGTTTATATCAAAAGAGTACATATTCTTGTTCATAATATGAATATTACTATCATCAAGAATATCAACCAATTCAAATGTATCTTTTAACACATACTTACAGAATTGTTTTGACTGGACATTTAGCAAGTTTATGCGTTGGGGATTTGCACATTGACAATATAGGATGTAGAGGATTATTGGGTTTATGTATTTTGCCAACCCATACATATGTGGGAATTTACAGTCTGATGGTTTTAATGAGTCAAGTTTATCTTTACTTATAGCATTTAGGCCATGAAGCTTCAGTAGATTAGCTGCCACTGTGCCCTGCAACAATTGAATATCTTCTGAGGAGGGATCACAGCTAAATTTGCTCTTATCATCAAGAATAGACATCATTTTAGATTTGTAGTCACTTTTATTCATAATGACGACTCCAGAACCTTTATCAGGTTTAGTAATAATTATATTGGAATTTTCCCGTAGCTCTTTCAAAGCTTTGAAATGCTGGGAATTTAAAATACTTTTCTCCTTTGGGTTGTTGTTTAAAAACTGATGAACTATATCCACCATCTTGGCCTTAAACCAACCCCGATCTTCATCGGATGTTGGGCAAGAGCATATTCCAAAATGGCTCCAGAAACAAATGGAATCATCAGAACCTATTAACGGTGAGAACAGGAGACCTAGCTCTTCGATTGCGAAACATTTAATAGAGACATGTCATAAAATTGATGTTAACAGATCTTTTAAACCTATCTTTAAAACATGTTTGGGGCGTATCCTAAAGTTTGTAGAAGCCCTAGCTGGCAATTAGAAAGTTCAAGCCACCTTTATGCGTTCAAAAAACAATTTGTCATCACATTGAACCTTCTTTGGTAAATTTTGTTTTGATACCATAGCAGATGCACTATTACCTCTGCTATTTGGTTTAGTGGTCTTCATTGTTATTTTGACCTAAGTCTATTTTTCTCACCTCTTACCTCTTTATTAATTTCATATATATTTCTATGACAATTCCGTGTGTGATCAGATTGTTCGAAATGTGTTGTGGGCGCAAATACATTACACGATTCAGACAAATTACGTCTTCTTATTGCTTTATCTAAATTCATAAAAGGAACTAATTGTTTTAAATAATAACAAAGGAAAAGGCAGCTCCAAATAATTAGGCTTATTAAGTTTCTATATATTCCCAATCTACATAAATTAATACATTGTTTTCCTTTAAGAAACCAAAATTTACAGTCTCCCCTTTAGTTGCATAATGCATTATCAGTATTTCATTTGTCCTTTTCCAGAGGTGTGGAGTTTGATTGTTGGCGCGACTTACAATTATTGGTTCAGTGTTTTCTGGGGGAAAGCTTTTTAGAAAGTTATGTCGTAGATGCATAACAAATAAAACATTTTTAATGACATACCTAAATGATATGGTGGATATTTGCAACTGAGTAGAGCAGTATTGCTAATCGCGATAGATGGATAGATAGATGGTTTGACAGACAGCTAATCGATATTATGTGACCCTTTTGTCGCGATTATTGGCTAATTTAATGTAACTCCCACCACGTGATGTGACCTTGAGTGTTCTTTATTTCCTGTCACTCTATTGTTTGTAAATGTGATTAATTAACTGTTCATTTTGTCCGTTCTTCAATACTGTTCGGTACGTTTTTGTCTTTTCTTGAGTGACGATGGAATTTGTGCTTTTCTTGGTGTAATTGTATGCCTTATTTTATGTTTTAGAAACAGATAAAGTTTAAGTCAAGTCACTCTGTTTTTTAACTATAGTTAAGCCAAGACTCTGTGTCATCAGTACTGAGGAAGGACTAAATCTGTAGGCAAAACTAATTCTACAGTATCTTAGATTACGGGTCAACAGTTGCTAGGCCTATAATTGTTTTATGCATTAAAAATATACTGTACAGAGTATTTTCATTCTATTTAATTGATGGTGACAACGAGTAGAATCTAGAATGCTCATTTTGGCCTGTTTTAGGACTCATCAACTGTGAATGTATCTACATCCTCTCAGTGAGTCATGGTGTTCCTAGTGATAACTGGAACCCAGAAGCCATCGTTTCACAAAGCCACCAATTTCAGTATGAACACTGATTAGTATAATGAATATTGGAAATAATTTTGCAGAATTATGACCACACATAAAGTTAACACAAGCGAAATGATTGTGTAGTGCATAGATCACTTAAATCTAGCCGCTAAGCATTTATCTCCATGATCGAGTAGTATAAGTCTTCATGCAATAACAGTTTTAATTTTGAAAAATATAGAAAAAAGAAACAAATGCATGTTTGTAAGAAGATTTCTTTTTTCTACTGTTGACTTGCAGGACTGGACTAGTCAATTTATGTGATAATATACGAGTGTCGCGTATTGAACAATCTTGATGTGTTGCCTATAACTTTCAGTGGAATCAAATGACCTGCGTTTTGTCTAATTTAGATATTATCAGCTGGATATGTGTGAGTTACATTCCAATTTTAAAGGTTTCATTGAAGCACAAACGGCTTCAATTGTTAACTGATAAGATTAGTCTGTGTTTGTCAATATGACGGAACACCAACACTCACTGACATGCTGTGGTACATTCAAATGACAATTTTTCAGAAAGTTCCAAGTGAGTCCTACCATTAACCATTTATCACATCTGTAGCCAATTTGACTAACTTACTGTTGATTTCTTCAGTAAGTCATAGTTCATGACTTAATAGTGTATAGTGTAAGGAGCTGACTGATTTCAGTGACACGAATTAAGGAAATGGATTTTGAGTATTTTAAACATTCTACTTGTAGTTATGTTATAATTAGAAGTAGATGATATATGATTATCAGCACGGAACACTTAAAAAGGGTGATTCTTTCTTTTTGCAATAGCCTTTTTTACTTTGTTGAATAATACTCGTACTCACGCCAACCGACTGCTACCAGCTATCAAACATTCATTCCAAATAGTGTTCCACGAAAGCACGCCGCCTAGAATGTTGACTCAGTTCCAAACTAACGGATAGAATTATTCAGTCAACACTATTAAAGACTGGCTACAAGATACTGGTTACTCGTCAGAGACTAATCAGTATGAGAGCGACGATTACTGTATAGCGTAGAAACTTTTGCATAATTTGGACGGTAAATGAAATTTCCGACTACGTAGTTTTAAAGTAGCTATGAAGAATAATCCAATTTATTCTGAGTAGTTTCAGGATTTTACATTACTGGAAATCTAAAGTTTCTTAGGTTGATAATCTATTTATGCCCCGTTTTCATTTTTGGATTAGATCATTTGCATTCAGTAGGTAATTCACATCGATCAATTTTTTATATTTCATTTGTCACATTCTCCTGAATGAAGCATATAAGGTTTCAAGCTTTGAAGTATATTAGTAGTGGTGACATAAATTTTCACAGGATAGGGGGATTAGCTAGCCTAATGTCCTACCTGCTGTCTTTTCGAAGCTTACTACTAACTACTACCAGCTGTTAAGGTGGTAGACAAGTTAGAGTTGATCGGTAGTCGGACTTGGATCTATTTTTTTGGCTGGCCAGCATTTTACCACTAAGTTGTCGAAGCACACTTTGACTGAATAGTAGATAACACGATATATCTCACATTTACATCAGTATATATATATGTATATATATATTTCAGTAGCAGCGGCTTTAATTTTACGGAGTGAGGTAGGTATCGTCACGTTCAACCTCCCTTCTTTACCGGCCTTACTATCGTCCTAGCGAGGTTTTTACCGGTGAGTCGACCGAGGATTGAACCCTGGATCACCTCTGAACCACTGGCGTACTTCAGTATGTATAAACGTACACTAAATTTTATGTCACAAGTTTACCTGAAAGGACAGATTGTGTAAAGTCCTATCAATTATATTTGTGCATTTATTACAATTGATAACTCCCTGTGGTTTACTCTTCTAAGATGAAATAACGTCTATTGGAATTAACTTGACTTGATGGCAATGCCGGAAATATCATCACTTGTGGAATAATTTACTAAACGTCTTAATTTATTTCATTTGTGTTCGTTTATTCTGTTTCCGACATTTGTTCATCTAGAATGACGGAATTTAGAAGAGACCAGTGAGATTTATATGTTCATGTTGTGTGTGTATCAGAAGTCAGTCAGCAGGTATCCATACTTCGAACTATTAACCGATAGGTAGTTGTAAGGGCGGATGTTTTTTTTTGTAGTTTGGCGGAAATCCATTCTCTTTCTTTTAGATATTCGCTTCTCAAGTTTGTGTGACTCACTGTTAAACTTTTATTAAAAAAACTAATAATACAATCGTTATACTGTTTGTCTAATCAGTTAAAACGTTGATGGGTTTATTTATCTGTACAACAAAAACTATAATACACTCTGGTGTCTCTCCATACCTTAATTTTATTGAAACCAACAATACTGGTAATTGATTCCCATAGTCGAACATCCCTAATATTTTATTCGAACTTCTCATCAACATATCGTGTAAGAGCATTACTCATCAGTAACAGAATGTAGATCAATGTTTAGACCGTAGCTAATCCAGTCTTATAGTAGATTTAGTCAAGTGATTTGCGAGAATACTAATTCATCAGTGAATTAACAGATGTTAGAATCACGGTTCATTGGATTTTCAGTTTATGTAAACTGTGAAAACCCATTGACTTCACACTAATGCAGTTATAGGTGAGAACTAATCAGGACCCTCGAAGTCGGATGGATCAGGTGTGTGTGTGACCGTGGATTCCACTTCTTTTAATGCCTCTGTAGTCTGTGAGGAAGTGAATGTCCGAAAGGCTTTGTTTGTGTGTTTGTTTGATATAAAAGTTCACAAGCTATGCGAATAAGATTTGCACGTTGGGTTGATGTGGTTTAAGAAAGGAAACAAGACTATAACACTATGTTTCCTACAGCTGAAATCAATAAATTTTGAAAAATTATGTCTGATTCACATCTTTTTATGACTGATGACCAAAGAACAGTTATTTGGTAGTAATAACAATAACTCGGCAATAATTAAATAACAAGAATAATAATAGTGTAGCAACGAGTGTTTTCTTTCACTGCACATGGAAAGACTTTAAAATGTGGTAATTTTCTGCCCACATCTTTCCACCTCCTCAGCGGCTGTCGCCACCTCCACCTCCTACTTTCAGTAAGTAAACACGCCCACCCCGTACCCATACACACACACAACAGATACGTACGTAAACATTTCTTACACATTAGTCTTAAATACGAACAATAACTCCACCACTTAAATAGTTTCGGCAAATCTATCATAAAGCTGTTTTTCTTTAGTAGAAGAAAAAGCCAGGTAATTATATATATGTATATATGTGTGCATAGAGGTGTAGAGATAAAATTAGATATTTACACGTTCGAAGCAATTTTCCGTAGCTTAGCCCCCCCCTCATTTTGCCTCTTTTCTTCGCTGTGTTGCTATTCCCGGTATTATTACTGTTATTGCTGCTATTGTTGTTGTTATTGCTGTTATCGTCGTCTGTAAACTACAAAAGGAGTAACACAGATCAGTTTATTTTTATTATATGCATATATTTACACATAACAAAATGGTGTGTGCTATAGGAGAATAATATAAAGAATGTGATATATAGGACGCAAATAGTTTCAAGTGTCTTCAATGCAAACGAGTTAAAGTAGGCGTAGAGAAGATGAAGAAGAAGAGTAAAGTTATGTCTGAATAAGTAAAGTAAAAGTACAAAACAGGATAGTAATTCGCCTTCATAGGGTATATTGGTGCCTTTGATCAATAGTGATTCGGCTTATCACTTCTTTCCCCAACTCAAAATAGCCACTTACAAAGAAACCATTCTTGTCAGCGATAGAATTCATTTCAATTCGAGAGGTGTGCGTGTGTGTGTGTGTGTGGCTGAAAGTCGTCGTTTATGTGTGAGTGTGCCACCCGTGTGCTTTTGCTTCTGAGTACTTCACACTCAGATGAGAGTCGAAAAGCATCATTGATATAAGGATAAAACGTTTGCACTGTGGTAGAGTATGTAATTCCATTATGGATAGAATTTATTTTGATAAAATCTCACATATCAAAGTGATATGATTATGAGCAATAAATTGTGCTCGAAACGTAATCAGTAAACATTACTGCATAACACTGTGAGACTTTATCAAAACCAATTTTACCTATAATTGAAAGTCAGAATGGACTATTTTCAAAGTGGTAAAGGTAGCAAAGTTAGACAATTCACGGGTAACTATGACTCTCTTAAAGTAGCCAAATGTCTCTTCGTTTAATTACAGGTGAGTGGCTTAGTAGGCAGGCCCTACATGCGGTGCGAGGACCGTAATCCTTTGAACATCGTGTGTTTTCCAATACTGGCTTCCCTTGTTAAGTCTCCGTTTGGCTGCGTTGTTCCGTCCAGTTCTCTGAGTGTCAACGTGAAGAAACTCAACTGGGTATGGGTATGGAGGGACGAGGTTATGGTTATATGCGGCAGGCGCCTCCACGGGGCGACCGCTGGGTGGAGCTTTTCGGTGGGCAAAGCGAACTCCATCTAGGACCTTTCGCTGCATGAGACAACACTCACGACCGGCCACTCAGTCTTGATGAAGCAGCGGTGCCGTCCTCCGGCCTTTATGGCAATGTACGGGGCATCGGTGGGGCCAGTAGATTTGATGATTCCTGACGAGAGAACCAGGGCCAATAACAACTGGCTAGTGGGTGGCTGTTAGAGCTGGTAACCCAAACCGTGAAGTGCAGCTAGGTGTAGTTGTTAGCCGAAGCCAGTCTCGAACAGTGTCTTATGCGTGGGATTGTGGATTGGAGGTTGGGATCTCGGCCATGAGTCAAGGTTTGGTTGGCTTCAGTGCGCATGTCTCTGAGAAGATGTTTCTAATCCTACCAGCCTGAGGTGGAGCACCAAGGTTATCCTGGGATGTGAATACTAGAAAATTGATGAAGACCCTTCTCAGGGAGTTTGCCCTGGGACTGTTTCAGTCGCTTATGTGGCTAACGGAATTCGCTATCTTACTCCTCTCTCCGGATGAGTGATGGAGTTCGGCGGTTGGCACGACTAAGAAAGGGTAAATACGCAGCATTATTGATATAAGTATAAAACTTGGGCACTGTGGTAGAGTATAATTCCATTATAGATAAGATTTTATTATGATAAAGTCTCACAGCGTTATACAGTAATGTTTACTGATAACGTTTCGAGCACAATTTATTGCTCATAATCATATCAAGGTAATCACACGACTTCCTAAATTCATTTATATAGTTCCATTGTTTTTCTCTTGATTTTCACTTGATTTGATTGGTAATAGTATTTTCCATATTTCAGGTATGAGTGACGAGTCATTCCTATTGCATGTGTTGGGTGTAGACTCGATGAACAAGGATTCAGTAATCAACCTCTCTCTCCACCTACCTAGATTACATTTTAGAATTTTAACCCTCTCCCACCCTATTGTGTGGTTGTGTGTTAGCGCATGCATTGCAATTGCTGAGCTTTTTTCTAAATTACTTATCTTCTCGGGGTCAACCATTCTTACCTTAGCTAAATTTTTATGCTCTGACAATCTGACTACCCCTGACCTACTAGTTTGACCTATGTAGTTGACCTCACAGTCATTGCACGGTATTTTGTAAATAATATTATTTTGTCTAATTGGGTCAACTGGGTCCTTTAACCTACAGAGCTTGTCCCTGAGTGAGTTTGTAGGTTTAAATGCCACCCTAATTCCTATTTTATTCAGAATCCTACGTAGTGTCTCCGATGTCCCCTCTTTATATGATATAACTGTGGATGACTTATATTCTTTCTTATTTGTGTTATTATTACTAGTTTAACAATTATTTTTATTTTGTTTTTGGCCTCTAATGTTCTTCCTAATGAATTTTATAGGATAGTTATTCAACACCAACGCTTCTTCTATCTGTTTTAATTCATCATTTAGATCTTTTTTTGTGCTACTTAGTGCCATTGCTCGGTTTGTTAAACATTTAACTAAGCCTGCCTTAACAGTTAACGGATGAGACGAATTAAAGTCTAAATATCTATTAGAATGCGTTGGTTTTCTATAAACACTAGTGTGTAGTTTGCCTTCTTCTATTCTTTTTATCTTACAATCTAACATAGCTAATTCTCCTTGTTCATTTTCTGATTCAAATGTGAATTTTATTCCCTCAACTTGTGAGTTTATAAGTGTCAAGAAGCTAGAGATGTGTTCTGTTTTTAACACTGTGAAAGTGTCATCCACATATCTCCACCATATTTTCGGAGTAGGGTTAAATGTATTAAGGGCACTATTTTCCCAGCTGTCCATAAGTATGTCCGCTACGATAGGGGATATTGGTGATCCCATTGCTACACCTTCTGTTTGTCTATATATTTTGCCTTGGAACTTAAAGATAGTAGATGTGAGGCATAACTGAATCTCTAAAATAATTTCTTCGATGGACAACTTTGTCCTATGACTGAGTTCCGGATTCGCAGTTAAATCTTTTTTAACTGCTTCTAAGGCCATATTAACTGGTATATTAGTATAAAGACTAGTTATATCAAAACTAACCATTGTTTCATCATTCGCTAGTTGAATGTCATTTATTTTATTCATCTCATATGAATTAGTTAATCTAGATTTTGAACGATTTCTAATGGGACAAAGTATTAGAGCTAAGTGTTTTGATAATTCATAAGTGGGGGTATTTCTAAAATCTACTATTGGTCTTATGGGGTAACCTGGCTTATGTATTTTTATAGTACCATATATTCTACTAGTATTATTAGTTTTAGGCATTAAAGTAAACCATTTAGACTCACCCAGGGACGGCTTCATTCTCCGTAATAATTCCGCTGTAGATTTCTTTACCTTATTCATTGTTGTATCTACAGGCTTCTTAATTTCCTCATATGGACCCGTTTCAATATGTTCACTGACTTTCTTGATATAGTCAGATTTATTCAGAACTACGGTGGCGTTTCCTTTGTCCGCTTTTGCGATGACAATGTTTTTATCCTGTTTTAGACTAATTAAAGCTTCCCTTTCTGATTTTGTTAAGTTTGATCTTGCCTTCTTTTGATTTTTTAGGGTTAATGCACATTGTGCTCGAACCTCTTCTGCTGTAGTCTTATCTATTGAGTTTAGTGCTGCTTCTATGTTAGGAATGACGTCCTCTGGTTTTAATTTATTAACTGTTACGTTGAAGTTTAGTCCTTTTTCAAGTACTTTTACCTCATTAGAGTTTAGTTCCCTTGATGAGAAGTTGATCACCCACTTTGTTCTGTCGATAGAGGATGAAGCATTGATATCAGTTTCATTTGTTGTGTTCTTTTCTTCTATTAGTTTGTTGAATTTTTTGATTTGCGTGGTTTTTGATTTTCTTAATGCGGATTCTCTAGCTTTGTTGGATGTTTCAACAACAACATATAAAGAGCGGACATCTGAGACACTACGTAGGATTCTGAATAAAATAGGAATTAGGGTGGCATTTAAACCTACAAACTCACTCAGGGACAAGCTCTGTAGGTTAAAGGACCCAGTTGACCCAATTAGACAAAATAATATTATTTACAAAATACCGTGCAATGACTGTGAGGTCAACTACATAGGTCAAACTAGTAGGTCAGGGGTAGTCAGATTGTCAGAGCATAAAAATTTAGCTAAGGTAAGAATGGTTGACCCCGAGAAGATAAGTAATTTAGAAAAAAGCTCAGCAATTGCAATGCATGCGCTAACACACAACCACACAATAGGGTGGGAGAGGGTTAAAATTCTAAAATGTAATCTAGGTAGGTGGAGAGAGAGGTTGATTACTGAATCCTTGTTCATCGAGTCTACACCCAACACATGCAATAGGAATGACTCGTCACTCATACCTGAAATATGGAAAATACTATTACCAATCAAATCAAGTGAAAATCAAGAGAAAAACAATGGAACTATATAAATGAATTTAGGAAGTCGTGTGATTACCTTGATATGATTATGAGCAATAAATTGTGCTCGAAACGTTATCAGTAAACATTACTGTATAACGCTGTGAGACTTTATCAAAACAAAAATTTACCCATAATGGAATTAGACTCTACCACTGTGTACAAGTTTTATTCTTATGTTATCTGTTATTATCTGTAGAACCTAAACATGGTTGTTATGAAGAAGTAATGCTCCTTGTTCGCCAGTCAGTATTTCGATGGGGATCGCGTAACATTCGAACGTATATGTTGGTGAAGGGGTAGAAAGAACCCTGGAGGACATCCGATGGTTGAACGTTTTAACTCCTTTGAAGCAAAGCAAGAGGTCAACTTCTTTGTTACGTGAAGAAAATCTTCTTTTGAATCTGTGCGACCAGTTAAACAATTGGGTAGTTCATAAGGCTTCAGCAGACGCATAATGTAACGTAATTTCCTAACTTACTACTGAACTGTTTTTTCAAACATTTATATTCCTCTTCACTGAGACGGGTTTTCTCTTCACATGATTTTCGGTTAATCAAAGGTTTATTCCACTGAAAACTGTTAGTTACCTTATTGTAATAATACAGTCACCCATTCGAATCAGCAGCTGAATTCCATCCAGGCATAACGAATGCAAATCATTCTGTGAATATCTTTCCAGTTCTTCACACAGACATGTAAATAACTCCGAATCCTTGAAGGCTAATTATAATGTCAACATAGAAGGCAGAGCCTTCAATGAAGTGAGACAAAATGCATCCCATTTAGCTTATGCGTTGTAATGAATAGATCCTCTTCCATATCCTGAATTCCATTACATTGATGTAGTATGACGGATGTGTCTGAGAGATAACTCAGTCTATTTCATCACCAACTTTACTGTTGCATATTGGAAATAGTAAGACTGACTAGTTACACACACTGAAAAAGTTAGTTTATCTGATGATAAGTCTGGGAGAATGTACCTGCCAGAATAGCTTTACAACCCTTTTGATGATATATTAGGAAACTACTCATGAATAGCATCACTTCGATTTGGATGTTGTAAAACAAAAACATAAAACACCTATCCATTATTCATCTCAGTTACAAATCTTCGCCTAATATATAAATATATGAATGTGCATGCCAATCAGATAGATACTACAGAGAATGAACAAATCCAAGCGCCAAGTACACTGGCTCTGGTTATATATGGATGGATGGCAACAAAAGTCTCTTCCTCCGATTAAACTTTCCAATGTCTCTTCTCCTCCTCCTCCATAACAATGAAAACAAACAACTAACCAGTCGATTAAAAAAGGAGATGATAAATCTACATTTTCTTCATTTTTTTATAATGCTCAAAATTTTCAACTTTTCTCTCTCCAATCCCCCCGTCGCCGTCGCCGTCGCCCGCTCCTCCTCTTGCCCACCTTAACAAACACATATACATGCATACATACATACTTTCCGTCCTAATCATTTATCCCCAAGGCTAGGCAGCAAAAGTTAGTTACAGTTCAATTGGAATGAATGATATATTCCATAATTCCTCTTCCTAATAGTACATACACAATTAACTTAATTTTTGACTTTGTAACATTCTGTATTCGAATTCAATCAGTACAACAACACAATCTGTACAACTAGAATAAGGGCCATTTTTCTAGTGTCTGTCTTAAACCAACTGAAAAATTATGTTTTTTGTTTAAAAAAAGAGATTCTATTGCAAATTATTCCTACTTTTTTACATATATTTCATCGATTGAAGTTTGAATGTGAACATTTCCCTAAGGTTAAATTGGTGTCTTGTCCACCATTCATCACAGATTCATCCGCCCGAGGAGGAGGTACACATTATTCTACAGTTTCTAACAGCAAATTTACGCATACCTGGAATTCGGAAATAATTTCAGTTATTCAATTGTGGTGATTGACAGTTGTCATTCATTAATAATAGGTGACTGTAACAACAGTGAAGAGATATCATCTTTAATCGAAGAGGCATTTATCTGTCCTCTGTTTCGCACTAGCAGCTGTTCACCAATTGCCCTTGTGGTTGGTATCCATCATCAATTAATTGATGAACATTTATCAATTTAACATTGGATTTCCATGGGGGATTGTGATGGCGAATGGGAGGTAGGTAAGGTAACTATTTTATCGAGATGATCATGGAGAAGGAAATCATTGTTATACTTTGATTTGAAATGATTCTTCGTATCCTTTCTGTTTTTCTTGGAGTATTCCTGACATTTTTCGAAGTTTCTATCGGAGTCACCTGGCGGTTTTCCTCCAGGTTTTCTTTATCTTCTTCGTCATACCTCACGCTGGTATTACACGCCTTTTTCTGATTCCGGCTCTTCCATCAAAACTCATACTGATTTGTGAAGCCCGTTTAAGCTGAACTTGGTTGAGAAATGTCTGTTGCAATATCAGAAGCTTAGTTGTTTACGAATTCCAGCTAACGTGAGTATCCCGCTTTTACATCCAAATATGGCTGGGTAACACAACACTTTCTATTTAGGTAGAGTTCGCTGAGTCACTACTAGTCACTAGTCAAGATCCGTTAATTTCCAGTCTTCTGGATATATGCATTTAGAACATTGTTCTGGTTACTTATTCATTAGGTCGCCCCTTTAGGCGCGTATGAACATTGCACGGGACGATTGGATACGCGCCAAGAGATAACAGGTTTGTTTTCACATCAACTTTGATCACTGATTAAACGTAAAATTAAAATCAGTGATCAAAGTTGATGTGAAAACAAACCTGTTATCTCTTGGCGCGTATCCAATCGTCCCGTGCAATGTTCATACGCGCCTAAAGGGGCGACCTAATGAATAAGTAACCAGAACAATGTTCTAAATGCATATATCCAGAAGACTGGAAATTAACGGATCTTGACTAGTGACTAGTAGTGACTCAGCGAACTCTACCTAAATAGAAAGTGTTGTGTTACCCAGCCATATTTGGATGTAAAAGCGGGATACTCACGTTAGCTGGAATTCGTAAACAACTAAGCTTCTGATATTGCAACAGACATTTCTCAACCAAGTTCAGCTTAAACGGGCTTCACAAATCAGTATGAGTTTTGATGGAAGAGCCGGAATCAGAAAAAGGCGTGTAATACCAGCGTGAGGTATGACGAAGAAGATAAAGAAAACCTGGAGGAAAACCGCCAGGTGACTCCGATAGAAACTTCGAAAAATGTCAGGAATACTCCAAGAAAAACAGAAAGGATACGAAGAATCATTTCAAATCAAAGTATAACAATGATTTCCTTCTCCATGATCATCTCGATAAAATAGTTACCTTACCTACCTCCCATTCGCCATCACAATCCCCCATGGAAATCCAATGTTAAATTGATAAATGTTCATCAATTAATTGATGGATACCAACCACAAGGGCAATTGGTGAACAGCTGCTAGTGCGAAACAGAGGACAGATAAATGCCTCTTCGATTAAAGATGATATCTCTTCACTGTTGTTACAGTCACCTATTATTAATGAATGACAACTGTCAATCACCACAATTGAATAACTGAAATTATTTCCGAATTCCAGGTATGCGTAAATTTGCTGTTAGAAACTGTAGAATAATGTGTACCTCCTCCTCGGGCGGATGAATCTGTGATGAATGGTGGACAAGACACCAATTTAACCTTAGGGAAATATTCACATTCAAACTTCAATCGATGAAATATATGTAAAAAAGTAGGAATAATTTGCAATAGAATCTCTTTTTTTAAACAAAAAACATAATTTTTCAGTTGGTTTAAGACAGACACTAGAAAAATTGCCCTTATTGTAGTTGTACAGATTGTGTTGTTGTACTGATTGAATTCGAATACAGAATGTTACAAAGTCAAAAATTAAGTTAATTGTGTATGTACTATTAGGAAGAGGAATTATGGAATATATCATTCATTCCAATTGAACTGTAACTAACTTTTGCTGCCTAGCCTTGGGGATAAATGATTAGGACGGAAAGTATGTATGTATGCATGTATATGTGTTTGTTAAGGTGGGCAAGAGGAGGAGCGGGCGACGGCGACGGGGTTGGATTGGAGAGAGAAAAGTTGAAAATTTTGAGCATTATAAAAAAATGAAGAAAATGTAGATTTATCATCTCCTTTTTTAATCGACTGGTTAGTTGTTTGTTTTCATTGTTATTGAGGAGGAGGAGAAGAGACATTGGAAAGTTTAATCGGAGGAAGAGACTTTTGTTGCCATCCATCCATATATAACCAGAGCCAGTGTACTTGGCGCTTGGATTTGTTCATTCTCTGTAGTATCTATCTGATTGGCATGCACATTCATATATTTATATATTAGGCGAAGATTTGTAACTGAGATGAATAATGGATAGGTGTTTTTTGTTTTTGTTTTACAACATCCAAATCGAAGTGATGCTATTCATGAGTAGTTTCCTAATATATCATCAAAAGGGTTGTAAAGCTATTCTGGCAGGTACATTCTCCCAGACTTATCATCAGATAAACTAACTTTTTCAGTGTGTGTAACTAGTCAGTCTTACTATTTCCAATATGCAACAGTAAAGTTGGTGATGAAATAGACTGAGTTATCTCTCAGACACATCCGTCATACTACATCAATGTAATGGAATTCAGGATATGGAAGAGGATCTATTCATTACAACGCATAAGCTAAATGGGATGCATTTTGTCTCACTTCATTGAAGGCTCTGCCTTCTATGTTGACATTATTATTAGCCTTCAAGGATTCGGAGTTATTTACATGTCTGTGTGAAGAACTGGAAAGATATTCAGAGAATGATTTGCATTCGTTATTCCTGGATGGAAATCAGCTGCTGATTCGAATGGGCGACTGTATTATTACAATAAGGTAACTAACAGCGTTCAGTGGAATAAACCTTTGATTAACCGAAAATCATGTGAAGAGAAATCCCGGCTCAGTGAAGAGGAATATAAATGTTTGAAAAAACAGTTCACTAATAAGTTAGGAAATTACATTACATTATGCGACTGCTGAAGCCTTATGAACTACCCAATTGTTTAACTGGTCGCACAGATTCAAAAGAAGATTTCCTTCACGTAACGAAGAAGTTGACCTCTTGCTTTGCTTCAAAGGAGTTAAAACGTTCAACCATCGATGTCCTCCAACGTTCTCTCTACCCCTTCACCAACATATACGTTCGAATGTTACGCGATCCCCATCGAAATACTGACTGGCGAACAAGGAGCATTACCTCTTCATAACAACCATGTTTAGGTTCTACAGATAATAACAGATAACATAAGAATAAAACTTGTACACAGTGGTAGAGTCTAATTCCATTATGGGTAAATTTTTGTTTTGATAAAGTCTCACAGCGTTATACAGTAATGTTTACTGATGACGTTTCGAGCACAATTTATTGCTCATAATCATATCAAGGTAATCACACGACTTCCTAAATTCATTTATATAGTTCCATTGTTTTTCTCTTGATTTTCACTTGATTTGATTGGTAATAGTATTTTCCATATTTCAGGTATGAGTGACGAGTCATTCCTATTGCATGTGTTGGGTGTAGACTCGATGAACAAGGATTCAGTAATCAACCTCTCTCTCCACCTACCTAGATTACATTTTAGAATTTTAACCCTCTCCCACCCTATTGTGTGGTTGTGTGTTAGCGCATGCATTGCAATTGCTGAGCTTTTTTCTAAATTACTTATCTTCTCGGGGTCAACCATTCTTACCTTAGCTAAATTTTTATGCTCTGACAATCTGACTACCCCTGACCTACTAGTTTGACCTATGTAGTTGACCTCACAGTCATTGCACGGTATTTTGTAAATAATATTATTTTGTCTAATTGGGTCAACTGGGTCCTTTAACCTACAGAGCTTGTCCCTGAGTGAGTTTGTAGGTTTAAATGCCACCCTAATTCCTATTTTATTCAGAATCCTACGTAGTGTCTCAGATGTCCGCTCTTTATGTGTTGTTGTTGAAACATCCAACAAAGCTAGAGAATCCGCATTAAGAAAATCAAAAACCACGCAAATCAAAAAATTCAACAAACTAATAGAAGAAAAGAACACAACAAATGAAACTGATATCAATGCTTCATCCTCTATCGACAGAACAAAGTGGGTGATCAACTTCTCATCAAGGGAACTAAACTCTAATGAGGTAAAAGTACTTGAAAAAGGACTAAACTTCAACGTAACAGTTAATAAATTAAAACCAGAGGACGTCATTCCTAACATAGAAGCAGCACTAAACTCAATAGATAAGACTACAGCAGAAGAGGTTCGAGCACAATGTGCATTAACCCTAAAAAATCAAAAGAAGGCAAGATCAAACTTAACAAAATCAGAAAGGGAAGCTTTAATTAGTCTTAAACAGGATAAAAACATTGTCATCGCTAAAGCGGACAAAGGAAACGCCACCGTAGTTTTGGATAAATCTGACTACATCAAAAAAGTTACTGAACATATTCAAACGGGTCCATATGAGGAAATTAAGAAGCCTGTAGATACAATAATGAATAAGGTTAAGAAATCTACAGCGGAACTAATACGCAGAATGAAGCCATCACTGGGTGAGTCTAAATGGTTTACTTTAATGCCTAAAACTAATAATGCTAGTAGAATATATGGTACTATAAAAATACATAAGCCAGGTTACCCCATAAGACCAATAGTAGATTTTAGAAATACCCCCACTTATGAATTATCAAAACACTTAGCTCTAATACTTTGTCCCATTAGAAATCGTTCAAAATCTAGATTAACTAATTCATATGAGATGAATAAAATAAATGACATTCAACTAGCGAATGATGAAACAATGGTTAGTTTTGATATAACTAGTCTTTATACTAATATACCAGTTAATATGGCCTTAGAAGCAGTTAAAAAAGATTTAACTGCGAATCCGGAACTCAGTCATAGGACAAAGTTGTCCATCGAAGAAATTATTTTAGAGATTCAGTTATGCCTCACATCTACTATCTTTAAGTTCCAAGGCAAAATATATAGACAAACAGAAGGTGTAGCAATGGGATCACCAATATCCCCTATCGTAGCGGACATACTTATGGACAGCTGGGAAAATAGTGCCCTTAATACATTTAACCCTACTCCGAAAATATGGTGGAGATATGTGGATGACACTTTCACAGTGTTAAAAACAGAACACATCTCTAGCTTCTTGACACATATAAACTCACAAGTTGAGGGAATAAAATTCACATTTGAATCAGAAAATGAACAAGGAGAATTAGCTATGTTAGATTGTAAGATAAAAAGAATAGAAGAAGGCAAACTACACACTAGTGTTTATAGAAAACCAACGCATTCTAATAGATATTTAGACTTTAATTCGTCTCATCCGTTAACTGTTAAGGCAGGCTTAGTTAAATGTTTAACAAACCGAGCAATGGCACTAAGTAGCACAAAAAAAGATCTAAATGATGAATTAAAACAGATAGAAGAAGCGTTGGTGTTGAATAACTATCCTATAAAATTCATTAGGAAGATCATTAGAGGCCAAAAACAAAATAAAAATAATTGTGAAACTAGTAATAATAACACAAATAAGAAAGAATATAAGTCATCCACAGTTATATCATATAAAGAGGGGACATCGGAGACACTACGTAGGATTCTGAATAAAATAGGAATTAGGGTGGCATTTAAACCTACAAACTCACTCAGGGACAAGCTCTGTAGGTTAAAGGACCCAGTTGACCCAATTAGACAAAATAATATTATTTACAAAATACCGTGCAATGACTGTGAGGTCAACTACATAGGTCAAACTAGTAGGTCAGGGGTAGTCAGATTGTCAGAGCATAAAAATTTAGCTAAGGTAAGAATGGTTGACCCCGAGAAGATAAGTAATTTAGAAAAAAGCTCAGCAATTGCAATGCATGCGCTAACACACAACCACACAATAGGGTGGGAGAGGGTTAAAATTCTAAAATGTAATCTAGGTAGGTGGAGAGAGAGGTTGATTACTGAATCCTTGTTCATCGAGTCTACACCCAACACATGCAATAGGAATGACTCGTCACTCATACCTGAAATATGGAAAATACTATTACCAATCAAATCAAGTGAAAATCAAGAGAAAAACAATGGAACTATATAAATGAATTTAGGAAGTCGTGTGATTACCTTGATATGATTATGAGCAATAAATTGTGCTCGAAACGTCATCAGTAAACATTACTGTAAACACTGTGCGATCTATCAAAATAAAATCTTATCTATAATGGAATTAAATACGCAGTAGCAAAGATAGACAATTCGAGATGAGATTCCAAAATTTAATACTGGTCAATGCGATACATTTAAGTTCATTGTTAATTAATCTTTGTTGGTCTATTTCTGTGTCTTATTTGGCGTAATATTCTTTCGATATGGTGCCAGATAGCATTCGTTATAAAGTGACCTTTATCATTTCTTAGTTAGTTAAGATGACTGAATCAAATGGCTAACTTGTGAATGTTGTCGTCTTTGTCCTTTCGATCTTGATATTCATTCACTGACTCACTCGACTGCACTTAACTGATAGTCTATTTGTGGTGGTGTGATACAGACAATGTGCGCCGACGGAATGTTATTCTCACAAATTCCCACAGTTCAATTCGGCATTATCAGTAGAATACGGTATATCAACTTGAGCATTCTGTTTGTTGCTAGGGTCGGAATACTTTCCACACAGTTCAGTAAGTACTGTAGTAGCAGCAGTATACGTTATGTATCTATTTGAACATTCTATTTGATGCTAGAGTTAGAATACATTTCTCATGGTTATTTACTGCATTAACAGAAGAATACTGTGTATATTTGAACATTCTATTTCATGTCGTTTGACGTAAACCGTAAGTACAAGCCCAGTAACTGTTTAGATAAAATAAACTGTATATGTATAAATAGCTGTTTGATCAATAGAAAGTATATGCCTTGATAATGTATTGACTATAGTGGTTGACAGGGTGATAGTGCGGTGACTGCACATGACGTTGTAGACACTACATCTACATTAGCCTTATAATATTTGATTTTGAATTTCCCACGAAGTGTTTGGATAGAACTAGGATGAGGGTGAGCGTAGTAATTCAATACAACACGATACAATACAATGTTCAATAAATCTGTATCTATCTATTTGGGGCGTCGGTGGCATAGGGGTTAGGACGCTCGCCGAGCATGCACATGGTCTGGGGTTCGATCCCCAGTCGACGCACTCCTTTACCTCGCTAAACCAGAAATAATGCTGGTAAAGAGTAAACGTTGGCCATGGGGCTAGCAAACCCATCCTGTAAAAATAAAGACCACTGCTACAGAAACTTCAAGCCACTAGCTTGAAGCCCTATGTTCCACTGGGGAACGTGAAGGAAAAAAATAATAATAAAATAAATATATATTTATTCTGCTCTCACGCTACTGATTAGACTACAGAAAGCACACTGAGAAGATCCTAAATGTATCCTAGATATAGTATAATAATGATACTATAGTAATAATACACTAGTTACTGTAGTTCGGCTAAGTTCTCTTGACATAGCTAGCATATCTTTTGTACTCTGCGACATTTGGATAAATACCACATTGGAGAAAATGTCCGATTGTGTCTTGTTGTTTTATGTTAATGTCAAATTTATCATATTCTAGTCAACGAGATTTAATATATAATAAAAATATCAGTAACTACTTATTAAAATGGCATAAAATTAATCGAAATCCTTTTTCATTTCTACAATCTCACCAAAGGGGTCGACGTTGCATTCTTTGTATGGTTGTTCCACAGGGTAACCAGAGTCAACATGTATGACTCTTAGTGTTGGTACTGTCTGAATTCTGCTAGTCAAATTGTAGCCACAATCATGATACACTTTGAATTGATGTCGCATGGTTGAAGGCTATTGGCAGTATGGTTTCATGCCTAGAAGCACTCATCAGCAAAGCGTACCAGAAACTGCGAAGTAACTGATGTCTCCGGTTAAACTCACGTCATCCGGAGATGCATTCAGAGGTAGGTGCTACCACTAGGCTAACTTATCGTTGCAATACGAATTATTACAGTGTCCAAGGATTGGTAAACTGAAAATATTCTGTAGGGGAGATAAATAAGAATTGTTGGGATTTTTGGGAAAAGTGCTTCCCTAAACAACAGACTTTCAGGTATATAATAATATTACTTATTATAATTCGTTGTCATTTACCACTTCTATGGGAACTAGTGTATGTAATGAAGATTCTCATATATGGTAATAACTAAGTTGTGCTATCAACCAATATAACCGACTGATCGACTACTATCAGTTCAGCCCAGTTTTATTCGTCAAAATTCTACGTGGGTACTTTAGGACAGACCATAAATAATAAATGGTCATAGCTCACGTTTAGGCAGAATTGCAGTCACCAATATTACAATCCAGGCAACTTTAGTTGGTAAATCAATTCGAGTGAACTGTTCATTTCGATTTGATTAAATTACTGGGGTTTTCAAATGTTAGTGATATTCAACTATTCGCATTAATCACCTAATAATAGTAATAATAATAGTCACTTCACTTTACTTGAATAGAAAAAAAGATACAGACGAGTGTTTAGAATTTCAACTAGTCATTTGTGACTACTGATTTTCTTGGTGAATAGAAATCACATTCAGTTAAGTTTGATATACTACTGCTAACTATGATCAAGTAGATAGTTATCTTTAATTCTGCAGGAAGTGAAATAGATTTCCCCCATGAATTTTTAACAACAATTCTGATCATAGTGAGTAGTATGACCGTGAAACATTACCCGGGGAATTATATGTATATATATACCACTTATAAAAGTAATGTAGATATTAATAGTTTTATCAGTTATTTATACGCAGTTATCTTATCTGTTCACAGATTTGATATTTCATATAATGCATGTAACACGGAACGGCATCTACTGTTCATTTTCGTTGTCCTTTAATCAGTAGGTCCCACTATTTATATGTATATATTTATGATTGCTATGATGGTACTAGATGGTTGGAGGCAATCGCGCGAAGCCTTGGACCTAGGTTTCGTGCTAGTTGGCACTCGTCAGCAAGGCATATCTGCAACCTTGAGGGAACTCATGTCCCTTCTGAGATTCGAATCCGCGTCACCCAGTGCTGCAGTCAGAGTCATTACCACTGAGCTATTCGGGCTCGCGATTGACATCCTGTAGGACTGTAACGGTGAGGTACCTAGAATGGTGGCCGCATTGCAAACCTGACTGATAGGATTCAGTCTGCACCAAGGAAAGGACCAGACACGTCATACTAGTTAGTAGTGTCCAATGAGGGGTACAACTTATCAGGGAAGTTCATCTGTTGAAGTATAAAATAAAATTAAACTTTGTGTATATAATTTAATTACCAAATCATACTTAGTTACACGACTTATATATATATATATATAAATGTTATTAGATAACTAATAACACTAATATTACTGCTCTCCTCCTAGGGACGTAATTCTACACCTTTCGGGCGCGCGCGCGCACACGCACACATACACATGCACTTACACACTTTTTTTTCAACATTTTATTGTCTAAGTCTAAAAGGCTAAAACGGTGATATGAGTTTCAAACTACTCATAATGTTTTTTATCTGAGTGTGCTCCTTTTTTCCAGAAGCAACAAATTTCACCTACCATTATCTAATGGATACATCTCGTCGTCGTCGTCGTAGTAGTAGTAGTAGTAGTAATAAGCAGTAGTAAGTGAATAGTTCACTGGTTCACTGGCTTGCTTGTTTTCTTTTCCACTATGCTTTTTTTCTTCTTTATGTGTATAGCAACACTATAATAATTACTGTTATTTTTTGGTGAATATTTAAAATAGAACCTTTTTTTAGAAAAATGGTATATATATATATATATCAGTTGGTTACTGTTTTACATATTGTCCTGTGTTGTACTCTTCTCTCTCTCTCTCAACACACACACACTCTCTCTCTGTCTCTTCCCCTCCATATCTTTGTCTGTCTCTATCGTCGAAATAGCACAACATTAAAAGGCTTTAATAAGTTTACCGGCAAATAACTGTATCATATGTGCGCTTTCAACAATTTCGGTACATTTTTACATAAAGCTAAATGAAGTGAAATAATCTGTATTGACAGTGTGGACCTCATTATTGATAGATGTAAATTGTTTACGACTGTTCATTTCAGTTAACAACATATATATGTATAGAAATGAATGTGTGTATATATTTCGGGAGATAAGTGATTCAGATTCTCTCTTTCAACCACAATCATTCTACCTACTTAGAAAGTTAACAACTAATCACATGAATTCACTAATCCCTTCAGCATCATATGCGTGAGAAAATCACAATTATTCATTTAAATTAATCTTTTTAAATGATCAAATACACTGATGTGTGTAAATTATTTTTTGTGTGTAAAATAGTTTAATATTTAAAAAGACTATTCGAAATAGTTTCGTTTGAAGAAGACTGTAATAACTCTAATCCAAACACATTGGGTTTGGTTGATTTGAAGGCCAGATTTCACCAGTTAGATACCAGGTAGGATCCACCAAGTTGGGTGTGAAGGCGGAAACACACATGACATTAAGGGGTTGTTGTTGTTGTTGGTGGTGGTGGTGGTTCTATGTCGCGGATAGACAAAAGTTACAGTCTCCATGACTCAATCTGTTGTCTGATTATTTTAACTTATTTCCTTCATATTCATGATTCAATCCATTGTGAGTTCAATGGATTGGCTGGCGGTGTATAGAAAAGGCCTAAAATACGGTGTTAAGAGGTTAACTGGCAGTTCAGCGATTTGAATACTTCTCTAAGTGATATTGGTTAGTTATTGAAATGCCCTTATAATGAGCAATAAATCAAGGTGCGACAAGAACACAGAGGCTCAGGTAATTCTCAATCCCAATCCAGCAATTGGCCTAACACTAACTCTAAATATCTCACTTCTGCACAATGTCCGGTTAAACATGTCAAAATACCCACATTATGACAGAAATTTATGCACACAAACAATAAGTAGTATCATGAAGACTACGGGAAAATTCACCAGGAACATATGGAATATACTTTTCATAACTGTTTTTTTCTCTCGTCACATATGGTGTTTTTTACCTCTGTTTATTAGATGTGAATTTCTAAAATAAGAAAAAGTTGTTCATTTCATCTGAATGGTAGTAAGTAGTTGTACTGGGTTACAATAATGACAGAATATCATATTCCCACTACATAACAACACAGTTATATCATTTTTCTTATTTTATAAAATAAGTTTTGAAAAGAAAAGAAAACAATGATTAACCAACAAATGGAAAGAATTTTTCAGAGTGATACACTCGTATCATGCTTAGCTTAACTGATTGCATGGCATTTAACACAGTGAACGGTGGTCTGCTTGAATTATACTAAGCTACCTGAATTGTCATTCAGCATACTGCATTAGCTTAGCTTTCCTCTATACTCCTTATCGTTTTTATCGATGGTTTAATGGAAACGGAAGATCGCAATGAGTGAATGGATCTGCGCCACTGAGAACGATTTTGAGTCATATCATCAATTTTCTTGAGTCATTGGATATTAGGAACCCAAAGATCCCAACCAGGTAGTCTGCACCTCCCTACATGGCTAAAATTGATTGTTTTCGTTTGACACCGACCAGCTCTTATCCAACCCGATCTTATGCGTAACATATGTCATATTATCACGGTCTCCTCTAGCTCCTAGAGGAACACAGAGCTTCAGCTGCACGTCTCCACTGCGTTCGGTTCTCTGCCGACGTTTTCACTTCTGCTCACATATTTTCATCTCCTGTTCTCATGACCTCCTCCGAGTCACCCTCGAATGACCAACTGGCCATTTCGAATTCAGTTTCCACCCGAAAGCCTGGCGTGTGATGTCACATGTCATCGCCATCTTAATCGGTTGCTTTTTCCTCCTTACATAACACTCGACGTCTGACCTCAATAGTACTCCCCTGTTACACCATCTAACACGAGAGATAGAACGCAGACACCTATGATCAAAGACAGGCTTAACTTTCTACGCCTTTTGCTTTCAATGACCATATCTTTCGCAGAGCGAACTTCTCAGCAGTCGACTCGCGCGTCCTTCGATCGACAGCTAGGTATCATGTCTGCGCCAGAAATAGCGTAAGTTGGCAAATGCCACACACACAGTTCAGAATAGACGTATTATTAATACTGCTTTTAGTGTGAATCTCTGAATACCTTTAAAAATGTTTTTTATATTATCACTGCACGTGACCAGTGCAGAGATCAGACTTTGGATATGTAGCAGTGTAAGGTGGGTTACTCGATAGGGTTGATACGACTAATGTATTGTATTTACGCCAAGTTAATGCTTACCCTACCTATTCTATCTGTAAGAGTAGTAGTATTGTAGGAAATAATTTGACTTCAATATGCATTCAGTGCATGAATATTAATCTATTGTGAGTATAAAAGTCCCGAAGGCTGTCTGTGGATGTCATCGACTATATAACCTAAACATAGAGAGACTCATGAAAGTATCAGGTGAAATTTTCATTAGTGAATCTCAAATGTCTTCTCCGTGTTACACTGCAACATTAGTCTCCCATTGTCTTTATCATATCCCCTTCTTTTTAGCCCTAATGGCTTGTTGGTAATATTTTTAATCTTCAAATATCTAAAATATATATGAGCAGTCAATTACCTTTTAACCAGAGTTGATGTGTTTAAAAATTTTTTTTATCGCTTTATCTTCCAAGTGGAACATAGGGCTTGAAGTTTCTGTAGCAGTGGTGTTTTTATTTTTACGGAATGAGGTTGCTAGTCTCATACCCAACCTTCCCTCTTTACCAGTCTTATAACTGGGGTTTAGCGAGGTAAAGGAGTGCGTCGGTGGCCGGGGATAGTTAATGTGTGTGTGCAACTGAGAATTTATTAAGAATGTTTTGAGTTTATTCTAGTTTCACCTTACTACTGTTTAGTGTCATAAATTATATTCCTCTTAAGCTTATAGAGTTTTCCTTGTCTCATTAACAAAACAAAAACAATCACTTATTTGTCAGCTTTTCACTGTTCTCTCTTAAGCGTGTGTGTGTGTGTGTGTTTTGATAAACTGAACCAATTTGGTCTGGAAACTGTTACCTTAAAACACTAGAGTGATACAAGCCTAAGTTGCCTTATAGAGTTACATTGTTACTTTTTTTTCTCATCTTATTTCTCATTGAACATTGAAAATGTTTCAACATTTCAATTGCAATATAGAACTTGGTTTTAACTATGTCGAAGGTATTGTTGATATTACTTTGATGCAAAAATAATCAAATTCCACACACGCACCCAGATACTATGTACACATGTGTAATATATGTACTGAAATGATTGACTGCATGTACGTTGGCACGCACTCACACATGTACAAATCCATCGACAATAAAAAAATAACATCACTGTTAGGATACACATTCCATGTAGTATCAAAGATTCTAATGAATAGTAATCATCATATATTTAATCTAAGTAGAGGAATGTTTTCACTTTTTGTTATAACATTCACACAATAACATGTATTTTGATTTTCAGTGAAATATATATATATATATCTGTAAGGTACAACGACGTTGTGTACTGAAACAATAAACATTTAAGACTTGTTAATGCATCATTATACATAGAATCAAGTTTAGCAGAATAAATTATGGTTTCATTTCTAGTTTTAAATCCTAAATTGGCATTCTATCTAGAAAAATAAATTATTCAGATTCGACGTTGAATTAATACGAACTACTTGCGTTTTGTCTTTGTCAACAACTCTGTGATTAGTTCATTAATTTAGAGCTCTATGTTGAGAAAGCTCTTGATTGTTTACAGGTATATATATATACGCATTCATGCTCGTTTATAGGTGTGCGTAGGTGTAATATTAATAATAGCAGAATATCATTAGGCGTGTAAATAATTTTGATAAACATTGCACTACTGATTATGGGGCTCAGTAGTTGAATATCATTGTGGGACCTACTACTTACTGAAAAACTAGTAGTTTTAAACTACTTAATAATAAGTAATAATAGTAACAGCTTTATTTCGAAAGATACGTTTATGCATCATACAGAATTTTCAGCGAGTTCCATTGCAAAGTCTGTTTGAATCTTCGTATAATATGATTATAGATAATAGGGATAATCTGAAGTCAGTTGTTGTTCCATCCGAAGTATGTTTCACTACTGCTACTCCACAGTGGTCTTCCTCGATTCCTTTCGAGGAATCTCTAGATAGAGAGATTTTGGAATTTCACGCGAGTATGCGAGATTGCAACTCATTGTTGTAATTACAAGAGTAGTGTAATTTGAAATGTAGTCAAAAAGATGCATTTTTATGGATAGAAAAGTTTAGGTCGCTCAGTGATCTAAGCAGTCCACCACTATTTTCTACACCAAATGAAAGATTGAAGCCAGAGAATAGAAACTATTTAGAATATTTATTACTAGTAAGATACGTGGAAATTCCTAAGAGTACTAATGAGTATTTGTGAATGGCGGTGTCAAACTAGCCTGATGTGGTAACAAGATACGAGTGAATAACAATAAAGGTTAAGTGCCGCTAGATCGCGGACTGACAAAAGTTGGAATCTCCGCCTACTGAATTACCATGGAGTAGTAGTTCCATGATAACTGACTTACCCTATGACCATGAGGCTCGTGAGTCGTTCCCCTAGTTTCAGGGTAGGATGGGGTAATAGGTTTACGTTACTGGACAGTAGTAAGCTGGGGCCCAGATGGCAATCGTGTTCCCCCTGTTTCAACTGTTCTCCAAGTGATTTCGTGAAATGCATAAGTACGGGAAGAAAGAACGAAAGGAGTTGTATAATTGAGACCAACTAAACTGCAATGTCTAGTCTTTCACAAGCAACTTTAAAATGAATAGGAATTTAGAATAGCTTTATTTCTCTGACCAGAAAATAAGACTATCACAATTAATTTTTGAAAAAGTTTTTCAATGGTTTATCAGTTTATCTTTTCTCTTGAATTTGCTTTGTTCTTTTATCATGCATTGCATGTTACGTGTTGTCAAACCACATTATTATTATTACTTGTTCGTCTGTCGACCTTTCCATGTTCTCATCATTTAGAAAAATAACGACAGGAAGAGAGAAATACAATTACAGACATAAAATTTCTCCCTTTTTCCCTACTTCTTACATTCTAAAACATGGGAATTCAAAAAGAAAATCTGTTTTAAATAGTATTTGATGTTTTTACACATGTAGTTCCCCTGGCCAGATACTGTCCTCTGGCGTCTTTATTTTCACTTTTTCACTCATTTGTTTTGCTGTTCTGTGTTCTAGTCAAGTAATGACTAGATAAGAAGTGGTGCCTTTTTTTCTAACTTTATTTGCTCTACCTCATCGTATTCTTCTCCCTCGTGTACTTTTTCTTCATCAAATAGGAATACTCATACCATCGTTATAGTAATAATAATAATTATTACTATAACTATGACTACTACTACTACTACTAGATTTGAATTGGTGTTATTCTTCACAAGAAAAATATTCAAATCATAAGATAAATGTAGTTCTAGTGATCTGCTTTCAATATTTATGCAAATCAAATCATAGTAGATGGAAACCCGCAAAACGAAGGCTATAACTGACAAATACTCCGACGTATTCTAATAAATATCGTTCGTTTTAATTAATTAAGAGATACTAGTAATAAATTTTGTAGAAAAGAAATAAACTGGCTAAATCTATGCCTAAACCACCTTATAATCGCTGAAAATTAGTAGGCGGCCTCGAACCGTGCGTGGTTCAGTCACACAAGGCTACCCATGCACCAACGTGGTCTCCGTAAGGATTACACATCGGTGCACACTTAAAACCCTTTTACCTAACCCGGTGGCATAAGCAGCAAGAAAGGAGCGAGGCCGTGAGTGAGATTAGCAACCACACCCCTTCGAATCAACACCACTGCTACTGACATTTAACAGCTGAAGTTTGAAGCCCTACGTTCCACTGGGAATGCAAAGGAATCGAATGAAAACTAGTCGACAGTAGTGTTTAGTACAAGTGAAAGTGGTCAGCGTTTTGTTGCATAGCTACAACTATCAACTGGTTCTTTTTGTGTTACAATCACTATTGGCACAAAGAAGAATACAACGTTTAAACGCTGTTGCATAGTAATTTGCTTCCCATAAATGCTGGAAGTTATAAAATGTGTCTGGAGAAATAAATTTGTAATGAAAATTTCGCGAAATGGTGGTTGATTGTTTTTTCCTGTGATCTTTTAGCATACCATTTGAATTTTTTGTTTGTCACCACACAATGGGCAGAAATGATTTTTCACCATATGATGTATTCCTTGCGTCTGTGGCACAGCGGTGAAATGCTCACCGACCATGCATGTGGTCAGGGGTTTGATCCCAGGCCACCGACACACTCCTTTACCTCGCTAAGCCAGTATTCAGAATGGTAAAGAGGCTAGTTTAGAGGTTGACGGATGTCTCGTTCAGCAACTTCTAATTAATATATTCTCGCGTACCAAAGACAAGGCAAAAGCCCATAATTGATCGTCCAAACTTCGTAATATATTTTGGAACCAAAACAAGCCGTTAGACGAACGCTTAGCTAGCTAGTGATCGTGCACGTGACACGACGGAGTACCAAATGGCGGGGATGCTTGACCGGAAGCCTTCAGCTAAACAAGTCGACTTAAACAGTGGTGGTCAGCATCCAATGAGTGATTGCTGTGGTCAATAATTTTGGGGAATTATTTACCGCTACAGCTCACTCCCCCCCTAGTGGGGTCGTGAGGACCCTAAGACAGAACCAACCGGAAGTAAAAAAAACTCGATGGTTCCCTTTCGGGTGAAAAAAATCTTCCGAGCGGCTTGGTGGTATGCCTACTGGTTTGTCTTCCTATGCTAATAGGGTGTTTGTACATAGCTTCCTTGTTGTTGTTCGTTGGATTCCGTGCTTCGTTTGTTTCCTGTCCAGTGCCCGTCGCACCTGGAAAAGAAAACAAGAACGCTAAGAACTATGTCGAGGAAAATGTACGAAATGAGCTTTTTGGTTAAAAAAAATTGTGTGCATTTACTACACAGTAAAATAATGCTAAGTTCAGAACATCGAAAAAAAATACATCTAATTAATTTTTTGTGTATGTTACATGAACCGTTGGAAAAAAAATTTTTGTGTTCGGTGGTACTGTATATAAAAAAAAATTGATACGTCAAAAAAAAATAGTCAGTACCACAAACGAATGAGTTGCTTGAATCACACGACGTCGTTAAGTCAAATAAGTGTGCAGATATTCTGGGAACCTTACGGTGCGTCCAGAACGGGTTTTCTTGGGAGGCTCGATAGAAGGTTCGGTAGCTGTCGTTGTGCTAGTGACTTCATCGGTGTCTAAACGATCTTCTGTTACTTGTGGATTTTGGTGTACGTTGAGCTCTATGCTAATAGGATTACCCTCCAAGTAAGCCAGTTTCAGACGGCTAAGAGAATTTTAGGTCGACAGACTGCAACTGATTCAATGAATGATGACTGGAGGCAATTTGAGTGAATATCTGATTATTGCGTGACAGCCGTAACCTTTATCGTTAGCATCATAGTGGTGTCGCTTGGTCGCTTTTTTCCATCGTTTGTCTTTTTTGTCTGATGATGCGTTTATTTAGAAAATATGGGCGTTGTGTTCCTGGAGTATTTCTGTTATTGGTAGTGTGGTATTTTTATTGACTATATTTGTTATTTTGAGGTTTATCTGTCGTTAAATTTCCGTTGTATTGGAACCATTTTTGAAGTTTTATATATTTTTTTCCTTCACGTTCCCAGTGGGACATAGGGCTTCAAGCTAGTGGCTTGAAGTTCCTGTAGCAGTGTTTATTTTACAGGATAGGGTTTCTAGCCTCATGCCCAAGCTTTCCTCATTGCCAGCATTATTTCTGGCTTAGCGAGTTAAAGGAGTGCGCCGGTGGCCGGGAATCGAACCCCGGACCATGTGCATGGTTGGCGAGAGTCCTAACCGCTGTGTCATCAATGCACTTATCTTATGGTAGTAGTTGAATTCATTGCATTGATTTTTTTTAAAAATTTGATTGCTTTTTGGAGGTGATAATTTTTGGGTTGGATGTAAGTTTATTAGATTCATTGAAGAACAAAGCGCACTAAACAAGTGTTTGATGTTAGACTAAGATTATTTAGGGATAGGTATATTCTACCAGATAAGGAGTTGATTTCGACACCGCTAACATCTAAGTGATGCTGTCACTCATTGACTCTAACACTATACTACTAGTCTCAGTGCATCCTAAGTTTGAATCCCATTGATTTTAGTTCACCCTATGGCTGCTGCTGGATAGTACTGCCAACCTCTACACAATAATTGCGGCGTCGAGAATTAGAAGGTTTATAGTGGATAGCTGATTTCTAAGTAATTAACTTGCACACAAAGTGAACACTATCTAGTCACAGTCAATTGGATGAAGTTAAATGACTCAGCACTGTGTGAATTTATTTTTAGCATTGTGTCTGGACAAACGAATTAAAATAAAATCTAGTATCCGTTATATTTGTTGAATCCTTACGTAATTTTTTTTAACAATATTCGAACTGATAGACTTAGACTTCTTATTAAGTTTAATATATCAGCTTCACTATTCCACAAGATGTGATAAAAGTTGCTCATCGGTGTTTTCAAATGTCTAAATCTTAACAAAAATGTAAAGAAGTTGGAATTCAAGGACCATTAGATCGGGTCCCACTGGCTTAATGGTCTACGAGCTCGCTTTGTAACCAGAAGGTCTTGGGTTCGAACCCCGGTGGGTTCGTACTGGACGAAACAGCTGTCCAGTACTCCCAAGTTTTCCAGTGGTTCTCTAACTGATGTCAGCTCATGGTGAAATCCTTCATGCAATCAAACAAAATGCCTACAAAACCAATACTTGAAAAATGAAGAGCACTCTAACTGGAATCTAAGAGAATAAAACATAGATTTGTATTACTTCTATCCTCACTGTTTTTCTGGTACAAGTTTAAATGCCCTCAAAAAACGTTCCTTCTCTTCTGGTTAGCCTAGTCACAAGTCAGGTAAATACATGTCATATGAATGACTCATCTATACATTTTCAGCTTTATGAGATTATTCTTTATTTCTACTTTTTTTTGTATATTTCAAATATAAAGTACAAATTGTAGGCAAACTTATGCCTCCCACGCATACACGTTGTACGTAGGTTGTATAAAAAGAAAAAAGTCAACTAAATTCTAATGTCATTGGTCAAATGGTCAGCCCTCACATCCAGTGCCTCCTTTGTTAATAGTTTGTATGCATTTCTCTCACCCCAAGGACACTTGTATTCTGTTAACTATAAAACGACACTGTATCACCCAATTGTTCATTCACACTGCATTACGTTTCTCTGACTGAACGAACACCCTATACACGTTGAAGTTGGCTATGCTAACTAATGGACTATCATCTCAACTTACACATACACCTCAATACAGTTTCTGATATTATTTTCATTTGCCTTTATTGGCTACATGTACTCTATTATTCATGGATTTATAACTGTAGAGCCTGAAGAAGAAGAAGTTATCCAAAACAATTGTTCGCTCAAAATCTTGTTTTGATTTCAATATGGGGATTTTTCATTTACTCAAATGGGTAGGTTGACGTGGTAACTTGGTTTCAGTGTTACTTGTGAAGTGCTTTGTTTAATTTAAAGCATGGTAGACTGTATTTCATTTGGCTGGTAAAACTTTTTTGTAACCAGCTGAGACGAGATGCCAGATATTGTTAGCAGTGTTCGTGTCTGTGAGCCCTTTAGCTATGTTTATTGTTTGTGACCTTGATAGTCAAGTGATCAGGTTGGATTCAGCATTGCTGCTTGTGGCCTCATTTCTGGAAAATCTATATCAGCAATTAATTGTGTCATTTTTTTTATCAAAGGTGTCCGTTTCATGATTTATAACCCTTCCCAGCTGAGTAGTTTACTAACAATCTTGTTAAGGTGGATGTGTGTCAGATGCTAACAACCGAAGATTCTTTGTCGATGAACGGGAATTTCTCTACACTAGTTCATCGATTAGTCAACAAACAAAGACCGTGCTTACAAGATCCCTTTCAAATAGGAAGCTGTGGAGATCATGTGTTGCTTTTTAATATTTTATCCTAATAATAACAGCAACGTGCATCGGTGGCATAGCGGCTAGGACTCTCGCCAACCATGCACATGGTCCGGGGTTCGACTCCCGGCCACCGGCGCACTCCTTTAACTCGCTAAGCCAGAAATAATGCTGGCAATGAGGAAAGCTTGGGCATGAGGCTAGAAACCCTATCCTGTAAAATAAACACTGCTACAGGAACTTCAAGCCACTAGCTTGAAGCCCTATGTCCCACTGGGAACGTGAAGGAAAAAAAATAACAACAATAAACTTGAAGGCCAGGCCACTAGAGTAATTGCATCAGTTTAACTGATATGGCTTTCAAACTGGAGTATTTGATACCTGATGGCCTGTGGCAGTTTATTCCGTACATATGCTTTCTGCTGCTTTCAGCTCTCTGGTGTTGTAGAACAGAAATTCTTCGATCGCAATGGTACTGGGTTAAACGAAAAACATTACTACTGATGTCGAACAGGGAATGAACACCTGAGAACAATAAGTTTAATTCATAATAATTATTACAGCAAATAACAGCTAAAACCTATAGCAGATTGGTAGTTTTCGTGCTACAGTGACCTAATGTGTTTGTGACCTAGTGTTTGAAACTATAAACGTGTTGGGTAGGAGTCTCACTGGAAATACCAACACTCCTTAAGGGTGCAGGTACGTCCAGTTGACGAGTCCTAACTAAAAGGTGATGCGCTTCCTAGATTCTACTTTCACTTACCATAGCCTAATAATAAAATCAGTAATAATGATAATTCTTTAACTATCATCTATTATTCCATTATGGGTAAATTTTTGTTTTGATAAAGTCTCACAGCGTTATACAGTAATGTTTACTGATGACGTTTCGAGCACAATTTATTGCTCATAATCATATCAAGGTAATCACACGACTTCCTAAATTCATTTATGGAACTATATAAATGAAGCTAGGAAGTCGTGTGAATACCTTGATATGATTATGAGCAATAAATTGTGCTCGAAACGTCATCAGTAAACGTTAATGTATAACACTATGAGACTATCAAAACAAAAATTTACCCATAATGGAATTAGACTCTACCACTGTGTACAAGTTTTATTCTTATGTTATCTGTTATTATCTGTAGAACCTAAACATGGTTGTTATGAAGAAGTAATGCTCCTTGTTCGCCAGTCAGTATTTCGATGGGGATCGCGTAACATTCGAACGTATATGTTGGTGAAGGGGTAGAAAGAACACTGGAGGACATCCGATGGTTGAACGTTTTAACTCCTTTGAAGCAAAGCAAGAGGTCAACTTCTTTGTTACGTGAAGGAAATCTTCTTTTGAATCTGTGCGACCAGTTAAACAATTGGGTAGTTCATAAGGCTTCAGCAGTCGCATAATGTAATGTAATTTCCTAACTTATTAGTGAACTGTTTTTTCAAACATTTATATTCCTCTTCACTGAGACGGGTTTTCTCTTCACATGATTTTCGGTTAATCAAAGGTTTATTCCACTGAAAACTGTTAGTTACCTTATTGTAATAATACAGTCACCCATTCGAATCAGCAGCTGATTTCCATCCAGGCATAACGAATGCAAATCATTCTGTGAATATCTTTCCAGTTCTTCACACAGACATGTAAATAACTCCGAATCCTTGAAGGCTAATAATAATGTCAACATAGAAGGCAGAGCCTTCAATGAAGTGAGACAAAATGCATCCCATTTAGCTTATGCGTTGTAATGAATAGATCCTCTTCCATATCCTGAATTCCATTACATTGATGTAGTATGACGGATGTGTCTGAGAGATAACTCAGTCTATTTCATCACCAACTTTACTGTTGCATATTGGAAATAGTAAGACTGACTAGTTACACACACTGAAAAAGTTAGTTTATCTGATGATAAGTCTGGGAGAATGTACCTGCCAGAATAGCTTTACAACCCTTTTGATGATATATTAGGAAACTACTCATGAATAGCATCACTTCGATTTGGATGTTGTAAAACAAAAACAAAAAACACCTATCCATTATTCATCTCAGTTACAAATCTTCGCCTAATATATAAATATATGAATGTGCATGCCAATCAGATAGATACTACAGAGAATGAAGAAATCCAAGCGCCAAGTACACTGGCTCTGGTTATATATGGATGGATGGCAACAAAAGTCTCTTCCTCCGATTAAACCTTCCAATGTCTCTTCTCCTCCTCCTCAATAACAATGAAAACAAACAACTAACCAGTCGATTAAAAAAGGAGATGATAAATCTACATTTTCTTCATTTTTTTATAATGCTCAAAATTTTCAACTTTTCTCTCTCCAATCCAACCCCGTCGCCGTCGCCGTCGCCCGCTCCTCCTCTTGCCCACCTTAACAAACACATATACATGCATACATACATACTTTCCGTCCTAATCATTTATCCCCAAGGCTAGGCAGCAAAAGTTAGTTACAGTTCAATTGGAATGAATGATATATTCCATAATTCCTCTTCCTAATAGTACATACACAATTAACTTAATTTTTGACTTTGTAACATTCTGTATTCGAATTCAATCAGTACAACAACACAATCTGTACAACTAGAATAAGGGCCATTTTTCTAGTGTCTGTCTTAAACCAACTGAAAAATTATGTTTTTTGTTTAAAAAAAGAGATTCTATTGCAAATTATTCCTACTTTTTTACATATATTTCATCGATTGAAGTTTGAATGTGAACATTTCCCTAAGGTTAAATTGGTGTCTTGTCCACCATTCATCACAGATTCATCCGCCCGAGGAGGAGGTACACATTATTCTACAGTTTCTAACAGCAAATTTACGCATACCTGGAATTCGGAAATAATTTCAGTTATTCAATTGTGGTGATTGACAGTTGTCATTCATTAATAATAGGTGACTGTAACAACAGTGAAGAGATATCATCTTTAATCGAAGAGGCATTTATCTGTCCTCTGTTTCGCACTAGCAGCTGTTCACCAATTGCCCTTGTGGTTGGTATCCATCATCAATTAATTGATGAACATTTACTAATTTAACATTGGATTTCCATGGGGGATTGTGATGGCGAATGGGAGGTAGGTAAGGTAACTATTTTATCGAGATGATCATGGAGAAGGAAATCATTGTTATACTTTGATTTGAAATGATTCTTCGTATCCTTTCTGTTTTTCTTGGAGTATTCCTGACATTTTTCGAAGTTTCTATCGGAGTCACCTGGCGGTTTTCCTCCAGGTTTTCTTTATCTTCTTCGTCATACCTCACGCTGGTATTACACGCCTTTTTCTGATTCCGGCTCTTCCATCAAAACTCATACTGATTTGTGAAGCCCGTTTAAGCTGAACTTGGTTGAGAAATGTCTGTTGCAATATCAGAAGCTTAGTTGTTTACGAATTCCAGCTAACGTGAGTATCCCGCTTTTACATCCAAATATGGCTGGGTAACACAACACTTTCCAATTAGGTAGAGTTCGCTGAGTCACTACTTGTCACTAGTCACTAGTCAAGATCCGTTAATCTCCAGTCTTCTGGATATATGCATTTAGAACATTGTTCTGGTTACTTATTCATTAGGTCGCCCCTTTAGGCGCGTATGAACATTGCACGGGATGATTGGATACGCGCCAAGAGATAACAGGTTTGTTTTCACATCAACTTTGATCACTGATTAAACGTAAAATTAAAATCAGTGATCAAAGTTGATGTGAAAACAAACCTGTTATCTCTTGGCGCGTATCCAATCGTCCCGTGCAATGTTCATACGCGCCTAAAGGGGCGACCTAATGAATAAGTAACCAAAAATGTTCTAAATGCATATATCCAGAAGACTGGAGATTAACGGATCTTGACTAGTGACTAGTGACAAGTAGTGACTCAGCGAACTCTACCTAATTGGAAAGTGTTGTGTTACCCAGCCATATTTGGATGTAAAAGCGGGATACTCACGTTAGCTGGAATTCGTAAACAACTAAGCTTCTGATATTGCAACAGATATTTCTCAACCAAGTTCAGCTTAAACGGGCTTCACAAATCAGTATGAGTTTTGATGGAAGAGCCGGAATCAGAAAAAGGCGTGTAATACCAGCGTGAGGTATGACGAAGAAGATAAAGAAAACCTGGAGGAAAACCGCCAGGTGACTCCGATAGAAACTTCGAAAAAGTCAGGAATACTCCAAGAAAAACAGAAAGGATACGAAGAATCATTTCAAATCAAAGTATAACAATGATTTCCTTCTCCATGATCATCTCGATAAAATAGTTACCTTACCTACCTCCCATTCGCCATCACAATCCCCCATGGAAATCCAATGTTAAATTAGTAAATGTTCATCAATTAATTGATGATGGATACCAACCACAAGGGCAATTGGTGAACAGCTGCTAGTGCGAAACAGAGGACAGATAAATGCCTCTTCGATTAAAGATGATATTAACTTGAAAATGGCACCCTTATACATTGGAAAGGATACTGTCCTAAAGTGGCTTCTAAGGCTCAATCCTGGTAAGTCCAGTGGCCCTGATGAACTCCACCCACGTATATTAACAGCATTGGCTGAAAGCATAGCCGAGCCATTGTCGGTAATCTTCAATATGTCTCTGGACCAGTCTAAATGTCCAAGAGACTGGAAAGATGCCATCATTAGTCCGGTCTTCAAAACCGGATCTAGAAACTTAGTTCAGAACTATCGTCCTGTTAGTTTGACCAGTATTGTTGTTAAACTACTAGAAAGAATAATTCGTGATGCTATCATTCAGTTCATTGAAGGGAACAAACTTTTCGCTGTGGAACAGCACGGTTTTAGAGCAGGTCATTCTTGCTTGACCAACCTTCTTTTGGCCAGAGAAAGTTGGGCAAGCTCAGCTGATGCTAATATACCGGTGGATGCCATATTCATAGACCTTAGCAAGGCGTTTGACAGGGTTTCTCATTCAGGTCTTCTAGTAAAGTTAGGTAGTCTGGGAATCAATAAAGTGGTTACCGACTGGATTCAAGACTTTCTAAAGGACAGAAGACAAAGAGTACGAGTTAACGGGGTTTTATCAACATGGGAATCGGTTAAGAGTGGCGTTCCTCAGGGTACAATTCTAGGCCCACTTCTTTTCCTGATTTATGTTAATGAGATTCCATCGGTAGTTAAGTCATCCTGCTTACTGTTTGCTGATGACATCAAGATATGGAGGGCTTTGCACGATGACAGTGATCAACTTGCTTTGCAGGAAGATTTAAACTTGTTAAGTGATTGGTGTAAGCACTGGGCCTTGGAGATTAACTTAAGCAAGAGTGTAGTTATGCATGTATCCCATAGTCACGTGCACAATTACTCAATGAATGGCATTACTCTCCCAGTGGTCACTGAGTACAAGGACTTGGGAGTGGTTGTGCAGCATGACTTGAAAACAGCAACAAACTGTAGAACTGCAGCCACTAAGGGTTTTCGAATGTTATGGGCCATACGCAAGGCTTTTGCGAACTTTGACGCTGATATATTTCGTATATTATATCCGACTTATATCAGACCTCATTTGGAATATGGGATCCAGGCAGCGAGCCCGTGTTTCAAATACGAAATAGACTTATTAGAAAGGGTGCAAAGAGTAGGAACTAAGCTAATAAAGGGTTTCTCAACCCTGTCATATGAGGAGAGGTTAAGTCGACTGGGTTTATTTCCACTGTCATACAGACGACTTAGGGGTGACCTAATACTAGCATACCGTATCCTAAGAAATGATTTTGGAGCTAATTTATCTAAATTATTTCTTCCTTCTAGCACCAACCAATTGCGAGGACATCACCTCAAGGTTCAAAAACCACGGTCGAATCGTCTGCGTCTGGAAATCCGTTTTCCGCATCGAATTGTGAACCATTGGAACTCCCTACCGGAACATGTCGTATCAGCGCCATCCGTTGATTCATTCAAGGCGAGAGTGGATATCCTGTGTGCAATAAATCGAAAGGATTAACACAGGCATATAGCCTACTATCCGAAATAAATTGTAAACAGTAAACTGTATTATATATATATATATAAATTGTGTGGACTGAATTCCTCTCTACATGTATATTTATATTTTTATTTACATAGACATACATATATAAAATCAAAGGTTTCTAATTCTTTTGTTACTTTCCTATGCGTATAAACGACCTTGACCGTTTGGTCCGCAACAAAATACATAGAACTCCTTATATGAGATGTCACATAGACTACATATCTTCTCTACTAATCTAGAGGAAGTACATCAATTTATAAAGAATTCTTTATTGATTAAGCTCATGTTTTGTACCTTATCTTGCAAACATTTGTATTTTTCAAACTTACCTTACAAAAGGAGACAAAATGTGCACCGTCTTTGATAAATTTCTTCACATTTTCTACCAACCATAGAATGTAGCATGATGGATAAGACACTAATATAATGTCAGCTTCTTCGACCACTTTCTGAATATTAGAGGAGGCGGAAACATTCGAAGGAATATCAAGTGTTGGCAAGTACTTGGGATTTATATGTTCTTGATTAATTCAAGTGGTTAGGCTACGACCGTTGTAATCTTCATCTCTTACGTACCAATAAACCTACAAAATAATTACTACGTAACTAGAAACCAAAACGTTTACTTCTTCATGAAATTCTTTTGAAGACTTAACGTTGTCAGCAACAGGTTTGACGGTGGCAGTACCCCAGGCACCACAACCAAGAACGACAACACGTTTCACCATTAGAAAAATTTGAAGTGTCTCTCAGAAAAGGTCAAATAAAGTAACAACCTTAATAAGTTTTAACAAAAAATATTGTATGCAACTTAGTTCCTATACAACTACTTTTATGACATCGACTTCCAAAACGCTGTTGATTCTCTAATTCACAGATATATGACTGCTTCAATTAATATGGAAGGTTGAGACAGAGGCAAATAATTAATCTGAAATTCAGATGAAATTGCGCAATGTTATTTTTGAGATGTTATATTTGGCTACGATAAGCGGTAAAATATCCATAGTTAGAAAAGCCTCATATGCATAAGTAGTTTATGATAAACTCCTTAGTATTCCACAGAAACATAAATAAGTTCAAGTTAAAGTGGACTATAAATTGTACCTTGGAGCATATTGTAGCGGTAAATAATTCCCCAAAGTTATTGACCGTAGGAATCATCAGTGAACATTGGATGCTGACCCTTAGTGTTTAAGTCGACTTGTTTAGCTGAAGGCTTCCGGTCAAGCATCCTCGCCATTCGGTACTCCGTCATGTCACTTTCGTGCACGATCACTAACCAGCTTAGCTTCCGCTTCAGTCCACGATTTGGTTCCGAAATATATCTCGTAGTTTGGAAGATCAACTCTGGTCTTTTGCTTTGCCTTTGGTACACGAGAAACGAATACTATAGAAGTTGCTGTTATGAGATTTTATTTCATTTTATTTTTGATTACAGCTTGCTTCCACTCTGTATTTTTGGTACAAGTATATAATTTTCAGCATGGATATCGGTAGGCCAAATTTTGCAGGCCGACCATAGATATCATGTGTGCGTCGGCGGGGGATCGAACCTCGGATCATGTGCATGGTTGGTGAGAGTCCTAACCAATGTACCACCGACGCACAGATCTTGCGTTAGTATACTCCGTACAATTCACGAACGTCAATACCGTCAGCCTCTAAACTGGTGAGCCCAGCCGCGAGCTTCATCTTCGATAAATACGCAGATAACCCCGGTGAGTTCGTTCCGTTTTGTATTTGTTTTTGTACTGTATTGTAATCGGTATACGTTTCGTCATGAGTGATACTAGTCCCAAGGTCACCCGTATTCGCTCAACTGCAAAAACCATTCAGCTCGTACCATACTGGACAGATAATGGTGAAGCATGGTTTCAGATCGCTGAGTCTGGTTTTTAGGAGCATGGGGTAACCGATCAACGTTCACAGTTCCTCTCACTTATTCACGCCCCACCACGGGAATTCAACAAGTGTGTAACTGTACAGATGTCGAGTCCTGAGGTAAGTAACTCGTACGAATTGCTCAAAGTATCCCCGATCAAGAGAGAAGTTCTCACGGATCGACAACGTCTGGACGAATTATTTCGTAACATCGAGTTAGGGGATCAGTCAGCCGTAAGCATGCTAACAAGAATGAGAGAAGTTATTGGCCAACGTCAGTTCGATGAAGGACTTTCCAGAGAACTCTTCTTATCCAAGCTGCCACAGTCCATGCAGACTGTACTTGTGACACTTCAGGGTGTTCTTATGGATGACTTAGTTATTTCTACAGATAAAATTCTAGAAATAAGCAAACGGTCGGTTCCTGAAATATGCTCGGTGGCCAAACAGACTTCGAGTAAGGATACTTCAGTGGTAGTGTAAGATCAATTCTATTCCCATCCTTGAATCAAGGCAACCTGTCCCGGATCAGCCTAGCGTTGTTGCAACCCAATTATCCATGCCTAACGTGTCTATCCCCTCTTGTTTAATGAACTGTGTATATGTGTTTTTACCTCGATCCGTTTAGTCAGACAGTTGAACTCATGGCCCAATCAGAGTATTTTGTGAACTGTTAATTTTGCTGACCCATGTCTAACTTTGTACTATTCTGTCGAGTTTATCTTATTTATTGATTTTCATCTGTATTTTTCTACCTGGTTAAGTAGCCAATTAAATTCTATCTTTGTGCCTATGCTCGGTCTATCTCTCTTAAACGCTCTCTGTTTTATGCCATACCTTACTTGGGTTCATTCTTCTACTGACTGCTTACCTGAACGGTCGTGTCTGGTTCCGGCTAGTTCGCAATTTTGGTTTTAACGTTATTCCGCTCTGATAGCGGTACCTTGCTTTCTGTTAAGCATTGTGCTTTGTACTCTTGAAACCGTTAAGGTTTGTTGTATATATAATTATTGATTTGTTTATTAATAGTACCGTAGAAACAGTGACCGGCTTCTTGTTTGTTCTGGACCGGGATAGCCTTTATCTACGCGTGACTTAATTTCAAGCGATATTGCGCTTACAGTACTTAACGGAGTATTTAACGTTAAACGGATCGAGACCGTACTGAACTGGTCAGTACTTAACGCTAAACGGATCGAGACCGTACTGAATTGGTCAGTACTCAACGTCAAACAGGAAAGACCGTACTGAACTGGTCAGTACTGAACGTTCGTCCAGAAGAAACTGTGGTGAATTGGCAGCACGCCAGGTTGTTGAAAATACATTTTCTTTGAAACAATGCAAACCAGATCAGGGAAGCAAATTTCGGAGCAGCAGTCGGAGAGTCGGCAAGCCCTCATTCGTATAAATGATCATGTTGGTAATCTTTCGTGCCCCGGCTCTCATGTCAGTAGTTCGAAATTATCATTATCGCGAGTAACTAGTGCTAAGTCGTCGCTACTAATGGCGCAGCTAAAAGAGAAACAGCTTCGACAGGAGTTAGAGTTAGAGTCACAGATAAAGTTGCTAAAGGCTAGACATGATGTCGAAATGGCCGAGCTGCATGTGAAGTTAGCCGAGGACGACGAACGGAACATTCATAGAAATACGAAAAGTGGCACTGTCAATTACGCTCGAATCAGCGAAGATAGTATCAAAGAGGACATCAGAATGCTATATGAAGCTGAGCTTAAGGATACTGAAGAAAACGAAGACTCATTTTCTATTGAAGATCGTAAGGCAATCGAGTTTGTTACTCAAAGCACCGTCTTAGAAAAGGCGTATTACATTATTCCCTTGCCATGGGAAGATCCAACAAAGGTAACAGATAATAATTATGTAGTCGTCATAAAGCCGTTACTCAATCTGAAACAGAGGTTATCGTGTGACAAGAACCTTTTAGCACGATATGTGAATGGGATAAATACGATGTCAAAAAATGGTTACGCCCTTCCGGTACCCCCGGAGCAGCTAGCAGCGGACTATCGTTCGAGGTGGTATCTTCCACATCATCCCGTTATGAAGCCGAAAAGGCCAGATAAACTGAGATTAGTTATGGATTGCGCCGCAAACTTTAGATGTTATTCTTTGAACGATAAGCTATATCAAGGACCTGATACGATTGCCGAGCTTGTTGGTGCTCTGTTGCGCTTTCGAGAAAAGCCTATTGGTGTAGTCGCGGACATAGCTGATATGTTTATGCAAGTGAAGGTGCCAGTAGACGATCGAGGAGCATTACGATTTCTGTGGTGGCAAGATGGTTGGCTAGGCGTTGGCCGCGAGGAGTTATTGCGGAATGCGAGCAATCCGCGGACGAACTTGTCAGAACGGTTAAAATAAGAACGAGAAACGGTGAGGTGAAGCGCGATATACGTAAGATGTGTCTACTAGAGGGATGCCATTAGTAAGAGAGCCGGGCACGAGGGTTATTCTGTATAACATGATTCATAAAATCCTAGTCGGATTTTGGGGGCCGGTGTAAGATCAATTCTATTCCCATCCTTGAATCAAGGCAACCTGTCCCGGATCAGCCTAGCGTTGTTGCAACCCAATTATCCATGCCTAACGTGTCTATCCCCTCTTGTTTAATGAACTGTGTATATGTGTTTTTACCTCGATCCGTTTAGTCAGACAGTTGAACTCATGGCCCAATCAGAGTATTTTGTGAACTGTTAATTTTGCTGACCCATGTCTAACTTTGTACTATTCTGTCGAGTTTATCTTATTTATTGATTTTCATCTGTATTTTTCTACCTGGTTAAGTAGCCAATTAAATTCTATCTTTGTGCCTATGCTCGGTCTATCTCTCTTAAACGCTCTCTGTTTTATGCCATACCTTACTTGGGTTCATTCTTCTACTGACTGCTTACCTGAACGGTCGTGTCTGGTTCCGGCTAGTTCGCAATTTTGGTTTTAACGTTATTCCGCTCTGATAGCGGTACCTTGCTTTCTGTTAAGCATTGTGCTTTGTACTCTTGAAACCGTTAAGGTTTGTTGTATATATAATTATTGATTTGTTTATTAATAGTACCGTAGAAACAGTGACCGGCTTCTTGTTTGTTCTGGACCGGGATAGCCTTTATCTACGCGTGACTTAATTTCAAGCGATATTGCGCTTACAGGTAGAGTCATGCAACCCCATCCAGCAGATGATTAGGCCAAACTTGCCTTGTAATTCCTCTTACCGTCGTCCAGAACCCCTCAACGGCGAAACTCACGTGGTCGATCTAAGTCCAAGCCACGTTCTCTGAAAAACCCTGACTGGTGCTGGTACCACACCTATGGCCAAGAAGCGAAATATTGCCGTAAGCTTTGTAACTTTGGAAATGTCTCAAAGTCTGTGGGGAACTATCCCATCGGCCCGCGTTAGCGGCAGCCGTCGCCGGTAGCACAAGCCGCCTACTTTGCAACCATTATGTGATCAGCCAGACTCGATATTTAGTCGACGCAGGCGCCGAAGTCAGCGTCCTTCCTGCTACAGCAGCAGATCGACAGAAGCAACCTACCCTCAACCTACAGGCTACAAATGGAGAACCAATTGCAACTTTTGGTAGGAAATACGTTTATCTGAACGTAGGTTTGCGCAAACCTATTCAGTGGATTCTCCTTCTCGCTGACGTCACAATGCCCATCATTGGCACGGATCTGCTTAATCATCATGATTTGCTCGTGGAAGTCAGCCGAAAACTACTGATTGACAATACTACTAGTCTGCCTATCAAAGACATCACCTACGCAGGCCCCAGCTGGTCACCCGTTAAGATACAGGCAACTTTTCAACCGATTGTTGATAAATATTCGAAACTTAATTGCCCGTCTAATGACCTACCGTGCATTACCAGCAATGTTATGCACCACATCATAACCTCATGACAGCCCGTGACATCCAAAGCACGACGACTTGCTTCAGACAAACTGAAAATCGCTAGGAATGAGTTCAACCATATGCTCACTCTTGGCATCATTCAACCATCGAATAGCCCATGGGCATCCCCACTGCATATGGTACCGAAAAAAGACAGCAACAATTGGCAACCCACTAGTGATCATCGGTGGATGAATACCAGAACAACCCCTGATTGCTATCCATTGCCTGACATACACTACTTGACGACAACATTATCTGGCGCAACTATATTCTCAAAAATCGACTTGGTTAAAGCGTATGACCAAATCCCGATGGCTACAAAAGATATTCCGAAAACGGCTATCATTACTCCTGTCGAACTTTTCGAATTTCTACGTATGCTATTCGGTCTCCGGGATGCAGCCCGGACATTCCAACGCTTCATCGACGAAATATTACGCGGTCTCGACTTTGTATACGCATACTTAGACGACTGCCTCACTGCCAGTCCAGACAAGGAAACTCACCTTAGACACTTGGACCTGGCATTTGAAAGGTTACGCCAGCGTCGTATTACCATCAGTATTCGAAAGTGTCAGATAGGCGTTGACTCACTCGACTTCCTGGGTCACACTATTGACTACGAGGGCACTCGCCCACTGGCTACTAGAGTCGAGGCGATACTAAACTTTCCGGAGACACAGACAGTGAAAAGTCTCCGCACTTTTAACTGACTGGTAAGTTATTACCAGCGGTTTATTCCCAACTGTTCCTCTGTCAGCCACGTCTCGTAAACCGTTAATGCCCAGCTCTTGCTACGCTGGTCCTCACGCTGTTCCTTGAAGTTTCTCAGAAACGCTTTGTAATAACGGACGCGAAAACCAAAACACCGATTGGCCACTCGAGGATTCTTTATTGTAACACCAACATGTAGCCAACTTTAAAACTAAGCTTTACAACTAAGGTCTATGAACAAATATTACAATAATAAATCACAATATTACTTCTGACGGTTGTCTCCTGACTTCTTTCTGAACAGCGACCGATGAGACGAAGACTGATGTATTGATGCCTCCGCGAAAATTGGGGAAGTTGGTTTTGAGCAAACAACCATGAATTGATCGTTCAATCTTCAACTACATTGACAGCCTCTCTGATTCAGCCATTGACAGACCTTCTTCGAGGGAATAACAAGTCTATTGAACTTGACGCGTCTGCTCGAAATACTCAGGTTAAAAAAGTTATGACGGGTGCCACACTTCTAACGTGATGTACTTGCCAGTAACTGGTGATGCATATCGAGAATCAGTAGAAGTTAGAATTTATAACTGACTATCGAGTTCTCTAAAGATCTGAAAGCCCAACAGGCTCGCTTCGTAGCCTGAAGATTTTCGGTAAGATTCCCAGTGGGTTCATGGATGCATAGTACTGAAGCGCCGAAAACTAAGACGAGAAAGCTACCCATTACCCGCCAATGTCCAGATCTAACTACGCTGGACTTCACACTGTCCTTGGAGGACTTTCAGGAACTATGCTCAATAAACAACGCAAAAGAACCAGAACACAAATTGGTGACTCAGGAACACTTTATTCTTGCACCAATACAGAGCCAACCATTAGGTTATTGTACACAAAGTCTAAGAATGAATGTCACAACAATAAATCGCAATAATACTTCTGATAGTTTTTCTCTGTCTTCCAACGAATAGCGAACGATGAGACGATGACTGCAGTATCGATGACTTCCACCAAAATATGGAGTTGGTCTGAGCAAACAATCATCAATTTATCGTTTAGTCTTCAAGTACATTGACGTTATCTCGCGTAGCAGTGGTTTAGTAACTGAAGTCGTTCGTGATTCTATTGTGTAGGGATGTCACGGTAGTGAATCCGTTAAGTAAATATCGTCCTTCAATCCAGTTGTACTTCAGCATAGATGAGATGCAGCCAACAATACGGAGGAAGTGTAGACATCTGGATATGCAACCTAAAGTGTTTATTTCGTGGTCAATGACGAAGTGAGTGAAAATTCCTCTACGGTTACCTTGGATAAAGAAAATCTTGGAAGGTGTTTGTTAGTAGGAAATTTTAGAAAGCTTTCTAGATTTCGAATTTGTATTAGCTTCATCAGACATGGTACGACTCGTATCAGCCTTCAGTAAAGCATATGATGACGAATTTTCAAGTTGCTATTTGAATGTTATTATCGCTGGTGTAAATCACTCTGTACCTACGCTTGGTTGACCAGATACGTCGTGTGTTTGTTCGTCATCCACATTTCACGATACAAAAACATGGGCGTGTTACCATTCAAAGTTGAGGATATAGATGATGGAAGGAGGTCAGCAAGTGAACTCTGCGACGATTTTCCTACCTGTGGCGTCAACCCGAGAAGGGTTGTAGTCGTACTGCTGTAAGTCCCGCAATTCTTCAGGGGTAGTAAGTCGAAGTGGTGTCCATCGTACTTGGTGTGTCATTTTGTACATATGCTCATGTTGTACATGCTGAATCAGTATCATCTATCGGCTGGTTAATTTTGCTTGTGTCCGGACGTCCTCCACTTGGATCGTCAACCTGAGAAGTAATGTAGGCGTACTGCTGTAAGTCCTAAAATTCTTCGAGGGTGGCTAGTCAAGCCAGAATCCTCAACATTTGATGTATTGATTGTACATATGTTTGTGTTAAAGAATTGAGTGGGTTCCAATTAATGTAATTGTTAGTTAATCTTGTTGTGGACGGGTATTCTTCAACTTACAATCGTTAACCTGAGAAGGGCTGCAGGCGTACTAGTGTAAGTCCTGCAACTGTTCAAAGGAATTAAATCAAGACATGATCAGCGAGGTTATGTGCACTCTGTGTATATTTGTGATGTGTGTCATATAAGTTGGTCTTTTTGGATTCATTGTTGTTTTCGTATCTTGTTGTTATGCATAATTTTGTTAGAATTTCCGTCGTGCTTACTTCTGAAGTTGTTTTCAGTATTCCACATCCGAGAATGAATTGACTGATGTTAAAGATAACAGGGTCGTATACGCCGGTGAGCCTGGTGCTGAGAATGACATGTACATGGAGAAAATGATTAGCTATGGAATCAATGATTGAAAATGAATGTTTCTATTTAGGCTCTGGTCCCACACGCCTGGGAGCGAGAGTGTAGACGACTGAGGCTTGCATACGTCACCGTTACTAGAACTGAGGCAGAATGAGTGACAAGCGATTGCAGTGGTAATTGGTAGTGAATAGATGAGAGGATGTGCGACGAGTACCACGAGGTGATGCTATGGTCATGTTGCTTTCTGCAGGAGTCGTTCTAGCAAGTGGCGATTGTATTGCAAGATGTGAAGAGGATGCCTTTAGCTGGAAGGCTAAGGTCGTCGTCGATGAGTGAGATGGTGCTATCGGTATGTCTGTGGTGTGTTGGCTTTTCTGCTTGTTTTCCATTTCAGCTCTGTCCGTGTGACCCAGGTTCTCACACTGGCATTCAAGTCAAGGTGTATTGGTCGTGATAAGAGAAAGGGATGGATACATTTTTGACGCGGAGTGAAAAGTAGTTGAAGACTGAACGATAATTGATGGTTGTTTGCTCAAACCAACTCCATATTTTGGTGTGAGTCATCGATACTGCAGTCATCGTCTCATCGTTCGCTGTTCGTTGGACGACAGAGAAAAACTATCAGAAGTATTATTGCGATTTATTGTGGTAATGGATAGCAATCAGGGGTTGTTCTGGCGTTCACCCACCGATGATCACTAGTGGGTTGCCAATTGTTGCTGTCTTTTTTCGGTACCATATGCAGTGGGGATGCCCATGGGCTATTCGATGGTTGAATGATGCCAAGAGTGAGCATATGGTTGAACTCATTCCTAGCGATTTTCAGTTTGTCTGAAGCAAGTCGTCGTGCTTTGGATGTCACGGGCTGTCATGAGGTTATGATGTGGTGCATAACATTGCTGGTAATGCACGGTAGGTCATTAGACGGGCAATTAAGTTTCGAATATTTATCAACAATCGGTTGAAAAGTTGCCTGTATCTTAACGGGTGACCAGCTGGGGCCTGCGTAGGTTGATCTTCCAAACTACGAGATATATTTCGGAACCAAATCGTGGACTGATGCGGAAGCTAAGCTGGTTAGTGATCGTGCACGAAAGTGACATGACGGAGTACCGAATGGCGAGGATGCTTGACCGGAAGCCTTCAGCTAAACAAGTCGACTTAAACACTAAGGGTCAGCATCCAATGTTCACTGATGATTCCTACGGTCAATAACTTTGGGGAATTATTTACCGCTACAATATGCTCCAAGGCACAATTTATAGTCCACTTTAACTTGAACTTATTTCTGTTTCTGTGGAATACTAAGGAGTTTATCATAAACTACTTATGCATATGAGGCTTTTCCAACTATGGATATTTTACCGCTTATCGTAGCCAAATATAACATCTCAAAAATAACATTGCGCAATTTCATCTGAATTTCAGATTAATTATTTGTCTCTGTCTCAACCTTCCATATTAATTGAAGCGGTCATATATCTGTGAATTAGAGAATCAACAGCGTTTTGGAAGTCGATGCCATAAAAGTAGTTGTATAGGAACTAAGTTGCATACAATATTTTTTGTTAAAACTTATTAAGGTTGTTACTTTATTTGACCTTTTCTGAGAGACACTTCAAATTTTTCTAATGGTGAAACGTGTTGTCGTTCTTGGTTGTGGCGCCTGGGGTACTGCCACCGTTAAACTTGTTGCTGACAACGTTAAGTCTTCAAAAGAATTTCATGAAGAAGTAAACGTTTTGGTTTCTAGTTACGTAGTAATTATTTTGTAGGTTTATTGGTACGTAAGAGATGAAGATTGCAACGGTCGTAGCCTAACCACTTGGATTAATCAAGAACATATAAATCCCAAGTACTTGCCAACACTTGATATTCCTTCGAATGTTTCCGCCTCCTCTAATATTCAGAAAGTGGTCGAAGAAGCTGACATTATATTAGTGTCTTATCCATCATGCCACATTCTATGGTTGGTAGAAAATGTGAAGAAATTTATCAAAGACGGTGCATATTTTGTCTCCTTTTGTAAGGTAAGTTTGAAAAATACAGATGTTTGCAAGATAAGGTACAAAACATGAGCTTAATCAGTAAAGAACTCTTCATAAATTGATGTACTACCTCTAGATTAGTAGAGAAGATATGTAGTCTATGTGACATCTCATATAAGGAGTTCTATGTATTTTGTTGCGGACCAAACGGTCAAGGTCGTTTATACTCATAGGAAAGTAACAAAAGAATTAGAAACCTTTGATTATATACATATATATGTCTATGTAAATAAAAATATAAATATACATGTAGACAGGAATTCAGTCCACACAATTTTTATATATATATAATACAGTTATTTTTTGAGTTATAATTGTCTCAAGATGCACAAATAAAGACGTAGAGAATTGAAGTAATGAAGTATTCCTTTTGATCTGCAGTTGCTCACTCCACATAAGGGTATGCCAACAGCCCGAGGGGTACTTGTAGAAAGAAAAGGAGATTGAAGCGAAGGATCCAAAACGTGGATATACTGATCAGGTACGGGCCAGAGATGATTGATAATAGTGGGAAGCAAGAAACTGGAGAAGGGAAGTTGTGTCGTCCGGAGTGCGTGGTGAACAAGATGGTGTGCTTATTCAATATTTCAATTAACACCTATGATGTGCAGTGAATTCATTATTTTTACTATTTTACAACGAACGTAGAATTTGATATTTTTTGGCCTCCACAACTTTAGTAGCTGACTGATCCATAATTTCTTTTCCGTATGCTTGCATGATGTGAATTTACACAATAACAACAATACACCGATAAGATATCATTTTAAATAAATGTATTATTTTTACAGAAATGCCACGACAACGACTTCGAAGACTACCAAAGTATCATTGTTTCTTTATAAAGGTCCTTGAACAATACTCACTTGATTTCGTCTGGGATTCTTCAAAACATATTTTATAATGGCCTTAATCACCTTGTAGGTGACAAATATTGAGATATCTTCCAGAGTCTGGCAGTATATATTGATAGACCCTGAGATTCATAGCCTTTCATAGCATTATCTCAAAATAGTTCTAGCCGAATTCCCAGCTACTTCCATTTTTGGATATGCTTCTCTTATGCTGCTCACTAAAGTATTTGGTACAGGCCGAATAGTTTTAGCAACCATAGATTGTTAGATTTGTTTACTTTCTTCAATTTAATGCGTGGAGTTGGATGATTGAGTGACCTTTTTAAGTGTTGCTTTGCTGTAACGGCATGCGAAGTTCAATTATTCTTGTGTTAAGGAATTTTAACTGATTCCTTATTTAAGAACAATTTTGAAAGGCATTACTTTTTAAAAAGTGATTTCATAGTCATTATGACTTTTCATTCCCTTATGTCAGGTGTTTCTAAGACTACATATCGTGTAATAATCTGAACTGCACGTATAAAGACACTAATTGAATTGAATAACTCTGATGCCATCGTATTGGTGACTGCCATATTTTGAAGATAAGTCACATCACGTTTCATGAATGTGCTGCTGTACCAGTCTACTTATCTAATTATCGAACTTGGGCAATTTCTGAAACACTGTCTGTCTCGTCGCGGTGTCATAATTGCTGCTTGCTATTTCTATTAACGTTTTATTGGGAGCTGGTGTTAGTAGAAAACCATAAGAAAATATACAGTACTGAAACCGTATTCTATGTTCTACTGTCAAAACTTATGTCACTTCTCAAATTAGACCAAAGACCTCCATCTTAGACAATGAATGTATTCTCATTTTTGATCTGACGATGTTGAGACCGAACGAAAATATTAGAGTCTGTGAGCTTCTGAATGCATGTAATATACCTTTTTGTTTTTATATCCGTTCAGTTATGTTTCTTTGTGTGTCTGTTCGTAGAAGTCGTAAAGTTATTTGCATACTTTGTATTCTCACGGTTACATAGAAATGATGCTTTGCAAAATGCTCCCACTTTCTCTTAAACGTAGGGTCTCATTCTGTGTCCCGAGGAAAACAGAATTAAACTGGTAAGCGATGTTATTCGAGAGCAAACTGGTAAAAGCTGCGTGGTCGTTATCGGGGCTACAACAGCTGTCGAAGTGGCCAAACAACATTTCACCGAGGCAACTATCGGCTCCAAGAATCTCACATATGCACATGAAGTAAAAAGGCTTCTACAGGTAATCTTCACTATATTTTCTATCTTAAAAGATATGAGTGGAAATACAGTGCCAAGTTTCCTACACAACACAGTGGTATAAAAAGATCAGCGACTCTCATGGTAAATTTTTTAAGGAAACATATAAGCTAAAAATGTTATTTTCACTTTGATCCTCCTAGACTTCGATTTGGTATACCCAAATTTACAAATAATTATTCAATGTAAACCAGTAGCCGTGAATTTTCAGTAGGATGTTAAGATATGGGTTACAATATTATTATTTGTTCTTTACGTTCCAAGTGGAAGATAGGGCTTCAGAAGCACATCACCACTGTACTATATTGTTTTCCGTCATTTTTAACCGGGCCGTCGACTCCCTACAAGCCTTCATTTCTTCTTCACACGATCTCCTCCATATCACTGTAGGACACTCAACTGGTCAGTTCTCATTCGGATTCCATTCAACAGCCTGGGGTGTGATACCACTTGAATGTCCGTCTCGTTCCATACTACATATTTGCTCAGTAATAGGTTGGTTCACTGAGCTGTCAGAGCTTCTTGTCGCTTATGCTTTCCTGCTAGTCATTTGATCTTCAGTACCTGTTGTGGGCAGCTGGTGATAAAAATGTGCACCCGGATGTTGGAAAGGCTTTTTGTGACTGGCGCACCAAGTCTCTGAATCATATAGAAGCACTGATTTAGGATTAGTGTTAGGACTCTTGCCGACCATGCACATGGTCCGAGGTTCGTTCCCCTACTGACGCACACCAGATATCTATGGTGTCTATCCTATCTTTGTGGAATTTGACATGTTCATCCATACCTCCTGTAGTTGAAACGACGCTCCCAGATCAGGGAAGTGTAGGGGACGACTTATTTTGAATTCTTCCCATTGACACTGATTGATGCTTGTTGTTTTTGATTGGGTATCTTTTCTTCTCTATGTCTTTAGTAACCGACCCTTCTATCGAAGTAGTTGTCCGAATTACCATCTGAGGCAGTTGTGCAGCTTCAAGCTTTATTTCGAAAACACACTGCTGAAAAAAGTGAAGCGGAGAAACTTAGTCAATCACACAGGAGAGCATTCATTAATCATTCAACATCGTTCAATGGGGAAAGATGACCTTGCAAATAATAAAGATATAATTTCTACTTACTCTTCTGAATTCCATACTCACTCACTTCCTCTGAATGACCGTGGCGTTCTATGTTGTAGAGATTCTACATGTTCACACGAAACTCTGTGTTTTCTGCCTTTGCTGATGATTTGTCAGTTTTCACCCGAAGATCTTCGAGTCTGTGCGACATGAAGCATAGGTCACACACTTAATTCGAAGCTTCTAAAGTCTTGTTTCGGCCAATGCATTTTCGTCCTCCCCAAAGTCCGTTGGATGGTCCAGTACACCACAATCAGGAACATCAGCAGGGACACTGAACAGCCTTGTCTTTTTTCTTGTTTACACTTCGCTCTACTGTGAATCGCTTGTTATGTGGATCATCATATGACTGTTTAACGAGGTTATGTACTGAGCTTGTACCATTCACTTCCACTTCACACAAAAGTGAACCAAACATTGGACTTGTGTAGTTTGCTGATTTTTTATTCTGAATATGCCTAATCTTCCATTTTTACAAGGTGAGTAATTCGTATACTATTTGAAGACTAGTTAAAATTGGAATCTTGAGATACTGGAATTCATACAGGATGAAGAATTGTAGTTCAGCTGAGCTGGACAGTTAATCTGAGAAGGTTTCATCGCCCCACTAGGCAACATCTTCAATGCCTACTTCAATTTGAAGTGAGCTTTTAGATTTCTCCACGAGTTTATCAGTCATCTTTCCTGGTGACCTTGCATGTGGTAGGTTGTTTTTGTTTGTTTTCACACTCTCTAGGCTGCTTGTAACTGATTGGAACTGATTGTTTTCTTGACTTGATCTTTGACCCTTTGTGTGTGAGGTTTCCTTCTTATTGGTTGGTAATTTTTGTCTATCTCGATGTGTCTATTGATTGATAATTCACTGGAATACCAGGAAGTCTTCTAAAAATTCTCTAGCATTTTTGGTGTTTCCTCTGTCTAATATTTGAACGTTGTCCCAGTCGAATTGATGTCCGTGGTTGCTTGTATGTAGTGATACGAGGGAGTGTATGTGATGTCTTCTGACGGCTATCTTGTGTTCACAGATACGAAGACGAAGGGGACGTCCACTTTGGCGAATGTAGTGTTTTTCGCAGTTGTTACAGTTTACTTTGTAGATGGTGTTGGTTTTATCTTCTTTCGCTGTTGAGTCTTTTGGTTGTCATAGAATTGAGTGAAGTGACTTTGTTGGTTTGTGTGTGACGTCAATTCCTAAAGGTTTGAAAGGTCTTGTAGTGATTTCTGAGATGTGTTTTATACATGGTAGGGCGATTTTCTGGGTGCTTTCCTTGGGGGTCTTTGATTTCGTAGGTTGGCTTGTAGGTATATGTCTTTTGATGAAGTTCCGTTGATATCCATTCTTTTGGAAGACGTCCATGGACGTCTGAAAATGTTTCCTAGTAGGGCGATGGAAGCTTCCCAAATTAACTATCCAGCTCAGAGAACACAACCACATGAAAACACTGGAATTCATTCAGTTTAAGTCTGTTCAGCAGTATGGCAAAAAAGGTAGATGGTTTGGTGAGCGGTGTGTTGATTTTCGAAAATACACCTCTGATTAGGCATGCGTTTACAAGTGAAGTAAAGGCCGGTCTAGAAGTGTGACGAAGATCCAACTACATGCCTCAAAAAATAGTTCGAGAGTAGCATTTTGAAGAAGACAATTCTGAAGTTGATTTTATTAACGCTGATGCTGAATAAATATCAAATGACGGAATGTAATGTATTTGTATTTCATTATGTCTGCTCAAGAATATGTGTGCGTCAGTGGCACAGTGGTTAGGACTGTTGCCGACCATGTACATGGTCCAAGGTTCGATCCCCTGCCGACGCACACCTGATATCAGTGGTCGGCCTGCAAAATTTCGGCTACCGATATCGCATGTTGAAAATTCCATACTTGTACCGAAAATACAGTGTGACGTCAAGCTGTAATCAAAATAAAACAAAAAGATAAATAAAATGTCACAAAATTCCGGGTACATCAAAAAATAAACTCCATATTTTCAAAAGGCCTAACAAATGGTACTTTCTTTATGTCAATATTTTGCCTATCAATACAGTCCGATTACCTCAAGCTTGTTATAACTCAAGATGATGTTGGCGTGGAATTGTGTGGAGCGTTGAAGAACGTCGTGGCGATAGCTGCGGGAATATGTCACGGTTTACATTTAGGAGACAATACTAAGGCTGCCGTATTGCGTATTGGATTTTGGGAAGTATCTGAACTACTGAAAGAGTTGTATACAATTGGTGGATGGTGGCTAGCAGTGGAATCCAGGATGCGCATTTCGTCCTATTTGGTGGGAACATCATCACTCACTGAGAAATGCATGTACATCCAGTTGACGAGTCCCAAATAGGACGAAATGCGCATCCTGGATTCCACTGCTAGCCACCATCCACCCATTGTATACAAATCAATTCCCCAGACATCGTCGAAGCATCTGCACAAGAAGACGACATGTCAACCTGAGACCGAGCGCTTCGGTCCAATCAATCGACGGGAAAATCAAGAATTCAATTCAATAATTAATATGACCCGTTGCACAAGAGGTGGCTCTCGTGGCCCAAGTGGTCTAGTGGATAACGCTCTGGCGTTTGAAACTATGGGCACTGGGTTCGAGCCTCGGTGGGAACATCATCACTCACTGAGAAATGCAGGTACATCCAGCTGACGTTCTTACTAAACGCTTCTAGTGTAAAAGCATCTTAATTTGCATTCGGCAGTGCTCATTCATTCTGTGGTCTTCCCTTTAAATTCCATTGCGGAATGTATCCACTTTGTCTTCCAACTCGGTTCGATTCGCTCTAAGTCTACCTTCGAGAGGTAATCTTGCAACTGCTTCAAAGCTGCCAAGTGCCCAGATCTTTATAAATTGCATTCAACAGCTGTATGGTATTTCATGCCAAGTAATTCACAGTGGAAATCTCATCAAGTTGAATTAGAGAGAAGAGTAGGACCAGACAGCCTGCCATCAATAATGAACTTAACTGCTGTCATGGACTTATTGATGCGGTAGACCAAGAGTAGGGTATTAGAAGACGCATATACGCTGGACGGACAAAAATATACTAGAAGATCTGATAACTTATTTTTCATGTTGTACACACTTGAAGATTCCTGAACAACGATCAAGGATTCGGCGGAAGAGTCAAAGAAAACAGAAATACAGGTGAACATTGAGAAGACAAAGATGATAAAAATACCTGACCAACAACAACTAATCGCCATGAATGGGAGAAATATAAATGAAGTTGTCTCTTTCACTTGCCTGAACTGATAGCTTCGTTCCAGCTACAGGCAAACGCCACGAACTAGAATGTCAAAGCCATCCTGGGGCGAATCGGGCAAGCGTGATAAATTACCATTACTATAATGTCAATAAGAACATCTACAGGACATAATTCGCAGTAAGAACATAATTCGAATTTCCAACACCAATGTCACATCAGTGCTTGTCAGCAAAGTCTCATAAACCGTTAATGCCCAGCTCTCGCTACGCTCGGGCCCACGCTGTTCTTAGAAGATTTCTCAGAAACGCTTAGTTATAACGGACGCAAAAACCAAAACACCGATCTGCCGTTTGATATTTCTGTATTGTTACACCAACATATAAAAGGAATAAGCGAACTAAGCAAACTAAGGTCTGTAAACAAATATTACAATAATAAATCGTTGTTACTTCTGACGATGTTTCAGTCTTCTTTCTGAACAGCGACCGATGAGACGATGACTGTCGTATTGATGCCTCCGCGAAAATCGAGGAAGTTGATTTTGAGCAAACAACCAAGAATTGATCGTTCAATCTTCAACTCCATTGACACTCCCCGGCAAAAAAGGGATCCAACCCTTTTTTCCTTCACGACCAATGCACGTCGACTTGGATGCCATTGCGAGAACCTGGGTCACACGGACAGAGCTGAAATGGAAAACAAACAGAAAAGCCAACACACCACAAGCATACCCACAGCACAATCTCACACATCAATGACGACCTGCGCCTCCAGATAGAGACCTCCTCTTGACATCTTGCAACACAGTCTCCACTTGCTAGAATGACTCTTGCAGAATGCAAAGTGACCATGGCAGCACCTCACGATACTCTACGCACATCCTCTTATCTACTCATTACCAATTACCACTGAAATCGCTTATCACTCATTCTGCCTCAGTTCTAGTAGCGGTGACGCATGCGAGCCTCAGTCGTTTACACTCTTTCTCCCCGGCGTGTCGGACCGCAGCTAACAATTATCTCCGTGTGCATTTCATTCTCAGCGATAGCCTCCCCGGCGTATACAACCCATCTGCTGTCCTTAACATCAATCAATTCATTCATGGATGTAGAAGACTCGAAACAACTTCAGAAATAATCACGACGAAAATTTTAACAAAATTACGCAATAACAACAAGATACGAAAACAACAAGTAAACACAATGAATCCAAAAACACCAATTGATATGACACACCACACGTATATACAAATAGTACAAACAACCTCGCCGATCATGTCTTGGTGGAATTCCTTTGAAGAATTGCAGGACTTACACCAGTACGCCTACAACCCTTCACAGGTTGACGATTGTAAGTTGTGGAATGTCCAGACACAAACAAGATTAACCAACAATTACATCAATTGGAACTCACACAACTATTTAACACAAACATATGTACAATCAACACATCAAATGTTGTGGATTCCGGCACGAAAAACTACCCTTGAAGAACCGTAGGACTTACAGCAGTACGCCTACATTCCTTCTCAGGTTGATGATCCAAGTGGAAGTCGTCCGGACACAAACAGAATTACCAACAGCTAGATGACAGATGATATCAATTCAGTATATACAATATGAACATATGTACAAAATCACACACCAAGCACATTGGACTGCTCATTGATGCGCTACCCTTTGAAGAACTGTAGGACTTACACCAGTACGCCTACAACCCTTCTCAGGTTGACGCCCTAGGTTGGAAAATCGTCGCAGAGTTCATTTGCTAACTTCCTTCTATCAGCTATATCCTCAAATCTGAACGGCAACACGCCCATGTCATTGTATCGTAGAATATAGATGACCAACAAACACACGACATATCTCATCAACCAAGTATAGAAACAGAGTAATTTACACCAAAGATAATAACATTCAAATAGTAACTTGAAACTAGAAATGCCTTTATTCGTGCAAGTCAATTTAACAATAACTCTCTCGTTTACACTTGGCTTATCCACACTAAACTGACCATTGATATTCGTCCTTTCAAACGAACTGATACTACCATAGTCATTGCACAAGATACTTGAGTTGATGGGCATCTGTTTCATTGTGGATGAAAACACCAACGATGACTGAGTGACACAAGGTGATGAACTTAGTGGTGGATCAGAAGCTGTTCTTGTTCGGCTCTCAGATAGTTGTCCAACTGCAAGATTACCACCACTGCTGTCTTTCACTACTAGTTCGGGTTTAGCACTATCATCTGATGATAGGTGGGCTACATGCTGATCAATCACACTGACGGTCTCACAAGTATCCATAACTTCTGCAACTGCATCTGCGTTTATTTCTACTTCACGTTCAAGTAGTACAGAACCTTTATTTAACTTAGCAGTAGTAGGCATATCCCTCATCTCATCATGATCAACCAAAGACAACTGTGAAGTATCATGATCATTATCACAAATATTCAATTTACCGTCAAGTTCATCATTTTCAAACTCTTTAATAACAGAAGTAGACAATTTTGGTTCCTCCTCACAAATCATTAAAGGTTTTACATCTTCACTCTGACTAGTTATACTTTGTAAACTTTTGGAGTCAGAACTCCACTCTGAAGCAGTAACTCTATTCTGTGACACTCTATTCAACAACGGCTTACCAGTTGCAACTACAGACTTCTTCACAACAACGTTATCGTCACACAATTCGGAGTCAGGCCTGGAGTTTACATTTAGCTTATCACTGAACTTGCTCACTGGTTCACAGCTCACCTTTGTATGCACCTCTTGCAAACGAGTACAACACAACCGTGTTTGTCTTGCATCTTGCAACTTATCTGTTGAGGATGTACTACGAAACCTGTTACACTCACTAGATCTATATGCATTACTAGACATCATGGAGCCTTCTCGATATCCACCTCTCTGAGGCTTATTCGTCATCAATGATTGCGTTTTAATCTCAGACTGCTCTATTCTAGGGGTGAGATCTAACAGACTGGCGAACTTGCTCATAGATTGATTGACACTAGTATTTACCAGTTTCAGGATATCATCAAACTTTGGCTCGATACCCTCATCCTCCATACGGGAGCTTATCTTCACCCACTTCCTTTGCAGTCGAGTAGGTAGACGTCTTGCTATTACTTCTAGTATAAAACTCGAGTTGAGGTCACTCACGCGATTCATCGAAATCATTCCATTCTTGTAAATTAGCAAATTATCTAAAAACTCAGTGAGTGCCTGGGAGTCATCCTGTAACTGACCACCATTACCTTCAACAGCCTCGAATAATTTCCCTGCAATCATCGAGGGTCTTCCAAACCTTTGGCGTAATATGCTCATAGCCTCATCGTAGCCCTCCTTTGGCTTCATAAACTTACAACACTGTATAGCTCTTGCAGCATCTCCAGTGCAATATCTCATCAAATACATCAATTTCAATTCATCACTTAATAGAAAACTATTCAGCATGATCTCAAACTCCTTTACAAATTGTAAATAATCAGCCGGGTTTCCATCAAAACACCGTGGTTCTAATTTAGGGAGTTTGATGTTCCTATTATCCCTGAACGGCGAAACAGTAACATCAACCATATCATGTTTAACATCAGACACATCGTTACAATTAACAGACAAGTCACCATGACTTACTTTCCTGTTTGCATCCAAGACACTCTGTCCCTTCTTTGACCCAGGCATTGTTGAACTTGACCAAATTCCAAAAAAGTTCCAGATATTGCTAGTTCAAAGAGGACTTGACCGGCACCAGGAAAGATGAACGGTGACTATCCAAACTGTCACCAACTGTCTGAATCCGCCAGATCTGTTTCCATCGTCAGAAACTGTCAACCAAAGTCTCATAAACCGTTAATGCCCAGCTCTCGCTACGCTCGGGCCCACGCTGTTCTTAGAAGATCTCTGAGAAACGCTTAGTTATAACGGACGCGAAAACCAAAACACCGATTTGCCGTTTGATATTTCTGTATTGTTACACCAACATATAAAAGGAATAAGCGAACTAAGCAAACTAAGGTCTGTAAACAAATATTACAATAATAAATCGTTGTTACTTCTGACGATATTTCAGTCTTCTTTCTGAACAGCGACCGATGAGACGATGACTGTCGTATTGATGCCTCCGCGAAAATCGAGGAAGTTGATTTTGAGCAAACAACCAAGAATTGATCGTTCAATCTTCAACTCCATTGACAGTGCTTGTATTTGGTCTGTGCAACCTTTCCATGTGCTGCTACGGACACTTATCAACACCTGCCTTAGCTAATTGGATGATGAAATTTAGTTGGCCGGCCAAAAATAATAGACAACAAGAAACTTTAACAAGTAGATAACCAACCGAAGACCTATGAACCAACAGATATGGAGAAAAAAAATTATGTGGAAATAGACTGAGGAAACTGTCGAGTGACAACACGCAGACCGTCAAGTAAGAGCGGAAAGCGAAAGGTTTGAAGGACGTTGAATGGAGAGAAAATGGAACCTTGTGGTCTGTCATAATGCCAGTTGAAATTGAAAGCACAGGACCGAAGGTAGACTTAGAGCGAATCGAACCGAGTTGGAAGACAAAGTGGATACATTCCGCAATGGAATTTAAAGGGAAGACCACAGAATGAATGAGCACTGCCGAATGCAAATTAAGATGCTTTTACACTAGAAGCGTTTAGTAAGAACGTCAGCTGGATGTACCTGCATTTCTCAGTGAGTGATGATGTTCCCACCGAGGCTCGAACCCAGTGCCCATAGTTTCAAACGCCAGAGCGTTATCCACTAGGCCACTTGGGCCACGAGAGCCACCTCTTGTGCAACGGGTCATATTAATTATTGAATTGAATTCTTGATTTTCCCGTCGATTGATTGGACCGAAGCGCTCGGTCTCAGGTTGACATGTCGTCTTCTTGTGCAGATGCTTCGACGATGTCTGGGGAATTGATTTGTATACAATGGGTGGATGGTGGCTAGCAGTGGAATCCAGGATGCGCATTTCGTCCTATTTGGGACTCGTCAACTGGATGTACATGCATTTCTCAGTGAGTGATGATGTTCCCACCAAATAGGACGAAATGCGCATCCTGGATTCCACTGCTAGCCACCATCCACCAATTGTATACAACTCTTTCAGTAGTTCAGATACTTCCCAAAATCCAATACGCAATACGGCAGCCTTAGTATTGTCTCCTAAATGTAAACCGTGACATATTCCCGCAGCTATCGCCACGACGTTCTTCAACGCTCCACACAATTCCACGCCAACATCATCTTGAGTTATAACAAGCTTGAGGTAATCGGACTGTATTGATAGGCAAAATATTGACATAAAGAAAGTACCATTTGTTAGGCCTTTTGAAAATATGGAGTTTATTTTTTGATGTACCCGGAATTTTGTGACATTTTATTTATCTTTTTGTTTTATTTTGATTACAGCTTGACGTCACACTGTATTTTCGGTACAAGTATGGAATTTTCAACATGCGATATCGGTAGCCGAAATTTTGCAGGCCGACCACTGATATCAGGTGTGCGTCGGCAGGGGATCGAACCTTGGACCATGTACATGGTCGGCAACAGTCCTAACCACTGTGCCACTGACGCACACATATTCTTGAGCAGACATAATGAAATACAAATACATTACATTCCGTCATTTGATATTTATTCAGCATCAGCGTTAATAAAATCAACTTCAGAATTGTCTTCTTCAAAATGCTACTCTCGAACTATTTTTTGAGGCATGTAGTTGGATCTTCGTCACACTTCTAGACCGGCCTTTACTTCACTTGTAAACGCATGCCTAATCAGAGGTGTATTTTCGAAAATCAACACACCGCTCACCAAACCATCTACCTTTTTTGCCATACTGCTGAACAGACTTAAACTGAATGAATTCCAGTGTTTTCATGTGGTTGTGTTCTCTGAGCTGGATAGTTAATTTGGGAAGCTTCCATCGCCCTACTAGGAAACATTTTCAGACGTCCATGGACGTCTTCCAAAAGAATGGATATCAACGGAACTTCATCAAAAGACATATACCTACAAGCCAACCTACGAAATCAAAGACCCCCAAGGAAAGCACCCAGAAAATCGCCCTACCATGTATAAAACACATCTCAGAAATCACTACAAGACCTTTCAAACCTTTAGGAATTGACGTCACACACAAACCAACAAAGTCACTTCACTCAATTCTATGACAACCAAAAGACTCAACAGCGAAAGAAGATAAAACCAACACCATCTACAAAGTAAACTGTAACAACTGCGAAAAACACTACATTCGCCAAAGTGGACGTCCCCTTCGTCTTCGTATCTGTGAACACAAGATAGCCGTCAGAAGACATCACATACACTCCCTCGTATCACTACATACAAGCAACCACGGACATCAATTCGACTGGGACAACGTTCAAATATTAGACAGAGGAAACACCAAAAATGCTAGAGAATTTTTAGAAGACTTCCTGGTATTCCAGTGAATTATCAATCAATAGACACATCGAGATAGACAAAAATTACCAACCAATAAGAAGGAAACCTCACACACAAAGGGTCAAAGATCAAGTCAAGAAAACAATCAGTTCCAATCAGTTACAAGCAGCCTAGAGAGTGTGAAAACAAACAAAAACAACCTACCACATGCAAGGTCACCAGGAAAGATGACTGATAAACTCGTGGAGAAATCTAAAAGCTCACTTCAAATTGAAGTAGGCATTGAAGATGTTGCCTAGTGGGGCGATGAAACCTTCTCAGATTAACTGTCCAGCTCAGCTGAACTACAATTCTTCATCCTGTATGAATTCCAGTATCTCAAGATTCCAATTTTAACTAGTCTTCAAATAGTATACGAATTACTCACCTTGTAAAAATGGAAGATTAGGCATATTCAGAATAAAAAATCAGCAAACTACACAAGTCCAATGTTTGGTTCACTTTTGTGTGAAGTGGAAGTGAATGGTACAAGCTCAGTACATAACCTCGTTAAACAGTCATATGATGATCCACATAACAAGCGATTCACAGTAGAGCGAAGTGTAAACAAGAAAAAAGACAAGGCTGTTCAGTGTCCCTGCTGATGTTCCTGATTGTGGTGTACTGGACCATCCAACGGACTTTGGGGAGGACGAAAATGCATTGGCCGAAACAAGACTTTAGAAGCTTCGAATTAAGTGTGTGACCTATGCTTCATGTCGCACAGACTCGAAGATCTTCGGGTGAAAACTGACAAATCATCAGCAAAGGCAGAAAACACAGAGTTTCGTGTGAACATGTAGAATCTCTACAACATAGAACGCCACGGTCATTCAGAGGAAGTGAGTGAGTATGGAATTCAGAAGAGTAAGTAGAAATTATATCTTTATTATTTGCAAGGTCATCTTTCCCCATTGAACGATGTTGAATGATTAATGAATGCTCTCCTGTGTGATTGACTAAGTTTCTCCGCTTCACTTTTTTCAGCAGTGTGTTTTCGAAATAAAGCTTGAAGCTGCACAACTGCCTCAGATGGTAATTCGGACAACTACTTCGATAGAAGGGTCGGTTACTAAAGACATAGAGAAGAAAAGATACCCAATCAAAAACAACAAGCATCAATCAGTGTCAATGGGAAGAATTCAAAATAAGTCGTCCCCTACACTTCCCTGATCTGGGAGCGTCGTTTCAACTACAGGAGGTATGGATGAACATGTCAAATTCCACAAAGATAGGATAGACACCATAGATATCTGGTGTGCGTCAGTAGGGGAACGAACCTCGGACCATGTGCATGGTCGGCAAGAGTCCTAACACTAATCCTAAATCAGTGCTTCTATATGATTCAGAGACTTGGTGCGCCAGTCACAAAAAGCCTTTCCAACATCCGGGTGCACATTTTTATCACCAGCTGCCCACAACAGGTACTGAAGATCAAATGACTAGCAGGAAAGCATAAGCGACAAGAAGCTCTGACAGCTCAGTGAACCAACCTATTACTGAGCAAATATGTAGTATGGAACGAGACGGACATTCAAGTGGTATCACACCCCAGGCTGTTGAATGGAATCCGAATGAGAACTGACCAGTTGAGTGTCCTACAGTGATATGGAGGAGATCGTGTGAAGAAGAAATGAAGGCTTGTAGGGAGTCGACGGCCCGGTTAAAAATGACGGAAAACAATATAGTACAGTGGTGATGTGCTTCTGAAGCCCTATCTTCCACTTGGAACGTAAAGAACAAATAATAATATTGTAACCCATATCTTAACATCCTACTGAAAATTCACGGCTACTGGTTTACATTGAATAATTATTTGTAAATTTGGGTATACCAAATCGAAGTCTAGGAGGATCAAAGTGAAAATAACATTTTTAGCTTATATGTTTCCTTAAAAAATTTACCATGAGAGTCGCTGATCTTTTTATACCACTGTGTTGTGTAGGAAACTTGGCACTGTATTTCCACTCATATCTTTTAAGATAGAAAATATAGTGAAGATTACCTGTAGAAGCCTTTTTACTTCATGTGCATATGTGAGATTCTTGGAGCCGATAGTTGCCTCGGTGAAATGTTGTTTGGCCACTTCGACAGCTGTTGTAGCCCCGATAACGACCACGCAGCTTTTACCAGTTTGCTCTCGAATAACATCGCTTACCAGTTTAATTCTGTTTTCCTCGGGACACAGAATGAGACCCTACGTTTAAGAGAAAGTGGGAGCATTTTGCAAAGCATCATTTCTATGTAACCGTGAGAATACAAAGTATGCAAATAACTTTACGACTTCTACGAACAGACACACAAAGAAACATAACTGAACGGATATAAAAACAAAAAGGTATATTACATGCATTCAGAAGCTCACAGACTCTAATATTTTCGTTCGGTCTCAACATCGTCAGATCAAAAATGAGAATACATTCATTGTCTAAGATGGAGGTCTTTGGTCTAATTTGAGAAGTGACATAAGTTTTGACAGTAGAACATAGAATACGGTTTCAGTACTGTATATTTTCTTATGGTTTTCTACTAACACCAGCTCCCAATAAAACGTTAATAGAAATAGCAAGCAGCAATTATGACACCGCGACGAGACAGACAGTGTTTCAGAAATTGCCCAAGTTCGATAATTAGATAAGTAGACTGGTACAGCAGCACATTCATGAAACGTGATGTGACTTATCTTCAAAATATGGCAGTCACCAATACGATGGCATCAGAGTTATTCAATTCAATTAGTGTCTTTATACGTGCAGTTCAGATTATTACACGATATGTAGTCTTAGAAACACCTGACATAAGGGAATGAAAAGTCATAATGACTATGAAATCACTTTTTAAAAAGTAATGCCTTTCAAAATTGTTCTTAAATAAGGAATCAGTTAAAATTCCTTAACACAAGAATAATTGAACTTCGCATGCCGTTACAGCAAAGCAACACTTAAAAAGGTCACTCAATCATCCAACTCCACGCATTAAATTGAAGAAAGTAAACAAATCTAACAATCTATGGTTGCTAAAACTATTCGGCCTGTACCAAATACTTTAGTGAGCAGCATAAGAGAAGCATATCCAAAAATGGAAGTAGCTGGGAATTCGGCTAGAACTATTTTGAGATAATGCTATGAAAGGCTATGAATCTCAGGGTCTATCAATATATACTGCCAGACTCTGGAAGATATCTCAATATTTGTCACCTACAAGGTGATTAAGGCCATTATAAAATATGTTTTGAAGAATCCCAGACGAAATCAAGTGAGTATTGTTCAAGGACCTTTATAAAGAAACAATGATACTTTGGTAGTCTTCGAAGTCGTTGTCGTGGCATTTCTGTAAAAATAATACATTTATTTAAAATGATATCTTATCGGTGTATTGTTGTTATTGTGTAAATTCACATCATGCAAGCATACGGAAAAGAAATTATGGATCAGTCAGCTACTAAAGTTGTGGAGGCCAAAAAATATCAAATTCTACGTTCGTTGTAAAATAGTAAAAATAATGAATTCACTGCACATCATAGGTGTTAATTGAAATATTGAATAAGCACACCATCTTGTTCACCACGCACTCCGGACGACACAACTTCCCTTCTCCAGTTTCTTGCTTCCCACTATTATCAATCATCTCTGGCCCGTACCTGATCAGTATATCCACGTTTTGGATCCTTCGCTTCAATCTCCTTTTCTTTCTACAAGTACCCCTCGGGCTGTTGGCATACCCTTATGTGGAGTGAGCAACTGCAGATCAAAAGGAATACTTCATTACTTCAATTCTCTACGTCTTTATTTGTGCATCTTGAGACAATTATAACTCAAAAAATAACTGTATTATATATATATATAAATTGTGTGGACTGAATTCCTCTCTACATGTATATTTATATTTTTATTTACATAGACATATATATATAAAATCAAAGGTTTCTAATTCTTTTGTTACTTTCCTATGAGTATAAACGACCTTGACCGTTTGGTCCGCAACAAAATACATAGAACTCCTTATATGAGATGTCACATAGACTACATATCTTCTCTACTAATCTAGAGGTAGTACATCAATTTATGAAGAGTTCTTTACTGATTAAGCTCATGTTTTGTACCTTATCTTGCAAACATCTGTATTTTTCAAACTTACCTTACAAAAGGAGACAAAATATGCACCGTCTTTGATAAATTTCTTCACATTTTCTACCAACCATAGAATGTGGCATGATGGATAAGACACTAATATAATGTCAGCTTCTTCGACCACTTTCTGAATATTAGAGGAGGCGGAAACATTCGAAGGAATATCAAGTGTTGGCAAGTACTTGGGATTTATATGTTCTTGATTAATCCAAGTGGTTAGGCTACGACCGTTGCAATCTTCATCTCTTACGTACCAATAAACCTACAAAATAATTACTACGTAACTAGAAACCAAAACGTTTACTTCTTCATGAAATTCTTTTGAAGACTTAACGTTGTCAGCAACAAGTTTAACGGTGGCAGTACCCCAGGCGCCACAACCAAGAACGACAACACGTTTCACCATTAGAAAAATTTGAAGTGTCTCTCAGAAAAGGTCAAATAAAGTAACAACCTTAATAAGTTTTAACAAAAAATATTGTATGCAACTTAGTTCCTATACAACTACTTTTATGGCATCGACTTCCAAAACGCTGTTGATTCTCTAATTCACAGATATATGACCGCTTCAATTAATATGGAAGGTTGAGACAGAGACAAATAATTAATCTGAAATTCAGATGAAATTGCGCAATGTTATTTTTGAGATGTTATATTTGGCTACGATAAGCGGTAAAATATCCATAGTTGGAAAAGCCTCATATGCATAAGTAGTTTATGATAAACTCCTTAGTATTCCACAGAAACAGAAATAAGTTCAAGTTAAAGTGGACTATAAATTGTACCTTGGAGCATATTGTAGCGGTAAATAATTCCCCAAAGTTATTGACCGTAGGAATCATCAGTGAACATTGGATGCTGACCCTTAGTGTTTAAGTCGACTTGTTTAGCTGAAGGCTTCCGGTCAAGCATCCTCGCCATTCGGTACTCCGTCATGTCACTTTCGTGCACGATCACTAACCAGCTTAGCTTCCGCATCAGTCCACGATTTGGTTCCGAAATATATCTCGTAGTTTGGAAGATCAACCTACGCAGGCCCCAGCTGGTCACCCGTTAAGATACAGGCAACTTTTCAACCGATTGTTGATGAATATTCGAAACTTAATTGCCCGTCTAATGACCTACCGTGCATTACCAGCAATGTTATGCACCACATCATAACCTCATGACAGCCCGTGACATCCAAAGCACGACGACTTGCTTCAGACAAACTGAAAATCGCTAGGAATGAGTTCAACCATATGCTCACTCTTGGCATCATTCAACCATCGAATAGCCCATGGGCATCCCCACTGCATATGGTACCGAAAAAAGACAGCAACAATTGGCAACCCACTAGTGATCATCGGTGGGTGAACGCCAGAACAACCCCTGATTGCTATCCATTACCACAATAAATCGCAATAATACTTCTGATAGTTTTTCTCTGTCTTCCAACGAACAGCGAACGATGAGACGATGACTGCAGTATCGATGACTCACACCAAAATATGGAGTTGGTTTGAGCAAACAACCATCAATGTATCGTTCAGTCTTCAACTACTTTTCACTCCGCGTCAAAAATGTATCCATCCCTTTCTCTTATCACGACCAATACACCTTGACTTGAATGCCAGTGTGAGAACCTGGGTCACACGGACAGAGCTGAAATGGAAAACAAGCAGAAAAGCCAACACACCACAGACATACCGATAGCACCATCTCACTCATCGACGACGACCTTAGCCTTCCAGCTAAAGGCATCCTCTTCACATCTTGCAATACAATCGCCACTTGCTAGAACGACTCCTGCAGAAAGCAACATGACCATAGCATCACCTCGTGGTACTCGTCGCACATCCTCTCATCTATTCACTACCAATTACCACTGCAATCGCTTGTCACTCATTCTGCCTCAGTTCTAGTAACGGTGACGTATGCAAGCCTCAGTCGTCTACACTCTCGCTCCCAGGCGTGTGGGACCAGAGCCTAAATAGAAACATTCATTTTCAATCATTGATTCCATAGCTAATCATTTTCTCCATGTACATGTCATTCTCAGCACCAGGCTCACCGGCGTATACGACCCTGTTATCTTTAACATCAGTCAATTCATTCTCGGATGTGGAATACTGAAAACAACTTCAGAAGTAAGCACGACGGAAATTCTAACAAAATTATGCATAACAACAAGATACGAAAACAACAATGAATCCAAAAAGACCAACTTATATGACACACATCACAAATATACACAGAGTGCACATAACCTCGCTGATCATGTCTTGATTTAATTCCTTTGAACAGTTGCAGGACTTACACTAGTACGCCTGCAGCCCTTCTCAGGTTAACGATTGTAAGTTGAAGAATACCCGTCCACAACAAGATTAACTAACAATTACATTAATTGGAACCCACTCAATTCTTTAACACAAACATATGTACAATCAATACATCAAATGTTGAGGATTCTGGCTTGACTAGCCACCCTCGAAGAATTTTAGGACTTACAGCAGTACGCCTACATTACTTCTCAGGTTGACGATCCAAGTGGAGGACGTCCGGACACAAGCAAAATTAACCAGCCGATAGATGATACTGATTCAGCATGTACAACACGAGCATATGTACAAAATGACACACCAAGTACGATGGACACCACTTCGACTTACTACCCCTGAAGAATTGCGGGACTTACAGCAGTACGACTACAACCCTTCTCGGGTTGACGCCACAGGTAGGAAAATCGTCGCAGAGTTCACTTGCTGACCTCCTTCCATCATCTATATCCTCAACTTTGAATGGTAACACGCCCATGTTTTTGTATCGTGAAATGTGGATGACGAACAAACACACGACGTATCTGGTCAACCAAGCGTAGGTACAGAGTGATTTACACCAGCGATAATAACATTCAAATAGCAACTTGAAAATTCGTCATCATATGCTTTACTGAAGGCTGATACGAGTCGTGCCATGTCTGATGAAGCTAATACAAATTCGAAATCTAGAAAGCTTTCTAAAATTTCCTACTAACAAACACCTTCCAAGATTTTCTTTATCCAAGGTAACCGTAGAGGAATTTTCACTCACTTCGTCATTGACCACGAAATAAACACTTTAGGTTGCATATCCAGATGTCTACACTTCCTCCGTATTGTTGGCTGCATCTCATCTATGCTGAAGTACAACTGGATTGAAGGACGATATTTACTTAACGGATTCACTACCGTGACATCCCTACACAATAGAATCACGAACGACTTCAGTTACTAAACCACTGCTACGCGAGATAATGTCAATGTACTTGAAGACTAAACGATAAATTGATGATTGTTTGCTCAGACCAACTCCATATTTTGGTGGAAGTCATCGATACTGCAGTCATCGTCTCATCGTTCGCTATTCGTTGGAAGACAGAGAAAAACTATCAGAAGTATTATTGCGATTTATTGTTGTGACATTCATTCTTAGACTTTGTGTACAATAACCTAATGGTTGGCTCTGTATTGGTGCAAGAATAAAGTGTTCCTGAGTCACCAATTTGTGTTCTGGTTCTTTTGCGTTGTTTATTGAGCATAGTTCCTGAAAGTCCTCCAAGGACAGTGTGAAGTCCAGCGTAGTTAGATCTGGACATTGGCGGGTAATGGGTAGCTTTCTCGTCTTAGTTTTCGGCGCTTCAGTACTATGCATCCATGAACCCACTGGGAATCTTACCGAAAATCTTCAGGCTACGAAGCGAGCCTGTTGGGCTTTCAGATCTTTAGAGAACTCGATAGTCAGTTATAAATTCTAACTTCTACTGATTCTCGATATGCATCACCAGTTACTGGCAAGTACATCACGTTAGAAGTGTGGCACCCGTCATAACTTTTTTAACCTGAGTATTTCGAGCAGACGCGTCAAGTTCAATAGACTTGTTATTCCCTCGAAGAAGGTCTGTCAATGGCTGAATCAGAGAGGCTGTCAATGTAGTTGAAGATTGAACGATCAATTCATGGTTGTTTGCTCAAAACCAACTTCCCCAATTTTCGCGGAGGCATCAATACATCAGTCTTCGTCTCATCGGTCGCTGTTCAGAAAGAAGTCAGGAGACAACCGTCAGAAGTAATATTGTGATTTATTATTGTAATATTTGTTCATAGACCTTAGTTGTAAAGCTTAGTTTTAAAGTTGGCTACATGTTGGTGTTACAATAAAGAATCCTCGAGTGGCCAATCGGTGTTTTGGTTTTCGCGTCCGTTATTACAAAGCGTTTCTGAGAAACTTCAAGGAACAGCGTGAGGACCAGCGTAGCAAGAGCTGGGCATTAACGGTTTACGAGACGTGGCTAACAGAGGAACAGTTGGGAATAAACCGCTGGTAATAACTTACCAGTCAGTTAAAAGTGCGGAGACTTTTCACTGTCTGTGGCTCCGGAAAGTTCAGTATCGCCTCGACTCTAGTAGCCAGTGGGCGAGTGCCCTCGTAGTCAATAGTGTGACCCAGGAAGTCGAGTGAGTCAACGCCTATCTGACACTTTCGAATACTGATGGTAATACGACGCTGGCGTAACCTTTCAAATGCCAGGTCCAAGTGTCTAAGGTGAGTTTCCTTGTCTGGACTGGCAGTGAGGCAGTCGTCTAAGTATGCATATACAAAGTCGAGACCGCGTAATATTTCGTCGATGAAGCGTTGGAATGTCCGGGCTGCATCCCGGAGAACGAATAGCATACGTAGAAATTCGAAAAGTTCGACAGGAGTAATGATAGCCGTTTTCGGAATATCTTTTTTAATAGAACAAGACATATAAGCGAACAATATTGTTTTCAATTAGATCTTCTTCAGGCTTTACTCTAATTTACATAGACTTATATATATAAAATTTTAACCAATGACGGTGATTTAGTGGATCAAATAATAATAGTAATCATAATAATACAAATAATAATAATAATAGTAATAATAATGTGGTAAATGTTTTGAACGAAGTTAATAACGATGATTATAATAATAACAAAATATTGTTAATAAGGCTTATATAGGTGATAGGAATAACAAAGTTAGTATATGCATATATGTAGACAATTCAATAAATAAATAAATTAGGTCAAATCAAATGGAACGATAATCAGAGTTTAAATAAATATCATAAAAGTACGAAGGAGAGGGATGATAAGAAAGGGTGGGAGGGTTTTGAATAGAATTCACCTAGGCCAAGGGAGAGACAGAGGTAGAACAAACTTCTTTTGTATACAAAGACTAGGATTGTTCTCTCGAATTCCCATAGCTTCGGCTAAGTGTAAAAGTCGGGTTCTGATTCCGTTCGAAAGGCTTGATGGAATGCGGTAAATCACTTTGAAAGCACTATTTTTGTCCACTTGGTGACCACTATCAATCAAATGTGCCAAAATAGAACTTCGTATGGACTTTATTTGACCTTTTCCGAACCATGAAGGAAGATGCTCATTAATGCGTTTGTTAAGCTGCCTAGTTGTTCGGCCTATATAGCTTTCTCCACAGGAGCAACTAAATTTATAAATACACATGGAAGTGGCACAACTCGGTAACTTATCTTTCACTTGAGCAATCAAAATTGGCCGGCTGGAAAATGACAAACAGAGGGTGGCGGCAGTATAAGTCCGTTTTATCGCTCTCGATAATCTCTGATGTAAGACTTCACTAGCCACGTCCCCATTAAATTGCAGTTTGATGAACAGTTGTTTCTTTTTAACTGTTATCGGTTTCTCTTTATTGTACTTCGCATTCATGTGTCTCCTGACAAATCTACTAGGATAACCCATTTGGACTAACGTATTTTGGATGTATCCTAGCTCATTCTCTAGAGAGTCATCTGTACAGATGCGTCTTGCTCTATTCGTCAGGCATCTGACCAAATTGATTTTGTAACGGATTGGTACATAACTGAGGAAATGTGTATATTGTCCTACAGATGTAGGTTTTCTATAGACATCTCTCTTTAGTGAACCATCCTCTCTTCTGCTCAATTGGACGTCAAGAAAATGTAGTCCACCATCATATTCTTCTTCACAAGTGAAGATAAGCGATGGATGTGCATCGTTAAACTTTTTTAACATTTCATTCTTGTCAGCTTTCACATCAAGAATAATAAAGGTATCATCAACATAACGAAAATAAGAATCAGCTTTTTCTATTACTTTTTTCAATGGACCATTTTCAATCTTGGCAAGAAAGAAATCTGCTAAAATTGGCCCCAACGGTGAACCCATGGCAATACCGTCGATTTGCCTGTAGTAAAGGTTGTTAAATATGAAATGTACATTCATAGTACACCTTAAAAGCAACTCTTTCAGACTACTAACCGGTATTCCGATGTCGATCTGTTTTTCTAGTATCTGTTGGCATATGAATTCCACAGTCTCCATAAGTGGTACATTGGTAAACAGTGATGCTACATCGAGGGAAAGCATTTGCTTTCCATTTACATTAATATCATCCACGTTAGCAATAAATTCAAAAACATCTTTAACACTATGATTTACTACCAACTTGTGTAATGGTTGGAGGAGTTCACCTAGCCACTTTGCCACTCCATGGTAGGTAGAGTTTGACATATCCAGGACTGGACGAAGAGGAAGTCCTGGTTTATGTATTTTGGGCAGACCGTACAGACGTGAAGTATTACTTCCAGTAGGTTTAAGACGGTTATATGCTGCCTCTGAGATTATTCCGCTTTTTCTCAGTTCCTTAAGCGTGTTGGTTAACTGCTTTTCAGCCTTTCCGTCCAGATCTATTGGGTTCATAAGGTTTTGGAACTTCATTTCATCATTTAGAAGCGAATTCATTTTGTCTACATAATCACACTTATTGATCAATACTACTCCGTCTCCTTTATCAGGTCTACTGATTATAATGCTTTCATCGTTCCTTAACTTTCTTAGGGCTTCTCGATGCTGTTTAGTCAGTAAACTCTTACTAGAATGACTATTGTTTTTATACTGTTGACAGCTGTCGACTAGTGTTGTTTTGAACCTAGCGACTTCATCGTCTGATGTTGGGGTTAAATCTTTCGTTTCTAGGAGGAAGTTTTCAAACTGGATGTTGGTATCGAGTTGGTTGACCTTATACCCTTGGTCACAAAATCTAGGACCCAATGATAATGCTTCTAACTGTAATTTATCTAGTGTTACACTTGAAAAATTATGGACATACCGATCCGGGTCTGAAGGGAATGAAGGGGAATCCTTTTCAGGATTTTGACTGTCTAATGATTTGACAAGTTTCGTTCTCCTTTTCTCTGCTCTATTTTGACTAACACTGTCGACATACTCAATGAAATCAAATAATAAATCCTGAGGAAGTTCATCGACTGCATATTTCTTCTGTGATAAATTTCTTTCTATATCCGAAATGTACATTTTTAAAGAGTCCAATTGGTTAAGTGCATAACGTTTCAGTGATCGGGAATTTGGATAAACTTTATTACGACGAAGAGATTTCCAGTAAATTTTAGGATATCGATTATTATTTAAACAGTCATTTATAAAATCTGAACAAGTTTTCGCTTCCGTGAGTCTGGCATTATACTTCAAGTACTCATTGAGTGCCTTTAATGCACTGGGATCCACACGTGATTTCAAATCTTTAAATATTCCCATTTATAATATTAGAACAAGACATATAAGCGAACAATATTGTTTTCAATTAGATCTTCTTCAGGCTTTACTCTAATTTACATAGACTTATATATATAAAATTTTAACCAATGACGGTGATTTAGTGGATCAAATAATAATAGTAATCATAATAATACAAATAATAATAATAATAGAAATAATAATGTGGTAAATGTTTTGAACGAAGTTAATAACGATGATTATAATAATAACAAAATATTGTTAATAAGGCTTATATAGGTGATAGGAGTAACAAGTGTACACAAGAATACACAAGTTGGTAGTAAATCATAGTGTTAAAGATGTTTTTGTATTTATTGCTAACGTGGATGATATTAATGTAAATGGAAAGCAAATGCTTTCCCTCGATGTAGCATCACTGTTTACCAATGTACCACTTATGGGGACTGTGGAATTCATATGCCAACAGATACTAGAAAAACAGATCGACATCGGAATACCGGTTAGTAGTCTGAAAGAGTTGCTTTTAAGGTGTACTATGAATGTACATTTCATATTTAACAACCTTTACTACAGGCAAATCGACGGTATTGCCATGGGTTCACCGTTGGGGCCAATTTTAGCAGATTTCTTTCTTGCCAAGATTGAAAATGGTCCATTGAAAAAAGTAATAGAAAAAGCTGATTCTTATTTTCGTTATGTTGATGATACCTTTATTATTCTTGATGTGAAAGCTGACAAGAATGAAATGTTAAAAAAGTTTAACGATGCACATCCATCGCTTATCTTCACTTGTGAAGAAGAATATGATGGTGGACTACATTTTCTTGACGTCCAATTGAGCAGAAGAGAGGATGGTTCACTAAAGAGAGATGTCTATAGAAAACCTACATCTGTAGGACAATATACACATTTCCTCAGTTATGTACCAATCCGTTACAAAATCAATTTGGTCAGATGCCTGACGAATAGAGCAAGACGCATCTGTACAGATGACTCTCTAGAGAATGAGCTAGGATACATCCAAAATACGTTAGTCCAAATGGGTTATCCTAGTAGATTTGTCAGGAGACACATGAATGCGAAGTACAATAAAGAGAAACCGATAACAGTTAAAAAGAAACAACTGTTCATCAAACTGCAATTTAATGGGGACGTGGCTAGTGAAGTCTTACATCAGAGATTATCGAGAGCGATAAAACGGACTTATACTGCCGCCACCCTCTGTTTGTCATTTTCCAGCCGGCCAATTTTGATTGCTCAAGTGAAAGATAAGTTACCGAGTTGTGCCACTTCCATGTGTATTTATAAATTTAGTTGCTCCTGTGGAGAAAGCTATATAGGCCGAACAACTAGGCAGCTTAACAAACGCATTAATGAGCATCTTCCTTCATGGTTCGGAAAAGGTCAAATAAAGTCCATACGAAGTTCTATTTTGGCACATTTGATTGATAGTGGTCACCAAGTGGACAAAAATAGTGCTTTCAAAGTGATTTACCGCATTCCATCAAGCCTTTCGAACGGAATCAGAACCCGACTTTTACACTTAGCCGAAGCTATGGGAATTCGAGAGAACAATCCTAGTCTTTGTATACAAAAGAAGTTTGTTCTACCTCTGTCTCTCCCTTGGCCTAGGTGAATTCTATTCAAAACCCTCCCACCCTTTCTTATCATCCCTCTCCTTCGTACTTTTATGATATTTATTTAAACTCTGATTATCGTTCCATTTGATTTGACCTAATTTATTTATTTATTGAATTGTCTACATATATGCATATACTAACTTTGTTATTCCTATCACCTATATAAGCCTTATTAACAATATTTTGTTATTATTATAATCATCGTTATTAACTTCGTTCAAAACATTTACCACATTATTATTACTATTATTATTATTATTTGTATTATTATGATTACTATTATTATTTGATCCACTAAATCACCGTCATTGGTTAAAATTTTATATATATAAGTCTATGTAAATTAGAGTAAAGCCTGAAGAAGATCTAATTGAAAACAATATTGTTCGCTTATATGTCTTGTTCTAATATTATAAATGGGAATATTTAAAGATATCTTTTTTAGCCATCGGGATTTGGTCATACGCTTTAACCAAGTCGATTTTTGAGAATATAGTTTCGTCAGATAATGTTGTCGTCGAGTAGTGTATGTGAGGCAATGGATAGCAATCAGGGGTTGTTCTGGTATTCATCCACCGATGATCACTAGTGGGTTGCCAATTGTTGCTGTCTTTTTTCGGTACCATATGCAGTGGGGATGCCCATGGGCTATTCGATGGTTGAATGATGCCAAGAGTGAGCATATGTTTGAACTCATTCCTAGCGATTTTCAGTTTGTCTGAAGCAAGTCGTCGTGCTTTGGATGTCACGGGCTGTCATGAGGTTATGATGTGGTGTATAACATTCCTGGTAATGCACGGTAGGTCATTAGACGGGCAATTAAGTTTCGAATATTTATCAACAATCGGTTGAAAAGTTGCCTGTATCTTAACGGGTGACCAGCTGGGGCCTGCGTAGGTGATGTCTTTGATAGGCAGACTAGTAGTATTGTCAATCAGTAGTTTTCGGCTGACTTCCACGAGCAAATCATGATGATTAAGCAGATCCGTGCCAATGATGGGCATTGTGACGTCAGCGAGAAGGAGAATCCACTGAATAGGTTTGCGCAAACCTACGTTCAGATAAACGTATTTCCTACCAAAAGTTGCAATTGGTTCTCCATTTGTAGCCTGTAGGTTGAGGGTAGGTTGCTTCTGTCGATCTGCTGCTGTAGCAGGAAGGACGCTGACTTCGGCGCCTGCGTCGACTAAATATCGAGTCTGGCTGATCACATAATGGTTGCAAAGTAGGCGGCTTGTGCTACCGGCGACGGCTGCCGCTAACGCGGGCCGGTGGGATAGTTCCCCACAGACTTTGAGACATTTCCAAAGTTACAAAGCTTACGGCAATATTTCGCTTCTTGGCCATAGGTGTGATACCAGCACCAGTCAGGGTTTTTCAGAGAACGTGGCTTGGACTTAGATCGACCACGTGAGTTTCGCCGTTGAGGGGTTCTGGACGACGGTAAGAGGAATTACAAGGCAAGTTTGGCCTAATCATCTGCTGGATGGAGTTGCATGACTCTACCACTGAAGTATCCTTACTCGAAGTCTGTTTGGCCACCGAGCATATTTCAGGAACCGACCGTTTGCTTATTTCTAGAATTTTATCTGTAGAAATAACTAAGTCATCCATAAGAACACCCTGAAGTGTCACAAGTACAGTCTGCATGGACTGTGGCAGCTTGGATAAGAAGAGTTCTCTGGAAAGTCCTTCATCGAACTGACGTTGGCCAATAACTTCTCTCATTCTTGTTAGCATGCTTACGGCTGACTGATCCCCTAACTCGATGTTACGAAATAATTCGTCCAGACGTTGTCGATCCGTGAGAACTTCTCTCTTGATGGGGGATGCTTTGAGCAATTCGTACGAGTCACTTACCTCAGGACTCGACATCTGTACAGTTACACACTTGTTGAATTCCCGTGATGGGGCGTGAATAAGTGAGAGGAACTGTGAACGTTGATCGGTTACCCCATGCTCCTAAAAACCAGACTCAGCGATCTGAAACCATGCTTCATCATTATCTGTCCAGTATGGTACGAGCTGAATTGTTTCTGCAGTTGAGCGAATACGGGTGACCTTGGGACTAGTATCACTCATGACGAAACGTATACCGATTACAATACAGTACAAAAACAAATACAAAACGGAACGAACTCACCGGGGTTATCTGCGTATTTATCGAAGATGAAGCTCGCGGCTGGGCTCACCAGTTTAGAGGCTGACGGTATTGACGTTCGTGAATTGTACGGAGTATACTAACGCAAGATCTGTGCGTCGGTGGTACATTGGTTAGGACTCTCACCAACCATGCACATGATCCGAGGTTCGATCCCCTGCCGACGCACACATGATATCTATGGTCGGCCTGCAAAATTTGGCATACCGATATCCATGCTGAAAATTCTATACTTGTACCAAAAATACAGAGTGGAATCAAGCTGTAATCAAAAATAAAATGAAATAAAATCTCATAACAGCAACTTCTATAGTATTCGTTTCTCGTGTACCAAAGGCAAAGCAAAAGACCAGTGTCAATGGAGTTGAAGATTGAACGATCAATTCTTGGTTGTTTGCTCAAAATCAACTTCCCCGATTTTCGCGGAGGCATCAATACGACAGTCATCGTCTCATCGGTCGCTGTTCAGAAAGAAGAGTAAAATATCGTCAGAAGTAACAATGATTTATTATTGTAATATTAGTTTTCAGACCCTAGTTGCTTAGTTCGCTTATTCCTTTTATATGTTGGTGTAACAATACAGAAATATCAAACGTCAGACTTGGCTGACAGTTTCTGACGATAGAAACAGATCTGGCGGATTCAAACAGTTGGTGAAATTTTGGATAGTCGCCGTTCATTTTCCTGGTGCCAGTCAAGTCCTCTTTGAACAAGCAATATCTGGAACTTTTTTGGAATTTGGTCAAGTTCAACAATGCTTGGGTCAAAGAAGGGACAGAGTGTCTTGGATGCAAACAGGAAAGTAAGTCATGGTGACTTGTCTGTTAATTGTAACGATGTGTCTGATGTTAAACATGATATGGTTGATGTTACTGTTTCGCCGTTCAGGGATAATAGGAACATCAAACTCCCTAAATTAGAACCACGGTGTTTTGATGGAAACCCGGCTGATTATTTACAATTTGTAAAGGAGTTTGAGATCATGCTGAATAGTTTTCTATTAAGTGATGAATTGAAATTGATGTATTTGATGAGATATTGCACAGGAGATGCTGCAAGAGCTATACAGTGTTGTAAGTTTATGAAGCCAAAGGAGGGCTACGATGAGGCTATGAGCATATTACGCCAAAGGTTTGGAAGACCCTCGATGATTGCAGGGAAATTATTCGAGGCTGTTGAGGGTAATGGTGGTCAATTACAGGATGACTCCCAGGCACTCAGTGAGTTTTTAGATAATTTGCTAATTTACAAGAATGCAATGATTTCGATGAATCGCGTGAGTGACCTCAACTCGAGTTTTATACTAGAAGTAATAGCAAGACGTCTACCTACTCGACTGCAAAGGAAGTGGGTGAAGATAAGCTCCCGTATGGAGGATGAGGGTATCAAGCCAAAGTTTGATGATATCCTGAAACTGGTAAATACTAGTGTCAATCAATCTATGAGCAAGTTCGCCAGTCTGTTAGATCTCACCCCTAGAATAGAGCAGTCTGAGATCAAAATGCAATCATTGATGACGAGTAGGCCTCAGAGAGGTGGATATCGAGAAAGCTCCATGATGTCTAGTAATGCAAATAGACCTAGTGAGTGTAACAGGTTTCGTAGTACATCCTCAACAGATAAGTTACAAGATACAAGACAAACACGGTTGTGCTTGACACGTGTGCAAGAGGTGCATACAGAAGTGAACTGTGAACCGGTGAGCAAGTTCAGTGATAAGCTAAATGTAAACTGCAGGTCTGACTCCGAATTGTGTGACGATAACGGTGTTGTGAAGAAGTCTGTAGCTGCAACTGGTAAGCCATTGCTGAATAGAGTGTCACAGAATAGAGTTACTGCTTCAGAGTGGAGTTCTGACTCCACAAGTTTACAAAGTATAACTAGTCAGAGTGAAGATGTAAAACCTTTAGTGATTTGTGAGGAGGAACCAAAATTGTCTACTTCTGTTATTAAACAGTTTGAAAATGATGAACTTGACGGTAAATTGAATATTTGTGGTAATGATCATGATAGTGCAGATTTGTCTTTGGTTGATCATGATGAAATGAGGGATATGCCTACTACCGCTAAGTTAAATAAAGGTTCTGTAGAACTTGAACGTGAAGTAGAATTAAATGCAGATGCAGTTGCAGAAGGCATGCATACTTGTCAAACCGTCAGTGTAAGTGATCAGAGTGAAGCCCACCTATCATCAGATGCTAGTCCAAAAGCGGAGCAGACAGTAGAAGACAGCAGTGGTGGTGGTCTTGCAGGTAGACAAATTTCTGAAAGTCGAGCAACAACAGCTTTTGATCCACCGCTAACTTCATCAACTGATATCAATCAGTCGTCGTTGGTGCTGTCATCCACAATGAAAAAGACACCCATCAACTCAAGTATCTTGTCCAATGACTATGCTAGTATCAGTTCGTTTGAAACGACGAATATCAATGGTCAGTTTAGTGAGGATAAGCCAAGTGTAAACGAGAGAGTAATTGTTAAATTGACTTGCACGAATAAAGGCATTTCTAGTTTCAAGTTACTAATTGAATGCTATTATCTTTGGTGTAAATTACTCTGTTTCTACACTTGGTTGATGAGATATGTCGTGTGTTTGTTCGTCATCTATATTCTACGATACAATGACATGGGCGTGTTGCCGTTCAGATTTGAGGATATAGCTGATAGAAGGAAGTTAGCAAATGAACTCTGCGACGATTTTCCAACCTAGGGCGTCAACCTGAGAGGGGTTGTAGGCGTACTGGTGTAAGTTCTACAGTTCTTCAAAGGGTAGCGCATCAATGAGCAGTCCAATGTGCTTGGTGTATGATCTTGTACATATGTTCATATTGTATATACTGAATTGATATCATCTGTCATCTAGCTGTTGGTAATTCTGTTTGAGTCCGGACGACTTCCACTTGGATCATCAACCTGAGAAGGAATGTAGGCGTACTGCTGTAAGTCCTACGGTTCTTCAAGGGTAGTTTTTCGTGCCGGAATCCACAACATTTGATGTGTTGTTTGTACATATGTTTGTGTTAAATAGTTGTGTGAGTTCCAATTGATGTAATTGTTGGTTAATCTTGTTTGTGTCTGGACATTCCACAACTTACAATCGTCAACCTGTGAAGGTTTGTAGGCGTACTGGTGTAAGTCCTGCAATTCTTCAAGGGTATTCCATCAAGACATGAAATGCAAGTTTGTGTGTACTGTTTGTGTATACGTGTGGTGTGTCATATCAATTGATGTTATTTGAATTCATTGTGTTTACTCGTTGTTTTCGTATCTTGTTTTTATTGCATAATTTTGTTAAAATTTTCGCCGTGATTACTTCTGAAGTTGTTTCGAGTCTTCTACATCCATGAATGAATTGATTTATGTTAGAGACAGCAGATGGGTTGTATACGCCGGGGAGGCTATCGCTGAGAATGAAATGCACACGGAGATAATTGTTAGCTGCGGTCCGACACGCCGGGGAGAAAGAGTGTAAACGACTGAGGCTCGCATGCGTCACCGCTACTAGAACTGAGGCAGAATGAGTGACAAGCGATTTCAATGGTAATTGGTAGTGAGTAGATAAGAGAATGTGCGTAGAGTAACATGAGTTGGTGCTATGGTCACGTTGCATTCTGCAAGAGTCATTCTAGCAAGTGGCGATTGTGTTGCAAGATGTCAAGAGGAGGTCTCTATCTGGAGGCGCAGGTCGTCATTGATGTGTGAGATTGTGCTGTGGGTATGCTTGTGGTGTGTTGGCTTTTCTGTTTGTTTTCCATTTCAGCTCTGTCCGTGTGACCCAGGTTCTCGCAATGGCATCCAAGTCGACGTGCATTGGTCGTGAAGGAAAAAAGGGTTGGATCCCATTTTTGCCGGGGAGTGTCAATGGAGTTGAAGATTGAACGATCAATTCTTGGTTGTTTGCTCAAAATCAACTTCCTCGATTTTCGCGGAGGCATCAGTACGACAGTCATCGTCTCATCGGTCGCTGTTCAGAAAGAAGATTGAAACATCGTCAGAAGTAATACAGAGATTTATTATTGTAATATTTGTTTTCAGACCTTAGTTGCTTAGTTCGCTTATTCCTTTTATATGTTGGTGTAACAATACAGAAATATCAAACGGCAGATCGGTGTTTTGGTTTTTGCGTCCGTTATAACTAAGCGTTTCTGAGAAATCTTCTAAGAACAGCGTGGGCCTGAGCGTAGCGAGAGCTGGGCATTAACGGTTTATGAGACTTGGCTGACAACCAGAGTTGATCTTCCAAACTACGAGATATATTTCGGAACCAAATCGTGGACTGAAGCGGAAGCTAAGCTGGTTAGTGATCGTGCACGAAAGTGACATGACGGAGTACCGAATGGCGAGGATGCTTGACCGGAAGCCTTCAGCTAAACAAGTCGACTTAAACACTAAGGGTCAGCATCCAATGTTCACTGATGATTCCTACGGTCAATAACTTTGGGGAATTATTTACCGCTACAATATGCTCCAAGGTACAATTTATAGTCCACTTTAACTTGAACTTATTTATGTTTCTGTGGAATACTAAGGAGTTTATCATAAACTACTTATGCATATGAGGCTTTTCTAACTATGGATATTTTACCGCTTATCGTAGCCAAATATAACATCTCAAAAATAACATTGCGCAATTTCATCTGAATTTCAGATTAATTATTTGCCTCTGTCTCAACCTTCCATATTAATTGAAGCAGTCATATATCTGTGAATTAGAGAATCAACAGCGTTTTGGAAGTCGATGTCATAAAAGTAGTTGTATAGGAACTAAGTTGCATACAATATTTTTTGTTAAAACTTATTAAGGTTGTTACTTTATTTGACCTTTTCTGAGAGACACTTCAAATTTTTCTAATGGTGAAACGTGTTGTCGTTCTTGGTTGTGGTGCCTGGGTACTGCCACCGTCAAACTTGTTGCTGACAACGTTAAGTCTTCAAAAGAATTTCATGAAGAAGTAAACGTTTTGGTTTCTAGTTACGTAGTAATTATTTTGTAGGTTTATTGGTACGTAAGAGATGAAGATTACAACGGTCGTAGCCTAACCACTTGAATTAATCAAGAACATATAAATCCCAAGTACTTGCCAACACTTGATATTCCTTCGAATGTTTCCGCCTCCTCTAATATTCAGAAAGTGGTCGAAGAAGCTGACATTATATTAGTGTCTTATCCATCATGCTACATTCTATGGTTGGTAGAAAATGTGAAGAAATTTATCAAAGACGGTGCACATTTTGTCTCCTTTTGTAAGGTAAGTTTGAAAAATACAAATGTTTGCAAGATAAGGTACAAAACATGAGCTTAATCAATAAAGAATTCTTTATAAATTGATGTACTTCCTCTAGATTAGTAGAGAAGATATGTAGTCTATGTGACATCTCATATAAGGAGTTCTATGTATTTTGTTGCGGACCAAACGGTCAAGGTCGTTTATACGCATAGGAAAGTAACAAAAGAATTAGAAACCTTTGATTTTATATATGTATGTCTATGTAAATAAAAATATAAATATACATGTAGAGAGGAATTCAGTCCACACAATTTATATATATATATATAATACAGTTTACTGTTTACAATTTATTTCGGATAGTAGGCTATATGCCTGTGTTAATCCTTTCGATTTATTGCACACAGGATGTCCAATCTCGCCTTGAATGAATCAACGGATGGCGCTGATACGACATGTTCCGGTAGGGAGTTCCAATGGTTCACAATTCGATGCGAAAAACGGATTTCCAGACGCAGACGATTCGACCGTGGTTTTTGAACCTTGAGGTGATGTCCTCGCAATTGGTTGGTGCTAGAAGGAAGAAATAATTTAGATAAATTAGCTCCAAAATCATTTCTTAGGATACGGTATGCTAGTATTAGGTCACCCCTAAGTCGTCTGTATGACAGTGGAAATAAACCCAGTCGACTTAACCTCTCCTCATATGACAGGGTTGAGAAACCCTTTATTAGCTTAGTTCCTACTCTTTGCACCCTTTCTAATAAGTCTATTTCGTATTTGAAACACGGGCTCGCTGCCTGGATCCCATATTCCAAATGAGGTCTGATATAAGTCGGATATAATATACGAAATATATCAGCGTCAAAGTTCGCAAAAGCCTTGCGTATGGCCCATAACATTCGAAAACCCTTAGTGGCTGCAGTTCTACAGTTTGTTGCTGTTTTCAAGTCATGCTGCACAACCACTCCCAAGTCCTTGTACTCAGTGACCACTGGGAGAGTAATGCCATTCATTGAGTAATTGTGCACGTGACTATGGGATACATGCATAACTACACTCTTGCTTAAGTTAATCTCCAAGGCCCAGTGCTTACACCAATCACTTAACAAGTTTAAATCTTCCTGCAAAGCAAGTTGATCACTGTCATCGTGCAAAGCCCTCCATATCTTGATGTCATCAGCAAACAGTAAGCAGGATGACTTAACTACCGATGGAATCTCATTAACATAAATCAGGAAAAGAAGTGGGCCTAGAATTGTACCCTGAGGAACGCCACTCTTAACCGATTCCCATGTTGATAAAACCCCGTTAACTCGTACTCTTTGTCTTCTGTCCTTTAGAAAGTCTTGAATCCAGTCGGTAACCACTTTATTGATTCCCAGACTACCTAACTTTACTAGAAGACCTGAATGAGAAACCCTGTCAAACGCCTTGCTAAGGTCTATGAATATGGCATCCACCGGTATATTAGCATCAGCTGAGCTTGCCCAACTTTCTCTGGCCAAAAGAAGGTTGGTCAAGCAAGAATGACCTGCTCTAAAACCGTGCTGTTCCACAGCGAAAAGTTTGTTCCCTTCAATGAACTGAATGATAGCATCACGAATTATTCTTTCTAGTAGTTTAACAACAATACTGGTCAAACTAACAGGACGATAGTTCTGAACTAAGTTTCTAGATCCGGTTTTGAAGACCGGACTAATGATGGCATCTTTCCAGTCTCTTGGACATTTAGACTGGTCCAGAGACATATTGAAGATTACCGACAATGGCTCGGCTATGCTTTCAGCCAATGCTGTTAATATACGTGGGTGGAGTTCATCAGGGCCACTGGACTTACCAGGATTGAGCCTTAGAAGCCACTTTAGGACAGTATCCTTTCCAATGTATAAGGGTGCCATTTTCAAGTTACCTTTGGAAAAATTTACAAAGCTGGTATCAATATTATCAGAGAATACTTGACTAAAGTGCTTGGACAAAGCCTCAGCCTTAGTCAAGTTATCCTCAGCCATGTTTGTCTGGTCATCTTCAAGCATAAGAGGTGGGATAGCATCACTCTTACGTGTTCTTCTCTTGATATATGAGAAGAGTCTTTTTGGGCAGCCTGGTGAACTTTTAACTAACTGGGTTTCGTAAGCTATCCTTGACTGGTGGATCAAAGTTTTACACTGGTTTCTGGTTTCACAGTATTTCAGCCGGAACTGCTGTAGCCCAGTAGAAACAAAGAGATTCCAGAACCTTTTTCTCCGTCTCAGGAGTGTTATAGCTTGTCTATTTATCCATGGTGGCCGATTTGTTGGCCTTTTAGGAACCCTCCAGGGGATGAGATCAGTGGTAACCCTCTCAAGTGTATTCTTAAATCTATCCCATTCATCTTCAATGGATGAGACAATGTTGACTGACCAGTCGGCAGTTGAAGCACGCTCCTTTATAGCCACTATGTCAGCATGCCAAACACTAGGCCGGGATTTGGGTTGAAAACTGACTAAATTGCCAGCCCTTAAGTTAAAATCTAACACCCCATGATCACTGTTTGCTAGAGGTGGATGAATAACTAGACCATCCACGTCGTCGTTGTCATGAGTAAGCACTAAGTCCAGCAAGGAAGATCCTTGGGTAGAACCGAATCTTGTACTACCTAAGACATGTTGTGTCAGGGCATTTTCCATGGTTGTCAAGAGTAACCGGCTGTCAAACTTATCAGCGGATCCTGGAGATGTGACAGCTACCCAGTCTATATGAGGTGCATTAAAATCACCTAGAATAAGACAGCTACTGTGTTTACTCCATTGTTTGAGGTGATCTAAAATGAAGTCATCACACTGACAATAGGGACTTCTATACAGAACTCCAATGAGTAGAGTGCCGGTTGCAAAGCTTACTTCACAGCTAATTACCTCACCTGTCCCACTGTCATGAGCTTCAGATTTCACGGAACGAACATGTAGGGAGTTGTTGATGTACAGAGCAACCCCGCCACCTCTACGACCCTTAACCCTGTCGCTGCGCAAGCAACTAAATCCGCATAGCTCAGGTGTGTCATCTAATCCCGAAACCAGCCATGTTTCAGTAATGGCCACAATACCTGGGCTAAGGTCTTCTACTAATACACCTAGCTCGTGAAATTTGTTCCCGATACTACGTATATTAGTGTACACTACCTTCAGGCTTCCTATGCGGTCTGGCTTATCCACACAGGTCTTGGAAGCATACGTTTCCAAGACCTGACTATTTGAAAACCCACCAGTTTAAGGTTAGTCTCACCATTTTTACGTCTTGTTTCTAGCTGGGACAAAACTTCTTTTCGTTTAAGTCTGTCTTCAAGAGATAAATCAGGTCTGGCTGAAATTCCTGACCCGGCAAGGTTGTGTACATTAGCCAGTAGATGATTCCGTTCATCAGGAGAACCTAAGACTACTTTAAGCAACCTACGCTGACTAGAACATTCATCATCTCTTTTGCCTATTCTAATCAGCTTTTTAATCGATACTCCAGGGAAATTCGCTGGGAGCATCTTCCTTATAATACTACTCACTAATTTAAGGTCGTGATCGTGCCTTTTCACGGGATCAGATTCTTTGGACTCTTCCAAATTTCCAACAATTATGTTAGAGTCTAAGGAGAGCTTGTCGTATTTAGCAGTGGCTACGTCCTTTCTCACCACTATTGATGCAGCCTGGCTACAGGTGACAGACGTTTGCCTACCATCAATATTACTATATTTCTTCCGACTGCTTATTTTTGTTACCCATTTATCATCTGCCTGCAGTTGCTTCTCAGGGCTGCTGCAGTTTTTGATGGTACAATCAAGATCAGTGTCTGCACCACCTTCATGGTGAACTTCGCTTACGGTGTTCTCTGGTTCTGAGATGCTGTTTACAGCTTCCGTTTTGTTACCTTTTCGCTTACTAAGACGCTTCGAACGCCTAGTAGGTTTTACTTCCGGGGTAACTGGGATAGTAACCGCCGGTGTGATAACATTCATGATGGCACTTACTGCTTCATCTTCAGACGGGCAGTCCGTGTCACTCTTACTAGCCACGCTATCATCAGGAAGTTCCATGGCTTTAGACAGCAGTTCGTGAGCCTCCCTTATTAAGGTCATCTTTGGGGAGCAACACATTCTGCACATCCAGTGGGATGTTGGAGCAGTACAACGTTTGTATGCAGCTGGACGTAATCCAGTACACATCTTATGATACCACTTTTCACAGTTATTACACTGTATTCCATCATCTACCAAAAAGTAACACTCCGCCCTATTACATTTATGTGGTACTTTTGACATAATGAACTTCTACTGGAAACAGCCAAGACAATTTACCCAATATAGACTATATAAGTGGTTAAAATCAAAACTTAACAGACAAAAGTCAAGTTAAAGTTTTTTTTAAATGTTCTTGAAGTGAATAACACAACAAAACAGCGATTTGTCAAAAACGTGAAATACGTGAAAAAAGCGTGGTGAACAAGATGGTGTGCTTATTCAATATTTCAATTAACACCTATGATGTGCAGTGGATTCATTGTTTTTACTATTTTACAACGAACGTAGAATTTGATATTTTTTGGCCTCCACAACTTTAGTAGCTGACTGATCCATAATTTCTTTTCCGTATGCTTGCATGATGTGAATTTACACAATAACAACAATACACCGATAAGATGTCACTTTAAACAAATGTATTATTTTTACAGCAATGCCACGACAACGACTTCGAAGACTACCAAAGTATCATTGTTTCTTTATAAAGGTCCTTGAACAATACTCACTTGATTTCGTCTGGGATTCTTCAAAACATATTTTATAATGGCCTTAATCACCTTGTAGGTGACAAATATTGAGATATCTTCCAGAGTCTGGCAGTATATATTGATAGACCCTGAGATTCATAGCCTTTCATAGCATTATCTCAAAATAGTTCTGGCCGAATTCCCAGCTACTTCCATTTTTGGATATGCTTCTCTTATGCTGCTCACTAAAGTATTTGGTACAGGCCGAATAGTTTTAGCAACCATAGATTGTTAGATTTGTTTACTTTCTTCAATTTAATGCGTGGAGTTGGATGATTGAGTGACCTTTTTAAGTGTTGCTTTGCTGTAACGGCATGCGAAGTTCAATTATTCTTGTGTTAAGGAATTTTAACTGATTCCTTATTTAAGAACAATTTTGAAAGGCATTACTTTTTAAAAAGTGATTTCATAGTCATTATGACTTTTCATTCCCTTATGTCAGGTGTTTCTAAGACTACATATCGTGTAATAATCTGAACTGCACGTATAAAGACACTAATTGAATTGAATAACTCTGATGCCATCGTATTGGTGACTGCCATATTTTGAAGATAAGTCACATCACGTTTCATGAATGTGCTGCTGTACCAGTCTACTTATCTAATTATCGAACTTGGGCAATTTCTGAAACACTGTCTGTCTCGTCGCGGTGTCATAATTGCTGCTTGCTATTTCTATTAACGTTTTATTGGGAGCTGGTGTTAGTAGAAAACCATAAGAAAATATACAGTACTGAAACCGTATTCTATGTTCTACTGTCAAAACTTATGTCACTTCTCAAATTAGACCAAAGACCTCCATCTTAGACAATGAATGTATTCTCATTTTTGATCTGACGATGTTGAGATCGAACGAAAATATTAGAGTCTGTGAGCTTCTGAATGCATGTAATATACTTTTTTGTTTTTATATCCGTTCAGTTATGCTTCTTTGTGTGTCTGTTCGTAGAAGTCGTAAAGTTATTTGCATACTTTGTATTCTCACGGTTACATAGAAATGATGCTTTGCAAAATGCTCCCACTTTCTCTTAAACGTAGGGTCTCATTCTGTGTCCCGAGGAAAACAGAATTAAACTGGTAAGCGATGTTATTCGAGAGCAAACTGGTAAAAGCTGCGTGGTCGTTATCGGGGCTACAACAGCTGTCGAAGTGGCCAAACAACATTTCACCGAGGCAACTATCGGCTCCAAGAATCTCACATATGCACATGAAGTAAAAAGGCTTCTACAGGTAATCTTCACTATATTTTCTATCTTAAAAGATATGAGTGGAAATACAGTGCCAAGTTTCCTACACAACACAGTGGTATAAAAAGATCAGCGACTCTCATGGTAAATTTTTTAAGGAAACATATAAGCTAAAAATGTTATTTTCACTTTGATCCCCCTAGACTTCGATTTGGTATACCCAAATTTACAAATAATTATTCAATGTAAACCAGTAGCCGTGAATTTTCAGTAGGATGTTAAGATATGGGTTACAATATTATTATTTGTTCTTTACGTTCCAAGTGGAAGATAGGGCTTCAGAAGCACATCACCACTGTACTATATTGTTTTCCGTCATTTTTAACCGGGCCCTCGACTCCCTACAAGCCTTCATTTCTTCTTCACACGATCTCCTCCATATCACTGTAGGACACTCAACTGGTCAGTTCTCATTCGGATTCCATTCAACAGCCTGGGGTGTGATACCACTTGAATGTCCGTCTCGTTCCATACTACATATTTGCTCAGTAATAGGTTGGTTCACTGAGCTGTCAGAGCTTCTTGTCGCTTATGCTTTCCTGCTAGTCATTTGATCTTCAGTACCTGTTGTGGGCAGCTGGTGATAAAAATGTGCACCCGGATGTTGGAAAGGCTTTTTGTGACTGGCGCACCAAGTCTCTGAATCATATAGAAGCACTGATTTAGGATTAGTGTTAGGACTCTTGCCGACCATGCACATGGTCCGAGGTTCGTTCCCCTACTGACGCACACCAGATATCTATGGTGTCTATCCTATCTTTGTGGAATTTGACATGTTCATCCATACCTCCTGTAGTTGAAACGACGCTCCCAGATCAGGGAAGTGTAAGGGACGACTTATTTTGAATTCTTCCCATTGACACTGATTGATGCTTGTTGTTTTTGATTGGGTATCTTTTCTTCTCTATGTCTTTAGTAACCGACCCTTCTATCGAAGTAGTTGTCCAAATTACCATCTGAGGCAGTTGTGCAGCTTCAAGCTTTATTTCGAAAACACACTGCTGAAAAAAGTGAAGCGGAGAAACTTAGTCAATCACACAGGAGAGCATTCATTAATCATTCAACATCGTTCAATGGGGAAAGATGACCCTGCAAATAATAAAGACATAAATTCTACTCACTCTTCTGAATTCCATACTCACTCACTTCCTCTGAATGACCGTGGCGTTCTATGTTGTAGAGATTCTACATGTTCACACGAAGCTCTGTGTTTTCTGCCTTTGCTGATGATTTGTCAGTTTTCACCCGAAGATCTTCGAGTCTGTGCGACATGAAGCATAGGTCACACACTTAATTCGAAGCTTCTAAAGTCTTGTTTCGGCCCAATGCATTTTCGTCCTCCCCAAAGTCCGTTGGATGGTCCAGTACACCACAATCAGGAACATCAGCAGGGACACTGAACAGCCTTGTCTTTTTTCTTGTTTACACTTCGCTCTACTGTGAATCGCTTGTTATGTGGATCATCATATGACTGTTTAACGAGGTTATGTACTGAGCTTGTACCATTCACTTCCACTTCACACAAAAGTGAACCAAACATTGGACTTGTGTAGTTTGCTGATTTTTTATTCTGAATATGCCTAATCTTCCATTTTTACAAGGTGAGTAATTCGTATACTATTTGAAGACTAGTTAAAATTGGAATCTTGAGATACTGGAATTCATACAGGATGAAGAATTGTAGTTCAGCTGAGCTGGACAGTTAATCTGAGAAGGTTTCATCGCCCCACTAGGCAACATCTTCAATGCCTACTTCAATTTGAAGTGAGCTTTTAGATTTCTCCACGAGTTTATCAGTCATCTTTCCTGGTGACCTTGCATGTGGTAGGTTGTTTTTGTTTGTTTTCACACTCTCTAGGCTGCTTGTAACTGATTGGAACTGATTGTTTTCTTGACTTGATCTTTGACCCTTTGTGTGTGAGGTTTCCTTCTTATTGGTTGGTAATTTTTGTCTATCTCGATGTGTCTATTGATTGATAATTCACTGGAATACCAGGAAGTCTTCTAAAAATTCTCTAGCATTTTTGGTGTTTCCTCTGTCTAATATTTGAACGTTGTCCCAGTCGAATTGATGTCCGTGGTTGCTTGTATGTAGTGATACGAGGGAGTGTATGTGATGTCTTCTGACGGCTATCTTGTGTTCACAGATACGAAGACGAAGGGGACGTCCACTTTGGCGAATGTAGTGTTTTTCGCAGTTGTTACAGTTTACTTTGTAGATGGTGTTGGTTTTATCTTCTTTCGCTGTTGAGTCTTTTGGTTGTCATAGAATTGAGTGAAGTGACTTTGTTGGTTTGTGTGTGACGTCAATTCCTAAAGGTTTGAAAGGTCTTGTAGTGATTTCTGAGATGTGTTTTATACATGGTAGGGCGATTTTCTGGGTGCTTTCCTTGGGGGTCTTTGATTTCGTAGGTTGGCTTGTAGGTATATGTCTTTTGATGAAGTTCCGTTGATATCCATTCTTTTGGAAGACGTCCATGGACGTCTGAAAATGTTTCCTAGTAGGGCGATGGAAGCTTCCCAAATTAACTATCCAGCTCAGAGAACACAACCACATGAAAACACTGGAATTCATTCAGTTTAAGTCTGTTCAGCAGTATGGCAAAAAAGGTAGATGGTTTGGTGAGCGGTGTGTTGATTTTCGAAAATACACCTCTGATTAGGCATGCGTTTACAAGTGAAGTAAAGGCCGGTCTAGAAGTGTGACGAAGATCCAACTACATGCCTCAAAAAATAGTTCGAGAGTAGCATTTTGAAGAAGACAATTCTGAAGTTGATTTTATTAACGCTGATGCTGAATAAATATCAAATGACGGAATGTAATGTATTTGTATTTCATTATGTCTGCTCAAGAATATGTGTGCGTCAGTGGCACAGTGGTTAGGACTGTTGCCGACCATGTACATGGTCCAAGGTTCGATCCCCTGCCGACGCACACCTGATATCAGTGGTCGGCCTGCAAAATTTCGGCTACCGATATCGCATGTTGAAAATTCCATACTTGTACCGAAAATACAGTGTGACGTCAAGCTGTAATCAAAATAAAACAAAAAGATAAATAAAATGTCACAAAATTCCGGGTACATCAAAAAATAAACTCCATATTTTCAAAAGGCCTAACAAATGGTACTTTCTTTATGTCAATATTTTGCCTATCAATACAGTCCGATTACCTCAAGCTTGTTATAACTCAAGATGATGTTGGCGTGGAATTGTGTGGAGCGTTGAAGAACGTCGTGGCGATAGCTGCGGGAATATGTCACGGTTTAGATTTAGGAGACAATACTAAGGCTGCCGTATTGCGTATTGGATTTTGGGAAGTATCTGAACTACTGAAAGAGTTGTATACAATTGGTGGATGGTGGCTAGCAGTGGAATCCAGGATGCGCATTTCGTCCTATTTGGTGGGAACATCATCACTCACTGAGAAATGCATGTACATCTAGCTGACGAGTCCCAAATAGGACGAAATGCGCATCTTGGATTCCACTGCTAGCCACCATCCACCCATTGTATACAAATCAATTCCCCAGACATCGTCGAAGCATCTGCACAAGAAGCCGACATGTCAACCTGAGACCGAGCGCTTCGGTCCAATCAATCGACGGGAAAATCAAGAATTCAATTCAATAATTAATATGACCCGTTGCACAAGAGGTGGCTCTCGTGGCCCAAGTGGTCTAGTGGATAACGCTCTGGCGTTTGAAACTATGGGCACTGGGTTCGAGCCTCGGTGGGAACATCATCACTCACTGAGAAATGCAGGTACATCCAGCTGACGTTCTTACTAAACGCTTCTAGTGTAAAAGCATCTTAATTTGCATTCGGCAGTGCTCATTCATTCTGTGGTCTTCCCTTTAAATTCCATTGCGGAATGTATCCACTTTGTCTTCCAACTCGGTTCGGTTCGCTCTAAGTCTACCTTCGAGAGGTAATCTTGCAACTGCTTCAAAGCTGCCAAGTGCCCAGATCTTTATAAATTGCATTCAACAGCTGTATGGTATTTCATGCCAAGTAATTCACAGTGGAAATCTCATCAAGTTGAATTAGAGAGAAGAGTAGGACCAGACAGCCTGCCATCAATAATGAACTTAACTGCTGTCATGGACTTATTGATGCGGTAGACCAAGAGTAGGGTATTAGAAGACGCATATACGCTGGACGGACAAAAATATACTAGAAGATCTGATAACTTATTTTTCATGTTGTACACACTTGAAGATTCCTGAACAACGATCAAGGATTCGGCGGAAGAGTCAAAGAAAACAGAAATACAGGTGAACATTGAGAAGACAAAGATGATAAAAATACCTGACCAACAACAACTAATCGCCATGAATGGGAGAAATATAAATGAAGTTGTCTCTTTCACTTGCCTGAACTGATAGCTTCGTTCCAGCTACAGGCAAACGCCACGAACTAGAATGTCAAAGCCATCCTGGGGCGAATCGGGCAAGCGTGATAAATTACCATTACTATAATGTCAATAAGAACATCTACAGGACATAATTCGCAGTAAGAACATAATTCGAATTTCCAACACCAATGTCACATCAGTGCTTGTATTTGGTCTGTGCAACCTTTCCATGTGCTGCTACGGACTCTTATCAACACCTGCCTTAGCTAATTGGATGATGAACTTTAGTTGGCCGGCCGAAAAGAATAGACAACAAGAAACTTTAACAAGTAGAGAACCAACCGAAGACCTATGAACCAACAGATATGGAGAAGGAAATTATGTGGAAATAGACTGAGGAAACTGTCGAGTGACAACACGCAGACCGTCAAGTAAGAGCGGAAAGCGAAAGGTTTGAAGGACGATGAATGGAGAGAAAATGGAACCTTGTGGTCTGTCATAATGCCAGTTGAAATTGAAAGCACAGGACCAAGTGTAATTGAGATATGCCACTGAAACCCTATTTTCCATTGGGAATCCCTCCTAGAAGCTATGAGTAAAGCACGTGGGAAGGAATATCCATAGACATCATCCGAAACGTTTTGTTTATTTGAATGACGATGTCAACAGAAACCTCCCCCAAATTATCGAAGTCTAGCGAAGCATTAATTGGGTAGGAAGCCGTAAATGGTACTTGACGTTTTGATACTTAAATAACGTGTAACTAATTGACCAACTGCTTACAATCTCTTGAGATTAGGTTACATATGGCTTACAGAGATTGTAGGGTAGGGCACAGTAAGTGCGTAGAAGTATTGATCATTGGCAAACGTGATAACATCACGAATGTTGTCGCAGCTCGGTCAGATGAGTGGACGCGACACCGAAACCGACTACGCCAGCGTATCTTTACTGACTGTAAATCAATAATTTGTAGGTTTCGTACGTGATGTTTTGCTTCTAGTTTCACCCCACGTTATTTTTCTTCAAAAATGAGGAGGTTCGATATGATCTAGAGATTTAATAGTGATAACAACTCTGGAACAACATGTCTAACAGTTGTCTGGACGACAGTTAACCGATTTTATCTATTTTAAAACAAGACCTACTTTTTTGGAGATTATTATTACATACAGACTGAAATACTCTTGTTGATATATATTTTCTTGTTGTGTGAAAATGGCTTTTCCTGCCACATTGGTGCGCGTTCCCAGTTAAGCGGCAGCATAGAAAAATATCAGACATTTGTACAACATTAATAGTCGACAGACGATATTTTTGACTTCCGATGATATAATAGTCTGTGAGATTTCTTTTCAAAGAAACTTGGACAATGCTATGCAACCGAAAATCTACAAACACCTTGGAAAGAAAAAATAGTTCTGCAGACAACAATGGACAATACTCCAGTCGGTGACATTAAAGTACTGATGAGAGACATAAACGCCAAACTGCGAGCAGACAACACAACAAGATAACTCATCATGTGTAGAGAAGCTCTCGAAGAGATGAGTGAAAACGGAGAACTCTTCCCTGACTTCTGTGCCGTCAATGAACTAGTGATTGGAGGCAGCGTACACAAACACAAGGATATCAACAAGACTACATGGGTGTCACCAGACGGGCGAACCAAAAACCGAATTGACTTCATCCCAACGTTGCTCGAGTAAGCGAAGAGGCAGCTTACTGGATACAAAAATCAGAAAAGGAGCAGATGTACAAGGAACACTCCAAATCAAATTAAAAACTTTCAAAGAAACAGGAGCTGCACATAGACCAGGCAGAAAGAAGGGACAGGACAAACAGTGACTCACTACGAACACATGGAGACTGATAGAAGAGAGAAGGATGGTGAAACAAAAGATTATCCAGTGCATCGATGAGCAACAAAAACAGGAGTTGAATGCAAGCTACAATACAGTGAACAAATGAGTAGAGAAGAGTGCCAGGGGAGACAAAAGACAATATTATGAAGCCATGCCAATTGAGATAGAACAAGCTGCAGTGCAAGCAAAGGAAACCTCGAAACACTCTATCAAACAACTAGGTTTCTATTGGGAAAGAGATCAACACAAATGAAGCCAGTGAGGGATGACAATGGAAAGTCAATCATCAAAGGGGTGGAGCAAAGGAAACACTGAGTTGAAGACTTCCAAATCGAGCGCCACCTACAACGCGCTCAATCATAACAACAGCGGAAGTAGAACTACCGGTGGACATCAACGCTCCGACGAAGACGTAAATCCTGAAACTGATAATGATGCTGAGAACAGGAAAAGCAGCTGGACCAGATGGAACCCCAGGAGAAGCACTGGAAATAGATCCAGATACATCGTCGGATTTGATAACACCACTACTGGAGAGGGTGTGGAAAGAGGGCAAGGTACCTGGGGATTGGAAGAAAGGATACTTATTCAAACTGCGAAAGAAAAGAGACTTAAGTCAATGCAAGAACTGTATATTTTTCTTCTGTAATAAAACACTCAGATGTAGTCATTTAGGGTGGCGATTTCATTGATGGAATAAGGAAGCTGAGATAGTAGACAAAGCTTATCGAAGATACTTGCGGAGTCCCATGCCGATGAACTGACAGCTGTGTTTCGTATTCTGAAATTTGATTTGATTGGTCGTCTGTTCCTTGACAGCACCGATTTCAAATGTAAGGAGGAACATTACGTCACCTGGTGACCTCCAACATCTAGTCAACCATTTATTGAAACCTGTTAAAATGTTGAGAATCTCATGATGTATTATAAGTGCTGTTTAGGAATAAAACAATCATTGCTATCGCGTAGCTATTGGCTATCAGCGAATAAAGTCGCTAGTTGGCTACTTTTTCGTATGAAATACCTGAGTAGACTCCAATTAATCTCTGGTTAGGTATAAGCCCGCAATTGAACAGACATAGGAAAGGGGCGGTTCGAAGGCCGGTCTACCCAAAACTTGATAAGAACAAAATCCTCTGTTTTGTGAAGAAATGAATAAAATTGTGGCTAAGACTGAGTGCAAATCCTGCTTAAGAGAAACAAATGTAAAGGAAACCTAATAAACTTTATGCACAGAAGGGAGTGTATTCACCACGTTTTGACATGTAATGAGTCATAAGCATGCCTACCAGCATTCGACAGTTACCATTTTTATAGACCTGATGGCGGCATTTTCCTATGTCGAATAAAAGGTTATATGGCAGTTTATGGCCATAAAAGAAGTGCCAAGTGTCTGCTCTTTGCTGACTGTAAGGAATGCATAATATATTATTATTTTGATAGTCTAAACGATTGCTTTTTGACGTGATTTGTCAGAATAGTGTCATTCAAATATTAAATGGTGAAGCCACTACCAAGGTTGAGCGGACATCTCAGGTAAATAGACTCGATAGGTAAGCGGTTATTTCTCCAAACTTTAATTAAGTACCACACCTATACGTTGTTGCAAACTACTTTAGAGTAATCCAACGTATTAGGAAACATAAAATTTGAATAACAATAATACACCAATGAAAATACATTTAAAGAGGATATGCAAGTGGGGGCTATTCCATTACGTGGAATGATTATGTGCATTTGCATTATAAAATGATATCCGTATTAGTCTCACTCTCAAAACCATTATTATTATTATTCCATTGGGTTGTCAGTAGGACATAGGGCTTCAACATCACATCTCTACCTTGTCCTTGCCGCAAAACCAATATAGTTATAATGAACATTTAATGCTGCTTGAATGGTTTGTATTTGGTTCTGCATGACCAGACCCTGAAGGTGTAAAGTATACGAATTAAAGAACTGGGCGTTAAGCTGATACAGAACTTGGACATATATGATTTACTGGAATATTCTTCTAGGAAACTAATTAGCTACTCTGATTGAACTACTTCGATCTCGTTCCCGGTCAGATCCAACCAGAAATAACTCCCATTATTGTTATATGACCGTCTATCCTGTTAGACCTGATTCATTGAACACACTACATGTTGACTCTTTAGTCTGGCCTGCCTAACCTGATGACCACACTTGTCAACGTCATCACAACCACCTAAGGGAGAATATAACTCACGGTTGTTCAAAGGTGCATTTATCGGTGGTAATAGGAATAGAATAGACAGATACGCAATCGCATCACAACGTCATAGCTTGGTTCTTGCTCCTTGAATTCATCCTGACCACCATGTGTTCCATTCAGCACGGATAAACAAACGGATCATTGACGGAGAAACGACTGAGGTTCAGTTGGTTTGACGAACTTCTTTGATCACCTACATACTGACGCCCAGGTAAAAATTATTATGAAATATTCAGATAGGGATATATTCAGAAACGATACTCAAAGATACAACGAAGTAGAACATGACGACTTAAAATATGTCTCACAAATCTGTGTTAGGACCGCGGGATTGCATCTTGACAAGAAACTGGACAAATGGTACTGCTACTCAAACCTAGACGATCGCTATTGTTTTTCAGTAAAGGGTGCAAACTCACGTTTAAATTTTGAGCCGTCAAAATGCATACTGCTGAATGACAGGCAAAATTCATATTTGTGACTAAAACCATATCTGCTGATTGGTATGCGCCACCCTCCACCTTTTGTGAAATTAAGCTTTGAAATTTTTATTTTAACAACAGTAGTACCGGTACTACATTACTTCGTGCCTGTCTAAATCATACAGCAAAAAGGATGTTCCTAGCCTTCATGATAAATGCCTCTCAATAGGTCACAAGACACACAGATACCTGAGGATACTTTCAGCAGCATTTGTCAATGGAGTTGAAGATTGAACGATCAATTCTCGGTTGTTTGCTCAAAATCAACTTCCTCGATTTTCGCGGAGGCATCAATACGACAGTCATCGTCTCATCGGTCGCTGTTCAGAAAGAAGAGTAAAATATCGTCAGAAGTAACAATGATTTATTATTGTAATATTTGTTTTCAGACCTTAGTTGCTTAGTTCGCTTATTCCTTTTATATGTTGGTGTAACAATAAAGAAATATCAAGCGGCAGATCGGTGTTTTGGTTTTTGCGTCCGTTATAACTAAGCGTTTCTGAGAAACTTCAAGGAACAGCGTGAGCCCGAGCGTAGCAAGAGCTGGGTATTAACGGTTTACGAGACGTGGCTGACAGTTTCTGACGGTACAGCGTCAGTTTTTAACGGTTTTGGACAGTTGGCACGACTTTGGATAGTCACCGTTCATCTTTCCTGGTGCCGGTGAAGTCCTCTTTGAACAAGCAATATCTGGAACTTTTTTGGAATTGTGTCAAGTTCAACAATGCCTGGGTCAAAGAAGGGACAGAGTGTCTTGGATACAAACAGGAAAGTAAGTCATGGTGACTTGTCTGTTAATTGTAACGATGTGTCTGATGTTAAGCATGACATGGTTGATGTTACTGTTTCGCCGCTCAGAGATAATAGGAACATCAAACTCCCTAAATTAGAACCACGGTGTTTTGATGGAAACCCGGCTGATTATTTACAATTTGTAAAGGAGTTTGAGATCATGTTGAGTAGTTTTTTATCAAGTGATGAATTGAAGTTAATGTATTTGATGAGATATTGCACTGGAGATGCTGCAAGAGCTATACAGTGCTGTAAGTTTATGAAGCCGAAAGAGGGCTACTACGAGGCTATGAGCATACCACGTCAAAGGTTTGGAAGACCTTCGATAATAATAATAATAATAATATATATTCTCGTTTTTTACATGAGGGACGCCAGTTTACAGGCATCATCAATTCGATAATTTACACATAATATTAATAAGCATATTTAGTAAAGATAATATAATAAAGTACATTTTTTTCCCTAGCTATGTAGGGTACACCAACTGTATAGGCATGCATAAGTATTGTTTTAATAATAATAATATATTCCTTCCTGTTTATGCAGGAACATACCTATTGTACAGGCATGGATAAGTTATTATATAAATTACACATAATTTGATGTATAATGGACTTACAGTTTGGTTGTTCTTTCTGACATTAGAGTCAGTCGGAACAGTCTGCTATAAAGTCTGTTTGTGTAGCACATAAAGAGATATAGAAATATTGTCTTCGCATTAACAAAAAACCCAGACATCACATGAATGTAATACAGATATATGGGAAAAATAAAGCTTGAAGTCAATTCTCTTATATAACTTTGTTGTGAACAGCACCGTTGGCTTAAAGATTATTGATGTATTAAGTTGAGATCAGTGATATATTTATTCCATTTTTTAGCAGTCTTATCGTAGTTTCATAACAGGAAAGAAATTTGATCGTGGATGCGAAAATTAGATAAGGTCATGTTAAGTTGTTTTACTACATCAAATGGTCCCGAGGTCGATTCCAGAATTCCCTATTTGCTCCATTTGTGTCTGCATGGCGGACTGTACTCTTAAGATTCAGATTCAGATGATAAGGATAGAAGGCTCTTGTGGCCTGTGTTAATCCTTGCAAAGTATATCTCTGCAGAGATCTAACTTCTCTTTGAAAGCGTTCACCGATGGAGCTGATACTACTGAATCAGGTAAGGAGTTCCAATCGTTGACCACTCTGTGAGAGAATCTAAATTCTGCACGTATTTTAATCGTCCTTGGTTTGAGCACCTTTTTGCGGTGACCCCGTAAATGTATCCTAGAAGGGGAGAAAAGGTTAGAAAGGTCAGTTCCTAAATCACCCTTAAGTATACGGTATGCTAAAATTAAGTCGCCTCTCTTCCTTCGGTATGATAACGGGAAGAGATTTAAATGCTCCATCCTCTTATCATAAGGAAGGTGTGAGATACCACTAACTAATTTTGTTCCTACTCTCTGTACTCTTTCCAGAATATGTGCCTCCTTTTTGAAGCATGGACTCGTCGCTTGTATGCAGTATTCTAGATGAGGCCTGACATATGTTGCGTAGAGTATTTGGAACATGCCCTCGTCTAATCGTTTGAAAGCCCTTCGAATTGCCCATAGCATTCGAAAAGCTTTAGCTGCGGCTGCATTGCAATTTGCAGTTGTTTTCAAATCGTTGCTGACAATGATTCCTAGGTCCTTCTGTTCTTTAACATCAGGTAGTTCTGCATCCCCTAGGGAGTACGACGTATAAGACTTCTGACCTAAGTGCATTACCGCGCTTTTCCTAGCATTCATTTCCAAACTCCATAGGCTTGACCACTCAGCTAATTTATCTAAGTCATTTTGTAGGGCCAACCTATCCTCGTTATTGTTTACAGTTTTCCATACCTTAATGTCATCTGCAAATAATAATGAAGATGAAGAAAGAATCCCTGGTAATTCGTTAACGTATAATAGGAATAGCAATGGACCTAATACAGTTCCCTGGGGCACTCCACTGGATACTGCTTTCCATCCTGATAGTACACCATTAACTCTAACCTTCTGCCTTCTATCCATTAAGTAATCTCTAAACCACTCACATAGGCATTGGTCTAGTCCGAAACCTTTCAGTTTACTAAGGAGACCTAAGTGGGATACTTTGTCGAACGCCTTGCTAAGATCAATAAAAACCACGTCCAACAGATGGTCCCTATCTCTGGCCTCAACCCAGTCTTCCCTAGCCAATAGTAGGTTTGTCAAGCAGGATCGTCCTGGTCGGAATCCATGCTGTTCCACAGCCAACAAGCCATGTGTTTCAACATAAGCTAATAGTTGATCCCTTATAATAGTTTCCAGTACCTTTGCAATAATGCATGTCAGACTTACCGGCCTGTAGTTAGATACCAATTGCCTATCCCCGTCCTTGAAGATAGGGCTTATAATGGCATCCTTCCAGTCCCTGGGTAGCTTAGCCTGCGTCAGAGACATTTGGAAAATCTCCGTAAGCGGAATATATATTATATCCGCCAAGGAAAGTAACAACTTAGGGTGGAGTCCATCCGGCCCAGGTGATTTACCTGGCTTCAGTTTAGACAGTAGTTTCAGAACCTTTGTGTGCTCTACCACAATTGAGGGCATCTGAGTGGCGATGGCAGTGACCTCGCCATATCCCTGGGTGGTACTATCAGACGAGAAGACGTCACAGAAGTATTCAGAGAGGTTTTCAGCCTTCCCTTCGTCTGACTCAGCCGCTTCTCCACTAATGGTTATGAGTGACGGTATACCACTGCTAGTTTTAGTCCTACGTTTAATATACGAGTAAAACCTTTTTGGGTAATGAACGCAATCTAGTACTAATCGTCTCTCGTACTCTATACGACTCTTGTTAATCGCATACTTACAGAGGTTTCGAATTTTGCGGTAGTCTTTCTGGAAGTTTTCCCTTCCTGTCATAACAAATTGGTCCCATAAGTTCTTTCGCCGTCTTAATAACCTCCTTATTTCACTAGTGATCCAAGGAGGTTCATGCGACGGCTTTCGAGGAGTGTACCAAGGTATAAAAGGTGAAGTGACACGATCTAGTGTATTCCTAAATCCTACCCAAGCTTCCTCGACAGTCTGACTTGTATCAACTGACCAGTCAACCACAGTTGCTGCGTTCCGGATTCCTTGTATATCCGCTTTCCAAATGTTTGGACGAGCAGATTTTGGCCTGTGCATGAGAGAATGAATCCTAAACGTAAAAGCAATGACTATGTGGTCACTGCTGCCAAGCGGCGGAAGGCACCTAATGTTACCAACGTCCTCCTTCTGGTGTGTCAATACCAAGTCTAGAGTAGATGGATCATGTTCAGGGTGATACCGTGTTGGTGCATGCATATGTTGCACGAGTGCACATTCAAGCACTGTCAATGTGAGCTCCCTATTGAAACAGGTATACAAACTAGTGGAGTTTAATTCCCCCCAATTAATATGTGGAGCGTTAAAGTCGCCAACAATCAGACACCTATTTCTACTACCCCACGCCCTCAAGTGATTTAGAACGAAGTCATCAGCTTGGCTAGCAGGACTTCTGTAGATAACTCCGATCGTTAAAGTGCCTTTGTTTAAGTTAATGATGCAACTTGCGGCTTCACTGGTGCCGCTGTCATGAGCTTCTGACAACGTTGACCTGATCCCTATGTCATCCCGGATGTATAGAGCAACCCCCCCACCTTTCCGACTACTTACTCTGTCTGCTCGTATGCAGATATACCCAGGTATGAGTGGAGTTAAGTCTACACCCACTAACAACCACGTCTCAGTGATAGCAATTACATCAGGTTGTAGTCTTTCAGATAACTCTCCTAATTCGGCGAGCTTATTCCTAAGACTACATGCGTTCGTATAGCACACCGAAACACCTACGTGTTCACCCGGCTTATGAAGAGAGGTCTCGGCAGCATCGGTTTCCGAGACCTCACCACCCGAAAACCCAATAGTTTGAGGTCCTTCTCGCCTTTCTCTAGCCTGGCCTTTAGTTCAGCCACGGCTTCTCTTCTTTTGATTCTATCTTCCAAAGGCCAATCAGGCCTTATTTTTAGACTTTTGTCGTTGACTTTGAACGCGTTGTCGAGGATGGTCCTCCTCTCTGTTTCGTTCCCTAAAACTACCTTAAGTAGTCGTCGAGGAGTTCCTGTAGCATCAGGGTTTCGTTTTCCGATCCTGATAGCCTTTCGTACGTGTACTCCAGTTGTTTTTTCGGGAAGTATTTCCCGGAATATGGAGCTGATCGCCTTCAGATCATCTGCATGTCGGGCAGCTGGATCTGTGTTCTTAGATTCCTCCAAGTTCCAGATGATAATACTGTAACTAGAGTCCGTGGGTTTCTGAGTTTTGCTGGAACTAACAGTCGTCGAGACCTTGTTGGTAAACTCGGCTACTGTTTCTTTCCTAGTTTTGTTTAGCTTCTTACCTTTCGGCAGCAACCAAGTGGAGTCCGTTTCTCCCACTCTGTTTTCGCCGCGACTAGAAGCCATTCGTGCACTAGACACGCTGCGCTTTGGCGTTGCTATTTCACAGGCTGGTTTTGCCATGCTGGCACTACTTGCCCTTCTGGATTTCCGTTGCCTTTTGCGCTTTGCAGCAACAGATGTCTGGGCATTTTGTGCTTCTTTCGCTTCTGAGACTTCAGGAGGTGATGCACCCTGAATCTTACAACTATGTCCTGAACCGCCATCCTTGGCGAAGGTTTCTGGTACAGGCTTTTCAACTATGTCTTTCGACAATTTCTTGGACATCAAGAGTCCTACTGCCTCTTGGATGAGGACATCTAACGGGTTGCTGCAAAATTTGCACAGCCATGGAGATGATGGCTTGCAACATCTCTTATAGGCTACTGGTGTTAAACCAGTGCAAACTTTGTGGAACCAAAGGCTGCAGTTGTCACACTGCATCCCATCATCCACCGGAAAGTGGCAGTCCGGTCGACCACAATTGTTAGTTGGGGCCATAATTTTAATTTGTTACAACTATACAGTTATATATACGTCAAAACAGTGAGGTTAATGCCAAACAAATACACACTTATATATACGTGTGACAGCTAGGTAAATACCAACCAAAACACAAAATGTGAATAAAACAGACAACACTTGAACTAAATAAATCAGTTAAAGCGAACTAAAAGCATCTGATGTGGTTTAAACAACAAAAGCAGAATTTACTTCACAACGTAAAAAATGCCACTCTCCTTTTTCAAAGCGCGCGGTCTATTGATTGTTGAGTAAAATGTTGAAAACCAGTTGCTTCTTCATTTCAGATCATGAATACTCATTTACATCGTGTCCGCCAGCTTCTTTAAATGGTAGAATTGGATCGTTCATGGAATTTGAGTGATTATGGGATAAATGGTTTGGAATTAATCATAGCAGTTAGAATACAGTTAAACATGCAGAGAAGTACTTTTGATTCAGCAACCGGTGAATTTTTTATTCTATTCGATCTAGTACCAGAATAATTGCGAACCATTCCATTCAATATGTCGAATAAGGCACGCAGGAGGAGATCATTACCATGGAATGAGTCAACTTGTTCTGAGATGCAGCTTTCAGCATGTTTTCGTTATATCATAGATATCCAGGTTTATTGGCGCTGTAGAGGCAGTGATTTGGATAATGACGTATTCTACAAAGTCTCCGTGCCCATTTGAAGTATACATGTGCTTTGAAAGGATTACTTTGTTGGCTCCTACCCCCACTGAGTGTTAACAACAGCTGCTGTGGGTTTATGTATTTCCTCGCCTTTTTGGATAAAACATCGCCGCATTCTTTTTGGGTAGGAGACCAGTTGGTGGATTATAAATGATATCCAAGTAACTTTTATCTTTTCATGTGGTGTTGCGGTAAGTTTCTACCTTGTTTTCTCATATTTCATTCGTATGTTGATTATGGTTCGCCCTTTGTATCAAGTAGACATAGTTTGATCGACTCTTGGTTGAATGGGTGTTATTGTCATGACTGCTGCTTTTTTGTTTTTTTTTTTTTTTTTTTTTTTTTTTTTTTTTTTTTTTTTTTTTTTTTTTTTTTTTTTTTTTTTTTTTTTTTTTTTTTTTTTTTTTTTTTTTTTTTTTTTTTTTTTTTTTTTTTTTTTTTTTTTTAGTGTGTCATTAAGTGCCTTTTCAAAGGAGGCCAATGTGCTTGCTAGTCGTATTTTCTCAGGTAGTTTGTTCCATATTTGGGCATACCTAATCAAGAAAAACTTTTGCCTGGTGGCTGTTTTACATGGTTCTATAGCCACTGTACCTTTAGTGTGCCTAAGGTTGTATCCTGTGTTACCTGAGGACCGAGTATAGTTAGCAGGGGTATACACTATTTGGTTAAGAAGCTTATAGAAGAGTAACAGATTTAGTCGCAGTCGCCTTAACCATAATGTTTCTAGTCCCAGGATTTCACATCTGGTAGAGTAGTTTGTGCCGTTATCGGTTCCGAGTACTTTTCGCGTGAAGTACCTCTGTACTCCTTCTACTTTCAGTTTGTCTTCTATGCGTGTACTGCTGAATATGAATGAGCAGTAATCTAGGAGTGGGCGCACACATACCTTGTACAGTAGTATTCTGGACTCGTTTCTGTAGAAGTTCCTGAGTAGGAAACCAATAAGCCTTCGTGATTTCGACACTTGATTCGAGATATGCTCTGAAAATGATAGATTGTGTGAATATTTCAGTCCTAGGTCTAGTACAGATTTGAGTCTGGGGATTTTGTGGCCCTGAATTGCTAGGTTGAGGTCAAGGTTGGAACAGCCTATGCAGAGCCATCCACACTTTTCAACATTAAACTCAAGTCTCCACGTGTCACACCATCTATCCATTTTTGCTAATTCTTCATGTATGGAGTTCATAGTTGGGCCGATATCTGTATTTGTGCAGGTATATGTCACCTTCAAGTCATCTGCATACAGTATTGGCTTGCCTATACTAAAACATTCACATATACTGTTTATGTATATAATGAAAAGAAGGGGTCCCAATACACTCCCCTGGATGACACCACTGCTGATTGGTCTAGGTCTGGAGGTCATTGAGCCAACTTTAGTTGTCTGATTCCTGTCATACAGAAATGATTTTATCCAATTGTAGAGGGGGTTGCGTATCCCTAGTGAGCATAGCCTACCGACTAACAGACTATGTGGGACTCTGTCGAAGGCTTTCCTTATATCGAAATAGAGGATAATCACTAGCTCTCTCCTATCTCTTCTATAGGTGACTTCGTTGAAAAAGTCTATATGGCAAGTGACGCAAGATCTTTTCTTGAGGAATCCGTGTTGTGACAGGTTGATGAGTTTATGTTTTAGAAAGTAGTCTGACATTTGGTCTTTGATTACTTTCTCCATGATCCTTGATATGACTGGTGTTATATTGATAGGCCTATAATTACATGCACTAGTTTTGGCCCCTCCTTTATGCTTAGGTAATATATATGTGTTTTTCCAAGTTTCAGGGTAGGTTTCGGTCACTAGTGAGATATTAAATATTCTAAGTAATAATACAATCATATCCGTACCACCGTTTTTGTATATGACGGATGGTATATCGTCTATCCCACAACTACTGTTAGCTTTTAATGTCCTTACCGCCGATGCTATATTTTGTATATTAAAGTTTATTTCACCTAACTTGTAGTTATTTTTGCAGGTTATGTCGAGAATTGGGGACGGATGTGCTTTGGTGTTATTGGAGAACCACTCACTCAGGAGTTCACTAATGATCTGGGGATCATCATAAATTATATCTTCGTGTTCTAAATGACTGATATTGTTTTCTTCACCCTTCTTCAGCCGTTTTTGCAAGATTTTGCAGAGTTCCTGGGTTTTAGAGGTGCCCTCTAGGGCTTTATTTTCCTCGACTTGTGCTTTCATTTTATGTCTCTCATCTAAATTTTTAAATATTTCGTGTATCAGGTGTAATGCATTAAATTCTTTGTATAAATAAAATCTCCTTTTTAGTTTCCTTAGTTTTATTCGCGTTTTGCGATCTATGAACAGAGTTGGTGTCTTTAGGGCAGATTTCAGGGGTGCGATTGTGTCTCTTACCGAACTGATTGTCTTGTAGAAGGTATTTAGTATTACTTCTAAGTTATTATTGGTGAAGTATTCACCCCAGTCTGAGCTTCTCAAGAGCATTGGTAGGAATTCCCAGTCGGCATTTCGATAGTCCCTATATTGATAGTAAACCGGGGAACTCTTAGGTGTGTGTTTAGTTGTTAGTTGTAAGGGTAGGGTGCAGTACAGTATGTTGTGGTCACTGTTGTCGAGTTTATCCCTCACCTCTATCGAGATCGGCTCTATTTTGTGACAGAGGATTAAGTCGAGTATATTGTTGTGTCGTGTTGGGAGGCGTACGCACTGCTTCCATCCTCCTACATCTATGGCTTCTAGGATCACCTCGTAGGTTCTCGGTCCAGTGCAGGTATCCCAGTTCACTCCAGGGAGGTTGAAATCGCCACAAACTAGTTTGTAGTCGAATTCCAGCTTAGGTACAACCTCTAGTATTTCTCCGATAACCGTATCAGTCGTTATAGGGCTGTTAGGGGCTCTGTATATACATCCCACAAGAATGTTATTTTCATTCGTGTGGATGCTTATCCACTTGGATTCTGGGAGTTTGTCGATAGTTAGGTTTGTAAAGGTATTGGAGTTAGTGGATTTAGAGGCATATATTAGACAGCCGCCTCCTCTCTTGTCTACTCTGTCATTCCTGTGGATGTTATAGTTATCAATTATCAGCTTTGTGTCAGGTATATCAATAGTAAGCCAAGTTTCAGTTACCAGAATCAGTGTTGGCCGCTCCATGTATACCAAGCTGCGAAGGGAAGTTATTTTGTTAAGGAGAGATCGAGCATTTAAAAGCATAATTTTCAGAAAACCAGGGTTGTTGGGATAGTTAGTAGGTTTTCTTGTTACTATCCCTAACTCCTGGTTGCCTATGTTATGTTCGGAGGGATCCTCATATGAGACATTGTCAGCGTGTTTACTATTCCCTGGACAAATTGTGCTGCGAGGGGGGCTATTGCTTGCTGCAGCCGAAAATAATCCTGTTGCATATTTTGACTATTAGCATCCATGGGTCGGCATCTGCGTTGATCTACTGGTGATATATGGTCTGCCCTGCAATTTGGGTTGTAGTTTGCTGGACCTGGGTACCCTGTGTTAAGACTACCCTGGTAGTTGTACCTCATGGGGCTTTCATAGCCGTATGCATATTGGCTCACGTCACGTGCGTGAGTGAAGTTATTGAGGGGATCAAGTGTCGACCTGTTCTCATTATGTTGATGAGGTTTAACATATATAGTGCGGGAGTCTGGACGAGAATTTTCGTTAATATGGTGCCTATATGAGTCCCGTTTAGTGCCCCATGTATCCCGAGGATCCATTCTACGTTGCATTCCCAAGTTATGTGCGTTGTTAGGCATGTTACTTCTAGTCCGGGAAGGGGTATTCCTTCTCATATGCTGCGTGACGTCTTTGGGAATGTGCTTCGTTACCCATGCTTTGTCATTTTTTAGACTGACACGCTGCTTATTTGACTTATTACGAGGGAGGTATGTCGAAGTCTGGGGTGGGACTCTGGGTTTTGTGGTCTTTTTTGCGGTTTCTACTGAGGGACTCTCTGGCTTGGATCCAGATTGAGTGTGGTCTGCCAGTAGTTTCTGGTCAGCCATAGTTTGTGCGTCTATGTCAACCTCATGTAGGTCAGCAGGTTTTCGAGATGTGCTCTCGTGCACTCTAAGACTGCACCCAGTGGCACTGCTCTTACTGAGTTTTGGGTCGCTCTTACTTGCCGTTTTTTCTCCTAACACTATACACGTGACTTGCTGTGCCTCAGTGTCCGTCGACTCTTTAGCACTGATACCAGATGTATTTCTCAGTGTTGTCAACTTTGTGTCGAAGGAGTTCTTGGTTGCTTGCCTTTGGTTTGGTGTTTTATCCGAGACTACTTTGATAGTCTTGAATTTAGTGGCAGTAGCCAGAAGATCTTCGGCCATCTTAAATCGTTCAGCTGTTATGTAGCTGTCGAACCTAAAGAGTATAGGACAAGGATACTTCAGGTCTTTTTTGCTTAGGCGAATGCACTGACAAGGTGCATTCAATAGATTTGCAGCCTTCAGCAATGAGTGCTGGACTGACTTTATGGGCTCACTATCCGGTACATTATATACTATTGCGTTTTGTTTTGAAGCCAGCCTTTTAACAACTTCGCTGGATAGAAAGTCGATGGCGTTTTCTAACTCCTTCGCATTTTCTGAGTCAGTATGAGTCATTCTAGAGGTCATATTAAAAAGCTTTAGGATTGTAGGATCCTGCATTTCTTTTTTCATACGTGAGATAGTTTCAGGTATACATTCTAGGGAACTTAATTTCGTTTTTAATTCATCTATCTGTAGCTGCATCTCTTTAATTACGCACGTTAAGTAAGAGAGCTCTACTTTTTCAGACAGAACATCTTCCACCTGTATTACAGGGGTCAGAGTTATGTTCGAGGCTTTTATATCGGGTGAACTACTAATAATATGGAGTAATGATGTGTTATTAGACGAGCCGGTGCTATTTTCTAAATTACTGGTGTTCACACGAACACGCTTTTTAGAATTTTGAACCATCGTTATTAAAGATCAATTATTAGTAACCAATAAATGAATATAAGCGAAAACACGTGTAACGATGTGTCTGATGTTAGGCATGACATGGTTGATGTTACTGTTTCGCCGTTCAGAGATAATAGGAACACCAAACTCCCTAAATTTGAACCATCGTGTTTCGACGGAAACCCGGCTGATTATTTACAGTTTGTAAGAGAATTTGAAATCATGTTCAGTGGTTTTTTATCAAATGATGAAATGAAGTTAATGTGTTTGATGAGGTATTGCACTGGAGATGCTGCAAGAGCTATACAGTGCTGTAAGTTTATGAAGTCAAAAGAGATATACTACGAGGCTATGAGCATACCACGTCAAAGGTTTGGAAGGCCTTCGATGATTGCAGGGAAATTATTCGAGGCTGTTAAGGGTAATGGTGGTCAATTACAGGATGACTCCCAGGCACTCAGTGAGTTTTTAGATAATTTGCTAATTTACAAGAATGGAATGATTTCGATGAATCGCATGAGTGACCTCAACTCGAGTTTTATACTAGAAGTAATAGCAAGACGCCTACCTACTCGACTGCAAAGGAAGTGGGTGAAGATAAGCTCCCGTATGGAGGATGAGGGTATCGAGCCAAGGTTTGATGATATCCTGAAACTGGTAAATGATAGCGTCAATCAATCTATGAGCAAGCTCGCCAGTCTATTACATGTCACCCCTAGAATAGAGCAGTCTGAGTGTAAAACGCACTCATTGATGACGAATAAGCCTCAGAGAGGTGGATATCGAGAAGGCTCCATGATGTATAGTAATGCATATAAACTTAATGAGTGCAACAGGTTTCGTAGTACATCGTCAACAGATAAGATACAAGATGCAAGACAAACACGGTTGTGTTTTACACGTTTGCAAGAAGTGCATACAGAAGTGAACTGTGAACCAGTGAGGAAGTTCAGTGACAAGCTAAATGTAAACTGCAGGTCTGACTCCGAATTGTGTGACGATAACGGTGTTGTGAAGAAGTCTGTAGCTGCAACTGGTAAGCCATTGTTGAATAGAGTGTCACAGAATAGAGTTACTGCTTCAGAGTGGAGTTCTGACTCCAAAAGTTTACAAGGTATAACTAGTCAGAGTGAAGATATAAAACCTTTAGTGATTTGTGAGGAGGAACCAAAATTGTCTACTTCTGTTATTAAACAGTTTGAAAATGATGAACTTGACGGTAAATTGAATATTTGTGATAATGATCATGATAGTGCAGATTTGTCTTTGGTTGATCATGATGAAATGGAGGGAATGCCTACTACCGCTAAGTTAAATAAAGGTTCTGTAGAACTTGAACGTGAAGTAGAATTAAATGCAGATGCAGTTGCAGAAGGCATGCATACTTGTCAAACCGTCAGTGTAAGTGATCAGAGTGAAGCCCACCTATCATCAGATGCTAGTCCAAAAGCGGAGCAGACAGTAGAAGACAGCAGTGGTGGTGGTCTTGCAGGTAGACAAATTTCTGAAAGTCGAGCAACAACAGCTTTTGATCCACTGCTAAGTTCATCAACTGATATCAATCAGTCGTCGTTGGTGCTGTCGTCCACAATGAAAAAGACACCCATCAACTCAAGTATCTTGTGCAATGACTATGCTAGTATCAGTTCGTTTGAAACGACGAATATCAATGGTTAGTTTAGTGAGGATAAGCCAAGTGTAAACGAGAGAGTAATTGTTAAATTGACTTGCACGAATAAAGGCATTTCTAGTTTCAAGTTACTAATTGAATGCTATTATCTTTGGTGTAAATTACTCTGTTTCTACACTTGGTTGATGAGATATGTCGTGTGTTTGTTCGTCATCTATATTCTACGATACAATGACATGGGCGTGTTGCCGTTCAGATTTGAGGATATAGCTGATAGAAGGAAGTTAGCAAATGAACTCTGCGACGATTTTCCAACCTAGGGCGTCAACCTGAGAGGGGTTGTAGGCGTACTGGTGTAAGTCCTACAGTTCTTCAAAGGGTAGCGCATCAATGAGCAGTCCAATGTGCTTGGTGTATGATCTTGTACATATGTTCATATTGTATATACTGAATTGATATCATCTGTCATCTAGCTGTTGGTAATTCTGTTTGAGTCCGGACGACTTCCACTTGGATCATCAACCTGAGAAGGAATGTAGGCGTACTGGTGTAAGTCCCGCAATTCTTCAAAGGAATTCCACCAAGACATGATCGGCGAGTTTGTGTGTACTATTTGTATATACGTGTGGTGTGTCATAGCAATTGGTGTTTTTTGGATTCATTGTGTTTACTTGTTGTTTTCGTATCTTGTTGTTATTGCGTAATTTTGTTAAAATTTTCGTCGTGATTATTTCTGAAGTTGTTTTGAGTCTTCTACATCCGTGAATGAATTGATTGATGTTAAGGACAGCAGATGGGTCGTATATGCCGGGGAGGCTATGCTATTGCTGAGAATGAAATGCACACGGAGATAATTGTTATCTGTGGTCCGACACGCCGGGGAGCAAGAGTGTAAACGACTGAGGCTCGCATACATCACCGTTACTAGAACTGAGGCAAAATGAGTGACAAGCGATTGCAGTGGTAATTGGTAGTGAGTAGATAAGAGGATGTGCGTAGAGTATCGTGAGGTGCTGCCATGGTCACTTTGCATTCCGCAAGAGTCATTCTAGCAAGTGGCGATTGTGTTGCAAGATGTCAAGAGGAGGTCTCTATCTGGAGGCGCAGGTCGTCATTGATGTGTGAGATTGTGCTGTGGGTATGCTTGTGGTGTGTTGGCTTTTCTGTTTGTTTTCCATTTCAGCTCTGTCCGTGTGACCCAGGTTCTCGCAATGGCATCCAAGTCGACGTGCATTGGTCGTGAAGGAAAAAAGGGTTGGATCCCATTTTGCCGGGGAGTGTCAATGGAGTTGAAGATTGAACGATCAATTCTCGGTTGTTTGCTCAAAATCAACTTCCCCGATTTTCGCGGAGGCATCAATACGACAGTCATCGTCTCATCGGTCGCTGTTCAGAAAGAAGAGTGAAACATCGTCAGAAGTAATACAATGATTTATTATTGTAATATTTGTTTTCAGACCTTAGTTCGCTTATTCCTTTTATATGTTGGTGTAACAATACAGAAATATCAAACGGCAGATCGGTGTTTTGGTTTTTTCGTCCGTTATAACTAAGCGTTTCTGAAATCTTCGAAGAACAGCGTTGGCCCGAGCGTAGCGAGAGCTAGGCATAAACGGTTTATGAGACGTGATTGACGGCATTATCTGCATGACTGCGTATATCTGTGAAGACTGTGATGGTAGAAGACTAGGAAATTGGAAGATTTATGAGGTTCATAGTATAGAAGTGGTTAATATTACAGCAAATCAAGTCACAGTACAATGAAGTAGGTAGAACGATTTCGAGGAAAACGATCAGTTAGTAGAACTTATCATGCTAATATTTATAACCGATCTTCATATGGTGTAGGCCAAACATCACATGACAAAAATAATGTTAAGAAACATATTTGAAGTTATGTGTTTCAGGTAAGAATAAGAAATTGAGCAGTTGTTGACTGAAGGTAGTCATTTATTCTCGGAATGATCGAATTTATAGTGCTGGATATATACGTATGTATATGTATTATTAAAAGGTTTGGTCGCTAAGGTGATTTCTTTAGAAATGATAACGCTAAAATCACTTATTGGTGAGTGTAAAGCGGAAAAAACTTTGTAAATTGGAGGAAGTTATGTTGCACATTTTTATCAGGTGAAGACCGACTAACGAAATAAACGTTCAGTTTACTAGCTCCACTTACTGAGTAATATCGCATAGTGAGTCATGCTTAAATTCAGATTTATGTCGCTTCCCTAGTCAGACTATATTTTCTTCTTACCTCCCTACTACGAGTTATCATCCTTCTGATGAGTTAGGTTAGGTATGTTGTTGTGTTTTCTCAGGCTCCGTTAGGACGAAATGGGCCTTTCACAAGACCTAATTTCAAAGGACATTTTGTCCCGAAAAGCACAGTATTTAGCAGTGAAAGGGTTGACCGCAATAATTTTTTTTGTGAACGGCAACTTTGTGCGTCCCACTTAAATTATGACAAAGTTAACTTCAATTTCACTCAAAGTTATACTTTAAAAGTTTGTTTCATTTCAGACACGTTAGTTGGGTAGAATTACTTGCAGCGATGTCCTTCATTAGCAGATCAACCAGGCGGTTGAAATATGTGGTCAGGCAGCTGCATGAATCATGTCAGTACCCTTTGTCCTTAAAAGACGGAATAAACACACGAAGACATTTCTTGGGCATTCGCAAAATGTGAAAGTGTTCGCCTAATGTATGTGGAATGTAGCTGTTGAACGGGGTTTTTAAACGTATTTCACATGCAAATTCTGAGATAAGTGAGCGTCTGTCGCACCAGACTTACTCGGACCCATACGAAATATGTATTTTGACGAATGAACACCAACTGAAAACATAATTTTCCCTCCACAGTCCTATAAGTAATCCTGCTTCGGGAAGATATGTGTCTATTTACTTTCAGTCGCACATTCCAATGCAACAAAGAATCTAAAGTTCCGACAAGGCGAGTTTCATCTGTTGTCTTCACTCGGTGAAGGAAATGTAAAGAATGTGTGTGCCTGATGGTCACTTCTGTAATGATAAATATGAAAGGTTCAGCTACACTATTTGGAAGGCCCTGATTTGAAAATACAGATACATACGTGTCTAATAGTCCACATTATCGGTAAGGTGGATACAGATAGAAAAATCGGTCTAAGTCTTACTTCGTTTGCTGAGGCTGTCGCAATAAAGCGGCACATTTCAAAAAACCTGGTAAATTCCTCCTTATCATTTCTCAGTTTTTCAATGTCATCACTTCGGTTTTTATATTGATCTTCACGATTAAATTAATTTTTAATGCTTTCAGTTCGAATTACTGTACTACGTCATCACATCTTTACTATAATTCTTATGTACATAATTTTGATTTTCTCGATCATCTAAACAGAATCCGGATGTTCAAATCGAAACCGTTTACCATGGCAACAATCCCTGCCATGGCTTGTTAACAAAACACCAGAGCCAGACATTAAGAAGTATCTGTTTTATACTGACTACTATCTGTACACTTTTCAATATCTTTAGGGTAAACAAATGCAAACCACTAGGTGAAGCCGCTGTATTATCATCCTCTCTGTATCACTAGCTTTATTGCATATCCCTGATGACTGTAGCCTCATATTCCGTTGCTGTGGTAGTTTATTGACAGGTTATACTTTCTATGTGCTTTTCAAATGAAGTTCTGCACTGAAATACTTTCTGGAGCAAATGCTATCTGTGGAATTATATTCTTGAACCGCATTGCATTTGCAACACTTTTATCAGAAAATGTTGCTTGATAATAATATCTAATGTAATGGATTAAAAGAGGCATAAGCTATTTAATTTTCATAAAACCATGCTGGCCTATTTTGGTCTATTTATTGAAATGCCCTCGTACCTACTAGATAAAGGCGCAGCCACTTCGAAAAGGAGAAATGCTATATGATGAGTGAGGATGAAGTCTATCGTGACGTATCTTCGCGCATAGTATGGGTTATCATGTTCTTGCCTACAGAGGCGTCATAAGCGTTTATTTCTGTGAAAATGGCGAATATTTAATTACTTTTAGGCTTCTGAAGTCGAAAAGAGCGATATTTCCTTCTATTAATGCGTAAAGGTGTCTTGATATCCCAGAGGAATTATTACGAAGAAAGGCATCCACTTAAAGAAATTATACATAAAAATGAATTTTATTTTTGTTTGTGAGCCTTAAAGGTTTTATATATGCGAGTGATTTTAGATTTTCAGGCTGTAAACTGACTACAGACAATGTTTAATGTCATAGCAGTTTTTCTATAATATTCTCGCTTCTGATGGAGAATATGCCCACAGACGTAAGTTAGATATCTGTTCTGAGGAGCCTAAGCTTTTTTATTTTCATCTGTGATGGATAAAATCACTCATGACACATCGAAGAAATCAAAGGATGAATGAGACAACCGGTTGGATTTTTCTGTGAGTATGTCCATTTTGAAGTACAAAGCTGACATTGTCCAGCCAAAGACGTGATACTAGTGGAATTTACATCGTCACATAGAATTTCGGAAGACCACAACTGCTTACTGCATCACATGACATCAGCTTATCTTGATATCAGTGTGCATGCATTAGGATAAGAAGAGTACTACGAGTGGTCCTCCGGGAATGTAACACTGCATACAATCGGTATTACCTTTCTGTCTAAAAGTAGCTTGCAGCTGCATCCTGCCACTAGCACACGTGTTACGTAAGTCATATCAGTCCTTCAGGAATTATTTGGAGCTATGAAGGATGTGGAAGCTGAATTTATGACTCAAATTTTAACTACTTACTATTAAACAGCTTATCTAGAAGGACTTTGTGGCGTTCAGGTTATAATGGTTAAGCATAGACATGCTATTATCCGTGAAGTGACAGTTGATGAAAATGAACACGAAATCAAGCTTCCTATAAAATCAATAGGAATATTGCAAATCGTTGATAAGAAACTTCGTCAAAGGAAATACTCTAAACTAATAAAAAATATCAGTTTGAGGATTTCACCATGAGCTGACATCAGTTAGAGAACCATTGGAAAACCTGGGAGTACTGGACAGCTGTTCTGTCGTAGTTTGGGACTCTTCATCAGTACAGATCCATTGGGATTCAAACCCAGGAGTCCTAAACTAGGACGAAACATGTCCAGTAGTTCTCTAACTGATATCAGCTCATGATGAAATCCTCCAACCAATCAAACTAAATCCCTAAAAAAAACCAATACTTGATAAAAATGTTAACTAATATTTCGTATAAACGGGTAAGTTTACAAGAAATGCATGCCATTTTATAGGCACGATCAGTTATATTATAAATTACAGTCGTGAGGTATCATAAACGGGCACTTTCTCAAAAGTTTAAAACCACAGAATAATGCTGTCGTCATCGCAGAATTTGGAAGAAGAGTGAACCTTTGTCAGAAAAGTTAGGCAGTTATGAAGTGTTTAACTTCCATATTACTTTGTTCTAACTGCAACAGATTAAAAAATACACTTTATTCACTTATTCGCAGAAGTTCAGTAACATCAGTCAACCTGGTCACAGCAGTTCAACACCTCTGAGATAATTATGACAAACAATTGTGTACAGACAGTTATTATTTTTCCTAAAATATACCTCATATCCAGCCTACCATACTTTTCTTATTTTACTTGAGTGAAAATAAGTTTGTCACCATGACTTATCAATGAGACTTGAGAAAGTAATTGGTGGCATAATTCAATGTAAGTTAAATAGTGCTGCGACTAATACATCTTCGTTTACTGCATTATTCGTCTCATATAAACATCATTTTGAATTATGCTTTAACACCCGTATGCATATGGATTGATATCATGCTTTTATTGAAATAGTAATACTGTACTTCTTTTGAATACGCTTAATCTGTTATGAAATCAGACTCCACCGCAGTGTTTAAGTTCTATTCTTGTATTTTAAGTGCATAAGTTAGGTTATTTTTATCATTGGACCCTAGAGATTTGTAGTGCACATTGTACCTTTGAACTTTTGTTTAAACTGACTCACCCACGGTGATCCACGTTTTATCTTTTGACTTGGGAGTCTTCCGTACGTTCATTGGTTCGCTCTCTTGTTGTGCTCTCTTTCTGCACACTCTCCGAGCCTACCTCCAGTAACGTCTGCAGCTAAGTTGTACAGTCACTTTATTTATTAAATCTGTTATTTAGTTACGTTAAATACAACTCATACTAAGAATTCTTTCCATTGTTAGCTTTTAAACTTTGATTGAGTTAATCAGTACTTACACGTTAGGTAGAGTACTCGTAAAGTCATAAGACGGTGAAGTTTTTAGTAAGTGTGGTGATATCGAAGACTATCTTAAGTCTAGCTTCAACACTTACAAGTGGTGAGCCCGTTTTCACCGTTTTCCGCCATAGTAGCTTAACGTGTTAACAATTCTTTTTACGTACCGTTTATTTTGTTATTTTTTTCTTTTTCAAGCACGGTTATAAAGATTTGATTTGTTTTCTTTGTACTTATATTGTTTTTTTTATCACCTTGTTAATATTGTGTCCTGTGTGCAAGATGGCTGACGACGGTTCTGCGTCAGAGATGGCTATAACGCTGCAACTCCCCGCCTTCTGGACACATCGTCCAGCTGCATGGTTTAATCATATAGAGGCTCAGTTTGCCATTAGACACATACACTCACAAGAGACCAAAGTAAACCACGTGATTGTGAGCCTATCCGAAAGTGTCATAGACGAGGTGGCTGACGTTCTCGCAGATCCGTCTCCGGATCGGTACGAGCGGCTCAAACAGGCCTTAATTCAACGAGTCGCACTTACTGACCAACAGAAAGCGCAAGAACTTTTCCGTGATGTTCAGTTAGGCGACCGCAAGCCCTCACAAATGTTGAGGCAGATGAAGCAGCTGGTGGTGGACTTTAAAATTGACGAGGTTTTTCTCAAACAACTTTGGCTTCAAAGATTACCTCAGGCAGTCCAGGGTATCTTAGCACCGATCTACAAGTACCCCTTAAAGGAGATAGCCGAGGCAGCTGATAGAGCTGTGGAGGCCATCAATCCTAAAATTGGCATTTCCGCAACAGTAACTGCTGCTCCTGCTCAGACTAAGGATTCTGCTGACGGGGGGTCATCAAGCTTTGACGCGGTGGCCCATATAGCCAAGCTATACGAGGAGATCTGTAGTATACGACATGAGACGAACTCCAGGAGTCGTGCACGCAGTCCCTCGAGTTCGCGTAGTAGTAGACCCTTGGCACGTGCTGGCAGCAAGCGCCGACAGTCCCGAAGTAACCAGCCTGGAGTGTGCTGGTATCATCGACGTTACGGAGCAAAAGCCCAAAAGTGCACTCGCCCGTGCACCTTCGATGTTCAACAATCGGGAAACTAGCAAGCCAGCACGTACTGGCGACTAACGTCGCTGGCGAACCGCTCTCATGTCGCCTCTTCTATGTTACCGACCGTAACACTGGGATACGCTTCCTAATTGATACCGGAGCAGAGGTCAGTGTAATCCCACCCACAGTAGAGGAGCGCAGGCGGCCAATGTCTCTTCAACTACGAGCCGCAAACGGCTCGCCAATTGCTACGTTCGACAGGCGCTTTATAGATCTTAACATCGGTTTGCGTCGTTCACTTCGTTGGGTCTTCCTGGTGGCAGACGTTACCACAGGTATAATTGGCATGGATCTATTGCAGCACTACCAATTACTGGTAGATACAGGTAATCATAAGTTAAGAGATCCTGTCACAAACCTCTCCGTCAGCGGTATCGTCACACAAGGCCCAGCCCTCAGCCCTGTATATGCCACACCCACTAGCACTGGTCCTTATTCGCATATACTGCAGTCTTTTTCAGATTTGTTCAAACTTAGCAGCGGCCTGCCATGTGCGACTTCCAACGTCACACACCATATTGTCACCACTGGCCCACCAGTTTTCGCAAAGCCGAGGCGACTATCCCCAGAAAAACTAAAGGTTGTCAAAGCGGAGTTTGAGCATATGCTAGAAATGGGGATTATTAGGCCATCCAGCAGCCCGTGGTCCTCACCGTTGCACCTGGTACCTAAGAATAACGGTTTAGATTGGCGTCCTTGTGGCGACTACCGCAGACTAAACGCACAAACTGTTCCCGATCGCTACCATGTCCCTCACATACACGATTTAACCGCCTCACTCAAGGGAGCTCGAGTATTCAGCAAACTGGACCTTACACGGGCTTACTACCAGATTCCCGTCAACCCCGAGGATATACCTAAGACTGCTGTGATTACACCGTTTGGCCTGTTCGAGTTTCTTCGAATGCCTTCTGGCTTACGGAACGCTGCCCAAACCTTCCAGCGTTTTATACATGACGTTTTGCGCGGGCTTGATTTCGCCTTCGCCTATCTAGACGATATCTTGGTAGCTAGTCCAGATGAAGCCACTCATCAACTTCATTTGCAGACAGTTTTCCGAAGACTTGTGACACACTCCCTCACACTCAACTTGCCGAAGTGTCAGATTGGAGTCACTTCCCTGAAATTTTTGGGACATAGGATAGACAAAGATGGAATTTATCCGTTACCTGACCGGGTAGAAGCTATTCAAAACTTCCCTCTACCCACTTCTCCCAAGGCACTACGCACTTTTCTCGGGATGGTTAGTTACTACCGTCGCTTTATCCCACAGTGTGCTCATATCGTGACCCCCTTGACTGATATGCTTAAAGGGAAATGCAAGTCTTTGGTGTTCACTAAGGAAGCCTCGACGGCTTTTGCAGCTATCAAGAAAGCTATTGCTGACGCCACAATGTTGGTCCATCTAGATGTTCGACTTCCAATCAGCATCTCCGTAGATGCCTCTAATACTGCGATCGGAGCCGTCCTTCAACAGCGTATGGCTAATGTATGGCTACCGATTGCTTTCTTTTCACGTAAACTTACCGCATGCGAATCTCGATACAGCACATTCGGTAGGGAACTTCTCGCTGTCTATGCTGCTGTCAAGCATTTTCGTCACTTCGTGGAAGGCCGGCAATTTACGGTATTTACCGACCATAAGCCATTGACGTACGCCCTCCACACTACTTCAGACCGGTATTCACCGCGAGAATCACGCCATTTAGACTATATTTCCCAGTTCACTTCTGATATCCAGCACGTTTCGGGATCGGATAACGCGGTAGCAGACGCTTTGTCTCGCGTATGTGCTACGTCCGTACCACCAACCATCGATCTTCGTAAAATGGCCGAACTCCAACTGAATGATTTGAACTTAGAACACCTGTCAAATAAAACCTCACTGAAGATAGAACGTGTCCCTTTGCTAAACAGTGAAACAACTATACTTTGCAATATGTCAACGGGCACTCCTCGACCGATTGTTCCCACGTCTTTACGCCGAACTGTGTTTGAGTCACTCCACAACCTCTCCCATCCTGGCATACGAGCAACGGACAAGTTGATTTCTGCGAGATTTGCGTGGCCCGGTATGAACCGTGATGTGCGTCAATGGACACGTGCTTGTGTGCAATAATAATAATAATAATAATAATAATAATAATAATTTATTTTCATATAAACATAAATTTACATGAAAATGCATGCCATTTTTACAGGCACGATCAAGGATGATATAATGTCAAATCTTAAATTGTCTACAAGTTAATAATGTTTCAACAGTTAAATATTTGATATATATATAAATACACATTGTCTGAACTAGGCTGTATAGTTATTGAATTGTACAATTGTCCTCCAGGTTTCGCGGGAAAATCGACTTCGTTTCGTTTTCATCCCGTGGTTGTAGGCATACGATAATCAACCAATATTGAGGTAAGTACAACGTTTACAAGGAATTGGAAGCTGTTTTAGAAAAATTAAAGTGCTGTGGTGTAACATTAAAGTGTAATAGATTAAGTGAGTGAAATATATCATTAATAAACACATTTATATAGAAAACAGAATGGGGAAGTAATTAATCCTTAGGCCGACAACGTTCATTTGCAATGTATAATGAAACCAATATATTTTATACTATCATGCGTTCACTTTTGGCTTTAATACAATTATTTTCAAGCCAGTTGTCTTTATTTCATGTCTTTTTTTCTATTTGGTGCACAACCGTACCCTCCAGAGAATAGGAATAGAATAAGTCGAATCAAATTCATAAAGAGCTATAAAATGTTAGGTTTAATGGAATATAATGAGAATCAAGTAAAGACGTTATTAGAAAATAAGTGAGACAAGATATTGTGAAGTGGTATTTAAAGATCTGACAAAGGATAGCAAGTTAATTCATAAGATGCCCCATAAATCTGTGCAGATCCCACGTGGTCGCATCTCAACAATAGGCTGAGCGAATGGTATATATTTAAAGGTAGAAGCATTATCTGTCAAGGCGTTCACTATTATCTTTTTCAAGATAAAGATCTAAGCCCTCATAAAAATCAGAAATATCTCGAGCCTTTAATTTGTATATTGCTGTTCCTGCAGAATGGGGCGATTCACCTTAGTGACCACCACCATATCTACTGATCAGCTAACGCCACCCTCCCTCCTTTGATGCCAACGTGCTAAAGTCACCAAGCATAACATCACGCCGTTGGGGACGTTTGCGACCCCAGACGCTCGGTTCCATCATATCCACCTGGATATAGTAGGGCCTCTGCCCCCGTCTAACGGCTGCTCGTATTTACTCACATGTGTGGATCGTTTCACACGTTGGCCGGAAGCCATTCCGATACCAGATGTAACGGCTCAAACCGTCTGTCGTGCCTTCATGGAAGGCTGGGTTGCCCATTTTGGATGTCCCGCAACTGTCACTACCGACCGCGGACAACAATTCGAATCCACAAGCTTCAAAGAATTGTTAGGGATGCTGGGATGCAAACGCATTCGCACAACCGCGTATCATCCCGCGGCAAATGGCCTAGTAGAACGTTTCCACCGTCAACTCAAAGCTGCGTTGATGGCAGTGGACAACAGTAAGTGGATAGATTCGCTACCACTGGTCCTGCTTAGCATCCGGGCTACGCTTAAGGGGGATCTGCAGTGCTCGCCAGCTGAACTGGTGTACGGTACCACCATGCGTTTACCAGGCGAGCTAATCGCTCCCGAAACTTTCGAGGCAAATTTCCCGGATACCACCCGTTACGCTCAGCAACTTAAAAGTTTTATGCAGCGACTCCGACCAGTTTCCACACGCACTCAGAACCGAAAGGTTCAGGTTGATCGGCGACTTGATGACTGTACACACGTTTTCGTGCGTCACGACGCCATACGAAAGCCATTACAACCACCGTATGATGGGCCTTTTAAGGTCCTTAGTCGTAAAGATAAATTTTTCGTTATTAATAATAATAATAATAATAATAGTATATTCTCATTTTGTACATGAGAGACGCCAGTTTACAGGCATCATCAATATGATAAATTACATATACGATTAGCAATCATAATTAATAATAATGTTTTAATAAAGTACACATTTTTTCTTACTTGTGTAGGACACACCAAATATACAGGCATGGATAAGCATTAATTAAATTTCATAAATTCGGTTTATGGTTAAGTTACATGGTTGCTGGCGTTTTTGTTTTAATAATAATTATAATAATGTATATTCTCATATAAACATATAAATTTACATGAAAATGCATGCCATTTTTTTAGGTCTGTGGGAACAATATGATAACCAGTCATTCAATGGAGCACATCATGAAATATAGGAATATTAACTTCGCATTAACAAAAAAACCCAAGTAAGTTTTGGATGGATTAAAAATACTTGGGAAAAAATAAAGCTTGAAGTAATTCCTCAATATAACCTGGGTGTGTACAAATCCGAATCTCATTTTTGATTTGATTTATATCCAAATTGGGTAATAAGGAAGCTATTTTTACAGATACGATCAGTTATGTTATAAGCTACAATCGTGACGTTGTATTACAAATTGATACTTTTCCATTGGTATAAGAGTATATTCCACAAATGTAATCCAGGTTGCGTCGTGGAGAAAGTTAATTCGTTATTAACCAGGCAACTGAAAGATACGGGACCAATAATGTTTGCAGATCATTTGTCATTGTAAATGGTCAAATATCCACATTATTCATTCTCATTCAAAAAGTCAAATGGAAGCTGAAATGGTGAGAGAAAAAAGAAGACAAACAACAGCAACGCAAAAGAAAGCAACGGGAGTCCTTAAGGAGTGATTAATAAATATATACATATATATTCTGTTTAGTAACTGTGGTTATTTTGGTACACAAACTAACTAGTCCCGTTATGCTAACTTTTATATTATGTGTAAACTAATATTACTGTCCTGTGTAGAAATGTTAATCATCTAGTTCCAATAATATTAAAATTTATAATTGTAGTTTGTTGTAACTACACGTTTAAACAACTTAAAATATCTATGTAGGGTGAAAAAGAGGGTGTAAGAGTCAGGCGCAAAAGTGCATTGTCATCTTTGAGCAGTCTGGTGACTGAGGAGATGAACACTGGAAGTGTGTTTGCATCGCGCACATTAGCTGGTAGTCTATTCCAAATGACTGAAAACTTATTTAAGAAGAAGTTGTACCGCACGTAAGTCTGACAGTGCTCCATAGCAGCTAGGTTGTGATGATTTCTAAGATTGTAACTGACGACAGCGGTAGGTTTAGTTATTGGCTCGGAGGAATGCAAGAGAAGATTAGTTAGCTTATAGTAAAAGATAAGGTTTAGCTTAAGGCGTCTTTTCCAGAGGGGTTCTAATCTTAGTCTTACGCATCTCTCATGGTATTCCAGACTACTTTCTAAACCAAGAGTTCTTGAGGTAAACTGCCGTTGCACTCCCTCTAATTTAAGCTTGTCATTTTGTCTTAGTCCGCTAAGAATAAACGGGCAGTATTCTAAGATAGGTCGGACACATACTTTGTATAATAAAACCCTAGTTTCACAACAAAAGAAATTGCGTGTTATGCATCCTATCAGCCTACGCGTTTTACGTCTGGCATAATCAGTCTGTTCAGCGAACGTTAGGTTACTAGAGTATCTAATACCGAGATCTACGACTGAATTGAGCTTAGCTAGTTTTCGCCCATTTATTTCAAGGTTTAGATCAAGCTTACTGTTGCCGATACAAATCCAGCCGCATTTGTCAATGTTAAAATTTAGGCAGGATTCAGCACACCACGTTGCAAGGCTACTTAGTTCAAGATGTATTTTATCTACCATATCGCTTAATTCATGAGTGTAGCAGGAGTAGACGACTTTGAGGTCGTCAGCATATAGGAATGGTTTACCTGAGGTGAAGCACTTGCAAATGCTGTTAATGTAAACTGTGAATAAAAGTGGACCTAGGACACTACCTTGCACGACCCCACTTGAGATCTGCCTAGGATGAGACAATACAGATCCAACTTTGGTTATTTGTACCCTGTTGCTTAGAAATGATTTTAACCAGTTCAGTAATGGGTTGCGAATTCCACAAGAGTACAGCTTCTCAAAGAGAATACTGTGAGATACCATGTCAAATGCCCTAGATATATCGAAGTAGAGAACAACGACTAGCTTACGTGCTTCGCGACTACTAGTGATGCAGTTGAAAAAGTCGAAGTGGCAAGTAACGCAGGATCTATTTTTGAGAAATCCGTGTTGAGACCTTGTAACAAGATCTTCCCTAATTAGGTAGTCTGACAATTGATCCTTTACAACTTTCTCCATGATTCGTGAGATAACTGGGGTTATATTTATGGGTCTGTAATTGCGGACGTTTGCCCTATCACCAGATTTGTAATGTGGAATTATGAAGCTAGTTTTCCACTCACTAGGGTAAGTGCCAGTGTCCATAGATATTGAGAAGAATTTAAGAAGTAACAGGGGTATATCACACCCACTGTTTTTGAAAATTATCGAAGCGAGGCCATCCGGTCCCGTACTAGTGGAAGGTTTAAGGCTTTTAATTGCTTGTACTATTAGTTGATTAGTGAACACAATGCTTTCAAGGGAAGAGATAGTAAGGGGAGCGGTTTCACCAGGCATATGTGTTTCTAAACTAAAGTTTGCAAACCAATCACTGAAAGTTCACAGATAGTGGCAGGTTCATTGTAGATTACTTTGTCGTGAAGTAAGTATGGGATTTCCCTCGCTGACTGCATTCGTTTTTTAAGAAGTGCCGTTAAGTTATAAACTTTGGAGGTACTTTCAAGTGCCGTTAACTCTTCGTCGAGGTCCTTTTGAGAGCGTAGGCGCTTGATAGATTCAAGAGACTCGTGGATTGAGAGCAATAGTGATATGTCCTTAGTGGAATAGTACTGTTTCTTCAGTTTCCTTAACTTATTACGGTGTGCCCTTGGAATATATTCAGTTCGGTGTCTACTTAATTTCACTATTTTATTTGGGGCAACTGTATCTAGACAAAGGGTAACATTCCTGTAAAACAGGGTTACTAAGGCCTCCAGGGAGTCAGTGGTAAAATAGTCATCCCATTGACAGAGTCGAATAAGTTCTTGGACTAATCCCCAGTCTGTATATTTGTAACTACGACATATTGTGCTTCCTGAGTCTTGTTTGTTTCCTGTATTTAGTGGTGAGAAAGGCAGAGAGCAGAGTACCATTCTATGGTCACTACTGGAAAATCTATTACCAACATAAGTGGATACTGGGATTGTGTCATGACAAAAAACAAGGTCCAACATGTTGTCACCACGAGTAGGTGTCTGGACGTGTTGTTGCCATCCATAACAGTCTATAGTGGCAAGTAATTCGTCGAAGCGTTGGGGGCCGGAACTAGTTAGCCAATTGACTTCTGGAAGATTGAAGTCCCCTGCAATTATTTTGTAATTAGCACTAAACGAGGATGCATGTGCAAACGATTTAGCTAATAACGCATCAGTTTCTTTTGTTGAGCTTGGTGCTCGATAAACACAGCCTATGAGAAGTTTGTACTTATCTCCATGTAAGACAACCCAGAGTGAGTCAGGTACATTATTCATTGTTTCATCTTCCACCTTACTGACTACAAATGAGTTATGTATATATATGAGACATCCTCCACCACGCTTGCAATCTCTGTTTGCACGGTGTACAGTGTAATCATCGATACCTATATGCACATCAAGTACAGAGGATGAGCACCATGACTCAGTAATCAGAGCTACAGTAGGCTTGGCGACTAATAATAATGTCCTTAGTTCAGATATCTTATTGATTAAGGAACGTGCATTAATTAGCAATATCGTGAATAAGTCACGGGATACTACAAACTGGCTTAAAATGTCACCATAACCTAAATCTATTTGTGCGTCAGCACCGCAAGAATTTATGAATGAAAAGGAGGTCGGACTGGGTGTCTGCACATCGGAGTTGGTGTGCAATGAGGTGGTCCTAGGTGCCATGGGTCGTACCAGTGATTCAGGACACCTGGAAAATTTACCATGTGTTCCTGGATATAAGGGTAGTACAGGTTGGGCCTAGGTTGACGGTTAAAAGGCATAGCATCAGAAGGTCTACCCATCCAACTGCTATTCGTCATACCGGTATACACCTTCGGGTTGTTTTTATAACTTAAAGGGAATTGTGAAGGAAGGTGCTTTGGCTGCAAGACTTTAGGAGTCTTGGAGCCTGACTTTCTATAAGGTGGAGCATGCGGAACACCTCCAGATGTACTTATGTTTCGAGAGGAGTTTTTCGTAACAAGTGATGGTTTGTTGGCATTCTTACTCTCAGCAGGCTTATTGAATACAAAGTATTCTTCCCCATCATTAGTCTCAACCCTGCGAAATTTGTTCATCGTGGTGAGGTTACTACGTTTGGGGGGAAATTTCTTAGAACAACTTGCAGAAGTTCTAGTCATTTTAACATCTTTCGATGAGGCTTTGTTTACAGGGGTACTGGTATCTAAATCAGTTCCTAGTTCCATTGGCAGGTGTGGTTGTTGTGTAGTTTGCTGAATGCTAGTTTCAGCACTAGGTGTCTGTTGCTGTGCACGATCCTTATTTGGTAAATCAAAGCTAGAGCTAGAGGAGGTGACCAGGTTATTACTACGCATTATTCTGCGCTGACACGGTGTTTTATCCTGAGCTACGGTTATAGACTTATAACTGCTATTCAGTCTTAAGTGATCCTGACATTTAGTAAACCGATGCGGTCGCCCAGACACTGTCAGCATAGACAGACTTAAAGCGGCATACACTGAAGAACCTTCACCCTCCCCATCGGCTCAATCAAATAGCCCCACTGAACCTAGTCCTTGTCCAGACTCAACTACCTCACCTCCAGTGGTGAATGATGATTCTCCTACCGTCACCAGTAAGACCCCTGTCACACGTGCTGGTCGACGTGTTCACTGGCCCAAGAGGTTCGTAGAATTCTTTCACTGAACTAATCCATAGGTAATGCTACTAGTGATTTTTTATTCCTTGTCAAAATTTCTAATTCAATTCTGCTATATTTAATCTATTTGGTCCCGCTTCTGGGAGTAGTCGTTTTAACCCTCACTAATCCTTTTAATCTTTATCTCTCGTTACAGAGGACCAGCAGCAGTTTGTTTTTACCCCTAATTTTTCATATATTTCATATCAATCTACTCGCTAGATCAGTTGGCTTATCATGTCATCTTGTAACCCACACCAAAAGAGGAATTATGAACAGTATATTACCTTTCCAAAAAAAATTAATTATTATTAAAGAAAATTTTATAAAAATAATATTTAAAAAAAAGAAAATACAAAAAAGTAAAAAAATGTAAAATAATAATAAATAAACAAAAAATTTTTTAAATAAAAAAAAGATTATAAAAAAAAACTTCCACTGTATAGTTAAATGGACAGATATACATATTTTTTGCGCATAAATGCTTCACTTCTATGCTGTACATAGTAATCCGCTCAATTTATTTTCACAGCCTGTACTATATTCCTTCGGGTTTATGCCCTCCTGCAATTCATTTATTTTGTGAACCGTACTTGTAAACATTATGCATCATCTTAGTTATGCACTTAGCAACATGAACAAAGTAATTTTGGTAATGATAACTACTCATAGCTATTGGTTATGTACTAACTTCTCTGTAATTTTATAAGTTCTCACAGGGTAGAAACTTCCTTTGTTTTATCTCATTCTAATGTACTACTTCCAAGTTACACCACTTTTCCTCGCATTGATTTCGCACAAGCTTTTGTAGTACCTTTACACCGATTTTGAAATCTTAACCTTCTTTCCCATTTTCTTCTGTTGTTTTTTTTACCCTGCTCCTTATCATACGCTGGTATAATGATTGCCTTTAACATGACTGCTAGGTTCTGTTGAAGCGGAGGAAGGGAGCATTGGTCTAATATGAAAGTTAGACATAATGAGTCACCTTCTTGCTACGACAGCCTCGGCGCCAGAGGTTTACCATCAAACCTCCACATAAGTAAGCTTGTAATAGTGCGGAATTAAAAAAAATGAATCGATACAATACAATAAAAAAATACCAAAAAAAAGATAAATAAAAATATGAAAGACAAAAAAGAAAAAAATTAAACAAAAAACAACAACACCAGACCGCAGAAGCTTACAACCACACAAGGCACCAGCGTCATTTCTTATCATATTCCGTCTTACTTCACTAATCATGTACATACCACTTCCAACTTACCTTAATTTTTTTTCTTTTCTTTTGCTTTCTTTCCTTTCGGTAAAATTTCTTTTTTTACTATTGCTATTTTCAAACCTTCTCATTCACTCATTGCTATTGTGCCAAGCCATCCTACTGTTGTATATCGAAGCTTGCTGGCTTCCCACCAACCTTCTAGGGGGGGGATAACCTGTAGTGCACATTGTACCTTTGAACTTTTGTTTAAACTGACTCACCCACGGTGATCCACGTTTTATCTTTTGACTTGGGAGTCTTCCGTACGTTCATTGGTTCGCTCTCTTGTTGTGCTCTCTTTCTGCACACTCTCCGAGCCTACCTCCAGTAACGTCTGCAGCTAAGTTGTACAGTCACTTTATTTATTAAATCTGTTATTTAGTTACGTTAAATACAACTCATACTAAGAATTCTTTCCATTGTTAGCTTTTAAACTTTGATTGAGTTAATCAGTACTTACACGTTAGGTAGAGTACTCGTAAAGTCATAAGACGGTGAAGTTTTTAGTAAGTGTGGTGATATCGAAGACTATCTTAAGTCTAGCTTCAACACTTACAGATTCACCTAGGGATAGGTGATGTAATCCCGTAACTTTAGGTGGAGGTTTAGGCTCAAACAATTTTCTTACGAGTGTTCACCCAAATTAATCAACAGTGTTCATACAGAATTACACCTACGTATAGTAACAAGTTCATACCTTAGGGAGTACCAGTCAACAATGCGTTACTTACAAGTCTAATGTTACAATTCGCTAGTATCAACATATCAGCGTAAAGGCGAAGAAAGTGGTTGTTCACAATTCCTCTGCCCACCAATTCGGCTTCTTCAAATGGATTCACATTGCTGCTGTCGTAGCGAGAAGATGAACTTGTGAATTACTATTAGAATCAACAGCAATTTGTAAAAGAACTTGACCTTTATCAATTTCACCACTATAAAAAGTACGAAAAAGTTGGACAGTCGAATGTATAACCACATATTGAAAAGACGAAGTCATACTGCTCATTCTCTGCCATAAGTTAATTACTTTATCTTTGACATAATAATATTAGCCAGTTATTGTTGACAAAATTATCTCAGCCAGATTGGTAAATGCGCATTATATTAAAAATGATTTATATGAAACGCGCTTGAAATTGTCAGGCTCCTTACAAGAAATGCCGTGGTTTGTGGCTTGATTGATGGTCACTTGAAGGAAAAACTCCATTGTTAGGATATAGAATGATTTGGTGGAGAAACTGTCAAAGAATGCTAAGGCAAAACATCAGTGGAATCATTTCCTTCGACAATGAAACCCCTGGGTTACCGCATTTTTGATCAACCAAAAAAAGAAAGTCCACCCTAAGGAGCATTTTTTGAGGGATCAGAGAAACTTGTCAATTCATTTGAATCTCAGCCATTTCACACTCAGCTTAAATTTGTTTAACCCCGATGGCTGCATCACAACAAGGAAAGTTGGGTCTTCAAGAAAGAGGAGTGTGGCTGTGCTGTTGTGGTGAAATTGCACTCTTTGGAACCAACTGCCATCTGAAATTAGATGTTATGAAAACCCTGACAGGTCCAAATAGAGCCTGGAAAGACACATTGATATGTCCACTCTAGCTCGTCTAAAATACCATAACTGCTGGTAGAATGGTAAATGAAAGCCAGTTCAGTCTTCACTGTTATCTTCTACGTATAACTCGACTCTACTACTTCCTCAGCGAACATCTAACTAATTCACTGATTTTCTATTCTCTATAATCTTCAATAAGTTGTGTTAGTATAAGTAATTCTAGAAACAGTTATATTAGCAACCACACCTTTTAATATCTTATATATATGTATACATATATATGTATATATATATTTATATATATATATATGGTGAGAGCAGCCTGCTAGCCAATTGATTGACATTAATCTACGTCAATGTCTAGGTCACTAATATGGGCCGTGAGAAAATATGAACAAGGCTGTTTCAACAACCAATCGCAGCAAACTTAAACGTGGGCAAATATGATTCGCAGATAGATGGCTCCACTTTACGAGGAACTCGAAACAACCAATCAGAAGACTGCGTTTGTCTACTTGACTAGGCTATAATAATGTATGTGAAATTTATATAAATACGTGTTGATTTACGTAATAAAACGATCTGTTGCCTGGCCCTTGTCTTCTGTTGTTACATATATGTATATATATATATATTATATAATACACTGCTAATTTTGTGTTGAGATTATTGCAATCAGTCAACAACTATCTTTTCTCATATACTTTTCTAAAATGTATAATTTTATAACATTTCGCAGTTTTTTTCCCATAACATGAGTTGAAGGGTTATTTCGCAATGTCTTAGGCACACCTTATAAAAACCTGTCTTGAAGTTTTAGCATAGCTAGTTCTGTTAACCATCTGTTTTCTTCAGGATCTTTCTGCATAATTGTATCACTAACTGTTCCACTGCCTATTTAACTCTAATAAATAGGCTATAACTTAGTCGACATAGTGCTAACTACTTCTATACTTGATAAATTTTTCAGAGAAACTTAATTTCCTAGTCATTTGTAATAAATACTTATATACGTGTATGCATGTATAAAGGTGATAATGCTAAGAATGTCCTCAGGTCTCGATGTATCTGTTGACCTAATGGGAAGCATTTGCCATGAAAGCTATTAATGTGCAGCACATTGTATGATTTGGGTTGGCTCAAAGCAATTCAATGCTACAACTACAGCTATTGCCAAAAAAATCTCAGAGGTTAACATCAAAAAAGGAGGGAGGATGGCGCATACTGATCTGCAGATATAGTAGTGGTCAAAACCGTGAATCGCTCCGATCTGTAGGACGGCAACATGCACTTTTTGACAGCTCGAGAATTAAACATCCTTAACAAAAACAAAATAAATAAAGGTTGTAAAGATCTGAGTTATAAAAATGCTTTTGCCCCTACCATCTACAAGCCTGTTCAGCTTCTTGCAAGATGTTACCCCATCGCTACTACAGAAATTCGTGAGACATCTTACACGTCAGCCTGTCCTACGGGTTCTAGGCTTTCGAATCTTTTATTCACTTTTCATGGGAGAATCACTTATCAACCTCGAAATAATCTCTTCCTATACGCGGTGATATGCTCTATTTTATCTCAACTATCTAAACCTTTACTAAAACTGAAACATACTCGTTTGTTCGTATTCGTTGCTTGCTTAAAACCTGGTTGCCTCGATGAAAGAACACAACACCAGTGTTTGAGCGCAGCTAATTTTTCATGGATAACGTCATGGTTCCTATGCTTGGTTAGCATCAAACGTTGCAAGTATATACTATCATTCCAAGGAGTCCCTTCCTCCTTCTTGCATATATCTTGTAAATGTACTTTCAATGATGTATTATCTATACTTGTATTTTATGGCATTTTAAAGTTTTCAAAGTCGTTCTCCTTGTAGCGGTAAATAATTCCCCAAAATTATTGACCACAGCAATCACTCATTGGATGCTGACCACCACTGTTTAAGTCGACTTGTTTAGCTGAAGGCTTCCAGTCAAGCATCCCCGCCATTTGGTACGCCGTCGTGTCACGTGCACGATCACTAGCCAGTTAAGCGTTCGTCTAACGGCTTGTTTTGGTCCCAAAATATATCACTTAGTTTGGACGACCAATTGTTGGCTTTTGCTTTGTCTTTGGTACGCGAGAATAAATTAATTAGAAGTTGCTGAACGAGATATCCGTCAACCTCTAAATCCTCTTCCTGAAAAAGCTTTTAATCATGTGACAGCATATCACTTACTCAAATACATGATGTTCACTGGTTGACCATAACTATCAGCATGAAACGGAACGAAATATGGGTTGTCTCTCGGCTTTGATGGCGATGAGGTTTACAATTTAACAAGTGTAAGAACATGTTGTGGTTGCTTGTGCAATAATTGGATAATTCGAACTTTTGAAAATGTATTAATTTGCAATAATTTACGATTGTAATTTATGACATAACTGATCATGCCTGTAAAAATGGTATACATTTCTTGTAAACTAACCCGTTTGCACGAAATGTAAATTGATATTATTGTTATTATGTCCGAATACTCTCTCCATACCGTCGTTAACATTTACATCCTTAAATAGTCTTTCAAGAAGGGTAACGGGCTGGTTTACTACAGAATAATATTTCTTTCAGAGTCTATGACGCGCTGAGTGACTCTCGCTACCTTTGCATTCACTTGTAGTCCACCGAAGTATTGAAAATTATTATGATTCAGGCCTTACACACCAAAGACCTTCCTTTGCAAGAATTAAACTCGCGAACATCTTACAATCGGTGATTCCTATTCCTTATCAGTCAACCGTCAGAGTCTAACAAAAACATAATAAAACAATACATTCGATATAAAGCTGATAGAATCTTCCTCGTTAGTGACTATTCTACTACATTCGACGAAACCCAAGCTTACTGATTCTCAGAGCAACTCTCTAGCCTTGGTTTAGGTCTTCTTACACAGTTTGGGCATAGACTTCATGCAGCATTTTCCATGCTTTTCGAAAATGGTCGCAAAACTCTAGTTTTCAAGTTAACTGATAAAGCTGAGTATCAGCCTGGGACCCCACCGCTACAAAATGTATGAAAAATGACATAAACGCCGCCGTCTGTACGACCTTACCAAAGGAGTGGACCGTAAATCTGAAGGCCTACAAAGTGTCTGCACTGGATCAACCATTCTCTTGAACAACCTAACCCGTCATCCGAAAGACTGGACCCAGGCGTGAAAAACGTTGCTACTACTGCTAAACCAGAAGGCTTTTCGTCTACTTAAGAGCCGATGGAAGCTCTGAAGCATGTTTACCTGATTCAGGACTTCAGAGGTCATGAAAGCGTACACTGCAGCCTAACTCAGGGATATTGCAACGACAAACGGTACTTAGAATGCATATAAATGTCACCGACCAATAATCCCTATTCAGGGTCTCTCAAGGATCTGAGAGCCCAACTTAACCACCGTCTTCAGGTTTGCTGAATAACAAGGATTGTTACGGATTCACTTAAAGGACGCTGTAGAAATTCCTATCTGCTGAGGGTACACGGGCCATCGTTCAAACTTCCGGTCCACGAGTCTTACCAGTTCTTCAATTAAAGGCATTGTTTATTGCTAGGGCTATAAGAGATTTATTGTGAATCAGTGTTTCCTGAGTTTTATCTGTGAACAAGACATTCTACCTTAATCTGGGTTTAATATTGCACCATCAATTTTTTATTGTTACAAACTAGCCAGCCGAAACAAAATATTTGTATCTTAACCTGGTTAGTTTTCGGTCAAGTGAAATGACCATATAATTAAACTTCGTTTCTGATCATAATATCTTTCTCTTGAAGGAAAAATTACTCTCCTTGTTTTTCGGCCTTCTGTGTCTTCCCACAGATGGAATGGTATTCCTGTTACAGGTTGTATAGTGTCTGTGCTGACGTACCATTTGAAATGGCCATCCCAGTAACATTTCAATCACAACAGAATAAGCAATGAAGAAGATTATAGTACTCATTTAGAATGCAATAAATGGTTATCTAAGACGAAGGTTCCATGAACTCCACTCCCAAAACTTAACCATATCAATACAGAAACTTCAACGCACAAATAGATTAAAAATTCTAAAAAATAAAATAAGGCGAAGGACAGCTTTCGCGGATGCTTCATCTACCTTTAAACCATCCTACGCCAAGGGGTAGCTGAACCAAGTTATCGGATATCAAGAATCCTATCAAACATGTTGTAGCAGTAACATATTATTGAACACGGCATTCATCACTAAACATTGGATGCTGACCATCACTGCTTAAGTCGAATTGTTTAGTTGAAGGCTTCCGGTCAAGCATCCACGCCATTTGGTACACCGACGTGTCACGGTCGTGAACGATCCCTAGCCAGCTAAACAATCATCTCACACTCAGATTTTGTCCCGAAATATATCTCGTAATTTGGACGATCAATTGTGGTGTTTTTCTTTGCCTTTGGTCTACGAGAAACGAATACTATAGAAGTTGTGGGTATTAGATCTTGCGTTAGTATACTTCGTACTATCCTTGAACGTCAATACCGTCAGCGTCTAACATGTCTTACTTAAAACTATTTTATCTCCTCCTATTTACAATATATGCTAACAATTTCAATTTTCTCGTTATTCTAGATATTGATAATATTATTGTTGCCATTATCATTTCATAGTTATCGGTCATTTTGGCTTTATTGTTACAGCTAATATCGAAACAAGTGGTATCACCAGTTGTGTATGACTACACCATGTAATGTTTTTCTTGTTGTTGTTGTTGATGTTGAGCTAATTGATGTATTATTGTACCAAATGCTAAGAATATTATGTTGTATTGGAATAAGGAGGATCATTATTATTCATTTATTTAAGCCGGACTTTCAAAGATATAGCCATACAAAATATTGCTCATGGAATTGGAGTATTTTGGAATCTTGTGTGGAACATTCAGTTGTATCAGAGATTTTTCTGTCTATAAAAAGCATACCACAAGAAACTCTTTTCCGACCACAGGTATTTATCTTCTGTATCAATAGACAATCCTGAACTGCCAAATTTCTCATGGTTATCTGCTCAGATGACTTAAATATCCGCAAAGAGTGAGGGAACAGCAGCGTCACGTTTCAGCTGTCTGTAAGTTTGAACAAATGAACGGATGTTTCCCATCATCGTGATGGAGTGAGCTATCATGTATATCGGACCGATAAGTGTCAGCTTACATCTGTCCCTTCGATCCTAACCTGTATCAATCAAAGTGTCGCCGTGAGTTGTTCTAGTAACCATAAGCTATTGTTTTCAAGTTGCATCTCACGGTTTTATATCAACATAGGCTACATTTAGGGTCTTTTAGGGACAATATCGGTTCTCTGTAGAATCATTAGTGATCTAAAGTTACCGTTGGAACCGACTATTGAAGGAGATAGTGTCCTCACTCTTAGCCAACTAACTCGAAAACAACGGGAAGAAAAGCACATGAATTTAGTAGAAAAGGATTGGCATTGCCACTAGGTCTTCTAACATTATTCGTAATATTGTCCAATCTGAAATCTAAAATGAAGTGTTAAGAGGCCAAGGGTGTTGACATTCACGGGCAGTACAATATATATTAGCAGAATATCTAATACCCACAACTTCTATAGTATTCGTTCCACGTAGATCAAAGGAAAAGCGAAACACCAGAATTGATCGGCAAAATTATAATTTATATTTCGGTAACAAATCTCCAGGGGGGCTTCTGGTGTGGCCCACTACCTTGCACCTTTGGAAAACTAAGCACGTATGAGTCCATTACCTTACTTCTCTAATAATACCGGGCCAACAAAACCGACTAGTTTCCAGCTTGACGGTAGTTTGAACATCTTGTTGGGAAAAGCCGTATGACATATTGAGGACATTACGGCGATATTTTTTAGGCACAATGGGCAAGGAGTACTCGGGGAACGTCATGTAGAATAGTATCTCTTCTCACACCTGGGGGTTTCTCGGCTAATTGCAGAGTTGTTTTCGACAGCTCATGTCGAAGCTCACTATCTTCCTTTCGAAGACGAGCCAGTTTCAAAAGGTCTACAACGTCTTTTTGGGTGGGGGAACAAATGCACGACAAGGCATTTGCTACAGTGTTGTTCACACCGGATATATGGCGAATGTCCAATGTAAGCTGTGAAACATAGTCCAGTTTTTGGGATTCTCTAGGTGAATACTTATCTGAAGTTGAGTTCAAAGAGTACGTCATAGGTTTGTGGCCAGTGAAAATTATAAATTCACAACACTCCACTGAATGTCGGAAGTGACTTATAGTACAGTACATAGGCAGAAGTCCTCTGCCGAATGTGCTGTACTTCTTTTCTGCTAATTGTAGACACCTCGATAAAAAGGCGAGTAGGTACCACTTTTGTTGGCTATTTGTCGCAGAACTTCGCGGACTGCAGTATCGGATGAATCAACTGAGGTATATAGTGGTACCGCTGGAACTTGATATGTGGGTAGAATGGCATGGCTTTTTTATCCTGAATGAAAGCATTTTTTGCAGGCGCGCCAGTGTCGATGGATTTGTTATTCCACTGAAGCAAGCCTGTTAAGGGCTGAAAGAGAGAAGCACAATTAAGAATAAGGCGTCGGTAATAATTTACCAAGCAATTAAAATTGCGAAGACTTTTCGCTGTCTGTGGCTCTGGAAAGTTCAGTATCGCCTCGACTTTAGTACCCAGTGGGCCAATGCCCTTGCAGTCAATGGTTTGGCCCAGAAAGTCAAGTGAGTCAATGCCTATCTAACACTTTTGAATAATGATGGTAACACTATGTTGGCGTAATCTTTCAAATGGCAAATCCAAGTGTCTAAGGTGAGTTTCCTTGTCTGGACTGGCAATGAGGCAGTCGTCTAAGTATTCGTATACAAAGTCGAAATACTTCGTCGATGAAGCGTTGGAAGGTTTGGGCTGCATTCTGGAGACCGAAAGGCGTAATCATAGCCGTTTTCGGAATATCTACTGTTGCAATCGGGACTTGGTTATGCGCTTTAACTAAGTTAATTTTAGAGGATATAGTTGCGCCAGCTAATATCGCCGTCACGTCGTGTAGGTGAGGCAACAAATAGCAATCAGGGGTTATTTTAACGTTCACTCGCCGGTAATCACCAGTGGGTCACCAATCGTTGCTATCCTTTTTGGGTACCATTTGCAGAAGCGATGCCCGTGGGCTATTCTGCGGCCGAATGATGCCGGCGGTGAGCATCAGGTAGATCTCATTTCTAGAGAGTCTCAGTTTGACAAGAGCAAGTCGTAGTGCTGTAGATGTCATGGGCTGTCCTGAGGTAATGATGTGATGCATAAGATTGCCGGCTGTGCACGGTAGATCGTTAGACGGGCAATTAAGTTTCGGTTATTTATCAACAATCGGATGGGAAGTTGGATCAAGGATTGCCTTCATCTTAACGAGTGATTAGCTGAGGCCTATGTAGCTGTTGCCCTTGATAGACAGTGCCAATCACGTCTCATAAACCGTCAATGCCCAGCTCTTGCTACGCTGGGCCTCACGCTGTCCCTCGAAGATTTTCAAAAACGTTTAGTACTGTCGGACGCAAAGACCAGAACACAGATTGGCGACTCGAGAATTCTTTATTCTAACACCAACATATAACCAGCAATACTGGCATTACAGACTAAGGTCTAAGAACAAATATTACAACAATAAATCACGATATTACTTCTGACAGTTTTTTCTAGCTTCTTTCTGAACAGCGACCGATGAGACGATGACTGGCAGATTGATCACCTGCGAAAATTATGGGGAAGTTGGCTTTGAGCAAACAACCATGAATTGATCGTTCAATCTTCAACTACATTGACAAACAGTCTAAAGGTACCGTCTATCAGTTGTTTTCGGTGGACAACTACGAAGAAGTCATGATGGCTGAGTTGGTCTGTGTCAATGATGGGCATTGTGACGTCAGCGAGAAGGAAGACCCACCAAAGACGCTTGCGTAAACCTACGTTCAGATAGACGTATTTCCTACGAAAGGCCCTCAATATACAGCCAGTAAAGTGAAGGCTCTCTGCAATATTTCGCTTCCTGGCCATAGGCATTGTGATACCATCACAAGGTAGGGTTTTTAAGTGAACATGGCTTCGATTTTGACCACCATGTAAGCTCCGCCATTGAGGGGAATTTGGATGGCGATAGGAGGAATTATCTGACCCAAGTGGTTGCTGAACGGATTTGCGTAAATATATCACTGCAGTGTCCCTACTGGAATTCTGTTCAGCGATTGAGCGCATTTCATTGACTGTTCGTTGTGTTATTTCTAAGATTCCTTCGGCGGAGGTAGCTAAGTCATCTATACTAACGCCTGGAGGTGTCACCACCACAGCCTATACTGACTGTGGCAGTTTGGATGAAAACAGTTCCATGAAAAGTCGCTCATCGAAATGACTTTCACTTATAACTCCCTTAAATCTCGTTTGCATGCTCACAGCCGTCTGATCATCCAACTAGACGCTGCGAAATATTTTGTCAAGACGCTGTCGATCTGTGAGGTCTTTTCACAGTAGGGGGACTGCCTGTAAGCACCTCATATGGTTTGCTTACCTCCGGGCTTGATATATGCACAGTTATGCATTTGCCCGCGGTAAAAAGTGGACAGCTGCAAGGTACTGTGAACGTTTTTCAATTAACTCGTGATCGCTAAAATCAGACTCAGCTATCTGATTCAGCATTATCTGGTCAAAATTGTAGAGCTAAATTGTTTTGGCAGTTGAGCGAATACGAATGATCTTAGGAGTATGATAACTCATGGCGAAATATATACAGTCGGAAAATAGTACAAAAAATACGACATGCAGCGAGCTCACAGAATTTATCTGTGTGTTTACCAAGGGTTATGTTTGTAGTAGACTCACCAGTTTATAGGCTGACGGCATTGACGTTCAAGGATAGTACGAAGTATACTAACGCAAGATCTAATACCCACAACTTCTATAGTATTCGTTTCTCGTAGACCAAAGGCAAAGAAAAACACCACAATTGATCGTCCAAATTACGAGATATATTTCGGGACAAAATCTGAGTGTGAGATGATTGTTTAGCTGGCTAGGGATCGTTCACGACCGTGACACGTCGGTGTACCAAATGGCGTGGATGCTTGACCGGAAGCCTTCAACTAAACAATTCGACTTAAGCAGTGATGTTCAGCATCCAATGTTTAGTGATGAATGCCATGTTCAATAATTTTGGGGAATATGCTACTGAGTTACTAACCTACTGTCAGCTTGGGACGACTGGACATCATGCTGGGATATGAATGTACCAGTCTATGTGGTCTTCCTAGACTCTGAGGAGGCATTTGACACTTCTCCTACATAAAATAAGCCAGGTAGGTATAGGTGAGCCACTTCTGTCATAGTTAAAGGACTACCTAGCAGACAGGCAATTTTGCACTAAGGTTAACAGAGTTCGATTATCTTGGCACAGATCGTTGGCTTAGGGGAGATTTGATTACTGCCTACAAAATAACAAATGACCAGAATCACCCAAACAAATGTGTTCTGCCACTGATTAGGTATAGGCTCCCACGTGGAAACCCCAGAAAGATAGCTCACCAGAGGACAAGGACCCGGGTGCGCTCCCACTTCTTTTTACTGCGGGTTTGCCGTCCCTGGAATTCATTACTGGCAGACGTAGCTATGGCACCGTCTTTGGACGCCTTTAAGCGAAGGCCGGACAACCATGCAGAGACACAAGGACTGCATCCAAATGGCCTATCCCCTTAAAATCGCATACACCATTCAGGGGTAGACAATTAAACTCGTCGTTTTACTTCTTTACATTCTCTCCCGTCTTACTCTCCTGACAACTTATTTATATTATAATTATTATTACTATTATCAATATATATATATATTATTCTTCAAACTTAATTAACTGACTGTTGTTACGCTTTCCTATTCCCGTTGCTGTCTCTAAGTCTGAATAACTTCACTAATTATATCTATTGTTATCATTACTATCTCTTTTCTCTTGTCGACGATACCGAAAGACTAACTGGCGAAAGCATCAACTCCATTCACAGTAGTAACAGTCTTAACACACCTCATACTACAAACCACATATAATTAATCCCAGCACTACTCCCTTTGGAGTCAATCAAAGCAACGACAGTCGAGTGGCTCGTAACAACGATATTGGATATTGGATACAAACCTAGCCGCCTTTTCTCAAAGTAGCGTTACTTTTGATGGAAATATGTAGACTTTGTGAGTAATGTACTGAAGAATCAACAGTTTGTGAATAGTGTTTTCAGTTTTTTATTGTCAGCAACATATTCAGTGGAGCAACGCATGTTTTTATTTGATAAGAATAACCTAATTATGTCTGCATTTCCTAGTACTAGTAATTGGACATGCAGACATAATATCACTCTGTGGCATTCAAGCTTGAATGCCATAGACTGGTATTTAGGCTTATATCAGACTGAATCACAAGCTCAAGTGATTTTTGGACAACATTTTACGGACGATGAGATTGCTGACAGTCAACATTATATCTGGACTTTTATCTGAGTCATCCAGATCTAATCCCAGCTTGCATTGACTACGGGCGCATTGAATATCGTTAGGGCAGACTTCGGGTACATTGTAGAATGTTCGAAGCAGGCTTATGAGCCTCGTTGCACGTTCTGCGATGCGCCCGAAAATATGCTAGCTGGGATTTAGACTTACAAGGTATTAAACGAGTCTCATTGACGTTTGTGTTCACTGTGGAAATATCAATTAATGTAGATACTTTGTGAATTCGACTGTCAACATCTGGAACGTTCCATTTGAACAAAGAAATTTCCACTCGTATCTGACCCATCCTGTTCGCAGGTCCAAAAAAATACACTGGGCAAAGTGGTGTCGAAAGTTTAACTTCGCCATGCACCGAGTGAGAAGTAACATAGAAGTATTGATTCAAGCTCTTCTTATCCACGAGGTTGTTGTAGGTATATCATGTGTTCATGCTATTGCTAGAAGACAAATCCTGTTGATCGACCATTCGTGTGTTATCGTTTTTATTATTGATTTAGCTGTTAAATGTTATTTCTCAATGCTAAATGCTGGTCAATTGACATCAATCAATTGTGAGATGAGATCTCCAGGGTGGTTAAAAACTATACCGATTTCTTCTCTGTTTTTTTTAAAATCGAGAAGACTTTTCTCCATAATACTATTTTGCAAATATGTCTTCTGTATGCACTAAAATTCTGTTATATCTCAACATAAACTAACTACGAAGAAAAATCATACAGCAAGTGGAATGTATTTGTGGGCTTTACCAATTCGATCTCGGGAACAACAAAATTATTAAACCATGGTAAATCAAAGGCCACTTGGGAGTACACATTCTATTAGTCTTATATTACTTCACTTTAGTACTGTTAATATTTCTAGCATACATATTTTGAGAAGCAGAAGCGAGTGTTAGACAATGTTGTGAAAGTGGCATTTTTAATCAAGAACTAAGCTCTTCGAAATAGATATTTTATGAATCAGGCTACGATCCACACTTGTTTAAAGACTGGTGATACTGTGGTGGTGTAATACGGACAGTGTGTTCCAACGGGATATTATTCTGGCACATTCCCGAAGTTCAATACGGCATTAGCAGCACGGTGCTATGTATTTGAACATTCTATTTCATTTTGTTTAATGTAAGCCAAAATCACACGCTCAGTGATCGGTCAACAAATATGAGCCGTATATATACATATATATATATATATATATATATATATATATATATATATATATATATATAGATAAACAGCGGTTTGATCAATGAAAAACATACCTTGACTTCCATGTCTTGCTTTCTGCTTTTACACTTCTGCTAAGTTGCCCAGATTGATGTAATTATATCGGGGGTTGAACCTGGTCGAAATGTTAGAACCAGTGGTCCATACATTTAAGTCATACTTAATTTCGATGCTAGAAATGGATCACGTCGCATGTATAGATATTCTGAAAGCTAACTGTTATGGTGCTGAGTTAATTTGAGTACCATCTAATTGCACGATTGTCTGTCTGTCTGTCTGTTTTCGACATAGAACTTTGCACAAATGTGCGGAAGTTCAAGTCGCCACATTCCGTGTAGCACGCGAAGCAAGAGAAGAAAGTACAAGAAAAGCATAGTAGAAACAGTGAGCAGAGGTGTGAGACAAAGGAGTAATAAAGAAATACAAAACAGTTTCATTGAAGATCATAAGTCACAGGGAGTGGATGCAAGCCTCAGGATGGTCGGGGGTGGGTGTCTTGCGCTGCGGGCTAGCCACCCCTCCGTACACCTCTTGAAATGCTCCCATATGACCGTGCGTCTTACATAGCCTCTCCTGAGGAAGTCCTACTCACTGCCTTCACGTGGCGGAGGTGTTTCTCACCGAAGTGAGAGGGCAAAAGCGGATGCCCGGCGCTCTTCACCGGGTTGACTGTCCATTGGATGACAGTCTAGGGGAGATGGCTAAACCCTGATTCCAAACCTCCAACGACTGGCGTATGAAGCTCACCGGAGTTCACCGACAGACGTATGGACAAAGAGCTTATTGGATGCCCTGGATGTCTGGCCCCATTCAAAAAGGCGTATGAACCGGACTCCGGTCACCGGCTGCCAATGGATAGTGGACTCCCTACTCCACTCCTACTGTCTTGTAGGTCACACTTGGCTGTGTAAAGGCTAGAGCTGCACTCTCAAACAAAAGGCCGAGCGATGCTGGGGACATCACTCGTACCCAATTCCCATGAAACTTCATCAACTCTCTTACAAACATTCGAGATGTTCATGAAGCCGGTTCATCCTCCCGTAGGAGATAGCCGAAGTAAAGTAAGTAAGTGGATGCATCTGCGCCACTGAGAACGATTTTGAGCCATGTCACCAATTGTTTCCAACCATAGATTTTTACCGTCCCGAGGACCCCAGCCTGGAAGTCTACACCTTTCTACGTGGCTTAGACCAACTGTTGTGGATTTCATTGACTGATGCCAAGTTTTTGTTTGACCGCCGCTAGCTTTTTTCCAGCCTGACCCTATATCCGCTAACATTGCTCGTCGAGGGAGGCGATGGCTTGGCATACGTAACACATGTCCTAACCATCTCAGTCTTTGTAGCTTCACGACTTCGTCGATTGATTTCCCCTGTTTACCTAGAACTCTACGCCTAACCTCCATGTTGCTCACCTTATTATGCCACTTTACACGGGAAATAGAACGCAGGCACCTATGATCAAAGACAGCTAGTCTTTTCATGTCTTCCACTCTCAGTGGCCAGGTCTCACAACCATAAAGGAGGACGGAGCGGACTGATGAGCAGTACACCCGCCCTTTGGTCGATAGTCGAACATCTCGTCTACGCCAGAGTCGGCGTAAACTAACAAATGCGAAACGAGCCCCTTGTATTCGTGCTGAGATTTCGTCAGAGATCAGCCCGTTGGGGCTGATGGTACTTCCCAAATAAGTGAAGCGGTCAACGTGCTCTACCACTTCACTTCCTATTTTTAAACTAGGCGTCGATGTAGTCCAGTCCTGTAACATCATCTTGCATTTGGCGGGAGCGAATCGCATGCCAAACATTCGTAGATTGCGGCTCAAGGTGTTTAGAAGACTCTGCATTTCGTCAGCGTCTTCGCCTAGAAGGACTATATCGTCTGCATATTCCAAGTCAACGAGATTATTCCCGGTAGCAAGTCAATCCCTGAGTCGCTGAAGTCACCTAGGGTTAAGTCCATTAACACATCTATGATGAAGTTGAATAGAAAAGGAGATAATGGGCATCCTTGACGGACACCACTGGTCGTCATCAGTTCAGATGACAGCTCGCCGTAAGCCCTCACCTGGCTGTATGAGTACGAATAGAGTGCCTTAATCAGTGCAATATATTTTCTTGGAATTCCCTTTACAGCCAAGCATCTCCAGAGAACTTCCCGATCGACAGAGTCGAATGCTGCCTTTAGGTCAAGAAATATAATGACTGTTGGACGCCGGTAGGAATGCCTATGTTCTAGAATCTGTCGGAGGGTGAAGATATGATCAATACACCCTCTTCCTGGTCTAAAGCCTGCCTGGCTCTCTCGTGTTTGTGCTTCCCGAGCACCACTCAGTCTACGCATGATTATTGAGCCTAAGACTTTAGATACTATATTAGTCAAGCTAATCCCTCTGTGATTATCACAGGAAGACTTGTCTCCCTTCTTGTATATGGGGATAATCAGTGACTTACACCAACCCGATGGGACTTCTTCTGATTCCCAGACGCTGCCTAGTACCTCAGTTAATCCGGACAGTAAGCTGTCTCCACCGTACTTAAATACCTCTGGAGTCATTCCATCAGGTCCCGCTGCTTTGCCTAGTTTCAGATTGGTGACAGCTTTAGTAACCTCAGTTAGTGACGGAGGACCTGTGTCTATATCCCATTCAGGGAGGTGTTGGATGCTCGGAAGGTTGAGCGTGGCTGTGGGCAAATTAAACTGCTCCTCATAATGCTCTTTCCAACGATCCAGTCGTCTATCCTGTGAGCTAATTATAGTGCCATTTTTTTCCGAGATTGTCTCACTGATGATTTGTCTTCTCCCACCCGTTTCCCTGATGAGTCCAAAGAGTTGCCTGGTGTTGCCTATCCTCAAAGCTTTCTCCATCTCTTTGGCTTTTGTCGCCCACCACTGTTCACGGTCCTTGCGGAGACTTTTCGTAAGTTTCCTCTTGTGCAGCTTTCGCTTGACTAATATAGTATCTAAAGTCTTAGGCTCAATAATCATGCGTAGACTGAGTGGTGCTCGGGAAGCACAAACACGAGAGAACCAGGCAGGCTTTAGACCAGGAAGAGGGTGTATTGATCATATCTTCACCCTCCGACAGATTCTAGAACATAGGCATTCCTACCGGCGTCCAACAGTCATTATATTTCTTGACCTAAAGGGAGCATTCGACTCTGTCGATCGGGAAGTTCTCTGGAGATGCTTGGCTGTAAAGGGAATTCCAAGAAAATATATTGCACTGATTAAGGCACTCTATTCGTACTCATACAGCCAGGTGAGGGCTTACGGCGAGCTGTCATCTGAACTGATGACGACCAGTGGTGTCCGTCAAGGATGCCCATTATCTCCTTTTCTATTCAACTTCATCATAGATGTGTTAATGGACTTAACCCTAGGTGACTTCAGTGACTCAGGGATTGACTTGCTACCGGGGAATAATCTCGTTGACTTGGAATATGCAGACGATATAGTCCTTCTAGGCGAAGACGCTGACGAAATGCAGAGTCTTCTAAACACCTTGAGCCGCAATCTACGAATGTTTGGCATGCGATTCGCTCCCGCCAAATGCAAGATGATGTTACAGGACTGGACCACATCGACGCCTAGTTTAAAAATAGGAAGTGAAGTGGTAGAGCACGTTGACCGCTTCACTTATTTGGGAAGTACCATCAGCCCCAACGGGCTGATCTCTGACGAAATCTCAGCACGAATACAAGGGGCTCGTTTCGCATTTGTTAGTTTACGCCGACTCTGGCGTAGACGAGATGTTCGACTATCGACCAAAGGGCGGGTGTACTGCTCATCAGTCCGCTCCGTCCTCCTTTATGGTTGTGAGACCTGGCCACTGAGAGTGGAAGACATGAAAAGACTAGCTGTCTTTGATCATAGGTGCCTGCGTTCTATTTCCCGTGTAAAGTGGCATAATAAGGTGAGCGACATGGAGGTTAGGCGTAGAGTTCTAGGTAAACAGGGGAAATCAATCGACGAAGTCGTGAAGCTACAAAGACTGAGATGGTTAGGACATGTGTTACGTATGCCAAGCCATCGCCTCCCTCGACGAGCAATGTTAGCGGATATAGGGTCAGGCTGGAAAAAAACTAGCGGCGGTCAAACAAAAACTTGGCATCAGTCAATGAAATCCACAACAGTTGGTCTAAGCCACGTAGAAAGGTGTAGACTTCCAGGCTGGGGTCCTCGAGACGGTAAAAATCTATGGTTGGAAACAATTGGTGACATGGCTCAAAATCGTTCTCAGTGGCGCAGATGCATCCACTCCCTGTGACTTATGATCTTCAATGAAACTGTTTTGTATTTCTTTATTACTCCTTTGTCTCACACCTCTGCTCACTGTTTCTACTATGCTTTTCTTGTACTTTCTTCTCTTGCTTCGCGTGCTACACGGAATGTGGCGACTTGAACTTCCGCACATTTGTGCAAAGTTCTATGTCGAAAACAGACAGACAGACAGCAGCTTTCGCTCCTCATTGAATTCGGAGCTCGCCGGAATAATTGCACGATTGGTTCCCTTGAAAACTGAGATAATTCGTACGATGAAATAAACAATTATTTTATTTATTTTTTATTACAGCTTGATTCCACGCCATATTTTTTGGTGCAAGTATGGAATTTTCAGCATGTGATATCAGTAGCCCAAATTTTGCAGGCCGACCATAGATATCAAGTGTGCGTCGGCAGGGGATCGAACCCCGGACCATTTGCATGATCGGCGAGAGTTTAATTCGTTTACAGGTGTTTGATTTAGGCTTTCATTATTTAATCTTGGGTTATTCTTATAGTGATGATTTCAGAACTCTAAAATCCATTTTTGAAACAAACGTGACAAGATCACTTCAGCTCGTGCCAAGAAGTATATAATATTCATATACTATTTGAGTCAAAAATAATAAGGCTTAGGACCGGCTAATAAACTAAACAAGTTGATATGGAGAATGACGAGAATTTGGTAGATCTAGGATATCACAAACAGTGAATGCATCTGCTCCATCGAGAACAGTTTTGAACAGTATTGCCTAAAGTCTAGCTATTGGCTCTTAACATCTTAGTAACCCCAACCAATCAGTCTACACTTCCCTACTTGAATCAAAACAAACTATGATTAATACTTCGAGTGATTTTTGAGATGGGGGTTGCCCAAATGAGGGTCACACGACCACTGGAACTCAAGGTTGAATAAATTTGGTAATACAGTTAAGGACCGTTTGCAGTTTTTGTAAAAACAGCCGTCTTTCGTCTTTGTCTTAAAAGTTGCATTAAATGTCTTCACTCTACTACTTTTCTTTAGTTTTCTATTTTATGACCTTTGTTGGGTGGTTTTTCTTTATCTTGATTTTTATTTCTTCTCTTCGATCTGCAAATATAAGTTGTGATAGGTTTAACTGTTGTACACCAATGCTAGTCCCCTTGTTAATAGTGGCAAACTGTCCGCTTTGTTCATGGAAAAGGAGCGTAAGATTCACTAATGTCTGCATTAGGTTTCCCAATTGTATACATTCCAGTTAATTATGACTTATCCATAAACATAACCTTAAAGACTAAAAACGTGGAACGTTGTTTTCAGAATTCAAAGGGCGATTTTTCAATGTCTTAGATTAAAAAAAAATAGTATAAAATTTTCTAGACATTCTTTGTCAGAATCTCCTAGCAATGTTTATTATACGCACCCAAGACTACTTTCATTTAGAAAGGCGAGCATTGCCAGCATCAGACTTTTTATTACTGTGCAATTCTGTGTATTGTGAATGTTTTACATTCCTGATGGGCTTGACTAAAGTGACGCGTACAACTGTGAACCGTTTACTATTTCGAAGCCATGGGGATCAGTTTTGTCTTCATCATAACAGGGGTATTTTTTTAGGAAACCCTATTGCAATAGCAGCCCCATAAATATAGTTCTGTAAAACTAGCGAAAAAATTATTATACGGCAAAAGACGGCTTTTTAACTGTCTGTATTTCTGTATGTGGATCAAATGAGTGCATCCAGAATTTTTCAAAGAACATGAAGTTATAGTGAATTAACTATAGGGAACGGCTATTTTTCCACCATACGTTTTCGATGAAGACACATCAGACGGGCGTCGCTGAAAAACAGATTATGGAATCAAATCATCATGCAACCATATGTGTTCCAGTAAAATATTCTTTACATGCAACCCGTCTGCAAACTTCCATCGTATGATATATCATATAAAATCTCCCTTTGAAATCGATCAATGTGACTGGTGTGAACTTATTGTTAGTGTTTATTCCAGATTTGAAAATATATTTAGTGAAATATGGTTGATCTAAGTTAGGTAAACAACTGTGTGTGGTGCTTCAATTACTAAATTTAAGAGTTTATAATGAACTCTTCCGTTCTATTAGCAACATAATTAAAACGCATTTGTTTTTCATAGGCATACAATATTGAATATTATTTATAACTTTTTCTTCATTTGATAAAGGAAGCTGGATACAGAGACATAAGTAAAAACAGATTTTTCGAATCCAACATCTGTCATATTCTCCATCGAAATGTTACTACTCTCTATTAATTACGCTTATTACATAATCACTTAATCTTCAGTTCTCTCCAAATTCAGTATTAAATAATGTTTCGTTAATAAAAGTTATAGTCTAAACTTATGTCCTTGGTTTTTTGTTTTTGTGAAATATGAGACCACAAAATGCACGCTTACATGAATTAAGTCATACTTTCCAGTCCTTTGTAGAAACCACTTTTGAATCTTACTCGTTTTCAGGCTTATCTAGCCTTATATTATTATAACATTTAGTGATAATAGTAGGTATGTATTCTCAGCATTTATCCAGTTCTTCCCTGGACTATGTAGAGGTTCTTTGTATTATGCTTCTCTCAATTTATACATTGATGTTCACGTCTGCTAAATGTAGGTATAAGACAGTTCTACACAATGAAACCGAATTTAGTTACTTATTTAACCTTTTGGTGAGGTCACTGATAAATAGCCCAGTCTATCGAGAAAAGTTCAGACCTTCTGGATGAAGTCGTGTAGTTCTTAAGAAATAAGGAATCAAAGCCCTAGGTAACAGTTTGGAATCACTAAAAGTGGTATAGGCGCATCAACCAATTATTCTCTTTTACTGGTTGCGTGTTCTCTGTCAGCCCTGTTTTCCCACGTAAATAAAAGATTGTCTTGATACTCAAGGAAATATTGATTAGAGATTTTTAAGGGTTACTAACTGCTAATAAGTATTGTAGCCTGTAATCACCAGAAAACAGTTATATTTTTAGGAAAAAATTGACGAAGGTTATACGTTATGTAAGTGGCTGAAACGTGATGTCTAAATGTATCCGATCCTGCGTTTCAAAATGCCATATTCTACCGGCCTTCCACTGAGAACTTCAGTATTTTCCTGCTAATGCAAAGTAAATTTGGTGTCCCAGTGTTCGTTTACTTTATTTATCTAATTCCCTCAAGAATCTCCGCGAAGCATTGCCGTGATTCTGTGTACTTTTGGTTGCTGGACTCAGTTTTTCATCAGTTCATATTCACTAATGATATGAACTAGATTCAAGATCATTCACAATAATTCTACCTACGTTATTCCTTTGTTCCAGAGTAAATACTTTCAAAAGAGAGAATATAGTGATGGTGAACATATCAGGATTCAGTTGCTTTTCTCTCTGCTACCGACTTACTTACTCTTCAACATCTCGAGCTTTCTGACGATAAAATATCAGCTTTATTAGTCTGTAGATTTTGCGACGACAGCTACTTTTTCTTCTCACTCTTTCCCGTATTCTGTAGCTGGAATTACCATCTTCAAATTTCAAGGAAATCAGCACAAATCTAGTGTGAGATCTAAAGAGTTGGTATACTTGTCTCAGGCTGTCTAAAGTATTACTAACTAACTCCTAACAACTTCAAAATGGTTCTTTTAATTCGTAATTTGTTGAGAAACAATATTCGTCACCTTCACATATATGGTCGCAGCATTCCATCATATATCCCACTACCTCCTTACATCGCTTCTAAGACTGATCCTACACCAACTTCAATAATTATTCATAATGAACATAGTATACAGGAATTGAAACGAGCTGGTGCAGTCGTTCGCCAAATATTTGACGCACTTAAAGGATATATCACAACAGGTTTATCTACTCAGGACATTGACGACTTCATATTTGACCAGTGTTTGAATAGATCGGTTTACCCTTCACCACTAGGGTATCGAAGTTTTCCTAAGTGAGTTTACCGTTTTAAGATTTTACCCATGATTTTTAACCTTGTGATTGTACCGTAGAATTGTATACAGTAGCTTTTATCCAACAAATCAAGCGATAAGCGTTTCAGTATCCATACATTCTATCATGCAGCTGCTTGATTGCAGTGTAGATAGCCACTAGTAAAATTACTAACAATTTAAAGAATTACACATCTAGGGGTTCACAGTATAAATTGTTGTAATGCTGCGTAAACTATGGCTCCGTAGAGAGGAACTGTCTAAATGGTGAATGGGTTGTGACGTCATTTCTTACTCTGAGAAATCCTGATGATATCCCATAGTATACTACCAGGATAGTGATAAGACTCTAACATACTCTCAGACGAAGTTGACGCAGAGTTGGTAGATTTTAGCGACTTCGTTCGAATTCATGAATAAACAGAAATATGTACTATAATAGAATAAAATCTATCACACAGTGAAACAGTATTATTTACTGGATGACATTTCATGTTAGTGGACATGATTATGAACAATAAATTGTGTTTAGAAAGTCCTGTGGTAAATAATACTGTTTTACTGTGCTATATCCAATAAACAAATTAATACAGAAGTACATACTACCATAATGTCTAAGTTTTACATATATATTAATGTAAATAAACAATGCTGTATCACTGTGCACTATTTCAAATAAAATCATTCTGTTATGTAATTGTGCTCTACCACTACAACCTAATTCTGTTTTTATAGTAAAGAAATGAGTTTAAGCCTCTTTTTATTTGCCACAATCCCACATGTTTTCTATCGCCTTACTTCTTTTTCTATTGGTCTCATCTTTCTGCCATTTCTGATAATTCTGTTTTTTCTTCGACTTGTTATTTTTCTATGCAATTCTATTATGGCTTTTAGAAACCTTAACTGCAACACTAAGACTTTGAGTATTTTTTTGAAAGTGTGTATCTGTTATGTTGTGATTTATTGTTAGACTATTGTCTATTTTTGTAAGATATGGCTAACTTTTCGCTTTCTATTAAATATTATAGATCTGTGTGTACATCGGTCAATGAAGTAGTTTGTCATGGGATCCCTGAAAAATCACAAATACTGAGGCCTGGTGATATTATATCTGTAGATATATCAGTTTACAATGGTTACGCACATGGTGATGCTTGTCAAACTTTTGTAGTTGGTTTGGATGACCAACTTGATCATTCAGATTCTGAAACTGTCGGTCGGATGAAAACTGCAACATATTTGTGTACTGTGGCCAAGAAATGTCTTGATGCTGGTGTTAGCGTTTGTGGTCCAAATGCCCTTTACACATCTATCGCAGAGGCAGTCACTAAATGTGCGAATGCATTTCAGTGTAGGGTAGTAGCAGGTGTATGTGGGCATGGGATTGGTTCGTTTTTACATGGTCCTCCGGAGATAGTGCATTCAATCCATGAATCCGTATCCCAACCACTTGTACGTATGCTTCCTGGACATACATTCACTGTGGAACCGTGTATTGCACTTTCATCTACTAAATTTAAATCCAATACAAGGTTCGCAATTCCTGTTGTTTTAGAAGACGGATGGACAGTAGTTACTAGTGACAGAGTTTTGACAGCTCAGTTTGAACATACCATTTCAATTACGGATAAAGGATGTACAATACTAACTTGACTTAGATTTTTTTCGTAGCATTGATTACGTAGAATATTGCGCATTTCCTCCTTAAAGATTTAATCTCACGTCTACACATACATCATGTTTTTATTAAGCAATCTGCGATTGTTATTAATTTCTGTGTACTGAAATGCTTTCTCTTGATATTAGAATCTTCATTAAATATTTGTTCTTATCCTTAACACTAATTTATTTGCTTGCTTTATGGATTTTAAAAGACTGTTATTCTTTTTTTAAGTACATTTTTACACATACAATCAGTCTTAATATTAATTTGTGTATTAAGTTTTGATTCAAATTACCTTTTCCGACCAATACCACTTAGTTACTAATCTTTTTACAGTTACATCTATTAGTTCTTCTGTATTTTCTCCTTTAATATTAGGCAAATCTAAAAACAAAAGAAATTATTATCAACGGGATATTATTTAGTTGTTTTATCTTTAAATTGTATTTTGTTGAGTTCTCTACCCAAATTACTACTAGATCTGTGGTGAAACTTATTATTATTGTTGCTATAACTATTAACTGACAAAGTACTATTGTATGTTTAAACCCACGTGGCTAAGAAATGTCAAGTTGCATATCAAGTAAAGCTGGGAAACAATTAATAGACTTGCGCGTAGCATAACATACAATATCGATTCTAATTTCATGCATCGTGCCCTCACAAACTACTTCCGTTTGTCTCTGCTCAGTAATTAAGTTCTCGGATGAAAACAAATGGATACTGAAGCAAGAAAAAAACCGATCAAGATACCTACTCCAATGGTTAACTAGATCACTAGTCACGTTTTACGGTATCACTTCCATTCATATACAATTGAAAAAAAGTAAATTGTGTACGTCTAAAAAACTTTTTGAGTTTAGAACACTTCGGTGAACGCACCTGTATCTCACAAAATCCAAAAAGCAAGTGGACTCTGGAACTTAGTGTTTGATAATCATTTGTAGGAATTCGTGCATAGAACTTGATTTCACGATGGATATTCCTATGAGAAACAGAGTTGTTGCTACATGTTGTTGATTACCACTCTTTTTAGCATATTTATGTTTGTTTTTTATTTATCAAAAGCGTACTACTTTTTTACTAGCTATTAGTTCTTTAATGTGCGGTTTTCTGATTACCTGTTTTCAGGTTCTTTCTGATTGGCTTTCGGTATCTTCTCCATGTTTAGATCTTTCTTGGTGATTCTGACCAGGTTAAAAATTCCATGCCTATGTAACGTCTATTCTGCCACTGAAGATGACTCGAAGTGTTTCTATCACCTTAGTTTGAATATCTAGTCTTCTTCTGCCAATCTTACAGACGGCTGATCGGTATCCTTATTTGTGTCGTTATTTTTTTGGCCACGAACATTCGAAAGAGATTACAACGACTGAAATCAGACTAACACCCAAATACTTTCTCATACTATTTTGAGATCCTAACCTCCATACCTAAACTGACAAAGCCAGTTTCAAACTATTTAGAAGAACGGAGAACCAACATCACGCAAATTTTACTTTGTTGTGGTTTGTGTTATCCAGTTATTATTTTCAACGGAATTTACGTGCATCGCGTTACTGATTATATTGTTTATTTTAGACAGTAGTGCTCTTTTCATGAATCTATAACTCTTTGGTATAAGTACTTACGCCTTAGATAGTAAGTCACATGTTTGAACTCCTCCCGTAACAAGCTTTAATTATATAGTTAGTATCGTCAACCATTACCACTTATGTATTGTTCACTTTGAAATTAAGTAATCTGCCTCTTCATTTGCGGCGCAAGTGTTGTAGTGCACTTCAGATTTTGTGAGCCTTTTCTCAATTGAGATTTGTTACAATGTGAAGCGTCATCAAGGCAAAGTGTATGATAGAATACTGTTAAGCATAAAGCTTAATTGCATTAGCTTAAAAAACCCACTATCTACAACAGGGTACGTAATTATGTCTACGTAAGTGAAAATGCTGTACCCGAAATTTTCATGTCTGGGATTATAGATCTGTCGAACAACTTTAGTAGGAATTTCTGGTTTTTATGTATTTAGCATTCACTATGCACTTAACGCAGTAATTTGACAACTTATTTTCAAGACACTACGGAATCAGCAAATGAATATTTTTCCGTTCTTAATGTCCACGATTATGAAGTGAATTTCTACGACCAGTAATTTTATGACAACCATCTGTTAAAAGGGTACAACATTATGTACAAGCTACTGCCTATTTAAACAAAGCCAATTGACTTGTGCTGTCAATGCATGCATGTAAATTAAACACGTTTCAGTCAGTGTTGCTTTTCTCTCTCTCTGTACATGTATATATATATATATAGGTTTAGGATATGTAATTGTTAATACAACTTACCGGTAATATGATGTATTTAGCCTTTGTACCTGAATCTTAGCGTAAATAAGTAAGGCTATTAAATAATTCTGTTTAGCAATTGCTATTTCCAACGCTGTTCGGCCATTCTAAAAACAAAGCATAATTTTACAATCACTTAATTTAAGTATAATTTACGATTAATAAGTTTAACTTAATTTTAATAATTGGTATTACAATATTATTATTACACTAAACTGGTGAAAATACTATTCATATTCTAATTGTCTTAGTCTTTCTGTTAGGCTATATTGAGAGATGATTGTACATTTTCTGTTATGAGATGTGAGGGATACTGTTTGCTTTTGAACATGTTCAAAGCTTCCCTACGGATAGGCAGAATAAATGATTTCGCTTTTATGTGAATGCCAATGTATGAGGGTGAAAGGTCCTACCGAAGTAAGCACCTTTTCATCGTTAGATTTGCAGCCAGACCTGCTTTGAAAATTCTGTCCAGTCCTTCATGTATCTGTTATTGACCATACCAATGTTTCGTATGTTAAAAAAAGCTTTCAAGCAAATTATGTTATCAGATAACTCTTGAATACTAAAAATCATAAGAACCACCTCAGCTAGAACGTAAACTTACTATATCTTTTAATTGTAAATTGATCTTACTTTGTCCCAGAAGAACCGTGACTACATTTAAATGGTTGTGTTCTGCAGCACACATTATAGCAGTGCTGCCTCCTGCATCACTTTGATTTATGAGAGATTTCCGCTTTGTGAGAACACTAGAAACGATTGTTTCACACCCGTAAATCGCAGCCAAAATTAGAACAGTTCGCTTGAAATCATTTTGTGATATCAATTTTAAGTTGGCTCTAGAAACAACCATATCCAGTGTCGCTGTATCTTCTTTTGTAATGGGCTAAGGTGAAAAATTTTGTCGTATTAGATAGGCTAATTTTAAATGAAATTGTTCTACACATATTTACCTTTAAAATGAATGCTGATGGGTTATGAGACACGCTCAACTTTCCCAGCATCCAATACCTACTTGAATAAGATGTAGACATCAGTCCTCAATCTGTAACAGGTTACAAAGGATGTCTCCAATTTTAAACGAGATAAGACATCAAGACATGAAATGTTTCCAGAGACGTTTCAGGACGGTGGTGGAGAAGTGTCATCTGGGCTAACTAAGATATTAAATAATTTCTGGAAATCGGAGGTAGTTCCGTCAGACGGACGTAGGTCATTGATTATCCTAGTTTATAATACAAGAGAGATGTCTTCGTGTTATAGTCACCGAAGAATTAGCTTAACTAACATAGTATTCAAACATCTAGGTCCAGTGATCGTGCGTAGACTAAGTGGCTCTCGGAAGAAACAAACCCAAGGAGACCAAGCAGGCTGTAGACCCGGGAAGGGGTGTGTTGGCCATATATTCACCCTTTAACCGATTCTGGAACATAAGGATACTTAATAGCATCCAAAAAAAGCTGTATTTCTCGACCTGAAGGAGACATTCCACTCTATCGGCCGACAGGCAACATTTGGCTGTGAAAGGGAGTGGCACTGATCAAAGCACTCTACTCGAACTCACACAGCTGAGTATAAGTTTCCGAACAGTTTTCATCTAAAGGGATGACACCCAGTGGTGTCTATGAGGGGTGCCCATTGTCCCCATTCTCGTTTAATCTCATCATACATGTAATGATGGAGTTGACTGTAATTTACATTAGCGACTTGGGGATTAACTTGTTATCAGGGAATAGTCTTGCTGACTTAGAATATGCGGATGATGACGCTGATAAATGCAGAGTCTTCTGTACACCTTGACAGGCAGCATTCTTCGAATGTTTGGCATGAGGTTTTCTCCTGTCAAATTTAAGACGATAATACATGATTGCTCTGCATGTACCGACTCCTAGTTTAAAGATAGGAAGTTGAGTGTGCTGACCGCTTCACTTATTTGGGAAGTTGTATTAGCCACAGCGGACTAATTGAAGACGAGATCTCAGCACGGATACGAGATATTCACATTACCTGCGTCATCTCTGGTGTAGATGTGATATCCGACTAATTGATCAAAGGAGACGTATACTGTTCAGCAGTTTTTTCTCTTCTCCTTTACAGCTGTGGGACACATGGGTATTGATAGTGGAAGATATGAGCAGAATAGCTGCCTTTGACCACAGATATCTACTTTCGATGCCCTACGTTAAGTATTACAGTATGGTGATTAGTAGTAATGAAGTTAGGCGTAGAGTGTAATATCAGGAGAATAAGTCAATTGATGAGGTGATGCAATTACACCGATTGAGATGGCTAGAACACATGTTTGCACATACGAAGCCATCAACCTTATCGTTGAGTAATGTTAGCTGACATAGGATTACCTTGGTAAAGAATTAGAAATGATGAAACCAAAACGTGGCATCAATCAATGAAGTCTTTAACAGTTGGTTTGAGTCACATATGGAGATGCAGAGTGCCTAATTAGGATGCTAAGAACCGATAGCTGGAGACTATTGGTGATATGTCTCAAAATGGTTCTCAACGGCTCATATGCACTCACAGTTTGTGATCTCCCAAACCCACGAAACTCATGTTTCTCCTTGTTTTCCACGTTACTATGCTTCTCCATCACATTTCTGTTTATAATGTCTACGTTTGTGTACTAGATAGGGTCTGACAACTTGAACTGCTGTAGTTCTGTGCAAATTTCAATGTTATAACTCAGTCATTTAGATGTTATTTTGAGGTGGTGGTCTGACTTAAGCGTAAAATTGACCGAATGTTCTATAAGTAGATGGGCTTATCTTCTTAGAACGGCTACCAGCACCACTTGGACATTAATTTAAATGAAGGCGGTTGCTGTCATAGCTTGAACTATAAGGGTAATCTAATGGCAAATTTGTTATGAGTGTATCTGAGTGTAACAGAATTAAGGTTTCTTCGAGGCAGCCATAAAACCGCTACATTTTCTTCCTGTTCTGTTGTTAAAAGCATGGGAAAAATGGGTCCAAAAAGGATACATTCTTATTTTTGTCATAACGACATTTACCTGAGGTTGAGGATTTTAATGTGGGAAAATTCGTACAGATCCCACCACCTCCATGTGGGTCATACGTGACTGATATTAGGCAGTTTCCCCTGAACTCAACAATCACGAGAGGTTAATTCTTTTCCAGGTAGCCTGCTGTGTGTGCAGCCGAAGAATACCAACTATACGTGTTCTTACCAGAACAAAACAATCATCTGTTGACCATCTGCTGTCGTGTTACTATTTGTCATAGGTTCCCTTCATTTTCTGTTAAATGTATAGCCACTTTTCAAGCTGACGAAACACTACTCACAGACCACTCTAACGATTTCATTTGGAAGCTCTCGACACCATAACGTTTACCCGGTCGCCTAGCAAAGTCTGTGACGTCTCTGACAATGGTTTTTTTGTTGTATCTGAGAGACAAGTGTGTTTATCCACCTAATTCTACCTAGTCAACGTGGTGAGTCTGCATAATTTAACCTACAGATGTCAGCAGATACATGATGGTGTAATGATGAAGTAAAGCTTAAACTTATCTGTCGATCGCATTGGTGAATGTATTATTGGTATAAGTATAAAACTTGAGCACAGTGGTAGAGTAGAACTCCATTATACATAAAATTTTATTTTGCTAAATCACGCAGTGTTATACAGTAATATTAACTATTGCTCATAATCACATGATTATGAAGTGTCATCTGGGTTAACTAAGATATTAAATAATTTCTGGGAATCGGATATTAGAATGAAGTAGAGGATTAGTTGTATAAGAAGCTGTATGGGTTTTGTTTTTAGGGTGTTTTCAATGCTCAATTAAGTAAGCTGAGTCAGTTGGATAAGTATATTGAGGCCATTCAGGGCTACCCATGCTAACCTGTCACTTGTTCCCCCACTTCGTGTATTTTTTTCGAAGTTCGGCAGATTGAACTGATGCACTTTCGTGTTTATCTCTACAGTCTAAGACGACTGGTAAATTTACTTCTGATGTGTTTGCTAATACGATTTGTTTCATTTGCTTACGTAAAGTTAATAGGTTTTATTTTTGAATATTCCAGTTGTATTACGGATTAAGTCCATTAATTCGTGAAATAAAGTCACGTGAATTAGGTTTAGTGGAAAAAACACGTAATTTTAGACAACTTGGCATTCAACATCGCCAACAGGAACTAAATAAATTCAGACAAGAATGAACTTGACTGATGTGCAGATATTATAATATCTGTTTATACGTGATGTGTAATGACTATGTAGAATATTGTTTGTGGTTTCCTTAAACTATTTGTTGCTCTATTTTTCTTATCAGCAAATTGGGAGAGAGTGAAATGGTTTCTGCCCGTCCATTATTTTGCACACGTTAGCATCTGCAGCTCCATGGATGTAAAGCCAACAGCTTTGATGACTTCACATATCCACCTCTTCTCTGAAAAAAATAGGTCTGTATTTCGAGGAGAGTTTGCAGCATTACAGTAAATATCATCTTGGCACTATATTCAGCTTGGTATTGAAATTGCGATAAATAAAGACGATCCATCCCCGTATCCAATCCCCCTCCTTAGTTAGACATGGATATCAATCCCTACTGGGACCACAACTGTGAGGACCCAAATGATATACCATGCAAAACCAGATGCTTTAACTTTGGAAGTATTTGAAATTGAAAGTAATAAATTATGAACGACTAGTATAAACTACCAACCTCGGCAGATTATGGTGATAGAGACGTGTCCTCCTGTAATAACTGCTGGTGAGTTTGCCTGACAAATGTGGCATTTGAGATTCTGAAATTCACAGCCTTTCGAACTGGATTGGGTTTTTGACTCAAAATGTGGCACAAACTTTAGTAATCGAGATTGTCACATTTCATTAGACAACAACCAAAGGTAGAAAAAAAGCTCGTAGAGGCAGGATTTAGGTATTATGATAAGATACGATTCCATTTTAAATAAGCTTATTTAATATAGCACACAGTGATTATATATATATATATATATATAACACTACCGACAACTGAATGACGTCTCAAGCATTATTTATGGCTCATAATCATATCGATGTATTCACGCGATTTCTTAACTTGCTGTACATAGTTTTACTTTCCTCTTCTTTGTATTGTAATTTTCCAATATCTATTCCATATTGTCTTTTAATCATTCCAATTAGACATGTTTGGTTTTCATTCTATGAACAAAGATTCAGTGATTAATCTCTCTGTTCATTTCAGTCATATAGCTAGGTCTAATTCAGTGATTGGGACATTCGTTACGTATTCCGAGCTCTACAGGCAATGTTAGCTGGATGGTCAGGCTAAAACATGATATGAATCCATGGAGTCATTGAAAATTCATGTGAACCACGTAGAAACATGTTAGTTACCTGAATGAAGTGCTTAGAATTCTAGTAACCAGTGGTTAGAGAATTTTGTTGGTATGGCTAAAAGTCACCCGAAATAACGCATTAACCCGTCAGCCGGTTAATCCAGATACTTAGCCAAGAGGATATCGAGAAATGTTTTAATTCAACAAATTTCTGGTTTTGTTCGTGTATTAAGCTAACAAACTAGGGGTTGATAGTTCGTATTCATATTTCCCAAAATAGTCGAATTTTCAGTCTTTGATGGTTCACAGGACTTACATAAACCATTTAAACTGTTTACTTCATCAGTATAGCCTCCAGAGGAATGACCAACATTATTTATCTATAATATTCAGTTACAAGAGGGGAAAACCGAATGACTAGCTTTAGCACATGCATTTTTGAGAAAGTTCATTCGCGTTCGGTAGGGTTATACCTTATTTATAACTAGATACACAGTTATTTAGCATTATAGTTTTGTGAGAGAAAATGGATACAGAGATAATTCGACCGATTTTTAAGCACCAGTTTCAAAAGACTCAAATTATTATGAAATAGATTGTATCATTAACTGACACTGGTAAAAGCTTGGAAGAACTTTACAATATTTCGTCTTGGTTGTACCGTGTAATCTGCATGTACATTCTAATTCAAAGTTTAGTATTTACCGCAATATATGCCGTACGTCGTGAAGGGGGCTACTTACTTTACTTATCCACATTGCAGCCATCATTAAAGGAGTATATCCAGCTCGATTAAACTTGTTCACATCAGTTTTCGTACTATTGTTCATTAAGGTATACACAATGGGCCAATTCGCCTGACTTATTGCATAATGCAGAGCTGTATTACCCTATACAGAATACGATAAAGTGATGAATTTTCTTTAATAAGTATGGTACAATAAGAAAACATGAGCAGTTGTTCGTCTATAAATGGATATTAGAATTAATTTTATTATGAAACAAATGCACCTACTCTCTTATCAGCTATATTCACTATTTCATCGACAAGATTTACTGATATCTGTTTCAGGGAATTGATACAAAGGTCTATCAGTCTTGAATTGACACTTTTGCTTGATATCATTTGGAACCAGGCTTGCTTAATAATTTCTGGTGATATATTCTGTAAAAAAGAGAAATAGGTCTATAAATCTTACTAGTAAGTTATGAGATATCTGAGGTGTTACCTAGAGGGTCATTTTTGATTGATTGATAAATACATATAAGGGGATTATAATTGTCTGTAGCCTAATATTAATAACTGCTTTTACCTGGTGCATGCTCTTTGAGTGTGAATGCACGAGATTTCCTTGCTACCTTAGTGTATATATCTCCGCATAAAAGATAATCCATTGCAATGTTTATTCTCTCTAACGGAGTTACGTTTGCTTATGTCAATCAACCAACGAATATTCAATACTGTTAGAAGGTGTTTTCCTTCTTCCAAATGGAATCTCGTCAATCAAGTTTGGAGTTCTGACAACAAATTGTGCGACTGTGAAGTCTGACACACTGTGAAAGCTGGGTAGTAAAATATTAGGATTCTTGGAATTTAAACTTAGCGCTTATCAGAAACGCGTGTCTGCCATCTTTACAGTGGTAGTTTTATGAAGCACTGTGGTGAAATAACTTATCACTAAGAAAATTACTCGTAAGTGCCTGTTGAGACCTATACAGTGTACGAATGAAGTTACTAACTACAGGATAACAAAGAACTAACTGGTGGAATTAGAAATTTTCACTAGCTGATTATGACTAAGAATGTTGAAACCAATGAGTGTATAAACGTTTCTGTTCTTTAATGAACTGAATACTAGCAAAAAATATCAGAAAAATAGTAGTTAATTAGCCCAACTGATAAGTCCTACTAGAATTTATGAATTCATTAGATAATGCTTTTATCAGGTAGTTGTCCATAAAGTATTAGCCTTCTTTCTGATGCTATATTTTCATCAGTAATATTGCACCGTTTCTTACACCTACTAATTATTTCACCACACTGCAAACATTATTAAAGATATTAAGAAAGCATAAACAAATATCCTAAACTCGATAATTTTAAATACTGGTCACATTTACTGAGGATCCAAATATTTCGCATTAAGGAAGGATTATTCCAATAATTCAAATAAAACCAATTGATTTATTAGACGTACCATACAGTTAGATAAAACTTGTGACCATTCGAATGGGTTCAGATTCTGAGTTAAGAAGATTCTTGGAATATTTATCCTGAAAAATAAAAAGTAACATTTATAATTTTAGGGAAATTAACACTAGTGTTTTGAATGTTTACTCACTTTCCCCGACGGTCACTGTTTTGCTTATATCAGAATAGTTGTTTTATTTGAAACAGATTCACAACTACTGTATTCAATATGGAAAAAATAATACCTTTAAAAACTTCTGACTGGCAATTTTTGAGGTAGTTAGATAGTTCCATACATGTATTCCTTCTTTACTTACTCTGCTGTAGTCGTTTATACTGTAACCCTATTCACTTTAGAAATACTATAAATGATGCGCTCTGTGATTAATGGTTTGTGATACTTTTAGTAAGACATCTTAAAAGTATTGGAAGAGACGAAGAAATCCTACCTATTTATTTACTAATCTACTTTTTTGACATGGTGTCTGATCTTATGTTTAATTCACTTATGAAGTAATTTCATTGGAAGTACATTGATACTTTTGGTAATCTAGCTTTAAAGTAAAGTATAGAGATTTAGGGAGGATTAAAAAATTATTCAGTGGGATAGCAGCCAAAATTAATCCACTGTGTGCTATACTTATTAAACCTTACACCTTTAGCTAGATTGATTCAGACAAAGAGCTGGAATCATAGTATGGACTAAGAGTCTAATAGGCTGCTGGTCATATAATCAAATCTCTAAGCTAAAGGAACATGTAAAAACCATTGTATTGAGTTAATATTCTGTAGTAATGCAACAACATTTCTTTGTTTGTATATCTTTATTCATTAATATATATTGCGACTTACTCATGTATTCTCGTATTATCTTCCAGGTTCATTTGCAATCCTGCGCTGTCCATCGTGTTTACTTCGATAATACCTTGTTGCAAGAGTAGTTTGTTATTTATGTAATTTTTAGAGACCACCACTTGTTCTTCCATTCCATTGTTTGTATCTTCAGTTGTTACCGGTGACATGGTGAATATGATATCAAGTGTCCGGTTGTGATACAGTTGTGAGTTGAACTTCTTATTTACAACCAGGAACTTGGTACTTGTGAATACTCTTGTTCTCAGGATTTTTGGATTCCTTGACATATCAGTAACCATGGTTGGATTTGCTGAACGAAACTGTTGACACTCAAACTGAACAGAATCCATGTCATGCATTTTTTCTTAGGACTAGTTTTCGTTGTTTGTATAATGAATCGCCTGATTGATATTTGAGAGAAAATAAATTTACTGAATGACGATAATAGCAATTCAGTGTTCTTGGAGATGTGATATGATATTGTGTGGTAAGATTAAACTGGTCTGCAATATATATATATACATTAGAAATAAATTGTAAAGATATATGACTGGCAAGCGAGTAAACTACGATAGACTAATCATACAAAACGACAGCCGCAAAGGCTTTACGAGTCAAATAGATCAACGTGAAGGGTATAAGACTTTAAATGGTATGAAGTCTGTGTTGTACCGGGGCAAGACTATTTATAACATAGTTTGTAATTTAGTGCTGATATTGATAAAAAATGGACAGAAATTTATAGTATCAAGGGGTCTGTATATAATAACTGCATCGAGCGTCTTCTGAATGATTTAAGACAGAATGAAATTGTGTAGTGTGCCTCGTGGAAATGTCTGTGGACCTCGGGTTTCAATTAAACTGTACATGCAACGGAAAATCCATCCATTGAACAAGTCTCTGACAAATCTCAGCCGGCCGAAAGAAGGTTTGTTCCATACTTTTCAATTTTTAATCCCTCTGTTGGAGGCAAGGTTTAGTACTACGTAGAAACTGATGAGCATATTTCAAAGGAGTTTACTTTCGCCTACTTTACAGCCACGTCGCAACTTCTGATATTATATTTTTGATCCGCGAAGATCGCATGCAATCGACAAACAATTCTAGTCATTAGTTATTATTTAAAGTTCGTATTTTTCAACGTATGAGAGAAAGGAGAAAATTGTTTTCACTTGCTTTTTGCTGTTTTATATTAATAGGTTTATCAAAAGGAAAAACAGAAAACCAGAATTTTCAAAATTTCAGCGTAAACGTGGCAACTCAGTTAAATTTCCTTTGTATGAAGCAGTCTTTTTGATATCGGGTGAAACAAAATGATACAGATAACAAACTGTTAGATTTCATAAGTGTGTATTAATCCCGTGAAACATTTTTGCATTTCTGCGAATTTGCAAATCAACTATCCAGCTCAGAGAACACAACCACATCAAAATCATCCACCTGAGCTACAAATCTTCTCTATCACAGCAATTCGATTATTTATCGTTATATTTTTCTTCTTATATTTTGTCTTGTTTTACATTTATCATTTATACATATTTTAGCTATCTTCACTTTTGTCAATCGTTTCTTATTGCTTGAAATCTCAACTTATCCAGGCCGTTTTGAGTTGCTAGTTTGTTATTTTCAGAAAGCTGACTTCCAGTACGACATCTGATGCAGCTATTCTAAAACTGCTTGTCGTGTTGAAGCTTGTCACCAACATCATTCACACATTAAAACCAGATCTTGCCAGAACCGTGGATAGCCTCACTGTTGATGTTTCCTGATTATCAGACACTCGCATACAAGATCCGAGTTAAGCGTTGTAAGTATCTTTCCCACCTGCAAGACTGAATAGCGTGTTTCATGTGCGTATTCCCTAGGAACTTATGCAATGGTCGTTCGTTGTAGTACATATGGGGGATGGAGTGAGCTCTAGAGCAGAAGCTCAATCACTCCATTACACGTCGTTTATATATTGTAAAGCCAGGAAGTTATACTATAGAGTAAGAAGCCACTGGCTAGAGAAGTGTTGTCTTTTCATCATCTCTTCCTATGCACCGACGAATTCCAGTCTTAATGCGATTGAGTGTGAGTTATACTAATAAATGAATGAGATTCTCGAGGATGTGTGTTTGACAGATATCGTAATTCTGGCCAGTCGTCTAGATTCAGAGGAGAATCGTTTAGGTGGTCAACGGTAACCACTTGCTAGCAAGTTAGATAACGGGGACCGTCTTCTAAAGCTTTGCACATATCAACACTTGTATCCTTCAAGCATCGACCTTCGGCACAGCTATCGCTGCGATGTTTCCTGGTGTCCCTCTTTTAACACTAAAGTCTAGACTCAAATGGATCATATTGCTGTAAGCTAGCGATGGCATGGACGCATACAGGATAGTCGCTGCTTCCACAGAATTTATGTGGACTCCAATCATTCTTTAATACATTCCAGGTTTATCTTCTGACCTTAAAGTTTGTTCTCAACAGTATGACGTAGGAAAGTGATGGTAGCTGTTATTGCTCTCAAGTATCAAATCAAGCTAAATTCAACTCTGGTTGTTAATCCATTAGATAATGCAGACGAACGTGTATTACGCTGACAAGACGCTATGAAAATTATAAGTTAAGCTGCTTGTGATTTTGAAGAAAATCCTGCTAAAAAACTCAAGGTTTCCACGGTTTGTTTACAAATTACTGGTGTATGTACGTCTCTTCCAGTGGACAGTAAGTATAATAACTTGATTAGAACTCAATACCCTTACTCATTAGATCAAAAAATACTTGCTCGAAACCTAATCATTGAGTGAGAGGGAATCAGTACCAACTTCTGACAAAAGTCGGTAGCTTTTCCTGCTCAAATGAGCAGCTGGAAGCAAGAAGTGTAGTTTCATCTGTGAAGTCTGTGAGGCAGTTAGTGCGCTGATCAACAATTTACAAAAACTTCTCAGACTCTTGGCAAAGCACTCCAAAAGACATAGTGATTTGTAGCAATAGCATTCAATATTCTCAATTACGATGCTTTGAGGCCCGTTAATATGGACCCATCTAACGAAGCACAGGTCTGGAAGGAACTCCAAGCACCAAAGCCCCATAAGGCACTGTGCTAATTCATAAACATTCTTACGTTCACACATTTAATGTGTCTGTCAAACAGTGGATCGTATGAGCTTGCCTGTTTAGTTTCTAATGTAGTATACATGTACACGAGGTGGCCTGATTAATTTATATAATTCTGTTTGCTGTTCACATTTAGTAATCAATGTCTAAATGTTATTTTGTTGATGTTGGGTGTCGGGGTTTACCTGATGGATAACGAATTGACTGCATTGTGGGTTTACACACAATGCTTCAAATACTGCAATACTACTGTCTGTTTTCGATGGGTTGTCTGAATTTATGTCATTGTGATAATATAACACTACGATAATCCTTCTTGTCCTTGTGGGATCCTGCTAAAAATCCAGTTAGTACTTGCTGCGGGAAATACTCCTTATTCAGTTACGAAAAAGTACGGATACCAAGTTGTTTTAGAGATGTTGTTTGGACTGTAGTCATGACATTGACTGTATGGTCTCAGGAATTATGATAAAATGAGAGTGTTCCATTAATATAGAATGAAGCTACTGCCCGACCGAAAGCTGCTACCTTGACGTGGTGGTCGGGCTTGAACACCGCAATGACCTAATCAAGCTATACTGGCTGAGACTTATGTCTCTTGATCCAAACAAATTCACAAAATTTCATGCCGGATCGGCCGTGGCCCGGATTAACAACGACCGCGCTTCCTGCTGCCGTGTCACAGGGCGGGAGTGATAAGTATGCTACTGAGGCACACCAAACAAAAAAGAACAAACAAAAACAGGCCGCGTGTGACCGGCCTCAAGCAGTTGTCCCCTGGGCTCTGCGGTCACGCAACCAACTTCCACGGTGTGGGCAGCCGGGAAGTAACAAACGCCCTCACAATCCGAAATGCACACAAAACCTCTCTAATCCTCACTTATCTTTGTCTTCATCTTCATCTCTATTACCTTGCCTTCCTCCACTGATGCAACTCCTCTACTTGATGGCTCCTCACTCCCTCTTCACTCTGTGTCCACTAAAAACGACGAAAGCCAAAAAACCACCACGGATAGTCTCCTAAAGCCACGCCACCAATTTCATATAGGAGCATTTAATGTTAGGACACTTTGCCAAATAGGACAACAAGCATCACTAGCTAAGACCCTGGCATCTCGAGCCATTGATGTATGTTGTGTTTCAGAAACACGCATACAAGACCCAAGTGTGGTTATTCACCTAACCCCACCTGGCCAACAGGATGAATCTTCAAAATTCACCTTGAGGGTGTCAGGAGATGCCACAGCTAGTTCACGAGGATTAGCTGGCGTAGGGATAGCTTGAGTACTAGGGCAGAAAAGACATTGCTTGACTGGATCCCGGTAGATAGCCGAATGTGTGCTGTCCGTCTGAACGGATCAGTAAGAAGGAGAAAGGACTGCACTACTCGCCGATGCCTTTTCGTAATCTCCGCCTACGCCCCCACTGACTGCAGTTCGGATGAAACGAAGGATGAGTTCTACCAAAAGCTGTCTAGTTTGGTGAGAAAGGCTAAACGCTCAGATATAGTCGTTCTAGCTGGTGACTTTAACGCTCAAGTAGGGAAATTGTGTCAATCTGAGAAGGATGTCGGTGGCACCTATGGAGTTCCGTGCCAGCGAACCGACAACGGTGACCGTCTCCTACAGTTCTGTTCAGATAATCATTTGTTTCTTGTAAGCACTAACTTTAAACACAAGGAGAGACACTGTTTAACCTGGCGACCCCCATCATCAAACCAACGCTGGACACAAATAGACCACATAGCAATAAGCTATCGTTGGCGTGGGTCGGTAGGAGATTGTCGCTCCTTCTGGAACACGTGTGTAGATACCGATCACGCACTGGTCCGGGCTCGTGTGTGCTTACGACTGAACGGACGTAGGAAACAGCTGGCGGTAAAACCATCACGTCCCCAGCTCGATCAGGAAACTAAATCCCTATTTGAGGAAGAACTAGCTAAACACATATCTGAATTCGACAGCTGTGCTCACCCTGGAGAAGCCTGGAAGAATATTCAGTCAGCTATAGATACAGCTGTAAAAGCTGTGAATAAGGCAAATCCAAAGGTGAGTAAAAACCACTGGATTTCGACTGCCTCATCCGAACTGATAGATGCTAGAAGACTTATTCCGGCGAGCTCCGAATTCAATGAGGAGCGAAAGCTGCACAAGAGGAAACTTACGAAAAGTCTCCGCAAGGACCGTGAACAGTGGTGGGCGACAAAGGCCAAAGAGATGGAAAAAGCATTGGCGATAGGCAACACTAGGCAACTCTTTAGACTCATCACAGAATCGGGTGGGAGAAGGCAATTCATAAGTGAGACTATTTCTGAGAAAAATGGCTCCTTAATTAGCTCTCAGGATAGACGCCTTGAACGCTGGAAAGAACACTTTGAGGAACAATTTAACTTGCCTACAGCCACACTGAACCTCCCCGCCATCCACCACGTACCCGAATGGGATATAGACACTGGTCCGCCGTCTGTAGGTGAGGTTACAAAAGCTATCAGTAATTTGAAACGAGGCAAAGCGGCAGGACCCGACGGAATTATTCCGGAGGTGTTTAAATATGGGGGTGACATACTAGTTTGTAGATTAACTGAGGTACTAGGCAAAGTCTGGGAATCAGAGACAGTACCATCAGACTGGGGTAAGTCACTTATTATACCGATATTCAAGAAGGGAAACAAGTCCTCGTGTGATAATCATAGGGGGATCAGCCTAACGAACATAGTCTCTAAAATCCTAGGCTCAGTAATCATGCATAGACTAAGCAGAACTCGGGAGGAACAGACAAGGGAAAATCAAGCAGGCTTTAGACCAGGTAGAGGGTGCATAGATCATATCTTCACTCTTCGACAGATTCTAGAACATAGACACACTTTTCGGCGTCCAACAATTGTCATATTTCTTGACTTGAAGGCGGCCTTCGACTCCGTGGATCGAAAGGTACTATGGCAATGTCTGACTGTGAAGGGAGTGCCAAGAAAGTACATTGCACTAATCAAGGCACTCTATTCAAACTCACGTAGTCGTGTAAGGGCTTATGGGGAATTGTCATCTGAATTGGTAACAACCAGTGGTGTCCGACAGGGATGTCCACTTTCCCCATTTCTGTTTAACTTCATCATAGATATGCTAATGGAAGTATCCTTAACTGAACGTAGTGACTTAGGAATCGACTTGTTACCAGGGAATAATCTAATGGACTTAGAATATGCAGATGACATAGTCCTGTTAGGGGAGGATGCTGACAAAATGCAGAGTCTTCTGAACACCTTGAGCAGCAATCTTCGTATGTTTGGCATGCGATTCGCCCCTGCAAAATGTAAGATGCTGCTACAGGACTGGACCCGTCAATCCCTAACTTAGTGATAGGGAGTGAAGTGATAGAACATGTTGACCACTTCACCTACTTGGGAAGTTGTATTAGCACCAACGGACTGATTGGCGATGAAATCTCAGCACGGATCCGAAAAGCTCGAGCTGCTTTCGCTGACTTACACCATCTCTGGCGTAGGCGTGACATCCGGTTATCAACCAAGGGACGTGTGTACTGCTCATCAGTTCGCTCCGTCCTTCTCTATGGCTCTGAAACATGGCCAATACGCGTTGAAGACATGAAAAGGTTGACTGCTTTCGATCATAGATGTCTGCGATCTCTGTCTCACGTTAGGTGGTTTCACAAGATAAGTAATGTTGACGTTAGGCGTAGAGTGTTGGGCAAAGAGGGAAAATCAATCGACGAGGCTATAAAGTTACATAGACTAAGATGGCTAGGTCACGTGCTGCGCATGCCTAACCACCGCCTCCCCCGACGGGCATTACTAGCTGATATAGGTTCAGGTTGGAAAAGAGCCAGTGGTGGCCAAACAAAAACATGGCATCAATCCATGAAATCCTTGACAGTTAAACTGAGTCAGGTAGGGAGATGCAGACTTCCGGGTTGGGGCCCTCGGGACTCTAGGAATCAATGGCTGGAGACAGTAGGTGACATGGCTCAAAATCGTTGTCAATGGCGCAGATGTATTCAGTCTCTGTAATCTTTCATATTCCTTTCTACCATTACCCATTCTGTTTCACTCTTATATTTGTCAAACTCTATTGATTCTCTTCACTCATCTTCTTGTCTACCTCTGTGTGCCAATTGGAACGTGGCAACTCTAACTGCTGCACTTCGGTGTCAAGTTCTATGTTGAATCCAGAAGCTACTGTCATACCTGTCTTCGAAGAGGATCTAATTAATCAATGTGATAACCGGTGGAGTCTACTAAAATATTGGTCGCCCGCTTTCTTCTCAAGCTCTTTAAAATTCTTGAGGAATTGATTCACGAAGAGAAAGCTAGTTATTATTCAGGTCTTGGGCACATAATTACTTTTTAACCCTTCGCCGACTGCTCGAGGCCAGCAATCTTTGTATTGCGTGATTCTAGGTCTTATCTCAGTTTATTGAGTAGAACTGTACTTTGGCGTTGTCATTTGAAGGGAATGGTTCCGTAGAAGTTCTTCACATCCTGAAAGTTTTGTACGAAAACAATCAGCTACCATCACCTTTCCCAACCAACAGTGGGGTTAATGATTGTCTCCAATCTCACCATTTCTCTCTAACTTTGTCATTGATCGAGGCATCTCTGAAGGATGTGTATGTAAATGGTGCAGGCCTGCTACCTGAAGTATGTCTTCTAACCTTGAGTGTGCAGACGATACTATCTTTTTATGAAATAAAATACTGGCTGCCCGTATCCCACCTAATCAGCTGGAAACCAGTGTTTATAGGTTAGGTACATACTTTGCACTGAGTACATAGTTTTGCTGCAAGATTGGAGGGTACTCGTACCTACATTCACCTTTGCAGGCGAGCCCTTAGACGTAGTTGATAAGTTTGTGTATCTAGCTAGTTGCGTGAACGCTAACAGAGGTATGACAGATAACATCTCTTACCACATAGTAACTCCGGGGAGGTGTACGCCAATCCAGACCACCTTAAGTGCCGTCTTGATACTGGCCCGACCATCAGAAGCAAAGTTTATAATGCTATAGCTTAAACAGTCTTGCTCTACTCCTAAGAAATCTGGCCCCTCCGATCTGAGGATGCAAGACAACTCTTCATATTCGATGATTCCTGGCTTCGTAAAATCGTTTGCGTCTGATAGCATTATCGTTGAAGTAATCTCGAAGTCCTACAACGTTTATTAACATGATGGAAGTCACTATTCACTGAGTGCAGTCATCCTGACACACTGGCTTCACTGGTGAACTGAGTGGAAAAAATAGGGCGGTGGTCATCCCATGACGTGGTGCAGTAGAAGGAAGGATAGCTGTGCAGGTTAGCATTTGTTGGCACATCATGACTACCTGGGGGAGAGGGGCTCTGACATGCAACATATGCCGATGTCTCAAGAAGTTATTAAATATGTTTGAGAATCATAATCACTGGTGAACATGCTGTAATCTCTTTTTCTGAAATTAATATGAAGTTATGAATCTCTAAATACTGATATTTTACCAAGTTTGTTTTTAAATAAGTGTACAAATATGATATATCAATCGAATTTCAACAATCAGTTGTCTAAATTCGTCCTTAGGTCGGGAAATATACGATTACTGAACACCTCACTTGAGTAGTAGATGTAAGTAAGAGTCACTCTTAAGGAATCTTTGATTTTTCTGCTTTTCACACACGGGAAAATTACAGCAGCAACCTCACAAGGCTTCTTACCTATCAGCTGCATCTAATATTTAATAGCACACCACTCCTGTTGATGATCCTCAAACAGGATGAAGTGAGTATGCTGAATTCTACCTCCAGTAACCACTAAATAAATTACCTTTAGCACTCACATATTTTTGGCACTGTATATACTATACACTTTGATACTACAAGTTAGTTGCTTGTCCTGATCGGTACCGTGAAAACAGCTGTGAGACACTTGTGGCCTCCACGTGTCTTTCATTTATAATACTGATATTTCGCATTTATAGAAAAAGACAGTGTAATGTAGTATACTGCATTAGAAACTCAACATCTGTTTACCGAATAAAAAGTTGTTAAATTTCATTCGATTTTCTGTGTCTTCAATGGTTCATCTTTAGTTCAAAACCTCGTTTGATTGAACACAAGAATTCAAGCTTATGTTGTAATGTTAAGACGAAAAGTATGGCCCCCATCTAGGCATTTAGAATAGTAAATGGTTATTCGCTTATTTCATTGTTCTTGCTAAAAATATAAAGATTTATCAATATTTCTGCCATCTAGAAATCTTCAGAAAACATTTTAAAGCCTTGAACCATTATAAAAAGTTTTTTCCAGATATTAAGAGACATAGGCTAGAAGATGAAGTTAAACAGTGTAAGACCCTCCAATGCAGTAAATGGGAGGTTTTGTATCAGTTACTAATTATGGCATACACCTAAAAAGGATGCCTCAGTTTGGAGCCACTATTCACAAATCTCTTATATGGCTTTCCATTATTTTGCCATAGACTCTAGTGGAATGAAGAGAAGTTATTATCATACAAGTTAAAAATGGTCGTCTCTTGAATTTGAATATTAAAGCAGTTAACTTATCTTGAAAAGTCACTCATAAATAGCGTGCTTATTTACGTTGATAAATGCGGTCTAGCGTCATAACAGTATGGATTTTGTTCTTATAGCCGCTGATCAAATAACAGTTTCGTAGCAATAGCAGTAGCTTGAGACAACAACTCATTTAGGTCTTGTATTTCAAGGCTTTAAAATGTTTTCTGAAGATTTCTAGATGGCAGAAATATGCGAAGTATGAAAAAAGTTCCTACAAGCATAAGTAACCACATACATACATTTCAAACCATACGTTTCGTTTTCTTCAGAATAACTCTACCTATCATCCTGTGCTTCTACACATATTTAGAATATTCTCAACGACTCCGAACACCCACGAGATGTCAACAACCTAAAACATTTTCTCAGCATTTCCATGTGTAATGTGATTTTGTTTTACAGTGCAACCTCCTACACTACACATACATACATAAAGGTCATTCAAAGGAAAACAGAAGTGCGACCCAACTCATATTGTGGGTGCATTGATAGATACCTAAAGTGGCTGGTTTATCAGAGTAGAGCTTTTCACAGAAATGCAGAAGTTAAAGTGAACGAACGTCTAAGAAACACACATAGGGGCCTAAGACAGAAATGTGATAAAGCTACAATCGGCGTAAATGATGAGAAGAGAGAATAATTTACAAAATCGGGAAGAAAACAGGCAGTGAATACATCTGTGTCAATAAAACTACTTTAATCTATGTAACTAACAATTCCAAACCGTTGATTTTTAGTATCCCAAAGAAAATAACCACGTAATCTACACCTTCCTACTATGCTGGAATTGACAGTCACCGACTTAAATGAATATTGCAATATTTTTAGCCTACCACTCCTAATTCTTTCCTAATTTATGCTTAGGCTGTTCACCAACAAAGGCTCAGTATCAGTTAAGCATAATCTAGACGTGTCAGACGACACAGATTCACAATTCTATCTTACCCAATAATCACCATAACCGACCATATTCTGTGCCTAGTCGTAAGCACTACCAATGAAGGACGTTCAGCCTCCTCCTATCTGCCACCTTCATCACCTATTTCTCAACCATCAATTAGGGCGGAGTAAACTGCTGCAAACTGAAAACATCTCTGTGTGGTAAGTCTAGCTGTCTCGAACTACTGCCAAAGCTTCAGGTGCTACTTTTGTAGCAGCATCTTCCTCACTCGTTCAGAGAAACAAGACTTGTTGGTCTACCACGTGATTGCCGTGAAGCCGATCATTCAGAAAGTACTAGGTAAAGTCGAAAACCTTTTCTTTTCCTTGCCTTACACTTTTTCAGTCTTATTCTTGCTCTTTTGGTTAGAAACTGTTGCTCTCTTAGACGTACATAGCATAATTTATAGTGATTGTTAATATGGTTGTTGAAAGCAGCCTTAAAAAAGCCACTAGAATACCGTACTCTGTAGTCACAAGGGCTTCAGCCAGGGAAGGAAAAAATCCAGGGATTTCAACCCCTTCCCGCATACCGATCCTAAAGACTCGTGTAGCTTTAGTCTGCCCTGATACAACGCCTGCATTGCCACAGTCTAGTACTGAAACGGCACAGGCAATACCAGAAGGACAGAATTCTACACCTGCATCAACTGTAGGCCAGTGTGTGAAACACATCAAGCCTAAAAGGAAACGTTCAAGACGTCATAAGACCTCGAAGGCGTCATCAAGGAAAGGGGATGAATGCCAGGCGTGCAGCATCACAGTTTCTAAAACTGATTCAGCGTTTGAATGTAATTTTTGCAAACGATGGGTGCACTGCCGTTGTGACAAAGAAGTACCGAAAGCATACTATGAGTTTATGAGAAATAACCCATGCCCATGGTTTTGGTACGTGTGTCCACTTTGTCGCCCTGGCATAGTCCCACAAAGCGTGTCTGCGGATAGCAGAAATAACATGCTCTTGTGCCCCAACACAGTATCATGCAGCTCCCCCCTGCTAAACTCGCACTGCCGAAACTGGTCAAAGACTTAAAGAAGGACACACCAGCCCTACTGACTGGAAATGCCAATTCTCACAAGGTGAAGATTAGCAAGGTTCCATCCACATCAGGGGAGGGCAAAATTACAAAGGCACCACTTGCATCCACTAGCAAGCCTGGCAACACAAAAAAGGCTGTCCAGGTACCGACGAAGCCTAATGTTGCTAATGATGCAAAGGACTGCAAGAAGCCGAAGGCAAAACCTAAGTCTGAGGGTAGTCGGTCTAACTCTCTCATCCTCTTTAACGTACCTGTGAGCACGGATAGCTTGCTCGAACAACGGGCCCTGTTTGATCAGGAACAGTGGTCCAACCTGTGTGGCAAACTAGGTCTGAACATTAGTTCAGCAAAACTGTGCAGACTGTACAGGGGTGTCCACACGCCTCAGGGTAAGCCACCCCCATTACGGGTTACACTGGACTCTGCCGAAGAGGCCGAAAAAGTACTGTTAATGGCTCAGGTACTAGCCCTGGACAGAAGTTCTAACATAAGAGCGCGGCAAGATAGACCATGGGCCGTCAGAAATATGGCGAGGGAGTCACCGGAACTGATGCCTTCCACCTCTATGGTGGTACACGGTGTTCCGGAGCTGGAAACCGGCACTGCTTGTGAAAAACACATGCACGACGTACAACAATGGAGATGGCTGTCATCTCAGATGGCCCCTGGCGCTTCTGGAGCCATCTCCATTTTCCGACTACCTCGTCCCGCTCATCTAACATTGATTAACTCTCCAAAGCTGCTGTGTGTCACATTCAACTCCCCGGAGCAGTTGTCCATATCACTTCAACGGTGGTATGAGACCAAGGGAAAAATTGGAGGACACATCCGATGCTGTGAAAGCAGACCCAGAAATATAAGGAGGCAGCAAACTGAGGCTTTAATACGACCCCAAGCTTCGGTGACACTAGAGCGATGCAGCTCTGAGAATAATAGTCTGTGTCTCCCAAGTGTCCTGCCTAAATCCATTGAAAAAAACTACAACGGGCCGGTTCTATCGGAATCGGCCAACTAGTTCCAACATCAAGTCCCCCACCAGCAGACGGTTTCACGTCAACTACCCCACAACACTCTGAGGTTGTTAGACTCACTGTCAGTTGCCTATATAGCAATGTGAGGGGGCTGAGAGGGAAAGTAGGTGAACTTCGAAATCTCCAAGCACACCTTCAACTGAAAATAATCATTCTTACTGAAACGTGGCTAAACCCCACTATCGCCGACAATGAAATCAGTATAGGTGATATGGTACTGGTCAGGAGAGACAGGGATAATAAGGAAGGAGGGGGAGTTGCTATATACTTTGATAGGCAACTTAAATGTGTGCGCGCAACGGACCCACCACTTATCGAACTCCCAGACTCCATATGGTGTCATTTCACCGTAGGCCACACCAAGCACTTACTGGGTGGCATCTACCGATCTCCCACCTGTGGGGCAGAGCACAATCAGCTACTGCTCAGCACTATCACAGGAATACGAGATTTGGGCTACGACCAAATCACCATAGCTGGAGATTTCAATGCTCCATCACTGAACCTTGGCTCCGGGTGTGCTAAGGGAAAATTTGGCCGAAACCTACTGCAAACTATTCGAAACACGGGACTGACTGAGAATGTTGGAGACGACACTAGGTGGGGCCCTAGTGGAAAGTCATCAAAACTAGATTATATTCTAACTAGTGACCAGCTACTCGTCGAAAAGGTCCAGATCATGACTCCTCTGGGAAGCAGTGACCATGCAGTCATAGGTTTCGATCTTGTCCTCCGTGAGCGTTTGCAATGGGATGTTACGCGACCATGTCTGTGCTACAGCAAGGCTGACTATGCTGAAATGCGGAGGCTCTTGTCCGACGCAGACTGGCCCTTAGCATGGGACGACCTATCTGTGGATGAACACTGGGAAGTGGTAAAAAAGATTATCCATGCAGCAATCTCGGATACCGTCCCTTTAGTCACAACACAGCCTAAGAGAAAGACGTCATGGTTGAAGAGAGGCACGCAACGTATTCTGCAAGCAAAGCGGAGGGCTTGGTTTACGTGGCGTGTATCTAAGAGTCAGACCGACCATGATGCATACCTCGAACTCAGGAACCGGTGTAATGCAAGAGTTAGGAGGGACAGAAGGTCATTCCAGGCTAACCTTGCTAAAAAACTCCTATCAAACCCTAAAAACTTGTACCGATTCATGTCGGAAAGAAAACCGACAAACCAAGGGGCATGCGCCTTAGTAGGCCCAAACGGTCAATATCTCACTAGTCTGGAGATGGCTGAAACATTCAGTTCAGCCTTCGCTAAACAGCTAAACAGCAATGTGGATATTACAGTTACGGACCAAAATGGTGGCACCACTATTTCAGAGGAGGAAGACCTAGCGACTACTCCCCAAATAAACCCCGCAATAGTACTAAGGAAGCTACAGCGACTCATACCTGGGAAGTCCCCAGGTTGTGATGACATCAGGCCATCTGTTCTGAAACAGTGCGCCGAGGCTCTCTGTAGACCCCTGTGCGACTTGTTCCAACACTCAATGGATTCGGGGACCCTGCCAAGGGAGTGGAAAAGAGCCATCCTTTCTCCAATCTTCAAGGGTGGGGACAGGCAAAACGCTGCTAGCTATAGACCAGTAGCTCTACTCCCAGTGGTATCAAAAGTACTGGAAAGTATTATTGACGACCACATCAGGGAATATTTCGATAGGACTAATATACTGCATGAAGCCCAACATGGTTTCAGAAAAGGCAGATCCTGCGTCACTAACCTACTGTCAGCTTGGGACGACTGGACATCATGCTGGGACTTGAACGTACCAGTCCATGTGGTCTTCCTAGACTTTGAGAAGGCATTTGACACTGTTCACCATGACCTTCTCCTACATAAAATAAGACAGGCAGGCATAGGTGAGCCACTTCTGTCATGGTTGAAGGACTACCTAGCCGACAGGCAATTTTGCACTAAGGTTAACCGAGTCCGATCATCTTGGCACAGATCGTCATCAGGAGTGTCGCAGGGTTCTATCCTAGGACCACTGATGTTTTTGATTTTCATCAATGATCTACCACGCCGTCTGAGCTGCCCGACTCTCCTGTACGCTGACGACGTAAAAATATGGAGGGCGATAAAGTGTCCGGAGGACTCAGATAGGCTACAGGAAGACCTAAACCTTCTGGAAGACTGGGCGGTGGCCAGTGGCATGACTTTCAACTTGAAAAAGTGCAAAGTAGTGAAGTTGCGCACCTGTAGACTGCAGAATGCAAGTTACACCCTGTGCAATGAAAGCTTGTCCTGCACAACGTCGGAACGCGACTTAGGTCTAGTTCTAACGGAAAAAATGGACACAAGCGTAAATTACACAGGGGATGTAGCGAGGGCATATGCGGTCATACACTTTACGCATAGACAGTTAGGTGCACTCACTCCTGAGCTCTTTCTAATGTTGTACAAAACATACGTCAGGCCACACCTTGAGGTGCATAATATTATTGCACCCCCAATGCTGAGAAGAGATGCCAACCTCTTGGAAAGAGTCCAACGACGGGCAACAAAAGGAGTGGTTGGTCTCCGAAACAAACCATATGATGAAAGGCTGAAGAAATTAGGCCTGTTCACACTTAGTTACCGTCGGCTTAGGGGGGATTTGATTACTGCCTACAAAATAACAAATGACCAGAATCACCCAAACAAAGGTGTTCTGCCATTGAGTAGGTATAGGCTTCCACGTGGAAATCCCAGAAGGATAGCTCACCAGAGGGCAAGGACCCGGGTGCGCTCCCACTTCTTTTCACTGCGGGTTTGTCGTCCCTGGAATTCCTTACCGGCAGATGTAGCTATGGCACCGTCTTTGGACGCCTTTAAGCGAAGGCTGGACAACCATGCAGCGATACAAGGACTGCATCCAAATGGCCTATCTCCTTAAAATCGCATTTACCAATCAGGGTAGATAATTAAACTCGTCATTTTACTTCTTTACATTCTCTCCCGTCTTACTCTCCTGACAACTTATTAATATTATAATTACTATTATTATTATTACTATTACCGATATATATATTATTCTTCAAACTTCATGAGCTGACTGTTGTTACGTTTCCTATTTTCGTTTCTGTCTCTTAGTCTGAATAGCTTCACTAATTATATCTATTATTATTATTATTACTATTATTATTATTACTATCTCTTTTCTCTTGTCGACAATACCGAAGGACTAACTGGCGAAAGGATCAACTCCAATCACAGTAGTAACAGTCTTAACATACCTCATACTACAAACCACATATAATTAATCCCAGCACTACTCCCTTTGGAGTCAACCAAAGCTACGACAGTCGAGTGGCGGGACAAGCTACGCAGAAGTTTACCGAAGATCAAGAACCTATACCTCACAATCAAGAGGCGAGCACAAAGAAATCAAATTGGTTTATACTAGCTCGTAAAAACGATATTGGATATTGGATATTGGATCCTTTAATGAATAACATCATGTCGTACCAGTGCCTAAGGTGGCCTATTTGACAAATACAAAGCAGTCTTTTGTACTTTTTATGCAGTTTTCTCGCGTAAACAGTTTATTAAGTCTCATGAGACTCCCAATATGTGTGAAGAAACCAACACAACCATCCATTTTACTGTCTATTCCTAAAATAGAATTATGTACAGACATCAACTTAAACCTGGTATCTGCGAATCGTATGCCAAACGTACTCATTTTTTCAAGGTAAGCTTCTTCATACGGAACAAATTCATTATATACCTAATGGATGAGACTTTCCCAGTGTAAACTTTCAGTGTAATTAGTGCCGATATATGAAAACGACGACAATAACCACCCACGAACGCATAGAATTTAAATTATCTCACTATATAGTATGCGGTATGTCATTAACAATGGAAAGTTCATTTATTTACTCTATGTTCCCCCTTTTTTGTTCGATTGGATGATGTCACTGTACATCAGTGGGACCTCATGATTGTGCTTCCGTTCGGAAATATAAAGAAAAACAGACTATGCGTAAAATTATGTTCACTTCATACTCAAAAAACGTGCATTTCTGTCTGAATTCATAGTTTTTCATCTTACCGACATACCTCGTAAACAAGTAACGTTTTTTAAACCTTCTCAGTATGACCTTGATAACTAAAAGGCAAAATGACTGATTAAAACAAAATGTCTGTGAGACTCCGTATGTGAATTTCACATACTTTTTCATGTTTACATTACGAAAGCACTTATGAAAATAATGAGGCATAAGTTTCTATGATGAGTACTAAGGTGACTCCTGTTATTGCTTTCTGATTGGTCGCTTGTACATATATAAACATATTGATAAGAAATTTCTAACCTCACTCCACAATGCTGCGTCATTTTGTATGAAATCATTTTTTGTCCAGTTAAATAATCCAACACGTTGATGTCATTTGCGGTTTTTGATGCCACATCCTAACATAAAGAGTTCAGCCCTCGCACGATCTCCTGTATCCAGTCAACTGAATATACGTTCAAGATCGAATTCGCCTACTCATGCACTCAGTAGTAGGACTCTTAACTCTCTCAATCAGGACAGCCAGAGTCTCACCAGCTTACGAAGCACTAGGTCCTATCCTAGAAAAGGGTCAACACTTGGGAATGCGAATCTTACAGCTGAAGAGCAAAAACATTTAGAAGAAGTTCTGGCTCGTTTCGATAAATTTCGGCAAATTGAAGATGCACGTGTGAAGTAAGTTTCTTCAGCTTTATGGATTTATTTCAGTGATTACTTCAGTCTGATGGAAAATAAATTTAAACATGGATTTATTTTTATTTCCCTTTTAACTGTCACTCAAATTATAAATTTCATAAAAATGCGGTGTTCGTAAATGCCAACCACCTTTTTTTACAATATATATGTTTTTCCAGATTTTAATTAACTCATCCATTTTTCTTTATTTATTTACTACTTCTATTTGTATGAAGCACGATGATTTTTCAGTTTTCTATTAACTAGGATTTGTTTGTTCAGTCAAGTATGCACTGCTTGATTGTAACAGGTTTTCCCAAAAGTGTAGAAAACAGCGGCACTTTAATGTTTTAATAGGTTTACGAGAGTCTATAAACTTCTCCACTTTTGGGTTGTTAAGTCTTTCAATAATAATTTCTGACTGCTAAAATATCTTTAAATTTGAGTTCAGTAAAATGGAATCAAACAAAGATTCAGTAGCATTAGTTTAACGCAAGTTTTTTCGAATAATGTATGTATTATCACCATGTCCTTTTCAAAAATTACTCTGCTGTTATCATCATATGCGTTGTCATATTTATATATATATATATATATATGTACATATATATAGTTTAATTTAATTGTTTCTTACGAAAAATTTCATAAAAGATATTTGTGTCTCTTATTATTAGTCCTGGGCTGCATAGTTATATAAGTTAGTTCCGTTACACATATTATTGAAACCACCATATGACAGATTATAAGTTGACTTATATCATAAAATTTTGAATCAATGAATTCCAGCCCAGTGGTTTAATGACAGCAACCACTGAGAGCTGTGACTATTGAGCTGAATTTTGTTTAGAATTTTGAATGCTTATCACCAGTGATTTTTAAGCTACTTAGGGCCGTTTAGGTGATATCCATCTGCAGTGAAAGCTATGTCAAGGTCATGAGTGAAAACCTCTCTCTCTTATCATCCCTAATCTTTTCACAGCTTCATTGAGAACGTGTTTCATTTACTTCCCTTACAATCTAGCACTACTTAATCGGTTCATTTGTTTTTATTGGCCTTTATCGACTACTTGTAGTAATTATTTGTAATCGTAGTAGTAGTATTTCGAGATGACCGAATTACACAAATCCAACCAAAACACAGAGAGGGCGGAATTCAGGAATTTGTATTTACCGGAATTATAATGCAATTCATATAAGAAACATATTAACAATCAACAGTAAGTATTTAAACAATACACAGATAGAAATTGTCAATCACCACATCCGCCACACCTCGAATATCTCCTTGCGTATTTATAACGATGTCTCGGTTTGCTTGCAAGTAGCCGCGACCTACTACTGATTCTGTGATATCATTTTCATCAGTATTATCTGGACTTATTTCTTAATTATCTACAAAGTCAGGATTAGTAACGGAATCACTAATATTATAATTGGAACGACCTGCTTCATTTATTGTCACTTTGTCCAGGTGTCTGTTATGAACTGAGTGATCTTTGATGTCTAATATCTTCACTACTCGATTTCCCATTTTTTTGTAGTATGATTCCAACAGAAGGTCTATATTCATTCCCTTTGTAATAATGTACATTAGAAGTCGCAGACATCAGATGCTTTCCGAGAATTCGAGATTTGAATGGTTTTGCAGGACTTTCACGGGTACTTGTATGCTCTGCATTCAACAGACGCAGTCTATGCATATGCAACAATTCCTCCATTTTAATCAGTTGCTCTCTCATCTCATTCAGTTTTTTTCGTGTTTTCGACAGTTCACATTGTAACTTGGCTACCACATTTTTGAAAACAGGTGACGCTTGAGTTCCTGAACTTGTAGTGGAGGTTTTCATTGGATGAGATTGAGTATTTTGAGAAGTTGAAAGACACATTGACTCCATTTTACTAGACAGATTGGGAGAATTATAAAAATGTTGAGTAACATAAGTATTCGAACTTCTGCCAACAGTCTTGATGTGTCCAACTTCACCACATTTGTGACACTTAGCACCCGAAAACGGCAAGTGCTTCGTAGATGTAACTTTCCACAGGATAAACACGGTTTAATGTTTTTGATCTCTCGCTGCATTCTATTACCTGTGGACGGCAGTTTGGATTGCTTTCCATGAACACTTGTATTTTCGACTTTGGACGACACGACATCAGATACTAACGCTGTGGGAGCAGAGTATTCACTGTTGACATCTTCATATGTAATACATAAATCTCTGGCAGTTTGAAAGGAACAGGAAGGAATCTGAATTAACTCTTTCTCTAACTTAGGAATATTGATTCCAGCAATTAGACGATCACGTAGTTGAGTTTACAGCTGATCTCCAAAGTTACACTTTGAAGATTGTATTTGAAGTTGAAGAACGAAGTCTCTTATCTTCTGATTGGGAGCACGAACCAGTTTATGGAATTGAGCCCTCTCTCTGGTCTCACATGTAGTTACATGAAAGTGATTTATCAGAAGTTCACGACTTTGACATATGACAGAGAAATAGGTTTATCTGGAAACTCCAAATTCTTCACTAGGGTATATGCATCTAGCGCAATAGCAGTGATGAAATGTGCTGGTATTTTGTCATCCCGAACGTTCTTTGAAATGCACCACGCATCGAAGCATTCAAGGTAATCAGCAATCTCCCGTGGAGAACCATTAATAGGGAATTTTCCAAGATTATTTAGTTCCATCGCGACGCCAATTTGTAGTAATTATTTGTAATCGTAGTAGTAGTATTTCGAGATGACCGAATTACACAAATCCAACCAAAACACAGAGAGGGCGGAATTCAGGAATTTGTATTTACCGGAATTATAATGCAATTCATATAAGAAACATATTAACAATCAACAGTAAGTATTTAAACAATACACAGATAGAAATTGTCAATCACCACACTACTTCTACCTGGACATTGGTTTGTTCAATCATGCTGTTTTTCATTATTCGTGTTATCACAGATTGCTTCAATTATTCATCCTTATTATTGATAAAAGCACTATTATTATTATGACTAATTGCACAATTTATAATCACCATCCTATTAACCTATAGACAAAACCTATGATTGGTTTATATTTGAATTTTTATTTGTAAAGTTATGTATATTAGAGTTAAGCATCGTGCGATCTAATGGAAAACAGTATTTTTCGCTTAAATGTGTTGTTCTAAATTTCACTATGGGGATATCGGATATATGTTTATAAGGTCAAATGAAAAACAAGATGAAAAATATATCGTAAAGTATCACTGGTCATGCTTGAAGTACTTGAAGTTTGTCATGTAGTGTAGGAAAAATTGCACAAGTCAAGCATCTGGAAAATTCCTCATAGGTGGAATGTGTACATCTGTGCGTCGGTGACACAGCGGTTAGGACTCTCACCAACCACGCAAAGGGTCCGAAGTTCGATCCCCTACCGACGCACACCTGATATCAATTGGTTGGCCTGCAAAATTTGGGCTACCTATATCAAATGCTGAAAATTTCAGACTTGTACCAAAAATACTGTGTGATTTCAAACTATAATCAAAAATATAAGAAAAATCAAAAATCAAAAAAATTCAATCTAGTCAAATCTCGATTTTAAAATCTCCTATTATCTTAATATGTTTTGTTCTGGTATATTTAGACCAAAACTTCTCTAATTATCGTCTCACAACAAACTACAAGAGTTTATTAATTAGATCTATAATTGGACGCTTTCAGTCTGTGCAAAGTAATATGAAATTATTCATAAAACGGCTTACAAAAGCTGGTTACATTTCATAAAATCTAGTTCTTCATACAAATAATTCATTTTATTAACGTTATGCATTTTCTTAAATCACTTTTAACAAGTGACAGTACTTTCAGAATTTTGTGTAACATTAGTAATTGAGGAAGCATATTAGGCTTGCAGAATAAGCGAATACCGGTTACAGGTATCTTTTATGCCTAACTGTGCCGACATCTTTGCCTAATCATATGTCACTAGGAGTTTTTGATTAATACCTGTACCGCCACAAAACATTCTGTATAAAAATATTTGTCAATGACATAATGTTAAGCAATTTTATTCACTACCATCAAAAATGATTAAAGACTTTGAACGGAAATATCCTAATTTTCCTCTGTCAAAACAAAAGTAATAGACAGAGATGAGAGTTTATTTTTATTCTTCATATTTGAAAACAAATTTTCGGCATACAGTAAATACAATGCATACTTTGACGCATGACTGGTACACAAAATTAGCATATAAAAAAACAGTGTTCATTCAAAAGGGAATAATTGAATAGGCAATCTGAGTTGATAGTGATACTGAGTTTTGTTTTGCTCGACTTGGTATCTCGCTTATTCTGGCTACCTTAGCTGGAATTTTCGTAAACAATACTTTCACCCTTCGAGGAAAGAGAAAAATGTAGGCTGTGGCTACGTAACTGCATGTAAGTATTTTCATATATATAAACTGGAAGTGGTTTTTGCAAAAAAACTGTAAAGAGATGTATTTTACTGTTTTGAAGGTTCCTGTTAACTAATAAACTATTCATAACGTCAGCTAAAACTAATTCGTTACGAAAACTACTTATACATATTCAATGAAAACCTGTCACTGTGAATATCAATAACTGAGTAATTTACTAAAATATCCTAAGCTAAGCGCTTGAAAATCTACCACACTTAGTATTCCTACAATCTAAATTATTTCAGTATTCGAGATGAAATGGTGTTAACGACAAAACTATCCGAACTTATGTACTTTGCCGATACAATGGACAATCAGCAATAAAAAGACAAATTACGAGTGGTTTCAGAAATAGAACTCAACTAGTAGCATCACCTTTGTTGATGTTTATTAGCCTTGCCGAAAGGTTTGGGAAGTTAACTGTCACATTATCATTGGAAATGAATAAAAATTTATGTTTAAACTTATACATAATACCTAAATCATTGAAATTTGATGTTTCATACTTGATGACTTCTTCAACAGAGTTGTGTTCACCACATTTCATGCAGTTTTGAACAACTTTAGTTTCAAAGTTAACCCTGTACTTTACTTAAAACTGCCATAACTGGAAGGAAATATCTGGGTGCTAATGGATTTGAATTTTAAACTACATGGAAAATATTTGACTCATCATTGTCATAGTCTTCTGGAGACCACTTATTGTTATTCATAATATATCCTGGCCTGCTTAACAACTATGGTTTTCAACTGTATGACATAAAGGGTTTTTTCCAGAAAAGGGTGAGAAAGGTAAATCACATTTCGTTTCACAACTAGGATTCAAAACTTAAATATTGGCTTCTAATGGATCTTATCATAAGATAAAATTTATCAAAAATATATGATCTACTGTTTATCGTTTCTGTAAGATTTCATGGGACTAGGCTTAACTCACTAAAATTTATTTTGTAAACTGGAATATTGATGCTTAAAAAGACCAGCTCAATGTCGTTTGCTCCATTTTTTGGACACACTCACTAATAGATACCTTACCTCTGTGGACCCAACACTGGAAAATTGTCATCTTTCTTCTGATCACATTATTTAGGCAATCAGCATGATATTCTTATTGAATAGGTTGATAAATGAAATTTAAAAAAACAACCTAACAAACAAATCTTCATGTTGAGTGTTTGTATCATCAAAAGACAATTAAGCATCACAGACAAATGGGATTCATTTTAGAATCTGTTTCCTGAAAACGAAATATTGATGCTTACATTCACCAGCACCTAAGAAATATAGTTTGTGGTCATTAGTTGGGTTCAAGCGGTAAGGTGAAAATAACAATCGAAAATGTATCTGTACATATGCAAACTTTATTCATAGTGAGTAGAAAAGAAGTGTGGTGGTTCATTGTTCAGTGTATTTCAGTCACAGATACTATCCTGTTAAGTACTTTGATTACTAACAATGTGAACGCAGGAAAGAAACAATGAATTTTGTTGCTCAGACAAGCGTAAAATACTAAAGTCAATTTTACAGGCGAAATGTAAATGTTTCTGTCTGTCATTGTTTAAAAATGACAACAGATAAAACTATCTGTCGATGAAGTGAAATATAGTAACATACAACGGAAATTTAGCATATAATGTATTTTACTCAGAAAAAAGGAAAGATTAGAAGACTGATATCAATAGAGAGATTGCATTGTTGAAAAGTAAAGCACCAATGTAAAACAAAAATGACAAATAATCAACACCAGTTTCTGAATACGTCAGTTAGAAGCACGTGATTTCTATGCCTATTAATTCAATTAGAGGAAGTCACAATGACGTCATCTGAATACTGGCAACTCTGAAGATGATGGATTGTAATAATGAAAACAATTAAATACTAACTTTGAGATGATTTGCATGAAATAGCAAGGAGTTACTATTTCCTCTTTATTATACATTCTGACTGATGCAAGTGCATGTCAATCTGAGAGAAAAGACTTACCAAGTTCATTGATTGTTCTAGTTACCTTCGGTAGAGTTATATACTTTCGGCGTCATTAGTTATTGCGACATTGTGTTTATTCCTGATATTATTGATTCTTCATGACCTAAAATAGACGGGAACCATCTTAACAGTCTGTCTACCAATGAATTGTTCATACAGTATTTTTCACTGACTAACTTAATAAACAAAGCAGGAAGCATAGATATGGCTTATATTGTCTACCTGTTATATTATTATCCTTTTCTGCTGAAGTGTGTCAATAAATTCATTGTATTCTGAAGAGTATTTCATTTTCGCCATACTAAGAGTCATTTATTCAATCTTTTCAAGCAATAACCCGATTAGTTTAGAACTAAGAAATGATGGAGACGAGATTTCGAATTCTCCATGAGTGATTTATCTGTCTGTTTTTGATGACTTTGTTTATTAATTCATAGTGATATAGATCATTTAATTTCCTGGAATTAGACTTTTTCCGTCATCTAACTTATTTTTTAATAAATGATAAATTTGATCTACGTCAGCCAAAAGACACAACAGTGAAAGAAGACAAAACCGATATCCTCTACAAGATAACCTGCAACAAATATGGAAAACATATTGGTCAAAATGAACACCCTATTCGTCTTTGTATCCGCGATCATAGACTAGTCGTCACAAGACTTGGTGTCTCTTCTGTCATACACAGTGCTTGTTGACACCTACAGATACCAGTTCAGATGGAAAAATGCAGAAATCGTGGACAAAGGAAACACTGAAAATGCCAGGAAACTCTTAGAAGCCAAGTACCCGTACGGATCTGCAATTAGCAGACATATTAACATTAAGATTGAGCGAAGAAATATTTACTTTTCAATTAGATCCTCATTTTTGGCTCTACTCTAATATATATAGCATTTTAATGCCAATACAACAGTTTGCCAATCAAGTGGTGATAAGTTTGTTAACAATAATTAAACAGTGTCAATGGGTTAATAGTTAACGAAGAAAATCAATACAGATTTAAAAGGTGGAAATGGATAGAATAAATTAATTTTACAAGAATAACACGTAATTAAAGATGAAGTGGTCAAAATAAATAAAATAAAATAAATTAGACAAATATAATTTTATAGGTTTAGGGGGAGGGGGGTGACGCGGTCCTGTTTATCCATTCTTGTGACGATGGCCACGGTAGGGAAAGTGGCTGTACAATTTTTTTCTGTGCACATAGGCTTGGCTTCTTCAGATGAATGCCAATCGCCTCAGCCATCTGTAGAAGACGAACTCGCAGAGCAAAATTAAGTTGGAATGCGATAAATAATTTTAAATGCTGTATTAACATCAGTCACGTGACAGAAAAAGTCAAATCCCAGGACAACGAAATGGTCTATATTATTACGAATTAATAACCAAAGTCATCAAAACAGACAGATATGTCACTCATGGCGAATTCGAAATCTCACTTCATATTGAAGTCTGGGCTGAAATTGTTTTCTCGGAAGACAATGAAAATAAATCATCCAGTTGAAAAAACTCAACCACGCCTATAGTACGAAAATCTTGTGTTTTACCAGTTCTCAATAATTATCATAGGTTAGTATTTTCTTCCCGATATTTAAGTACCTCATTTGTATGCAACTTTGGGAATATGCGGTTACTGGTTCTATCCGTCAATTTTGTAGGTCTCCTAGTTGTTTATTTTTTAAGTAACAACTATTTTCAATTTTTAAGTCCCTTATTCACAGGCAGTTTGAACTAAATAACATAATCCGTTTTTCTAATTCACTATTATTATTAACTGCGGTTATCTGAATCCATTTAGATTAAAAGTGCTAAATTGCAGAAATAAAGAAAACCCACTTCGTTCTCCTCACAAAGGTTTATACAGTTGGTTACTCAGGTTAGAGAAAATAGAGTTGTACCTAACCCGGCAATTAAACCACTGGTTATGAAAATGCATATTCATTAGCTACAGATTCGTTGTGATACTTGTAAGGTTTATTCAGATTTAAGCAGACTTATTCGGGTATTCTAAATTTACCTAAGAAAAGTTTTCAAAATTTTATTGCTAATGGTCGCTTCCATCATAGAGTAAATTTATTTGATAAAATCACACACTGTTGTACAGTATTATTTCCTTCTGACGTTTCGAGCACAATTTATTGCTTATAATTATATCAAGGTACTCACACAACTTTCCAGTTTCGTGTATTTACATGAATGACAAGCTGACTAGACATAAGAATGAATGATAAATAAAGGTCAGTATCAAGTTCAATAGACATAAGTGAAATAGATGACAGGAAGATAAAGCAGGGAAATTAGATCTGATGTCAGTATTCATTCATATGTCTCATCATTTTGTGACGCATGTATATAAACGAAGTCAGAATCGTATGTGAGTGCCTTGATATGATTGTGCGAAGTGAACTGCGCTCAAAACCTTATCAAGCAAATAATACTGTATAACGCTATGATTTTAATGAATAATTTCAATACGTGGCGGAATTATACTCTACCACAGTGCCCAAGTTCTATTCTTATACTAATAGTTACTGTCATAGAGACCAAAAATTACTTTAGGGTTTAATGTTGGAACCGTAATTATTTGTCTGTATTTTTCTTTAAAAGTGGTTATACCCCTGTGCGGTCTACAAAGATAAACCTTATTTATTTGTTTGTTTTGCACAAACAATTTCAATTTTTGAGTTTATATTTCGGTCAATATATACACAATACCAGGCCTTGTAGTAGCTTGTAACCGCATGTTATTTTTTCTCTATTATACGAATCACAAAGTGAGATAGTGTTATTTACTGGATGAAGTTTTGGACGTGATACATTATTCATAATCTTACCAAATGTGACTCCACAACTATGAAACTCAGCTTTTACAGTTCTCGTTCCTTGTTATTTGCCTTATAGGCAGTAGAATTTTCTAAATATCCAAGATAGGTAACAAATCATTTCATGGATAAAGCTTCACCTATTAATCTCTCCCTCCACCATTGGCAAACCAGACTTCGAAACTTTCACCTTGTCCCATATTACTGCATGATTGTGTATAATTGCATGTAATGCTATAGCTGAGATTTTTTCTCTATTTCTTACCTTAGTAGGATTCTCTAGTCTAGATTTTGCTAAGTTTTTGAGCTGTTCTAATATAATTAACCTTGATCTACTGCTTTGGCCTAAGTATTTGACCCCACAAACACCGAAAGTTATCTGATAGACTAAAGTTTGTCTTTTGAGCTCTACAGGATCTTTTCAGGATGAGTTTGCTGGTGGGAATGACAATTTTGTTCCTGTCTTGTTAAGAATCCTATGTAAAATTCCTGACGTGCCACTGTCTTCGATGCTGTCTTCCCCACTCAAAGATTTCATATTCATATCCCTGATATTAGTCATTTTATTTTCATTCTTACTACCTCATATATCATTCGATATTAATTTATCAGGGTATCTGTTTAGTGTCAAGCCTTCTCAATAATTTTCATTTTGTACTTCAGATTTCCTTCTGCGGTGTTATTTTAAAATATTTTACTAATCCTGTTTTTACTGACATCATGTGGGATGAATTAATATCCATATGTCTTCCACCTGCCTTTACCATACTTTAGGGGTTGGACTGAACTTCTCAAGGGCTATGACTTCCCACCTGTCCATAAATGTGTCTGTTACTACTTACTAGTTAACTCAGTTTCTGTTTCGAAGTGTAACAGCATGAACTAGCCAACTAATTTGTAGTATTCTACGTTATTTTAGAAGCTTTTCTATTTGCATATGCGTCTGTTTCTTTAAGATAATCCCTTCGCTTTTATCGAGGCATCTATTAGTCTTGTTTTTGTGATTCGTTTAGTGATAGTGTATATTATTCTGACTGCATTATTAATAACGTTGGGTATGCCAATGCAGCTTAAAGTATGGAAGTTAATAATTGATAAATGTTTTGTATCGTTTAGCTGGACAAAAAACAAAAATACGACACTTTCAAAAACTACCTGTCATAACTAAAGAGACAAACAGTGGTGAAATGGGAGGTTAAGAATTAATGAAAACAGAATCTGTTTTCTGAATCACGAAGCAATGGAGTTCCCAAAGATACTATCTACTTTTTATTACTCCTTATGAATAAACGAAAGACTATTTTTCATATTGTAAACATCGCAAAAGCAGTGGTTAAAACATTTAATAAATTTTTCATAGGTTACTCACCTCAAAATTCAAATGAGATTCTTAGCTTTCAAGGTCAGCTACCTTTCGTGGTATTATATTGGCACTGACTGAAATCTCTAGTACGTCGTCAATTGGTTACATATTCTACAGTGTTACTATTGAAAGAAATATTTTTTTACGAAAATATTCTACATATGAAGGATCATTTATAAGCTTGAAAACGCAAGAGACTAACATTCCATACAATGGATGAGTTGCATTTTTTTCCTTCACCAAGCTAGAAGCTAGAAGTTTCTGTAGCAGTGTTACTTTTTACAGGATGGGGTTGCTAGCCTCATCCCCAACCTTTCCGCTTTACCAGTCTCACTGCCGTCTTAGCGAGGTAAAGGAATGAGTCTGTGGCTGGGGATCGAACCCCTGACCATGTGCATGGTCGGCGAGCATCCTAACCGCTATATCACCGACGCACTTGCATAGGCAAGAGAAATAACTCTCTCCCTTCAGTAACTTTCAACTAAGACTGTATTGAGACTGGTTGTTACACTGAATAAATATCTACAAAGATAATAATAAACTTCGGTCGTTAAATATGAAATAAATAACTGGTCATTAATAATGTTATCAAAGATACATTTGAGACTACGTAACTGTTTGAAGGTTGAGTATATTTTATGATTATCTGTGCTTTAAGTATACAGTACAGTAACTCTTCTCTCGAAAGATTTTTGTGTGGAATACAATAGTAAAAGTTTCTAGTGAAGCAATACGAATAATTTGTTCTTTCTGTATTGCACTGATGCATGTGTCTTCGATTGTTGGTGAGCATACCGGTCATTTGACATCTTTCGCCAGTTAATTAAAACAAAAGTTACGATTATAACTAGGTTTTTATAAACCAAAGAAATACAAAATCTCTCGTCTGCCATTTTTATCCATTTTCAACACTTGATCAACTTTGTCAGCCTTAAAATGAAAAAGGATTATAAGTTCTCGTTTTCCGGGTAGACTGGTGTGCCGACTGACTTCTCAACCAGCAGCTAAGGTGATAGTTCGTTGTAGTAAACGAAAACTTAACAGTTAGTTGTCTCTTGCTTAGTTTTTCCCCATGGAAATCTCCAGTACACTCAAGCTGATAATTTTATTTAAATCCTAGTTTCATGTTTTTAAAACGTTTTACTCACAAAAACGTGAGTCAGGACCACTAACTAAATCTGCTCGTTAGTCCATGGCTAGTTCCTGAAGCATGAAAACTCGGGTGTTGGTAATATCATTACAACCGATCATCACAGGTTCTGAAGTAACTGTACTTAATTAACAACAGCCTCAGCATTACAGCTATTTTGTTTATTAAATACCTGGAAGTCTTTCATCTATTAGCCTGAGTTTCTTATCACTAGTTAAAACTATGTTTACTCATCAAAATGAGTTTATTTTGTTTCGCTATAGTTTGTTATTAGCTGTAAGTAACTAAGATAAATAAATGGAATTGCTGAAACAAAATATGGAATATTGAGATAACAGTTCATGTTTACTAAGTGAAGATTTGAAATACATAAAAATCGATAAAACGAGTTTATTCAGCCAAAGAAGAAAAGATTAGGATTCCCAAGAAAGGTCATGTGAGAAGTTATCTGGACTATTAATGATAAATGGAAAATTGGCATGAAGATAGGAAATAAATAAATCAGTGAGCAATAGAAGAGGACAGGAGAATACAGGACGTGAAGTTTTGGTAATGCTCGGTGTGAGAAAATAGTTGACAGACAGTTTACTTTGCGTCATGTTCATGACAAATTAGCGCCTACTTTGAAGCTTTAGACTTCAATAGTTAAAGTTTGATTCAACTTATCTGATTTGGTGTCCTAAATGTTTGACTTGGGTGAGCTGGTCAAATATTCAAGCGTTGTTGTTGTTTTGTTTCAGTGTTTAGCTTCATAGTCTGTTTGCATGAACTGGTAAATACATCTGTAATAACTGGTGTCATTTTTTGACTGTTTGGATTTGAAGGAAAGCTATGAAGTAAAACGTGACCTTTTCTTTGTCTTGCAAATATATTATGTTCTTTCTTTATGCAAACAGTTGAGACTATGCTCTTGGTAGGTAGAGATAAAATTATCAAAAACATTATTTGATTTAAGTGAATTGGCTTTCGATATAAGTATAAAACTTGGACACTGTGGTAGAGTATAACTCCAGTATGGATAAGATTTTATTTTGATAAATCACACAGTGTTGTGCAGTTATATTAACTGATGACGTTTCGAGCACAAACTATTGCTCATAATCATATCAAGTAACTAACACAACCTTTTTCTTTCATTTATCCATAATGAAGTGGCTTTCAGTGTAGACAAACCCTATGTTATTCGTTTAGTGTACTATGTTATGGGTTTACAGTTATGAGCTGACCAACCCTTTTTACTATTGAGGCCGTTCACCTTTTGCAGTTACGTACATGAGATAGATTAGCAGTGATATCCAGAAACTGCAACGCGTTCGCCTAATGACTCATCATTTGAATGCATGTACTGTCGTTCAGTTATTTTCACGATAAGGCTTGAAAGCATTACTTAGTGTCATAAAAATAAAACTGTCTACTCCTAGGTCAATGAGTCATCAGGATTATAACCTATAACAACTGATCATCTCATTTTTCTTTAGTGAAAACAGGTGTTATAAAGACCTATTAAGAAATTGCACAATGTCACAGACCCAGTTAAGCGAAATTCATTTGAATGAGTTTTTAGTAGCTTGAAAAAATTTCATCTAAATGGTCTAAATTATTCGACACTTCAAAACCTACAAGACCTTCCAAGCACTCTGAGATCATTTTAAACAATTTTATAATGATCCAGTCTGATTTGGCACTCAAATTGCTCTAAAGAATTCGCAACATCCAACCACATAAAGTTGGTGTGGAATGCACAACTCACAAGAATATCTTTTACTTACAGAGTTTAACTTGATCTGCCCAATGAGCCACAGAATCTGCAAAATTTGCAGCTGTGACATCATGGTAAAGGAGCTGACTACTCTCAGAAAAAAAAATCATTAAAAATGGACATTCTGGATTCTTCATTACAAAATCCATGAAGCGCACACCACCAAAACAATACATTTTTATGTCCCTAATAAACCTCTGTGCAGTTCAATGGAGACTCTTCGGCGAAATACTAAAAAACTGTTTATCCCGTTCACTGCAGGAAGCCTTCACACCTAAACTTTGACTTACTTTCTCTACAGAACCAGTAATGCGTGTGATAGTATACGGCTGCTATTTTCATCAATATGTGTCTATTAGTTCAACTGCTTCTGGGGAGCTAGAGATGTAAGTGTTTGTTATCCAGACACATCGTCGAACACTTACCCTCAAGTTTTTACAGAAGAGAAAAACATCCCCGCTCAGTTCTATTCTCAAACACCTGATCAATTCGGGATGTCAAATGAATTGGTAAACCAACTACAGAATTATCTACAAGGTATGTGGAAATCTTGCCGAAGAAGTATGAATCAAACTTCTTTAAGCTGTAGAAGCTTGGGTGATCTATATGTTATATCCTGAACTCTGTATACAGAAGTTTTTCAGTCACTGAACCTAAAATAGACCTAATTTTTCTCATTATTGTGTGTGTAACTTCCATTAGTCCTAATTATTTTTAAATTTTAGTGTATTTGTCCCTTTACACCACTACATTTCTAGTCCTTATGACACTTATCTTAACTTGACCCTCTTTCAATTTTATTTGAGTTCTACTCAACCCTGTCAGTTATGTTATGTCACTCAATTTGTTTATCAATGTTTATTTTAGTTCCTGTCTGCTATCGGTATTACGTAATGGCTATCTAAAACTTACAATTTTAATGATATATCTTTGGAACTATTCGTTTTATTGCTTTGAAAATGCACTATATATATGTATATATATATATATATATATATATATATATATATATATATGCCACTGTGCAATTTAAGAATGATATCGCTGAAGGACGTAACTCATTGTTGAGCGTCTTTTTTTACTATTCGGATATTCATAAACTTATAAAACTTCTTACTTTCTGAATTTACTCCTCTTAGATTTCGTAAATCAACCACTTATTTAGAGACAATTGATTTTAAAACGTATATTGTGAAAACATTAATGATTGACACAGTCTGCAGTTACACTTGGATAATAATTGTGTTTTAATTCTCTTGTTGTGTCTTTTTAGTAAAGATTCATTTTACTTGGTGAAATTTAACACGTGCTCTTAGCTGTATCCACATGTTTTGTGTGACTAAGCTTCTGTTCCCTGCACTTACTAATCTCGATATTTCAAGAAATAAATATACAGCCTTAAGATGCATAAGTTATTAGCCCTATAGATTTTTCTTTAAAATCATCTTGCTAATGACAACCAAACTGAAGATGTTACTGAGTATTTAAATTATGCGATTTGAAATATATTCCAGTGACAACTCCATTCACAATATGTTGACTGTTATTTTATTCGACTTTTATTTAGGCTTGTTGGTTCTCTTGATCATTTGTCATTCTCTGTAATTCTTTTTGTTTGTATCATTGCCTGACACATCGTTCTTTCTACCCTTAGGCAAAAAGGACCAGAGGTTATCAGGGCACCTGTATACAATTCACAGTCAGTCAAATTGTGATAGCCTCTTGTTTACTGCTGCTGTATATAGGTGATATTGCCAGAGTAGATTCTTAGGTCCTTATGGTCTTTCGCGATTTATTTTCAACAGACTCAAATGTGAGATTACTCACTTAAAGCAGAAGTGTCATTTATCATCTCACTTAACAGTCACGTAGTTTTTATCATAAATGGAGGAATAAATAAGTTTAATTCCATAAAAGCTTCAATACCTAAAGCTTAAGCTGTTGTGGACCAGTGCAAAACTTCTGTTCTCGGTTCCGCTAACATCTTGTGGTAAAACTAACTGAGAGATAGAATTCCACTTATTTGCTAGAATTGAGTGTGATTTAAAAAATCTTCCAACTGTATTTTACTTTAATTTCAACTTTTCAGACAGTTACGACAAGAAATGATTGACAAACAAAAAGTTCGAATAAAGAATTCTGAATCTATTGGCGAAGGTCGGTGTAATAATTGCAATGCTTTATTTGTCCCCATTTTACAACCGGCTACTCAGTGTGTCAATTGTCAAGGACAGTTCTGTCGCACATGTACCGAAAAACTTCCTAACACAAATATTGTGATGTGCAAATTTTGTCGATTTGAAACGTAAGTAGCTTTATTTATAGTTTTTATCTTTTTAAATTATAATTTCTTTTTATTCACTTTAATTTCATTTATAAATTCTGTACTTATTGGTGTCATAAAAGCTGGTTTTTGTATTCATTTATATTGTCTGGTGTTGTGGCAAAAAAATGCTTCCGTAGTACGCTTAAGACTGAGACTAAGTTTTCTCTTAGAAACCCCGCTGTGCCTGCCTGTGAACCAGCTGTTAGTTACATCTAGAGTAAACCCGTCACCTTCCGTATATACGCTAGTGCTTCTTGTTCCTCAAAGTCCTTTCACAGTTTCACTGGGTTATAAAATATATTTTACATTATGCTTAAAAGCATCTGTATTAAGCACTCAGTCATCAGTCAACAAGTGGAGACCGAAGATGAAAAAGTTTGCAGCTGACGATTATTTGATCTTGGAACTTTCATAGTCATCATACATAAAATCAATAGATAAAAGTGTCAAAAAATCTAAGCTTTTTGAGTCTTTCCATATTCTTTTAAAATGCCTTGTTCGTAATACTAAAAGGTAACATATAAAAAATCAACATTCCTTTTAGATCTTTTCTAGGTTTTCTTGTAATATGCATAGCATAGTATTAAATAAAATTTTAACCAGTGACAATGGATTTGTAGGACATAAGTGTTAAATGTAGTAAATTATATATACACCATAATGACACCCTACCGCAATGATCACGTCCTATTTTTGCACCAAAAAAACTTATGATCTTCCGACGAACTCATGTAACTTTGTCATATTGAAGTAGGATTCACAAACCACTGTGTTTACAACCTGAAAACACTTGATTTGATTTCGCAATACATACTCCGAGTATCAAGTTGTCTTTTGAGTAAATATTCTAGATTATCATACTGCCATCAGTTTCTATCACTTAAAATGAAGTAATAATTCCCTAGTCTATCCAAACTTCTGGAAGCTACAAAAGACCGATACTGACAAAACTTGACTGCTAATTCCGCACCACAATCACATTTTCCGGAGAGGAACAAAACAAGGCATACATACTTTCCGACTAATTGTCCACCGTCCTAAAGATAGTGTAACACTTCTGGCAGGATTAGGTTACAACACTCAAGAAAGGAGAAACACTTCTTATAAATTTCAGCATCACTTATTGCAGATAAAAGCTTAGCATGCTTCAAATCACCACAAAAAACCAATCATTCAGTTTTATACCCTGTAGAAAAGTTCTTTCCCTATTCTTTTAACAGCGTAGTATACTTTCTAGCCGCCAGCTTGATACCATGCTTTGTGGCTATAAAATATTGATATAAAGAGATGTAGACGAATAAGAATTTGAGTGTTGCTCGTTTCACTGGTAGGTTTAATGGGGTTAATGTCTGTTTTAGTTTCGTGAAAGTAAGCTGTTTGAGAACTTTTTATTGGGACTGCATTTCAGTAGTTTAATTAGCATGCAGCTGAAATGATGGACTTATATGTAGACTTTTATTTTGATTCTGAACATTGTGTTTAGTTTTCAGTACCCAACAAAACATCACTATTACTGTGATTACATCACAAAATGTCTAGTTGGCTGTAATACAGAAACGATGATATTTACTTAACAAGAATTTTCTTCCCTGCTACTCACTCAAAGGTAGACTCCGCACAGAGACCTATTTTACCCATGGAAAAGGTATATATACATATATATATATATATATATATATATGGACAATATGAAGCCACTGAATAACAACTAGGCTAGATGGTGGTTCGAAGAGATAGGCAGCAGTGTAAATAAATTTCACGCTGGATAAAACCAGTTTTGTTAATTATATAGCACAGAAGAAAGTTGTTAAGTAACTCCTTGTCTTATTTGTGTCCTGTTAACAATTCATGCTTAGTATAAACATAAAAGGGTAACAATTGGTGGATGGTGGCTAGCAGTGGAATCCAGGATGCGCATTTCGTCCTATTTGGGACTCGTCAGCTGGATGTACCTGCATTTCTCAGTGAGTAATGATGTTCCCACCGCCAAACGCTTTGGCGTTTGAAACTATGGGCACTGGGTTCGAGCCTCGGTGGGAACATCATTACTCACTGAGAAATGCAGGTACATCCAGCTGACGAGTCCCAAATAGGACGAAATGCGCATCCTGGATTCCACTGCTAGCCACCATCCACCGATTGTTTACAAATCAAATCCCCAGACATCGTCGAAGCATCTGCACAAGAAGACGACATGTCAACCTGAGACCGAGCACTTCGGTCCAATCAATCGACGGGAAAATCAAAAATTCAATTCAATAAAAGGGTAACAGTTTGGGGGTATATTTTTTTATTTCCTTCACGTTCCCAGTGGAACATAGGGCTTCAAGCTAGTGGCTTGAAGTTTCTGTAACAGTGTTTATTTTACAGGATGGGGTTGCTGGCCTCATGCCCAACCTCCCCTCTTTACCAGCATTATTTCTGGCTCAGCGAGTAAAGGGGGTATGATTTATATAAATGCGCATACATTCAGGCGCAAAATGGTGATTTTGGGTCAAATCCAAGATGCACTTGTAAAATCTGTCATATGACGACATTTGTAATAACTAATTGTACTGCAGTACAATTTTATTATAATAATTATTGTTTCTGAACAACTTAATTAGAAAAAAAACAGAATCATGGAAAAGTTGTGAACTAAGTTTCGAGTGTACTTTATCTGCGTAATAGTTCATCGATTTTTGTTTACTCATTTAGTTGTAGTGGTTTTAATAAATAAAGCTAGGATCGAGAAAATGAGGGCAATTGTCTTATTCATTTTACTATTATTCTTATTACTATTCTGCACTTCCTCTTAATTTTATTACGAGTTAACTTTTCTTAAAAGTCAGTTGATGACAGTACCTAATTAAAAATGTCATAGGAAAATATTCAATGAATCAACTCTCTAACGAACAACCGATTCCATGCATAGCACCAATCGGACAGATATGAGTACCACTACTCCAACAAACAGCAATACACATTCTTCAAGATGTTGTCCTTGTCACACATTTTTATGAAGATGTAGTCATTAAGAAGACCTTTTATAATGTAACATCTAAATAGAGATTATATTCTTCTATGATATTGTCCTTTCAGCAAAGATTACAATCGGAATGAACAGAGATAACGCCTCCCTCTAGGTTTTGACTACAAAACGCAATGATGTCATGATAAAAAGTTAGTCCAGTAAAACACTATTAATGAAATATACTCTTTAGAAATATTTAGAAATATACGATATGCAGTGAGCCAAGTGTGTGTATCATTTAATCAAGATACATGAGTACTAAACATGCACCCTGGGTGTCTACTTTTATTTTCAGTCACTGCTTATACAGTGTCATTGCTTTTAATATGACGATGAAAAACCCAACTGAGTGAACGCATCAGACTGTGAACTACTTATGTACCCATCAACCATGTACATCTGATTTGATAATGAATGTTTCCCAGTAAATTACATTCACCTCTTGTTGGTTGGTTGTTTGTATGTTTCGTATTAAAGGTAATCACTTTTGTTGATTGTTGCCTAAAGCTATTACTTAATCGGCATGAGTTGATTAACTCCATTTTCAAGTGTTGGTTTGTATGGATTTGACTGATAACAAGTTCGATCACAAACTGGCGTTAGTTCAAGAGCCGCCAGAAACCACAGAGTTTAGGACAGCTGTTTTTCCCAAGTTTGCCACTCTTCAGCAGCACACATCCATAACCCTCCAGATCACGAGGCAAGCCTAGTGACCATTCAGCTACCGGGACGGAATTCAATGATGCATGAATTCCACCTGATATCAGTTTATAGTCAAACTTAGATTCCATTTCATTATTTTTAAGTGAAAAAGTTCAGAGCTACTTCAAGCAACTTGGAACTGAAACTCGTGGAAGTTGTCACTACAACAACAACAACCATTCATTATGTTAGATAGTGACCCGAAAACCGACATTTTAAAAACACTTAAGATAAGTGAAGTACAAGCTGTTTCCTGTCTACTGCGAATCGTTGAAGCCGTGGCAATTAAATGGTTAAAAGCCAACGTGTGTATTCAGATAGGAACAGTCGTCAGTCTCTCCCTACTCTAACAAGAGCATTTTTTACATTTATTTATTTTCAGTGTTTTACTTCAAATAATTTTGATTATGTAATTTTATGATCTTTAATTCATTTTTGTCATCATCTATACTTCCGACCGGGGTACTTGACCTCTACTCAACTTACGTTAACCGAAACACGTCCAGCTTCTGTTTTTGACTCTAGACTATTCTTGTTAGTTTTCTATATACACCAGTAAGCCTACTGATGCCTATGTTTCTCCACTTCCAGCTGCTGCTGTATATAATGACGTAATATTAATGACTGCTATCCACCAGACAACTGATTGAAGCATTAGAAAATCTTTATATTAATACTGTAATTGTTTTAAGTTGAACACAGCTGTTAAGATCTAAGAAATATACCGATAGCATGTTATCCGGTTCAGTTTGTTGTTTTTGTCCTGTTCAAACTGTTCTTTTATCAGATACTTCAAAATTCATGTCAGATAAATATTCTATGACGTTGAGAACAGTGTATGTACTAACAACAAATAAAATAAATAGATAATTCTGAAATTCTAATAGTGTCTGGCTGTCTCTAACCAATTGGTTGAACAGTTTTTGCTGCATATAAGCCATATAAGCGAAATGAGCTTAATTCAACTTCTGTCTCCTATATATGCACCTCATAGATCCGTCAAATTCTTCTTTAAAAAAGGTGTTAGCAATCTAACTGCATCTGCCTTAGCTGGATATTAGAATATTTTGATTCATCGCTTTTTTTCTTTTTTATACAAGCCTGCAACCACCTAAAATCATCACCTGACGACACACACCATGGTGTAATTCATATTCATAAGTCTCGGTTGCATCAATGCAGGCGTTTTTCTTCTTCTGTGACGTCTCATTTCCTTTAGGTTTAATTAATATATACCGAATGTGATGTTTTTAGAAAAGAAAGGTAAATCCAGAAATATTAAGCAAGGCCGACCAGCTCTGAAAAGGATTATCATACAAAAGGTTTTGTATGAGAATGTCTATGGATTAGATTTGACGAGTCCTAGATGAAATTTTGTCGTAGCGGAAATACTCTTCCTTTGGACTTCATTCATCCTTGAAATAGTTATCACGTGAGGGTTTTCTATTATCATTTATCCTATGGAAATTATCATTTACTTTCACTTACCATTCTCTTCTGTTTGAATAGAATAGATCATTCAAAAATCTAGACTGCTCACAATAATACCAGTGTGGCTGCATGACTTAGCAACGTGTCTCATATCGTCAACTAATTAAACACCGTTATTACCATGACAACATTTCTTTGTTATTATTCATTGATTCGATGTTTTCGTGAGTTTCAAATATACAATTAAAATATCAGTTTGTGACAAGGACCTATGAACTTTCTTTTTTCAAGGTTGATTCCCACTGATGAATCCAAGTTTGAAGATGAGCTACTTTCAGAACATCCAAGGTGCACATTTTTGAAAAACTTCACTTGCTACTATATCTTACGTAGAACTTTTATTGATGAGTTAAACTGGAGGGATTTCTCTCTAAATATTACTAAAACTATAACACGCCTGGAATTTGAAAAATTGTTTCTTTAAATAAAATATCCTTATAGTGATTGTGTGTACTAAAGTGGTTGAATAATAATTTGAACAGTGTTGACACAAATACAGCTGTAAGATGAACGAGAAGATATTTAATTGAAACTAAAGGTATCTGCACACGTTAAGGCTAAGTAATGTCTTGTGTCTGACAATGCAGTTTACTTATGAATTTGGAGGTGAACTTCCTTTTTATTTTGCTAATTTGATTCCAGCTTCATAGGACCAAACATTTTCTGAGTGTGCATAGATTCCCAGATTCGTAACACGTCTTTACTGTTGTACCTATATGATTAGTCACCAGAGGTCTTATACTTATTTTAATGACTTTCCTCCTTTACACAATCTCGGTTTGTATGAATCTTTACTGTCTAGTAATAAATGAATTAAATTTAATTTACACCGATAGGATGAAGGCAAAATAGCAAAAGAGAAGTGTATATAGCACTCCTTACGAAAATTGATCAGTTGAAAATAAAATTAAATGAATGACAGTTGACAAACAATGTCTTCATTGTACTATAGACTACGCACCTTGTGAATCTGCTTCTCCTATAGTCCCACTTTATAGTCCATACCCCACCACGTCACACTTAATGAAAGACTAAAACATTCAAATACTCAAATTGCATATGTATACTTCTGAAGAAATCACATATAACTATTTAGAGTTTTACACTGAAATGCCTGTTGTTGCTGACCGACCCACTTCTTCGCTCTATAAACCAAACTGAAAACTAACATACTTATTAAAAACACTAAAAGCAGTCAAAAAAGGATAAAATTAGAAAAGGAACACGCTTGTAGGCGAGTAACCGGTATTTTTCATTTGTGGATATTTCATTCAGTTGTCAGCAAGAACTGCTATCTTAAAGAAAACGATGCATTAGAAAAGTATCCTCTCAATCGTTTCATTATCTGATAACACTTACTATTAGATATTGTGATGTTAATGGATGTTTGCTAATAGGTCATTCTAATCTGTGTTGCTTTGGGAATGCTATTCGCTGATCAAAATACCACTGAAAATCACGTAATTCTGCATGTGGATTTAAATTTATATTTTCTATAGTTTGATTTGTAAGGGCTAGTTATGTTTTTACGAGTTGATCACGGATTGATATCAGTTAGAGAACCATTGAAAACCAGGGAGTACTGGACAGCTGCTGTTTCATCCTAGTTTGGGAACCATTGGAAGTACGCATCCACTCGGATTCCAACCCAGGACCTTCCGGTTACAAGGCAAGCTCGTATACCATTCAGCCACTGGGACCCGATTCGATGGCTCATGAATTCTGACTTCCACCAATTCGTGATTTAGCGCGACCCCAACCATTGTCGTTGGTGGGACCTCCATCCACACACGTGACATCTAATTGGACCTCACTGGTCACGACTTCTCACTAGAACTCAGGAAACTCCAACCTGTAGTAAGTTACTAGCAAGCATCAGATTAATTTTCTATAGTTTGGTTTGTAAAATTATAATTCAGGTTATGGAAAATTTTCCCTATCCATCAACAAATACTCTCAACTTGAAATGCGGTTAGTGGTTTACCTTTGTTAACCAAATGAACCGCACCGCTATTAGATGATTCGATAAATTCGAATATTAAGTGTCACCAAAATATATTATGGTGTTTTGTAATATCATTTCCCACGGTGAAGTATGGAATTAGTGACATTATAAGTAAAGGTTGATAAATTCAAGCACTTAGTGTGTGTGATTGCCGAAATTCTTTTTGTGAACACCATCTGTCCAGTAATGCCTGAAATATAGGCTTTTGGTGGTTAAGATTTCTGATTCCTTGATCGGCTAAAGATGTATGAAAGAAACGACTTACTGTTCACACTACAGAATTAACTTCTATCGGCTGAAGTCAACAATCAGCTCATTTATATTATGCATTTGTTATTTCCCAGATGGCGTTTATTCATTTTAGTTAAACGCGCAGTTCTGTTTTAGAAAATAAGAATAAAAGTGACACTTCAACTTGAATTGAAAATGAATAACATTAATAATAATAATAATAATCCTGAATCCTTATTATTGCCGTTTGTTCATTTCCATAATAAGCCTGTGACCCAATTAAGAGAAAAATAAAAATGCACTCATTCTTCTTTATTTGCTTCGACTAAAGACAAAAGAGAAATGTAAATAATAACTTATTATCTCCTGGTTCGCATCAAACTATGGTGAAAATGATAAAATGATCATACCGGGTAGCGCTAAATTATTTTAAGCAACCTGGATGTTCAGAAACTTTGCCGGTAACATATTGGTATTCTCGAAACTGTTAGACGGTGAACTGTTGTGCTTTTGTAGCCATTCATCTAAACAGCTCCGTCATTTTTTCATCTTATAATTCATTTGTTACATCTGTTGTTGTGTTCATAATTCATCACAAACCCAATGTTATTAGCACGATTATTGTTGAAATTAAAAGTTCAAACACACCATCTCTGGGCGATAAACTCATTTCAGTCCGATTGAGATAAATAAGTTGTTTTAATCCAGTACGTATGCTACTGGTGAACTAGTTCATGATTGTGGAAATGAGTAGAAATAATTTAGTATTTAGTTGGTGGATAGTGACTAGCAGTGGAATCCAGGATGCGCATTTCGCTCTATTTTGGACTCGTCATCTCGATGTACCTGCATTTCTCAGTGAGTGAGGTGCATTCAGATGATGACTCCCAAATGGGGACGAAATGCGCATCCTGGATTCCACTGCTAGTCACCATCCACCAATTAAATACTAACTAAATGCCCAGACATCGTCAAAGCATCTGCACAAGAAGGCGACATGCCAACCTGAGACCGAGCACTTAGGTACAATCAATCGACGGGAAAATCTTAAATTCAATTGAAAAAAAGAAATAATTTATCTTTAAAAACGTAGTAACTATCACCTTACAAGTATTGACTGGAATGCACACTTGACCCAGAAAATTATAGAAGGAGAAAGTAGTAGTCAGTCAGTCAGTGTTTTGTTAACCATATTTCAACCTCATTATTTGTGATTTTTTATACTGTTTCTCCATGTAACGATTTCTTAAACTCTGTCTTATTATTTCAATCTTATAGTAAGCAGTTATCGTAAATATGACGTAAAGTCCTATTCGTTGTTGCTTATTTTGAATTCCTTCTTCCTTTCGTTTACAAATCTTTAGAAATTATCTTTTAATCATGTAAAGCCTTAGCTATAGTTTTGGATTGAAGTATGAATATTTTGCTGTTCATATTTATCAGATCAGACATGTGTATAAAGGTAACGAAAATTTGTAACACAAATACTAGTGTGGTGAGAGCAGGCTGCTAGCCGATTGGTTGGCACTAATCTACGTTAATGTCTAGGTCACTAATATTGACCGTGAACAAGGCTGTTTCAACAACCAATCACAGCAAACCTAAATGTGGACAAATATGATTCGCAGATAGATGGCTCTACTTTCCGAGAAATATCGAACACAACCAATCATAAGACTGTGTTTGTCTGCTTAACTTCCGAGAAACAACCAATCAGAAGACTGCCTTTTTCTGCTTGCATAAGCCTTATTAATGCATATAAAATATATATAAATACGTGTTGATTTTCGTAATAAAACGATCTGTTGCCAGCCCTTGTCTTCTGTTGTTACACTAGAATTTTGCTGACTTGTATAGGTGAATCTCTAAAAGAGACAGATAGTGATAGGAGTTGCGCAATCATGGTAGGAGGACTGAAGAAGTGACTTTGATGACTTTTTTGTTTGGAGTGTCTCAGTTATTTTTAAAATGATAATTTGATTTTACTTCCGCAAAAGAAATGAGGATATTAATTTGTATCGATTTATAGTCTGGATAAACCTGTGGATTTCTTCCTTCATCTCCTCGCAATACATTTCAACACGCTCAGAATTTGGACACAGTTGCATCTCTCAGCTTTAATTGTTGTCAAGCTCCCGTGTTACGATGTCGAATTAATGCGACATAGTCCCTTTAGCTATTTTTCTACTTAGTTAATGAAACTTCAACACTTCCCCATTGCTTTTGATCACCTACCTGCTGCTACATTACTATTGTTTTGTCTGTACTCAAGTTTAAAATGAGAGAAATGTTTCCATACTATGTTCATTATAAGTAAGAAAACTTCTTAGTTCAGTGAACGACACGATTATCAAAGTGATTCTGTTTTATTGGGTAAATGAATTTGCATAGATTCTTTTAAACTACAATTCATTCTTAATACAAAATTATTTACTAATTTCCGATCTGCAGACTGGTAGTATCGACAAAACTGGTTGAGAATCAAGTATAATATCAGAATGATACTTTCACCTAATAAGTAGAATGACTGAATATATTTTAGACAGATGAGAAGTTTGTTTGATAACTATGGAACCTGAGTATTTTAATCTTGCTAAACGCCTGGAGATTTATTTTTTATTTATTTATTTTTGGTTACAGCTTGATTCCACACTGTATTTTTGGTACAAGTATGAAATTTTCAGCATGGATATCGGTAGCCCAAACTCCACAGCCCGACCATAGATATCAGGTGTGCGTCGTCAGGGGATCGAACCTCGGACCATGTGCATGGTCGGCGAGAGTCCTAACCACTGTGCCACCGATGCACATAAACATGCATTATGCTAGTAACGTTTACATACTGTGAAAATCACATGTCCATTTTTGTTTTTACAATTTCAGTTTACATAAGTGTAAACTCGGAGTCTGGTTCACAGAACAGCTGAAACTAGCCCGAGCTTGTGGTCGTGTAAGAGGTGTAAGCGGTCCAGAAGCTTTGCGTTCTTCCATGCTACGTATACAGCGTAAGTGAAATTGGTTTTTTTCATGCTGTAAACATATATGCCTTAGGAATTATCCTTTGAATATCCTTTTCCATTTGTTTTTACATTGCATCTACAATTATATGAAGGAGGAACAATGTATCTTTCTTTGTTCAAATTTATAAAAGGGAATCATTGTATGAAATGTCAGTAGACGGATGGCTTTTTTAAATTCATGTATGTTTACGCCAAAAAGAATCTATTTTCTGCGATAATGATTTAGGATCCTGTCACTAAATATTTTTATGTTATTTAGGCTTGACCGAAAATAACAGGTATGTCACTTCTATACTGGAATGGATTAAAATTTATAAGCTATCCCATCTTAGTCCAACCACATTATCTCCAACTTGTGTCAGCATATCCTCTCACTGAAACGGTTGATTCCATCTGTAGTTAATTCGATTTAATAACTTTACATTTGGAACTGATTTTCCTATTGTACAAGAAACGTTCACACGGTTAGCAAAGTTGAAAACTCATTTTAAAATTAACACCCAATAACTCTGATGGTGAACAGAATCCAATACAAACTCAGCACAAAGGATTCCTGTGTGAGATCAAATCAGTTTACTCTAGTCAGAGCACTCGATTTTCAACCAGTTTAAACAAATGAGCAGTATTACACACAATAAGTGTGTCTCACAGCCTGTTAAATCAAAACCTCCCGGAAGCTGGATTCTAACTAAATTAACAAGGTAGACAAAAATGTGAATTAGGTTGGATGTAACTGCCAAAGGTCAAGGGTAATTCAAGATCTGGAAAACACGTCACGTTTTGACTTATTTTCGTGTAGATAAACAACCGTTTCACCTTACTGAATTTAGGACCACACATACCTGCAATCCGTTACTCGGTTACGAACAAGTCAATGTCGAGCGATCATAATATCTCTCTGAATAATGACTGTACAAATAAGCAAAAATTATGTCGCAGTTGCTATTCGTCTATGTCAGTCACTCAGACAGGTACATATGTAACATAACGTCATTAAAAAATTTCGGTATTACTTTTTGGCATCTCTGATTATGAAGAACTAAAAAGTTCTGTTTCGACGTGTTTTCTATCAAGGAAAGCATTATTTGTTTTTAAAATGTCTCGTGACCCAAACGTAATGTGTGAAGGATTTGGCTCCACATTTGCTTTAAACTGTATTATGATGTTTTGTGGGTGTTTTCAAAGGTTTCGTCACTGAATATCATTTCTTTTTGTTTATTTTTAGTTCCCGGTTTTAAAAAGTGTTAACATGATGTAGTTACCAAGATTCGGTAACACAGTCAATTTGTTGAAAACAGTATTTTGCTAAGTTATCATCCTCCGGTAAAAAGATAGTTAGTTTCCTCTACTAAATAAACGAGGCTGTATTCTGCCAAAGGAATTTACCTATTTAAGAGAAAAAGATGTTAGAGTAATGATAGTTGTTCAGTTCACTGTATTTTATCTGTAGATTCGCGAAAACACTCTGTTTCCTAATTTATCTACACCTCTACTGCAATCATTCTTCTAATACAATTTTGAAATCGATGAGTTGGTAATATCACACATTCCTCTCGCAGGATTACCCCGAAAGTGTCAGATAAACACCTAAAATTAATTGTCACAGGAATCCACGGCGAAATCTGTGATGTTATCTGGTACAAAGTCAAAAATACCATTTCAAGAGAAAGTTGATTTCTCATTATTTATGAGACGGTTTTAATGTACATTTTAGAGGACTGAAATACATGTGTGAAAATTTATTAAGAATGAGTCAGTTTGGTGAACTTCTCATTTTCAGTAAATTGAAAACAATAGGAATGCATTTGGAATTCTTAGTTATTAAAAACACATCATTAATGAGTAGTATTTTGTTCTGCATTAAGCTTTTCAATTTGAAAATATTCTCTCTCCAGACCTAATCAACTTGAATATGAACCGGAAACGTGTATGAAATACTATATTCTTGTTAGATGTTAGTTGGAGGAAAATGATAGGAAGCCCTACGCCTAGGATTCGTCCTCAAAATTCAGTTAACATAGGTGAACAGTTGCTGTAAGTGCTCCGTAATCACAAAAACGAGATATTTCATCGGAAATCCTGTTAGCATCATTGATTTTTGGTTGCAGTTGTTGTTTTATTATTCCAAATGATGTCATTTATGGAATATACAAGTTATTATATTGCTTCTTTTCAGGTGAATCTAGAACAAATACTCCAATTCAAAGTCAAGAGGTCAATACTCATGGAATGAGTAAGTTTCGCGTATGTTCTTCATCTTGTTTATTTGTCTATTGCAAACTGTATGAGTAGAAATTTGCGTGCGCGGTCCAGCTGTAGTTTTAGATTCTGTAAAATGATTATATATATATATTTGGAGTTAACCCAAAAGAAACTTGGACAGAATAAAATCTGAATGAACCACAGACTTGTATACCTTCAATTTCTTACTAGTTGTCTCAATCATTTATCATTCAACCTAGACTTATCCAGCTGCTGGAACGTATTATTTTTAGCATATATTCCTCAAGAAACTTAATGCATAGATTTCTCATAATGAAGTGATGCAACGCAATAACAGCAAATGAGACAGGATAAGACTGATTCAAGTTGTGTGAGCAGTTGACAAGATCTCCGTATTATAAAAAGGATTTGTTTTATATCCTGCTCCATTAGTTGTTTCTACTCTCTTGTTCAAATATCTTACAGACTCAACTGATCATTTGTGTTTGAAGTCAATCATTTCAGCTCAACCTTGTTTAATATTTGGTAATTGCTAATGGCTAGTTTTTCAGCTCATCATATCCATTACGATTTTACTTAGCTAACACTAGGTTCTCATTAATGCAAGTCTTATAAAACTTCACTTATAGCATTTTCCCGAAATGATTGTCAGAGGTGAACACAATCATTTCAAAGCCAGTCTAAACACAACTTAGTCAATAGTGTTGTTAATGATGTGGCGAATTATGATTGATTTTCTCCAAAACAAAAAATGCTGGATATATTTCGTATTCAGCATCTTTGTATTAGCATTACAACTCCTCAAGTCAATTCATTTGTTGGCACATAATGACTTAGCACTACAACAAAAATAGTAAGTAAGCAACCACACACATATGCACACACAAATGTACACACAAACACACTATGCACACACATTTGCATATAGAACTGATAATATAATTAATTACTATCATGATTAATCATTGCAGATTGTCATTAAATTCAATTTTTCTTTAAATCAATACGCACTGTCATCTAAGCTGTGCGTTAAACAGAAGAAATTCATTAAACATTTACTGTTTGATTACAAAAGATGACTATTTGGCATTTAGCTGTAGTAATGACGTTTTCGTTTAGCTATTAAGTACTGAACAAGGTAAAATAAGTAATGTATGCAGATAGACTAAGTGACGGAATAAAGATATTGTCAGGTTTTGAGTAGTTCTCACTATCATAATTATCGTCGGAAACGGAGATTCGATACAGTATATGACAGAAAAAAAAATAAGCTGGATAATACAATTTTACTTACTTAATTAGCATTACCGAAAAGCAGTGGATACAATGACCGCTTATTCCCCACTTTTCTTAATAGAATTTCTCAAAACCTATCCTGTCAGTCAGAAGTAATGAAATGAATTTAGAGTAGATAATAAGAAGTGAATAAGTGGCTACTATCAATTAATATTTCAGACAAGCATTAACTCACAGTGTAACAGTTCTGCATTAGGTTGAATATGTTTTATCTTCAGATTCATCACTATGCTTCCAACAATTTTGAATAAACTTGACAATGTTTCACCTGATTAGATGTACAGTTGATCAGAGATGTTATCAGGTACAATGTGAATTAATAATTACACGCATACCAAATAGGTTGCTCTCTCCATTTGCTCGTATGCTGGGCTGGACAACGCCCCTAGAGTTCATCAAAGAGAATCAAACTATCTATATAAAGCTAGCCTCTCCTGCTATTCAGATATGCTTTTGAAAACACTTTTCATAAATAAACTTAAAGCTCAGTTATGCAGGCTGTATTGTGACATTTTCTTGGTTTCTGTAGTCATTTTCAGCTCCAGGAATACACTTCCTTATTTAGGTTAACTGACCAACAACAAAGTAGTACTATTTTAAATATTTCATTTCTTGAGTTTTAGGACCTAATTTCACTGAATCTAATAACTTTTACAGCTCACAATAGTAGAGCTTACTTAGATGTGCCTACAAGAGACATTTAATTCCGTAACTATAATATCCTCGGTCTATGGAAAGCTAAGTAATTCTCATTTAAGCTTACAAATATTAGGATTTGACCTGTACGTCGGAAACATTCTGTATTCCAAATTTAGATTTTATTGTCATTTAGAAGGGAAGGAAAAAGTGTTATCAGGTTATTATCCAGTAGAGTCAGCCTCCATTAAACCATTTATGCTTATGCACTCTGTGTAAACACCAAAGTTTTTGCTCGCTGATATCAGGAATTTGTATCCAGAAGTGTAGCCTAAAGTAGTCTGGAAGATAACTAGATCAAAAATAAGCTTAGTAACTATTCACTTCTTGTCCCTGAGAGTCTTCACTCATTATAATCATGGAGGATGTTCAGTGGTAAACATATAACCGTAGTTTTACACAGTGTCATTTGAGTAAAGCAAAGACAATAGCAGTGTTGTATGGTAAAAAAGGATCAATTTTATTTCATCGTTAACTTTTCAACTACTTCCAAAGCTGGATGATGGGAGTTATCATCTTAGTATACCTTAGTTCACTAGAATACAGTAATTAAGAATAATCACGGTATACAGATGAGACATAACATTAGGTTACTCGAATATAACTAATCCCTTTAAAATAAATATTAAAGGCAGTCGAGGTTTCTTCTTCTTCAACGATATTAACAGCATATTGATGAGAATAAGATGGAAGATTACGTAAGTCATCATAATAGAAAAAACATCTACGAAGTGTGGTTAGTTAAACTCACTGAGTTAAATTCAGACAAATGAAACATACGATTAACAAATAATGGCGCAGCTGAGTAAATCTGAAAAGAAATCAACATTTACACTCAATAAAAGATAACATGATCTATTGTAAACGCTTGTAAAAAGTGTGATCATTGTGGAATCAGTCATTTTATTATAAGCATATGTGTTGTTTGTTTATACATAATGGCAACTTTTAATTTTTGTATAATGACAGACAGTTAGTTATTTTGCCCTAAATATTGTCAAAATTAAAACTCATTGTTGTCTGTAAATAAATGTTATAGATAAACTAACACTTAGTTGGTGGTGAAACTCACTATTATTCGTTATCCAGTTGGAACTCGTTAACTCTGTAGTATATGCTGAAAAACATTTTCATTAACACTCAGCTTGCACAAACTTCTGGTGGGAGGTATATTTCACTCCAATCATGTATTCAGTTTGTACTTGCAACACACTTCAACGTTTTAATCGGTTCTTCTGCAACATTTAAATCTGAAGGTGCAAAATTGCGTTCATGTAATCGTCGGTGATGTTGTAAATAAGGATTTCCCCAGAGTTATTTCAACTGTAAAAACTAAAGACCTTAAAAATGTTGACAATAGGTCTTAGGAAAAGGTAGTACAAGGTGCCTGGTTCTCCTACTTTTTGTATCATAGTTTTATATTAATCATTTGAGTTTCCAAAGGACCATAGGCCTTCAAAAAGGGCTTCTGCTAACCCTTTCAGCTAACTGAACATCTGTCCAAAAGCTTTCACTTGCTCTTCACATGGTCTCCACCATTTCATACCCGTTAGCTCAATCCATGGCTTACTATTGAAGTTCCACTCGGGTACCTCGCATCTGATTTCACTTGAATGTCTCCTCAGCGTATATCCAATATGCCCCATCCTCTTCAGTACATTTTTATCGCTTTCTGCTTACTACTCTTTAATTCATGCCAGTCTCTTTCAAAGCTCGAATACGTCACTTTTTGGCCATTACATCCAATAGAATTCGTCACAGACCAAAACAACTTTTGCACCAGTCAATTATCCGTGTTGCTTTTAGGATATATAGAATCTGTTACTGAATCAGGATTTAATGAATCCATCAAATTTCAGTGGGACTCATCAGATGAATACTCTACATTTCTGTATAATACATACTATTCAGAATATGTGAGAAGATATGTGGTTATAGTAAAGCAAAGGTGAAATGTATTACAGGTCAAGTTCTGATGTGTAAAAGGGATAAAAAGATACAAGATATTGAGTGTCAGGGTAGTAATGGATTACAGTTCAGTTACGTAAGCATAACAATAAATAATCAACTATTGGGAAGGAAATTTAGTATTATTAAGAGTTCTACGATAAGCTGTGATAAATCAGCAGTTACAGTTAACAGACAGTAATATATTACCATAGCAAATTTTTTTGTACACATATGTGGTTTGTTGATCCTGACTGCAACTGCTAGTATGTTTCTGCTCGAGAAATAGTGACTTAACAGCGTCATTTGTATCTGCATGTAATTAGTTGTCAGCCAGCTACTAATTTTTCTATTCCTTTACGTTCCAGTGGAACATAGGGCTTCAAGTTAGAGGCTTGACGTTTCTGTAGCACTGGTGATTATTTTTACAGAATGGGTTTACTAGCCTCATACCTAACCTTCCCTCTTTACTAGTGATATTACTGGCTTAGTGAGGTAAAGGAGTGCGTCGGCCGGGGATCGAACTCCGAACCATGTGCATGCTCGGTGAGCGTCCTAACCGCTATGCAAACAGCTCAAGATTATTAAGTTTAAGGATTACGTTATATTGAAAACCAAACCAAACATTGGATGAAATGTAACCGAAAGTTGATAAATGGACAGCGTGGAGCCGTTGCCAGTTGTACAAGCTGCAACCAAAACGAATTTATGTTAATGAATAGTAATCCTGAAAAACATCAGTGAACATAAAGCTTTCTATTAATAGCACAACCAACTAAACAATGAACATTTTTTAAACAGTATAGTATTTTGACTAAATCCCTAAAAAATAAAATGTCATATCATACAGCTCACTAGAGAATCCTAAAAGATATGCTTTTAAACACTTCCTATTTATCTAATACTTCATTGAAATCATTGGTCCACTTGTACAGAAGAACAAAGGCGAGTAATTGTGATGAATAAGAATCTCTTATGAAACTCTCAAGCATATTTTGGATCGATAAAAGGACTCTAGGAGGTCTGTATATTGCAGATAATATATTTATGTCTCATGTTTTATAAACTCGAGGATTTACAAGTAAAAGCCATGAATTTAGCAGAAAAAGCAGAAAAGAACAGGAGACAAAGGTGATAAAGATACCTGAATAACAACCAATACTAATCTTCACGAATGGATGAAATCTAAATCGAGTCATCTCTTTCACTTATGTGGATATATCCAGCTTCGTTTCAACTACAAGCAGTGGGCATGGATGAGGATGTCAAAGCCTCCCAGGATCAAATGAGGAAAAGTTAGGAAGAAATTAATTACTCTTAAACCAGTCTAGTGGTCTACAGCACTCAATGCGAAGGACAAGATCAGTTTCTTTAACACTAATGTGAAATCAGTAGTGGAATGGGAAATAACTGATTGGACGCCCGAGTTTGACATGGTGGAGATCATGTGATCAGTAAATGAAGGCTTTTGAGCAGTTGTGAAATCAGCTGAAAGTGATGGCATAGAGTCAAGCGCAATGGAGATATGTCTATTTTCTTATTAAATAGAACTAAAGTGTTACTTATTATCGAAAGCTTTTAACAATTCGTTAGACTGTACTCTAATTGTATCAATGTTCACGGTAATGCTGGTCAGAGTGTGCACTGAAATAATCTTGCATTTTCAGTAATGTAGTCAAAAAAATCTCTAATTTTCATCCCTTTTAAACTTAATTCTTGGAGTTGAGAATCAAATTCTAAAAGTCTCTTTAAGTCTGATTTCATGAACTTGATCACAGACTTAAAACGTATACGTAACCATTGTATGTGTAGATTTAATTGTTTTTGAGCAACCTAATCCCATTAATACGCGGAGTAAAGATGTGGCAGTAACCACTTTGACTCGTTTATCTTGATATTGCAGTATTCCTTTCACAAAATGCGTTGAAATATCCATGAATTGCTTACATATAATTGTTTCTTTACACTGTTATATCAGTAGGCCGAATCTGCATTTTGTTAATGGAATCAATCGAAAATATAGGTATTAGAAACTACGAAAGCGAAAACATCAGGCTTACGGTCGGTACAGATATAAATCTCATTTTAAATGTCTGTGACGTTTTAAAAATACATTCACCAACCTTCTTCAGATAGATGAATATCCATAAGTTTCTCTGTTGTATGTAAATGCTAACATAATTTGAGTCTTTATAATCATACTGACTATTATGTTAACTTATGTTTCCTTCCTTACATATTAGGCAAACAGCCCAAATCGCTTCACGTAAGTCCGTACTACTTTTTCTCTTCAACGAGCATATTATGATTATCTTTAAAGTGGAGTAAATTTTGATCATTTTGTCCGGAGAAGTATTATTGTCACTCTAGATATTTCTCTGGCTATCGAATTCAAGTTAACCACCACCATAGTCTATATAGGCCAAGTCCGAGAACATTGCTATGTAGCTTTACTTTTATCATAGTAGTAATGCATAAAAGCCTATCAGTACTGATGAAATGAAATTAAAACCAACTGCCAAGTTTAGGACTACTACGAAAATCTGTTCGATTCACATTTAAATACTTTCCTGCATAGTTTTGTTTGTAGTCATTTTAAAATTCAGTGAGTCAGCCAAGTAGCTGAGTACTTAGATTTTGGCGAACAATTCATATTTGCTCCTATCAGAAAAAATGAACAGATTTTATAATTTAGGAGTGCTTGTTTACATTAAAGTGACTATACTTGGATACACATTATAATAGTTAAAAGAAGCCTTGTACGCTAACTATGCTGTTTTCAATCAAATCCTCCGGCTTTACTTAAATGTACAGAGTTTTATATATTTAAAAATGTTAACTATTAGAATAAAGCATGAAGAAGACCTAACTGAAAACGATTCTGTCCAATTATATGTCTTGGCTTAATTTTAACAATGGGAATATACTATTCCATTATGGACAAGATTTTATTTCGATAAATCACACAGTGTTCTACTGATGACGTTTCGAGCACAAACTATTGCTCATAATCATATAGAGTTGATATGATTATGAGCAATAGTTTGTGCTCGAAACGTCATCAGTAGAACACTGTGTGATTTATCAAAATAAAATCCTATCCATAATGGAGTTATACTCTACCACAGTGCCCAAGTTTTATGCTTATATCGGGAATATTCTATGTTTATAATAGTTTTCAAGGTAATACTTGTCACAACTTTTTGAAACAAAACCCTAAAAACATTAGCCTGATAATCACAAGCTAACTTAACAACTAGCAATACTCAGTCGTCATGAAAAAAAATCGTATCATGTAAAAGGAAGTCTTGAGGTGGATAAACTATATGTTTAGTGTGAGCAAACCGTTATTTTCCAGTGAAGAAATATTAGAGAACGTGCTTATCCTGTCCCATATATTAGGTAAATTTATATTGTTTTAACACAGTGATACAGTGATGATAATAAAAGTGGGTGATGTTTTGAACACAGTTCACTGCTCATAGTCATATTTATGAATTCACATGACTTTCTGACTTGATTCGTTTAGTTTACACCTTCTCGCCTTCAGTGCAGTTTTCCATATATGCAGGATTAGTGTGGCGTTATCGCTGTTACATTAGTGAATGCTGATTTGATAAACACAGATTTAGTTTATTAACTTCTCTATCCACCTTATTTTATTGCTTTCTATCGTGTGATCGTAGGCCATCACAATCATGACAATGGCCGAGTTTTTTCCAGATCATTAAACCTAGCAATGTCTTTAATTCTTATGTTAAATCCCTATCCTGTTTTTGTTTTATTTTGCATTCTAGCATAGCCAATCCATTGTGTTCATTCTTTAACTAGAAATTGGACTGGATTCCATCGATTACTTTATTTATACTGGCAAATAAATTAAGGATATGTATGTATTTCATCATAGTGAATGTATCACCCAAACATGATAGGAGTAGGATTAGACGTCGTAAGACACTTAAGACTATGATTACCGATAGGTGAAAATAGTTGATATACTTCGTTAGATTAAGAAGTCAGAAAAAATCTCGGGTATCACCATGCGTGTACTCCCATGCAATAGGGAAAATATACTAAAAAGTAATATATATATATATATATAATTAAGTCGAAAAGGGGGTTAATCTCTCCATCTTTGTTTATAGAATCAAAGAATTTACATCAACACATGATAGGAATAAAGCAATACCAATCGTGGATAGACGGATAAGTGAATCAATAGACAAGAGAGAGTAAAGCCGTATGAAGCAGGTTGGCAAGCCTCGTTTCACGCCTTCATATAATGACGAGCAGTGAATTGTGCTTAAAATAGCATCACACTTGTTAATACTATATTACTGTATGTTATAACAAATAAACTTATTTGATAAGAAATTAGATTTTACTAAAGCGTCCCAATTCCACCTTTATCTGAAATTTCACATCGAATTGCACCTGAAATGCATTCTGTAGATTCTGCTGGATTAGATCTATAGTGTAATCATGAATTCCTATTCTATTATAAAAGTACACCGCTTTTTATGATAGTATTCCGTTTCTTAAATAAAATCAACGGAATATTGATCTTTGCAACCTTAAATTTAGAGCACTGAATAAATCTGATATCTAAAAGTTAGTGGAATTGTGACAATATAGCATACTGATTAGAGTTAGAAGAAAGAATTTATGCTTTGATTAAGTTTACCATAAAAATTTTAGTGTTTCTGAGCTATACTCAGTTCATTAATGAAATGTAGAAGTGACAGATTGTATCAGTAGTGATTCCTGTAACTCCAATTCGGTCAATTTTTCATTTACTCAGTCATTGTTTACTGGTGCAAAGTACTGAGATAATGGTGGAAAATATCATTAAGAAGTAGAAGGAAAGCTGTATGCAACAACATCGAGTGGATCAAATTACTTCTTAGGTAGTCAGTTTTGACTAACTGCTTGATTCTACTTGATAAAATTCAGGTAACACAGTGACTTACCGTAATATACCTTAAATTCATGATTACCTATGAAAACAAACTATCTTAGAACAATGATTACTAATTTATTATTGTTGTTATGCATTAATATATATATATATACAAATGAAGGCGATTAAGCTGGCTAAATAAGCTTATTTTGTGATTATTTGATTCATAAAGAATTCACAATCCTTGGTGGATAGTGGTTATGTTCCACAAAGGACGCATTCGTGGATCGACGATGAGGTCTGTCCTGCGGGTGATAAAGATCATGTATGTTAATTGTACTTTTCTACTACATAATTTTTATCATACAGTAGTTTTGAAAATGTTACATTCTTGTAAATTTATCACTACCAGTTTGCTGATACCAAAAATATTTCTTTTGTGTTGTTAAGAGATATATTACTACTAACATTTTCCGTTATTTGTAACGCATGCATTCCCCATAACAGAGTAGTTAATTTTTGTAAATGAACCGTTATTCATCATTACAGATGAAAAGCATAGATTCCCTGACATCAACGTTTTCTTTGTGTGTGATTAGCTCAAGTGTCATTTATGATAATTAAACAGGAGTGAACAGGAATTTTTTATGTCACCTGCTTGATAATTTAAGTATAACAGATGCCATTGGTTAACGTAGTTTTCTGCACACTAGATACTAGCATCAGTAAACGTACACTGATTTTACCAAAGACTAATTTCAAACAATTGCAAAATTCCCGTAACCTCGTAGAATACTCTTTAACATTTGAAACAGTAAGTTTGAGCTGCGTTTGAGCTTCAGTCGCAGACCTGTCCAGCTGACGAATCGGGAATTAGATGACAGGAACCTTCTAGATACCCACTGATAGTCAATGTTGATCAAGAATATAAAAATGTGAAAGACTCTTATATTAAAAGTGTAATTAAGCGTTAATTGAAGCATCATCAGCGTTCCACTAGATTGTTAATGATTTCACACCTAACAAAACTCATGTTTCCTGGTACTCCATTCGTGCAAAAGCAAAAAGATAACAGTTACGTTTTGTTTACATATTTCTTTATTTGTCATTTACTTTCAATTAAAAAACAACTGGGATTTTCTCAAAACAGATGACATCATCACTGTCACAGTCATCCTCACTACAAATTCGTAAAGCTCTTCTGTCTGGAGAAGAATCAACGCATTTGCACCATCAGAATGCAGGACAAAGTTCTTCAGAGTGCTACAGTCCATCGTTAGCTAGTGAAACTGCATCAAACACAGAGCGAAAAATTGCATGCTCTGTCACAGATTTGAGACAGAATAAAATTGCATCCAAACATCAGAAGCGTTTAGACTCGGATGCAGGAAGTCGCTCAAATCTAAGCATAGCCAGTGGGGTAAGCAAACTGCATGTTTTTTTTGTTGTCTTTTTCATTTGTGCATTCTAATGCAACTTAATCACCTTCAATAAGAAGAAAGTTTAGGATTAAGCGTCCTAGGAATGTACTGGATACTCCGGCTAATTTTTAACATATTAAACTGCTTAAACAAAAAGAAAAAAATGCTGTGTTTACATCGTGGTTGCTGGTTTATCTGAGTTATTCTTTGAACTAAGACGGAATCCTTCAGTCTGTAAGGATCTTTTATTTATTCAGATCTAGAAATACCAGTCAACTGACATCATCTAACCTTAATTGGTGCAAAACACAAATCAAATCTGGAGTTTTTAATTAATTAGAACTCATTCAGTACAATACAAAGCATTCAAAATTAAATATGTTATTTCTTGTTTTCTTGATAAATATAATCTTGATTGTGCCTGACTCATTAAAGTATCACTAAAACGAGCATCACTATTGCTCCTAGAATACTGTTAAGATTAATTCAGCTTCTATGTCCCCTTGCAAAGAATAGCTTCACTATAATCATTTGAAAGAAGATGTTGGTTTACGACCATAAACTTGTCCTAAAACGCAGTCAGTCTTTAAGTTATTAACTCTGTTTGTTTATCAACAATTCAAGTTCCTCTGAGGCCATAATTATAACTAATTGACACAGAGGGCCGTTTCGCTAGTTTGGAGTCAAGGTCATTTTGACTCAGCTGAGAAATCCAAAGCAGTTCAAAGCACTCAAATTCCAGCTAGCTACGTGATATAGCTGTAGTTTACAAAGTGTGAAGTCAACCCTGGGACTGCAACAAATAGTATCTCCTCAACTGAATTTCTAGGATTACTCTGTTAGATTTAGTTTTTGATGTTGGGCAAATGTTAATATCCCACCAGAGTGAGAATCATTATTCAGATAACCATCCTTTCCAGGTTACAGACTCATTTTACCTTAATTTTAAGAGACTCAGTCTGCACGTCATTTATCCAATAAAATTACTGACCGTTAAAGTTTACGCCGAATGGGATAGGGTACACATTTTTGAGAAATGTCTTATGAAAGAGATTAATAAACAATTTTACATTATGAAGTTTTGTTTTAGGAAACTTATTTGTCACTAAATCTGTAACTTCTATATTCCGTGTAACAGGCCTTAGAGGATAAAATTTTATGTACAGTAGACAAAGCACAGTCCACAGATAGCGGTATAATTTTAAATTTATCTTCCTTGTTCAGTTAGCTTCTCAGCGCATCAAGCTATGACTATCAGTGCTTTGATTCTTCTTTTAATCACACACATGTTATTGTGTGCTGTGAAGTTTAGCTAGCTTAAAAATGTGACAATCCCTAAAAGCTTTACTTCGCATATTCCAATATTTCAAACATTCACCCAGACTCTTCATTTTATCATTCAGCTTTAAATGCCTTTAGACACAATTGTGTTCTTTCCTTTCAATCTACATAACATTATCTGTCGATTGGTATCTTTAAATCACTTTTATACAAGAGTATTAAGCTTACAAGAATAATTTTGTCTTTTTATAATACAGTAACCATAGTGATGGTTAAAATGAATTGGTTAATTTTCAGCATTGTATTATGCATATAATGAGCAGCATACGTTTCAAATTTTCCACTGCTGCCATATTCTTTCTTATTTTACTCTTGTTTATCAATATTTTATCATTTTTCTCATCGACCTAAAATGTAAGGAAGTGAAATTTCATCAAAACTCTGTAGAATGGAATAGTATCAGAAGTTAATTCAAACAAAACATGTCTTAATATGAAATAAACTTTCAGTTTTCAGGCTTTTTCAAGCTGAGTATACTTTTAAAAGTTAATGTTTCTTAAGTTATATCTACTTAATAGTAAAATCAAGAGAATTATGCTTTGTAATTCCTAATCTTCATCCGTGTGTGTAATAGTGTCCAAGGGAAATGTATGATGCTGCTCGCTACATTTGAACTTCAGTATCTAAATTACAAACAGCAAGTTTTCCTAGAAAATGGTGACTTACCTAAGAGTGGTTTTGAAAATGAGTAACTTAAAGGCACTCATAATAGAATCGTAATATGCATCTTTCAGAATATTTAGGATGAAAGAAATTTTAGAGACCTGAGTTTCAGTGACTGTCCCTCCTGAAAAAATTATTTTGGTTTGGACATCTGATGAAGAATTATGCTTCAGACAAAAAAGTAGACTATGTTCAGCAGCATTAATTCTGAACGGTGAATGGAAAGCGATCGGACAATTTATTATTATCAGAAGGAAGATAATGCAAATATATAGAACAGAATTACTTTGTAGCAGGTGACAACAGAAGCATTTATCCGCCACTTAAATTCAGTCTATTTGGATTTTAAGTTCCACATATAACCCCAAACGTAATTATTGGGTTCCTAGTGGAACATACGGCTTCAACTGCACGTCTCCACTTACTTCTGTCTTCCTTCTGCTGTACTTTTCACCTGAATCCATCCATGTTAGTCCATACTCTTTCAACTCCTCTTCACACGATCTCCTCCATGTCACCCTTCCACTGACGTCCCACTCGCCGCTTCTCTTTCGGCCTGGTTCCACTCGAGCGATGGCTTGACACGCGATGTCACCCAGTGGTCTCCTCAGCGAGCGAGTGTCCAATCCATCTCCACTTTCTCCTGCATATTTGTTGGCTGGCGATTGGTTCTTGTTTTGTTTGTTCACAGCCATAGTTTCTTGTTGGTGAATCTTTCCGGCCCGGCCCGGCCCGGCCCGGCCATCTGATCTTCAGTATAGATCCAGCGAAGACAGTTGTTGATAAAGGTAACGTATGGAACAGGCTGTTGGAAATATTCTTTGTGACCCGCCCGCCAAGTTTCTGATTCGTATAGAAGAACTGACTGACTTGACGCTGTTTGTATTGAAAATCCGACCGAATTTTGTTGTTGATACTGGCTGAGTGACGAAAATTTCCAGATTGGTTGTTTCAGGTTGATGAGTGAATGTGTTTCTCGCCTTTCCGATTCTGGCTCGATTTGACATCCTCATCCGTTTCGACTTCCTGTAGTTGAGACAATCCTCCCTAGATAAGTGAGTGAATGAAATGACCTCTTTCAAATCCCTCCCGTTGATGGTGATTCGCGCTGGGATTAGTTTTTCCATAATACAGTTATCTGATGTTTACAACATTTTGTTAGAGCAGAAGGTGATCCAGATAGTACGAATTATTCGTATTCTTTAGAAAGAAAGTAATATATCAGCCTCCGTTCAATATATATATATATATATTCACACCAGTTACTCAGAAGGTACAGTTTCTACATTAAAACAATAAAACTAAAAGTAATGCCACTTTTCTAGTGGAAGGAAGATCTGTCTGATATTCACTGAGTTGACTAATGAATTCACAGTAAATGCGATACAAAGTTTCTATTGGTGACACATAGCCCAAGCTGAAAATATTTTGATGAAAAATTCAGGACACCCAGTAAGCTTTTTTATATTTGTAGGGATCATACTTTTATTATTGAATGTTTCAGAGCTTGATATCTCGATAAAAAATGAAGCGGTTATTAGCCTATTCAGTTTAACTTTGTACGGTGTATAACTGGGAGTATATGCACAAGAAATAATTCGTTATACTAAATATCACCACTTTACTGATATTTCAAAATGTCACTCTATAAGCTTTCTACCTTACGTAAAAAATAATCCTAATCTGTTGGTTTCTTCATTAAGAAGTAAAATAACGGATTTTCATACGAAAAGTCCCATTTCATCTGATGTTGTAAGTATTATGCGAATGTGCATAAATGAACAGTCTATTATCCTGCAGCTAAACACTTGAATCATGAAATATGAATCAAACAGGCGAACATTGTACGCGCGTATAAGTGAAGGAATAATTAATGTGAATATTTCGAAACAAAGTTTTCATCAGAGCTTTATTTTTTTGACTACATACAACAGTTAATGGAGGCAGTTTGAGGAAAATTTTCGAACTGTATCTATTACATCTATAAATCACCAAAAATGAGCTTTAGCATATGTAACGTTCTTCTGATTATCTCACTTTGATATATTAAGTTTCTTTATTGTAAAAATGTCATTTGATAGGTAAGACACTTAAGTATGATCTTATCTTAACTAGCTATGTGTTCTCTTCATATTCTTTAAAACAGTAATATCATTAAATGTCGACATCTGTTATGTAACCAGCTCTTTTTTTGTACACTGTGCAACTGTGTTATCTGCATTCTCTATTTACGATTACTTTTAATTTGTATGTTCTAGGTGTATCGTGATAGTATACACAAGTCACCTGCAAAACCGAATCCGCCTAATGTACTTACAGTTGAACACAGAAGTAAATGCAGTTCATTAAACTCAGTGGAGTTAATTCACTCATGTAGGCATGAAACTATGTCACTTCCCAAAACTAACGAAACTTTTGTCAATGAGATTTACGATAGTAATCTCAAACCATCACCAAGTGTTTACCCATTGTTTAACGACATATTACGCAAAAATCATGTAATTAGAAGCTAAAAAGAAATTTTATTATTCAGTGTTTAATAATTGTCCCTCAAGTATCATTTTCATGTGGTTTTACATATTTTATCGCTTCAGTGTCAATTTTAAACAATTGTCTACTTGTTTGAATTTTATTATTTATTTCAAAGAGGAATGTTTGCTTTCGCTTTTTAGCATGCATATGATGTTTACCTTGTACAGAAGCCCTCGTAGGTGTGATAATGCAGGGGTTGTATACTTGTTTTCTAAACAGCTGCTTAAATTCGTTGTGGTGGTTAGCTTTGTGTTGCTATGGTTGCTATCAGGTGTTTGATATGAGAATTACTAAACTGTCTTAGGCTGAATAGCTTTCTTTGAATTCATCTGTTTACATTACATACAAAATGCCTTTTCGATTACCGTGTAGATTTGTGAAGTTACATCTTCCTCTGCTTCGCTGATAAACCACTGTAATCTAATTTACTAAAATGAACTAACGAAGCTACTAATTTTAATACAGATTGACAAACAGATAGGCTAAAGATAGATTTCATCACAAACTTAAATCAGTTTGAGAACAGTTGGAAACGAGGAAGTACTGCTCATTAATGTGTAACTACATGATGGACTTCCTACGGTTCGAATGAGAAGTTGTGATCAGTGGAGTCCACCGTGATAGTTATAAGGACAGATACCTGTCAGTGTTACTGGAAGTCAGTGACACTATGTCGCGAATTATTAAACGTAAGAATTCATTGGTTATTGGATTCCAGTCCGGTAACTGAGTGACTAGCGTGTTTGTCTCATAAACTGAAGGTCTTGGGTTTGATACCTGGTGGAGTCTTAAATGCTCACTACTGAAGAGTCCAAGACTAGGATGAAAAAGCTGTGCCTGTGCTACATGGTTCTGAAGAATCCTCTGAGTGCTGCCAGTCGGTGACAAAATCTACCTTAAAATCAATGAAGTCCCTGCAAGTCAACATTTGAAGATAAATTAAAATTTGTTGAAACCAAAACAGCAAGTTAATCACAGCAATGTGATTAGTCAGCTGAGCCATCTAGTGAATGGGAGCGGATGTTGGAAGCTTCTACGATCTCAGCACGGCAAATCAAAAACAAATAGCTGCAATTCGTAGAAGCTGTGGCCTAAAGTTGACGTCATTGTTACTAATGCGTTTTCACTTCATCTTGAATAAGATTGTGCTACTGTTTCTTTTCTTTTTTATCTCATGGTTTTCAGCTTTCCGTAATATTGCTGGTTTTGCGCCTTCCCTCTTGTTTAATCCTATTTTAATGCAGACATACGGGTATCAAGCTTCTTCAGCAGACATTCAGTTACTGTCGATTATTGTATAAATAACTTTTCTTGTCTAAGTTTCGTAAGGAGGTTATGAACTGGTAAATAAAAGTTTCAGTTGGTGTTTATGAGCACAAATTTTATTGATTTTTGGTGTAAACACACAACGTGACCACTCGTGTCTGTCTTCTTTTTATGAGAGAAATTAGTAGTAACATTGTATCATAGTGAAAATTGAATCGCATATTGTAGCAATTTATATTTGAACACAAAACAACATTGTGAATATATTGTTTTGAACTGTCATAAGTTTTCAAAAGTGAATCAGTAAAAGAATGCACTTTACATCTTCGGTCCTTTTGATTGTTGTTTTTTTGCGTGCGTACATCCTCTTTGAATATACACCTTTACAAAGTGCAGGCGTTATGTTGTGTCTAGCAGATATTTTTCTCCACATAAAACTGTATGATTATCTGGCTTCATTTTGAGCGTTTCATTTTCATTACATACATATGTATTTTTTTCTTAAGATGCCTAGTAAAATTAGTAGTCTGGCAAGTCAATTTAACTGTTGGAATGTAAATGATAAGACCATTTTAATTTGTGTTCTGCGTGTGTGTGTGTGTGTGAGCACTTGCATCACTGATGACTTGTAAATTTTGCTGTGGTGCACAGGGTGCTAAATTTGTTGTAGAAAGAGTAGAACAATTTACTGATTTAGTTGATGGTTTTGATAAGCTTTTAAAAGTGTAATATGGTGGTGTGGTGTTGCGCATACCACGTTTTATCTCATTTTCGTTGCAGTGAGTAAATAATTATTTGGTGATGACGTCGTTTACACATATATGTATAATAACTTTAGAAAATGACAATTTGGAATAGGAAAATTTGTTAAACAGTTACTATGGCAATAGTTAAAATCACTTGTTTAAATTCAGTGATGAATTTAAGTCACAAAGTAACCCTAAATGATATGTGGGAAATGTTTACTCGCTGTACTGCGTTATAGAGTTCGAGATAGATATTGTTTAGTTGCTTCTGTGGCACTAAGCATTTTCGCCTCTGGCTATGAAATCAAGCAGGCCATATCAAGGTATGTTTGGCTTGAAGATAAATGGTTTTCTGTTAGAAAGTGTCAGGGAATTTCATCCTTAGTACCTTAGTGGGATAAACTTTTGAAATATCTTATTATCGCAAAACAGTAATAAGTGCAACGCACATTGAATGAAACATGAATTTCCTCAAAATCGCAGATATTTTGGGTTCACTAGTGTCAATGAGCATTAAATCAGAGTCCATGGTTCCCTGTCTTTTAATATCAAATTAAAGCTCAGAGTGATTTCATATTACTTGAATATGCAATCACACGGCAAACCCAACGGCACCCCAGACTTTAGAATAGTCATTTGCGTCGGCTACCAACTGGTGACTGATTTACACTTGAACATCTACGGTATTCTGTGTCCTTTGAGACGTTAAATTTCACTATGAATCATTTATATTGAAATTCAGAAAACATTAAATAATTCTAATATTCATTTGGTGCTACTATCTCATATATAGATTATATAATTATTATCAAATGTAATATTAACTATGAAAACTATTCATATATGTTTATGTCCATTATAAACCACATGGCATCATTTCATTTAAGTGACTCTAAAATATAAAGTGATATGAAACAATGGTGAACTCAGTAGGCAGGGTAAATGAATATCAAACCTATAAATAACACATGAAAAGCTAAAATTATAGGCATTCACAGTTGGTAGACAGCAAAATTGCAAAAATCACAAAATTAAAGTTTTTACATTCAGAAACATGGTGAACATTTTCCCTACCTTCAGAATAAATGATAGTGATGAGAAAGCTTTAGTTGGGTTACCTCGCTCCGGAAGAAGGATTACTCACTTATAGTATTTACAATCTGTAGTCATTGGAAACTTGAATTTTATTTGGTTACTGTAAGACACCACCAAGTCTCTGCGTAAGGTAGAAAAATATTTTAACTGCTTCTGGAATATTTTCTAAAATTCTGTTTTTTTTTGCATGTATTCATATATTTATCTAAAAACAAGATTAGCCATGGTTCTTCACTAAGTATATACAGTGAACGTGAATCAAGTTATACGCATGGTATTCATATATCTGGAGATTTACTTTTGATAATGTTTTACGATGATGCACAGAACGCTCTACGTGTTAGCATTAAACAGGCGCGTAATCTGGCAATAGCAGACAAAAAACATAATACAACAAATCCGTAAGTAGATACATTGATGATAACATTAGTTAAATGTCTCGTTTGTATTTTGGTAATCTGTTTTGTGAGTTTTTTTTTAATTATAAAAGGAAAATAAGTGAGACAGTCAAACTAACCAATTCATGACATGTAAAAATAGTATTCTTTATGAATTTGAAGTTTCTGACACTGAAACCTGAACACACTTCTTTAAAAGAGATCCACGTAGGTGTTCGAATGATTTAAGATGTGAGAGTTAGTATAATTCAGTCTTTCAGTGTCATTTGATTTTCATTATGGACATTATTTTCAAGGAAGAATTACACCTAACAATAAACGACTTATTGGCCACTTCATTGAGAAATACTAGAAGATATGTATCAATAAAATTTTGTGTGAAAGTAATTTGGTTTAACATGTATTACGGCTAACACTGAACACCTTTTTTAAGGTGCATTAGTAAGCAATGAAAATGAATTCTACATGCTAAAAAAGAGCCTGATGAAGATGGGTGTAATGTTGAGAAATCCGTCTTTCTAAAAGTGCTTGAATAGAAAGAGAGAAAGGAACGGCTTAAACTGGTACCCTCCGAAAAATCAAAACTAGAGACAATTTCTGAATACTTGAATTAAATCATCTAATGAAAATTAAAATAAACTAAATAGATACAGTTTGAATTTAACCGCACATCATAAAACATTTTCTTTCACATAAAAAAGCACAGTTAAAACACAAATATCTAAAGTGGATAATACACGATTTCTTTCTTCCAGCAGCAAATACATCAATTATTATTACCATTTCATGTTTTGAGTAAGAAAAACTATTATCCAAGAAAATATGTCAGCTGTCTTCTAGTGAACTTTCACTTGCTCTTTATTCATTTCGAATTCAATTAGATCAGTATACTATTGGAGGTACTTCCCAGTATTTTTCATGACATTCAACTTCTCTAAAACCTAACATGTTCATTTCATAAAGTCAACTGACTGTTAGAAAATGACACATTCAAACCTTGGACAAACTGTGGATTAAAAATGAAATCTGCATTCACAATTTCCGCATTTTTTAAACTTACATGCTTGAAATGTACACTTCTTGTTTAACGCTACTAACTTTAATACTTTCCATCATAGTTTCCTATTATAAATAAGCGTGTTTCCAAAATGTGCTCAAACCGGTTTCTTAGACTTGTACATTATTTTAGAAATCAATAATGATATGTGCTCACTATACCTGTAGCAGACAGAGTAAACGTAATGAGGACATCCTTTTATGCGTGACTCACTTTATACACTCTTTCACCACTTTCTAGTTTATATATATATATATATATATATATATATATATATATAGTTCTCTAGGCTAATATGTATATAAAATAGATATGGTGCCTTAATAGTTAATCTGTAATGACTAAATTGTATTAAGTGTAGGTGTATACAAGAGCGAAATAATAACAAAACTCTTGCCAAATTAGAGATGCGACATTTAAGTTGTCTTTCAGGTTTGGCACACAAAATAGGTGCTGCTATATTTAATCACGTTTACTGAATTAATTTTTATCAGAAAACTGCCTCCATCTTCGATACCAAAGCAGTTGTTTTTCTTGCTACAAGTCTATTCTCTGTCATAATAATTCTATAGTCTTTATCAATGTTAAACTTCATTTTTCTTTATAACTAGCACGTTTTACTTTTAAAAAGGAATTCCGTGTTTATGTCTCACCTTCTTGTGGATGTTTTTCTCCTTTTTTTTCAACTGAAAACCAGTTATGTGAAGTCTTATTTACTACCAGACCGAACAAAGGGAAGTAAGCGAAAGACATCACATAAAAAGGAAACATGTAATCCAGTCTTTGACGAAGAGTTTAAATATCATATACTCAGACAAGATCTTGCATCACGTACACTTCAGGTGTCTGTTTGGCATTATAATGCATTAGGCGTTAATTTATTTCTGGGAGAAATTCTCTTGCCATTGGCCTTTCATCCATTTGATCAAACTTCACATTGGTACACCCTTGGTGAACGCGTAAGTTGAACTTTTTTTATTAGTAATATTGCTGTAACATATCTGTCTTCATGGATTCCTACACTAAACTTAAAAATAACCCGATGTGACCTCACTTTTAGTGAGTGAAGGGTGGTATTATTTTCTGCGATGTACAAGCTTCTTTAACCTAACTCTGAAAGACTTCCATATAAGGTGCTGTTTTTTCTTTGTATCTCAGTAAACGTTAAATTAATGTTGAATTACTGTAGGAACTAACATTCTGGATAAAATGATTAGTCACTTATAGCATTTAAAATTCCCCAGTTACTGGTAACTTGACTTCCAAGAAAAAAAGCAATAAAAACTTTCACTAATGATAAAGTGGAAAGTTAATGAGCTCCCATCTCCTGGAATAAGGTGATAGGAGGCGGATTTAATAGGCGCAGATGCGAAGCAAGACAAAAAGAAGATATTGAGCAAGATGTAAGTGCAAAAGCACATTCATCGGACGGACAGAAAGAAGAATTTCTGGCAGAATATCTGAGCATATTCCAAGAAACTCGTATCTGAAGGGTGCAGAACTGCCAAGTAGTATGATGGCTGGCCACCTGTTAGATAGCTCTCATGAAATTCATGTATCAAAGCCCTTTAAGATAGCTCCAGTTTGCTATGTATGGTTTGAGCGATTACCATCAAACGATTACAGTCAAATTTATGCATCCCAAAGGAAACCGATGTTAATCTTGCATTATCTTGGTAAATACACTTTGTGTCATTTCATTGTATTCTTGTTAATTTTGTTATTTCAATGGTATTTTGTTTTGACGATATAATTTCCTACTCTAATTTCGCCTTTATTTATATTCTTGACCAGACTCCTTTTTGACCCCTGTTTAACTTAATTGTTTTACACTTAAATAAACGTATTTTTGATTTAACGCCTCCATTTAGCTTGCAAGATCCGTTCATAATTCTAGAATATTTCCTAATTATTTCTATGCATACTAACGAGCTTAACAACCTCTTTTATTCCTTTCCACTATGCGACTTAATCACGTGATATTAACATCCTTGATGATCAATAACTACAGTATTTAAATATTTTGTACATAACAATAGATATTAAACTGTTCATTGTTGTAGGCAACTGGAAAGGACCGACGAAATATAATGACGTCATTTTATCCTGCTCAATATGTCTCTGCTGTGTTTATGTCCGTCTTGTGTTTGCCTACCTATCACTAATTAAGTAGCATAAATAGATAAATGAAAGTTTCGGCTAAAACTTTGTCATAAGTTACCACACGGATAACCAGCTTGTGGCGGCCTAATGATCATAGTAACGTCGTTTTTCGATCCTTCGATGTCGGTTCTTCTTATCATTGAGGAGCCGAATCCACCAAGCGTTGGATTGTTCACCCACTAATAGGGAACGTGAGCTGGGTTTACACCATCGTGAGACCGGTTAGTTTTACCCTACTAATGAGTACAGTAATCAGTGAAGTAACAGAAGCATAATCCGTGTATTTGATCAATTTTTGTTTCCGGTCTATGCTTGCATGAACAGTCAGGACAGCATCTGCTATGATAAAACCAGATGGCTTTTGGTGCTGTTACGACGACTGAGTCATTTTTCAACCTATAAATACTCTTGGATTTTTCATTAAACTGTCTTAATCTGTATTAGTTAACAACTCAAATTAATTTTTGGAGAGTTGTGACATGGGTTCACAGTAACTTTCAATATAAACGTTTATTAGCAACAGTAGTGAATATCTGAAGAACTTAACATCTACTAATGAACAAAGGAACATTGACCTATGTAGAAAAGTTCCTGTTGTGGAATAAAATTTAGCCACAAAAGGTTTATATTTTTTTCAGTCACCATTGTAAACAATACATGAGGATTAAATCTTAAAACAAAAAGTTGTATATATATATATATGATCGTACACTAGTTAGAAACTAGTGTAATGTGTCTAACCCTATCTTTGGTGCAGACTGGATTCTATCAGTCAAGCAGTCAATACAGTCCTACAGGAGGTCAGTTGCAAGCCTGAATAGCTCATTGGTAACGTCTCTGACTGCAGCACTGAGTGACGCGGGTTCGAATCTCAGAAGGGACCTAAGTTCCTTCGAGGCTGCGGATATGCCTTGCTGATGAGTGCCAGTTAGCACAAAACCTAGGTCAAGAGCAAGGCTTCCTGCCGATGGCATCCAACCACTTTATTGTTATCATTGTTCCCTTGGGTTCCTAGTGGAACATACGGCTTCAACTGCACGTCTCCACTTACTTCTGTCTTCCTTCTGCTGTACTTTTCACCTGAATCCATCCATGTTAGTCCATACTCTTTCAACTCCTCTTCACACGATCTCCTCCATGTCACCCTTCCACTGACGTCCCACTCGCCGCTTCTCTTTCGGCCTGGTTCCACTCGAGCGATGGCTTGACACGCGATGTCACCCAGTGGTCTCCTCAGCGAGCGAGTGTCCAATCCATCTCCACTTTCTCCTGCATATTTGTTGGCTGGCGATTGGTTCTTGTTTTGTTTGTTCACAGCCATAGTTTCTTGTTGGTGAATCTTTCCGGCCCGGCCCGGCCCGGCCATCTGATCTTCAGTATAGATCCAGCGAAGACAGTTGTTGATAAAGGTAACGTATGGAACAGGCTGTTGGAAATATTCTTTGTGACCCGCCCGCCAAGTTTCTGATCCGTATAGAAGAACTGACTGACTTGACGCTGTTTGTATTGAAAATCCGACCGAATTTTGTTGTTGATACTGGCTGAGTGACGAAAATTTCCAGATTGGTTGTTTCAGGTTGATGAGTGAATGTGTTTCTCGCCTTTCCGATTCTGGCTCGATTTGACATCCTCATCCGTTTCGACTTCCTGTAGTTGAGACAATTCTCCCTAGATAAGTGAGTGAATGAAATGACCTCTTTCAAATCCCTCCCGTTGATGGTGATTCGCGCTTGATGTTGCTGTTGTTGTCGTTGTTAGCTGGTTATTATCATAACCTTCTGTCTTGTCTATGTTTACTTGGAGTCCTATCTTCGCCGGCTGCTTCTTCGACCAGTTTGTCGGTTTTCGCTTTTAAATCTTCGATTTTGTGTGACATCAAACATAAATCATCCACGCGCGAAATCCAGGTCTTCTAGGTTCTTCACCTAGGTCCAGGATACCCCTGACCTGTTTCTCGTTTCCCACTGTCTGACGCATAATCCAGCCAGTCCACCAGAATTAGGAATATCATTGGTGAGACACAATAAGCACCCTTGTCTGACTCCTGTGTTTACTCCAAACGCCTTGCTGAGTTTTCCGTTGTGGATGACTTGACATGTGCCGTTGTCGTACAGTTGTTGAATAAGGTTGATGAATATTTGAGGTGCGTTGTCGAACTCGAGCAGTTTCCAAATTACTTTGCGGTCAGCGCTGTCTGTTGAAGGCCTTCTCGAAGTCTATAAAGTTGAGGTAGTTGAGGTTTGATTTCCATTCCATGCTTTGTTCTGTGATGATGATGCGTAGAGTTGCAATTTGGTCAGACCATGATTCGCCTTTCCTAAATCCAGCTGGTTCTGGTTAGAATTCTGTATCCAGTGCGTCCTTTATTCTCTCTAGGATGATGCGACTCAGGATTTTACTCGGCGTCGACAGGAGCATGATTCCTCGCCAGTTCTTGCATAGTGAGGTGTAAGTCGCCCTTCTTTGGTAGTTTCACGAGGTAACCTTTCCTCCCTTCCAGACCTTTTGCAATAATGGAGTGAGTCAGCATATCTGCTGTAGTCTCTGGTCTGCTTTCAGTGCTTCAGGGAGTATTCCATCTGGTCCAGCTGCTTTTCCAGCTTTCAGAAGCTCGATTGCATTCAGGCTTTCAGCTTTCTTTAGAGGACTGGTGTCAACTTGCAGTTGTGTACACGCTGTTGTTGGTATTTCTGGACGGGATGTTATTTTGGACAGTATTTATATAATGTACAGAATTTTCAAAGGAGTTTATTTCATGATATTTCCCTTCGTACAGTATCTTCACGTAAAATACTAGTTGACAGTATATCCTGTGACACAGTGATCTCTGAGCTGGAGCACACATCATTCCATTATGATATATCTGCTTTGTCTCGTTCATGAAATCCATGATTTCTAGTTGGAAGTCAACTGTAAGAAATTCAGCAGTACATTTGGAGACCCATTGACATAGCTCAAGAACAGTTATCTCATGTATCACATGTTGCTATCCACAATTAGGCCTTTCCTCAAGTTTAGTAGGAACTTGCAAATCAGAAACTTGTATACATTTTAAATGCACACAAGAGTAGATAATGCCATTAGAAGTCATATCTTAATCTATTAAAACGGGACGACAGAAAATATACGCAGTAAAGAAATGGTAACCCAATTTTTAAGCAGGCCACCTAATATATTCACACACACACACACTTGTTCCCTGTACATTTTACCGAAGGTTTAGTCATTTAATTTATTTTATGAAAAGCATAGGATCTGAGGATCTTTTCTGAGTAATGGACTATTTTACAGTTTTCTAGTCAGTTTTCTAAATCAACAGTGATAAGATAGTATTCGTCTACAAAAAAATAATATGTATACACTTTATGGATGTTTTCACCATATCATAACTGAATTTAATACCATTGCTTTGACTTCTACCATCTTGGCAAAACAAAAATGAAAGTGTTTTTTAAACTAGTCGTCTACATATGACGGTTGTTGGTAAAATCTGAAAATTCCACTTAGTTGTCAAGATCAGCAAGAAAAACTATTTTATTAGAAGCAGTTCAGCAGTAAGTGTGCGTGTGGTGTATATGTGCAAAATAAATTTTAAGTTTCAGAAAGTTCTCACTTTCTTCAAACACATCAATGGAAAATGATCCACTCTGACTGTTAGTTATCCAGTGAACATTTTTTGTCCCAAAACTAATAATAATAGGTAGGTGTTTTAACGCGCATTCACTGACTGGAATTTGAGTGTTTAAACCTATCGACCAAATATCTGTTCTTCATGATTAAAATAAACGCTTTGCGAGAGCCTTTTACTGATACAACATTTTGATGCCTTTTCTGCGTATAATCACTGAAAACTGTAGTCACCGATTTTTTTTTACCCTATCCACGCAATCAATCTATGCTATTACTACTACTTAGCGTCTTGTTCCCGCTGCATCACACTTACAAATTCATCGAGGTGAAGTAATTTTGGCTGTAAAACTTGTTCCAGGTGAAGTAGGCAGTGGTCTTTGCGAAATTCATGTGTGGATTAAATCTGCGAAAGGATTAAGCACATCAACTGGTGGGAAAGCTCCTAAAAAGGATAATGTTGATCCTTATGTTAAAATGTGAGTACTCATAACATTTCGTTACCGTTTGCATTCTTTTTATTCTGAAGTAAACCGTTTATCTTGCCATGTTTTTTACTTTTTTATTCAATGCTACAACACAAACATACGTCTGATGAGGAATCCACATGTGTATAGATGTTCAGGATTAGGAAACACTATTTTACTAATGATAAGAAATTCTGAATAAAATACTGTGAAACAAAAGTCGAACTGGGTACATGCCCCTGGAGGAACTTTTGAACATTTTTTGTTTAACAGGATTCGCCTACTGAAAACTGTGTAGAAATAGTTTACATAACACAGAATTTTTAGACTATTAGATTTAGATATGTTTCCAAGAAATTTTAGAATATGAAGTAGTAGCCATGGGAACAAAGGAATGTGTCCGTGGCTATCATTTCCTGAATGGCTATATCTGAGAAGTTAACTTCTTATTAAAACACCAGATTCTATAGAACTGTCAATTGAGGCCGGTCACATACAACCTGCTTGGTGTAGCGCTGATAGTTATAAACCTCACTGCATGTTGTGAACCACTGGAAAGAAAATGGGGATGCGTAATTTCTGGAATCAACCTTTCTAACCCTTCCTCCTCTGACTAAAGAGGCAGTAGAGCTGACTGACCAACTTTAACAAATGTGACAGTAAAATGAGCCTACAAACCAAATTCACAACTTGCAGATTATCTGCGATTTGCAATTCACATAGTTCGAGGAGGTGAAATCTCACCACAGTTTGCTTTGGAATCTAAATTATTCAAATCACATTATGTGATCCACTTGGTACCATAAATTGTAATCAAGCGAAATGGCAATCCCGTGTTTAGATTACCTCCATCTAGCTACCAAGCACTACTGGTTGATATGAATGGCATACAATTACTTATTTCAAACAATCAGTAGTATACCGTTTTGTGCAAAAATTGACCTTGATTGCCCCTTGTATCTGAATCCCTAAATTTAGCCAAAAGTTTGTGTATTTCACTAATTGTGAGATTTTTTCCCTCATTTTCATACCAGTGAAAATCCATCTGTTGGGACAACTCAAGTATTTAATATGTCATGGGACATGAATCCAAACAGTAATGAGTACTCTGTAACCTTACTGTTCTTTGTCAAAAGCCATATTAGAGCACTGAAAGTTCTTAAACCTGTTTGTTTAACAACTTCTTATATCCTCACTAACGTAGTACCCTTTATTTATTGTTTTATTATTTTTATGTATTCCAGCATTCTTTTTTGTGCTTAACTGAGGAATCCTAATGACATTTTCTGAAATTCATAGATACTTGTTACCAAGTAAAGAAAGGAGTTCGAAGCAAAAGACGAAAGTGGTTAGGAAGAATAATAATCCTGAATGGAACCAGGCAATCATTTATAGGGACATATCGCTTACTTCTGTAAAAGATATCGGCATAGAAGTGTCAATTTGGGATCATGATCGCTTTTCATCAAATGATTTCCTTGGAGGGTGTCGACTGAACTGCGGATCATGTGAGTTTTCAGTTCGTCGTATACTTCTTGATTCCATTTGTTAAGCATTCACATTCAGACAGTTTTGGTAAGAATGTTTATTTGAGGCCCTTTTTGCAGGGAATTACTAGTTTCATTTTAACACATTTTAAAATCGCTGAAAATACCCATTGAGTCATGACGAAAATAAAAGACAGATTCAGCGAAGAAAATTTCCTTTATCGACGAAATCATCTTCAGAGGCTATATAGTCTTATTTAAATTTACCAGAAATGTATAGTAGTCTATTATTGAGTAATACGGAGTGAAATAATTGATATAATTACTCAGAAGTGGCCTTATAAGTAAAAATAAAAGTTGTAAGTTATGTAGTACTCACCTGCTCCTGTGGAGCTTGTTGTATTTGCCGCACAAAGCTCACACTTTCCAAACTCATCTCTGAACATTATGCGACATGATTAGCAAAAGGACGATACAAAACAGTCACTAGCTCAATTCTCGGGCACTTGGTGGACTCAAACTACATAGCTCCACCAAGGTCGTCTTTAAAGATTATCTACAAGGTGAGGCCAAATGATACAAAGGGCTTCAGGTATCAGCATTTGTCTTTGGTGGAGGCGTTGGCAATTCGTCAATACAACCCCTAACTCTGTATGCAGAAAAAGTTTGTCCAGTCACTTATTCTACCATGGTCTCAACCTCTTCACTAGCTGTTCCCTGAAATTTTTTAATTTTGCTTCTAGTTTGCTTTTACTTTAATGATTAATTCACTATTATCACTCTCATATATTCCTTTTGTACATTTCCTCACCCTCTTCACACCCAAATGCCTTCTTTTCACTAAGTAAGAATTTTAACCTTATCAAATTTCTAACCCTTTCTTCCTTTTTGCCGTTGAGTACTACATAATTTACAACTTTTATTTCTACTTGTAACGCTACTTCTGAGTAATTATATCAATTATTTCACTTTTTTACTCAATAATAGATTACTATACATTTCTGATAAATTTAAATACGACTATAGAGCGTCTGAAGGTGATTTCGTCGACAAAGAACATTATGAAATCTTCTAAATTGGTGATCCAGTAACTAACGAGTAATCTGTACAGCGTAAACTTTAGAGAAGGTTACACTAGGAATGCCTTTAAAATCGTTTTTGAAATGATTAAATTCCCCTCATTGTTGATTTCTAAATAAACAATTAATTCCGAGGTTTCAAGTGCTTTAATATGACCAAAAGTGACCTTTTTAGCAGAAGGAACAACTGGGATTAATAAAAATGACTAATACTGTTTTTAGTTACATCTTTCATGTGCTTTACTTCAATGCACATAGCGTCATATAGATGAAATTCTAACCAATGAAGATGAATTTCTAGGCTAGTATGAGTGTCAAATGTTGCAAATTATACTAGTAATGACCGTAATAATAGCTATAATAACCACAATAGTAACAAAGGTATGAGTTGTTGGTACCAGTTATGAACACTCTTAAGGAACTGAAACGAAAAGAAATAATCTCTGAGTCTGCTCACGAATCTCTTAAACCTAGTGGAAATAACGAGTTACTTTTATATGGTCTGCCAAAGATACATAAACCAGGTCTCTCTTATATTAATTTGTTTGTTAGATATATCACACAGTGAAGCAGTGTTATAATACAGTCTTACGGCCTTTACACAAACAAGTTGTAAACTGCAGTGTGAATGATATCCTCAAACTTAGATTATTTTAGTGAGATTAGGAATCACATGATATCCTTAGATGTTTCATCATTATTTATGAATGTAGCACTGATAGGGATATTGGAATTCATATGCCAGCAGACATTGGAAAAGCAGGCTGATATTGGAATCCCAGTAATTATCCGTAGGAAATTGCTTCTAAGATGTTCTATTAACATTCATTTTAACTTACAATAACATTGACTATTGATAAGTCGATAGTGCGCCGCATGTTCTCCATTAGGCTCAGTTTTGTTGGATGATTTCGTCTTTAAATTAAGAAATTTTGCATTGAAACATGACAGAGATAAATTGGACTTCTTTCTTCATTATACTGATAAATAGTACTTTGATTACTCTTCTCAGAAAGCTGATAAGAACGAGACTCTAAAGAAATTTAACGACTTGTATTCATCATCTATTTTCTCCTGTGAAGAAGAACAAGAAACCATGCTACATGTTATCGATATTCTGTTGAGGACAAGAGCAGGTGGTTGGCTCAGGAAAAATGTTTATCGAAAAACTATTTCTACAGAATAGTGTACGCATTTCTTTAGTTTCAAACCCCTCCTCTATAAAAATCAGTTTGTTAAGATATCTGACAAATTGAATGGAAAGGATCTTCGCCAATGATCACTTTAAAAAATTCAGGTTACATCCAAAATGGATTGCCCTAATAGATTTATCAAGAGATATATGAATACAGCACGCAGTAGATTAAAAGCAGTCACAGTCACAAAAAACAACTGTTCACAGTGCATCAATTCTTTTGGCGTATAGCAAACGAATTTCTGTGTCTAAAGCTTTCGAGAGGTATAAAAGTGACTTGAGCTGCATCATTACTCAGGTGAAAGATAAGTTGCCTAGCTGTACCACTTCGATCTGCATTTACAAATTTATCTGCTGCGGTGGAGACAGCTATTTTTTTGCAAACCACTAGGCAACGTAACACAGAAATTGATGAATACGATTGCGTAAAGGCCAGACAAATTCAGAGGAGATGAATTTTATCTCATCTGATTGACAGTAGTCACCAAACAAGCTAAAGAAGTGTTTTCATGGTTATTTGTTGTATTCAATCTAACTTCCAGATAAGGATTTAAACTTGTCTACTTCACAGTTGAATCTATAGGAATTTGAGTAAATAACCGTAGTCTTTGCATTAGAAGTAAATCTGTTTTGCTTTTGTCTTCTTCTTGACCCAGGTAAATTTAGTAAACTAATCAAAACATCTCACCTCTTCCTTATTCTTCACTCCCTTTAGATATCTCCAATAGTTATCTGATTTGAAGAATTATTACTTAGAAGTACTTTCAGTCGTTAGAACAAGTTTAGTTGTATGAATAAACTTTACACGTTTCTATCTGTCATACAGTAACTTAAGAACTGGAAATTCCGACTATGTAGAAAACTCCTAGAAATGGTACCTGCCCATAAAAGATAACTTCTGTAGGTTATTTATGACGTGCTTTTATACATATAGATATATATTAGAAATTAACTGGTCGAAGGTGACTAGCAGTGGAATCCAGGATGCACATTTCATCCTATTTAGGACTTGTCAACTGGATTTACCTGCATTTCGCAATGAGTGATGATGTTCCCACCGAGGTTAGAATCCAGTGACCAATTAATCTGGTGGATAACGCTTTGGCGTTTGAAACTACCGTCATTGGGTTCTAGCCTCGGTGGGAACATCATCACTCGTTGCGAAATGCTGGCACGTCCAGTTGACGAGTCCCATATAGAACGAAGTGCACATCCTGGATTCCACTGCTAGTCATCATCCACTAATTAACTTCCAATTACATGCCCAGACATCGTCGAGACATCTGCACAAGAAGCCAACAGACATGTCGCCCTGAGACCGAGAGCTTCTGTCCAATCAATCGACGGGAAAATCTAAATTCGAATTAAATAGATATATATTACTTACAAAAATTACAGTAGCTGAAAAGTACAATAAAAAGAAGTTTTTTGCATTGGAGCGTCTGAGTAATTCGGTGGATGGTGACCAGAAGTGGAATCGGGGATGCGTATTTCGTCTTATTTGAGGCTCATAGGTTATATGTACTTACATTCTCTAGTGAGTGATGTCAACAGAGGCCAAGCGTTCCGGTCCAGTCAATCAATGGGTTAAGGAAAATTAAATTAAAAATAAATTGATTGAGTCATGGTGAATTCTACTTGTCATTCTTTTTCCACTGTATTGATAAGTATGTGGCTAGATTAGTCTCTTAGCAAGGTATGATTTTACAGATGATGAGGTAGTGCTTGGCATAGTAGAATACGAATAACAGTGGCTTTACAGCATTTTTCACTTCTGTGTATAATATCTCCCTTTTTCTTCGTCGTCGAATTTAGAACTGAATTTTTAACTCTATTTAACCTCATAACAGAATCTTATAATGTATACAAGAACACTTTTTACAATAAATGGTCGTCTTCTCAATATCAGTGATTGCTTTTTTTCGCTTTACATCTTCAGTAAACCAACCATGGATGGATGCAACACATGCTGAAAGATCAGTGTGGATGGCTATGATGGAAAGACCAAACACCTGGGTTGAAGGAACAATACAACTACGGTCGAACTTGAACTAAACGCATTGACTTTGAAAAAATCCAGTGCTTCCTTTCTGATTTCAGTTACAACGACCTGCTATTATTATTATTAGTAATATTGATTAAAGTATTGAGAATAACAATTGTGTTGATGAATCTAACCGATTACAATACTTTTGATTAAGAAAATAATACAAGTTCTCTAATGTCAGTGCTGCATCACAAAACCCACCTCCCGACTTTTTATAATCATGCGCCAACTGTTTTAATGGTTGCATTTTCAAAGAAGAAAGATGAAACACTTTTGAAAAATATTTTCTTACACAATCTTGTTATCTGCATCACTCTCTTCTAGTATTATTATTATTAGTGCCACTACTACAAATTTTTCTATCACTCTTATGAGCACCACTGTTCTTGCTGTAATGAAAGCTGCTAAAGATAAAAGAAGGCGAAAAGAAATGTGTGTCTGCACAGTGAAGGTGCGGTATGTCTCTCGTTGCCCTACTGAAACATCTTCCATTTCTCTGGCTTGTATCATCTCTCTTCGTTTGTTATGATTAATGCTACTTATTTTGCATACCACAAAATAATATAAGAATCTACATACGGGTTCTACTTTATTGTAATACACTCTTCATTTTGGTTATGATTTCTTTGCCTCTGAATAACATAAAAAATATATAAGCTAAGATTTAGTCGAAGGTAGAAATAGGTAACTTCATAAAATATAGCAAAATACCCAGAAAACTGGGTCGTCCACAACCGAAATATTTCACTCATTAGCTAAGATTTAGATCACTGCACGTAATGTCCATGAATTTCTGAATAAATTTCCACAGAAAGTTATGAACAAAGATACAGACATACATGTATGAATTAGACTGGTGAACAGCTTATAAGGATTCAAATAGTGACATATCAATCACGATATGGATCATTTTTAATAAATTTGTACAACATTAAGATATTTGACAAAATAGCTCATCTGGTACATTTCTAGGCGAGTAATTCTGAGGCTGTTACTCTAAGCTGTGATGTGGGCCAGATTTCCATTACACCATCAATCACGACTCATTACATCAGTAACATTCCGTCAACTCATTTTGTTCTCAGGCAGTTTCAAGATTAATGAGATGTTTCGTCAGAAAGTTTGAGTTTTGTTCTTACATATCTTATGAAAGTCGGCTCGGTAAGTCTATTACCAGCTTGTTTCAATCAATTGGTTATAATAATTACACACATACCATATTTGAAACTAGAAAGTTAATGTCGAATAAATACGAATCACAATTCAAATGATTTGGCTGCAGGAATATTTATAGAAGGTTAGGCTGTGTAGCATTGCTAGTCGATAAATGACATTTGGTTGACTATTCAAATTTATGCGAGAAAATCCATATGAAGGAACTTTTAAGATGATGATAAGTTCGCCCCAATAGAATGAGTTTTAAGAAACTGGAGAAAGTGTCAATTCAGTCTGTTCCAATACAATAGGCACTGAAGAGCACTTATTAAGAATGAGTCTATGAACAGCAAACAATGATTGTATGACTCCTTATATAAAGAAAGTTTCAGAACCTCTTGGTTGACGGTTGCTAATACTTGAGGTAGACATGGATCACACATCTGATTAATTTACTAAACAGCTTGAGATATAATTGATTAAGTACAATACTCCAAGAATAATATTAGACATCTTTCACAGAATCATTTGCGTTACATTAAAGTGTCACTGTTCTGGATAATCTTCCTGCTAACAGTGTAAGATATTAAATAAAATTGGAAGATACTTAAGCAATACAGTCGAAATCAGTCATGCAGACAAACTGTATTATGGTTGAGTTTAAGAAAACAAAAGAATCATGTCACAAGTAGGTTCAATATGCATAAATAGATATTTGAAGATATAGTAGGTGTATGAGCACTGCGTGTGAAAATTACATGAATGAGCAACAGAATTTGGTAGAAATATTACGATTAAATGTACTCAGTAGAACAAGTCGACTAACGAAACAAATATGTTTCAAACTTCTTTAGTCCGCGAATGTAAATAAAACTCTTTACAGATACAAAAACAGCTCTAGGACCTGATTTGTGAAGTAATCCGGAAGAATTATCTTTTCACTTAGTCAGCTGTATGCAAAATTGCAACAAATTAAGACAGATTCATCCCATAAACTTGACGGAGACATTAGGTCAGCTGTGGACTAATTTATACAGTCACTCACATAAACAACAAAAATGAGTTGACACAAAACAGTCAATAAGCATTGCGAAAAGAAACGTTATAAATAACTTCGCTACTTATCATTGCACACTGGAAGTGTAGAATGGTATTTAAGCCTCTACTACAAACAATATTGCAATGGAGTACATATTTATTCAAGCATTTTTAACCTAACATGAAAATTCTTATGGTTAAGTTTGTATTCGGAATTTACCTAGAGAATCATTAAACAACTCAGTGGTTGAATAATTCACGTTCAGAGGAATAAACATTGGAGTGTCCGTGGAGAGGGGGGTGGCGGTTTAACTATGAAAATATTTTCAGACCAAATACATCTATCTGTGTTACACATCTTTTCTATTGTTTCGGAATATCAGAATACCTGATCAGTTGAATGAATCATGTATATTAGCAGTGTTGCATTTGGGAAATGACAACATTTCCAAAAATCATGGATGAATTTCCAAGTGTTCTCAAAATTGTGGTACTGACATATTAATGTTCATTTAACAGCATTGAAAGAAGAATGAGAAGAGGCTCGTAAACGATTAAATCGCGAACTCATACTGATTAAATCTGTTTCTATATTGGAAGTATATTTTATAGAATTTCGCAGCAGACTTGCATATTACCAAAGATCTCTGCGAAAACAATACAGAGTGTAATGACAGAAGGCAAGGGCCAAGCAACAGATCGTTTATTGAGGAAACCAAGAGATATTTATATATTTTTATGTACATTACTATGTGTTATTACTAGCACAGAAACAACGTCTTCTGATTGGTTGTTTTTCTGTTGAAAGTTAATCCGTCACCTCTTTGTGGCCGTTTCTTTGAAGATCAGACCATATATCTACCAATCGTATCCGCCTATGCAAAGTCTTTGTTCTTGTTCTTCTCATCACCAAGATTTTGGAAGTAAGCATTGACGTAAATTGTTGTCTACTAATTTTGGCTAGCAGAAAGCTCTCACCATACGAGTACATTATGCGTAACATAAGGAAAACTGTTGGCCTTTGGAAGGTTCGGCTAAAGATAAAACATTAAAAAGAATTTTCTATAGTTTTTGGTTTGTAAGGATTAGTTATGTTTTACGAGTTGATCACGGATTGATATCAGTTAGAGAACCATTGAAAACCAGGGAGTACTGGACAGCTGCTGTTTCATCCTAGTTTGGGAATCATCGGCAGTACGCACCCACTGGGTTTCGAACCCAGGACCTTCCGGTTACAAGGCAAGCTCGTATACCATTCAGCCACTGGGACCCGATTCAATGGCTCGTGAATTCTAACTTCTACCAATTCGTGATTTAGCGCGACCCCAACCATTGTCGTTGGTGGGACATCCATCCACACACGTGACATCTAATTGGACCTCACTGGTCACGACTTCTCACTAGAACTCAGGAAACTCCAACCTGTAGCAAGTCACTAGCGAGCATCAGATTAACTTTCTATAGTTTTTGGTTTGTAAGGATTAGTTATGTTTTACGAGTTGATCACGGATTGATATCAGTTAGAGAACCATTGAAAACCAGGGAGTACTGGACAGCTGCTGTTTCATCCTAGTTTGGGAATCATCGGCAGTACGCACCCACTGGGTTTCGAACCCAGGACCTTCCGGTTACAAGGCAAGCTCGTATACCATTCAGCCACTGGGACCCGATTCAATGGCTCGTGAATTCTAACTTCTACCAATTCGTGATTTAGCGCGACCCCAACCATTGTCGTTGGTGGGACATCCATCCACACACGTGACATCTAATTGGACCTCACTGGTCACGACTTCTCACTAGAACTCAGGAAACTCCAACCTGTAGCAAGTCACTAGCGAGCATCAGATTAACTTTCTATAGTTTTTGGTTTGTAAGGATTAGTTATGTTTTACGAGTTGATCACGGATTGATATCAGTTAGAGAACCATTGAAAACCAGGGAGTACTGGACAGCTGCTGTTTCATCCTAGTTTGGGAATCATCGGCAGTACGCACCCACTGGGTTTCGAACCCAGGACCTTCCGGTTACAAGGCAAGCTCGTATACCATTCAGCCACTGGGACCCGATTCAATGGCTCGTGAATTCTAACTTCTACCAATTCGTGATTTAGCGCGACCCCAACCATTGTCGTTGGTGGGACATCCATCCACACACGTGACATCTAATTGGACCTCACTGGTCACGACTTCTCACTAGAACTCAGGAAACTCCAACCTGTAGCAAGTCACTAGCGAGCATCAGATTAACTTTCTATAGTTTTTGGTTTGTAAGGATTAGTTATGTTTTACGAGTTGATCACGGATTGATATCAGTTAGAGAACCATTGAAAACCAGGGAGTACTGGACAGCTGCTGTTTCATCCTAGTTTGGGAATCATCGGCAGTACGCACCCACTGGGTTTCGAACCCAGGACCTTCCGGTTACAAGGCAAGCTCGTATACCATTCAGCCACTGGGACCCGATTCAATGGCTCGTGAATTCTAACTTCTACCAATTCGTGATTTAGCGCGACCCCAACCATTGTCGTTGGTGGGACATCCATCCACACACGTGACATCTAATTGGACCTCACTGGTCACGACTTCTCACTAGAACTCAGGAAACTCCAACCTGTAGCAAGTCACTAGCGAGCATCAGATTAACTTTCTATAGTTTTTGGTTTGTAAGGATTAGTTATGTTTTACGAGTTGATCACGGATTGATATCAGTTAGAGAACCATTGAAAACCAGGGAGTACTGGACAGCTGCTGTTTCATCCTAGTTTGGGAATCATCGGCAGTACGCACCCACTGGGTTTCGAACCCAGGACCTTCCGGTTACAAGGCAAGCTCGTATACCATTCAGCCACTGGGACCCGATTCAATGGCTCGTGAATTCTAACTTCTACCAATTCGTGATTTAGCGCGACCCCAACCATTGTCGTTGGTGGGACATCCATCCACACACGTGACATCTAATTGGACCTCACTGGTCACGACTTCTCACTAGAACTCAGGAAACTCCAACCTGTAGCAAGTCACTAGCGAGCATCAGATTAACTTTCTATAGTTTTTGGTTTGTAAGGATTAGTTATGTTTTACGAGTTGATCACGGATTGATATCAGTTAGAGAACCATTGAAAACCAGGGAGTACTGGACAGCTGCTGTTTCATCCTAGTTTGGGAATCATCGGCAGTACGCACCCACTGGGTTTCGAACCCAGGACCTTCCGGTTACAAGGCAAGCTCGTATACCATTCAGCCACTGGGACCCGATTCAATGGCTCGTGAATTCTAACTTCTACCAATTCGTGATTTAGCGCGACCCCAACCATTGTCGTTGGTGGGACATCCATCCACACACGTGACATCTAATTGGACCTCACTGGTCACGACTTCTCACTAGAACTCAGGAAACTCCAACCTGTAGCAAGTCACTAGCGAGCATCAGATTAACTTTCTATAGTTTTTGGTTTGTAAGGATTAGTTATGTTTTACGAGTTGATCACGGATTGATATCAGTTAGAGAACCATTGAAAACCAGGGAGTACTGGACAGCTGCTGTTTCATCCTAGTTTGGGAATCATCGGCAGTACGCACCCACTGGGTTTCGAACCCAGGACCTTCCGGTTACAAGGCAAGCTCGTATACCATTCAGCCACTGGGACCCGATTCAATGGCTCGTGAATTCTAACTTCTACCAATTCGTGATTTAGCGCGACCCCAACCATTGTCGTTGGTGGGACATCCATCCACACACGTGACATCTAATTGGACCTCACTGGTCACGACTTCTCACTAGAACTCAGGAAACTCCAACCTGTAGCAAGTCACTAGCGAGCATCAGATTAACTTTCTATAGTTTTTGGTTTGTAAGGATTAGTTATGTTTTACGAGTTGATCACGGATTGATATCAGTTAGAGAACCATTGAAAACCAGGGAGTACTGGACAGCTGCTGTTTCATCCTAGTTTGGGAATCATCGGCAGTACGCACCCACTGGGTTTCGAACCCAGGACCTTCCGGTTACAAGGCAAGCTCGTATACCATTCAGCCACTGGGACCCGATTCAATGGCTCGTGAATTCTAACTTCTACCAATTCGTGATTTAGCGCGACCCCAACCATTGTCGTTGGTGGGACATCCATCCACACACGTGACATCTAATTGGACCTCACTGGTCACGACTTCTCACTAGAACTCAGGAAACTCCAACCTGTAGCAAGTCACTAGCGAGCATCAGATTAACTTTCTATAGTTTTTGGTTTGTAAGGATTAGTTATGTTTTACGAGTTGATCACGGATTGATATCAGTTAGAGAACCATTGAAAACCAGGGAGTACTGGACAGCTGCTGTTTCATCCTAGTTTGGGAATCATCGGCAGTACGCACCCACTGGGTTTCGAACCCAGGACCTTCCGGTTACAAGGCAAGCTCGTATACCATTCAGCCACTGGGACCCGATTCAATGGCTCGTGAATTCTAACTTCTACCAATTCGTGATTTAGCGCGACCCCAACCATTGTCGTTGGTGGGACATCCATCCACACACGTGACATCTAATTGGACCTCACTGGTCACGACTTCTCACTAGAACTCAGGAAACTCCAACCTGTAGCAAGTCACTAGCGAGCATCAGATTAACTTTCTATAGTTTTTGGTTTGTAAGGATTAGTTATGTTTTACGAGTTGATCACGGATTGATATCAGTTAGAGAACCATTGAAAACCAGGGAGTACTGGACAGCTGCTGTTTCATCCTAGTTTGGGAATCATCGGCAGTACGCACCCACTGGGTTTCGAACCCAGGACCTTCCGGTTACAAGGCAAGCTCGTATACCATTCAGCCACTGGGACCCGATTCAATGGCTCGTGAATTCTAACTTCTACCAATTCGTGATTTAGCGCGACCCCAACCATTGTCGTTGGTGGGACATCCATCCACACACGTGACATCTAATTGGACCTCACTGGTCACGACTTCTCACTAGAACTCAGGAAACTCCAACCTGTAGCAAGTCACTAGCGAGCATCAGATTAACTTTCTATAGTTTTTGGTTTGTAAGGATTAGTTATGTTTTACGAGTTGATCACGGATTGATATCAGTTAGAGAACCATTGAAAACCAGGGAGTACTGGACAGCTGCTGTTTCATCCTAGTTTGGGAATCATCGGCAGTACGCACCCACTGGGTTTCGAACCCAGGACCTTCCGGTTACAAGGCAAGCTCGTATACCATTCAGCCACTGGGACCCGATTCAATGGCTCGTGAATTCTAACTTCTACCAATTCGTGATTTAGCGCGACCCCAACCATTGTCGTTGGTGGGACATCCATCCACACACGTGACATCTAATTGGACCTCACTGGTCACGACTTCTCACTAGAACTCAGGAAACTCCAACCTGTAGCAAGTCACTAGCGAGCATCAGATTAACTTTCTATAGTTTTTGGTTTGTAAGGATTAGTTATGTTTTACGAGTTGATCACGGATTGATATCAGTTAGAGAACCATTGAAAACCAGGGAGTACTGGACAGCTGCTGTTTCATCCTAGTTTGGGAATCATCGGCAGTACGCACCCACTGGGTTTCGAACCCAGGACCTTCCGGTTACAAGGCAAGCTCGTATACCATTCAGCCACTGGGACCCGATTCAATGGCTCGTGAATTCTAACTTCTACCAATTCGTGATTTAGCGCGACCCCAACCATTGTCGTTGGTGGGACATCCATCCACACACGTGACATCTAATTGGACCTCACTGGTCACGACTTCTCACTAGAACTCAGGAAACTCCAACCTGTAGCAAGTCACTAGCGAGCATCAGATTAACTTTCTATAGTTTTTGGTTTGTAAGGATTAGTTATGTTTTACGAGTTGATCACGGATTGATATCAGTTAGAGAACCATTGAAAACCAGGGAGTACTGGACAGCTGCTGTTTCATCCTAGTTTGGGAATCATCGGCAGTACGCTAAATCACGAATTGGTAGAAGTTAGAATTCACGAGCCATTGAATCGGGTCCCATTGGCTGAATGGTATACGAGCTTGCCTTGTAACCGGAAGGTCCTGGGTTCGAAACCCAGTGGGTGCGTACTGCCGATGATTCCCAAACTAGGATGAAACAGCAGCTGTCCAGTACTCCCTGGTTTTCAATGGTTCTCTAACTGATATCAATCCGTGATCAACTCGTAAAACATAACTAATCCTTACAAACCAAAAACTATAGAAAGTTAATCTGATGCTCGCTAGTGACTTGCTACAGGTTGGAGTTTCCTGAGTTCTAGTGAGAAGTCGTGACCAGTGAGGTCCAATTAGATGTCACGTGTGTGGATGGATGTCCCACCAACGACAATGGTTGGGTCGCGCTAAATCACGAATTGGTAGAAGTTAGAATTCACGAGCCATTGAATCGGGTCCCAGTGGCTGAATGGTATACGAGCTTGCCTTGTAACCGGAAGGTCCTGGGTTCGAAACCCAGTGGGTGCGTACTGCCGATGATTCCCAAACTAGGATGAAACAGCAGCTGTCCAGTACTCCCTGGTTTTCAATGGTTCTCTAACTGATATCAATCCGTGATCAACTCGTAAAAAAAGAATTTTATTACATCTAAGACAAATCATCAGACTGTAGTACGCAATAGACAAAATAAGAAAGTGGGAAAAAATGTACAACACAGTGATTCAAATCATCCTAGACAGTTTAGGAGGAAAGCGGGTCTTCAATGACAAGCACGAAATTAATTCCAAAGTAAACAAAATAGAAAGTTAGCCAGCTGGGTAAGTGAAAATGACGACAAAATAATAACAAAATAGTTAGTTACCTCTATTCTTTTCTTAGTTTTTTCCTTGTGATTTCCCCGTCATTTTCAGTGCTTAGAAATCTGCTTCAATTCTCCTTGGGTGGTCCTTATCGTATATCACGTTTGTATAATGATTTTGCCGACAATCTTCTATCTCAACTTGAGCTTCTGCAGATATGGTAATATCACGTTTTGAAACTTTCTCTGAATAGCTTTTATTACTATCAACTATTTAGTAGTATATGTTTTTACGTACATTTTTATTGTAGTGATTTTTCAAAACGTTTCTACTATGTGATGTTTGTTATCGTTGTTTGCCTTCATGATTTTCTTCATATGCGTAACAGAAAATCTGTTGTGCTCTTTATGTTGAGAAGTTTTCACGCTTAACTTCAAAGTTTTGTTTTTTGATTCGCCTTACCGCCAATGCCGATATATGCGCAAAAGTGAAATCATGACAGATTAGAATTCATTAGAATTTGACAAGAATCATAATCCCTTAGTGGTAGGTAATATATAAAGTTACCTCATTTACTGTCTTTAAAAGTGAATCCAGCTGTTCACTGCACATTGAAAGTGTAAAAATTAAGAGATATTTTGTATAGAAAGAAATGTTTGAAAACATTTTTTTTTATTTGGTGTCATAGTAATCTTTGTTGGACTACACTGACTGCTAATTTCACCAAAATCATAATGGACAGATGAGTTCTTAAGATATTTTATGTATATATGCATGTATGCACGTCTGTATGTGCAAAGCTTAATGCACTTTCAGATATTTTTATCACACAAATGATGAAAGCTACGGAAACAAGTATCCAAATGTTGTTCTTTTTTCATATTCTACAACTTTTGATAAATTTGCTAAGAGATAGATTTTTTTAAATCTTTTCCCTAGTCTTTTGAATGGATTTTCATTGGGTATTACATATATTTTAAGATAGATTTTTCGGGCAAAGAAATTTCCTTGTAATAAATCTTTAATTGTTTTGTAGCTTAAATTTTGGTATGCGTCATATAAACAGGGTGTATACTTTCGCATTTATAAACTACTGGTAGTTGCAGGTATATCTGCCTACACTGCACATTTTGAAAGCCAGCTACATGAGAGATGAAATAGTCTCACAGTAATACAAAGCTTATGATTTCTATGCTAATTACTGAGACTTTTCCTAGGTCTTATTGTTTGTGAAAAGAAATGGGAGAAAGTACCTCATGAGTCTTTTTGAAAACTTGCATTAAAATATTGTATTGCCTGTTACAATAAAATGAACTGAATAATTTATTGTTACAGGAGACTAGTTGTTGCATTTAGCTGGAATGAAAACAGTGTAGGTGAATGCCATAAAGCATTTCGTCAGTTAATCCAAAGCTGAAGCAATAAACTTATCACTTACCGTAGACTAAAATCATGAGTAAAGTGAATAACACTGAAGAGTGAATATACCTTCAAAATCGAGGAACTCATTTTCCCAGGTTTGTAGATCCGATTAACACAATTCAGACTTATGTGGTGGAGTACAAAAAGCCAGTTAAGCTCAGTAAAACTGTGTTCATCAAATGAATACAAGCTATTTTTGCATGAAGCGACACTTGAATAGCTTTCACAACTTATAGGAGGGAGAAGTTCCAAGGTGTAGAACGTTTCTAGCTCTTAAAATGAGTGATTTATTGTATCGCTACCCTGTAATCTACCATATAAAAAAGGCATTTAGGTAATTAAAAAAGAAAATTTGATACACTCTTTGGGGAAAAATTGATAAAAGCATTTTGAGAAATTAACTGACGTATCTACAAACATTACGAGTGGTGACATTGTCTTGTCAGCCTGAAACAACTTTAAAGTCATTAGACTCGATATTTATTTGACCTAGCAAGAGTACTTTCAGACAACCTAACAACTGTCTTCACTAGAAGTAGTTCATGTCTAGTTAGATTGTGTTGTTTCTAATTGTTAAGTGCTAATGATATTGAACATCTCTTTTGAATTCGCATATTGTCTTCGTCTTATTAGAGCATGTTCTTACTGGTATTAAGATGATCTGGGAGTTTCGCTTATAATTGACAAATCACTGGAAGCAGAATAGTAGGTCTCTTTAGTGATCCACTAAGCAAAACCTAAAACTTGATACATCACTCTGTTGAATACGATACTACATTTATGTTTTACCGATAAAATATTTTTTTTCAAAAACTGATGTATTCTGAAGTTAAACTATATGTGAGCTCACCTCAGATCAAGAGCAAGCAATCGAACTTTGAACCCCGTTATGATTACTGATTCAGGTCCCAGTGGCTTAAGGGTTGACGAGAGCGCCTTGTTAACCGGTAGGCACTGCGATCAAGCTGCAATGGATGCTTACTACTGAAGAATCCCAAACTAGGACTAGAAACAGCTGTCCGTTACTCCCAGGTTTTCCAATGGTTCGCTAGCCCATGTCAGTTCAAGATGAAATCATGAAACCAATCAAACCCCTGCAAACCAACACTTGAAAATACATATGCATGCACCCAATTATTCCAGTACTGTTTACAGGAGGGTTACTTTCTTTATGACGTATCGCATATAACTCATCTCGTGAGGATTATACATACTCAGTTATAGCTGATAGAAAAAAGGAGGAGCATTCAGTGGTACATTGGCTTACAAATTTCTTAATTACAAATACACTAGGTTGATCAGATGTAATTTAGACAAAAAAGATTCTCAACAGAATATATCTTCTCAACGATTACACTGCCAGTAACTACACATTTGTAATTTTCACATATTTTCGTCCTATAAGTTAGCTCAGTTACAAGTACTATTTATCTGAACATCAGTAAGAAAGGTGATATTAGATGGCGATAATATTTGTTTTTGTCTTTTTAATGTGACATAAAAATTCGAATGAGTGATAATAGCTGATGACTGATTATAGAAGTCGCAGAAAACTATAGTGTGCAGGCCCAGAAATATGGCGACGTAGTGTGATCAATGTACGTATAGAAAAAATGAAATGACGTTGTGTAATTGAAGGTGAAAAACTGAAGATGACTGAAAAAGCATAGTTTATTGTAGATACACGAGCTGAACTAGCTTCTTTTATATACATAGCTGCAAATTCTCTATTCATAAAGTAAAAGTTTATTTCATGAAAAATCCCCATTCGAACATTAACAGTTAAAAGACCAGCAGTTCAGCGAAGAGTCTCTTTTCGGCGAATTCATTTTCACAGCTGTATGTCATATATATATATATATATATATATATATATATATATATATATATATATAGTTATTTTGTGCGTGTGTGAACATTAAATTTGTGAAACGAAAATACTTTTCTGTAGTTTGGTTTGTAAGGGTTTGTTATGTTTTTACGAGTTGATCACGGATTGATATCAGTTAGAGAACCATTGAAAACATAACAAACTCTTACAAACCAAACTATAGAAAATTAATCTGATGCTCGCTAGTAACTTACTACAGGTTGGAGTTTCCTGAGTTCTAGTGAGAAGTCGTGACCAGTGAGGTCCAATTAGATGTCACGTGTGTGGATGGATGTCCCACCAACGACAATGGTTGGGGTCGCGCTAAATCACGAATTGGTGGAAGTCAGAATTCATGAGCCATCGAATCGGGTCCCATTGACTGAATGGTATACGAGCTTGCCTTGTAACCGGAGGGTCCTGGGTTGGAATCCGAGTGGGTGCGTACTTCCAATGATTCCCAAACTAGGATGAGACAGCAGCTGTCCAGTACTCCCTGGTTTTCAATGGTTCTCTAACTGATATCAATCCATGATCAACTCGTAAAGACGAAAATACATTTATTAAATTTTTGGTGGAGTTACTTGATTCAAAAAGTATTCAGAAGAATCGGATGTTGGTATAGGAGGGTAGTTACAAAAGTGATGGGTTGTCACAAACGGTTGATAAAGAAGAGTTACGTAATAACATGAATAGTTTGATGTCAGAGTTGTGCTCAGGGTGAACAAGGAAACAAAATAAAATACGAAATTATGTAAGAGTTAATCAAATACTAAAAATATTCAACAACTGCCGTTCAGCTACAAAGTTTACTCTTGAAATAGAAAACGGATCTAAAATTCTTTTTCTTGATGTTGAACTTACAAGGAGAGCTGACGGAACTTTAAGAAGGTTCATCCATAGGAAACCCACTTGGAACGAACAACTGACAAGCTTCTACAGCTGAGTACTAATCAGTCAAAAAAGAAACTTAATTAGATCTCTTGCTACTCGCATCCGACCCGCCTGCAGCTCTGATACCCTGGAGGGAGAACTAGGCTTTCTGAAAGAAATCTTCATACAAAACGGGTATCCACCAGGATTCATAGACAAAAACATCAAACAAAAAATTCCAAAGCAAGAGACGCCGAAAGATACTTTAAATGAACCTCGACTTCAAAGGTGACCTACTCAGTGATATCCTTAAGAGAAGACTTTCCACATCTTTAAAAGGAACTTTCTTCATGGCAACACTGAGAGTAGTGTTCTCCGGTCGCCCATTGATCTGCGGAGGCCCAAAAGACAAGATCTTGCACCTGATCACTTCTATGTGTATATATCAGTTCGCCTGTTGCTGCGAAGCCAGGTACATCGGTCGTTCGATGTGCATCCTGTCAAAAAGAGTCAAAGAACTCTATCCAGTGTGGCTGCAGAATGGAAGCAGTGGCCGTGTAGCTAGCTATTTAAATAGTTAGAAAATACAAGAAAACAAGCAAAAGTTAAGTCTACTCAACAGAGTTTTTACCATTATAGTAGAAGTGGCTGAATAATTTTATTTTGTATGCATGGTTCTGGTTCTTCTAACGGAATGGCTAGGACTTCTGCAATATAAAGAAAACGGAAACGTATTTTCTTTGGCAGGTTGTTCTCCACTTTGTAGATAACTTTGAAGCAGAAGGCGCTTGTTGAGTTTAAATGGCCAGTGGTGACGAGATGTCCGATTATTCCACTACTTATATGGCCACTGCTTCCATTCTGCAGCCACACTGGATAGAGTTCTTTGACTCTTTTTGACAGGATGCACATCGAACGACCGATGTACCTGGCTTCGCAGCAACAGGCGAACTGATATATACACATAGAAGTGATCAGGTGCAAGATCTTGTCTTTTGGGCCTCCGCAGATCAACGGGCGACCGGAGAACACTACTCTCAGTGTTGCCATGAAGAAAGTTCCTTTTAAAGATGTGGAAAGTCTTCTCTTAAGGATATCACTGAGTAGGTCACCTTTGAAGTCGAGGTTCATTTAAAGTATCTTTCGGCGTCTCTTGCTTTGGAATTTTTTGTTTGATGTTTTTGTCTATGAATCCTGGTGGATACCCGTTTTGTATGAAGATTTCTTTCAGAAAGCCTAGTTCTCCCTCCAGGGTATCAGAGCTGCAGGCGGGTCGGATGCGAGTAGCAAGAGATCTAATTAAGTTTCTTTTTTGACTGATTAGTACTCAGCTGTAGAAGCTTGTCAGTTGTTCGTTCCAAGTGGGTTTCCTATGGATGAACCTTCTTAAAGTTCCGTCAGCTCTCCTTGTAAGTTCAACATCAAGAAAAAGAATTTTAGATCCGTTTTCTATTTCAAGAGTAAACTTTGTAGCTGAACGGCAGTTGTTGAATATTTTTAGTATTTGATTAAGATCGTAACCATCATCACAGATAATATAGATTTCGTTCACATATCCTAGTATACAATTGGAAATTATCGATAGTTGTTAATCTGATTGTGCTTATTTCACGTGCAAAAGTTGGGGTGGGTGGGGGGAGGACACTGTCTTGCATACACCTTCAACCTTGAATGACGTTATTGGTGCCAACGAGGTACTGAACTTTAGCACTTCTAATCAAACCACTACCGTCTCTTCGTATACTTGTTCGGTGATGCTCCCTTATTTGCTTTGAAGGGACGTGCACAGAAAGACCTGTATACCTAACTCTTCAGAAGTGAACGTACAGATATTCACACAGTGAAGTGTTTGCCTCCAGGATATAACCCTTAAACTTGACTAACAGCAGTGAGCAACGACAGATTACCAATTGACATCCTCCTCTTTAAGATATTCTCTAATTTCTCCCTGTGTCTGGATGCATATACATTGTCTTCTTGAGGGACTCTCTATCTGATTTTTATGCAATTTAAGGTTACTTAACTAAAATATAGTGACTGCTTCAAAAAGTTCTAACCAGCCTTCAACTAATGTTAGAGTAAATATATAATATGAGCTCTGTTTATTACAAACTTATTACAATTTACGCCAAACAAATTATTTGTCTAGAAGTCAAAATGGTTTTTCAGAAAGGAACAGTTTGTGGGAAAATCAGCTTCATTTGCAGATACATATCGAGGATTGAATGCATTTTTTACAGCCCATTAAATTTATAAATACTCAGACAATTTTAATTTCAAGTGTAAAAGTTTTGCCAACTTCTAAACCTGAACTATTACCAGTGATAGGTGATGAGTGACTTAATGAAACAGGTGAGATTATGAAGAATATGCAAGGAAGGATGCCAGCATTAGTCCAAGTAAAACTAAGAAATCAATATCATCAAGGCAAAAGTTACTAACGTTTAAGTTTGAAGGAGCATTTCCTTCTAGAGATTTCCGTAGTTAGATCACTGGATCATAAAACTAGATGAAAATACGCTCACTGAATACAAACCACTTCAGACAGTATGCTTCTTAATAAAGGAAGATTATTTTGAGATTTTAGAATACTTTGGCAGCATTTTTCGAATCTTGTCTGTCTGGAACAAGTGCAGAATAAGACTATCTGCATAATTGCGAATCAATTCAGATTGAAGCACACCAAGCAAGTTCATTTAAACCAGTAGTTTAAGAAACAATAAGCACTTCAAAACATAGTATCAGGTGCCATAAAAACTGTACTTTTCGATGGAAGTAAAGAAGTTAATATCTCTCTCCTGAGAAAATGAACTTACTATTATTATTTCTGTACTGTTTGATTTGTACAGGCATGCTGGTTAAATTGGACTGTCTACCACATACATAAAGACTAATCGTTCTAAACTTTTGCATATAAATTTGCACTGAGCCCCATCAAGTCACTTTGCAAAAGTTTTTACATATCACTGCTGCAAACAACAGTTTTTTTTGTTCTGTGTCATTCAAGAAAATTAATTTTCTTCTACCTAGAAAAGAAGATAAACATTAAACAAAGAGAACATTATCATTTATCGTTCTTTTTATTTTCCGTAGTCATATTATACATTTTCATATTCTCTCATACAAGTTAATTACCACGTCTACTTTTGTTAGAATGCAGCATTCAGACTTCACTGTGACCTCTCAAAGTCTGTATGACAATATGAATGTTCATATTACTGATTTATTCAAAGCAAATTACTACTAATATTATGATTTATGATTGACTGATCTTGTTGAGGTTTTTACTGTAATAAAAGAATAAATGAATTAAGCTGAAATTCTCTTAAATGGCAAAAGAAACTATTGATTGTCAAAGTGATATTATCATTATTATCTTGTCAACATAGTCTCCACAATTGCCGCCAACATCATCACTATAAACAAAATTATTATCATTATAGTCACCTGGTGAGTAGGATGTCAGGTGACTTGATTCGTCAGTTTTAATTCATTTCTTATTATTATTAATAATATTGTCACAATGTTAACACTTTAAATGTTTCTCATTTAGTCACTGCATTTCTTGGTAAAAAGCGATTTGGCTGAAATTTATTTTCTTCTGACAGTTGCTATGTTGTCTGAAGGAAAAGTAACTCTTTCCATGTCAAATTTCCCGCCAGAAGGCTTGTATTTATTTGACTCTTTCACTTTCGCAAAGTGTAAAAAATTCTCTCAGTCTGTGGCGAAAATATTTTTCTTTTGTATAGACAAGAATTAGGTTTGTTTGTTATTTTTATTATTATTATTCCTTTTGTAAGGTTATGAATAGTAGTAGCAATAAACATGTTTGTCTAAATTCCATTGAACAATGAACGAAGGTCTGTAAAATATATTTGAATGTTCAATTAGTACAGAATGCCAATTCACATTTAACATAAATAATTATTTGACTACGATAGTTAGTAGTTTACAAGGGTAGATTTTGTGTACAAAAGTGATAGATCTTTATACACTTAGGCGACATAAAAGCATTAGATTATCTCGGACATTTAAAGATAAACCTATTTACGTTAAAAGCGTGTCTATAAATGCACTGGAGAGTTATCTTTGAGTTCATCAGTTATACTGGCTATCATGAGATGTGATTTTATTATTCTTTGTTCTTTTCTCTAGAACATTTATTTTCACATAGGTAGTCAGTCGGTAATAAATTACAGTGAAACAGAACGAAAACTGGCGTTTAAGCTTTCATGGGTGGGTGAACTGTAAAATAGCAGATATAGATTTTTTCATTAAAGTGACCGTATGGTGAAATGGAATTCTAGTGGTTCGGTAACAAATATGATGGCACACCATATGGGATTATATTTCGTATAAACATTGCTTACTACAGTATGATGATTAGATGCATTAGATTGTATGTTATTTATATCCTTTTTGGGACTGAGTCAAATGCTTATTTATGTTTGGAAAGAAAATTGGATTTTTCTAACTAATCCTACTAATCCTACGCACTTATATTTTGGTGAATTTTGTTTTTTAGAGCCACACTACTACTATGTGAATTTCAGTAGTTATTCAAGCATGCAATAATTTACAAGTGTAAGTCCCAATAAGGAGGTTAGCTGCATTGTAATAACTCAAGTGATTCTTATGTGTAACTAAACAGAAATTTTACTGGCCAATTCTTAGTCAACTGTGTTATAAAACAATCGAAAAGATTTTTAGCCCAAACTAATACAGTCAGTGTTCTCGTATTCTGTGGAATGGACGATTTAATTACTAAGTTTTAATTGTCCTTCTAAACTAAAAGTTCACCGCTAACTTCTCTGTGAAAGCGTCTCAATCAATCCATCCACCTCAAACAATATTCCGACAACAACGTGTGCGTCGGTGGTACAGCAGTTAGGACTCTCGCCCATCATGCACATGACCCGGAGTTCGATCCTCTGCCGACGCACACCTGATATCCATGATCGGCCTGCAAAATCTGGGCCACCGATATCACATGCTGAAAATTCCATACCTGTACAAAAACTACGATGTGGAATCAAACTGTAATCAAAAAAATAATAAATGCAGTAGTGACGTCTTCTGATACACAGGATAACACTCACATAGAAATCATTGGAGGCCCTAGAAAAAAGTAATCCCCACTACAAAAAAAATCCGAGTGCACCAGAAAACCATTTCAGTTATTCAAACGTTCGTTGGAACATCAGTGTGAGATACAAAACCACACTTCTACCTCAAATTTTCACTTTATATCTGTAATGGACAAACTGGAAGATTTATTTATTATATTTATACTTAATTAGACATTTCAACTGGCTTTGTGATTGTTATACGTTTTTCCCTTAGATTGTGTAACATTAATCTGACATTTGCATATCATATGTTGACTTTTGACTTATATTATTTTCCTTTTTCCTTCCTTCTTCAATTGTGAAACTTTGTGGTTGTGTACATTGACAGTGCTTTGTTTACCGACATGAGTTTGTTTATGTGAATGAAGGTCATTCTGAAGTGATACCGTCTGTGAGAAGCCTTGGCGTGTTGTTCTCGTGGAAAAATCTTTTCATTCCTCCCCTATGGAAATATTCTCCTTGATTTTAGTATATCTTTAACAGCTGAACTTTTGTTAACTAACTGTGTCTTACAGTACTTGTTTTGTATTTGCCTGTATAGCTGCCTCATGGCAATGTTGACGTAAATTTGAGTTTGGTATTATTGTTGTTTAAAGATCCGCTAAAATATAAGAGGATAATCGTTTTTTCCCTGCATTTGGAACGTTTTGTGATAGCGTGTGTCTCAACGAAGTTTTTTCGGCTATACAGTAGAGCGGAGATATCAGTTTCGTGCGTTCAGACCATAACCAAATAAATGTGGTCGCAACAACGCCATGTTTCAGTCGACACATTGCTTCCAATTGGAAGCACAAAAATGGAGAGGTACTAATCTTAGATTGAATACCATCTCAGTGACTGTCTTGTGATGACTCTATACAGTGACACGCCAGTAATTCGCCTTTGTTTGTAGATAAATTTCAAATATAAGGAAGCTTTTTCGCCTAGTGAATACTAATTTCACGGAATAACGAAATTTGATGGTAACTGGGGTTTGTTGTTGTCGTTGTTGTAGGTTGTCCATATGAAGGCCTCTCTTTGCTGTCTGCTTCTCCTGTCAGTATTTTGCCTTTCGCCTGTAGGTCCTCGAGTTTGTGTGACACTAGGCATAACATAAATCATCCACGAAATTCAGATCTTCTAGAGCCATTTGATCGGTACATGATTTACTTTTCTTGAATTCAGCTTTTTCCGGTCACTCAGAGTTCCGATTCCAGTGCATCTTTCGCTCTCTCCAGGATGACGCGACTTAGTATTTTACTTGGTGTGGACAACTGTATGATTCCGTGTCAGTCCTTGCAGAGGCTTAAGGTGTCCCTCTTTGGTGGTTTGAAGAGGTAACCTTTGTTCCAATCAGCAGGCAGGCTTCTTTCCTTCTAAACTTCTTGTAATAATACTTCAACATACAATAATAATACACCATCTTATGATTCGTAAGCTTCATTCATTAGTATCCCATTGAAAATTTTCAACCATGGCACATAATTTATTAAGGGAGTCGAAAGTGTTACAATGAGGCTGGAAGGCATATTACTAAGGAAACCAATTAACAAAATATTTCACTTACCGTTGTCAGAGTGAATTTTCCACTTATAGTGTATTCCCTGATAAGATTTTAAACTGAACACAACAAAACAAATGTCAGTAATTATTTCTGTTAATATAAAATGGCGTGTGAACAACCATTGTTATAAAACAAAGTACTGTGGTGAAGGTATGCCTTAGCTAATCAAAATCTAAAAGTTTATCTATGAGCAGATAATATAAATTATTCATTTATTTATTTCTCATTGATCTACTTATCTGCCATTGTCAAACAATCTGCTCAAATGTGTATTATTCTCTTTCCAGGGTTTTTATTTTTATACGAGTACTATCAAAAACAACAAAAAACTCTTTGATCTGGTTAACGCGGCAGGTAGTCAGGTGAAATAAGAATTTATCCTTTTTTATTGGTACAGACTAAAAAAATAAATCTCTCATCGGAATATATACGTGTCGAAACGAATACAACACAAAGATAATAAAAGTATAAAAGGAGTATGACAAAACAAAAAGAATTCTGAGGACATTTTGTAAGATTGCCGACAATCACTATCGCTGAAACAATTCAATTTTAACAATTCTGTTTTTCACTCGAAAATACTTCACAGTTGTGTCAGTATGATATTCACTGTATTATTGAGTTGCGCAGTAGTTTTGTGTGTGTGTGCGTGTGTGTGTGTGTGACCACTGAGATCTAAACACAAAGAATAAATTGATACAATACAAGTCTACAGAAAGATTTCTCCTCTTTCTATAGGATATGCCTTCATTTAATTGGTTAATTTTGGAGAAGATTTAGTTTTGATAAGGCCTCTCTCTGCTAAACCATAAATAAAAGGAAGGTAATAATTAGATGATAATGATAATAGTATTTATAATCATGATTATTACCTACGTTTGGCTGTCATTACCGTCATAACGTTTTGTCTATGGAAATATTCTATTGTTTGCTAAACGTAGAAATTAAGACAAGCAAGAATAAATATCGCCTATGAAGTTCTGAAGAGCTTATAGTTGGTTCACTTCTCGATGATGTAGTGATTTTCTGGCTAAATTAGTCTAGCTGTATGATCACACTAATTATCGCGGCACAGAACTTGTGATAGATGTCATTAACTTTGGATACTTATAAGTCAAAGTTATTTTGTTGTTTTTAGGTTTTAGAAATATAATTGTGTGGAATGGAATTATACAGACAATAATTAGTTATTTCAGTTTAGCGAAAATCTCCATTCAGATATTTAAAAGAGGAAAGCGACTTCAGACTTTTTTGTCTACTAAATTAGTTATTTGGTGCCATAGAGTTAAATGACTTCTGAAACTAATTTGTGTGGGAGGTATTGTTTATAATAACACTTTATCACTTGTCAGCTGGAACAACTTAATATTTTGCTTGACACGGATCTCTAATATGCAGCAGTTCGTTGTCATCATCACATTTTAATCCGAGTTACTTAATCTGATATGAATATCTTTTTGAAAAGGCCACCCTGCTTTGATTTGTGTGGGCCAGTGAGATATCTTTAAATAAGAAAGTAAACAAGTTCCTACCTCTTTTTTGTTGCTTTTGTTTTAATGGAAATAAATGCATGATAACTTTGAAATAAAGTAAGAAACGCTTCATTTTTAACAGTTTTAGAAAATATGATCAGTTATTGTTTTATTCCTGCTTGTGCATCACGGCAGTATTTCTCTGGAAATCTCACCTTCTAACCTCCATTGCATTATCTGTCAGTCTGATGGCAAATCCAAGCGTATTAACAAAAGACGACATGGTCTCTTTCTTTTTCAAAGTGTACATTTCTCAGCAATTCTAAAGCAATAACGAGTTTACGATAAAAGTACCACATGGTGAAATAGCTTGTTTTGTGGTTGGTTATTTAGCAAATTTAAACTAGGGTTAGTGTAATTAGTTAGGTGATCTGCAACTTTTTGAATCTTCTTTGAAGAATTCTCATTGGTGCTAAACCCAATCATCTTCACTGTGTGTACTGTTTGTACTTTAGAAAGAAAGTAGTTCCCTTTGGAAATCTTGAAATATGACAGTAGGAAATATGAATAAAGCAAGAATAAGAGTTTGAGCAGAATAAGATGGTAGCATCACTTATTCATGAAAACCCTCAGAAATTTATTAACAAGTACAGAAGTTGTAAGGGCTCAAGTTCCAAACAAATCACAGTGGAAAAGAAGTCTATCTGCATTCAACTCTATTTTAAAGGTAATACTAATGCAAAAATAATCAACAGAATACTGAACACTTCACCAGCCAGAACCGATACTTTGGCTTATTTAATCCATATTTATCGGACAACATGCTCCTTGGTACAATCAAAGGCCAACAGATACCCTTCTCATGTTAACGCTAAGTGTGTATACAAATTCACATGTGTCTGTTGTGACAGTTACATTGGGAGAACAGAAAGACGAGCATATCTTCGAACTTTTAAACATATACTAAAAAGCCTACGTCTCAAGGGAACAAACCTATACGTTTAAAAACTGAGTCTTCCAAGGAGAGATTTGGAAACCATGCAGTGTTTCGAATAATGGAACGACGTCCCCCCCCCCCATAAATAGTAAATTGCTTTATAGTCTTTCAAATGCAAAATGTTTAGTGGTCAGTCTCGAACTAATTAAAACCTAGAATTAGGATAGCCATTAAAATGAGATTCGAACATTTTGTTTATGTGACAAGATGATAATTATATATATGTATATATATAACACTGAAATACTGTACCACATGTTCAACTAAAAAATTTTCATTCATAGATGAAAAAGACACAAGACAACATAAAGTCACAGAGGGACCATACAGGGCCGAAAGACAAATTCTGACTTTTTTTACACTGTCTTATCTGTAGTCATAAATATGTCTACATTTTGTTCGAGTATGATCTGTGAATTGGCGTCAGTAGTCCGTGAACATATATACACACTTGCATGGTATATTTCTCTCTCCCACATTAAAAATCGTCCTTAGTTTATGAGATGTGGGAATTGTCTTTAAAAGGCTGTTTATCATTCTGTCATTTTAATCATATTCATTTGTAAGTCTCTTTACAAATTTCATTCACCACTGAAATCTACGGAAAATTACTCTTAGCTCTTTCTTATGTTATCATGATATATATTTATGTTGTGTTTTAACCAGTTTCATTTTCTCAGCTTTACTATATCACTTTCTTCTTCTGAGTGTCACATCCATTGAAAATTGCTTAATTGAAAAGAGAAAAAAAACAGTATACGTAGAGAAAATAGCAATGATACAGATGTGGTGATTTGCAGCGCTGCATTTATAAGCATGACATGTGTGCGTGTGTGTATGTGTACGTGATCGATTAGTCTCACTTAAAAGACTGGCAGTATTTAACATCTGGCGACTATTTGGTATGATTACAATTTCACTATAGTGTTGTTACTAGTCCACATCTTTCAACAGACCTCACTTTTTCTTTCCCTCACTTAACCCTCATTCATATCTTTTCATTTGTCTTTTGTACGTACAATTGTGTTTAAACCATTTGCAAAGAATAATCATTTTGTACGTTTGTTTATTTAAGTGCTTCCGATATCCTTTACTACCCTTGATTGATTGAACTATGTCGCCCGATTTTCTTAAAAAAGATAAAACGAAATCATTTGACATACCGCAATTTAAAATGTCCACGATGAGACCTTTTATTCTGTTTTCATCCATCTCTATCTAGCCTTCGAATAATTTCTGTTATGTTACACATATGCGTAGTGTTATTAAAAATATTCTATGTATGCATGTTCTTTATGAGTATACATGCGATTCATACTTTCGTGTGTCCTGTAATTATTAATATATTATCTTGTGAACAGGCGCTTCCATAAATCAAAAGTTTGATTTATGAATTTCAATAATTCCGTTGATGTTTGCGTGGTGAAAGAGTGTCAAACGATGAAGTAATTACCGCCACAATAATATATATAAATATATGCACAGTAAATGTTCACCAGCACGATTTTAAGCCGATTACATACACACATAAACAATTTATCACATGTGGGTGAACAAAACTTCTGTTTGGACACCGAATCTTAATCATGTATTCACAATTCCCACACATATGGACATCCAATATTATTTGTATTTAGTATAATTCTTGTAAACAAAAGAATAATGCGATTATTAGGCAAGGATACTTTTAAAATAAATGTTTCCGGGCCATTTGGATGTTCTTTTTATACCTAGAATGTGCCAAGGTCCAACATCAATTACAGACAGGCACGTTGGCTGACAAATAGCCAGACATTTGTACTAACCTCTGCCCACTCTATCACATTTATGATTTATAAAGAACTGTGAAAGTAAGCGCAGACACTTAGCTAGAACTGCTCAGTAGGGCTAGTAGTCAATTATAGTCCTCATTCGAAGTGAAATTCTTGAATCGGTCTCAGTTATGCAACATGTGTACACACGAATTTCAGATAATAGGAACTTGTAATGCGTGAAACTGAAGGCCAATCGCTTCAATTATCTTCGACTAAATAAAGCTAGTAGTCTTAAGTATAACCAACACACACTATCATTTCTAAATTATTTCGAACTGGTTATTTGGGTGGTACCGCCTAGTGGCAGACTAGTTGATGCAAATGAAATTTTTATGTATTAGAGTTGAATAAAGCCTTGTTATACATAATAGTGGTACTTTATATCATCATGAATTAGCAGCTTATGAATAGCTAGTTTGCAGCAGTATTGGACAACACACAAATTCATAAAATGACTTTACAGTCACCTGTTTATCATTTTTAAATTCATGTACTGTACAAGGTAATTTTCAGACCTATAACAGATACTTCATATACAAGTAGCAATGTTGGTAGTATGTGTTCAGTAGTTTTTTTGGTTTTTATTCTGAAATGGAATTCAAACCATTGTAGAAATAACATGGGCGAATATTACAAAGTTTGGAAATTGTTTGTATTATATAAGTACTCATCGCACACCCATGGGTCTTACATCAGAGATTAGAACAACCCAAGAAGAACATTTGTGGTAGTAAGCCTAGTACTGTTGTTGGTGGTGGCATCATTTAATCAAGAAACAAGCAAGCATTCAATAAATTATAACAGATGAGGTCAGATATAGAAAATTATTAATGCAATCTGATTTGGTGGTAAATTTATCTTATTTTTCAAGTAACTTTTGATCTAATAAAACATTGCACTAATAAATTATTATTCTTCAGAATATAATAAATTTATTCTCGTTATTTTGTAGAATAGAAGAAATATGCCTGCACTAGCTATCTTATAACTTTACGTATATGTACATACATACACAAGAACCGGATTGTATGTGCACGTGCTCCGATTGTGCACACTCGCGAGACATTTCTTGATCAAAATAAACATACACATATCTTTGTAAGGCGGAAAAATGAAATGACGATTACTTATAATGTTAATCATTGCTATTTCAATTGGAAGATTTACAACACCCACTGTTTGATTCACTTGCCTTCCCACCACTCACCCACCTTTCCAACCGTATAAACTTACTGACTGACTTACCCTGTTGCCTACTTCTGGTTCCATAATTTATGATATTCTAAGAGTTGAATATGAATGATTACTATTTTGGTTGTGTTGATGCAATCAAAGGAGAAATATAAAGTGTACGTTTTTCATGATATATAATGCTACTCACTTTATTTTAGTAATAAATATACTCGGAACATTTCTTATATATTAATAAGCACCGATTATTACTGGTCATAATATTTAATGAAGTTTAACAGCATCAAAAGAATAAAACAAGATTAGATGAAGGAACATGTATATCACTAAATAAAATAAACAAATGTTAAAGTAGATTTATGCGAAGAATTAGGCTTAGCGATATTGAAATTAACGTGTATATATATAATAGTGCAGTGCGTTCAAATATGTTTGTAACATTCATTAAGTTAAAAAGAATAAAGAACGGTAGTTTTATGCAATCAATTATCACCATAATTATGTGTTTTTATTTATGGAATTATGCTTTTTCAAAATAATAATATTTTCTCTCTATAACTTATTGGGTAATTTTATAGTAATATAATAATATAATATGCATTCACTGATATGATAGTTATCAGTAGACGGCTTCAAGTTATCCCAGCTTGAAATTAATATACGTTTTCTACATGGTAATTTTAACACTATTTTTATGTGAAACAACCAGCAAAATAACTAGTCGAAAATAATCAAGAAGATAGTCCGAAGATAATTGAAGCGATTGGCCTTCAGTTTCACGCATTACAAGTTCCTATTATCTGAAATTCGTGTGTACACATGTTGCATAACTGAGACCGATTCAAGAGTTTCACTTCGAATGAGGACTATAATTGACTACTAGCCCTACTGAGCAGTTCTAGCTAAGTGTCTGCGCTTACTTTCACAGTTCTTTATAAATCATAAATGTGATAGAGTGGGCAGAGGTTATTTGTTGGTCAACTTGGCTGTTGACAACTGAATGAGAGGAGTATTCACCTGAGTGATAAAATTAGCGTTTAAGACTAAACGCTTAGAAATACAGTGGCAGTATAAGGAAGGACAGTTCGCTTATTTGAATAATGATATGTTTGTCTCGAAGTACTTTCGTTTCCTCAGAAATATAATCAGTTTATCCACTAGCTTAACTTTGAACCAACATTACCCAGTTTACATTTATTGCGTTCACTTACCTTAGACAAGCAGTCGTTATATACGAATAAAAATATGAAAGTGCAAATCAATTTATGCCTATTTCAAAGTCAAATCCCTTGAAACTGGATTCTGCTTAAGCTTATACTCTGGCTTTATTTCATAAGTGATTTAAAGTAGAACTGCGAGTATGGGATTCTCCTTTTCTACATTATTGCAATTCGTATGGCATTGTATAGACAAAACAATCAGGAATTCTCCTGGTGGGAAGAAAGAAAATTTACTAATATGATTTCTCAAATCACCATAGGGCTCAGCTGTCATTGTGTTTTACGTAGCTCCCTCATGAAAAGTGTAAAATATGTGCATTGCCTAAGCTGAGTAGTATTAAAAACATTCTTTTTCCCATTTTGCACAAGGTCAGGAAGTAGGATATTTAAATAATAATTAATTTGAATATTAATAGGAAAAAATAAAAATAATGAAGTCGAATCATCCCACTTTTCTGGCACTAAACCTTCAAAGTGAAATTTAATGAAATCATTCTATAGAGACTAATTCATAAATTTCCATTACTCTAAGATCCTTAGTAATGCTGATGACACTCCTTACTACAAATAGCATAAATCACTATATGTTTAAACTCATTACCGTAAGTAGATTTATGAGGGAACTCAATATCAAATTTAAATATTAGCTCCCCATTAGTTCGCTATTACTATTAACCTCGTGAATAATAATTCATGCTCGGATAGCTGATTATTACTGATCTGCAAACTTATCACCATGAATCGATTATATTCCAAGTTTGTAGCATATACATGTATTGAAATAATAATTTCCCCAGTGTAACAGGGGTTATATTCAGTGTCTCTATTGCTTTAAATCTTGATGACTATAAAAAGGTAGAGTATCAATTCTCCCTGGGTTAACATAAATCAAAACTTACTAGGAAGAAATTTCATTACTTATGTATCATATTTTTTCCACTTTATTTTCCCAATCGGTGTGACTAAAACGTTATGTCTTTCTGAGTAATGTAATGTGTAGGTTTAGAAAATGTCTAATTTGTCACTCAGCTACCTCCATCTTATTTTCAAAATTTTCATCATATCGTCTTAAAGATAAACTATTTACGGTAACATCTCTGCAAATCGACAGCTGTGAGTTAGAATGATCAAAGTGTGCCCATTTGTTTATTCTGATACTAAAATAGCTTCAATTTTTGAGTAAGTGGTAAGAGCAAAATGATATCATGCTGTTCAAGCTGAGTGTTATTCTTTCTGAAGGGTAAATTTCATGAAATTCCACTCCCCTTCAACACATTCTGAAATAAAATTAGGAGTATAAAAATGTGCTTGATACTTTCAAAGTCCTATACTGTTTAACCTAAACTAACACTGGCTTACTACATATTAGAAGAAAAGCAATGATAATAAAGTGAAGCATACTCAAAAGAATCACTTATTTTTCGAAATTATATAATTATTTCCATGTTATTTTCTTCACTTTCACAATATATAAATGAAAAATAGCCTCTCTTGTCATTTTCTCATTCTTTCTGTCTAACTTAATGCCTTTTACAGCTTATTTCTCTTTTTTTACAAAAATAATTTCATTTCTTTGATCTTGTTTGCTTACTGGCTTTTATGGTGTTGATTCGTCGGTGACAGTTGTTCAGTTTTACCGCTTCATTTTTTGACGTTATGAGTTTTGGAAAATATAGTGGAATAAAGTGTGTGTGTATGTTGTATTTGCGTTACTTTGTCCCACGTTCTTCACTTAAGCCTAATCATTTGATCATAAATTTTTATTTTATTTTGAGGAACTCTTGACTGGTTCATAGCGGGAAAAGGTATTTATTAAATTCACGGAACGCCGACATTTGATAAAAACCGAATGTGTTTGATTTTACCGGTTACTTCATCTAAGCTGATAATCGTTTCACTAAAACAGTAACATAATATGCTATTCTATCAGTTTTCTGTTTTATTCTTCACGTGTCAGTATCTTGTGATTTTATATTGCGATGGAAATTGTTTTTGAGGTGGTGTGTATAATAAATTACACGCTTCAGAGTCATATACTCCGGTGACATTAAAACTTGTGATTTCTAATACAAAAGTATTATAGACAGAAAATAATACTACCGTACTACAGAACAGAAAGTTTATTTAAAAACCGCTTGTGCCTCTCTAGAAGTAAACACATTTGAGCCGAATTTGTCGAGATATACAGCAAACAACATCATCTCTAAATAGGCAGAAGTTTTGCTGGCCCTTTAGAAAACTCTGATCTGGTTTACGCATTACCAAGATTAGTTTAAATTATTTGCAACTACCAGCAACAGCTACATCCAGCACCAAACACCATCAACGGGAGGGATTTGAAAGAGGTTACTTCATTCACTCACTGATCTAGGGAGCATTGTCTCAACTACAGGCAGTCGGAACGGATGAGGATGTCAAATCGAGCGAGAATCGGGAAGGCGGGAAACACATTATTCATCAACCTGAAACTAATCTGGGAATCTTCGTCACTCAGCCAGTATCAACAACAAAATTCGGTCGGATCTTCAATACAAACGTCAAGTCAGTCAGTTCTTCTATACGGATCAGAAACATGGCGGGCGGGTCACAAAGAATATTTCCAGCAGGCTATTACAGACCTTTATCAACCAACAACTGTCTTCGCTGGATCTATACTGAAGATCAGATGATGGGGACAGAAAGAATCACCAACAAGAAACTATGGGAAGGAACAAACAAAACAAGAACCAATCACCCAACAAACATTTCCCAGGAGAAAGTAGAGATGGATTGGACATTCGCTGAGGAGGTCGCTGGGTGACATCGCGTGTCAGGCCATTGCTCGAGTGGAACCCGAAAGGGAAGCGTCGAGTGGGTGGTCAGTGCAAGGGTGACATGGAGGAGATCGTGTGAAGAGGAGCTGAAACAGTATGGACTAACATGAATGCAGGTGAAAAGTACAGCAGAAGGAAGACAGAAGTAAGTGGAGACGTGCAGTTGAAGCCCTATGTTCCACTAGGAACCCAAAAGAACAATAATATAATAATGATAATACCATTGCTGGTTGGTAAAAGTATATTATCGATGGATAAACCTCACTATTGCTGTTCGATTAGAGACAGAATATTTCCTTTCAAATAATGCTGCGGTTAACACAGCTAATCACCTGTATCACTTTCTTGACACTTTGTATCCTAGTTTATTTTCATTAACATCAGCTAGCCATCACCGAATGAGTTAATGATAAGCTTATAAAAATGCTCGGTCATATAATAAAGGTTTCAGGAAAAGCAAAATAATATTCAGATCAGATTACAACGCTATACGCTATCATTTAGCAGAGACCAGAATGGCAGTCAAATCCCTACATCAACTTTACCGATTCTCCAAAGTCCTTGGACAGAGCCAAACATGACGTAATTAAGAAACTGGTTGAACACTTTGGAATGCAGCGCTACAAACCTTCATAAATTTCATTCAACAGCTACATGATGATAGGTGCCAAGTAGTTTACAACGGAAAGCTCAGAGAAGCCTTTGAAGTGAAGACGGAAGTAAATTAAGGCTGTTTATTATAACCGATGATAGTGGTGAACTGGTCGGTGGGGAGCGAGGAAACGGGCACACGTTGAACCGACGAAAAGACATCGGAAGACCTGAACCTCACAGATTATGTGTGTATCATGTAACACAAATTCGAATATTTTACGAGAGAAAAAACAGGTTGAAAGAAGAGGTAGCGAAGACAGGACTTCGAGTGAACATAGGGAAAACAGAGGTGATGAAGATACCTAACCAACAAAAACAAGTATCAGTTATCATTAGCATGAGGAGAAGGAAGTTACCTCTCACTCACCTAGGCAGTATAGTTACAACTATAGCCTGGTGGCACAGAGAAGGATGTCAAAGTTGCAGGATCAAAAAGGAAAACAGACCTTCATCTCTCTGAAATCTTTACGGAGATCTACACCACTTAGTATGATACCGATATTTTTATCACTTTTTTCTATTTTAGATTTACAGCTTGATTCCACCCTGTATTTTTGGTACAAGTATGGAATTTTCAGCATGGATATCGGTAGCCCAAAATTCGCAGGCCGACCATAGATATCAGGTGTGCGCCGGCGTGGGCTCGAACCCCGGAGCATGTGCATGGTCGGCGAGAGTCCTAACCACTGTGCTACCGACGCAGACACATCACCAAAATAATTTCTATCAGGCTTTCCAGTAGACTTTCATGAACATCTGTGTTCTCTGCCTCTTTAATGAAGACGAGATATCCAAGCAGAAAAGATAAGCAACAAGTAACTTTGGCAGGTAACGAACCAGCTAAGAACCTATTGCTAAAAAATGTGCAGAAGGAAATACAAACAGATTGGACACATGCTCAGGAGACCGTTGACTGACATCAAATGCCTGTTAGGCTCACGAGTGGAACCGGAATGGGGATAGACGGTTAGGAATCCAACGGTAACGTGTAACAGATCAGGTGAATAGGGAATGGAAGTTGTCAGCGTTTGTAGGGCCAGCTTAAAATGGCAGCAGCTAACGCAGTACAATGGAGATTTGCTGCTGAAGCCACTAGGAACCTAAGAGAATAATAGAAATAATATAGTACATATACAAAGCTTAAAATGTTTGTGGAATACATCTTTAGAACACAACCGGCGGGGCATACTACTTTTTAATATTCACCTGCCTGTAATTTTAAAAATTTATCAAAAGATTAGTACGTGTTAAAACACTTGCCAGTCGTACATTGGCCACATATATCAAGTTTTGCCCTCATATGTGACTTCGGCATTCTGATATTCTTATATTTTTGAATATCAGTTGGTTTTTCCGGAGGTAATTGTTCTGAAACATCGAAATGATAGGTAAGTGAGAGTCAATCGCATTTCTGACTGATTTACCATGAACTATGAATTTTCATGGATAAAGTGTATTTTTAAGCTGTAAGTATCAAACTAGGTTCCATTAGTCCAATATTCTCGTATGTTTAGGCGATAAAAGATTGCGGTTTGCTATATGATGTTAAGAACTATTGAATGAGCAACAAGAATATTAAAATGAGAGTATAAACTTCATCTACTGCAGATACAGTGGGTGGGATATGATGAAACAGACAATATTACGGGTAACAGAAGTAAACGCACTTTTGTTTGGAATAGTTTACTATTCGTCCATACTTCGACTCCCTTTTATTTCATTAGATTCGTCTCTGAAATGACCAAACTGTCTTTGTGCCTCTATGAAGCAGTTGAGGCAAATGAAGTAAGTTGCATCGCTATGATAATAATTCTAAGAAATTCAGATTGTGCCGCGAAAAATAAATCCCTCACTAAACACTGTTTAAAACTTACTGAGACAAACTATTTCATTTCATAACGATTTATAATACGCTTATTAGAATTTCAAACATCTAACCATACCGAATGCTACTGTCTCATACAATAAATGGAAACAGCATAAGATTTATTGTATTTATCTGAATTTATAGGAGTTTTGGCATTTCTCATCACCACCACAGAGTTCAATAACAAACTCTAAACATACCAGGAAATATGATCTTAAAAATCGAAACTGAGTTCCAACATGATCCTGCCAATATAATATGCAATTCAGATTGGTATAACTCTAGTTTCTTACTTTGTATGAATTACAGTCACTCAATCTCTGGTCTCCGTAAAACAAAACTGAGATTAGAAATAACACAGACCAGTTTCCAGAATATTGTAAACTAGAAAAGATTCAAAGTCACTGCCACCTCAGAAAAACAGTTATGTTATAAGTTATACTTAACGGTTCAAAAACTTTGATTTCATTGACTCACTGCATAAATTTTATCGTACGCAGGTAGTACACTAGGTGATCACTTTAAGGCGCTTCTTGTTGCAGACTGTCTCAGGAAATTGATACAATATGTAACACTAACATGACTGGATGCAGGAGTATTATATTCCATAAGAAGCTTCAAAATTACTCGTTCGTGCCTGAATGACTAGAATGTCCATTTGTCGTAATGTCATTATTTAATATCGTATGTCCTGTGTGCATTAATTTTCCAAATAATTCCAAAAGCTTAGGACAGTTTACAATGAAACCCTTATACAGTCAAAAGGGACTATGGATCTTAAAGTGAAAGGCGTAGTGACAAAGACTGGTCAACATATGATTAGGATCGCTATGAAACATTCAATTCTGACAGAAGGCATGTTGTATTCTTTTAATAAATAAAATAAACTGTAGTACAGTATAATATCTGCCATTGCCATCAAGTTCAGCTTAAGCTTTAGGTTCCATCTTCATGCTGGAAAGTGTTTTTTTTTTAAGTTAGACAGAAAAGATAATTATCACAATACTAATGATAGCAGCACAGTATGTAGGTTTGTGACTACAGATTTCAGTCAGCTACGAGAACAACAACGAATGTAATAAATAAGAATAAGTAGACCACTTCCTTTATTTCGAATGTCCTCATCATTTTTTTTCTAGATAAGTATATCAGGTAGGAAATTTAGACAAGGCAAGAAGGGGATTAAAATCCCTTTGAAGTATTGCGACAAATTGCATGCACGTTTACAGATTAGCTTTATTTTTTTTTAACAGTAATGACAAATTTAACAGGAGAGAAGACTGGATGACTACACTTAATATTTCTGTTTCACATTTTTTCAGACTTTTCTATCGGCGGAATTCCCTTGAACTGTATATGCTCACAAATATAAGACGAAAGAAATAGAAACGTATATATTTCTGACAGTTGTGATTTTATCAACATAAAAAAAAAGAACTGTGAAGACAACGAAGCCTGAGAGAAAAGGAAAGAAAAGTTAAGAAAATGACAGTAGTAATATCATCCGAACTCTGTAAACTTGTTATCTTCAAACAATTTTTTTTCTATGATTTTGCATTACAATAGTCAATGAAAAAGTTATTCAGTGTCATTTATCTGCAAGGGTTTCAGTTGACATAATGGTTCTTATGCTAATATTTTGCTTCTGTATCTCAAATAACAGATAGAAGTGAAGTGAGGAGGGTGAATAACTGCGAAGAAAATAATTCAAGAAGTTTCACTGACATCGTTTATTTTCTATTTGTAGCTACTAAATATTATGAAGGCGATAACACTATGTATGATTTAAAGAAAATGAAACAGTGTATTAATGATGTTTACCAGGCATATATTTGTTGTATTTTAAAACTAGATTATCACTAAACTGTTAAACAACTGACTAGCTGCTGGATTATTTTCACTAGAATAAGTTAGTTTTTGTAAAATCAACGTGTGAATGAATAAATAGAATTATTTCTTTCTAACAAATTTGCTGTCAATGCATGAAATACTTTGTCTTTATCTGTTGACAACTAGTGTTAACTAGTGTAGCCATATGACTTGATCATCCGGTATAGGAGAAATAATAAGTCTAAAGACGGCGTCAAAAGTATAATCATATTTATTCATGAAATTGAAGTGATGTGTATTTTATTTTGTGAAGTCTTTAGCTTATCCTCTCCCACTTCAAAATCAAAAGTTTGGGTGAGATAACTATTTCTTAATCAGCAGTTGATAAGCAGTACTTGTTAAAGCACTGTATTAAAAAAACCTAGCTTAATTTTTCTATTTAACCTGATTACAACACTATAGACATTTTAATAGATGAAAATGACCACTAACTTCTATTTTGCTTGTGTTGTAAGAAAGTTGCTTTCTCCAACTGAGTCAGATCTGTATGAGTTCATTATAACACCATTTTCGGCTATAGATTATATATTCATCTCAGAAAAGATTTGATTGTTAGAGGATTTATTTACCACTTTCTTAATTTCTCTACCGTATTTATACTTCTATTCATTCGAAGTAATAATCGGAAGTAATTTCTCATCATCCTCCCACTAAATCATACTATTACTTTATAAAAAGAAGGGAACTTTCAACAAACTTCTGGTCATTTTACTGTTTTTGTGAATTCTTCTGAGCTAAAATCACAGTTGATTAATAGGTGATCAGATGCATTCTAAAGAACTCAACTTATCTCATTTGAACAGTACTAACCTTCAGTATAAGGGAACAACGAAGAGTTAATTTCGATCGCATAGATTTAACAGTGACACTATAGTATAAATATGGCTACCAACCTGCTGATAACCCCGACAACAGTAATTACATCAATAACGCACTACTCAAAGATATACTAATGAAATCTTTCAAGTAGTATCAGTAGTCATCTTATGAGAAATTGAAGTTAGTATATTTTGCACAGAAATATTTGTTACCAGATTGAATAACGCTAAAATGTTCTTTAGAAATTTGTCAGCTTTAGTCATCTTTGCTGCTGTTGGGATATCTATCACTGAGCCAGTATTTTCTCTGAAAGTCTAACAAGTAAAATTGTCACACAACAAAAATATGAAAAGATCACAAGTTTTGAGAATAAATACTTCCATTTTGTTTTCAGAGTGGAGTGAAATCAGAATAAATAAAGTAAGGATGTCAATGAGACTTTAAGGTCAACCAGTTGGCAAGGTTGAATATCTTCATCAGTTAAGGCACAGTGGTTAGGACTCTCGCCGACCATGCACATGGTCCAGGGTTCGAGCCCACGCCGGCGCACACCTGATATCTATGGTCGGCCTGCAAAATTTGGGCTACCGATATCCATGCTGAAAATTCCATACTTGTACCAAAAATACAGTGTGGAATCAAGCTGTAAATCAAAAAATCAAAAAAAAAAAAAATACGTGTTACACATACTAACCCATCAAATTCCTAAAAACTACATATCAGGTGAAGTAGGATTAGACTAAGAGACAGTCAAGAGTGGTCAGACAAAAAATGATACAAATCTATAACATTTTTCACTATTGATTTGAGTATTGTAGGGGAGTTTGTGCACATGTCTGATTTCCTTTGGTCGCTAAGAGTGAATAGTTGGATGTTCTTGGTGGAATGAACAAAAATAATATATAGTACTCTGAATATACTGAACGTATTTCACTGTCAAAATTATGACCACTCCCACCAGTCTCTAATTAATTTCTTGTCTACTCTCATAGCCACATTCATAGACTGTGGTACCATTTCCACCAGCAGATTCCAAGTGTGGCAGTTTGAATCAGTATAATTTTGTGCAGCAGAGAAAACGGATTTTGCTGTCCGTCTTACCAGTGCATGAGATAACGGAACAAAGTAAACAGGCAAAGCTAAAATCAAAAAATGTCAGCATCAGGAGAATTCACAGAGTGGATAAAATCAGTCTGATTTAAAGTTGGTAAGCAATAATCAGAGCAGAATGACAGCATGTAATATATTGACTCATCAAACTATTATTAATAGTATCAATGAAATTGAGATTTTTGGTTATAAAACGTGAAACTGATTGAGCTGTAGTAATCCAGAAAACCGGGCAAAACTGGAATATCATCAAGAGCTGGGTCAACAGAATCGAAGTGAACTATTTAGAGTAGCGGAATCTACCTTCTGCAGAAGCATGTGAAGCGTGATACAGTATGAACTTCCTTATGAAGCTCTGCTGAATCTGAAGCTCTAATTTTCCCGAAAGTGAGAATAGTCCTGGGTTATTCAACAAAATTAATTAGTTTCCTTCAGCATTGTTTCTGATATTTAGGATTCTGTTTTGCACAATCCTAGATAGTTGGTCACCATGATGTGCGGTTAGTATCTGACATTTGAAGATAAAATACTAACGTCAGTTAAATAACACAGTTTCCTATTTGTAAAAAATAGTATGCTGTAATAATTGCGGAGCAGGTAATATTTGTTCTCCTACTTTGGATATTACCTCCCACGACCATTATATTACTTATTATGAATTAATTGCATGAATGAGTAATCGACTTTATATCTGACCTTGTATTCTGTCTAATTGCTTATAAATTCCCTTGGCGACATTAGTACAGCAGTACTTACAACATGCATGTAAAGTTTCAGTAAATGGTTGGTGTTATTATTATAATTACTGATCCCCTGGGTTCCGAGTGGAACATGGGGCTTTATAAACACATCTCCACTTTCTTCTATTTCCTGCCATCCTCTTCAGCTAGATACACGATTGCCCAAACTCTCCTTTTTCTCCCTAACACGATTTCCTCCATGTCACCCTCTCACTGACGACCCACTCGTCCCTTTCCATTTGGATTCCCATCGAGCTATGGCCTGCACTGCTCAAGATGTCATCCGACGTTTCTCTCAATGTATGCCCGATCCATCTCCATTTTCTCCTACATATTTGTTGAGTGATAGGCTTTTAGTTGGTTTGTTCTACTGTGGAGTTTCTCGTTACTGATTTTTTCTGATCAGCCATTTGATCCCCAAGATGCAGCCAAAGAAGGTGGTTTTTGATAAAAAAAGTCTGCAACCTTTTGGAAATACTTTTCGTGAAACTCAGTGTAAGCTTCCGACCAGTATAGAAGGACTGACTTCATACTGAAGTTGAAAATCCGAATCTTGTTCCTTGTAATGAGTTAGTGCAGAAGATTTCCAAACTGGTTTCAGGTTGACGAAGGCGTATCTTGCCTTTCTCATTCTGGCTGGCTGAATTTAACACCTTCATCCGTCCCGCCTGTAGTTGTAAAAGTGATTTATAGATGAGTGTAGGAAGCAACCTGTTAAATCTCACCTTTTAATCATGATTGGTGCTCCTCTCTGTTGTTATTGTTGCTGTTGGTTGGTTATATTCATCATCTCTATGTTCGCCTGTAGTCCTGTCTCCGCTGCTGGCCTTTCCTGCCAGTTTGTTGCTTTTCGCCTGCAAGACTCCAAGTTTGTGTGGTATTATACATATATTATCTGAGAAATCCAGATCTTCTAGAGGCTTGTTATCGGTGGTATAGCGTATTCCTGCCTTCTCACTCTCAACACACAGTCTCACGTACATTCTAGTCCACCACAATTAAGAATATCATCGGTGATAATAGGTAGGCAGTCTGTCTTACTCCTGTATTCACTTCAAATACTTCACTGAGTTCTCCGTTGAGGATTACCTGACACGTTGCATTGTCATATAGCCAGTCGTTGAATGAAGTTGATAAAAACTTGGGCACTACATGCCGTAGTGTTGAAGCAGTTCCTAAATAACTTCTCGGTCAACACTGTCTGTTAACGGCCTTTTCGAACTTAATAAAGTTAATATACAGGTTTGACTGTCATTCTATGTTTTGTTCTGTGATGATGATGCGTAGAGTTGCAATTCGACCAGCACATCATTTGTCTTTCCGGAATCAAGCTTGTTCTGTTTGGTGGGTTGGAGTTTTGTATCCATTGCATATTTTATTCTCTCCAGGATGGTGCGACTTATCATTTTGCTTGGCGTGAGCGAGAGCATTATTGCACGCCAGTTCCTGCTGAATGAGGCGTAAGTCGCCCTTCTTTGGGAGCTTGACGAAGTATCCCTTCTTCCAATCAGTAGGCACATTTCCTTCTTTCCAAGCTTTTTGGAGTAATGGCGTGAGCTCATCTGCCGAAATCTTTGAGTCTGTCTTCAATGCTTCGATGGGAATTCCGTCTGGTCCTGATACCTTAGCGAACTTCAGTAGCTTGACTGCATTTAGGAATTCTACTTTCATAGAAAGGTTCGCATTCACTGGCGATTCTGTGAGTGCTGTTGGTGGTGGTGTGTTTCCGGGCGGGTTGCAGGTGATAGGTGATTCAAGAGTCCTTTAAAGTCGTCAGCCCACTGTTTGATTTCTTTCCCCACCTTAGTAGCCAAGTTCCTTTGAGCATCTTTCATTGGTTTCATCATCTCGGTTGATCTCTCCCTAGATAGCGAGTGACCTGGTTATCTGATATAATATCCTGAGGTCTCTCTTACGTGCGGCTTGCCTGCCTGTTCTACTTCAGTAGTTGGCCAGTGTGTCGCAGACCAGTGTGTCATTTGTCTCCCCTAGCACTCTTCTTTCTTGATTCAGTGCAATCTACATTGAACTCAGCTTTTCCTTCTGTTGTCAATCTCTGAATTGGTTCACCTTCTGTTTCACCATCCTCCTCTATTCTATTAGCCTACAGGTAGGTGTCCGTAGAGAATCACCTCCTGTTTTGTCCCTTCTTCATTCCCACAGCAGTTGTACACGTCTCCTTGATCATCACCTTCAGATACTTCCAATGTTCTTCCACACATGCTTCTTCAGCAATGCCATGTAATGTCTCCTACATGGCTCTGATGGCTGCAGCGAAGGCATTTCTGTAATTGGGTCTTTCAGTTTCTGAGTGCTGAACTTAAACTCTGGTCTTTCTCCAGTTGTTTCGAAGGATTTCAACCTCACCTTGAAGGTTCTTTGAACTATATGATGGTGTGAGTGAGGCAGCGTCTGCTCCTCTTCTCCACTCTGTGTCCAGGAGACTGTGTCTTCACTTTCTTGAGCACCACCGGGATGAAGTCTACTTGGATCTCGGTGTGTCTGTCAGATGAAATCCATGTCGCCTTGTGTATGTCTTTGTGCTTGTATACGCTGCCTCTAATCACCAAATCATTGGATCTGCAGGAGTCTGCAAAGCCTCCCGACTCATGGTGAGTTCTCTTCCTGTATTATCTCCTCCCAGTTCAGCCGGAATTCATATTACCCATATCTGGTGTCACCATTCGGGATGTTGTCCATTACTGTTTGGAGCTGTCTGTAAAAATCCCCCTTCTTCTCTTCTTCCGTATTGTTTGTAGCACTGTGTGTAGTATTGCATGATAATTGTGACCTTCCTTCCATCCTTCCTCCTCCCATTGAGTTGAATCTTCCTGTCATGATCGTGTATGAGGGGATTGGTTCCCAGTGCATTATGGCTCTGGTTGGCACTGGTGACATCATGATAGCCACTCAGCACGTCAGTGTGCTCGTGGTTGTTGTCTGGGTGACCAGTTTTATAATGTTGTCAGTCGACATCCATTCCATCTGCTCTCTCAGATACCCAGTACTTCCATACTGTATCTTCGCATTTCTCTGACCACCTGGGCAGGCCTCCCAGCCAGTTCCGTACATTGTACAGACAATCCACGTCCCCATTCGTATTCTTGCTTTCATCGAGAGAAGATATTGGCTGGCTAGCTGATTGGCTTCCCTGAGGTTTTCACCAACCGGCGAGCTAGTTCATTAGACGAGTTTTGAATGGTTGGTAACGACCATGAATTAGTCAAAAGTAATAAGATTTTTGCATGCAGAATATCTCTCCGAGCACACCTTATTAAACTGAATAACGTACTAATTGAGAGGAAGACTTTGACTGTAAATTCAGGTGGAAGAAGATTGAAATAAAATAAAATTCTACATGTGGATAATATAAATCATAAATCTACATTTAAGAGAAATATTCAAGTTTGAATTAGCTAGAAAATTTCAGTAACTGTTCTAAGGCAAGACAGTTAGCTTAAAATAGAACATCTGCATAAATATGGAGGATCAGATTACACTATTGACGGTTACTGAATAAATCTGTCGTTATCTCACACCACTTTTGTCAGATATTCAAATTAATATGGAAAGCTTTGTTTGTTGTTTACATTCAGGTATTTTTTATTCAACCCATTAAATTGAAATTTAACGGCATAAATCAGGAACCCTTCCTTTATAAAGGATAGAGGTAGATAATACTGTAATAACTAGATATTAAATGTTCATATATCTGAATGCATTATATGGTTTTCAAGAGTTTGTTTGTAGGGATTCGATTTGTTTCAAGTTTGACCACGAATTGATGTCAGTTAGAGAATCATTGGAAACAAGGAGTATTGGAGAGCTGTCTCCTCCCGACTCGGGACTCATCGACAGTACGCACTCACCACATTTCGAACCGAAGATCTTTCGGTTACAAGGCAAGCTCGCAGACCATTCATCCACTGGTGCCCAACTCAATGGCTGGCTCATGAATTCGAACTTCTACCAATTCGTGATTTTAGCACGACCACTAGCCAATGTCATCTGTGAGTACTTGTCCTCATTCCTGAACAGGTAGACTCCACTGGTCAAGGATTCTCACAGGAATCCCAGGCCACTTCGTCCAGCAGACAGTCACTATCATACGTATTTAGTCAGATAATGAAGTTTTTTGCATGACAAGGGAATACTGATTCTATCTGTTACTGGGATAAAATAACATTAGAAATTAGTTAGTTGCCTAGTTAATGTGATTTTTTTGTTAACTAATCTTTCCACAACACATCAGCTAGCATTGTGGATGACACATCATGGAGAGAGATCTTGCCAACGCCAGTGATGACCGTCACTGGATGATGTCTAAGCCACACAACCAACCAACCATCCAGAATCGAATGCGGTGTTGAGTGTGAGGATCCACACCACCGGATGCAAGGGAGGACACCCGAATATTTAACACTAATGTCTAGCCATTATTTTCAAATGGTTCATAGACTTAGCACGTGTGTCGCCGAAATCGTTTCAAACAGACCTCCCCAACACTTCCCCTTCACTGACAGGATACTGATGATCACACGGTCAACCGAAAGGGGAATGTAAAAAGTAAGCCTGGCAGCCAAGAACCTATTCCCAGAGAAATACGCTGGAGGAAATGGAGGCGAGTCGAACGTGCTCTGGCTTTCTAGTCGAACCTGAATAGGAATCAGTGGTTTGGGCGCGGACTCTGGTTGACATTAAGTAGATTGTATAAGGAAAGAATAAAAGTTTACGAGCAACCGTACAGTCATTGAGTTGGAGATGCGCCGGTGAAACCCTGTGTTCCACTGAGAACGCAAGGAATGAATAATAATAATGACCGTGACTGAATACATTTTGGGTGTTTTTCCAACCACAGTTATTACACATAAGTTCGGTGATGAGAAGTGCAAGAGTACTGACTAATTTTTAATAGAGGAGAAATTTCTCAACTTCTGTTTGGAGAATTTACAATGAAGACAATGTTGACAAAAGACTTAGACAACTTAAAGTACACTACGTTCAGTTAGACCTACGTTTTTTTAATGTTTTTACACAGTAAAAAAGTGATAAAATTGATAAGTCTCTTTGAAGTCAGGCTGAGCTTTTAGCTATGCATTGTACTTGTTTGAATAAAGTTGCCATTGTTAATTCTGTCAGCTGATGTCATCGATAGTAGGACAGTAAATTCATACGAACATTTTACTGTGTAGTGTTAACTGTTATTTGTATTCCTACGGTATTTTTGTGTCAGCCACGTTACCATTTCTCTACTACGATGCTGAATCTTCCAGTGACCAGGTACTGTAAATCAGATAAACAATTAGTGAACTAACTGTGGATGTCTACCAGATAGAATTACATTGAAAATAATATTCAGTCAATTTTTCTTTTATGCTAACCATAATGAATTTCCACGTAGATAAAAAGTATTGCACAGGAATCCAACAATAAAAATATTCCCTGACTTACCATTATATATCAAGAGACGAGGACAGGTAACTTAGCTAGGTTTGAATTCACACAGTGAATTATATTTCCATTCAAACTCAACTTAATTTCGGTAAAACGTTTTCTAGGTACATGCATTCTTCAGACAGTTTTACTACAGAAATTTTGTATACAAAAGTTGGAATACTGTTACCTCATTATTACATGGCACCCTAATCAGTTAGAGTTCCACTGTACCTTTAAATGGCCGCTGCAGTCGAATAAATTGAAAAGCGGTTATATATAATTAAATAATCTCATGAAAATTAATAAAGAAGATCAACTTCATGCAATAGTGTATTTTGAAGCATAGTACTAGTGGATAACGCATTGACGTTTAAAGAGATGGTTTATGAGTTTGAGTGTCAATTGAAACACTACTACCACTCACTAAGGAACTGGTATACCAAGCTGATGAATTCAAAACAGGATAAGAGGCGTGTTCTAGATCCTTCTGTTTTCCACCACTGAACAAGTAACATGCTAGTGATCACTACAACTTTGGATGAATAGCTTTTGGAAATGATCTGACTGGAAGGAAGTTTCACTTATTTGTTCATCTTGCTAGCTCTTCGTAGTTAACTCTAAATGTGTTCATTCCCTGTCCATCCTGATGCTCAGTAATCCTCCATGCTGTCTTACCTCCGCTATTTCTTTTTCCTGCCTTCATTTCTTTTGTAGATTTCCCATTAGCGTACAGTTAGAAAAGGTGGCAACTTTTAGTGAAACTTTGTTCAAAAAAGAATTGAGTTAATGTATTATCAAGTATTACTTCAATAAAAGTACTATTACTTGCCTAAAATGCATAGTTTTCACTTTAGTCACTGAGAAAAAAAAGTTAATTTCACACTGTAATGACAAAGACTTGTAGTCGCTTGTCAACGCACCGAAATATTAGGGAAAAACTAAAATGTCGGTAAACTTCCATATTTATCATTTCATCCCATCAAATTTTCTTTGATTAGATTAGCTATTAACTATTAAAAGTGTGACCAGAAAGCAATCAGATATATCAACTAAATGAAATGGAAGACTGTGGCAATGATTAATTTATGCGTGTGTAAGACACACTATTTTTGTTTTTATTATTACTATTGTTCTGTTGAAAGTAGCTCAAAGTGCAGTAGGCTGATAGGGAAAACTGACAAAATAACCATTATAGCGTTTATAACAATCTGTTTAAAAATTTCTAAGTGGTCATCAGAAATAATAACTGCTTGTAATTTAATCCAGTAAATTATTTTTTCCTCTGCTTCTTCTACTTCTTTTGATGATCAAATTATAAATTTATAATGAGTTGGATATTTGTACGGATTATTAAAGACATCTCAGCTGCTGTTTTGTGAAACTGTAACTTCTAACTAAGCTGTCATAGAACATGCCAAATGGACCTGTATCCTAGATGACGATGATTAATACTAAGAGGAATAAGAAGATTAGGAATAATACTGTTCCTCTGGAACCAAAGTGAAAACCCACAGTCAAAGACTAACTAAGCAGTCAGAGCAATTAAGTAATTAAAAAGTGTAGCACAGAATGATATACCCATTGAATGGATGATTAATATATAAATTGACTCATCCTTGCATTCTTCAAAGCCACAACAGCATACATTATCATTACCAACAACTCGAATTCCCTCTATCTCCTCGTTGACTGCTAAAAAAAATACACTGGATTCATGTCCTTCAATAAATTATTGACTAAATTTTCTAGTTTGGCGATTCACTTAGTTCAAGAAATAGCTAATCAGCTTTTTAATCCCGTAGTTGTAACTGCTAGATAGTATGTTTATGTCAGTCTTAGCATCACTTCGACTCTTCTGCCCACTGCTTTTATTTGTGTAATCCCACCATAATATATTTGAGCAAATACAATCAATGAGAGGTTTATGACTTGTATTGTTTTTCAGTTTCAATTCGTTTTCATAAAAAAGGTTGATAGGTTGATAGTATATTCAAACTTTTTAAAAAGACAAAGCTTCTTACGAAGATTGAAAACTTTAGGGACAGATGTTCCTTTCATTTGTTGTTTGTTTTAATTTACTACAAAAAGATTATGTAAGTTAAGGTTAGAAATAAACTGAAATATACCAGCTAGCTGTTCAAGCTTTTTAAATCCACTTCAATGTTAGTTGAAAATACTTACGAAGACTGATTATTTTTTAGTAAATACACAAAAGGAGTAAAACCAAAAAGTTTTAGATTTCCTTTGATTATTACCTTGCTTCTATGGCCAGTGAAACACTTCTGGAACAGTATCGAGTTAATAGCCAAATTCTGAGTTATGTGGTAAAAAAAGGCAAGTACATAATATGTTAGTGCTAAATATTCTATGATAAATATATTCGTAAATGTAAACTGGCGACAGAATATTTCGATTGCTTACAATTAATTTTATTTTAATTTTAGCACAAACTTTGGCACTCCTGAAATTCAAGAAGCACTGGATACCTGCTTCCACTCACTCCTAGACTTTCTAGTAATGTCAGACCAACCTGTTTTTGTTCCGGTTGAACACTGCCAGATCACGTATTATTATGTCACAATTACTGTCCACTGTAATTAGTTAATAGCCATGCTTATCCCATAATTAGCTCATCTCACTAGTAACAGCTCACTAAGACTTCAGAATGGTCAGTAAGATTCTTTTAACAGCAGGTCAGGATTCTGATTTATTCTGGAGTTCATCTAAGCACCTTATTGCCCTACCAATAAATACAATATAAAGGTGAGGTCCACTTCACTTCAAATAAAAAGCGAAGTTTTAATAATTTCATTGGTGGTACTTCAGTAATAGCATGATAATAGACACTCTTTTTTCTCCTCTAATACAGTTATCATTAATCCTTCCTTGCACATGCTTATAAGCTGCTTGCTAAAGAGTTTTATGTGTTACTTCTTCGAGTAGTATAATGAACTTTATTATCAGGATCCATAACCAGTCGCGCCAAGTCGCTGAGTCAACTTAGATCCTTTTTGATGAAATAATCCTTATTTTTCAGCCAATATTTTATTTATATCAATATATGTCATCTAGAACGTGTTTTAAGTGGTCATAAAGCAAATAAGATATCTCTAGAAAAAGAACTAAAGAACTTAGTTTTCTTCATAGTAACACCAGTTATTTGTATGCTTCTGTTAAAATGAAATGAATTTAATCAATAGAAATTTTGAGTACACACTTGAAGCAAAGTCAAGCCATTTCTGCCTTAATGGCTTCTTAGGGCAAACTCCCTTAATTTTCGAAAATCACCATCATCACATCAGACCAACACAATTTAAATATATTTCACTATTATATTCTGGTTACTTTAATTCAGATAAGTAGTAAAACTATATGGTCTGAGATGACAACTTACGTTGTTTGTAAAATTTTCCGTAAGATAGCTATACTGGTGTACACTATAAAACCAAGGAATATGCAAACCCTAAATCAGTGTAAAAAGATAGAAGAAATTCTAAGCCCAAAAGGCGATCATGAGATATTTTGATATAGGATTCAAACATTATCAGTCCTCTGAATGCATATTCATCTTGTGCATCCTTCTAAATCATAGGCCACACATATAAAAGCAATAAGTAGATATAAGTTTATTTTTCATTTCGGATGAGGCAATCAACTATTGACCAATCTCACTTCAAGCGTTCTAAATTTCTTGATTATCACTACTAGTCACTTTAAACAAGAAAGAGTTTCCAAGTATGAGAATTAATTTCAGCTTTAGCCAATAAAACTTTTTGACTGGGAAAATATGAGGATTGCCAAAAATGTCAATGTGGCCTATAAAACTGCTGTTTTCTTCAATCCATAAATTCTGCCAAGTTTCGTGTGAACTTTCTGTCTTATTTTTTTTTCTAACTCGGTTTTAAGATGTGCCATAAGATATCAATCTGTAGTTTCTCGCGTATTTCCTTCTTTTCACCTGACAATCCCCACTCTTTCACTACTATACACATGATAAATGTGTGAAAGATGAAGAATGATTTAATGCCTACAATGAATATGTGTTTTGCACGCCTAATCCATAAAACCTTCAGAAAGTGATGTATCAATAAAGATAACAGAAAGTAAGAAAATTTTTTTCAAAGCAATAAGAAAGGAGTAAATAAATAATAAACCACATAAATTTTAAAACTGATGACTTGGTAAATTCTGATGGCATCATAAATCAGCATGTGCGTAACATATTTTTTTATTTGATGGCATGAATACAGTCTGTCAGTATAAGTTGTCGAGTGACGCCGCACTGACTGGGCTAACATCTATCAGTTTTTATTTTTCATGAGGAGAACACTTTCAAAACACCGCTAGCCTTGTCAGTAGAATCAAAGGTTATATATATATATATATATATATATTTGAGATGATGAATGGGTTGAATTAGATCGACAAATGGATGGAAAATAGCATATTTTATTTTAACTCCTCTACCCATAAATTATGACTAGACTAATGACTGTAATAATAATAAACTGTCACTGACACTTGGTCATAATTCATTCTTGCCTAAAATCCTATCGAACCTGTCAACAAGACCAAGGGGTGAAACCTGAATTATTACTATGATGATGACGATGATAGTGATGATGATTGATTGCTTTCAAAATGTATATGGGCAGTATGACTGTTGAGACTCATAAATAATGGCAGGGACACAAGCTTTTAGAGCTTTAACTCTTGCCTTCATGTTAGTATCAACACCCCTTACATTTGAAATCTCTTTTGAACAGCTAAGGCATAAATCACTTTTCGAACATGTTGAGTGCTGAATAACATATTCTGTATAATATGACTGTTTATGTGCGCATAACAATAATAATAATGGTAAAATTATTAATAATCAGGATAGAAGCGAAATACAAAGCTTGTACGACAGTGATGGATCACACAGTCAAACCACAATAGACACAAAGTCAGAGGAAAAACCATTTTTATCCCTCGTATCAAACAAATAACATGTCTGTAGTCATATATGTCGTACCGCCTCAGAAAAATGGTCACATACACACAACAATGGAGAAGCGTTTACGATAAGTAAAGGTATGTACGGCATTGCCTTGTTTGAACTAGTGCTTATTATAATTCACAGCCATAATTATTCAGAGATACCATGTAACAAGAAAAATTATAAAAAGGAATTTCGCCGCAGTTATTAGTAAACAAGGGAAAGTAAAACTTACATATTCTTCCACAATAAGTGATAGAATAAGTAGGTAGCTAATAATCACTACGAATGACGGTAATGGAATGCTTATCCTTATAGGAGATAAGGATTGGTATTTTCTACGTGATTATTTTGTGATCGCCGTTCGTTCCCAATGTTGAACACACTTGATCTCACATCCCGTCTTATCTGGTAACATAGGTAAGAATATTTTTTCCCCAGTGGTTGAGAAAGTCATCTGCTGCTTACCAACATTACGCATTCATTGTTTTCTGAGTGGAACATAGAGTTTCAGCATCATATCTCGATTGCACTCAGTTGTCTAAAGTCATATCAATAACTACAAGCTTCCATTTTCTCTTCACTTGATCTCCTGCTGCCCTCGGACTTCCAGCTCTTTGCACTGCAATGTAGTTCCTTGTCAAGGGTCTACGAGGCTTGTGATGTCGGTCAATTGTCTCCACAGTATAAGTACAACACAACTACATATACTTCTGCATATTCCTTAAGAAATACGCACTCGCTTCGTTCGATACCTCCAAAACTCCCTTGTCGCTTGTCATTTCTACAAGAGTATCCCATATTCACTATCAAGACAGAGAAGGCAGCTGTCAATGAAGGTCCACTGCAAAATATATGCTGGAAATAATTTCGGTGACGTGTCTGAAACTAGGAAGAAATAACTATCCAATATTCTTCCGGCTTCCAATAGTACTCTAGCCGATGTCAGTTCGCCACAAAATTTAAACTGCAATTAATGAAGTCCCCACAAATCCAATGTTCGTAAATAAGGTGGTCTGAGTTATTAAATACAAGTAAGAACTTAATACTAGATAGATAATTACACAAGTGGATGCAGTAGCAATGTAAGAATCGGCGTAAGTGGAAATACCGCCGCAACATTAACGCACTGTTAATTTAATGAAAAAAAATTAAAATAGAAGAATTAACTTTTGAAAAACAAACCGTAGATTAGTTGCAAATTTTGTGTTAACTCTAATTAGCAGTCACATACTTTTTCTTCGCCTTTTCATCTAATTTATCACCAATGTTTGAATGCAAAATGACTTGGAAATCAACCAAACAAGAAACTTTTATTATTTTTTTTAGTGATAGCAAAAAGTATGCTTAAGTCAAGAATAAATAAACTGTCACCTTAGCAATTTCCTGTTGGATTAGAGTAAAACAAAACCTGTGCTGGCTTTAAATACAAATACAGAGTGCACATTACATATTTTTATGCTAACTAGTTGGCAAAATATACAGCGGTTTTCTTCTACACTGAACACCTATCAAGGTCAGACAGCTAGCATAGACCCACAGTTCGTCCAAATTATAGAGTATTAGGCAGTTTAACATGCGGATAAAAAAATCAAAATTTTAAGGTGAACCTGTATAAAAGTAATAGTAGTACCAAAAACATATATTTCCAATCTAATTTACCAATGTGATTTTTTTCTACAAAGACAGTTTCGTAGATTGTGAACACAAACAAAAAGTGATAATTTCTACAGTCAAGGTTTTATGATGCACTTGCTCAAATAGTAAAGCTTGATGTGATATGATATTGCAAATAGGTAGACCATAAAGAAATTATGCGAATTACACGTATCACGTTCCCTTGAAATGACACAAATCAGCTTACATTCTAACAGTTAATTTACCTTTCTTTAAAGAGAAAAACAAAATTTTAACTACTCATTTTCTTTCAATTTTCCATTATTTGTTTACTTTAACAGCGAATCGAAAAGTCATTCATGCTTGTACAAAAAATTAAGAATGTCAAAACGCTCATGGAGGCTTTAAAGTTTATAATTGTAATGATATAATCATGTATATACCCGAAGACTTTAGATGGTTATGGAATCCAAATTTTACTGTATTATCCTGTTGGTAGGAGTACTGTTTTGTTTAAATCAAGGCGTATATGCTGCCTGAATTTTGTAGATTTTGACGCCTCATTTGAAAGAGAAAATTTAACAAGCATCTGGTAATTAATCTAAATCTGTTAATTCATTGAGCGAATGTATAATATACGACCTATTAGCTGTGACAATAGTGTTTCCAATTTCACATTTGTGCAGAGAATAAAGACCAGTGGAACTTAAATCATTTGAGATATCACTTTAAGAATCCTCTTGACAGTAATAAGCATTGAGTAATCACATAATGTTTCAGTGAGAGAAGTGCTCTCCCGTTTCAGCTAGTGTGAACACGTGATGCCAAGCGTTTTTACTTTATGTTAACCATCACTCACTTGGTATAGAAGATCGATCATATAATCACCTGTATACTACTATTATTGTTATTATTGCCACTGGTATACTGTGCGCTAGTGCGCTTTCTTTTCTTCTCTTAACTTGTCCTTTAAGCACATCAATGATGCGCACAAAAGAATTTCAGTCAAATGTCATTTATAGAAATTGACAACAAGATGTAACAGCAGAAAATAACCTGAATAAGTATACATTATAAATGTCTTTCATTCTATTAAATGATTTATACGCTTGTTCAGGTAGTCAAGAATCAATCAAAATCATAAAAGAAAAAGCGGTCATATCTAAACAAGAAAATGCTTATAAATGCTTAAACCACTGTGTTGGTGCATATTTAGCTTATTTCTTCATTTGATTGTATCTCATTATTCTCTCAATGACATATCTTAAACTCTCGTTTATGCCTATAAATACGATGAGCTTCATTTTTATAATTGTTTGCATAGACGTGAATGAATTAAATTACCGAAGAAAGTGCTCATAGCGAAAACCTGCTTTTTGTCCGACTTCAAGTACAGTAGTCGTGTAGATACTGACATGAAAAGTAATTAAAACCGATTAACCGATCATCCTCAAATCTCTTTAGAGAATAAACTACCCACTTTTAGATTTGTTTGTCAGCGTTGTAAATCGGAACCGCAGGATTCAACTTGTAGACATGGTATTTTCTACACCAATCAATAATAAAAGAATTCGGAAGATTTTATGTATATGATGATGCTAAAAGAGATTTTATAAAATGACATGAAGACTTCAGAAAATTATTCAGAACATTACACATCAGGTTATTAGAGCTAAGGAAAAAAATTAATACTCTCAAATAATACCTTTTACCGTGGCTTACTTACAGATGACGAATCTTCATCGGAACGTTTGTTGAAAAAAGGTGGTTATTTAGTTCTGTGTACCTCAATAAAAAAAAGCAATTGAAGAATATAATATCTTTAGATGAGTAATCGTACGGAGACTTTAGGTCGTTGAACTTAACTTCATTTATCATATCAGAAATGTACCCCCTCCCATACAATGAACTAAGTCGGTAGCTCTAAATAGTTTTTTTGTTGCTAACTAGTAGCTGACTGTATTACATTCTGATGAATAATTCATAACACATAGGATGAAGTTAGTTCACTGTTCAGTTAATGCGTATTTATTGAGAGACTTGAAGCAGTGTACAAAGGGAATGCTGTTCATTTTATTTGTGGCGTCAGTCTCGCTCAATCCAATCAGCTAAATGAAGTGTTTAGTTCATTGACACTGATAATTTATTTTGCAATTCAGGATAATCAGAAGTGGAATACAATGATAATCGGTTGTGGTAATGATTCACAAACCAGTCGCTTCTAGTTTATTATCCATATAATTTCAAAATGTATTTAAGCTACCAACATATCATCGGCAGATTTCACCGCTTTCCCAGTCAAGATGGTCACAGTTGTGTCAAGTGAAGTCTATGATAAACAACACCTGCCAGTCATCATTATTCCAATGAGATTTTTTTTACTGATAGCACCTGTGTGTGTGTTTGTGTGTGTGCACCTATATATTTCACTTCTGCTAATGTGGATATTATCGCTTAGAGCAATGTACACGCAAACATAGAACATAATCTACGATAAGTGAGCATCTGACAATCATCTAATAAATGACTTACAATTAGCTTATCTTTATTTCTTAACATAACCTAGATGTCACATGAATCACAATAACGTGTTTATGTTTCATATGTAGATATTATTTTTAATGAATTGTGACGAACATCAGATTATTCACAATAGTGATTACTCTAAACTAGTGGCTTTATTCATCATTGAGACCATGGTCAATATAAGTCTATAACTCATGACTACTACATACCTACATGTATGTGCATTTATTGCATAACTAGTCCAATAAAGCTAGTATTACTACTACTCATCAGTTGAGCTAAAGTAAGCAAAAACTTATTATGCAAGTAGATAAGCTTACATACATATAGGCAAGTGGGTAGATAGATGCGTAAATCACTACAATAAAAATGCTTTTATCAGCATAATTCAAAGCCATATGATTGAATAATAGTAATAATCATCAGCATAACTACTATCAAAATCACAATTTTAACTTGTTATCATTCAAGTGTAGGCTTCACTCTTATAGTGAATGTTCCGTTTACTTATCAGTTTTTACCTTTTAGAGGTCTTGACACACATAACTATTTTAACAGGATAATTCAAACGCATTTACCCTCTGTGACATTTTTCGGTCTATTGTTGTTAGTAAGAGTGGGTAGACAAAGTGGCTTTACCATTAAAATTATTAAGTGGATATGTTCAACTTCTGTTAACTTTTTTTGATTTCTGCTTACTTTCGTTTGCATTTCTCAGCAAATATCTTCTTCAGTAGAGGACATGAATGTTCAAAACAAAAGACACGTAATTTTCAGCCATCATATTTGTGCTAAATAGGCAACGGTGAGTAATGAATATGTAGTGCGTAAATTTCGAAGTGGATTATATCAGTATACTTGATGTGAAAATTCCTCAAAAGTATAATAGAAATACAATGTTCATACGAACTGTGATTAAGATTTGACCGGATAGTTGCAAAATACAATGTTATCAAAAAATGAGGTACAGCACCAATTTTGGAACTAACGATAGTCAAACAGTGTTGTGTATGTGATGCTGAGCTTCCCAGATTTGATCTTATAGGATCTCCATGGTGCATATCTATCATAAATCAGTATGATTATTTCATACATTTGCTCAAACTCCAGCTTCTTTTCATTTTATTATCCATCCCCTTTCTTCTTCAATGGTGATATTAATTAATCGTTACGTTTACGCTCTACTTATTGCAGAAGAATATTACTCATTTCCCAATATTCTTCCTTGTGTTTTGTTCTGTAAGTTCGTACTGTTTCATAGAAGTAAAAAATATAAAGTTGAAATAAAAATATTCTCATAATCAATTTCCGACATTTCCGAATGCTTTAAAAAGCTTATAAAACCTTAAAACTCTGATATATCGTTACAGTCTACTGAACTGTTTAGTCGTACTTTCCAAAAACAGCCAAGTTCCACTTAAAAATTACCCAGCAGTTTATATACAAATAAAAGTGGTAAGCTATGCATCACTCGAAAATTTATTTTTGAGGTTGCTCTTTGCTTATCAAACATGTTTCTATTATTTTGAGGCACAAATCTTACCGAAGAAACTCATATACATGCGATGTTGAATAACAAATAAGTAATAAAAATTTTAAGATACAAATGTACATGGAAGACTATGGATTCTGGATACTAAATGATGATGATAGGGATATGCATGCCAGATGAGATAGTTTTCTAGTGTTTCTCATACCATGAGATGAAACCCAACACTTTAAGGTAAACTAGAACGATGAATTCATAGTTCACCTAGTACCGCCTGACTAACTGCAAAAAGTAGCCGAATATTGTCCAATAAATCAACAGTTAAGATCTTGCCCCATGTACCAATTTATGACTCAATTTAATGTGTCTTCACACTTTTTTCTGCACGGCTATTCCACCTTTGAAATCGTCGTTTCAAATGGATCTGGATTTCAAATTCCGAGACACCATAAAAGATATGTGGTATTAAGATGCCGTTATTTCAAAAGTTTAGGAATGACTTTGGCTTATATACTACTGATAGTTGATATCTTTCCAAATCAGAGAAGCCTCAGATAGTTTCTCAAGATCCAAATGGTGACATTTTAGAAATATGAGCTAAATGTACGTGACTGGTTCTTCAACTTAACAAACAACAGTATTATTTTTTCACATTGGTAGCTCATCAGAATATTTGTGGTTTTATAGATTTTAATATGAGATCAGACGACATGGCTATTCAAAAGATCTGTTATATTACAAGAATCGCAAATATACTTAAATATTCAGTTCCCTAAACGAAGTGTCATCCTGTTTACACGAACTTGTGCAGCAAATCGAAATTGTTTTCCACACCACTACTTAACTTGAACTCTGTCACAGTGCTGACTTACTCATATTAAAACAGACTATGCTGCTCGGTGTTCGAAGATACTTACAAGCTATTGAGAATCCTATGATTACACATTTAAGGTATGAATAAATGAGAGAGTTCTGCTGTAAATTTTTGTGGACTAGGATATTTAAAACATATGGAAGCAGCATGACTACTTAGTGTCAAATTAATTCAAAATTTTTGCTGTTTTTCTGACTAAATATTTCTGTGCAATGGATTTTGGCGTCGGAAATTAAAACGGTATGATTCTGACACTTTTTTCGTTAACAGTATTCACAGATTCAGAAGTTTATCACCATTTTCTTGACGTTCCTGTACACATTTCAATATTATCTTTTGTAAGCTGAACAGAAGTATGTGAAATATCTTAAAGAAAGTATTTATCAATTCTATATGTCCAAACCAAGTTCACTTTTAACGGTTTGAAACAATTTGGGCATTGGGCATATGATATTCATTATAATAAGGGTTTTCTTGTATTTCCCAATGAATGAAAAACAAAACGATATTGTTTTTACTGACGTTTCGCTATTTAATGCTAATAGCTTTATCAAAGTATTATTAAACTAGAATTTACAAAATCTCAGCATATATATAACAAAGATTTAAGGGTTGAGAAAATAGACTTAGGTCAAGTTAAGGGGACATATAACAGGATAATAGTACGTCTGTTATGATATCAAAATAAAGTTTACAAACTTGGTCATCGTTCGTCTGTCTGGGGTCGTTTTTTGTTGTCAAGTTGGTCAATTGGTAAAGATAACGAAATCAAGTGTAGGTTGTTGGATTTGATCAGTGTGCAAAATTATAAAAGTAGTGTGAATTTGTATTTCACATTCGTGTTGATTTTGTCACTTCATCGGGGAGGGAGTTGTTGTAACCAGGTCAGATTCCGTTTATGTTCATCATTCCTATTCAGGCAATTTGGACTCCACATGATATGAAGTAATTCTGATATTAGGCGTTCTTTGTGATTTCTGAAGTTTTTCTGGATTATTTCAATATTGTCAGAATCAATTCTGTGGCCTGATTCTATAGAGTGTAGACCTATGGCTGATGACTTCTCAAGTTTTTCTAGTTCAGCTGGATTTCTCGGTGGACGGTGTTCATTTCTTCTGATTTTGATTTCTCGAGATGTTTGTCCGATGTAGATCGCATCACATTCCAAGCATTTTATTTTATAGATGCAATCAGATAGAGAATCTTTAGGGATTTGGTCTTTTATATGGACAAGGTTGGTTTGAAGTGTGTCTGACGTTTTGAAGAAAACTCTAATGTTGGGCTGATTGAGTACTCTTCCGATATCGTCTGACGTCTCTGCTCTATATGGAATGACGACTGTTGAAGTCCATGTTTTCGGAATGCAATTTCGGCCATACTTAATGTCTGTATTGATTTTGTTGATGAAGTTCCTTGGGTAGTTGTTTTGCTTGAGAGTTTCAGTGATGTTTGATATTTCTTCTTCTTTCTCAACTGTTATCAGAGAGTGTGCTCGTCTGATAAGACTTGAAACAACTGAAATCTTTGCGCTGATGGGGTGTGATGATTTGAAGTCTAAATATTTGTTGGAGTGGGTTTTCTTCCTGAATATGGATAAACTGAAATGTCCGTTTTCCTTTCTCTTAACTAGGTAGTCTAGAAATGGAAGTTCACCGATGTCTGATTCTGCTTCCGAAGTGAACTGGATTTCGGGAGATACACAGCTTATTTTCTCCAGGAATGAATTGTGTAGATCTCGTTTTAGTACTACAAAAGTATCATCCACATATCTTAACCATATTTTGGGAGTGAGTATGCTTGAAAAGATGTTATTTTCGAATTTATTCATGAAAAGGTCGGCGACTATTGTGGAGACTGGTGAACCTGTAGCGGTAAATAATTCCCCAAAATTATTGACCACAGCAATCACTCATTGGATGCTGACCACCACTGTTTAAGTCGACTTGTTTAGCTGAAGGCTTCCGGTCAAGCATCCCCGCCATTTGGTACCTCGTCGTGTCACGTGCACGATCACTAGCTAGCTAAGCGTTCGTCTAACGGCTGGTTTTGGTTCGTAAATACATCTATTGGTTTGGACGATCAATTGTTGGCTTTTGCTTTGTCTTTGGTACGCGAGAATAAATTAATTAGAAGTTGTTGAACGAGATATCACGTCAAACCTTTAATATCTCTCAATCCCTAAACTGGTGAGCCCGTCGACTTGTTTAGCTGAAGGCTTCCGGTCAAGCATCCCCGCCATTTGGTACCTCGTCGTGTCACGTGCACGATCACTAGCTAGCTAAGCGTTCGTCTAACGGCTGGTTTTGGTTCGTAAATACATCTATTGGTTTGGACGATCAATTGTTGGCTTTTGCTTTGTCTTTGGTACGCGAGAATAAATTAATTAGAAGTTGTTGAACGAGATATCACGTCAAACCTTTAATATCTCTCAACCCTAAACTGGTGAGCCCAACCGCGAACTTCATCCACGAAAAATCCGCAGATAACCCCGGTGAGTTCGTTCCATTTTGTATTTGTTCTTGTACCATATATTATTCGACATAATTTTCGTCATGAGTGATCTTAGTCCCAAGGTCATCCGTATCCGCTCAACTCCTAAAACCATTCAGCTCGTACCATACTGGCCAGATAATGCTGAAACGTGGTTTCTGCTAGCTGAAGCAGATTTTTGTGAGCATGGGATAACCGATCAACGTTCACAGTTACTTGCAGTTATTCACGCCCTACCGCGGGAATTCAGCAAGTACGTAACATCACAGATGTTGAGTCCCGAGGTAAGTAACTCGTACGAGTTGCTGAAAGCATCCCTCCTCAGGAGAAACGCTCTCACGGACAGACAACGTCTAGATGAATTATTTCGTAACATCGAGTTAGGAGATCAGTCAGCCGTGAGCATGCTGACAAGAATGAAACAAGTCGTCGGCCAAAGTCAGTTCGACGAAGGACTGTTTAGAGAACTCTTCTTAACCAAGTTGCCACAGTCTGTACAGACCGTACTTGTGACACTTGAGGGTACTGTAATAGAGGACTTAGCTATTACTGCAGATAAGATTCTAGAAATAACTAAACGGTCTGTCCCCGAAATATGCTCAATGACTAAGCAGACTTCGAGTAAGGATCCTGCAATGATAGAGTTATGCAACTCCCTTCAGCAGATGTTTAGGTCAAACATGCATTCTAAATCCTCCAACCGTCGTCCTAAATCTCCTCAACGCAGGAACTCGCGTGGTCGATCTAAGTCCAAACCACGTTCACTGAAAAACCCTGACTGGTGCTGGTACCACAACACCTATGGCCAAGAAGCGAAGTGTTGCCGTAAGCCTTGTAACTTCGGAAATGTCTCAAAGTCTGCGGGAAACTATCCCGCCGGCACGCGTTAGCGGCAACCGTCGCCGGTGGCACTAGCCGCCTACTTTACATCCATGATGTGATAAGCCAGACTCGATACTTAGTCGACACAGGCGCCGAAGTCAGCGTCCTTCCTGCTACAGCAGCAGATCGACAGAAGGAACCTACCTTCAACTTACAGGCTGCAAATGGAAAACCAATCGCAACCTTTGGTAGGAAATACGTCTATCTGAACGTAGGTTTACGCAAACCTATTCGGTGGATTTTCCTTCTCGCTGACGTTACAATGCCCATCATTGGCACGGACCTACTTAATCATCATGATTTACTCGTAGACGTCCGCCGAAAACGACTGATTGACAATACTACTAGTCTGTCTATCAAAGGCATCAGCTACATAGGCCCTAGTTTGTCACCCGTTAAGATAAAGGCAATTCTTGATCCAACTTTTCAACCTATCGTTGACAAGTATCCGGAACTTAACTGCCCGTCGAACGACCTACCGTGCATAACCAGCAATGTTATGCACCACATCATTACCACAGGACAACCTGTGACATCTAAAGCACGACGATTAGCTCCTGACAAACTGAGAATCGCCAGGAATGAATTTGACCATATGCTTAGCCTTGGCATCATTCGACCTTCGAATAGCCCATGGGCATCCCCACTTCATATGGTTCCGAAAAAGGATAGCAACGATTGGCGACCCACCGGTGATTACCGGCGAGTGAATGCCAAAACAACCCCTGATTGCTACCCGTTGCCTCATATACACGACTTGACGGCAACCTTATCCGGCGCGACTATATTCTCCAAAATCGACTTGGTTAAAGCGTATAACCAAATCCCGATGGCAACAGAAGACATCCCGAAAACGGCTATCATTACGCCTTTCGGACTTTTTGAATTTCTACGTATGCCATTCGGTCTCCGGAATGCAGCCCAAACATTCCAACGCTTCATTGACGAAGTATTTCGCGGTCTCGACTTTGTATACGCATACTTAGACGACTGCCTCATTGCCAGTCCAGACAAGGAAACTCACCTTAGGCACTTGGACTTGGCATTTGACAGGTTACGCCAACATGGTGTTACCATTAATATTCAAAAATGTCAAATCGGTGTTGACTCACTCGACTTTCTGGGTCACACTATTGACTGCAAGGGCATTCGCCCACTGGCTACTAAGGTCGAGGCTATACTGAACTTTCCAGAGCCACAGACGGTGAAAAGTCTCCGCACTTTTAACGGCTTAGTAAGTTATTATCGACGCTTTATTCCCAACTGTGCCTCTTTGATTCAGCCATTGACAGACCTCCTTCGAGGGAATAACAAGTCCATAGAACTTGACGCGTCTGCTCGAAATGCTTTTACCCAGATTAAAAAAGCTATTGCGAATGCCACACTTCTGATGTATCAGGATCCAACGGCACCGTTAAGTATCTCGGTTGATGCATCAAACACTGCAATCGGCGCAGTTCTACAACAGCTAGTTGACAATGAGTGGCAACCACTTGCCTTTTTCTCCCGGCGCCTTCAATTAGCTGAAACGAAGTACAGCACATTCGGCAGAGAACTTCTGGCTATGTACTGTGCTATACGACATTTTAGACATTCGGTAGAGGGTCGTGAATTTATAATTTTTACGGATCACAAACCTCTGACGTACTCTCTGAACTCACCTTCAGATAAGTATTCACCCAGGGAATCACGACAACTGGATTACGTCTCACAGTTTACATCAGATATTCGCCATGTATCCGGAGTAAACAACACTGTGGCAGATGCCTTGTCGCGCGTTTGTTCTTTCACCCAAATCGACGGCATAGACCTTGTAAAACTGGCTCGTCTTCAAAAAGAAGATGCCGAACTTCAACATGAGTTGTCGAAAACAACTCTACAATTAGCTGAGAAACCCTTAGGTATGGGAAGAGATACTATTCTGTGCGACATTTCCACGAGTACTCCTCGCCCCATCGTGCCTAAAAGTTATCGCCGTAACGTCTTCAATACGTTGCATGGCTTATCTCACCCAGGTATTCGAACTACTGTCAAGCTCGTAACTAGTCGGTTTTGTTGGCCTGGCATTAATAAAGAAGTAAGGGAATGGGCACAAACGTGCTTAGCTTGTCAAAAGTGCAAGGTGATAAGACACACCAAAAGCCCACTTGGCACCTTTCTTCTCCCTGACGCTCGTTTCGAACACGTCCATATAGATTTGGTTGGTCCCCTTCCTGAATCACATGGATATACTTATATTTTAACTTGCATCGATCGATTCACACGATGGCCGGAAGCAGTACCCATCAAGGACGTATCTGCTGAAACAGTCGCACGCGTCTTCGTAGAAAGATGGATTGCTAACTTTGGATGCCCATCTTCCATAACAACTGATCGCGGGCGGCAATTCGAAAGTGGCTTATTCTTTGCCCTGACTAAAATATTAGGTTGCATGCGATTTCGAACAACAGCCTACCATCCTCAAGCTAATGGTATGGTAGAACGTCTACACAGACAGCTGAAAGCTGGTCTGTCAGCTGCAAACACCACCCATTGGACTGAATCCCTCCGTTAGTTCTCCTAGGGATACGAAACGCCTTGAAAACCGATGCTGGTTGTACTAGCGCCGAGCTAGTATATGGCACGACACTGCGACTGCCCATAGCAACACCATTTGTCTGTCTATATAAACTCCCCTTAAATGTAAAGTAATTACTTTCTAGACAGAATTTTAAGCTCTTAATTATTTCCCTGGTGTCCAGTGGACATCTTTGTGATAGCGTTGTATCTGATTCTAGTAGACGAAATGATATCAAGACTTTCGGTAATACGGATACTGGTATATAATGAGTTAATATCATAGCTTACCATAATGTCTTCTTTATCAATTTCTCGGTGTTCTATTTGGGATTTGAAACCATATGAATTTCTTACAATATTCTGAGTGTCCTTTTGTAATGGTTGTAGTACCAAGAGTAAGTAAGTAAGTAAGTAAGTAAGTAAGTAAGTAAGTAAGTAAGTAAGTAAGTAAGTAAGTAAGTAAGTAAGTAAGTAAGTAAGTAAGTAAGTAAGTAAGTAAGTAAGTAAGTAAGTAAGTAAGTAAGTAAGTAAGTAAGTAAGTAAGTAAGTAAGTAAGTAAGTAAGTAAGTAAGTAAGTAAGTAAGTAAGTAAGTAAGTAAGTAAGTAAGTAAGTAAGTAAGTAAGTAAGTAAGTAAGTAAGTAAGTAAGTAAGTAAGTAAGTAAGTAAGTAAGTAAGTAAGTAAGTAAGTAAGTAAGTAAGTAAGTAAGTAAGTAAGTAAGTAAGTAAGTAAGTAAGTAAGTAAGTAAGTAAGTAAGTAAGTAAGTAAGTAAGTAAGTAAGTAAGTAAGTAAGTAAGTAAGTAAGTAAGTAAGTAAGTAAGTAAGTAAGTAAGTAAGTAAGTAAGTAAGTAAGTAAGTAAGTAAGTAAGTAAGTAAGTAAGTAAGTAAGTAAGTAAGTAAAAGAGGTTGTATGTCGATGAGTTGGTGAAATCTATTACTGGTCTTAATGGAACTGTGGGTTTATGTATCTTTGGTTGACCGTAGAATCTTGGTGGTATGTAAGATTTTGGTTTTAGTTTAAACCAGAGATAATTTCCAATTTTGGGTTTCATTTCTTGAAGTAGTCTGTTTGTATTGAGTTTCATTTTGTTGAACTCGGAGGATTTCTTCTTCTTTTCAATGAGTAAGTATGGTCCTTCAGATAGGTGTTCAATCGCCTTCTTTTCATAATCCGTTCTGTTCATTATCCTAGTGACGTTTTCCTTGTCGGATTTCGTTATGACGATGCTTTTGTCTTTCTTCAAATTTCTTAAGGCTTCATGTTCTTGTTTGGTGAGATTAGATGGTATGCTTCGTTGTGTCATTAATATGTGTGATATCTTTTGACGAACAGATTGTGATTCTCCGTTGGTGATTTGCTGTAGAGCAGGTTCAATCATAGGTACTATTTCTTGGACCAATAATGGCTTTCTAGTGATGTTGAAAATCAGACCTTTCTGTAGTAATGAGATTTCATTTTCGGTTAGTATTTGGTCCGACATGTCATGTATGGTTTTAATATTCTTCATATCATTTGTTGAGGTTTTCTTTGGTTGTTTCTTTTCTTCGAGTTTCAAGAGTTTTTGTATTTGTCTTTTTTTAGTGACATTATGAAGATGAGATTTTCGTTCATTAAACAATTTCTGAAAGGAATCATAGATATGGCTTGTAACAAGTAATGTTAAACAGTCGTCTATATTTTTAATTCTCGTTCGATAAGATTCAAGTTTGATGTTGCATTTATGTATTCTTTCTCGTAAAAATACTTTGGAGGGATGATTTGCCAGTTTAGCAATTCATTTAAAAAAGAAATAGCTTGAGAATTTTCGATATAAGAATAAAACTTGTGCAGTGTGGCAAAGTATAATTCCATTATGGGTAAAATTTATTTTGATAAAACCTCACAGTGCTATACAGTAATGTTTACTGATGACGTTTCGAGCACAATTTATTGCTCATAATGATATGATTATGATCAGTAAATATATACTCTAGCACAATACGCAAATTCTATTCTCTTCCATCAAAGACTATACTCGGCATAAACAATTAACGAAATAACAGGAATATCATCATTGTCATCCCTCTAAAAGGTACCTAATGGTTGTTTACTGTAAATTTAATCAAGTAAATGCTTAATACACAGCCTGTTTCAAGTAAGAAGCCTTTATTTAAAGGTGCTTCTTAGTAGTGACAGCCCTCATTTAGTACTCATTCGAACTGAGACATCTATCTTAGTTTAAAAGAAACTATGCACAAGGAAAAACTGACAGTGAGCGGCATTTTTAAAGGTCACTAACCCTTTTCTGTTTAACACTGAAACTAGAATGACAACCAGTAAAGTCAACTGTCTAAAATAGTTGTTCACATCGTGTTATATGCTGTTTAAATACTGGTAATTCTACTCTTTATAGACACAATGTGCATGTTTTGTCAATATGTACAGCCACAAAACGTACTACAAATGGGTTTTTGTTGTTTTTAATACTAATATGCACATGTTAATCAAAAGTTTTCTTCACTTAAGACGAAAACATATTATTATTATTACTATTATTTATACATATGTACACAGACACGAACACACTTGTACCGCAGTGTACGACTAGAATAATAGGTACTATACAGCACAAAGCCAAAATGACTTTTACAGATGGGCATATCAATCGTCGTCGATCGATAAGCAGATATTAAAAAGACAGATAGACAATGTTAGTAGTACTAATAGCAGTAGTGATAGTAGTAAATGACTAGAGATGAATAGTAACGTTGTATATAAGCATACTTGAGTTACTTGATAGTTAGTTGGTTAGAGATTTATTTATTATTGTGCACAGTTTTTGTACTCAAAAAGGAAAAGAATACCAAAAACAATTATAAATAAATAAATTTCTTTTATTAAAAAACTCTACAATACAATTTAGACATTTTGACAGTTTTCTTTACTAATGGAATTTTTTAGTCATCTATTCACTCATTCATTCATCTATAGTCAAGTTTGTCAATCTTTCAGAACTGATTTTTTAGAGGAGACTTTTAGTAGAATTCCTGTCAAATTAAACAAGGACTTGTCAAAGTTCTTTTACAGAGAATAAGATAGATAGGTAGATAGATGGGTAGAGCTAGATAGAAATAGCAGGGAACACAAAGATAATAATGTATCAGTACATGTATTGCTCCAACTTTTGACATCAAAATCGGCATAATGTCAGGTTGGAAAATGTCAATGTGCATCGAGTCCTAGATGATTTGATGTGGTAGTAACAACACAACAATGGGACGGAAAACAAAAGGATGAAAATATCATTTTGTTGTTGAAAAAAAGCATTTAAGCTTTATCTGTGTAAACCGGTATAGTCTGTTATTGTGTACCTGTGTGTGTGCGTGTGTGTGTGTGTGCAACATAGATGATTAGATGGATGAATATGTGTGTATGTAGGTAGACAGACGTTAGTGTTTGACTTCAATAAAGCTTTATTTTGATGGCTGACATCTATTGATTCAGTTGTTGTTTTACTCTTGTAGAAGTATCCGCTGATGAAATGGGATAAAATGACAAATACATGCACATATTCCTGTATACTTAGAATGCACATCGTTACAACAATAAAACAGTACACCTTAATTTACCTTTCATTTATTAATTTTATTGTCAGTTATTATTATTTGATAGGAAAAAAATAAGATGGGAATAGGATATATTAACTGAAGTCTCACGTCTTCTTGTGTATGTAAGAGCATATTTTCATCATAAGAAATTCCGCCTATAAAAGAAAAACTGAATCACTGGTGGGCTTCATTTAACTTATGACTCCATTTACACAGAAATCAAAACTGCACACTAAACGACTAATAGAAGAGAAGATCGTGTTTGTGAGTAGGATAAGACTAATCGGTTAACAATAACAACTTATGGAGTGGAATTAAACACTGGATAAGTATCACTGATGTAGCAACATAAGTTTGTCCGGAGGTAGCATCCTCAGAAAATGCGTAATCTTAAAAGTTGTATTTTTTTTACAAATATGTATTTCCATTATAGTTCAGCGGAGAAGAATTGACTACATAGTAATCAGAATAGGAGAGAAGATGGAATATGTTTTAGAAAAGTAGAAGTTACTTAGGAACAACAAACATCTATCATATTTGATGGATGAACCAAACCATTGTATTTAGCTGCCACTGACCAGTTAAGGTGATCTCAACAAGTAAAAATGATTATCCAGAGAAATATAACCAAACTAAAGCTAATTATCTGACCAAATGAAAAACTTCTACAAATAATCAAAATCGATTAAAACACTAAAAAAGTATCCCTTAAGGTTTATGTGTATTAGCATTAGTACAGATGCAATTGTGCGTCGGTGACACAGACGTCAGGACCCTCGGGGACCATGGACATGGTCCGGAGTTCGATCTCCGGCCGATGCACTCCTTTACCTCACTAAGCCAGAAATAAAGAGCTGGTAAAGCGGAAAGGTTGGGCATGAGGCTAGCAACCCCATCCTGTAAAATTAAACACTGCTGCTGTCAATGTCCAGGTCTTACTACGCTGGACCTCACTCTGTCCTTGAAAGACTTTCAGAAACAGTAACCAACGCGAAAAAACCAGAACACAGATTGGCGACTCGAGAATCCTTTATTCTTACGCCAATATGTAACCAACAATAAGGTTATTATACACAAGGTCTAAGAATAAATGTTATAACAATAAATCACGTTAATACTTCTGATAGTTTTCTCTCTTCCACCGAACAGCGAACGATGAGACGATGACTGATGGATGGATGAGTTCCGCGAAAAAAATATGGAAGAGTTGGGTTTGAGCAAACAACCATGAATTCATCGTTCAATCTTCAACTACATTGACAGCTACAGAAACTTCAAGCCAATAGCTTGAAGCCCTATGTTCCACTGGGAACGTGAAGGGAAAAAACAGATACAATTAGTTGTAGCGAGTTGGTTATCCTATTCCAGGAAGAAAATTCCACTTATTAGTGTTTTAAGTTTTACATATTTTGGAGATCGGAATAGCCGTATTCAGATTATGTGTGTGAGTAAGCGGAAATCTGAGTCAACATAAGGGTTTGTGACTAATTACAGCTGATACAAAAGATAAATAGGTTACAACCTAACGGTACTATTTACTATACTGTCGTCGGCCTAGATGGGGCATGAATTTTTAAATAATTTATGACAAAAGTAACTAGTGATCTCATTATCACATAATCAGTAAATCTGAAGTCAAGCTGTAGGATAAACCAAGCATCAAGGTAACATTTGAGTGAGGCTAATGAACTTTCTAGGATTCAGTAGGAACGTATCGTCTGGACTCTATAAATTTACATTGTCGATAAATGCCAAGATATAAGAGGTTTGACCTAAGAGTCTTCCAGGGACTTTCTCTATCCACTAGACGTTAAATACCAATGAATAATCGTGCTGTGTATATGGTTATGTCTGACAAGAGTGCAGGAAGTGTATGAAGAGGATCCATTTATTCGAAACATGCTTAAACACTCAACAGTACACTTCTGATGGATTTTTTTCATAATAATTTGTTCATTGGATTTATCACACAGCAAAACACTATTATATACTGAATGAGGTTTTGAACAAAATTTGTTGTTCCTAATCATATCACTTGAGATGATCCAGTAAACAAATTAATATGGAACTATGTATTAACACAATGTCCAAGTTTTACGTATGCTTTAATGTTATGACGCTTACCATTTGACTACGCTAACAACTTAACTACTAAGTCGAGATAAACTCAAGAGCTTTGAGATAATGAATGTGGAAAACAGACTTTTGTATTTACTTTGCAGAACAACATAGCGTAGGATGCTCCCATTCTACAAAATGATAGCAGTATACAATTATTAAAGTTAGTATCTTCAGGTGTCTTATTTAGTTTTAATATAACCTGCATTCACAACCGAAACCTTTTGTATCCAGAGTCACTTATTTCATTCAGATTTAAAAAATTCCCTAGCTGTGAGAATCACGCATTCACAACAATGTACAATATAACACGTCTCGGCTGTGCGAAGTGCAGTTAATCACTCATAAACTTTCAACAAGCACTACTAGTTTTGTTGGTAATATTTCTGTATGTTAAAAGAAAACGATAAATTCAATCCATGTTCTATTTGATAAATTTTTTCAGGAAGAAATGTACAACATAGAAAGCAAACATATTGATCAGGATAAAGGAGACTCAATCACGAGCATTTCGACTTGTTTACAGTGCATGTGCACACTGTTACCGTCAGTATGAATGTTTCCGGATTTTGTAAGTTATTTCCTTACTTTTAAATATTACTTTATTCTATGTTATTTATTAGCAGTGAATACAGCTTAATGGCGTTTGTGTTGAAATATTTTCAACATTCCTTTTAGTAGAAAGTTAAGTGAAAACAAAACAAACAACACTATCAACAACCATAACAACAACAGTCATTGGCAGAAGTAGAACCATAAAAACTGTGTACACTTAAACACCAGTAAAATATAAACAAATAAATCATATCGTCCACGATTAGCTTATGTTTTTTTCTTCTGTATTCACTTAGATTTTAAAAGCGAATTTATATAACATATTACCAAATAAACAAATAAACAATACATGAAGTGAAATGTAATAGCATAATTGTTTTTGCTGAAGTTTATTAAGACCGATATAATACTATTTCTGAGATAAATTATCTTGGCCTTAGCTGTTATTAAATAGAGTAAATAAATTTGTTGTTATTCATTTGGCTGTCCAAATTTCATAAAAAGGGAAAAGGGCATTTCCCTGACTTGTTTGTTTCCTAAAATTGGCTGATGTAGGACATGCGAAAAATGCTAAACTTTTAAAGTTGAACAGTCTGGTTTTTCAAAAATGAATTTGTCTAATTAAGTGTATTAAGTAAGCCGTTCAGCAAAGACAATCAATGAAAATAGAATATTAAATACCTAGTTTTAATAACTGAATTGATGCTTGAGAATGAAATACAATGTAAGTAGTCAATATAACGCTGATTAACTGTCTTTAGATCTTCAGATGGATATTGCTAAACTAGTCAAGGCAACACACGGTTTCATATCAGTTAGCAACTGTGTATACCGTTGAGTAATTATTTTTACCTCTTAGTTTTACTTCAGTTATTTAAGTTGATCTTGGAAATATCCCCGAATAGCAGAATGATGGTATCATGTGCGATGATTCCCATTCAGGTTACGCTTAACGGCCTACGGAACTCGTGGTGTCGGTCAACTGTCTCCACAATATAAGCACAACACAACTAAATTTACTCCTGCATATTCCCTAAGGAATACACATTCGTTTCGTTCGATACCTCGAAGACACCCTTGTCGCTTGCCATTTCTACAAGAGTATCCCATATTCACTATCAAGACAGAGAAGGCAGATGTCGATGAAAGTCCACTGCAAAATACCTGCTGGAAATAATTTCGGTGACGCGTGAATCAAGCTTCTGAAGCATAGAAAAGCATTGGTTTGACTCAGACTAGTTTCGAACATTCAGATATTGAACCTAGTTCTGAGTGATGTGGTGTGGATCTGAACACCAGTTTCACAGCTGATAACGTTTGTCTGGCTTTCCTAATCCAATCCTGACTGACTCGATAGCTTTGACACCCTCATCCGTGTCACCAGTCTGTAGTTGAAACGCTGCTGTTCAGGTGAAGCAAGTGTAAGGGATAGTTTGTCTTAGATTTCTCCCGTTGTATGTTGACTGCTTGTAGTTGTTAATTGTTGTGTATCTTCACCATCTATGTCTTCGATATGTTTGGCTGAGTTCATGTTTCGACTGCCTCTTCTGTTAATTGTTAGTTTTAAAGCTTGTGTGGCAGTAGTTTATACCAGTTTATTGTACTGTCCCTTCAAACCACAACACTGAACATCCTCAGTACCGCGTATACATTTTATGAAACTTTGTCGTTTTTGATTACATTATATCATGTTTCTGTCAATTATGTCGAAGAAATATCAGATTGTACCACTCTCAAATTTTCTAATAGTTGTACTTTGTCTTCGTAAAGATATAAAAGATTCTCAATCTATCAGTTATTGAGAGAAAATATTGAATGATCAAATATGTCATCACTCATAGCTGCATTTACTGTCCATATCATGCGTATAAGAAGCGTAACAAATGATCACTTACTGTTGATTTTTGCGCTGTAAAGTCATTAGGTACTACGTAGTATGTATTTCTGATCATGTGGAGTGAATTTTCAAGTTTGATTACGGATTACTATCAGTTAGAGAACCACTGAAATCCAGGAAGGTCTAGACAGAGCATTAGTAACTGACTACAGGAAAAAACTGCATCGAATTCTACCAGGAATTCGTGACCAATGGGGCACATCAGATTGGGTATGAGCATAGATACAAACTGATGACATTGCTTCCAATGGCATTAAAACTGCTAGCGAACAGAAGTAAGAATTCTTAGTCCATTGAATTCCGTCCCACTGACTGAATGGTCAGCGGGATCGCCTTGTAACCCTAAGGTCCTGGATCCAAACCCTGATTGATTCATGGGTGCACACTGATGAAGAGTCACAGATTGGTAGGGATCAGCTATCCAGTATTCTCTAGTTTTCAATGGTTCTCTAACTGATAGTAATCCGTAATCAAACTTGAAAATTCACTCCACATGATCAGAAATACATACTACGTAGTACCTAATGACTTTACAGCGCAAAAATTAACAGCAAGTGATCATTTGTTACGCTTCTTATACGCATGATATGGACAGTAAATGCAGCTATGAGTGATGACATATTTGATCATTCAATATTTTCTCTCAGTAACTGAGAGAATGAAAATTTGTTTTTTCATTTAATCGAATATCATTTCGCTTAAATTAACATACACAAGTATAACTAACGGGTACTTTGAAAAAATGAGAAATTTCAGTTTTCTGAATCTACTGACAAGTAACACCACTTAATTTTAGAATAGTGAGTGATACATTCGGTAAGATAATAGTTCAAGATTTATGTGTCGTCATAAAACTTTATCTGATGGAGGTCTATTGAGTAATTGCAAGAAGAATTGCTGAATCTTGAGAAAATATTTCAAAATAACAGGTACCTAAGGAAATTTACTTACAGAGGTCTGAAGATATAAATGAAGAACAAGTAACGGTGAAGAAGAAGCCTATCTTGGTTTTAAAAGTGTTAATATCACAGGAACAGTCAACAAAATATTCAATATTTCATTAGCCAGAATCCATCCTGCGGCTGGGTTGGTTCTCTTGTATCAAACAACATTGCCTTTAGCTCATCCAAAGGTCGACAAGTACCCTCTCCATGTTAATTATAATTATATACACAGATTTTATATTCAGTGGCAGTTACTTTGGGAGATTAAAAGCAAAGGCATACTTAAGATCCCCTAAACATATGCCGAAAACCTACCTCTCAGAGAAACAAATGGTCTCAGTTGGGCTATCACCAGGTATCTCTTTTATCTGAATCACGAAGCAGACATATTAAAACCTTTCACGGTAATCAGTAGACTGTACAGTTCAATTCTCCACAGTTTTCCTGAGGCAATAGCTATCAGTCGTTCGAGACCCGATTTATGTGTTCAGAAGGGGTTAGTTTTTAGATTTTAGTATCATTTTAGTTAACTGTGCTGAACTATATTGCATGTTGTTTTATTGTATCGTTGTTGTCGCTTTTTGCCCATTTTATGCTGTGAACTGTTTTCATTTTGCTGGTGTTGCTCTGATTGTTTTATCCCTTGTTATCTGATTTTAAGGGGGACAACCCAAAAGGTCGCTTCTCTCTAAACTTTATCTTATGTAACCATCCTTTTTCTCAGGCGTGAGGCTAGCAACTCCACCCTGTAAACAAAATTGCTACAGAAACTTCAGCACGATGAACCTCTTTGCACCAAAACAAAGTCTGTGTGGGGACATGGAACGTCCGAACTATGTACGAGACTGGGGAAGCTGCCCAGATCGCAAACGAGATGAAAAGATACGGAATCCAAGTGCTGGGAATATGTGAAAGCAGATGACTGGGAATGGACTCACCAAATTGTCAAAGGGTGAGTCAGTGATCTACTCCGGTCACCCGGAAGACAATCACGAGCTCACCGATGGTGTGTCTGTCATGATGTCACCAAAGCCAACGAATGCCCAGATGCAGTGGGAGGCGGTCTTCCACAGAATAATGAGCGCCAGATTCAACTCCAAAGGAAGGAGAGTGTCAATTATACAATGTTATGCACCCACAAACAACGCAGACCTCGAAAAGAAAGAAGAATTCTACAAACAACTACAAGCAACAATGGACAATACCCTAGCTGCTGACATTAAAATACTAATCGGAGACATGAACGCCAAGCTAGGACCAGACAACACAGGAAGGGAACTCATCATGGGTAGAGAAGCTCTTGGAGAAATGAATGAAAATGGAGAACTCTTCGTCGACTTCTGCGCCTTCAACGAACTAGTCATTGGTGGCAGTGTATACAAACACAAAGATATCCACAAGGCTACATGGGTGTAACCAGATGGGCAAACCGAAAACCAAATTGACTTCATTTCAATCTCGAAGAAGTGGACGCGCAGCCTACTGGATACAAAAGTAAGAAGAGGAGCAGACGTTGGCTCAGACCACTATCTCGTACAAGGGACAATCCAGATCAAACTAAAAGCTTTCAGAGAAGGAGGAGCTGCAGACAGACCACAAGCCAAGTTCAACACTCAAAAGCTGAAGGACCAGTCTACAAAGGACATCTTCATTGCAAGCGTAAAGGACAAAGCCGAGACACAAATCAACACCAGCAAAGAGGTCGGCGTCGAAAAGCACTGGGACAACTTGAAAACGGTGTGGAGCCAAACCTGCATGGAAGTTCTGGGCAGAAAGAAGAGGCAAGACAAACAGTGGCTCACTATGGAGACTTGGAAACTAATAGAAGAGAGAAGGACAGTGAAACAAAAGGTTATCCAGTGCACTAACGAGCAACAAAAACAGGAGTTGAATCCAAGCTACAATACACTGAACAAAAGAGTGAAGAAGAGTCCCAGGGAAGACAAAAGAAAATATTATGAAACCATGGGGAGTGAAGCGGAACAAGCTGCAGGCAAAGGAGACCTCACCACACTCTACCAAACAATCAGGAACCTATCGGGAAAAAGTTCGGCACAGATTAAGCCAATATAGGACGACAATGGAAAGTCAATCACCAAAGAGGTGGAACAGAGAAAGCACTGTGCTGAACACTTCCAAAGACTTCTAAATCGACCGCCACCTACAACGCGCCCAACAATACCAACAACGGAAGCAGAATTACCAGTGAACATCGACCCTCCGACGAAATCAGAGGTCATGAATGCAGTCAAGATGCTAAAAACCGGAAAAGCAGCAGGACCAGATGGAATCCCAGCAGAAGCATTGAAAATGGACCCAGAGACAACAGCGGACTTGATGACGCCATAACTGGCGAAGGTGTAGAAAGAGGGCAAGGTACTTGAGGATTGGAAGAAAGGATACTTATTCAAACTACCAAAGAAAGGAGATTTAAGTCAATGTAAAAACTGGCGTGGAATTATGCTCCTGTCCATTCCAAGCAAAATACTAGGCCACATCATCCTGGAGAGAATCAAACATGCCAACCTGGATGAAAAAATTCGAGAGGAACAAGCTGCATTCAAGAGAAAGAAGTAATGTATTGATCAAATCGCCACACTACGGATCATCATTGGACAAAGCTTGGAATGGCAGTCAGTCAGCTCTCTGTCACAACTTCATTGACTTCGTAAAGGCCTTCAACAGCGTCGATCGAGAGGTGATTTGGCAAGTACTTCGCTACTACGGGGTCCCATCGACAATTATACATCTCATTCAACAGTTATACGACAATGGTGCATGCCAAATAATCCACAACGGGAAATTTACAGAAGCCTTCAAAGTGAGGACGGGAGTGAGGCAAGGCTGTCTACTATCGCCAATGATCTTCCTGATTGCAGTAGATTGGATGATGTGACAGACAACGGGCAATGAGGAAACAGGCATAAAATGGACCCTCACGAAAAAGTTGGAGGATTTGGACTTCGCCGATGATATATGTCTGATTTCCCACAAACTGGAATATATGCAAGTGAAAAGCAACAAGTTGGCAGAAGAAGCATCAAAAATAGGACTTCAAGTGAACATAGATAAAACAGAGGTGATGAGGATTCCTGGCCAGCACCAACACGAGAACAACAACAGACAACAATCAGCATAAATGGGAGGAACCTGAAAGAAAAAACCTCCTTTACCTACCTGGGAAGTATCGTTTCAACTACAGGCGGAACTGACGAGGATATCAAAGCCAGAATCGGAAAAGCAAGACAGGCTTTCATTACTCTTACGTCTGTGTGGAAGTCAACAGCACTCAGCATTAAAAATAAGATCCGGATTTTCAACTCCAATGTAAAATCAGTGCTTCTATACAGGTCAGAGACTTGGCGAGTCATAAGGAGCATCTCAAACAAACTTCAGACCTTCATTAATAGTTGTCTTCGCTCAAGACTCAATATCAGTTGGCCAGAAAAGATCAGCAACAAAGATCTCTGGGAGCGAACCAACCAGGAACCGATTGTGAAACAAATAGGCAGGAAGAAATGGAGATGGATTGGCTGGCCATACTCTGAGGAAACCATCAAGTGACATCACACGACAGGCCACTACTTGGGTGGAACCCGAAAGGGAGGCGGCGAGTTGGTCGTCCAAGGGTGACTTGGAGGAGGTCATGCGAGGAGGAGATGAAAGCATGTGGGCAGACTTGGAGCGAGGTGAAAAAGTTGGCAGAAAACATAAGGCAATGGAGGTGCGCAGCTGAAGCCCTATGTTCCTCCAGGAATTAAAGGAAATAATAATATAATCTTCTGCGCCAACTGTTGTTATAATTATCACTGTCGATTTTATGTTCCGTGAGCTGCACAGTTTGCAAAATTTATATTGTTAGATAACATACTAAAAACAAGTCTAAGATATAGTTAACTTTAGTATTTTCCTTTCAGATGACATATTTTATTCTGATGATAGTGAATTTCAATAATTGTACCTTTAATTGTGTTGCCATTATCTACAAACGTCTCATTGCTGTGTATTCCAGTCTATATTTTCTTGCAGACTGGTGAGTCTGACTACTGTCAATGGGTATATTTTATTTTCAGTTGCCGTACAGGTTTACCATATAACAGTATTAACACTAAAAAGTCCACATTCTTCGCATATTTACAAAAGCGCTCCATGTTAACTACATACTTGATATTTACATCTAACATTCAATAAATGCTCATAAATATTCCCAAGTGTTTCATTTTGTCTACATCGATTAAATTTTTCAGAGTAAGGTGTTGAAAATTATCTTTTTTATTTCTAATGTAACAAAAATTGTCAAGTTTATCTGTCGGATAAAATGAAAGATGGTGTGATATAGCTGCCTGGATGTCTGACATATTTGCACTAATCTGCTGTCTTACTGAGCTTCAAGTGAATTCACGACAAATTTTTTCGGTGGTGTATTATCTCAAACCTTATGGAAACGAACAATTTTCCATATAGTTATCCTATGAATACCTGGTGACGAATCATGCTCTTATTATATCGTCATAGAGTGAGAAAAGAGTGGCGTTGGTAGTTCAGCGGTCGGAAGCTAGGTAACCACGCACATGATACAGGGTTTGATCAGAGGCCAACGCACTCTTAAACCTCGCTTAGTAGGGGACAAGCACGATAAAGAGAGAAGGTCCGGTGTAAGGATAGTAACTCCGCTGCTTAGAAAAAGAACAGCTTAACCGTTACTGAAATTCCACATTTCAAGCTTGTAGGCCTATTTTCTACTTTGAGCGCAATAAAATAAAAAAGATGATAAAAAGGAATGAGGATAGGACATGAAATTTGAAATGTTGATTAAACCTCAAGTTAGATGAATATTTTACGATGGAACCCTAGGTCAGGAAATAGTTATTACCTCTAGAGAATGGAAAACACCAATATGCAGGAGATTAACATGAAATTCTTAAGCCCATAATTGGTCGCTAATGAACAATATCTCAGACCATAAGACAGGAATTCAGTATGATGGTGTTGAAAAATCTCTGCTTATTTGCACTATTTTCTATTTTCCAGGATATGATTAATTTCAAGGTAGATTTTGTCGAAATCCCTCCAGTGTTTACCAGTGTATGCTTCTTTAAGCTTTAAGCTTCAGGAGGAATCTGCAGCTCATCTCATCTTGAACACACGGCTTCCTGATGAAGCTTACCTTTCATTTATATAACTCTGAGAAACTGATACTATTTTATTTTTTCTCACCTCAGTGGAAGACAGCCATGAGACACATGAAGCAGAATAATGAATGAATTCTTCAGAGCACAGAAGTCTCTGGTGGCTTTTGAGGAATGTTCACTTGGTAATCTGACCAAGTATATCATGATAACTGTTATTACATAAACTGTTCTAAGTGATTGATGGAAGAAATATATTGGAAATTTCGGAAAATAAAGCCAATAAAACTTTAGTACTTGACCGCCTTAAGAAAAAATAATCTGTACTTAGTTGATAAATTGACACTGTTTTCGTGCTATGATACTGTCAGAGATGCGGCAGTTTTCTAATGCCATACAAATAACTTATTTCATAAATGACTGTACAATATTACCAATAAAGACCTAAAAAACTCATAGGGACTGATACGTACAAGGATAAGAAGAGATAAACATACTGTCCCTTCGTGCTCATCATACGAATTTTGATTAAATTTCCTCATTTATGCCAAATCAATAATAATAATATTAACGGCTTTATTCCAATCGGTATTTGTGGTACAGGTATGGAATTTTCAGCGTGCATTACAATATATTGCATCTAATTACCTCATAAATTTTATAAGATTTTTAAAATCAAAAAATAAATAAATAAAAAAAAGCAACGCCAAAAAAATAAAAGATAAATAAAAATAAAAAACAGCGTAGAGTTTACATTTCAAACAATGCACCACAGGATATGAAATATAAAGTTGATGTGTGATAGAAGATGAGAACAACAGTGTAATAGTAACGAGGAAAGGAAAACAAAAACTAATGGGACTATTTGTTAGAGTGCCGCAGTAAGTTGATCGTGTCATACCTAACGGATTTCTCATCACATAACAGCTGTGCCAGATATGGTATTGTGGAGTTTTTGTATTTGGTAGTCCTAGCATATAGCCTCCTATAGCTGCTTCTAGTTCTACCAGATGAAATGCAAGGAGACAGCTGCGTATAGAGAGGATGCTCGGGGTCCGACAATATTGTATTCGCTAGTTTCTTACATGACATTATGTCTATCCACAATAGTGTTCACCAGTTGGTTTAACGATATCCCACTTGCCCTACTAACGGCTTTTAGTGCCCTTCTCAGCAAAGCAAAGTCTTTCTTAAGTAGTCCAGGAAAGATTAATGGGGAGCAGTAAAGGAGGATGGGTAGAATACAAGAATTTACAAACTGAGAAAGCAAAGACTGCTTTATGCCAGACTGCCTAAATTTCCTAATGTAGAACGTTAAGCGAAACATCTTTCTAGTAACTAGCAAGATGTGGGAAGATCGGCAGAAAAACTCAGCCCAAGGTACTTGACATTAGATGTATTTTCAACCTCTGTGCCGTCAATGAGAGTGGGGCCATGTGAGCTAACTAGTTGCTGTAGGTCACATTTACGTCTGAAAGTGAAATTGACTACCTGACATTTAGACGGATTAAGCTTAAGTCCGTTTGAAGAGGACCACTGACTAATTTCCGACAGAAAGCTATTTAATTTGGAACAATCTGACTGAGAGTTGACAGGCATAGAAACCGAGAGGTCATCGGCATACTTAACAAAAGTGGCTACATCAGAATGAGGCAAGTCATGTAAGAAAAACGAAAACAGAAAGGGAGAAAGAACAGCACCTTGAGGAACACCAGCTAAAGTAAGTGAGGTAGTGGAGGATTTTCCATTGTAGACGGTGTACTGCTTCCTTTCAGAAAAATAGGAATGCAACCACTTATTTGTCCAGCTTTCAGCCTGTGTTGCAGCAAGCTTACTTAGCAAGAGAGACCTGGGAACAGAGTCAAATGCAGATGTGTAATCAAGGAAGGCACAGCGAACGTATTTAGCTCCTTTATCTAAACTAGAGACTATGCTATGGTGGAGGACGACAGCGGCATCTAACGTACTCCTACTATGTTTATAAGCAAACTGGTTGGGGTCGTTGAAAGGTTTTAAAGAGGGATCAAGATTAAGTAAAATAAGTCTTTCCATAACTTTCAAAAAGGTGAGGTAATTGAAATGGGTCTAAACTTAACATTAGGTCCACTTGTAGATTTAGGCACTGGAACGATCTTGATGTTTTTCCATGATTCAGGTATAATACTTTTGGAAAACGATTCGTTGAAAATGTCAGTTAGCGGGGAACACAAGATGTCGGCACACTTCTTAAGGATAACAGCAGGAACACCATCAGGACCGAGGGACTGAGTAGGCTTGAGAGATTGAAGACACTTGAGGACATCATTCGTGTTAAAGCATGAGAAGCAGTCATTGTTTACACTATTTGAGTTAGGAATCATAACATTTGCTGGGATACATATGAAGGATTCATTAAGCATGTTAACATCTACAGAAATATCATTCAACATTTGCTTACCACCTGTGATTTCCTTTAATAACTTCCACATATTTGATGGGGATTTACATGAAAGAAACTTCTGGTTATAGAGAGCATTCAATCTTTGTAATTCAAGCTTAATCAAAGTGTTCATTCTCTTAACACCAGATTTGTTTTTCATTTTGAACAACCTTTCTTTTTCACGGCGGAGCTTTTTGAGTTGAGAAGAGGAGAAGCGATCGAATTTTAAGAAGATTGTCTCTTTTGGACAACAAACATCAAGACAGAAATTAAGATAATGTGTTATGTTGGCAATTGTGTTATCAAGAGCTTGTTCAGTAAATAGATCCCAGTTTGTGTCTTTTAACATGGACCTTAGGTTCAGTATGTTGTCATGGGAATAACATCTGTGTTGTGTTTTCTTTCCAAGGTATGAGAAGACCCTTTTGTGCTGCTTTCCATATACTTTGGGCAATATTCTTATGATACAGTGATCTGAATTTAGTAGTGGGGCTCTTTTCCGAGCTTCAAATATTCCTGCATCGTTTGTAAACGCAAGGTCAAGAGTGTTGTCCATTCTAGTCGGGAAGTTGACAATATTATCGTGTCCAAGTGAAATTAGGAAGCTGTGGTCACTAGAATTAAAATCACCAGTAACTATAGACAAGGAATTTCCGAAGGAGGTGGCAGCAAGGGAAGTAAATTCATCCGCAAATAAAGATAATTCTGTGGAGTTGCATCCAGGAGCAATATACATGTTCGAGATGTAAATGTAGTTGTATTTTGACAAATGTTTAGGTCGACACTTAACGGTGAGACAGTCAATATTGTCACTAGAGAATTTGAAACATACATTATTAGACGTACACCATTGTGAATTGATGAAGATGGCGACACCGCCACCGCGTTTCTTCCTGGAACTACACCGATCTTGTCTGAATAGTTTGAAATTATTTAGATACACTAGATTGTCATCATATAGATCATGAAGCCATGTTTCTTGAAGTGATATGATCCCAGTATTATGATATATAATGGAAGACACCAGCGATTGAAGACAGTTAATTTTAGCCGGCAGGGAGCGACAATTGGTACTCATAATTGCGGGAACAGTCATGAATTGAATAGGGGTATTTTTTAATGCTCTCTGCCAGCCGGCATGATGCTTTTTCTTGTCTTTTTTATGGAGTTCCAGATCAGTAGGTTTTAAGGAATAAACTAAAAATCTTTGATAAACACCAAATAATTACTGAGTTCCAGTATAAGGTTTGAATTTGGATGGGTTGTCAGCATCAGTGCTATACCAATGTTTAGAGCTGCCTTTCAAGCCTCTTTCTTATTCAAGTAATTATAGGTGGTTATTTAAACATAAATTTCTTAAGGGTTCTAGTTAGGTTTCTCCTACTAATTTCAGACATACATACACACACAAATGTAGCTGTTTAACACAATAAGATATGAAAATTGTTGAATTATGTAGAGACAGAGTTTTCCAAACTACTTATTTCTTTTCAAAGCGTTCAGTCCCTCAAAATACTGACATTAAAAATTGGAGCAAAATAAATCTGAAGTTTCACTTTTACGAACACTCATTTGACTACGCTAACAACACTTGGAAGTAGATCCATGTTACTTTAAATTGTTTAATGATCTTCAGCTAACGTGCAGCAAATAGTAATAATTTTAATTCGACCGAACCATTTTTTGCGTAGTTGTCGAGAATTTGTAACCAGACGGCAATGAATGCTGAGTGTGGAAGGGAATAGTAAAAAAGATGCATGCACATCCAGAGAATAGTTTCTAGATACTTTGATTGGTCACCAAGATCCAGACGCCTGATACTGGTTACTACCTTGCCTAACTAATTTAATGGTAATGTCTCTTACTGCAACGATGAGTGACAATGGTTAGAATTTCAGAGTGGACAACAGTTCCTTAAAGACTGCAGATACGCTTAGTTGACAAGTGCCAAAAAGCATGAAACTTAGATCCAGCACTTCCTGCCTACTGCCTTCAATCCTCCAATATCAGATTTTGACTGCAGTACTAGAAGTTCCAATCTTAGTCTTCGCCCAAAACAAGCGAGAGATTTTCACACTTAGCTTGAAAATGCCTCCATATACTGGTTTCATCGCCCACCTGTACTAATTAAGCAGTTCAAAATGCAAAAGCATCTCACCAAAATGTCCTTTTAACAAAAATAACACAAATAACTTGCTAGTGACTGTGAATAAAGTTCACTTTTTTCACCTACTTAAAGTTTTTACTGTTTTACAGTTCAGAGTGTAGATGTATTATGCGACTATAGTGTGCTTAATTCTAAAAGAAAAAAATATCTACCGAAAATGACATTGCTTACTGAGTGATTGCCATCCTTATGCTACAGTCAAACAGAATCTAATCAATCAAGTATGCGATGTAATTAGTGAACTAAGTGAGTAGAAGCCATGGCATACAGAATATTACGTCTAACTATTGGTAATAAAATCAATATGAAAGTTTTTAAGTAGGAACTTCATACACCAACTACCAAGGGTTAACTACATCTTATAATCCATTATTATAATAGAAACATTTGTACTTAATTTCTGGAACGCAAACGTTCTCCCAACTCTGTTTAGTTATTCACCATTGAGAAACATCGGAAAATTAAGATTTGTTCAGAGTTACTGTCGATTCTTTCCACCAACCTAGTATAGTAACCTATAAATTTCTGAAGCACAGATCTAGTGATCATACCATTTGAAACGTAAAGCTTTGAAGATAGTAGCTGATTAAAATAATTTTTATCAACTTGCAATCAGAAAAACCCACTCATGTACAAATGTGAATATAAGAAAACAGGTCCTTACAAAACTGGAATGCGTGCGTTACTCAGAGGTCCCGTCAGAGATGTTTTTCTATGACTACCTAAAACAAGTTGCCAAAAAAGTGTGCTCCACAGGTACTATAGGATTTTAAAGTTGAACTTTAAAAGTCCATAAAAACTTGATGGTGACGCGTAGGGGCATGCAGGATGTGCGCTTTGTCCTTTTCGGGATTCATCATCAGGAGACATCTGTATTCCCAGTCAGTGATAGTGTTTCCAATGTAAATCGAAGTCAGCGCCTATCGTTTCAAATGCAAAAAGCGTTATGTATTAGGCCACTGCACCGTGAAAACAACATTTTGTGCAACAAATATCAGTTATTATTTGTTGAAGTTACTTTGTATTTCCCGTTTATCGACTTGTTTTTGATCCAAAAGCTCGACTTCTGTTGACACGTCGCAGCTAGAACACCATCTGTCCTTGGAGATACAGACACATACAGCTACCGAGTTTCAAACATGACAAAATGTGCACCCTTTATTCCAGTGCTGGTCCTCACCGGCCATATAACATTATGTTAATCTTAATACACCGTGGAGGCATCCGTTCTGTGGACTGAGCTGACAATGGATTCCGAGCAGTTCAGTCAAATATATATGAAGCAACTTAGATAAAGAGGTTGTAGGATTTATAAAGTCCGTGTTAACACAGTTCACCTTTTTTATAGTATACCCTTATAATTCGTTTGTATGTGTGCCGGTACTATTTTAAGTACAAATATCCGCTTGCAAAGAAAGAGTCGTAGTCTTTTTTACCTTACTGTTGTCACCATTACAAAATACTGTAAGCTTTCACCATCACTTCCTTTAGTTCGATACTGAATACCATCTACAACTTCTTAATGTCAAATTCTGCACATATGAACTGATCTAATATAAAATACTTAACCACTTCGACTTGTTAAATAAGGCTATTAGAACTTAGAATGTGAACATGAAATTATGAGAACTAAATTCCTCTACTTTCAATCCCATGGAGAAATAAAACTGAACTGCCACATTTCAGATAGACTGTTTGAGGTGGTCTTTATCTTTCAATTTGAAAATGAATAGTAATGTTGACAAAACTAAACTAGCAGTACAAAATGCATTAGTAACATTTTCATTCTACGGCTATATCAGCTAAGTCACAAAAGGACATAAACATGCAGCTAGCATAGTGATCAAAACACACCACCTAATTTACTGGCTTGCTAGTTTTCCAGCAGGTATAAAGCCGGAGAAAGGAGGAGAGTTTAGTGTAGGGCTAGAGGCCATATCCCCCCACGAAACCAAATACACTGCTACAGAGACTTCAGCGCACAATAAAAATATAAATATGTTAAATAAATCAGCGAAAATACCCACTGAATCATGAAGAAAATAAAAGACAGTTGAGTGAGAAGAACTACCATTCTTCTCACTCAACAACAATTTCAACAATGTCACCCCCTAATACTCATTAATAGACCACTATACATTTTTGGTAAATATAAATATGAATATACAGCCTATGAAGATGTTTTCGTCGATAAAGAAAATTTTTTTCTCTGAATTGTTTTTTAATTTCTTCATAAAAATCACATTAATTAATGGATTCGGAGAGGAGAAATGACGCGGGCTCGTGAATGCCTCCGGGAAGCCAATCAGCCAGACAATATCTTCTCTCGATGAAAGCGAGAATACGAATGGGGACGTGGAATGTTTGCACAATGTACGGAGCTAGCTGCGAGGGCTACCCAGGTGGCCGAAGAAATGCAAGGATACAACGTAGAAGTACTGGGTATCTGAGAGGGCAGATGGAATGGATGTGGATTGACACCATTGTAAACTGGATAGTCAATAATCTACTCCCATCTGGTCACCCAGACAACAACCACGAGCACACTGACGTGCTGAGTGGCTGTCATGATGTCACCAGTGCCAACCAGAGCCATAATGCATTGGGAACCAATCCCCTCATACACGATCATGACAGGAAGATTCAACTCAATGGGAGGAGGAAGGATGGAAGGAAGGTCACAATTATCATGCAATACTACACACAGTGCTACAAACAATACGGAAGAAGAGAAGAAGGGGGATTTTTACAGACAGCTCCAAACAGTAATGGACAACATCCCGAATGGTGACACCAGATATGGGTAATATGGGTAATATGAATTCCGGCTGAACTGGGAGGAGATAATACAGGAAGAGAACTCACCATGAGTCGGGAGGCTTTGCAGACTCCTGCAGATCCAATGATTTGGTGATTAGAGGCAGCGTATACAAGCACAAAGACATACACAAGGCGACATGGATTTCATCTGACAGACACACCGAGATCCAAGTAGACTTCATCCCGGTGGTGCTCAAGAAAGTGAAGACACAGTCTCCTGGACACAGAGTGGAGAAGAGGAGCAGACGCTGCCTCACTCACACCATCATATAGTTCAAAGAACCTTCAAGGTGAGGTTGAAATCCTTCGAAACAACTGGAGAAAGACCAGAGTTTAAGTTCAGCACTCAGAAACTGAAAGACCCAATTACAGAAATGCCTTCGCTGCAGCCATCAGAGCCATGTAGGAGACATTACATGGCATTGCTGAAGAAGCATGTGTGGAAGAACATTGGAAGTATGTGAAGGTGATGATCAAGGAGACGTGTACAACTGCTGTGGGAATGAAGAAGGGACAAAACAGGGAATGGTGAAACAGAAGGTGAACCAATTCAGAGATTGACAACAGAAGGAAAAGCTGAGTTCAATGTAGATTGCACTGAATCAAGAAAGAATTGAAGAAGAGTGCTAGGAGAGACAAAAGACACACTGGCCAACTACTGAAGTAGAACAGGCAGGCAAGCTGCACGTAAGAGAGACCTCAGGACATTATATCAGATAACCAGGTCACTCGCTATCTAGGGATAGATCAACCCAGATGATGAAACCAATGAAAGATGCTCAAAGGAACTTGGCTACTAAGGTGGGGAAAGAAATCAAAAAGTGGGCTGACGACTTTTAAAGGACTCTTGAATCGCCCATCACCTGCAACCCGCCCGGAAACACACCACCACCAACAGCACTCACAGAATCGCCAGTGAATGCGAACCTTTCAGCGAAAGTAGAATTCCTAAATGCAGTCAAGCTACTGAAGTCCACAGAGGTATTAGGGCCAGAGGGAATTCCTCTGATGCACTGAAAACGCCCCCACAGACCGCAGTATATATACTCACGCCACTGTTGCAAAATTTTGAAGGGAGGAGGGCTACTTGCTGACTGGAAGAAAGGTTACCCCTTCAAACCACCAAACAGGGGCACCTCAAACCTCTGCAAGGACTGACACGGAATCATGCAGTTGTCCACGCCAAATAAAATACTAAGTTGCCTCATCCTGGAGAGAGCAAAAGATCCACTGGAATTGGAACTCTGAGTGACCGGAAAAAGTTGGATTGAAGAAAGGCAAGTCACCTGCTGATCAAATGGCAACTATAAGCATCATCAGGCAGAGAATAGAATGGCAGTCAAACCTCTCTCTACCTCAACTTCATCGACTTTCAAATGCTCTTCAACAGGGTTGATGGTGGAATAATTTGGAAACTACTGAAACACTATGGAGCGCCCCGAATCTTTATCAATCTCACTCAGCAGCTGGCTACATGACAATGCCACGTATCAGATGATCCACAACGGGAAACTCAGAGAGGAGTCTGAGGTGAATATAGGAGTAATTTAAGACTGCCTACTACACCTATGATATTATTAAATTGTGGTGGACTGGATTGTGCTGCACACTATTCGTGGGGAATGAGAAGACAGGAATATGCCGGATTACCGATAAGAAGACTGTAGAAGATCTGAATTTCGTGGATGGTTTATGCTTGGTGTTACACAAACTCGAAGACCTACAGGCGAAAGGCAACAAACTGATAGGAGAATGAGGCAGCAAAGACAGGCCCTCAAGTGAAAGTAGAGAATATGTAGGTGGTGAAGGTAATCAACGCACAATAAGCACCAACAATTGTCAAAGGCAGAAATTCGAAGGAAGTCATTTCTTTCACTTATCTAGGCAACATTTTTTCAACCAAAAGTGGCGGAATGGATGACGACGTGAAAACCAGAATCGGATATGCAAGGCTTACTTTTATCACTCTGAAATCAGTTTGGAAATATGCTGTGCTCAACATAAGGGACAAAATCCAGATTTTTAACAATAATTTTCAGTCACTTCTATGTGGTTCAGAAGCTTGACACATGAGTCACGAGAAGCATTTTCATCCGGTAGCAGACTTTTATCAACACCTGTCTTCAATGACTCCACAGTGAAGATCAAGTGGCCGGCCAGAAAGAGTTAGCAGCGGAAAACTCTGAGAAAGAACCAACTAAGAACCTATTGCTCAACAAATATGAAGAAGAAAATGGACATAAATTGGGCACACTCTGAGGAGACCGATGGAGGACATCGTGCATCATATCATAGCTCGAATGGAATCAAAATGGAAAATGACGAGTTGGGCGTCCGGGGGTGACGGCAAAGAGGTCGTGCAAAGAGGAGATGAGAGACTATTGTCAATAGCGGGACCAGCTAAATAGGACCACGGAGAAGAGGGCAAAGTGGAGACGTAATGCCAAACCCCTGTGTTCCACTCGGAACTCAAAGGAATAATAATCATAAATAATAACAATAATAATGAATATCAAAAGGTAGTTTCTTAACTTTGAATACATATTGTTAAAATATTCTACGACTGAAATGACACTCAGACTTAATTAGTAGTACTCTCGATTTCACTGATCTGCATCTTCTTCAACTGATTTTTTCTGTAATTCAAATAATCATCCCTGAATTAGAAATAAATAAATAACAAATAGTTTAATTAGGTTTATTCAATATAACTCCCCCCTGAAAGATGTGCGTCGGTGGCACAGCCGTTAGGACTCTCGCCCACCATGCACATGGTCGGGGGTTCGACCTCCTGCCAACGAACACCTCATATCTATGGTCGGCCTGCAAAATTTGGGCTACCGATATCACATGCTGGAAATTCCATACCTGTACCGAAAAATACGGTATGGAATCAAGCTGTAATCAAAATCAAATCAAATAATAGTTATTTGTTGCTTTGTTGCCAATTCTTTTTAAAGTTGATTATTGAGCAGGATGAATTAACAATAAACCTTCACATGAAATGCAGAATAATTAAGTGTATCCACCACTAAGAATATGAATTACTGTAGATTTTTGCAAATGAAATGTTAGCGATTCGCAGAAATGTATGTTCCAATCACAAAAACAAGTAATAGGTTAGCAGTTACGGAGGTGGGCTAAAGCAGATTTCTGTGGGCTTCTTAATCACATATTCCTTTTAACTAATTAACATTTTCCTCGCACTTAACTAATCCAAAGTAATAAGTTTTAGAAGAGCTATTTATTTCCTTGTTTTTGCGGTAATTCTTCAAGAACTCACAACCATCCCTGAACATGAACACAAAGTATTAAAGTATCAATGGTAATTAGCATGATTGCTTAAGATCAGTAGTGAAGTCGAATGAGAATGTAAATGGATTTTGTTTTTGTTCTAAAACTTTTCATTAATACTTAAACCAATAAATGTTCAGTAAGCACACGAATTTAACAATTGATGTTTTTTAACTAAATGCAACATGAATTAGTCTACTATCCTTTTAACTTTAAAAAATTTAGAGCAGTTAAAAGGCACTCGAATAACTGATCAATAAAGATCCCCTAAAGTCTTAAAAATAATTTCACTTGGTGAAGATTAAGGCTTGCCATGAAGAGCTGCTGAATAGCAACATGCTTGACTCGTAACATACAGAAAGTTCGTGAATTTATGAAGCAAAATATACCTTGAATACCTTTAGTTGGTGTGATAACTTCACTGGTTTCATTCGTCGATACTTTGACGTGATCCAGTGCGCAGTGCTCCTGCAAAATTACTATAGGATGTCTTTTTCTCTCAACATCAATTGATGGTGAGACTATCTTCGGTAACCTTGGTTGGCAGACTGATATAAACATTATTGACAATTTACGGGATTACTTGTCACTATCACGACTGACATGTAATAAGTTATATTTCTACCAAATCTCTTAGCTTTCCTACCTTTCTACTTTTTGAGAATAAGAAATGAATGGAAAGGTAGTGAGGCATATGATGATTAAAGGATAAAGTATATCTATGTATTTAGTTCATCGTCTCAGTTGGTGATTTAGCCTGAGTTTGAAATCCATTTTAAACCACTGACACAGGTTGTTTGTTTTTTAATTGGATGTACTATAGTGAGTGACACGGATATCCTCATCTACAAAGTGGCTTAATCAAGTCTCAGTTCGATAAAGTGAGTAATTTTTCAGCAGTCGCATAAAATATGAATAAGCAAGAACAACAGTTTTTGCAGCATAAAATGATACCATCATTTATTTCGTTGGCTTCTCAACATCTGCTTACAGCCCAAAGACATTATAAAGTTTATCTACAGAAACAATTTTAACGTACCTGCACAGAATTCATCTTTAAACAAAAATCAACCAATATATGCATATAAAAATAAACACTATCCCAAACAATAAAGATCATACACGATGGAAACTTTCGCCATTACGTAATCAGATGAGAGAGAAGATGAAAACATGCAGAGCAAGGAAAGACTGATAACAGCTTCTTTCTGAACGCATAAATCGGGTTTCAGCCGCTTGATGGATATCGCTTCGGCTAACTTAAGGAGAGTTGAACTCTTTTGCCTATTGATAATTTTGGACGATCTTGAGAAGTCCCCCTCATGACTAGTATCAAGATGTCTAGTGATGGAACTGCTGAAAGCATACGTTCCCTTGAGAAGTAGGCTTTTGTTACATATTCAGAAAATCTAGGGTATGTCCTTCTCTCTCTTCTTACAATGTAACTTATATGTAACTTTCTATACACAGTCGGAGTTAACATAAAAATGATATCTGTTGACTTTTGATTGCACTAAAGAGCATGCTGTTCGATATAAGGAAACCAGCTTAGTTGCAGGATAGGCTGTAGTTTGTGACGTCCTCGGTCTTCGGTTGACTTTTGTTGTAACATTTTCACCCCTAAAATTAAGTTGAATGAAGATGAGTTTTTTTCCCACTGTGATCTGTTTGGCATTCGAGCCTTCAAAGCTTCCGTACTTGTTAATAAACCTTCGAGGGTAACCGTTGTTTTTCAACATCTTTTCAAGAAACATAAATTCGTCCTCTAATTTTTCTGTACAGCAAACTCTTCTTGCTCCATAGTATAAAGTCTTGACTACTGCTCGTTTAAAGCTATTTGAACAAAACCATCTGTTAAAATGTAGGTATTGTCCCTTCTAAGTAGGCTTTCGGTAAACTGGTCTATTGAAACTACCATCATCTAGGCGTTGCATGGTAATGTCAAGGAAATGGAAATTTCATTTTCATGTCCTATAGTAAATTTAGTATTTTTATGTGCGTCCTTGAATAATCTGAGTAGATAGGAATTATGACTTTAATTGTTGCACACTAAAAATGTGTCGCCAATATATAGACAATAAGAAGTTGCTTCGTCGACTGCATGCTTCAACTTTGTTCTCTCAAGGTCGGACATGACGATACGTGCTAAAACAGGGCTAAGTTAACCGCCGTAGCTACACCATCTGCTTGGCAGTAAAGAGTGTTGTCAAACTGAAACTGAACATCCATTGTACAGGCGTTTGGATTCCGACTCTGGGAGTGGGAGAAGATCAGACTACTGAAAAATGATCTCAATATTTTCATTGATTGAGTTCCTTGTGAACAAGGAGGTTGCATCAAATGACGCAATGAACATCAAGATAAAATACATAACTACAGTGTTACTGAAGATTATGTGACACTGGATTTTATTTGGTTTTCGTCTAACACTTAAGTATCAGTGTTGTTCTGTAACTGGATAATATTAAATTTATCTTCATGTAACTCCCAAAACAGTGGCTAATTCTGACATAATAGAGAAGTGGGTGGCTCAAGTGGATGTTTTTGGTTTGAATGTGTTCCGTGAACTGTCTGTTTTAACTGTGAAGACTTCACAGTATGTCTAGACAACATCTTCAGCGCTTATTTCATCACACTAAATTGTCTGTCCCTACAGAATGATTAGCATGAAACTAGGCTGAATAAACTCATAAATTTCCAGACCGTATATGTTACAAATTTTTGGGAATAATTTGAGCGCCAAGTCAAATTGAATCATTATAAATTCAGTTAGCAATCCTTTCAAAACCAGTTGAGACATATAGATACCACCCTCCGTGTTTTATTGTGAAGTATGTCATACTGAGTATTCTTAGTAATTCAGAGAGAAATCCCGAATCTCTGCACTAAGAGAAATAAGAGCGGATCTTCAAGAGAATGACACTATCATCAAATCAACGTGCACCGTGATGGCGAGCTACCTAGAATGGTGGCCACATTACAACCTGACTGATAGAATTCAGTCTACACCAATCAGAGGACTAGACACACCACACTAGTTACTAGTTTCAAATCAAAATATCCACTACAGTCATATAGGAGGTCGATCGCGAGCCCGAATAGCTCACTGGTAACGTCTCTGACTGCAGCACTGGGTGACGCCGGTTCGAATCTCAGAAGGGACATGAGTTCCTTCAAGGTTGCAGATGCGTCTTGCTGACGAGTGCCAACTAGCACGAAACCTAGGTCCAAGGCTTCCTGTTGATTGCCTCCAACCATCTAATATCATCGAATGACGCTCCGTTAGTGGAGGATGAGGGCATACCTAGATTACAATTCAGCACACCCTTCTGCCACCAGAAGGGTAAGAATCTGATTAACAGAACCAAACGTCTAGTTAATGAGGAAGACGATATCAACAAGGAACTAAATTTGGTTCAGTCTGCTCTTCAGTGGTTAAGCGTGCGAACCAATCTTTGTCATGACTGTTGACAGAAACGAAACTTAGGTTACTGAAGGAGGCCTGTTGACTAACTTCTGACCCCTAGTACCCCATACTCATAGCTTGCCAACAGTTATTTCAAGTTATTATCACCCAGATTCATTTAAATTAGGATAATAACAAATACCTATCAATGAAATCACAAATAAGTCAAGCAAACATTTTATCTACTCGTCTATCATGTTAATACAAAGCAAAATATTTGTGTAAGCGTTTTTGTATTATGATGTGTTCAATAATCTTTGATTCTTGAAGGAATTATCAATTTCAGCTTAGACACTTTTATCAATATGGTCTCTAAATGTATGTTTACTCTTATGTATGTACGCATGTATGTAAAAATATGTGTGTGAGTTTTTGACAGAGAGGTGAAGAGAATTACACACAAAAACAGAGCGCAAGAGAGAGAGGAACTAGTAAGAAATGTAGAAAGCTAGAGACACTAAAATGTCGGTTTGACTTCAATTTGATTTATAGCTTGTCTCTGAACTTGTATCAAAATGATTAATGATCACGTCTCTAAATCGACATACACAGATACTTCGCGTGGTGAGTGAATGAGCGCTCATATATATATATATATATAAAGAGGGAGAGATACTGATACATATAACCGTGTATGCGAAACACGTTACATATTTTTTCTCTAAGATTATAACACCATGCTAAGCTGAACCTATCAAAAACTCATTTACCGACCAAACAAAACGTTTACGAAAGGTTTCCTAGATGAAAACACTAGACAGAATGATTCCCTTCTTTTTTTATAAAATCACACAAGCAACACAAGAGATGGTAGCCGGAAGAAAAAAAATATGAAATGTAATCAATCATCGTCAAGTTGACCAGTATTACTGTTGTTTGTGTCGAAGTCTTTTCACATTTTTCTTTTGATGTATAAAACTACTACTCAGCTAAACCTTATGTATGTATATATGTCTAGTAATATTGCCAATATCTAACAGTCATATTGGTATCACTATTGTTGATATTATGCTTTCATACTATTCAACATTTTTGTTCTTTAGTAACTTTCAGATTCACCTTGAAATCATTGATCAAAATCAACATCACTTAACTGTTTCTCTTTTATCAGGATGATGGTATGAAGGCAGCAGCTGTCTTGTCAACATGACTTGTTGTTGTTATTATTATTACTACCACTACAACTTTGTTCCATATTTGTATATACAAATGTATGTGTGTGCATAGTTCTTTATAGCATACTCGATTATGACAGGGGAGAAATGTTAATAATGTTTAATGTCAGTGGTTTGAATTGTTTATATGCATTGTGCATTTATCCTATTTGTTCTACTAGTTAGGAAGTTATTTTGTTAGTTAGTTGTTTTAACTGATCCATCAATCATACAAGTCAGCCGAATGAATTGCTTTCATGCTTCTCTGCTTCTCTTTGTGTACATTTGACTAGTTCCGGCTTTACAGACCGCTTGTCATGTCAAAATTTGCGCTGCTAGTGTGTCAGTTCAAGGTTTCAGTGATATATTACTGTTATTGGTACTACAACTACTGCTGCCATCATCAACACCACCACCACTATAACCATTAATGCAACTACAGTTACAAAGATAACCTCCACCCTGGATAAGTAAAACACAATCTCTCTAGACAATACCGACACAAGTTATTCATTCATTTATTCACAATACTGACTGTCAGTCCCGCATATTACTTTGATCTATGTATGTTATAAACCATACATTTATCAGGCATTTCCGTTGACCAAGGCAATAAGGGTGGTAGGACAAAATTATCATGATACTACTAAACTTACTGGTACTACAATTTATCAAGGTCAGTCATATATGTATATATGCACATATTATATATATATGCGTAATGCAAACAAACAAAATTGATGATGATCATGACGATGACGATGATGGATGAGTTCACTTAAGAAGGAGTAGGCGACTCAAAATGTCATGACATTATAACTTTTGTATCAAGTCGTTTCTTTTTTATGTTTTACCCAGTCATTAATTACCCGCAAAAAGATTAAAGTAACATGCGATAAATCTTTGTGCTTTTACGTCCATCTATACGTGAATGTTCGCGTCTGTTTTAGTGTATATATATGTATATATATATTTTAACAGTGAAAACCATATTTTCTGAAAATAACTGGCAAAATAATAAATTGACCTAAGAAATATATATATATAAGAGAGACAATACATTCCTTTGCATAGACATTCATCAATTCAATTATCCTTTCTAACCATTATATTCACAAGAGGAAATAACAGTCAAGAAGACAAATTTCCTCTTGTTTTGTTTTACATTATTCCGCCAATATACTCATTGTCAGTTGTGAAGGTTGAAAGTATCCAGTTGTTATTAGGCATCAAATTCCTTTGAAGTATTTCGAAAGGATAAAGATTTTAATCATTTCTCCCTACTTTTTCTTTCTTTTTCACTCAGATTGTGCTTAAATAGTTCACGGCATATTTATATGCGTATGTATGTGCACTTCCGTTAAAGATTGAAAATGAGGGAATATAAACAACTGATTAGTGAGGATGTGATCTAATGCCGAAGTAATGTTAGAATGATTTTTTGACCCTGAAGACTGATAAATGATTTTCTCATGTTTATTACTTCTTAATTTTGTATTGTGGTTATAAATGCGGCTAAACTCGGTTATGTCAACGAATAAAGTTATCCGCACGCACACATACATACACACACACACACACACAATTAACCAAAACTGATCAGATTCATTGCAATTCGATCTTATTTGTTTGGCTGCAGTAGGTTAATCTTTATTACAACTTATGCTTTGATAGGACTGCAGATATTATTATATAAGTTGTACAATATAAAAACGCCTTAGTATCTTTACGACAGAGAAAAGAGGCAATAAATTTCCTACAAACTGATAATGCATTTACTTACCTACGGTATTGCTTCAATAAATATAAACCCTAACCACACTAATGAACTAGTTCAATTAGTGATCATGAGATAAGCATATGTCGTATGAACTTGATGCCTCTATAAGACATAAATATTAAAACGTAGAAATAGGGGAAGAAACATCTGATAAAGACTGAAGTGCACTCTTCCAATTCACTTCCTCAAGTGTTATTAACTAAATCGGAGTGTTTGAATTCTCTCAGCAGTACTGTTATGACTCGTCATGTTATGGGCACTATTCTAAATACTTTAACAAAATCTGTGCAACAAAGATCGATATCATTTCTAGTTTGGTAGTTAATATTTGCAGTGATATACATCACTCTGTTAACACTTGGGTATCCTAGGCCATTCAGTAGAGAGTTAGACTGTTGGTCTGGAAGCTCCTGGGTTCAAAACCTAGACTTCCATTCCACCTTCGAACACTACAACCCAAGGGTATCCCATAGAGACTCACCATAAAGTGATATTTGTTTTAACGTCAATCACTTAGACACTTAATTTGGCAACTGCTAGATCAGTTTTTCACCTTCACATCTTGGAAATTCTTCACATTCAGCAATACGATATAATAGGTTGTTCCTAATCGAATCTCCAGGATGAATACTGATCTGTAATTGATAACACTGAAAGCTTAATCATCAGCCCAGTTAGCTTAAGATAACTTGGAATATATGCTGCGTTAATTTATGAAGCTGGAACAGGTTACATTGACAATTTAGAAAGTTATCTAGCAATAGTGATGATAAGAGTGTCATTAAAATGTCTATTCCACGGGTTACCAGCTGAATGGATATTTTCAATACAAAATGATTCCTTTTGACTGAATGTTTGAACTTCCAAATAAGAAGTCATCCTAAAACGTACAAATTTATAGATTTTCAGATTTTATAACATCAGTAATCGGATACAAACATTTTTTGTCCTTCACGTTCTAAGTGGAACATAGGGCTTCAAGCTAGTGGCTTGAAGTTTCTGTAGCAGTGTTTATTTTACAGGATGGGGTTGCTAGCCTCATGCCCAACCTTTCCTCTTTACCAGCATTATTTCTGGCTCAGTGAGGTAAAGGAGTGCGTTGGCGGCCGGGGATCGAACCCCGGACCATGTGCATGGTTGGCGAGCGTCCTAACCGCTATGCCACCGACACATACGAACGATTGAAGAGAATGAAAACAAGCATAGGATTCAGCGAATAGTAGTGCTTTTGATTCTTTAAGAAGCCCGTCCAAAATTAAGCTCTGACTGCTAGATTTTTTTAAACAATAATAAACGCTGTTCCTAGAAGGCACAAGAAAGGTTTGAACCTGGCTAGGTGTTACAGTGTTTTGTTAACTGAATTAACAAAGCTGAACACTTTGTTGGTTTTTAAATCGTGTAAAAAGTAGACAGAATTATTTTTCATCCAATTAAAATAGTCGAAATAATATATTTTCCGAACATTATTCTAAACCATAGTCCCAATGCTTATTCAAGTAAGTGCAGAAAGTTGTAGCTCTTATATAAATACTTACTAGGTGAATTGTATTTAGCTCGAATATGTTTATCACTATTGTTCGCAGCTAAATATTAATTTCGACTATAATATTATTAACATCTTTCGCTTATAACGTGCAGAGTAGTTATTACTTCACTTAACTGTACTGAGTAATATACGTGCACTGTTTCCATTTCACTAAATGATATAAGACTGACATATTTTTTGCCTTACCCAGAAAAATTTCCAGTTAATTTTAGCGTCAGTTGTAAAGTTACCTATAACTGGCTAGCCGAATAAGGATGAAAATGCAAACTGCTCATGTTTCAAAGAATTAAAACATGTTTTTTTTCACTTTCACCCCAGTAATCAAAACCCAGATGATACTATTGTAAAAGTCTGTAAATGAAAGCATTAGTTTACAATTCATATCAAAAGATATTCCTAAAGCATGAGGTCCTACTAACTTTTCGTATTTCCTTCCTAAATTGGGAAGTCGGGGTGAATTTCAGGCTCAAGGACAACTTATGGAAATGTTTTTCTGCATCAAAACAACCCGGTAGTATTTACTAACAATTATAGACTAATTTTACTTACCAAAATTACTTGTTTTGGTGTTCGCTACCATAGAATCCGAGATTGATATTTGGTCCTGTTTTAACTCATCACTAGATGCATCTGTCCCCCTCCCAGTGAAAATGTACCCAGCTGATGACATGACTGTTTAAATTGAAATCAGCAACTTCTCCCACATAAAAACTCTTACCTAAATATAGCAATATCATATCAGAGAGCACTACGAATATGAGGCAAATACTCAAAACAGAAAAATTGTAATTATGATGTACATCATTCGATTAGACTTCTTATGTATTTACTATGAATATATTTTTTACCTACTTCGTGAGACATTTTTTCACTTATTCTCTAGAGAGTTAAAATGAAAGTGACTAGTGAACCCAGTTCACATTTGAATTTCCTTCTAGATTAAAATAATGACCTCATTCAAGATACGATCGAATATTTCCAGTTTTTCAGTTTTTAAATAAACCATTTGCATTAATCTCAGGATTTATTAGAAATATTGATGCATGTTTTCACCAGTCAGACACAGAGACAGTCTTTTCATTATGAAATTGCGGTCATTCGTAGTTTACAATTCTGTCCAATAGTGGCTGTAAATTCAGAACGCATTTTTGACTGAGCAATGAGTAGTTGTTTTAAAACAATACACCCATATGAAGTGTAACAACCTGGAGAACTACACAGTGATGTCGGGTACCCGTTCCCAAGGCATATTAAAACAGTAATAATCAAAAATATTTACATTTTTATTTCGAATGCATTTGTATATATATATATATATATATATATATATATATATTTTGTACAAATAAATGGGAAAAGGAAGTCAAAGTGGAATAGAACAACAACGAAAAGTGTATACGAAGAGAAAGAAGCAAAGCAAAAGACAGCATATTTTAACCGGTGATTCTGCTGTACATCCTAGTAATCCTGAATGATAATGATAATGATGACAATAGTAATCGCTTAAAACAAATTTTTAAAAAAAAATAATAAACAATTAAGCTGGTACAAACAAGGCAAGTTATAGAGTTCAGTTGTGGAAATTATGTTTCTGTTAACTTAACAAAAGAATATCGAAAGAAGACCAAATTTCTTTTTGCACATGACAAAAAAGTAACAGCAGAAAATGTCATGATAAGCAAGATTAAAAAAAAAGGTTTCTTTTAATCAATGAACAATGGAACATCTTGAATGAGTAAATTATGACTGATTGATGATTACATAAATAGGATTTACATTAAAACGATCAATTGCCTCTTTGAATAATTGAAATGTTAAAGAGAAAATGATGAAACGACTAGGTAGGGCGTTTTCTTTTCTAGTTGAGAATAACTCACTAGGCGAAACTGGAGGAAGAAGAATACATCATAATACATCAGAAATGAGACAAAATAAACAGGAATTAGAATGAGAAAGAAACTATTCAGCAGTTTCCGAATATCACAATAAATTTTTGTCGATTGTCAATGCGTTGCCGTTTATTAGATTGTTGATAGCATTAATAGAGTAAATAATAACAAAATTACTAGTTGGAGGAGGAGAAGAATTTGAGACGGCATGATAACTTTCGCAATAATGCTAGTTACAACAGATACTGGCAGTTAAGAGATCAAAATACTGGTATGTACAGGACAGTAAACTTTTATAAAAGAATCACTTATATATATATATATGTAATCGAAAAGAAAAATTATCAGCATCAACATTATTACTGGCATTACTTACAATGTTGTGAACTGAGTGTTAGAAGCAGTAGGAGTATGTATATTGTCATTATTTTGGAGAAAGCTCGATTCTTTTAAATTGTCCGACATGGCGCTCAAAATAAATATCAAAGTGAAAGAAATATGCAACTAACTGCTTTAGTGATTGTCTCAGCTGTCTGATAAATAACATGTACAAAGATGAATTGGGTCACATATCGTATTTTTACTAACACTAAACATATCTTCTTTCGACTGAATACAAGGGGGAACCTGAAAAATATTCACTGTGTGGGATGACTAAAAATTTATGAATTAAAGGAGAGGTTGTCCACAGAGTGATTGAAAATATGCTTCTTCAAGTATGCTGTCTAAGACAGACCATTGGTTGATGGTGTAGCTCTATTTATTTGCGGGGACTGTTGCTGCTGCTGCTGTTGTTGTTGGGATTGTGAAGGTTGTCTACAAGACTGGCTATCCTCTGGATTCATTGGCTGATTATTCACAGGCCAGTTAAATGAGTTTAATTGTTTAGCCATGTTCATTTGGTTTAACAGTGTTTCTAGATTGAAATTGAAAGGCATACTGGGTGGCTGTTCTGAAGAGTTTATATTAGGAAACTGTTTATTGGCTGATAAATTTGTTACAAGAAAAGGTAGCAGATTATTATTAGGATCAAACGCATTTTCTGAAGGATTTTGCTTTGATGGGGTAATGCTGCTATTATTGACACTACTCATCACCGGTGGTAGGACTAAATTGGATGCTGGGGCTGACTGAGTAGCAGTAGTAAGTTGGACAAGCGTTTGTGCTAGAAGTGCCATGGCAGCAAGGTGACCGGCATTCACAGCAGCGGCAGATGCAGTTCCTGGAAGTGGATTATTCATTACTTCATTATCCTTGTTTATCTGAGAAGATGAAAAGGATACGGCACTGTTTGGTGTTCCTAACCAAGATACATTTGATATTGACGATGGGGGTGGTGGTGTGGAAATCCTGTTAGGATGAAGAAATGCATTGTTGGTTGATGTTGATGTAGTAGATGATGACGCTGAGTTTAAATTGAATTCCAATGGATTAGTAACATTTGTAGGCAAATATGAAGCAAAATTATTATAACCAGTCGGATTTTGATGTACGTCAAAGTTCTGAAATCTCTCCTTCAATAAACTTAGAGCAGACGGTGCATTTGTTAAGTCATTTTTTGAAATGGGTCTAAGCGAATTCGAAGTAAAGTTATGCATTGGATCAGTGAAATTTTGGTTGGTATTATCAATGTTTGTATTATTGCCACTGCTGTTATTACTCCGCTTGCATGGTACAGTAGGTAAGTGAGAATTAATTGGAATTGATTTCAATGTCCCAATCGGTTGTGATACTTTTGGGATATTACTACCGCTACTATTATTATTGCTATTAGAACCAAAAGCAGCTGCCAAGGCGGCTACATGACATGACTGTTGAAGCAAACATGGACATTTGTTCTTACTTATATGAAGTCTTACTTGACCTTTGTTTGCAAATGGTTTGCCACAGAAATGACATTTGGCCTTTTTTGTGATTGTTGTCATCAGGTTGTTATTGGGTAGATTGCTAGCATTATTATTATTACTACTGCTACTCATGTTAATGATGTTATTAGGAGTAGTGGTGAATGAACTTAAATTACGATTTGTCATTGAATGGAATGATGGTGGCATGTTTATTAACCGAGTATTCTGTAAAACGTTAGTTGTACTCATAAGTGATGACATCGTAGATGACAAAGATGATGAAGATGATGGTAAAGTCGATGCATACGAATAGTTAGATCTGCTGTAATTCATTGATGATGGATAATTTAAATGCGTTGACTCACTTGGTAAGGAAAGTGACATATTTTGTTGTGAATTAAGTGTACATGGTTCTTGCACAGATGATGACGAGGACTTTGCCTTTGGTGAATGCTGAACAAAATCATTATACTGATGTGTGTCAGATCTGTCAGGAGTATTATTATTGTTGCTCCTATTGTTAGAATTTTGAAAATCATGATAATTACTGGTCAATTTACTGTTGCACTCAGTGTTGCAACTATCCAGTTTCTCCGTATTTTCAACTAGAGAACGGAGCATGTTAAGCCAATTATTAGCAAAATCCGCATTCTGTGCATCATGCACACTGTCAGCTAACGATGTTGTCTGTGGCAGGATGGACTGTGACGACGTTGTTGATGATGTTGTACCAAGCTCAAATGAGTCAAGTGCTTCTTTAAAATTCATAGCGGCATATTTGAAAGCATTTAACGGGTCATTATAATTCGTATTTTTTGCACAACTTGATACTTGTGGGTTTAAATACTGACCTGCTAAATTAGACATTGCAGCAGCATAAATAGCTTGTATCAGGGGATGAGTAGGAATTGTAAGTGAGGAGGCGTTTTGTGGCGTAGATGTTTGTTGTGTGATTGGCAGCTGAGGTGGTGATGTTGACTGTAGAGATAATGGTAATGTACTACTAGTATTTGTTGTATTACCGTGGTCCCTAGTTACATCAACAGCAGTAGACGTACTCGGAAATGTAGAATTATTTGATAAGTGATTTAGTGAAAGTTGAGAAGTATTTGGGTTTCCGTCATCTAATCGATCGCTTTCACTCATGGATGCATTACTTTTAGTCGATTCATTGTTACTGTTGTTATTGTTATTACTGTTAGGGGATGGCAGTTCACCTTTTAAGTTATTTTGGCCATCACGAATGTGAGACGATGATGATGAAGAAGAAGACCTTTCGACATAGGCATATAAAGCCGATAACGCAGGAATTATATGGTCACTTTCTCCCAAAGGAGACAAAGGACTTGCTTGTAGTTTACCAGAAGATGTTGTAGAGTGAACAGAATATGGTGAGTTAGGACATGTATTTATTCCAGACTTATTTGGTGAATATTGTGAATGCACCGTTGATGTTACTGTTAAGCCTCCAGATCTAGGAAATCTGTTACTGTTCGATGTATTACTACTAGATGAATTTAGTCCAGAGTAAATTGTTGAATTACTTGAATTCAATACGTTTGTTGATTTAATCGGCTTATGTGTCGTATCAACTAACTTTTGCAGTGAAGATAAGGGACTTTCAGAGAAACTCATATTCATTTCACTTGTACTAGATACCTTTGATGTATTTGGAGAATTAGAAGTGACTGTCATTGCACGTCTATTTTCTGCTAAGTCAAAATCAGTTTCCTTATGAGTTGACGCACCTTCTGCTACTGTTAGAGGACTAGAAATTGGGGAGTAAGAAGCAGTTTCCATGGATGCGACACTATCTGTGGTTGGGTTTTCATCAGCTACAGTTACAGAAATACCAGCTTCAGAGAAAGTACGTTTACGATTTAATTTTGGTGATAAATTCATCGCTGTTGTTGTGGTTATTGAATTTTTATCCAGCAAATTGTTGACAGATATAGGAGAACTCGACTGAATGATAATTTGATCTGTGAGTTCAGTTGTAATAGATAAATTATTATCGTTGTTATCTGTTGTTTGTGGAAGACTTTTTTCTACAAATGATTCTATCTGCTGTAAAACATTATTTTCTGTTTCTGTATTTTGTTCCGTAGCAACCTCGTGCGAATTATCGACAAGCATTTCAGATTTGTTACACTGATTGTTCAATTCATCATCATTACAAGATGATGGTGGTGGAGTGGAAGCAAGTTTTGTTGATGATGATGAATCAAGATTTTCTTGTGAATTTGTATGTTGTTTATCGTCCATTCCTTCAGTCACTTCTATTTTGGTTTCGACAGATGCTGAAAAATGATCTGAGTTAGGATGACTTTGTTCATTGTCGGAATGTCTGAAACGTTTTGATGCATCTTCTTGTTTTTGTACTTCGTACTTTTCACGCGAAGGTAAATTTGGTTTAATTTGATGTTTAACAGTATCTTCGCATACAGGAAAACGTGCATTAGGTAAAATAGTCTGACTGTTACTCGACCAATTCATATTCATACTTCTATGTGATCTTCTCCCTCCAGAAGCGTTAGTAAGAGATATTCCAGACTTCCCAGCTATATGAGACATACCACTATGATTACCGCTACTAGAGTTTCCAGTAAGATGACTGGAACCACTGCCACCACTGCTACCACCACCTCGTCTATTGTCATCGGGATTAACAAAAACGCATCGACCAGAATCATTATATACTATTTCAGAGTAGTGATTTGTTTTCATCATATGCATTGTTAACTCAGGAAGACTACGAAACGACTGATGGCAGCGCATACAACGAAGTATCTCACGTGTCTGTTCCGTTTCGCTATTAATCCACATATCTTGACCTCTAACAAGTTTAGGTATATCTTTTTCAGCCTGATCGCACTTCGGCTTATGCCCAGTATCTTTCATGTGTAAAGTGAATATGTAAAGACTTTCGAAGTCCTTACCACAGCTGCAAACAAATGCTGTTTCACGGTGACGTGTAGTTTGCTGAGGGGGATTATTACCACTGTTGTTGTTATTACCAACGTGTCCATGGGCAGATGAGTTTATATTTTCTGTGTGAAGCTGTGACTTGGTGGTATTTAATACATGACCACTAGTACTGTTTACCATGTTATTCATTCTGTAGGGCGTATTTCCACGAAAATTTGAACATAAATTACTCCCACTGGTACTGCCAAGAATTGCTCCACTCGTACTACTACTATTGCAAGAGATATTAGTAGTATTGACTGTTGAAACTGCTTGATTTCTTATAGGTGGGAAACGTTGGAAATTTCTCATCTCTAAATTTGTACCGGCTAAAAGACTGTTATTTAGTCCACTCCTTAAGCGGCGTCCAGCGTAACGTGTATTCGTTGACATAGGGCTAAGAGAGCTCCTCTGACGCCTACCAACTGTATTACTGACGCATTCATTTAGTCCACTTGCTTGAAAGCCCTGCTTTCTTTGGTGCTGATAATAAGCACTATACTTTTGGTTACCACGCATTGATATTCCACTAAATGGTCCTGTGTTTGAACTTGAATGGTGTTGAGATGTAGGAGGAAGATGTGAAAAATTCTTCTCCATCCCACATGCTGTCGACACTGATGGTAACAAAGATGAAGACTGACATCCAGGTTGGAGAGGTAGAGAACCTGTGTTTGGGACAGTAGGAGGCTGAAGGTATACAGAATTAGCAGAAGTGTTAAATGATGGTAAAGATAGTGGATTATATTTACTGTCTGTTTTGTTGGTATTCCATAAATCTAGATTAGGCTGATTGCCATCAATACCAGAAGATGTTGCCATAGCCATTAATTGTTGACCAAGTTGGTATAGTAAGTCACGAGGATCAGATAGTTTAGGCTCGTTTAAGCTAGGCATATCTATTATCGGGCATGATGTTGGTGGCATAGAAGGATTGGAAGTCATGGGACTCTGAAGTGATGGACGTGGCAAGGAAACTGAAGGAGGCAAAAAATTTGGTGACACCTGCGGTGGGAATAAAGATGTGTTCCCCAAAAATGGTTGCGAATAGACAGTTGGAGATGGATAGGATCTTGGTGAAGATACTGGACACTTTGAATATTTGGAAGATGGCGGAGGTGTTGATTGTTCAGGAAACGTGTTCTGTTTTTGACTGCTGGCCAACAAGCTCAGCAAAGAAGCTGTCAAAGCCAATGATGGATTAGTTGAATTAAAGTCAATAGAATTAAACATATTGCAATCCATTTGATTTCCCATAAAACTTAGTGGATAAATAGAATTTGGCAGACCTGTTAGTTGTGAACATCGATTATCAGATTTAAACTTATCTGAATTCATCATTTGATTAACTGGAGAGGCAGATGTTGAAACAGAGGCGGTAGTGGATGCAGAAGAGGAGGATGGTGTTGAATAACTGAAACTCTCAGATGTTGGACTTTTGGAAAAATTTGACGCTTGTGATGAATTAAACAAGAATTCACTTAAATTAGACAACATTGCTTGAAAACGTGCTGTGAAGTCTGGAGATGACATATTAGGATTTCTGTTCCATTGTTCATTCATCGGTTTATTGTTGTAGTTATTGTTGTGTTCTAATATTTTAGTTAAATCTATTTCATTAGATAAAGGTGACAAATTTGTATTCCCTTTCATTGTTGTTTGTGACTCGTTATATTGCTTCAACGTTTCAGTCCAGTCAACGTTCACAAGTTTTTCTAATGCAGGCACGAGTGAATTTATGTCTTGTGGCGTTGAATTCATGTCACATTTAGCATTCGAATTAGTGTTCACAGATGCAACTTTGCCATTATTTGTTATATTATTAACAGTTGTAGTTGTATTCGGTGGCGATGAGTCCAGCTTAGGCGAAGTTTGGGTTTTGTCACTTAAAACTTCTATTGAATCCATGTTCTGTATTTTGTTCGGCGAATTAGGTAGATTAGATAAATCCAGTGGAGGAGGCTGAGGTGTACTAACCATAGGATATGCTGACTGTGGTAAATCGGGGGAAACAGTTTGCATATTAGAAGAATTATTCGTACCACAGTTGTTATTATTACTAGTGTTGCTGCTGTTGTTTGTCCTATATCCGGATCCCATTTGATCTGAACTTTCGAGATTAGGTGGTGAGTTAGTTATGGGATTGTTTTCGGTAAGACAAAAATCAATAGTTTTACAGTTTTTAATTTGATTTGTTGACGATGATGTATCCATAATTATAGGCGAAAGAATTTCCACGCATGGCATAATCATATGATAATGTAAAGTATACTAGGCGAATATAAAAATATTAGATGTTATATGTATATCAGTGTGGTTTGGTTGATTTGCATGGAGCAGTTTAATTAAATGTTAATTAGCAGCTTATGACTCCTAAAATGATAACAAGTAAAACAACAAATAAAAAAATGGTTTACTTTGAAAATATTAATAGTACAGAATATTAACAAAACTGCAAAACCCACGAAATCTGAATGGACAGTAGAAACAAAACCTTTTTAACAGTTGAGTTCATTGACCACTTAGTCTACATTAAAAACTTATTGAAAACTTTAATACCTATCATGGTTTGGTCATTTTGCTGTGTTGAATTAATTGGATTTTTACCATCCATATAAACAGATATGTTCATCAATAAAATGTTTACACCTTCAGATTCTTCGCCTTGGCAACAAGTAAAAATGTATCATTGATATAAAAATAGAATTTGAATGCTGTGCTAGAGTATAATTCCATAATAGTGTAAATTTACTTGATGAAAGCACATATCAAGTCACTTACTCAGTTATGATATGATATGACTGTGGACAACAAATTGTGCTCAAAACACCATCAGTAGGTGATCTTGTATCACTGTGTACTTTTATCAAATCAATGTACTCTATGATTAGAAGTAAAAATGTGGAAGTAGCTTTATTATATACTTCGCTCTTAAATTTATGATTCAACCCAAATACAATCTAACCAGCTTTACACAACTCTCTCAATTTATCACCTGTGCAAGACAACAGTTGTAATTCACTAACAGCAGGCAAGTCAATGGCGGTGTAGGTGTAAAATGTTAGATTTGAGTGAGAGTACCAAAATCAATAGAGACAAAATATTAGTTCTTGACTTTAGGATATGGCAATAAGTCGTTCAATATCAATTTATTTATATGGCAGATATCTTCTTAAAATATTTCCTTTTTAGAAGTCGATTTTAAGTGGGGTGTCATTCTTTTCTGTTTCTGTATGTATAGCCTGAATGTACAGAGCAAACAAACTCCATGTACTTTGTTTCGTAGGTTTCCTTCCTGAAAGATAAAGTTAAACAGTGACGACTGTGATGATTATCATTTGTTGGTTGTAAACAGATTTGAGCTAGTAAATGTGTTTCCTGAAAAAATACCGAATTAGAGCAACCATTTGTCTGGGAGTGAATATTTACACTACTGTTTTTGAGCAGGTCGAGTTTTCTGAACATCTTTTAAACAAATACTCACCCAGTAATTTATGAAACTACTCAATTCCCAAGTGAGTCCAACCCTTTCGAAATAATTATCTACACAAAGCCGAGTCTCGGTGATTCAAAACGTCGTACCTTGTTTTCCTGTTCAAGTATGCTGTGATTTACTATGAACAACGCACTATTTGTTTTAGTTCGCTTTCACTTTAGGTCATTGAGATTTCCTACATTTCCATATCAACTGAGTTATATTTACAACAAAACCTCTTCTAATTTTCATTATTTCTTCACTTTTAAATCTGTTGCATTAATACACTTCAACCACGGTGTCAGGATGGTTTCACATTCTATTCTTATACAATACAAATATGGCCATAAGCTTCAAAAAAATTTGTGTCGAGTAAACAAAAACGTCTTCAAATGACACAGAATACACCACAATACTACGTGATCGTCATTCAATAGTGAGTGTGTTCATGTGACAACTAACATGACAAATTATCTTCTGTTCCAATAAACATTATATATATATATATATATATATATATATATCACGAAATTTCAGTGGCATTAAATCAAATCATTTGATAGTATCTGATAGCCCTTAGAGTTTCGTTTTTCGTTTATTTTTTTATCTCATATCTCAGATGAATAAATATTTTTAAAACAAATTGAAGGATAATTTTAATTATTACCTATTACTATTTTTTCGTATACAAACCATTCATTATTATTCATTATTCATTACATAATGAATTATTGATTGACCTAATGAATCTTTTATGTGCATCAAAGTTAACTGGGTAGATGTGCGAATAGGCACATATGAAAACTGAGATACGATAATAATTCATCTCTGTGTTATCAGGTTTCAGGCTTCCCCCAAACCATATTTATAGTGAATGAAACTGAGTGCGATAGAGAGAGAGAGAGAGAGTCCGCCATCCCCTTCACCACTGTTTTGAAGTTAGCACCACTGGTAAGAATATTTTCTATTTTTTTGTAATTAAGAAAAGACCGGTTTTAAGATGACTTAATACTACATAATATCCTCCCATTATTACAGATTAATTCTAATAGCAAATGTCCTACTAAAAAAGAGCAGTACAGACGGCTTCATGTTGTGAAAGAGGTGTGAAAAATGTTAGTGGTTTGAAGTAGAGAAAGGAAGTTCAGTCTTTAGCACAACTGTAACTTTTTGGATTAATTATCCTCTTACTTGCGATCATCCCAAAGTAAAGAGGAAGACCTGGAAGATGAGTTTAAAAGGGTATTTTTCAAAAACTCTTTCAAAATCTCTTGAAAATTCATGTAATCTAAACAATAAGCCAAAATATTCTTCTAAAGCCAGTCAAACAGAATTATATTTAAGTTACTTTAGTTTATCATTAGTGTATTTCTGCTCCTAGTCGCTTACTGCCTACCACAGACAAATTTATCTATAGAAAACACAACTGTTATTGCCACATGTTTGTTTTCGCAAGGTTGACTTGATTGAGTAACAAGCATATCAAATGTCATTGATACTGCTAGGATAAATATTCACACATTTTATTACCTGCTTTTGTCAAGATGTTTTTATTTTTATTTTGTCTTACACTGTTACATAACCATTCCCATTCTGAACAGTTATCAATATAGTTAAACCTGTTAGATATACAACTGAAGTACGCTGAGGCCTAAATTATAGAGACAGGGCTTCGACATAATAAATTACAGTTAACACTAGTACCGTAATGAATACGAGGTGCATTAGCCACCCAGTTGAATAATAAACTACCTCAACATAAGTACAAACGAAGTAAAAAACTGAAATTCATTCTATTAAGACAGTATACATCCTTCTGAATGGTATTATGTTAGAAAATTAGAACAAATTGCTAAAAACGACCTTATCATCAATTACCAGAACTCATATATATATATATATATATATATGCGTCGGTGGTTCAGTTTCCAACCGACGAACTCCCAAACCTCAACTACTAAGTAGCATGTGCAGAAAAGAGAGAAGGTATAGCAACTCCGTCCCACATAAACAACACAAGTACTACTAAAACCTCAAAACTGGAAACCTGAAGCCCTACGTTGCACTTGGTATATATATATATATATATATATATATATATATATATATTCATAATACTCTAGAGGTTAGAAGAAAGCCACCATAATTTCTTTATTCATAATTTCACTGTGGAATCATTTAAACCAATCATGATAGGTGTGTTTTAGATCTCACTTCATCAACACAACAGTTTTTTCTATTTACTTCTACTCCAGAATATGCTTTTGTGAATTGGGAAGTTTGAAAGCTAATTGATATTATACTGAAAAGTGACCGACATTACCCCTTTAAACTCCAATGGAACTGAAGAATACAAAGTGAAAAATTCGTGAACTTCCACTCTTTCATTAATAAAGTACATCTATTTTTTCGTAAAGAATCACCTTAGCTTTGTTAGCTGTAAAGCAATTACACATGACTGCTATCGTTTTAACAGAATTTATTGATATAAGTATAAAACTTGGGCATCGCCGTAGAGTATAACTCCACTATTGAGTGATAGAATTTATGCTTAAAGACTAATATTCATTCTGTGGCGCTTTAAAATGTACCTTAACAATGAACATTTTTACAAACCAGTCTGGTAATTTAAGTGGTAAATAACTGTCACCTGTATTAGAAACAGCTGTCTAACGGTTAACTTGTATCTATCATCAAAAAATCAATGATGATCATAATAATTATGAGATCTCACCAAGAGATTCAGTGATGTAGTTTCTTTAATTTTCAGGTAGCAGTAGATCAGTAGAATAACTTCACTTTACAGACTGCATCCACTTAACTCATACCGAAGACGTAATTCCAACTTATTAAATTGGCTGTTATCTAATAAAATGAAAATCATTCATATAGCCAGTCAGTATATGCAGAATAACTAACGGCCTTCAGTTTAATTTGAAATAAAGTGGGGAAATGAAAGTCACTTAGAAAGCGGATATCTGAGTGATTGAGCAACCTACAGGTCAATTAAAGTTTAACTAATCTTCTTCCTAAGTGGACTCCTTTATCTTTATCTCATAGATATAAACAGAAATGACAACCGAGGGTGACAAGTAGTATTGGTTAAACTATTGACTATTAAGAAAATACTTCCACTACTTTTCTATTTAATATATTTAGAAGATGCAGTTGTCTAATACCATATTTCTCTTAACATTGTTGCCGATTCTCGGGGTTAATTATATCAATATTCTTTCATCTTCAAATTTGAACAAAAATAAAAAATTGGGCTTAAAAAAAAGGCGAAATATGTCTGACACTACAGGAATCCCACAGTGAACAACTTCACTTTTCGTGTAAGTGCAGTTGTTATTTCACCACACTACCACTACTTCTGTAAACAAATTAATCTCAGATATTCACATGATAGGATTGTAGATATTTAATTAATTTTAATGTAGATTTTATCATGAATCGGCATCAGGTAAAAGCAAACTGACAAAAGTTAGAGTTTACAGGTCATCGAACCTCAATCTAGTAACCCAGTGGTACACATACACACCTCCCAAGTGGAAGGCTTTTAGTTCGATTCTGGGTTGCTGAGCATCGCTGGTGTAACAGCTGTGTTTTCCAGAGATCTAAAGCATATATTCTCTTAGTAAAATCAACTAGTTTATATTGAATTTATTTCTAAAGATATAAATGAAACTGAGAATAATGAAAATGACTGAAGAAGACAAAAAAAATCACAAAATTGATTAAATATTACTGAATCCAGTAGAATCTTGTGTACAAATATAGACAGCTAAAACGTGCACACAAACACACACACGCACAAGTGAACATAAACTTGTTTACGCACATTTGAAATCCTATCAATCAGTGTCATTCGGATCATTGGTTATGTGATCATGTACAGATAGGTGTATAGTTTGCTAATATACGCACATCTTTCGAGTAGGTACACATACACATTGTCAGTAAATGCCATCAGACTGGCAGCATACACGCATATACACACAAACTTTTTCTACCGCCTTATGAATATATATATATGTCAAAAACCAGAAAGCTTAACAATTCCCAACTTTGACTGACCAAATTTTTATAAAGCAGAGGAAAACAAAACTTTATATTTATATATATATATATATATATATATATATATATGATTGACACCATTCACATTGGAATTAGCCTATATATCCGGCGGCATATATAAATAATATGCTAAGAAAAATCACATCATAATAGGGAGAAAATAAACACAGTAGAAATGGAGAACAGAAGAAAAGCAAACAATTTCCTTCTCTTCATGTATGGGGAGACTATAGTTATGCTTATGATCAATCTTCCCACGTGTCTGAAGACATACACACAAATATGCTAAATACCTCAGTTTGTAATACCACTGGTAGTCATCACAACTGACAGAATAATATTACTGAGTAACATGACTGTGAGAGAACAGCAACTATTAGTATCTGCATTATCGCGTGTGGACTCATGAGTGTGTGTGTGTGTATTTCCTGCCACTATGTGTATGTTTGTCTACATTTGTGAATGTGTGAGGAAGCTATGAGAAGCATAATTACTTCACTAAACTAAAAACCTATGTCGTTATTAGGACAAGGGCGTTGGATATAAAAAGTTTAGACCAACTATTTGACAATATATATATATATATATATACGCCAGATTAATATTTGTGGCAGTAATAGTAGTGGTGGTATTGGCGATTATATTGATGGCTATGGAGGCGGTATTCATACATTATCTTAGAGAGAGACGAATGAAACAGTAAAAAGCGGCAGTTGGGCAGTTAAACGCATGATAGATGGCCATATCGTGACAAGCGGATAGAAATATATACAAAGATTATTAAAGTAACTAACTACTGAATGACCGAATGACTGACTGAGTGAATGAATGAATGAACATGCCAAATAAGTTCAATGATAAATATATAACAAAGCGGCATCAAAATCAATTAAATTGACGGCGAATAAAAACTTTAGGTTTTTGATTAACAAATTTATATGTAGGCGCGGACACACATACACATGCATACACACTCAACATATACGTATGTGTTTATCTGTATAATGAAAATAGATGGGATAAACAGGTGAATGAATGACAAGTTGATGAATTCACTACATACATCTAGAGATAATCAATAGTTCACCAAAAGTCATCAGTTGACTTTAGTTTCGTAAAACATTTAAAAAAAAATATATATATATATATCCTCAGATCTATGTTGGTTTAATTATTCGCCCTTGCCGTGACAACTGGACTACTTATCTGAAGCTTACTAAAATTCAAAGTAATTTTGATCATATCCAAGTCAGTGGTGATGATTGGTTCCACATAGCACTTATATACCCAACTAATAGGATCAATTCACTTCTCTCCTTAGACTAACAAATAGAATAAGTACTGTGGAAACGTTAGTATGACTGAATTAATTAAAAGATTATCAGAAGAACTGACTCTACATATCATTCTGTCCTCTGGAAATTGGTTTAATAAAGTTAATTAGTCAATCATATGGATGCCGTATTATTCATATAGTTCCATATTCTAACACCAGTGTTTATCCTATGATGTCGGCTGCTCATTGACCCAATGTGTTCAAGATTTGAAAGCCTCTAGAGGAATACCTAAATCCAATAAAAAGACATTGACAATTCCATTTGGACGTGAAACAAAATCTGAATTAAAACAAGATTTCAACCAGTAATTCAATTTATTCTTCAACCCACTGACTTGAGAGTTTCAAACTTAGAATATCTGAGGTTATCTACTTATCTGGGTAAGTATTTGATGTCGTTAAGTCAAATGAATTTAAGTAATAAAACAAGTGTCCTACGTCTATAGATCGTTGAAACAGCAGTTTTCTGGCTTACAGTGATTTGTCATTTCCGCCTTTTTTCAGTTAATGAAAACAGTTGATTGGGTGCGTACTGCCGAAGAGTCCCAAACTAGGACGAAACAGCTGTCCAGTACTCACAGGTTTTCCAGTGGTTCTCTAAATGATGTCAGCTCATGGTGAAATCCTCCATGCAATCAAACAAAATCCCTACACAAAACCAATACTTGGTTTAAATTCATTGGAAAACTGTCTTAATTCCTGTCTGATTTAATCTACAGATCACAAAGGGGAATTCTGCACTAATTATACTTCAGGTGAGAAAGTGGTTCACACTTCCCATAATGTTGCAATATTTTTTGTTCCACATAATGTAATCTTTTCACCATCATTGCGGCTGACAAAATCATGTTAACCATGGTTTTCCATTTTTCTTCTGAAAAGACAGATTACAGGTTATAAGAAATGAACAGTGGTCTGTATCACTGGAAGAATCCGGGTACTTGTTTCTTCCAAATACTTGAAGCACTTAAATGCACACTGGGGCATCTAAAAAATACTTTGTCGGAGATGAGAATCTCACCAACAACTGAAATTCTCGTGTGTAAAAATTACAAGCTCTATGATCTCTAACCAACTAAGTACTACTATCGCTTTTGTCTCAATTCGTGTAGAAAGTGAACAAAGCAAATATTTACTTATTCCCTTACTTATTTGCATAATTCCCTAAATAGCTAACTAACAATCAAAACATTCCAGCACCTAGGCCAATTATAATCAAACCTGGATATGTATAAGTTTACGGATAACGGTGAATATAATTTATCATCCGAAAGCGGTCTTGTGTAATAATTCAAAACTGAAATTGTTAAACAATCTAATTATAATTCTTTCAAGCATTTATTATATGAACAAATATGAACATACATCTATATACATACGTGTACCTGAGTGTATATATGTGTGTGCATGTACCCGTATCTCCGTCTGTACATAGGCATTATCGGTTTATCATATTGCCGCTTGTTCTGACTAATTATATGTATGCTTGATAACTTGTCATTTCCTTTTTGTTTCTCCTGTTGACAGATTGCACACATGTCATTCAGTCACTTAAATTTATGATGAACAACTTCTGTGTGTCAGACAGAGAGAAGACGGTGGAGAATATACGTTAATGTCTACATATCAACACATGTGCACAGACCAAATTCAATATAGTAAATCTGAGAAATGTAAAAATGAAACGAGTAAAAATGAATTAATATTATAATATTAACAAATATTTATATGAATGATGACAAAAGTAATAATACTAATATCAATAAAAATGCTACTAATAATCATTAAAGGTATCCTAATTTTAAACATTTTACATTCCAAGCCAAAGAATACACCATTGACGTTACTCAGGTTGTATATAACAAATATTTATCTATTGACTACGTGTTAATAACCATTAAATAAGCAGGAAAGCAAGTGGATGTAATATGGCAATGATAATAATGATTGTGTAGACAAGATACAAGCAGATTTTTTTTTTAAAAACAAGTCAATGAACGCAATCGTGAATCAGTATGTTTGTGTACTTGCTTCAGTCTCTGGAGTGATTGCGTAAAGTTGGAATCTAAACACTTTTCATGTTCCCCCTAGTCCTGGATGATAATTTATTTAACTGACAGTTTGATTTGTATAAATAACTTAAACATAAATCTGACGTGTAAAAACAAGTGAGAGGGATCGTCAAACAGTAGTTTAAAGCCGTTGGCTAAAGGCTAACTATGTAGTTTCAGAGCAGTTCATAGTCAATCTTATTGGTAATTATTTCTCTAGTTACTTTCTCCACTAAATACGAACTACAGAAGAACCTATTCGTAAATTTGAAACAGTAGGAAATAGTACTAACAGTACTAAGAAAGAGACAATCCTGTTAGAGAAGATACGGGTTGTTAACATTTTCGCTTGTATATAGTGTTATTTAGATCCAATTAAGCAGCAGAGAAGAAGCTAAACAGAAAATATAATATAATAAAATCATTCAGCATATTAAGGGACAAAAAGGAGAACTTATTTTTGCTTTTCAAGAGGTTGACCACGGATTGGTATCAGTTAGATAACCATTGGAAACTGGGAATACTGGACAATCCTAGTTTGGGACACACTGGTTATAAAGTAAGCTCATAAACTATTCAACTACTGGGCCCCAACTTAGTGGTCCATGAATTCTAACCATTATTGTTCTTGTTATTGCTATATACTACCAGTCGATAAAAATTGTGTCCTACCATAAAAATAGTTATACGCAAGAAAATTTTAAAATATGTATATTTGTGTGGGTCAAAAAAACTTCATCAATCATTATTCTTCTAAATCACACCTTGAAGTATCCATAAACTTAGACGAGTGCTGAGGTATGTCTGTGTCTAAATGCATGTTGATCTGTGCTAATTTGTTGATTAGTGACTGATTTATCAATAAACTTTTATTCTTCTACTTAGCACATATTTATTTATTTATCAAAAAGCGTCTAGTGTACATTTTAATTGCACGCTGAACGTGCTCTATGTATCGATCATTCTCCGCTATGTAATTATGATGGATTATGTAGTAATCAACCAGTAGAAGATTAAAAAATATTCTGCTTCGAAATTATGAGTATTTCACATACTCCTGAAATTGAATAAGTCGTTAATTGAAATGTTGAACTACAGTGATGTTGGTGTAAGCCTATACATACCAGATGAAATCCACTTGTTCAGTTCGGAATTTAAACAGTGGAAAACCGACACAGAATATAACGCCAACAAAAAGTTATCTAAAAGCTCACGAAAAGTAACGTCATTATTCTCCTGGACAAAAATTTAAACAGGAATGACACGATTTATATTTCTGATGCCACTATATCGCCATTGTTAACGTTACTTTCTTAAAAATACCTGGATACCTTGAAAATATAGTGTCTAGACTGAATGAAGATTCCATTTCACTGTTGCCTACTTCAAGTAAGCACACTTGATCAGGAAATTAGTTTCGTGACTTTTACAAAGAATCTGAGGTTGGTGGTTCGAATCCTATTGCGATGCGACCTTCCCCTGGTTCTCCTCTATATCGAATCCGAGTAGACATATACCCATTACAAAATCCCTGTGGGTTACCGTTCTTTGGCGTATGAAAACGATAACATTAAACCTATTAGTAAACCCCACATCTATCTTTAAGATAATTCAAATAAGGAAACTGAAATGTTATTCAATTGTTTAGGTTTAATGCATTGTGTGCTATTCTTTAGTTAGGAGATTTACCAATGAAATCCAGTTAAATCCACATACAAATATAACCCTGGTGTCTGGTTAAGAAAAAAATTATTTGTTTTGTAAGCAAAGAGTGAAAAGCCAAACTGTAAATTCTATTTTGTTAAATAAACAAGTGAATACGTTGGTATTTACAACACGCTCTATGTTACCTATAATTTCCTTTAAAAAAGACTTTCTTCTGAGATCTTCTCTGATCACCTTCTCAAGATCAGCACTAAACTGCCCACAGTATGATGTTGAGTCACACAGTCACGTGGCATATTTTAAAATCTCAGAAACGCAGCTGATATGGTACAGTATATATAACGCTTTAATACAGGTGGAACTGCTTCTGCTAAGAATATCGAGTCTTTTATTTTATTTTACAACCAGTCTAGAAATGGAAGACGTATTTCTTGCAACAATGTGGCTTCTAATTTTATGCGCGTTTCATGAACATTCATTAACAGTGAGAACACACTTGATACTCGTACATCGCAATAATAAAATGATTCATTTTAGTGAACCAATACGAAACGTTATTCTTTGATTATCAATTAAATAACATTGATTTACCTGCTTTTTATTTAAAGAAACACATTCATCGAAAATACTGTAGCTCATTGCGTGCTTTGAACCACGATGAATTCATTCACAAAATACTATCTGAAAATGCATGATTGATGATAGTTACAGTGTGAAGGGCGTGGGTGTACACCTTTCTCTATGCACGCACCATTACATTTGAATTACCCAATAAGCATTGAGCTATCTGTCAAATGACCTTCACTATATTCGACATCCACACTAAACAAAATACAACATTTCTCACTGACAGGTTCAATGGCCTAATAATTTCCGTTTAATTTATATCGAACCAAAACTAAGAACGGCGCCAAATAAGAATAGATAAATCATACAATTAGAAGTTAGCCTCATTAAACAAAAAAGGAAACATAAAAACGACAGAAAAGAAAGTCGAATGATGAATGACTAATAAAACATATGCAAAATAAAAGAATAAATTAGTCTTAGTAACATTTATGTTTCATTCCAGGAAGAACAAAGTTAAGGTGATTGGTTTTTTCTAACAGTTAAGCTCAATTTTACTTTCAAAAGTGAGTCATTATTTTCTTGGGCTGGAAGTGTGTATTGTCGCTATAATATTCAAAGCAGTCCAAAAACTGTCAATATCGTCAGTTTACCGACTTAAATGTCAACAATACTCATTTACTGATACATATATTCTTAAGGCTGGATAAAAATAATCTTTTGTACGTTAGAATTGGTTGTCAATATGAACTAGAGTATTGATTATTTGGCTCACATTGTAACAAACAGATTAGCAGTATTTCTTAATGCAAGCAAATAACGAGTATTGTTCTTAATAAAGCAAACAGTTTGTCATCAGAAGATGGACAATAATTTTTATGAAAGAAAAAAAAGAATATGGATACTTAGTCATATTTAAGGTATGCACTTCATTTAGAATGTTGATATTCGCCAAAGGTGGGCATACTAAGGAAGTAAATAAGTAGACTGCACCGAATCAAACCAACTTTTGTCTTCCGATAGGGTGAATCTCTGTAAGAAGTAATAATATTTTTACATCATCAGCATTCCGAAACCTAGCTACTCATTCTACTGGATTGGGAGCAAATGTGACTATAACTGTTCTTGTGCACGACTATAATGTCTGATGTCATATAATCAGACTAACAGAATGAACAATGGTTTTTTATTTTAAAAATTTTTATTTTTATTCCTTTGTGTTCTCAGTGTAACATAGGGCTCCAAGCTAAAGCTCTGAAGTTTCGGTAGTAGTGGTATTATTTTTACGGGATGAGATTGCTATCCTCATGCCCAAACTTCCCTCTTTACTAGTCTTACTACTGGCTTAGTGAGGTAAAGAAGGGCGTCGGCCGGGGGTCGAACCCCGAATCACCTGCGTAGTTGGCAAGAATTCTACCGCTGTGCCACTGACGCAGATGGAAGTATTACAGTTTCACTGACTCCACCATCTCACCACTACCCCGACCACTCTGCATATGTATTATCTAAAAGTTATAAAATGTCTTTTTGATTGTTGTAGCAGTTGGTAAAAGGAATCTCTTTGCATATTAAACAGCTGATAGTTATTTAACTAAATCTACCCCCTTTAAATAGATTAACTAACATGTAACAATCATTAGTCTTTGAAGAGCCAGTATATCTGAGATTGTACTCCGAAAACAAGTTTACTTGAGTACCACATCTACATCATAATTTTTATGATGAAAATTAACCTTCCTTATCCTTTCATCATGCATACATCACCAATTGAGGAAAAACCAAATGAAAAAAAAACAATCCAAGCTTAAGTAACCATTGTAAAACTTAATGTTCGAACGTAAAATAATAACTACTTTTTGTCATTTATGAGCACAACTTAGGAAAAAGGTGACCAATAACAACATCACAAACAGAAGATACCATTTGCATGAATTTGCTCACTAACAAATCCTCAAGCATGCACACACGCAGACACAATGATGTACGTACTCACACATACATAGTGAATACTATTAGTACTGCATTTATCCTTCTCTTTATTTCTTTTAAAATGACAAGAACATAGAGAGGGAGAGGACAAGACAGAAAGTATACTATACCCTGTCATATTAATAATAAAAATATTCATAGAAGTTAAGTGAAAAGAAATCTCTGTATGACGAATTAAACAAACAAATAAACAAACGAAATAAATCATGGAATGCCGCCATTCGTGAATTTCAGATAATCAAATGTGTATTAGAAGCAGAGAAAAGGACTCCTTTGGTATTGGCAAAGGATTGACATTCTCATTTTTGCCTTTTATATACGCGTATGCGTGACTTAGACGTTGTATAGATGTTAATTGCGAAGTAGTTTCATTTTCATTTTGCTGTGGAAATCATAATAATTGTATTATGGTGATAAACATTATTTCTGGGATGTAAGAGGAGAGAGAGAATGTGAGAATAATAAAAAAATTTCTCCCATATCCAATTTGTCTATTTAGTTATCAAGTGTATAGTCAAAACTCTTCCTGTTAGTGTAACACACCAAATGCCACATGATAAGATAATTAGTGTCCAGCTGATTGATTTATTGGTAGCCATCTGCATCTACCCAATCAAGCGCGTTTCATTTGGCATGTACATTGGCAGCTTAAATAGACATGTCAATCAGATTTACATATCTAACAGTTTTCAACAGAGTAAATATATACACAATTGTTAATACATGTCTACAGATTTGCCTGACGGAACTTAGATCTTCGAATAAATGTGTACATTTCTTCTTAAAAGTGTTTCGTTTGAATTTACTCACTGATGAACATCTTGACTAGTCTTAAGGAATATACATAGCAGCAGAGTGAATCAAACAAAATACTTCGCAGAGTTTATTAACTGACTAGTTCCTGTTTCCGCATAGTGTAGCAGGGAATAGTTATTCATGCACTTCAAAAATGTTTCAGATAATTATGTAATTTGTGACTAAAAATCCTCCACAATATTTCATTTGACAATATACTAATAGGCCCTCTAATTTGCTATTGTACATAGAGAAGTCTGACTCCTGTGAAAGACTTACTCGTTAGCTATTTAAAAATAATGTGGTCTGTTGATATAAGTATAAAACTTGGACACTGTGGTAGAGTATAACTCCATTATGGATAAGATTTTATTTTGATAAATCACACAGTGTTGTACAGTAATATTAACTGATAACGTTTCGAGCACAAACTATTGCTCATAATCATAATCAACTTGATATAATTATGAGCAATAGTTTGTGCTCGAAACGTCATCAGTTAATATTACTGTACAACACTGTGTGATTTATCAAGATAAAATCCTATCCATAATGTGGTTTGTGGAGTTTAAGTCAGCACTGGACAACACAACTTGTGTCTTATCCATTTTGGTAGGTAGTTCTCAACCTAATGAGTACTGCTTTCAATACTTTATTCCTCTAGGGACTTTAAAAGTCAAAGGTTCATCATATGTATGGTCTTGCAGAAGGATATTGATTGTGTATGCCCTTTAAGACCCACGTACCAAAGTTAGTAACATACTCTCTTTTAATTAGGATGCATTTATGAGTGAGGGTTGAAATGGATATTCAGAGAGTATGTTCTTAAACCGATTGATTATTGGACAAATTTTTCCTGATAAACTTACAATCCTAGTAAATATCTTATGTTTAATTTATTTGTGATGTGACATGACTATTTCGCACCATCAAGTGGATTGTTAATTGTAAAATTTGTCTCAGTGACCAGACATTAACGTAGTAATTGTAAAGTAAAAAGCTTAGTTAGTACTGATTCGGTGAATATCGCAAAAGTTTTCAGTTTGGTGGAAAAGTAAATTATTATAGTTTGCTAACAGATGTCATTTGGCATTGTGAAGATGATCTTACTGCAACTTCTTAGAGGAATTAAGGCCTATAATAATGTGACCGTGATAAGCATCCCAAAAGGTATAACGCTTGCATGGTATCAATTGAGATGAGAAGTCTCAGGTAATGAAGTTATAATGAAGGAGTAAATTTAGGCCTGTGCTCAGACATTCCATAACAGAATCAGTAACTGATATGCACTTTTATTGATTAGAAGTTATTTATGAGGTGGCAGGCCCACTTCTAAAGCCAGTATTTTACCAGTCGAAATGTTAATAATTGTCATTACTAATTCAGTAATTATCACGGCAATTCAACTAGCAATGGTCAATATGATTTTGAGGATAATCTAAGAACCTACTGAGTAAACTTCCCAATATTTTCTTCTTGCAAATGAGTTTAACGAGGAATTATAGTTCCCAAATACATGTATAAGATCATTGTGTAAATGTCACAATAGGTGATTGTGGGAGCAAGCTAGTCATTTGAGTTGATTTTCAAATCTATGAACTCAGTCAAGAGTACACTGTCGCTTAAAATCTTTATACAGGACAGGAGCTGGAATTGTGTTAAGGAGTCAGTCACTAAGGTGTACGTTAAATATTCTTTTATAAGCTAAAGAGTGCTAATCTAAGCACTGAATTGCAGCACGCACCACCCAACCATTTCATTAAAGTTATCTATTAACTGCCTAGAATGTTCTTTATTATTCACAAACGAAATTGATTTATGAAACCGATTTAACTTCAAAATGTCTTAAAACTTATTTTAACAATAAGAAAAATGAGAACAGTGACCCTAACAATAGTAATGATAATAGCTGATATTAACTTTTTCTTAGAGTGATTATATTACGTGAAAGTTTTGTCTGGCTACCACCATGACAACTAAACTACGAATTACTTTAGTATTTACCGGTTAGAAGTCACGCAAAAGTAACAAACAATGAGCAGTAGGCAGGGGAGGGGAGAATAATTCATTTATTTACTTAACCTTACTTTCAATTTCTAGGATCATCTTCAACACAAAACGTGTGTGCACTTACCGACAAACGTTTTCGATCATTACTAAGATGTCAATAACGACTAGTGTGTTCTTTGGTTGCCTGAATACTAAAAAAACTGTCTTGGGGTCCATTCTTTAGAAAAAAAAGACTGATTGCTAATTGAGTAATGAAAATAACAAAGCTAACAAATGATAGATGATAATAATTATAGTTATTATGGTGTCTATTAACATACACCCAGACGCTTAAGTAAAAGAATGAAATATTCTCTGATATACAATGAACCAAAAGAGTGTGGTGACTGGCAGACCTGACCAGTGAAAAGTAAGTTTAACCCGGAAACTGAATGTAAATAGACGTATTCTTCTGATCAGTATAATGTGGCATACCTTTTGAGAAATTCAAGTAGCAGACAAACCTTAACATACTTTGGTCTCAGCGGTGAAGTGCACTAAACTAAAACTAAAAATTATGGTAGAAAAAATATCAAGGCAAGATACATACGGCATTGCGAACTAGACATCAAACAAATCTTCACCATTGTAATTTATTTCTCCTATGTAATTGAATTCAAAAACAGACAAAGATCACCAACTTTTCGTTAGAAGTATTGCCAGAATATGATAAGTTTATCAGCTAAGCAGAGATGTACAGCTCTGTAAAGCCATTCCTAGTACAGTGAGACAGAATAAAGTAACATTATCAGTACTGAATAAAGCAAATTGAGATTGTCAGATAAAAAATAGACTATCACAATGATTTTTTAAAGCATACTGAGATTTCAAATTACTTGATAAGTGTTCATACAGCGGTAAAAATCAACTTTTTATAATGTTATGTGAAATGGTTAGAAGTTACACTAAGGGTTTATTACTCTTTAATTCTTTGGATGTACTATGGAACTACGTATCCACTTTGAGTTCACACCTCACTTTCTGATTTTAATTTACTGGTTATTTCTAGGTATCCAGTAAATTAAACAGGCATGACAATGTTCAAGATTCAAACAGAGAAAACGAAATATTACCGTTAAAATTTACGAGACTGAAGATACACTATATATACTTAACCTATTGTCTCTTCATCTGAAAGTCTCCTAACACAATGGACTATAGTTACACTGGTGTAGGAACTTCACTGGAATTTTTATCGGATGTGTTGAACACTTCAATTCGAATCTGGACTGTGCCGAATGTGCACAGTAATTAAAGCAACAGCACTCCGCTAGGGTCGACTTTACCTTGAAATATATCAGAATAAAGACAACATTGGATATAACAGCTATGCAAGCTAGAACCAAGAATAATTTGGAAGCATTTTAGAGTTCAGCAAGGAGAATGAACGTGGTTTTAACTACTTCAGTTATTTTGATGTTTGTTTATCTTGTGTGTGTATGCTGTCAGCCAATGTATATCACTTCTTTTCCTGTTTGTATTTATATATCACGACATAATGATGACAACCATTATCGCATTAGCCTATTAATTTTACACTAATGCTATCATCAACTAATACAGTTTTAGTTTTCACATGTACAATAAACACATCTGAATGCCTATAATTATATGACAATAGTGAATGAGTAAGGTAGACAAGTGGTTTCTTTGTGTTCTGCTTTTCCATCTGCATATAATCAATGTGTAGGCAGAAATGTAGGTAAAAACAAAAGAAAAGCTTTTGTAATTTCTCGAAGAGTATATTACTTAGAAGATTCAACTATTCTTTCAGTGAACAAAGTATACATATACGCATTGTTGTGTACCTGTGCTTGTGTATCAAAAACGCCTAAAGATAAAAACGAAAATGAATAAAAGGAATATAAACAAACAATAATGCCATCAACATGTCACAGGCGTGTATGTTCAATTGGCAATTACTAAAACGTAAACAAGTACATGTCTATCTAAAGTACTGTAGATTTAAAGAAAAAGGCGATCATGTGTGAGGTCATATTCTGAGGTGTCGACAAAACATTGCTGTCGCTTTAGCGTTGACGCATCACACACACACACACACACACACAAATACAAAAGTAAATTATAAAGTTACTCGTATTGTTTGCATGAATTTAAATTGTAAAAACATTCATTAAAACCGGTGGTAGGATGAAATTCCAGTGATGAATAAAGAACAATCCTTATTCTTACACTAGAGAGAAATAATACATGTAGATATCTCACTTAAGTAGGATTTGAAGCATGGTACAGTATTTATACAGTATAATAGTAACTGCCGAGAGGAAAGTGATGCTCGCCAATATTTACATCAGGAGAAGCCTGCAGTCATGGACTAGATCATTAATTCACACTTTCATCATTTGGCGAAACAGTGAGAAGTAATCTACCTCAGATATCTGTACTACTTTAATCAAATCAAAGATTTTGTTTAGCACAGTGATACGGAAAATACAATCACCACAGTACTTAGGTTCTAGGCTGATGTCTAAGTATACAAACTTCTACTTAAATGGACACTATTACCAACTTTTAGTCAGATGTTAAATTCCCTGACGCTCTCCAACCTATAAAAATCGGTAGCGGGTTTTTATTAATAGGTTTAATTAATGATCATGAGGTTGTCAGGACTGACGAACAAATATCAAAGCTTGGAGAACGCAATTTTCGTGCCATTATAAAAAAACTATCACTCACATTCGAGAAAATGTGTTACATAGGCTTTCTCCGCTACTCTTTTGTATGTAATGTTGGAAATATGCCTGGGGTGATGAGGGAAATTGTGAAATCTTCGTAATAGACGGTTACCAAAAAGTGGATTTCATTATTTGCTAGGGGCTGTACTTACGATTAGGATTGTTATCGAATTTGTTTCATTATCTTTCACTATTACTCACCTGCTTTGTGAATGAGGAACATGTGACACTCAATCACATATTAGAGAAAATTTAGAGCTAATATCAAATATGATGGTTATTTGATACATTTTCAAATCAATGTTTAAAGAATAATAAATATTTGTCACGTCTAACGGCTGATTACATCCTCTATCCCAGAGATCTTGTGGAGTGGAATCAAACAAAAATGAACAACTTAAAGGGATGAGTAACTGATGCCTTTCTTTGCTGACAGATTCTATAAACGCCTCATGCTGCTTGTCATGATCCATTAGCGTTTCACGTTTTCCTAACTCACACACGCACACCAGTTCATAGGTGAACAAGTCAAGAGAAACTAACATGACTAGTAATTAAATCTATAAGGTTGGACTCATTTTACTTTAGTTGCGATGCAGTTATAACTGTCCTTTAACTCCAAGCACTTTAATTATGCGTTTATACGTGATACGTTGTTTTACGTTATAGACGAATGACTTTATCTAGAAACAAAGTAGTTTACTCTAACACCGAAGAGGAAAGTAACCCAATTTTTTCCTTCAGTAACATTAAACCAAAAGATATTATTCTATACCAGTAACTAAAATATATCAAGTTTGATTAAGAACTGACTTCATTTAGATAACCACTGAATACCGGATGGTACTGGACAGCTGTTTCGTTCTTGGTTGGGACTCTTCAACAGTACCCATCCATCACCTCACCAAAGGATGAAATTGAACAGCCTAAAAATAGTCCTTACTCTTCGGATAAATACTTCAGTATATGGGCAGTATATTTTGTTATCAAACAATCGACTCTGATTCTGTCATTCGTATTAATGGTGAACACAAATTCTGGGAGTTAAATTTATTGTCGTTGCAAAATCTAGTATATCTTTCTAATAATTAGATAAGAAAAGGTCACTAATAGTGGATAGAGTACTATATGACTAATTATTTCGAAAGGGGGATTAATGAAACTCTAAAATGATTTTAATGTAGTTTAGCAGCAATGTAAAGAGTAGTACATTACTCTGTAGATAGCTTATTGAAACCTTAGTGAACAGAATTGGCCAACGGACTTAATTTATCATCCAAAATTGTATAAGTAATAAAGTCCATTGACTAACGTTAAATTTGCTTAAGTTTATTCAAAGATAAGACACAGATGAAGTAAGTCATTCATTATAAGACATACCTGTTTGGAAAAGTGACAAGCAGAGCTTCCATTCATGATAATGCAAAAGAAGTATAGAGGATTAAATGTGACATCGAAGAGCAAATCCATTTGATGAAAGCACATAATGATACAGTATTACTTACTAATGACATTTTGAGCACAATTTATTGTCCATAGTCATATCTTACCATAAGTGAGTGGCTAAATATGTGCTTTCGTCAAATAAATTTATCCTATTATGGAATTATACCACAGTGCCCAAGATCCATCGTTCTATTGAAGAGTAAATGACAACAGATCGAAGCTTCTTTCTAGGATCGTATGATCAGTCACTTGTGTAAGTGATAAACTAACAACGGCTCATTGTTTTCTTATGTACCTATTATGCGAAAACTAATCTGAAAGTCATTAGGAAATTCCTGGAACTAATCCGGCACAAATTTTTCTTCAGAACCAGATGATTAAACTAAGACACAATTCGTTAGTCATAATTACCTAGCAGAGATGTCACTATGTTTGATACTTTCATTACTCATACAGACCAATGACTTCATCTATGTAAGTTATGCTCGAAAGTATCTCAAACGAAGAACAAACTTAGATATAATAGGAAAGATTTGTAGCTCAGATGGATGATTTTGGTGTGGTTGTGTTATCTGAGCTGAATAGTTAATTTTCTAAGCTTTCATTGCCCTACTAGACAACATCTTCAGCGCATACTTCAATTTGAAGATGTTGTCTAGTAGGGCAATGAAAGCTTCGAAAATTAACTATCCAGCTCAGAAAACACAACCACATTAAAAAGAACAAACTGTATGATCGATGATGGATTATTCCTAGGGTGAATCAACTACGTAATTACCTCAGTGATTCCTAGATCATGAAACTACACTTTAAAAAAAACGACTGAAACGTTGTAGTGTCTATGGAAATTCAAGAACGATAGATAAATAACTGTATGTAAGAAGTTCATTGGAGCTCGTAACGATTCTCAAAATTTGATGTTTTAAATTTATTGGTTCAAGTTTTTTTAAATTCTGAAGGTGCCGCAAGCTGACAAAACTAAAGCTTTTCAATTTTTGTAAGAAGAATCGACTTAAGCCTTCATCCTGCAACAGTGCACTTGCAATTTAGATTTTCTTAAGCATGAATTAAATATTTCTAAAGTTAGTTCCTATTGCCTAATTCCACTTATTAGGAAGATATAGTATGCCGGAATTTTCTGCTGATAACGATTGTATGACTATGTAGACCAAAAAGGTAAGAAGAATAATCAGGTTATCTAAGAAAGTGAAAATCAATGGGTGAGATATTGTTCAAGTTGCTTAAAGTTGACTGGTCCTATTGCATATCAATTCACTGAGTTTAAGGTGACTGAAGATCAATCTTTGATATCAAGGAAGTATCCCACCTCACCTACCAGATCACTATAATGCTGCCATTTTTTGAGGAGTGCATCTATGTGTTCTAGAATAGAACCGTATCTATCAATGATTCACTAACTATCAACTATGCAATCACAATTTTACATAAATCTCATACGTTGACATTTGTACGAACGCCTAGTGACTTCCATTATATTTCTAAAATAAAAAGACTGGAAATTATGTAATATTAGGAGTTACTAGGCTAGAAAATATTTCAACTTATTGTGATCTTATCTGTCTCAATAATTTTTGGTTTTACTGAGGTCTAAAAGTAAAGTTGATTCAGTAATCTTAAAGTGATTCGTGCGTCGGTGGTATAGCGGTAAGGACGCTCGCCGACCATGCACATGGTCCGGGGATCGATCCCCAGCCGACGCACTCCTTTACCTCACTAAGCCAGAAATAATGCTGGTAAAGAGGAAAAGGTTGGGCATGAGGCTAGCAACCCCACCCTGTAAAATAAACATTGCTACAGAAACTTCAAGCCACTATCTTGAAGCCCTATGTTCCACTGGGGAACGTGAGGGAAAATTAATAATAATAAAGTGATTAGAAGTTACCGTCGACTTGTATGATGTATACAAACTCATACGTATAAAAAGACCTCGCCACATCTGGGATATCGTACTTCTGTGGAAAGTTTACCAGTCTGTATACGAAAACATTTTCAGGATTAAACAGTTTACCAAGGTGTGTGACCTTAAACAGCACTGCTTCCTGCATTTTTGTTTGCTAAAATGTATACAACTGTAACGTGTTGATTAAACTGTATACAGTTTTTATCATCAAGCATTAAACCTGGTCGTCCAATTAGTTAGTTTGTGAATAATAATCCCAATGCAAAGTGAAATCTTCCTGGTATACTGTTACTAATACAGAGACTTCCACAGAAACAATACAAATTATGTAAAATGAATGGCATTTTATACAAGCAATATGCACAGCCTTTATTTTTAGAATGTAACTTACCAGAACTGTTGATTTCTAAAGTTTTATTCCACGCATAGAGTGAGTAAGTCATCATCAGAATGCACTTTATTTGAAATAAGATTCAAGAAATTTTTTTAGCAGATCTGTTTTTTTTGTTGCTACTGTTGTTAGGATAAATCCAGTTGTGTATAGAAGTAATATTCTCTTTTCAAATCACTTGATTAGTTAATTTTAATTGATTGACTGATTGGTTAAAAATACTATTTGATTAAAAACAATTCTGGAGAATATTGTTTTCTTCAAACATTGTGAATACCGCGACTAATTAAACTTTTTTCAAAAATACCTTTTTATATATCGTGTTCAATGATGTGTTATACTCTGTCAGTCACCGAATCGGACAAATAAGGACAAAAAGAGTAAAAATGATAATAATTCCTTTTACGCCTATTTGACGTTGCAAAATTTTATGAGGGTGGGTGAATGAGTGGGTGGAGAGAAATATATATATGTAAGTTAACTTTGCAGCATGCAAGATGAAGGAAAAACAATATTTGTAGGAGTGGTAGTAATTGTAGAATATGTAGTGGATAGCAAAAGAAACATTGGCATGATAGTAACAACAAAAAAATAAACCAATTCCGACAACATATGTTTAATGAAGGGGACATTCCGTTAGACGAAATAGTCAGTCATTTTATTTCAAGTGCTTATTGGTTGAGATTGACGTGTTAAGGTCACCATTCGATGATTGGACTACAAAATGAACAGATTTCAACCAATCATTGTGTGGTAAAATGACAAGCCCGCTGTCAATCAGCCCCAATTTTGTGTAGCGCACCAACTATTTGTTTGTGCGCACAGAAGATATAGGAAAAGGATTTGTAAAACAGAATTGGATAAGATGAAAAGGGATTGGTAGATTGATTTGCTTATGTCAAAATGTGATGAATTATTGTCATTACAAAATTTCGTTTGTTTGTGGGGAGGGAAGGGTGAAATATTTTTGGTTGAGTGAAAAGAACTTCAGACATCTTCAGTGTTTGGACAGCACAAAATATTTACTCGCCTCTCCGTACCGGAGCAGCTCAAACACAACAAAAACAATGGTTTCATGTTTAAAATCATGAATTTCGAAATGTATAAATGAATTCATCCACTTTAGGGGGGAGTTGAAACAATATTTCAAAGAAGCAAATATTATGTAGAACGAAAACTACTTTGAATGCCAAATTTTTTTTTGTTAAGAATTTGTGAAGTTTTAGAGGACGCGTTAGTCCAGAGTGCCTTTCAGACAGTTATTTTGGCAAGACGTATGTGAGTACACTGCCGCGTTAACAAAAACCTGTAAAATACTTTCCATAGTATTCTTTGGTTCTGCCACAAATCCAGTGAGTTTGAACTTTTATTTTTTTGCTAGAATCCATACAGATTTAGTTGAACATTATACTTTTTCCTAAAGACATTCTCTTTAATAGCCGACAGACGTCCACTGTTAGTTGTACGTTTCGTTCTACTTGCTTAAGACAGGTAACATAGTGTTGAAACAAGAATTTTCTCCCGTGAAATCTTGTATATTATCAAATGATCCCTACATGTATCATCCTTCAAATGACTGACGTACTTGTAAGTAGGTAACCTGTTACGTCAATAAACTGCAGTTATAACGTTTTGTTCGGACAGAGAAGATAAATATTATTAGCCTTTTATATTTTCGGTGGACTAAATATTCGGTCATAACCTAGATCACATTTTGTGTAACTGAAACATTATTCGTACCTTATTAATCAGTTAGAACACAGTTATTTTAAACAACTGTATAAATAGCTGCAATTTAAGGTCGTTTTCCTTAGCTTGGAGGAATAAACATTGAATTCCAAATCTGCCTTATAGGCCTTCTTACTGCAGGAATGGCATTCCAGTGACCGGTCATAAACTGCTGTATGTTGAAACTTCTTTTAGCGGTCCTCCTGACTGACAATCAGTCATATAGGTAGAATCTCAACTCAGATATTATCTGATTACTTTACGTCAAAGTTTATAAGGACGGATTTGATTTCGTACTTGTCATTGTATCCGCCCAGCAGTTTGAAACTGCGCTATTTGGTTTCGTCTCCATCGCCGAATGGGTACGCCTCATAACTTCAAGGTCTTGGGCTCGATCTAAAGTGGGGCCATAGGCGTGTACTACTGAACTGTCTCAAACTGCCCAGTACACCTTGGTGACCGAACTTTTGAAAATGATATCACTTTATGACTTAACTTGAGATTCTAAGCTTCTGTCACTTATAAAAACTACTGGAAACGAATATGCACTCGAAAGATGTTTTGTTCCAATTTGGCATTCTTTAGCACGGCACATCGACGATTCCTCCAGCCGGGTTTATCGGTGGAATATACTCATGTTCAACTAACTGAACGGTTTCCAATGGACTTTGACTTCTAACCTCCGTCGATTTACGAAAAGATTACTGGTTTATTAATAGTGACTTCATTGCACGCCGAAACCTCGGTTGACAAACTAATCATCAGATGTGGTTTATACCCAGGTGTAAATCACAGTAAGCTAAGTTACTGAAGAACAAGGCGACAACATTCTTCACTCACTATTATTATTGTTGTTCTTATTATTATCATTATTTACTGTCCACTGTTCATTATTCCTTCACTGAAGTAATTTCAAAAGAAAAACTGATAACTGAAACTGGTTTTGAAGGGATACTGAAATCAAAACTGTTTCAAACAATGTCATCACGATATCACAGATTGTCCAAGTGAGGGAATTTGAATTGTGCGTTTAACTATTGTGTACTACATTGTAGCTGGACTGAGATTAAACGCATAAATCCCATTGCGACTAAACATCTTTTCTAAATCAACTTCATCAACTGATATTAATTTAAGTAGGAAGTCGCTCAGTCATTTCAGTTTTCTGTTTAACTGTAAGTTCAACTGAAATGAGATGTTCTGGTTAAGTAAGCGTTATAACGATAAGTTAACAGACTGGTATATCTGATTGAATTTTCAGTAGACAACCTAGAAGCAGTTATAAAGACTTATGCTAATTTAGTTTTGGTGATTACCAGGAATCAGAGAATCATACAACATTGTCGTTTTTTCTACTGATATATTGACTGACTGGTTTTAACGTAGAACTTTGCACAGATGTGTAGCAGTTCGGGCTGCCACACTCCATGCCGCATACAAAGCAAGAGAAGAGAGTAAAGAAATATTATAAATCATAAAGAGTGAATATATCTGTGCCAATGAGAATAATTTTAAGTCATATTACTAATTGTCTTCAGCCATTGGTTTTTACCGTCCCAAGGACCCCAGCCACGAGGTCCAGTCTACACATCCCTACGTGGCTGGCTTAAACTAACTGTTGTGGATTTCACTGGCTGATGAGGTCATGTTTCGGTTTGACCACCATTAGCTGTTTACCAACCTGGCCCTATATCAGTTAACATTTCCCGTCGAGAAAGGCGATGGATAGGCATGAGTAACACATATCCTAACCATCTCATTCAATGTAATTTCGCAACCTCTTCGATTGATTTCCCCTCCTTATCTAACACTCGACCAAAGTCTAACCTCAATATTGCCCACCTTATTATACCAATTAACATGGGAGACGGAACGTAGACACCCATGATCAAAGACAACTAGCCTTTTGATGTCTTCCACTTTCAATGGCTATGTCTCACAACCATACAGGAGGACAAAGCGAACTGCTGAGCAGTACACATACCATTTGATCGACAGCCGGCTGGATGTCACGTCTACACCAGAGATGACGTAAGTTGGTGTATGCCAAATGAGCCTTCTGTATCCATGCTGAGATTTCGTCAGAGATAAACTCGTTGGCACGCTCTACGACTTCACTCTCTATCTTTAAGCTAGGAGTCAGTGTAGTCCAGTTCTGACGCACGTCTGCTTATTATAAGGAGGGTGAACAATATATGTGTCTGTGCATTTATCGTGGTAATAGTAGTATCAGTATCAGAAATGAGAACTGTACAAGTAGCAATATTGTTAAGGTGTTAGTAACAGACTGACAAATGAGGTGGTTTAATATACCCTTTCTTGAAAGGTTCTTCGAATAGGAATCTGGACAAAGTATTTCGTGTTAAATATCGCTATTTCCCTATCATTTATTAAAATTCGAATATCTTCAACAACTACTTCTCTGTCTCCCCCCTCCCTCCCTCGCATGAATCAATTTCAGTTTGCCTTCTCTTCTGGCCAATCAACAATGAAATACGTCATTGAAAAAGAACGACTACATGAAAGAGTTGATCAACAGCCAGATTCAGGAGTCAGACAAAAGATTGTCATCAACTGATTATAAAAGAATTATTTTATTAACTAAACAGAAAGGTATAGAATAGGCACGGCTAATGTATTCACTGATTAGTACGATAATCATTGATAAATAATAAATTCTACTCATTAATTAACTATTAAATATTGTTTGTTTTTTTAGAAAAAAAGTCCTACTGCAAAGGGAATATTATTTCATGATTGTTAATTGCATCTGCAAACGAGCTGTTATCATTCTCTGTTATTATTATTTCTTTCGAAGTAAACTTCCAAATATGAAATACATTTTTTAGCATTTATCGAGTTCTTAATCTTAGTGTTTAATGATTTATGATAAAAAGCGTCTATTCAAATTAAAATGAACTTCCCCAACATCAATAAAAACATCATCATCATCATGCAATATGTTTTCAGCATAGACTAATGTCGACTAAAACAATCTTTGGAGGCTGGTAACTAATACTACTGCCTGTATTGGAGATTTCTGGTCATGTATGAATGTTCATTAGGAGATGTAGTCTAATGATCAAGACGACTGTGCTCTATGAGTATCAACCCATTTTGGCTAGCATCGCATAATTTCACTGACTGCATTTTTCAATCTAATTTCTTATTATAGAGCTTACGTATTATTTTTATCATTTACCAAGTTGACGTAACATCTAGTACGTTCAATAATCCATCGCTGTGTGTGTAAAATAATCACAGAAATGGAATATCAGTTATGTCTCTATACAAGCTCTTACATACAAGCTTAGAAGTTACCCTTACCAGTAACTTTACCAATATTCACACCAGGAGCATGAGTATGACGGTGAAAACTATACTGTCAAGAAAGCTCGTGTAAAGCATTTCGTTCCACTGTCAACAGGCATCCAGTACAGGAGGTTAAAGGTAATATATCAAAGAATACACTTATAAGAAATTAGAAGCATATTTTAATGATCTAATGACTGGAAATCTGGTTAATGAGTCAGGTAACCGTTACAATTTCTACAAATCTGATGTAACCTACACTACGTATTTTCAGTTAAACTCTTATGGAAGCTAAAATTAACAACCCCAGGCAAATAACTACCTGAATAAGGCTAGTCACTAGTGAGAATATCACTGATATTCAAGTTTTGGTTTGCAGGGATTGGATTGATTGGGAATTCGTGACCAGTAGGGCGCAGCAGGTCGGGAGTGAGGACAAATGCTCACCGAAGACATTTGCTAGTGGTCGCGCTATGTCATGAATTGGCGGAAGTTGGAATCCATGGGTCGGCCATTCGATCGGGTCCGAGTGGCTTAGTGGTCTGCGAGCTCGCCTTGTAACCAGAAGGTCCTGGGTTCGAACCCCAGTGGTTGTGTATCGCTGAAGAGTCCCAAACTAGGAAGAAACATCTGTCCAGTACTGTCAGGTTTTCAGTGGTTCTCCAACTGATGTCAGCTCATGATGATATTTTGTAACCAATCAATCAAATCTCTACAAACCAATACTTGAAAACAACAGAAGTTTAGTGATTTGACACTGGACAGAAACCTATGGAGTGGGGAAGTTTTTTCGATCATGATTGTCATTATTCAGAATTGTTTACGCCTTGGGCTGAGATTGGATCACAATGAATGGTAGTGAATCAAAAAGCCAGTTGAACTGCTCCTTGAAGTGCTGTTTCCAATTTTTCAGCCGTTTGTATTGGGAAATTAATAAAGTCCCATTCTTCTTGAGGATAATTTCATTTGCCGTAGTATATGTGAAGATTGTGGAGATTTCGAAAAGAAACTGACAAGTTTCGGAATGTTTCCTGATTCGGAACTGAATTTCCAACATAGAACTATACACAAAGGTGAAGCAGCTCAGGTTACCACACTTCATAAAATCACACATAAGGGTAGGAAAAAAAGTAATGCAAAGAAACGATAACCAGCGTAAATATTTGGACGAAATGTTAACTATATGGATAATAATAAGGATTTAGGGAACCCGGGAGACTACTAAGAGTGAATGCTTCAGTGTTATTGAGCTGTATCAACAACCGTTGTCAACCATAGATTTTTAGCGTCTCGAGTACCTCACACAAATAGTCTACACTTCCCTATGTGGCTTAGTCCACCATTCAAACACGTCATGAATTTTGTTACACTTGTGTTCTCTGAGCTGGATGCTTTCAGTGATGCTGTGTTTCATTCTAATTCTTTCCCAGCTAAAACTTATATCAACTATCACTAGTCATTGAGAAACATGATGACACAGGATACATAACACGTATCCCGGCCATCTCAATCAATGCAACTTAACAAACTCATCCAATGATTTTCCCTCTTCAACTGATACTGTACTCAACTTGATTTTAATTGATCTGTTACGACAAATATCACATAGACAACTATCTGTTAAAACACAATCGACTAGTAATTTTTCTGTTTTATAGTTTATTGGTATCCATACGAAATCTAGTTCCAGAAAGCTACCGACCTGTATGGTGGGAACTATGAATTCACTGTTTTGGAGTTAAAGAAGATAACCACAACTGGGCCTTGTGTAACTTTTCATGAGTGAAAACATAAATCTATAACCCCATATATTGAATAATGAGGCCACTTGTTCATTTCGGGACTGGTGTAGATGTTGTAGTTGATATGGTGGTATTAAGAGGCAAGAAATAAAGAATATATAGTTCGGGTCCTTACAGTGACTGCGGAATCAACTGAAGGGTGAATAAAGTGAACAGGAGATGGTTTTGTTATTGGAAAAAAGTAAGATTTGATAAAGCCATGTGGATAAAAATAAAATGTAGCAAACATGCAGGTATTGTGCTTTGGGGATAAAACCTTGGCGACTGATACTTTTAGATCACCCACACCGCATATGGCAATTTTTTCTTGGAATAGGTGAAATAAGATTAGAAGCAGTTTTTACATCACTGAAAAACTCAAGAAAAGACTACTTGACACCGCTAAATACCTTACCCCTACCTGACCCCTTTCTACCGGCAGTACAAATTCCTTCCTCCCCACTACCACATTTCCAGCATGGTAGTACTTGCAGGAACAGTCCTCCTAGCCACATCATATGACATCTTTGAGCTTAGATTTACTTTGTCAAGATTCCAACCGAATTAGGAACTAGTAGTAATACCAGTTTAAAGTGAAATTTTTGACATCTAAGTAGATCAGAAAAGCATATTTTCTTCCTCTTTACTTATAAGTGTGCTTACATGTTTGCCTTCAGACAATATGACCAAAGAAAGTATCCTAATTTTAGTATTATCAGATAGGTGAATAGGATCTGGATTTCATACATAGCTTTAATCCGAAGAGTTAATCAAATGGTTTATGGGGGAAGAATATCTAGACATTAATAAACTGGTAAGAATATGTGTAAAACAGTACAAATATGACAATAATATTCTTATAGTCAAAGAATCTAAGTATTAAAGGAAGGTATTCCTGAAGTTTTCAGTACAAAATTGAGATGAAGCAACTCGTCTTGATATTTCTCTGCAGTCTATTTCAGAAGCCGGAATGTTAACATCATCAATTAGGTATCAGACAGACTAGTGGGAGAATTTCAGGACATTAAATCCTAAATAAAATGAATAAGTACAGATCCCTGAATCGTCCATAATACCTCGATTAATATGACACTGGATAATGTGTCATTACTCGTGGGTGAGATAATAAGTGGAAAAATTTAAATGGTTGAATTTTTGAAGTTTCCATACAGATATAAAACTCTCCTATCAAAATTTGTTACAGCTTGACAAAACTGTCCATGTGCAATCAAGCATTAACAATGTGAATAATTGCGAAACAAATTCAAATGCTTTCCACGATACTTGGCTATCCACTTATATTAATAACTGTCGTGATTATGCTGTCTGGTCTGACAATGAGACGTTGGTAATTATAACAGTCATCTTATAAAACACTGGAGAACCGCAGTTATCCTATAGGAACAATAAATTTTTATTATCATTACACAGATGTTATTTACTCTTTCTTCTCCCCACTAATCCAGATAAAATGACATAAAGCAAATCAACATTTCACGATTAATCCAGTGAAGCCCTCATGGAATATTTTGTTTATTTTTGGCGCTTAGGCTATTTTTAAAACGGCTACGTGATTTATATGTAATAATAATGATACCAGCAGTAGTAGTAACAATAATGGCTATATATATATATATATGTATGTCTGATGGGTAGTGCATAGTGTAAGATCAAAGAGATTCCGCGACAAATTAAAAATAAAAAAACCACGAAAGAAAAAATATATAAATTATATTTTCGTATTGGTTCCACCATTTGTCTTATTCTTTCTATCCCTTAAACATTTACTATCTTGTGCCAACATTATGCATCATATGGAATGGTGAACCGTTAATTGTGTCTAATTTGCGTGTAAACATGCAGACGGGTAGCAGAAATAAGCGCCTAATCACTAACCTATCTTTCAGTCTATATCCATTTGACGGTTTATCCACCTGAATGTCTAAACAATCGAGTATGTAAGTATTTATCTGTCTATTAATTTATTTATTTCTTAAATATTTTATTAATTCAATAATTTTTTCAAATGTTGGGCCAGTGAATATGAAAAAAAGAACACATACTGAAGTGATCAGATTTCTTAATAATGATAAGCAGAAAATACAATATTTGATGAAAGCAATAATTCTATTTTATGCATGTCTACTGTAAGTATTATTAAATGCTATTACTCCTACTGGCGGCTTTTATTTCTTTACTGATGATTTCCCTTCATTTCACTAATAAATCAGAACTTATTTTCCACTATCTTATTTTCTCCAATTGCACCAACCTCATCTCTCACCCACTTCCCCCCCCCATCCATATGTGTCTTATAGGTATGCCTTTGAAGATTTCAACTTATCTATTAAATGCATTCACACTAATAATGGAAAGTGAGTGAATGAAATGACTGTGTTGGAAAGAAAAACAATACGCCAACTCGGGAACTTATGCCGCCACAGGGATACAAAATGTTTCAGTAGTAGTAGTAGTAGTAGTAGTAGCAATAAAAGCAAAACAAAAGCAATTAGATATTATTTGATACACATAACGTTATTGTTTAATGTGTTGCAACTGGAAGTCATCTTGTTTATTCTAAGAAAACGTAATGAACGGTTAGACATAGCGAATATGCTTGTCCATATCTTTCAGAGGTTTGAAATAAATTAGAGTAGCCTTGTAACCACTTTACATAATACAATACAAAAAAGGACTTACTGCTAGTAGAAATTAATAGCAGTAGACACACGTGAAGAGGAAACCGACAATCTTATTAATTACTTCGATTAATGTAATTTGGTTTGTGATTCTGCATCTTTTCTCGACAACATTTATATTTCGATATGCGCTCGTGTACACACACACATACGGACACAGGCATACAAGGTGTAAATACAAATAAATACATGTATACTGAAAAATTTGTATAACACAGAAAGTATCTCATATTACCGATATTGTCTTCAAAGTCATCAGCTGTTCCTACCACATAAAATGTTGATGAAGAAGTATGCTATGAGACTTTTTCAACAATATCAACGTTAACATCTATCCGCTTTTCTTTTCTCTTATTACTTGTTTGATTAATACAGTAATAACAATCAAGATGAGATTAATAACCATTAATGGAATATTTGGTTCCCATCACAAGTTGATATATACAATAATAACATTCATTTGAATTGTTATTGTAATTATTATCATTATTATCAATGATGGTAACAAAATTCACTACCAGTATAATTAGGAGTAATAATAATGATAATAATGATAGTTATTATTATTATATTACAGTAATAAAATTTTTTCTTAGGACTGAAGGCGCCACTATTCTGTGCATCAATCACCATCTCAGTAACATTAAAACTTGCCGTTTATTAATTTATTTTTATCACGGTCCATTATTATTGTTATTATTAGAAATGTTATCTACTATCATTCCGTAAATTTTATATTACAAATTATTGCATTTAGTGTTAATTTAGTTATTATTATTATTGTCGTTATTATTATTGGTACCATAAATATTACCGTATTTAACTTGGCTGTCTCTTTTGCATAGGTAAAGGATCAAAGTTTCACTTTAATCTGCCGAAAAAAATTTATTCTTCCCCAATTCTCCTATTTGAATGATGAAACTCTCACATGCGACTATCTTTGTGTTTTAACTGTTATTATTATTATTACTACTATCATTAATTCTGTTATTTACTGTTAACAGAAATGAATGATAAAAACTATCATAATTATCGTTAACATTATTGCAATCATTAGGTATTATTGATGCTTATCGTGTATTTCGTTGTTATTTAAAAAAACGATTCAAAGTGAATTGGACAGTGTTAAATGTAACTGTTTAAGTTGATAAGTTTATCACATTTGATAAGCAATACAATAAATATCATGATGAGCAGAATTTCATACATTTTTGGGCCTGTTTATGTTCACTTTACTCGTCGCCTATTTCCCATATGAAATTAGATTCTAACAGTTTTTCATTTACAGTCGATGCTTGTATTTGCATAGTTTCACTACATTTCAAGTGGGAATTACTGTTTAACAAGAATTAGTTAACTATACTACTTTTACAGCATAAAATTAGAATTCTAATATACTTGTGTTTACCAAATGGTCACCTCTGGTTGCAGTGAATAGCCTTATAAAAGCTAATCTAGATAAATTATCGAAGCTTTGATTCTAAATCCTATATTTAAAGAATAAAACTGAACCAAATACCTGGTTGTAAGACTTTCATACATGTAGTCCGTAGTATGTTGCTCATACCAAATATTTTTATTTTTAAATAATGTTCTGTTTGTTACTGTACAGTGTCAGTGGATGACTGTTCCTCCCACAGTTATTTGTTTGTTGCTTAATTCGTATTCGCGACTCACTACGTATCACTGAATAAGTTATATCTCAGTGCAGTAATCTATTAAGCGTCATCTGTGTCTCAGATAATCACAAATGGTTATAACACAGTAAATTCTAAGTCAAGTAAGCTTACTCAAATTGTAGTCACGAAGCCAGCTTACTGATAGGTTTAGAAGACAAAGACAAATTTTCTAACATGTACAAGCTAAGAGTTGGGAACTGATCACATGTTTGAATGATTTTTCAAAATAAGCAAACTACTTTTTGAAGACAAAATGAATTCAAATGAATTTTTAATGCAATTATTATTGCAGATAGCTGTCGTATTATGATAATGATTGTAATTTAGCCAGCGCGACAACTGGTTTAACAATGAAAGGACAATTACATTTCATTCATTGCCATAATATTTGAACAATGGCTTGAATAATCAAGAAGTTAAGAACCAGTTAGCAGTTGGGCGACATATTTCATTTGACAGTAAGTCAGACAAGGAATCCATAGGGTGTTAGTTCAAATCCTGTAACAGCTCAGGATTGAGTTATACTTTTATTCATTGCCCTGCTATGGTTATTATTGTTTGTTAAACTGACTGACTTACATTCAAACTGTTTAGTAGTTTTCTGATAACTTGGCGCTCCCTTGAGAAGCTATAAAACATTACCGTCCAGACAATTTGTTGATTTCTACAACAGTTTAATGGTTGGTTGTTATGTGTCACGAAGATCAGTGTCTTGCATATTCAACAAATATGATGTGCACTTTTTCATTAATTCATTAATATTCTTTTTCCCGATGGAAAAGATATTCGAAAAGAACTTTTACTAAATGAAAGAAGCTACAAATTCAAAGTGCAAGTCATCTTTGATACTGTTACGAGCTTTAAGCTAGATAGTTTAGTTGGGAAGTTATGATTGCCTTTCTAGACAGTAAAATCTGTTCCTAATCAAAGGCATCCATCCAAGCTACTAGTGAATCGGTCCTGAACAATGAAGTTTCACATAATTTATAAATTAGACATAAATTAGGGAAGATTATGGAAATATGTTGTTGTATCTGACATCTCATTGATGAATACATATCAAATGCACTTAATCCTAGTACATAGGAAGCCATATCTGCATCATAACACTAACAATGTTTTTTTATGAAATGGTAAGTACAGTTCCCGTCTTAAAAATAATTAAGCACAAACATTACATTTTTAAGTATTTTTTCAATATTCAACACTGCTTCTAGACTAAAAATTAGGGCCATGTATAGCCTTATGAAGATTAAGTAGACTTCAGCAATAGAGTTCAAAACGGTATAGAATTCGGGCACGAACAACAGTGAACACCTACTTGCAGGTTCTGGTAAACGGACATACAAGCTCTGCTGTTTGTCAGGATGAAATGTAGGAACCGCCTTATTATGAACGTGGCGCCCTGCCCAAACTTACATAACATAAATCAGTTTGTGGAGATTTGAAGTGACAACGACAAGTGTTGTGTCTCAGGGATGTCCAGTGTTACCATTTTTTATTTGTTTTTGTTATAAATGTACTGGTGGACGTAATCCTGATCATCTTCAGTTTTTTGCAAATTGATTAGTTGCAAGGGGATAGTCTTTCTGATTTTAAGTGCGGAGATATTATCCAACTATGTGAAGATGCTTATAATATTCAGAGTTCTCTGAACACCTTTAACCAAAATCCCAGTTTGTCTGACTTACTCATGTCAAAGTAAGATAATGTGGCAGGAATGGCTTGTACTAACTAATCTTTTTTAAAGATAGAACGTGAAACGGTTGAATTTGCTGACCATTTCACTCATCTGGTGAATCCTATTGGCGCTAATGGTCTGAGTACTGGCGTAATCTCAACACGGAAACGAAGATATCGTTTAAGATTCATCATTTTGGACATTTTTGACTCAGGACGTATTGTACATACTGAGCCTTCACTTTCCTCAATGCAGAATCAATAGAAAGCATAGCTTTCAAAAACCTTAGCAAAATGAACTGATAAGGTTTGTGCAAAACTCTCTGTCGGTTAGTATCCATTCCAAACCTTTTACATAGAATTTCATAGATTGTTCAATACATTTGGTTTTAACAACGGTGTTTAGTAGTGCGAATTTAATTAAGTTTTTAGGAATTTTGATTTGTCTACATATCCGAATCAGTTTCGCCTTTGTACTATGTAATTTTCTGCATGGTTTTATTTTCTACATTTATTCGGATTTTATCTTCAGATCAAGAACACAGAATGGAGCTAATAATATCTTGAAGGATCTTTAGTATGCAATTCATTCGGTTAGTTATGACATTTTTCATAAAGTTATACTGAGTAATATTGCACATTGGTCAAGTGAGCTGAAAGATGCATGTCACTATTCATCTATAATATCTGTACTGATTTAGTTATTAAATTCACTTTATCTTAATGATGTTGTTCTTTTATTGTAGTCTTCATGATATCCTACGAAAAGTTGGCAGCATTTAATCTTGATTATGTACACAGATTATATTTAATTTCGAACAATTTGGAGAATAAAGTTAACTTTTATATAATGTACTTATACTAATGGTTATCGCGCTTGTCTACAGAAAATAGAAGTTTGTCTTAAGCGGTTTAATTCTTTAAAAAAAAAGGAATTTATTCATTTCTGGTTACCATAAATTTCGTTTCTACAACTATCAGTAATTGCAACTATCTACTTAAAATTGAATAAAATATTGGTCTGGTTAAAAATGGAAGTTGAAAAAGAAAAATAATAAGAGAATGAAATAAAAATCACTCTGGAAAAAACATGATAGCCGAAAATACAAAACAAATTTGAGACATTTTATTTTGAAAACCTGTCATATAAATAGTAGACATGTATATATATATATATGTATTATTTTCTCAAATAAAAATTTATGTGATTTTGATGACAAAACTCTGTATATCTCTGCCTGTATTACTTACTCTTTCGTCCTTCTCTGCATCTATAATTCGTAATTCTACTTACTTCTGCAGGAAAAAAATTATGTAGAATAGGGAGAGTGAATGAACATTTTTTTTCAAACAGTAGTAGTAATCATATCTAGTGATAAATTAAGATATTGGACAAATAAAAGGTACAATAAACTTATGGGTAAAAAAAAAACTGAAACTCAAATCATGGATTAAATGATTGAATAAGGTGGAAAAAAAAACTAAAAATTATCAATTCGCCTTATGTTTTCCGCTAGTTATTTGAACTTGACTCATAATTTATGCTATTGAATAAATGAAATTAATACAAGTGACTAAGTTTTATGAGAGATTAAAGTTGACGTTTACCTTTTGAAATTATGAGGTGGATTAGTTATATGTATACTTGTCTCTGGAAGATTATAAGAAATGGTACCACTTTTTCCCTTTTTATATATGTCACGTGTACTGGCCTCTGCACATCTGACGTATAAATAAGCTTTACTTTACTTATTTTCCTCATAGTAAGTCTGCATTCGTTTTTGCAATAATATTCATGTCTAGTGACAGAATAATGGCTATGAAGTGTAGGCGACTGTGTCAACTTAGTGTTTATGTTAGTAAATCTGTGGTTGGTTTGAAAAACATGAGTCATGTAATCATATTCTCTGTCACAATTGCACCACTATCGTATGAAGAAAAATTTAAAGTATGATATTTTATTTCAGATCAGCCTTCCTCTTTTACACAAATTCATTGTAGTGTTTTCTTTACTATTGGTCAAACAGTGAATTATATTATTGTTAGTATTTATGACTTGTAATTTCAGGCAGTTTGCAGCAGAGGGGAACCTGTGGAATAGAATGATATCGTTTCATAATACAAATATGGTTTTTCTTTCTTTATTGAAAAGTATCAAAGGAACCAAATGTACGAAAACGGTACACGTTTATTAGTAAACTATCTATCCAGTAATTATCATACATAATATAAGTGTGACAAACGATAAGTTATGATTTTAAGTCTTAATGTCTAAACTGCTGATTCCAGTAGTGAGAAATAAGTACCAGTCCGAATTATCATTGGAAATTTGTTTTTTCTTGTAGGTGTCAAAGATATTCTTTTTCAGTGTCAGTATACTCAAGATCCTAATCGATTGTTTTCGCTTAATTTAGTGGTCCCTTTGACGGACTCTGATCAGCACTGATGTTTGCGTAAGTCAATATTACTGAAATCAGTACACAGAACTTGTGCAAATTATATATTGCGTATGTGATATATATTTATCACCGGGTTTAATTTGTTATCAAGTCTACACAACAGTCTATTTAAATAGCCAGAATACTGAAGGAGATCTAATCACATAACTTTACCAAACAAAAACTCTTCAAAATATTAAAAATCAAGATTATCCAGTAGATTTTTAGAAATATTTTCTGAAAGTGGCTTAACAAAAGACGTTTACACAATCAACGATGACCCTTCAAAGCTCATCTGTTTTTCATGCGATTACTTCATAACAGCTTGACAGTAAATTCGTTGAAAAGAGTCTCTTTGCTGAATCACTAGTTTTGATTTCCAATACTTCATAACAGAATAGTGCAAAGCATCATTCCTAGATTAAAAACTGCCAGAGTATTTAAAGGCCTAAATAACATAATGTTCATCAAACGAAATCTAGTCATATATATATATATATATATATATATATATATATATATATATATATATACATATATATATTCATTTAAAGTCAGACATAATAAATGCTAATTAGTATTTAAACATGGCAAAATAAGTGGTGAGGATCATATGTACATAATAAACACAAATAATGAAATTAAACAAATCCAAGCTTGTGTTCATATCCGTTCAGTAGATCTCAAAGTAATTTTTCTTTGATATTATAATATTCATATGTATATATTTTGATGATGGTAATAACAACGAAAACCGGCGTCGTTATACCCCTCGTTTCATCGGTCAATTTCTTCACTGTCATTTGTTATTTTGTTCATGTGTTGTCTCTGTCTCTCTTTAAAGAAGACCATCAATCATAAATGAACAGTTCACATAAGTCGCCGTGTAGACCGCTAGTTGGAGCCAACTTCTTTTTCTTTCAGTTTATTACATACTTTGTACCAATCATAGGAATACGCAACAGATTCAGTGGTTATTTTAGTATTATTTTAGATTTTTTCATTTTTGAAATTTTATTACCAAGTGACCTTTTTCCTCGCAGTTTAGGCTATTTACAATTCTCATTATTGTTATGGTTTTATTTTTTGTTTTGTTTTTTTACTTCTGTCTTGTCTTCAGAGTTTTTGTCAGTATATCTAGTTCAGTGATGGATAGTGAAAAATGAATGGGAGGAAAACTCAGTTTTGATCCGTCTACTCTGTCGTACACATACATATCTATAATTCTTGATTAGACAGAATATATTTTATTTGTCTTCTTTTCAATTTTGTTCCACCAACGTGAATATAGGCATGCGAACACACACACACACAGACACAAGAAAAATGTACACACTTATTTGTTAAACAAATGAATATATAGAAAAGAGACAGCAATAGACAAATAGTCATATTCTCTTTAGCTTTTTTATTGTTTTTCTTTCTTTTAAAGCATCAAGCGGCGGCAATACACCCTTTTTGAAAAAAATCAAAGCAAAATTTTAAAATCAGTCAAAGGCGCGAAACGGATATTCTCCAAATCGGTTGGCTAGTAGTTCATTGAATTGGATGGTTGGTTGGTTGTTGTCGGTTTCTTTGATGCCTCTTTTAATGCTTTCCTAAAGCAGTCATGTATGTTCGTGCTTTATCACTGTCCTCTATTTTTTTTTCTTCCTTCCTTCTTTCATTATTGTTTCCTGCTTCTTTGATTCATTTATATATAAATTCAGAAAACATATGTCTTCCAGATCAGAACACAACAAATGACAGTTGTAAAAGCCTGGAACATGATAAACTGGCGTCTAAATAACTATCTTAAGCAATCGTATTATGGGAATATCTTTTGAATGAATGACTCTCTTCACAAATAATGGAAAAGGAGAAGACAGAGAGATGAAAGAGGAGAGCAGATAAAAACAGAAGACAGAAAAGTTTTTTCCCATCATTTATATTTTGTGCATACATTAACAAAGTTTTCTTTATCTACACCGAAGGGATGAAAATTAAGTATACAATATGAACAGTATCATCAAGTAGGCGAAAGATATATATATATATATATATATATATATTCATACACACACAAACAAACAAAGCAGACCGGCTGACTGACAATCTATCATATCCTTGACAAATTAATGAAAAAATATCCCATTTCGTAAAAACAATACATATGAATGAAAGCTTTACACTGATAGGAAATGAATTTAAAAGATTTAATTAATGAAAAATCAGGTTTAAGTGAATTAGTGGATTTTAACCGTGATTAAAAAAAACTATGAAAAAGCACCAGGTTTATCTTATTTTCCACTTCTGATTTTAATTCATAGTCCACTGAGTGCATAAATGTGAAGTACTTGGAAGAGGATTGATGAGTACGGTTTTGGAAGGAAAGCTGAATTCACTACCTACAAAGTGATTCAAAAGCGATTACATTTTATGAAACTGTACACTATAAATAACTGTATAACTACTACTAAAACTATTTACATACTCACAAAAGCTATGAAATATGACCAAAATTACCGCTGGTTTCTTATGTTGATAAAAGGATTGGATATAACCTTGTGCACTAACCTCTTTAAAGTGTAACTCAATGACAGTGAATAGGGTCTCTCATAAACACAGTGAAAACATTATGAACAAAGACTGGCTTTTTTCTATTCTCTATCGGGAAATGCCAATTGCTAATATCAAATGAAAGAGAGAATATGCAATATATCACGCTCTCATCTTCAAAGATTTCCAGTCTAAGTTGTGAACTTCACTAAAAAGCGTTTCTTATATAATGCATACCCACCGCCAAAATATTAACTGTGAAAGAATCGCCTAGCAATTCGGAATTACACCAAAGGAATGAGCAAACAGTCTGTTTATTGCACACAACTGAGGTGAACTTAAAATAAAACTGAGGGAAATAATAGCGATGGTGACAGAACTGTATAATTTTCATAGAATAAGATAGGTGAAATTATTTTTGAAAGTAACTAATTCCGCATTCTGTGACTCTAGTGACTTAATAATGACCATGTATCACTGATCTTCTGACAGCAAACGACAATGTAAACCAGTTTGCTACCAAATAACGGGTTTGAATAGCGGGACTCTACGGACAATAAATTGTGATAACAAGAACTATTGATATTTCACTTATTCTTAACCACAACTGAGTGATTTAGAATCCTGGAATCAGTATTAAGAAACAGGTTATATCTCTACAACATAGGTGGGATATAGTAATGTACATAGTGGTAGATCACCTAAAATAGTAAAATATACTTCCGTCGATTGATTATGTTAAGCCGAAATGCTCGGTCTCTGTTGAAATATTTGTTCCTCAAACGGACGCTTCAATAATGTTTGCTGATTCTGACGGGCAGTGATACTCATACCTCAAGGGATAGCTCATGTGACTCAGTTGCCCAGTGGATAACATCTTGGCGTCTGAAATAGTGGCTACAAGCTGGAGTTTCACTCATCATGGATGCAAGTATGTCCAGTTGATGAGTCTCTCACCCTGACTGTATACCACTTCTGGTTACCATCAATCAAGTTGTTTTCTCACTAATTGCTACTCAGTGAGATCCAAGTAGACGTGGAAAGCCCCTTTATTTTAATCAGGGACTCTTCAACCGAGGAAACAGACAAAACATAATTAGGGACTGCCAAATCACATGCGCCTTACCGTTTAGCTAGTATGCAATATATTAATTAGCTATGGTCTTCAATTTCTTTTCCATTTCTGTGTAATATCACCGATAAATAACTACCATAGCAGCTAATTTGATTGAATTCATCGATCAGGGTTACTTGCCCTCTAAGCTACTCACCAGTGAGAAGTAAAATGATGGTAATTTAATGAAGAGTATACTGAATTCAAGATGAAATTTATTATGAAGTAACAACAGCTAGAGAAGTATTATAAACCACCAAGTACTGGATATTTACTTTGTACTGTTTTCCGATGCTGTGTGAGTAAAATTTTTTGATGTTTTATACCGATTTCAGCTAGCGATGAATCCTATCTTGAAATCAATCAAAATCTCTACAAACGCAAAATCGTAGAATGTGATTAATGTTCAATGCTAATCATCTAAAACTTAGGTAATTAAATGACAGTATCCCGGGTAATTTATATTAAATTATTTAATAATAAAGAAAAAACAAACAACTAATGATCATAAATCAAAAGAATCATTTATTTGAAAAAAAATACTTTTTTGTTTATTCGTTGATTTACCTAATTTGACATTATGTAAATTTTTGAAGTTTTTGATATTTTAACAAGATCAAAAGTAGCCGACTATATTGATCAATTCAGAGTTTATTTAGGCCTAATCCACAATACGACTATTAATCCTGTGGATATGTGCAATGTAGGAGGGTGTATAAGTATATCTGTCTACGACTATGCATATAAGTATACACCAGTGAACACGCTTCAGAAAGAGACATGAAAAATAACGTGTAATGTACAGGTCTGTACGTTTATTTTACAATCATCATTCACCTACTTTATAAAATAATATGAATACAGTTCGGAAATTTGATTAATTACGTTTACTAGTTTAGACCAATGCTTTTTCCTTCCTTTTTCCTTTTTGTTATTGATGTTGAACGATGTTGTACCGTCCACCACACATGTCAAAAGAAGGCAGGGTACACGAATAACAAATAAGTGAGTGGATGTGTGTGTGTGTCTGGGAGGGAAAAGAGAGAGGAGCAACACAAAAATTGAATAAAATGAAACAGGCAGGTAACAACATTTTACTCAGAATTTTTATTATCATTACACCGTCCATACAGTCGCTTACACAGTTTATTATAAATATTATCAGTGTTGTTTTGGTTATTTTTTTAATGCATCACATTAAGCTGAAAGCTTAATACTCCCAATGAAATTTTTCCACTTCATTTTTTCGACCCCCTAACATGCTTTCGAATGTAGATTGTCTGTTTTTTTTAAAAATCCACCGTGGTATCAACAGTCTTTACCAAGTTGTAAACCCTATTAAATGTGCACAGCTGGTCCTTTCCTTTTAAAATAGGTCCAATGAAAGGGGCAGACAAGTAAGTCAGAGTTAGGTAAGTAAATAAGATAACCCATGTTTCACTAGTTGAGAACAGGTAGTTTGGGTTGGTGCATTATAATCATATTAACATGTAATAATAAACCTGCTACGAGTAAGATATTGCTAACCAGTTAACTGACCACTCCTTCTTACTACCTGTGTAACATAATACGACAAGATATTAAGCACAAATTTAATGGTACTTTGTGGAATCCTATGCTCTTTCAGATATTCGACTTCACTTTTTTTAGAGAACTTGCAAAGATAAATACTTCCTCAGGAGTGAAAAGTACGTACTAAAGTATCAAACTGTTATGAAAATACCCGAGACTACTTAAAATTTTCAGAAGAAGTCTATTGATCATGCAGAAAGTTCCTCTACTTCACTACTTAAATAGGTGCCTGAAATGGTGAATTAATGAAAGAAACATCTAGAGATACTGTCTGGATAAGAAAACATAGCTAAGTAAATATATACAGTTCATTTCCAGATCTGTACCTGAAGTTCTGAGTATCGCAAGAGCATCTGACTGATCAAAGGATGTAGATATTATTATTCTGTTAGGGAAGCTGTCAAAATTTCTAATTTCTTGAAATTGTGTTCAAAGAGTGGCTATTAGTTTTGTTGGGAAGCCTGTTGTAAATTCTTTTTGAGACGCGCACGCCGAGTCCATGAACCATATAGAAACAACAACTTGACATCAGTATCGAAAATCTGGATCATGTTCGTTGTTCTAAATGTTACAGATCTCCAAAATGGTTTCAAAGAAATCAGAGCCTGTCTAGCTAGCCCCATCCCATCGTGGCTTCCTAGCTCTGACATTCTCATCCGTGCCCTTTACCTGTAGTTGAAAATATGCTATCTACGTAAGTGAAAAAAGAGACTTCCTTTAAATTTCTACCAATGGTATTGATTTATTCTTGTTGCTATTTTTGGAGTATCTTCATCACATCTGTCTTTTCTATATCCACCAGAAGTCCTATCTTTGCTGTTTCTTCTGCCAACCGGTTTCTTTTCTTGTATATATCTTTGAGTTTGTGAGACACGCAACATGAATCCTCCGCGAAATTCAGGCTTTATATGATTGTTTCTTCGATCTGATAAATGCCCTTCTTCTCCCTGTTCAGGGTCTTCCTCATGATCCAGTCTAAAACAATGAGAAAGACCATCTGTGATAGTAGGTAGCCTTATCCTACTACTGTCTTCACTTCAAACTTTTCAGTGAGCTTTGGTATATAGCATCATCATAAAGCTGTTGAATAGGGTTTATAACGGTCCGGGATACTGCACTTCTAGTGCTGAAGCAATGGCCGAATAAATCAATTGTCGACGCTATCGACCCCCATTCTATTTTCAGTTCAGTAATGATGTGTAGCCTTAAAATGTTATCTGTGCATGAATTGTTTCTTCTAAATCCATCCTATTCAACGTAGAGTCTCATATCCAGAGCATATGTTAGTCATTCCAAGATGATGCGACTAAATATTTTGCTTGGGATAGACAAGACTATAATTCGACACCAGCTCTTACATAGTCTCTAGGAGTTTGACATCTGGGTGCATTTCCAATGCTTCTGGGATATTCCATCTGGTGCTAATGCTTTCCCGGCCAGCTTCCAGTAACTTTATGGTCTTCAGGATTTCTGATCTTGTCGAGGAGTGGATGTTCACTAATAAATCCGTATCTGCTGGCGGTATTTCTTTGAGTTGCTGTCGGTAGCTAATTTAACAGTTTTTTGAAGTGACCGTCTCATCTTTTCCTCTATTTCACCACTTTCATTGCTTTCATCATCGTTGTTCTCTTCCCAGATAGCCGCCTGGTTATTTGATACACGGTCAGATACTGTCAGATACACCGTCACCGTCAGATCTCTCTTGTCATCATCCTGTTCTACTTCCGTTTCTGCTTTGTCACAAAAGCGTCTTTTCGTCATTCATAGAAATTTTCCTTACTCCTTTGTTCAGCATTATGTGGGTTCCTATCGGCTTCCCCGTCTTATTGCTCCTTCTTGCATTCGTTCATCTTCTGCTTCACTATCCTTCTCGACTCTATCATCTTCCAGGTGTTCTTGGTGAGTCATTCATTGTCCTGCCTCACCTTCTTGCTTAAGAAACCTATACAAGTTTCTTTCCACTCTCACAAAATTTTCCTCGAAGATGTTGCTTGATGTCTCCAGGTTTCTCCTGGTGATTGCATTAAAATAATAATAATTTTTCCTTCACGTTCCCAGTCGAACATAGGGCTTCAAGCTAGAAGCTTGAAGTTTCTGTAGCAGTGTTTATTTTACAGGGTGGGGTTGCTAGCCTCATGCCCAACCTTTCCTCTTTACCGGAATTATTTCCGGCTTAACGAGGTAAAGGAGTGCGTTGGCGGCCGGGGATCGAACGCCGGACCATGTGCATGGTTGGCGAGCGTCCTAACCGCTATACCACCGATGTGCATTGCATTGCTGTCTTTTGTATCTCTCTTCTACAGTTTCTTAGTGTTAAACTTGAATTGTGGCGCATCTTCAGCTTCTTTAAAGGCTTTCAACTTGCTGTGTCCGGTAGGATGAGCCCCCAAGTTCTTGTGATCAAATGTGATATGTCTATCTAGTGAAACCCATGTTGTCTTATGGATATCTCTATGCCTGTACGTATTACTTCTAATTACCAAATCAATGAAGTGGCATAAGACTGCAAAGACCTCTCCTTTCTTATTCATTTTCACCAAGTGCCTTTAGACGCATGATGGGTCCTTTTCCACAGATATCTCATCCCAGAATGACTGGCACCTATTAGATCTTTGATATCACCGTCTGACTTAGGTCTTGTTAATCAATGTTTGCAGATGTCCGTGGAAGTCCTCCTTATTCTCCAACGGGTCCACGTTGTTTGTAGCAGCTTAGCACCGTATAATTGCATTTTTAACTACTTCTGACTAGAATCTTGCCATTACGATCCTAGCAGTGAATGGTTACCACCACATGAGAGCCTTTATGCTGCTGATGATATCATGACAGCCACTTGTGATAGTCATCTGGATGACTGCAGTAGACTGTTGGCTCTCCAGTTGGTAATTTATACATTCCACCTCCATTCCATTTGTTCTCACATTCTCCTTCCATTTCTGCACCGTACCTTCTCATCTCTTCTGCATTCCGAGTAGTTTTACCATCTCCAAACTTTGTGGGGAAATTCTGTCTTTATGCCTATTTTTGCTTTCATCAAAAGAGTACACGCAAGCCTACTGCCTTCCCGAAGGCTTCTCCAGTTAGTATCATTTCGCCTCACAATTCCAGTGAAGAGTAAGTTTATTTTTTTATTTTTTGTGCTCTGAAGTTCCCGTGGTGATTGGGTTGATGTTCCAAGGTAAGGTAACTAACTGTGGGCCCAAACATCCTTCATTCTACTGACTTAGGACCAATTAGTACACTATACAATGGTAACCGAACGACTTCCTAAATAATAAACAATCAATAAGTGTAGGTTGGATAATATAATTGTGTGATTCTCAGTGTTTTTATGTGAATGAGCACTTTTAGTGTGAAGTGACTTCTATTTCACCCCTAACCTCCCACCCATCCCTAAGTTGTCCCACTTGCTAAATGCTTCCAGTTAACCATACAACTAAATTCATTCACTTTTAAAGTATATACGATTGAAATTTATTTTCCAATATGTGATCTATTTAAAAAACAATCAATGATTTTTTTGAAAAAGAAATTACTCAGGTCTTCACATTATTTTTACAGTGGGAAATTAGTTAACTACTTACAGAACCGTATAAGACTGTTCGCACTGCTTTTGAAGAGTAAATAAACAAATCCAGTTGGATAAGATTGGGAAAGAAGCCTATGTTAAGAATAACATCTGTATTCTTTTTCAAGATTGAGAAATTAAATAACTTGATGTTGAGTAAACGGTAAAATATGAATGTCCGAACAATAACAAGTAACTGTCATTATCATCTCAGGCTGTTGGCGACTTTCTACTGTTATTGTTCATATAAAATAAAGCCTTTTCAATGTTTATATGCTTCAGATGGTGGTAATTAAATTGAAGATTTCTGTTTTATCATATTATAAACGTCTAAAATGATTTCGCTTACCTCCCAATGCGCAATAATGCTATCAGCAAAATCTATTATGTTTTCAAGTATTGTTTTTGTAGGGATTTCGTTTGATTTTATGGAGGATTTCATCATAAGCTGACATCAGTTAGAGAACCACTGGAAAACCTGGGAGTACTGGACAACTGTTTCGTCCTAGTCTGGGACTCTTCATCAGTACGCACCCACCGGGTTACAAGGCGAGCTCGTAGACCACTGTGCCACTGGGACCCAATACAATGGTCCTTGAATTCTAACTTCTGCCAATTCACGACATAGCGCGACCATTTCGCAATGTCTTCTTCGATGAGTTACTGCCTCATCCAGTGGTTCTCTAACTGATGTCAGCTCATGATGAAATCCTCCATAAAATCTATTATAGATTATCTTGGAAGTTAGATCTTTGTTTACTGAATAATCTGTATTTGGATAGCACCATCTAGTATGGTGAGTAGTAAATCAGTCTGATCTTTTCATTCCACTGGATAATTAAGGGGCAGAAAAGATATTTATAATCTATAAAGACTACGAAGCAAATCTCTGCCAAGTCGGGGTAGAGCAGCTGGTAACACCTCATCTAATTTAAGGTTTGTAAAACACTAGCTGTCATAACTTGCAAAACGCGAATCAGTGATATCGTTGTTCCAGGCGACTTCTGCAACTAAATATGTTTCTAATGAGACTGAGTGATTTGTAGGGATTAAACACTAAATGAAGTTGTGATACATAACGGTGTATTCAACAGTCGAAAATTTCTAAGACTATAAACCAAGAAATTCAAGGACGCAATATATTTCAACGTACTTTTCAGAGCAGAATGGCGAAAAGATGTTGGATCTAAGTTATCTGGTCTCGAACAGTGGATTCAAAATTTGTTACATATCTGAAAAATTCCCAATAACAATGTCGATGAGTTTTAAACGGGTTTTAGATGAATCGTGCTGACAAGTGCTAGTAAGCATAAAACCTATGTCCAAGGCTTCTTGCAAACTGCCATCAACCGTTTAATATTCAATATGCAATTTATTCCCATATATATCCCCAAAACACTGTTTGTTGGATTCACTGCATGAACACGGAACAACAGAATTACCAGAGTGTCTTCAATACTATCGCCCTACACCTAAATTATGTCCAATAACTAAAAACAACAGACTGCTAAAAATAATTGCGAGTTATAAATGTAGGTATTCTGATTATTAATAAGGATGAAGTACATTGTGTATTACATCATACTCCGCTGAAAAAAATGGAATATTGATTCATTTAAATTTAAATAAGAAGAGTGTGACAATTACAAAATAAGTGCCTCGATAAAACTTGAAATATTCGTCTGAACTCTAGAATTTAATTTACCAAAACGATAATACTGTAGTACAAAAGCAAGAATAGTTATATAGGTGGAGGCGTTTATCTCATAGTTACCTAATGGTTTTAGTGAAACCCAGTATTCTTCACAATTTGCATACATCTGGTTTCCGAAGTTTGCAGTATTTTGCGATGTGGTTCCAAATGATTTAAAACTGATTGCAGTTGCAAATTTTATAAAAGGAATAAATCTTACGACTGAGAAGAGTAATTCTAGAAAGACACATGAACTGGACAATCTAGAAGCATATGTTTGTTAAACTATGCCTGGGTTTCTCAGAATACCTTTCAACAAACAAGAAAACTGAATTCCTTAAATAAATTCGGAGAAGATTTGAATACTGTCGAAATTGACTAAGAATAAAGTTCCTGTGAGATTTATACTGAAGTATAGAAAACAACAAACAACCAAACACCCAGTTGGTGAAGAGAAATAAAGTTTTCGCTTGTTTTCCATCGAAGAAAGAAACCGAATCCTAAAACATTAATACAAAGATTAATGCATCACCAAGAAAATAGTTTTTACACACACAAATTTTTCTGAGTGCATATTTGGTAAATCAATCACTTCTTTTCTTATTATGACTATCAATCGATTGAAACTACACCGAAATGACTAGTAGAGTGGATTTCGTCAGATCGTAACTTATTATTATTATTGCTCCCTTGCGTTCCTAGTGGAACATAGGGCTTCAACTCCACGTCTCCGTTTGCTTCTGTCTTCTGCTGTACTTTTCGCCTGCATCCATGTTAGTCCATATTCTTTCAACTCTTCACACGATCTCCTCCATGTCACCTTTGCACTGACGTCCCACACGCCGCTTCCCTTTCGGGTTCCACTCGAGGGCTTGACGCGCGATGTCACCCAGCGGTCTCCTCAGCGAGTGTCCGATCCATCTCCACTTTCTCCTGCATATTTGTTGGGCGATTGGTTCTTACTTTGTTTGTTCCCATAATTCCTTGTTGGTGATTCTTTCCGGCCGGACATCTGATCTTCAGTATAGAGCGAAGACAGTTGTTGATAAAGGTCTGCGACCGGCTGTTGGAAATATTCTTTGTGACCCACCCGCCAAGTTTCTGATCCGTATAGAAGAACTGACTTTACGTTTGTATTGAAAATCCGACCGAATTTTGTTGGTGATGCTGAGTGACGAAGATTTCCAGATTGATTTCAGGCTGATGAATGTGTTTCTCGCCTTCCCGATTCTCGCTCGATTTGACATCCTCGTCCGCTCCTCCTGTAGTTGAGACAATGCTCCCTAGATAAGTGAATGAAGTAACCTCTTTCAAATCCCTCCCGTTGATGGTGATTGGCGCTGGATGTTGCTGTTGTTGTGTTGTTAGCTGGTTATTATCATAACCTCCGTCTTGTCTATGTTTACTTGGAGTCCTGTCTTCGCCGGCTGCTTCTTCGACCAGTTTGTCGGTTTTCGCTTGTAAGTCTTCGATTTTGTGTGACATCAAACATAAATCATCCACGCGCGAAATCCAGGTCTTCTAGGTTCTTCACGTCGGTCCAGGATATCCCTGACCTGTTTCTCGTTTCCCACTGTCTGACGCATAATCCAGCCAGTCCACCACAATTAGGAATATCATTGGTGAGAATAAGCACCCTTGTCTGACTCCTGTGTTTACTCCAAACGCCTTGCTGAGTTTTCCGTTGTGGATCACTTGACATGTGCCGTTGTCGTACAGCTGTTGAATAAGGTTGATGAATATTTGGGTGCGTTGTCGAACTCGAGTAATTTCCAAATTACTTCACGGTCAACGCTGTCGAAGGCCTTCTCAAAGTCTATAAAGTTGAGGTAGAGGTTTGATTGCCATTCCATGCTTTGTTCTGTGATGATGATGCGTAGAGTTGCAATTTGGTCAGTACATGATTTGCCTTTCCTGAATCCAGCTTGTTCTGGTCGGAGTTCTGTATCCAGTGCGTCCTTTAATCTCTCCAGGATGATGCGACTCAGGATTTTACTTGGCGTCGACAGGAGCATGATTCCTCGCCAGTTCTTGCATAGTGAGGTGTAAGTCACTCTTCTTTGGTAGTTTCACGAGGTAACCTTTCCTCCAGTCAGTAGGCACCTTTCCCTCCTTCCAGACCTTTTGCAATAATGGAGTCAGCATGTCTGCTGTAGTCTCTGGGTCTGCTTTCAGTGCTTCAGGGGGTATTCCATCTGGTCCGGCTGCTTTTCCAGCTTTCAGAAGCTTGATTGCGTTCAAGACTTCAGCTCTCGTTGGAGGATTGGTGTCAACTTGCAGTTGTGTGCGCGCTGTTGTTGGTATTTCTGGACGGGTTGCAGGTGATGGTCGGTTCAAGAGTCCTTTGAAGTGATCCGCCCATTGTTTAATCTGTCTTTCTTCCTTGGTAATTGGGTTCCCTTGGCTGTCTTTTATAGGTTTCGCTTGTGTTGATCTCTTCCCGGATAGAGATTTGGTTATCTGATATAGTGTCCTCAGGTCCCTTTTGCCTGCTGCCTTTTCAGCTTCAGTGGCCAGGTTGTCGTCTTTTGTCCTTCCTAGCACTCTTCTTCACTTCTTTGTCCAGTGCTGTGTAAGTTGAGCTCAGCGTCTCCTTCTCCTGTCCGTCCTTGCATTGAATCATTTTCTCTTTCACCATTCTCCTCTCTTCTATTAATTTCCAAGTGTCCGTTGAGAGCCATTCCTTGTCTTGTCTCTTCTTTTTTCCTAGAACCGTTGAACACGTTTCGTTGAGAATCGCCTTCAGAGAGTTCCAATGTTCTTCCACGCATGATTTTTCAGTGATGTCGCGTAGTGTTTCCTGCTTTGCTGTGACAGTTGCAGTGAAAGTGTCTTTTGTGGTGAGTTCTACTCCTGTGTTGTCTCCTCCCAGCTTCGCATTCATGTCGCCCATCAGGATTTTGATATCTCCATTTGGGACGTTGTCCATTATTGTCTGTAGTTGTCTGTATAACGCCTCCTTCTTCTCTTGTTCTGAGACGTTTGTAGGCGCATAGCATTGACATTGAATGACTGTAACTTTTCTTCCTTCCTTTTGAGTTGAACCTGGCTGTCATTATCCTGGAGGAGATTGGTTCCCACTGCATGAGAGCTTTGGTTGCTGTTGGTGACATCATGATGGCCACTCCCTCGGTGTGCTCATGGTTGTCCTCTGGGTGGCCGGAAAAGACTACTGTCTCTCCAGTAGGTAGTTGGCACCTTCCAGTTCCGTTCTGTCTGCTTTCTCAGATTCCCAACACTTCTATTCTGTACCTTCTCATTTCAGCAGCTATCTGGGCAGCCTTTCCAGCTGGCTTCGTACATTGTACGAACATTTCAGGTACCCATCCTTACTTTCGCTTTCACCGAAAGAAGGCACATCGACTGACTGGCTTCCCGAAGGCTAGCTTTCACCAGTCTGCGCCATTTCACTTCCCTGATTCCAGCTAAAAATAAGGCTATTGTTTATGTTTTTAGGATTTTTAATATATTAATTCGTTGAAGTTTCTGTAGCGATTTGGTTGTTTTACAGGGGTGGAGTTGCTAGCACCACGCCCAAGCCCTCCGTCTTTATCCGGGCTTGGGACCGGCTAGAAAACTAGTAAGCTAGTACCTTAGCAAGCTAGTATCTGGCGAGGCTACTAAAGATCGTAACTTAGAATTGTGAAATATCTGTGCCTACGAGTAAGCAGTTAGGACATATTGTGTCCTAAAATACGTGAAATTAGCAGAAAGCATTGGCTTTATCAAACTCTGTAGAATTGTTCACCGTAAAGTGCTTCCAATTATATATATATATATATATATATATATATATATATATATATATGGAAAGAGAGAACAACTAAGTTCTATATGGATTCTTTAGTAAATATATGCTGATTTTGTTTCAATTACGGTGTCTAAGTTAAATCTTCAATGTGTATTAGTTATCGTTTCAATACATTTCTCATCTCTGTATAATTCTCGAAGCTTACATTTAACCGATGCTCACTTATTTAATACTTCAGATTGCATAATCTGCGAAAAATTCGTGGATTTTTTCCCCAGCATTTATGATGTGCTGTTTCATTTTATACTGTAATTTCATGCAGTCTGCAGATAGTAAGAATCTATGAAGTAGATTCATTTCTTTTTTATAATATTACTTTCAACTTTGTACTTCTGAAAGGAGAAAAATATGAAATAAATAAAGTTTGTAAAACTTTTTAAAATTTGTATGAGTCTTTTACACATACACCCACTGACAACTTTTTTGAGTAGATGAGAGTTTCCAGTTTATGCAATCGCAGTGACTTCATTTTCTGTTTGTTTTACTTTGGCAGTTTGTTGGTCATTTAAGGTAATCTTTCTATGAATTCATTAATCATACAAAAAACCCCAAAAGGATGGTGCCTCCTTTATTTTAACATTTTACTATATTCTACATAAATTTCATAGGATTCAGAGTGACATTTTACAAAAATAAAACATATGTATATGTATTTGACAAGACAAAGGATTCTGACGTTTATTCATCTTGTTTTCATCTATATAAAGCATTCTTCTTTGTATACAAGTACGCATCATTCTCACCGCTTAAATTGAATATTTGTGTACTAATGAAATCTATGTTATATACAGAAATGATAAATAGTATTCCGATATTTATTGATATACTAGCATGTATTCATTTGCACATGAATATGAAGTATGTGTACAACAGATGATAATGCTAGTGAACTTATGAAAATGCACAGATATTTTACTAGATGGGCAGATCATGTCAATGTCAGATCAAACATCTCTAATTTTTGATTGATGATACCTTCGTAAATGTTAAGGGAGTTTGATGGGTGTTTGTCTAGGGGAATAAATGTTTAAAGTACTGTCGTCAAGTGAGAAAAATGTTCAATGATAAAATAGGAATATGTTTAGTGGACATGTTAGTTTAGTAGGTAGAGAAGACGGACAGAGACAATCGGATGAAAAGAAAGCATGTGTATATAGGGGGCAGAGGAGGTAGGGGGAAAGAGCTAGAGGGGGGATAAGTGTAGGCTTTATCGCATGGAACATGAAAGGGTAGGAAGAAAACAAATGAAGACAGAATTATTCAAAATAACATTCGCAGCGGAAATAACATGACAATTAGTTCACAGTTATTATACTCTTCCTTTGTTTAAACCATCCATTTATTAGCTGCCATAATTTATATTAACTGTGACTATGTTTGCACGATAAACAACACTATGACAACGATGATGATTGATTATACTGTCTAATTTTAGTTTGCATTCTGCTTATTTTCTATCGAAAAGTTCAGCAAGCTAAACTGACTAGCTATAGAAAAAATGTCTTTCAGATGAATCAAAGGCAGTTCACATGTCGGTATATGTACATCTCTAAAATGAAGTGAAATACCGATATATTCTGTTTACTCTTTTGGGATAAGCAATTTAATAATGAACGAAATCAAACTTTTACTTAAGATTAATGAACACTTTTTTGTGTACAGCAAGGACTGATCGGGTTTGTTTAGACAGTACTGCACAAATTATGTGGAATATCGGTAAAAACCAGAAAAACATCCGTAAAGCACAAATATATTCACATTGGCTTGGTTTTCTACTTTTAGATAGTGTTGAAAGTCGTAGATTCACTCTTAAAATCACCAATAGGCAGGCAAGTTAATCAATTTTATGCATTGGACTCAGTTAAAATTTGTTGTTAAGGTATAGTAATAGCAATTTAGAATTTTATAAAATAAGCAGGAAACCGCGTACCATTCGTAAACTATGCTGTCATTCTGAGCTGATATGTCACCACAAATTCTCCTAATACACAATAATAGATTCGTTACTAAAAGTCCTTTACAAAAAAAAAGCCGTATAAAAACATAACTGCATTAAGTACAATTAACTCCCAAGCCGCATTTTTAAAACTTTAAACTTAATTCAGAAGCGATGATTCTAAAGTACGAAATGTCAGACCATTGTGAATGGAGTTATCTATTAGTTCTTTTGCTCATATAGGTAACTGTTTCTGTTTCTCGGAGAGCTCCTTTTAAGACGAAATGGTATGGCTTTCTTCCTTCAGCACTTGACTAGAAACGGAAATTTAATATTGCCAACTAAGTAACTGAAGAAATAAGACTAGAAGAATCAGTTATTAAGGCAAAAATGCAAGGTTTTCAACAGAATAGAAGATATGAGGGAAAGAGACAGGTCATTTGTACACTTCTGAAAAGTACAGTTGAATTCAAAATAACATCTCGGTTAATTAGCAACAGTTAAATTCTTTAACTAATTTCCACCGTCTTTGAAATACATGTATTGTGAATTGTTTCTCCTCAAACTAAAAAGTTCACAATATTGATTGTTTCTTTTATCTTTCCTCCTGTATTAATTAATTGTTTATTTTTTCTACGATTATATTTTTTTGTCTTGTTCCACAGTTTTAACATTCACTGATTTGTACACTGTTCACATTTCTCAGGAGAAGTCGAAAATGCCCGAGAAAATTTCTGTTCTCTACATCTTTCCTAGATGATTTACACCCGTCTCCATTGGGTTTTTCTCTTTTTTTCTTCTGAAAAATCACCGATCCTTTCAAATTCAAACATTCTGTACTTCTTAGAATATGAATATTGTAATTTTTATCAACTTCAAAAGAATTTTGGCGTCGGTCACATTTCAGACATTGACAGTTAGATTATTTAAAATGATAACTTGTATAGACAACGAGATTATGACAACTATGGGATACATGTTATTAGCATGTTCATTCTAGTCACATTCACATGTATATGTACAACATATTCAACGTCACAGATGGCATAGAAAAATTGTATGCATACCTTGGCATTAATGCACAATGAAATTCCTTTCCTTTTGTATACACATGTAGGTAATAGCATTATAAATAATGTACGTTGAAATGAATGATTCCGACTAATATTGTCAAATGAATATATGTACAATGCATATTTACGATCTTAGATTTTGTTTAAACTAGCAAACAAAAAATAGAGAGGGAAAGTAAATTACTAAAAAGTTTTTTTTTTAAAGGCATTCCAACATCTTACTGGTGTAATCAATCATTTAGAAAATTCCAGTCTAAAACAGAGTGGGTGATGACAATAATGACGAAAAAGGAAAAAAACTCCGAGTGGTAGATAGGCTTTGATCATGTTTTAAGATACAAAACAACATGAATTCATATTTCTGTTTCATTTCCTAGTTGTCATTTTATTTTATCTAAAAAAGAGATAACCTATGTAATAGTCCACAGTTTTTTTCGCGCATGTTCCGCTTAGACAACGAAGAGGTAAGCTGCTATCAGTATAATACAATATGTAAACTGCCCTGAATAAACACAGTTGCACAAAAGTCCTCTGCTAGCTTTTAAATGGGACTTTATAAATAAAGAATAATGCACAAAAGGTCTCACAAGATTAATCCCTACTGCATCTCAGGATGATATCAGTGAGCTTGAAACAGCTAAACGAAAAGGGCAAATTTTTAGATTTTCAACTCAGTTTGATTTTATTGTTTCTAAAACTCTACTTTCAACACAAAAACCAATGTAACAATATTAGTTTTAGTGAAATAAATGATACAGACTAGGCTAAGGTGAATGCTTTGTCGACAGGAAGTCCCAGTCATCTGGTATTAAATCAGATTCCCAGCTGGGTGGTTATGTTAGATCAGTAGCATTCAGTCAGTACTTAGACATGACAGCATTTACTCTGTAACGAGCAGTAAACATAGAATGCCGGTTAACTTTTAAGGATATGGTAACTCACCAATGCGCCACCCCCCACCCCACGGCAAAACATTCAGACACTCTGATTTACACATCCATCTACCATGGTGCTAAATGTTGTCTTACATTTAGAAACCAGAAAATCGATGCTCACTAATTTCATGTTCATCGTGAAGAAGGACAATCTTGGAGCCAATCAAATCTGCACAACCATAAGCTGAAGATAAGAAACGATTCGGTGGACAGACCAACACTTCATTAAACTGTAAATTACAATCGACATCGTTAGTAACTGAGGTGCAACTGGTCGAAAACCATTTTTTCTAATGGAGGTTAACAATCACTTCATTTACAGAAGTGCTTTAACCAGTGAACTAATTCATATAACACTGGCGCATTATGTCTATTATCCGACTATCGGAAAATAATCAAGGCTGAGATTAGTTTAAATGTCGTTAGAAATTACTCTCAATGAAGTGTATAAAACCAAGATGCACAGTATCATCTAAAGTATTTCCACTAAAATGTTAGACGCTGACAAACAACACTTGGAGTATTTTGCAGATTTCCATCTCACCTGAATTTTTATTTTGACTGACTATAAATAAAGCGTGTGTCTAAGTGATCTTTGATCTATGTTGTCATGCTACAGTTGAAAGGGTTTTCAAACTGTTAAGGCAGAAAACAGTTTTCTGGAGTACATCAGACAACGAAATTGTCTTAATTACTATATAAAAGAATGTGTAGTAAATTAACTAATTTTATATAGCAAGTAGTAATTCAGTACTACTTAACGATGGCACTTTGAGCACCATTTATCTCTCATTATCATACCTTTGTTTGTATACTCATGTTGTTTCTAGTTTTATGAAATCAATATTAATACTATTTTTTCGCATAATTGTTGTTGTCGAATCATTCCTAATGCATTCCAGATGGACTGGACAAACCCTTCTCTCCCCAGTGATATTGGTCCTAGAACTAATGCTCTACCATATCCTGCTTTGTGATTGTTTGTTCATGAATGCGTAGCTGTCGCTAAGATTTCTTTTAAGTAGACTGATCTTGACAGAGTCTGCCATTCCAGATTTGACTATATTTTGATAACTTGACTAACATCAGTCTGACTAACCTACTTGGTGTTATGCTTTTTTCATACATATATGAACTGTTGTAACTGATAGTATTGCAAGAACCAAAATATAAGAAAGATAATCTCTGGAATGTGAAAACTTGGTTACTTTACTGTCAATCGTTTAAAACACAATAGACTGCATAAATAAATATGAAGACTGTTGAAACAACAGGAAAGCAACAGCATGCATAGAAATAGTGTTCATTAAAATGGACTTTGCAACAGCAAATATTCCTTTGTGGTGTACAGCACCATGGCATAGTGTAATCCATCGACTGTCAAGAGTTTATATCATCCAATAAAATTAATTACGACCTAAAAAAAGATTAATACTAATTAGAATCAGTAAGTTATTGAGATGGCTCATGATGTGATAAGTTAGTGGTTGCTTATTGATGGGCGAGTCTAGAGTTACTATTATAAGCGTAAGCAACTGTACAAATCGTTCAAAGTGGTGTTGCATTGAATAAATCATAATATAATAAAAATCAAGACAAAAAGAGTGAAACAGATTTTTTTGACTGCATTCCACATATTATCACCTGGTCCTTGAAGTTCCTTAGGTCTTCCACCAAATGTGCATCGGTGGCACAGCGGTTAGGACTCTCGCCGATCATGCAAATGATCGAGGGTTCGACCCCCTGCTGACGCACAGCTCATATCTATGGTCGGCCTGCAAAATTTGGGCTACCGATATCACACGCTGAAAATTCCATACCTGTACAAAAAATACGGTATGGAATCAAGCTGTAATCAAAAATGAAATCAATAAATAAATTTAGAAATATATTTACATGCATTCATTCGACAAAAAAATTATTTCGGAGTTACTATTGAATACCAAAGAGATGTTAAATTACAAAGCAGTCACCTCAGAATAAAGTTGGTGTAGCAGATCGGTGTGATGTTTGAATCTTAAGGCAGCACAAATATTTATTTCAACTTGACTAATAGAGTATAATCATGAGGGAGTTTTATAGTTCAGATGGATGATGTTGACGTAGTTATGTACTCTGAGTTGTATGATTTAGTTGCTAAATTTCCAGTGTCTTTCAAGACAACATCCTTAGCAAAATAGTTCAGTTTGAGGATAAGAAAATGTATATGCGCATCTAATCACGTTCAAAGTTACCAGAAGAGATGGTTAATAAAGTGATGAAAAATTCTAAAAGCTTACTTCATATTGAAATGTGCGCTGAACATGTTGTTGTTAAAAATAATGAAAGCTTCGCAACTAAAGCATCTAGCTGAGATAATACAACTACACCAACACATTCCAGTCAACACCAACACTAAGGTCTAGACACATGAGATTCATAGCACCATGATAACCAACTAATGTACCTATTACAGTCCTACAGGAAGTCAATCCTAAGCCTAAGTAGATAAGTGATATCACTTCTGACTACAACGCTGGATATCACGTGTTAGAATCTCTGTGGTTTCAGGTAAGTTTCGCTGATGAGTACCGACGGACTCAAGACCTAGTTGCTGAGATTCTTGCCAGTTCTCATCCAGCACTTGCCATCAGCGTCAGTATAAGTCGAGCATTTATCATGTCAGATAGCGATGAAAAATAAATACTCTTTGCTTAAATTCCCAGCAGTGAATCATTAAATGTCGGAATGACTTTATTTCAGTGTGAAGCATGCAGCAGTTGATAAACTGACTTTTCATTCATGACTATGTAATTAGTGTTTTCACCAGTGAAAGGAAATGCTTTTTCGTCTTATTCTTTCCTTCTTCATAACGGTTGCTGTATATAATTACGCTTATCTGTTCAAATTTATTTTGTCACCACGGTTTATAACTGTGTTAGGAGAAGGTAAGAATTCGAAGTCATTACTGTATTCCATATTATTAAAACATAATGAAAATAAGGATATACTTACATGAAGACTGTGTAACGTGGGTGAGTAACGCTTTCTGGTCCGAATTTTTTCTGGAAGAAACATTAATCCTGGCGATTTGACGACAAAACAGAAAACTATTGTAATTGTGGAACAAAAATAAGTTCCACAAACCACTTTTAAGATGAAATTGTTATCTTCATTTTTTCGTTTTTGATGTCGAACGAACCTCAAACAGCTTTTTCGTAATTTATTTTTAGATAATTTCTCTTTAATTATTGTAATTTATCTATTGAACTAATAATGTCTAAGTGAATCTTTACGCATTACTTCTATAACTGGGAGTCTTATTACCCGAGTAATAACTATAGAAATATGGGGAAGCATGTATGCTCTCCGTCCATTTAATTTGAAAATGGAGTGATAAACATCTTCAGATAATAAGGAATTTACTTTCAGAACAATTTCTATCACTACCTTTCTACCCTGATTTTCAGAGTGCACACCATTTTACTCCTGGCGAATGGACAATGTAAGAACAGTATAAACAATGGATGCTTATTATCCTCTTCCTTTTATTTGCATCCCCTACTCAACTTGAAAGAAGGAACATACATCAGCTGTAAATCGGAAACTTATGGATCACGGCGACAAGATGACAGGCTATATATGCACATGAATATATAATATTTATGAGTGCTTATACCTATGCAATATTTACTCATATATGTATGCACGCTATGTTACAGTTATTTGACGTCAAGTCAAAACGAACATCGAAGTAGGTATATCTATATACATATTAACATATATATATATATATATATATATATATATATATGTACACTTATATACTTATGAGTAAAATTACTTTGATCTGCATTGTCGGCTTTTGTCAGTCTTTTCTTTATCACAGGAGTAGTGGTAGCAAGAGTAAGTCGAATTATCTATCTTCCTTTGTACACATATGTATGCATATAAACATGTCTACGGTTCAGTTGTCCAGTGAAATTCAAAGGGTTATCGGTACTCTGATAAAAAAGAGAGGAGAATAACACAGGAAATGACATATAATATATATATATATAAATTTCTTCTAATAATAACAACAGTAATAGTAATAAGGAAATAAGGAGGATATTTCAAACACATATCTCCCATATCTCTTTCTTAGTGTACACAATCAAGTCTATTCACTGACTTGAATTGGCCAAAACAAATAAATGAATAAATTCCATTGTATAAGTGAGTACCTATGTTTGTCCATTATTGTGTTCATTCACGAAGATTTTAAGCTGTACTCTCCATACACTGACTCGAAAACTAATGATAGATATTATTATTATTAAGTTGAAATTGGTTTCCCCCGTACTTGAACAATAAGTTCCACCAACGATTATTATTATTAGCATTACTGAGAACACTAACAATAACACCATTTCCACACCTATTTTCATTTTCTTATTTGGGCATTCCACTTACATCATCTGGTCCTTGCAGTTTCTTAGGTCTTCTACCAACTCAACTATTGTTTGTTTTCTGACAAAAATCTGCTTGAGCATAACAACTTCTGACCATGTACATACCTATCTCTGTGTATTTCCTACATCTCAGAAACATTAAAGGAAATGTATTCAGCCAACATTTTATTTATTATTCCTGTATACGCTTTCAAGGATGTTATACTGACATGAACATGCTCATACACCCATTTACGAACAGATGAATTTTATTTATTACACCTGCTCTGATTCTTCTAGTAGCGACAAATCATCTCACAATTAGCTCCGCTGAGTATATGAAAGGAAAATAAAAATAATCGTAAACAAAAATATAAAGATAACCAGATAGATAGTCAAACGAATGAAAGAACAGAAAGGGAAAGAATTCAACAAGAAAATACTTAAAAAACAGTTCTTGAAGTTGAAGTAAAATTATTATTTGCGATGAAAGATAAATCATCTCTTAAACTCCTACGCTCATATATACTGCTTTTAGGTGTTTGTACTTGCATGTGTTTGTGTGTATGAGCATTTGTCAACTTGTGGCGTAAGTCGTATTCAACTCCATTCATCTAATTTTATTTCCTTTGAAAAAGAAATGTGTTTATTTATTTGTTTACTTTAACAAGTAATGCCGGAGAAATAGAAACAAAACAACACTGGATGATATCTATCATACTCTATACAATTAGGAAATAAACGCATAAAACATCCATTGCCGTCAATAACAATAGTGATAATAGTATTGGTGAAAAACAAGTTAGCTGACTAATTAATGGCGTATTCAATTTTTTTTGTGAATTTAGTCCTCACTCAGCTGTTCCCATCTCCAAGTAGTCATTATGTATAATTGGCAAAACTTCCAGAGATGTATATGGTATTATGTATGCTTGCTTTGTAAGCATGACAATAGACATATTTCAGCTTTATATATATTATATATATCATAGAGTTTAAAGCTTCTTTCTTCTCAGTAGTAATACTAGCGGTGATAACGGTGATAAAATTTGAAATAGTGGAATTTTATAGCAGTTTATCAAGCAAAATAAAAAGATAAACGATTATGCATGATAAATGTTTGCGCTATTTGATCATAATTTTTGCAGCATCTGCTCATTTTCTAGTTTACTTACATACCGTTTATCTTCCTAACTTCCTCTGTATCTTTTCATCACTCTAAATTTCAAATGAAATGAATTATGGAAGTTTAACACTTCAGTACTAACCGTGTTTCCTTTTGTGTGTACGTATATGATCCACATGAGTATGTTTGTTTGTGTGTTTATGTATGTTAGTATGTATGATTAGCATCCAGAATAGTGTTGGTGTATATCTGAAGTCTAGAAAGATGTCTTTTTGCTAATTTTTCTTACTTTCCAAAGTCTCTTTAACTTTACACTGTAACCACTCTGGAGCGTATTAGACAGACGATATTGAAGAGTATAAAGTATGTTGTGTCATGATTTACTCCACTTCTATCTAAACTGTATCCATCGTTGATAGGGGGAGTGAATACAAATAATCAAGGTGTAAATAAAAACAGAAGGAGAAGAGAGTATTATATGAGGGGGAGGAAGCATACTCTTGTACAAGCTGCCAGTTTAAATATTTATTTATTTGCGTTAATAGTTCAATTAATTTTGATTAGCTGCATCACTCCAAATTGTTTTTATGAAATGAAAAAAGAAAAAAAGCAATAAAAACAGAATTATTTGTGATCCTAATCAGTGACAACGTATTATTTCTCTAAATATTATACTAGTAATTGCAATCTTTTATGACAGTTAGTCGGTCAATGCAGTAGCGATTTCCTAAATGGGAGTTAGAGCGACTTAGGCAAACTGGAGCACTTCAAAATCATTTCATCTTCACAAATATTGTGTTACCAGTAGGTTTGTAGTAAAATTTCATTACCGTAGCGTCATTACGTAACTTTTAACAATTTAGCAGATAACCACCTATTATTCTGTCCTTTTTAAAAAGAGGTTGACTCTAGCAACAGTATGTGCGTTGTAAAGAGCGAATCAACTGAACCAACTGTGTTGTCAATGAATGGCACATAAGTGGCTGTTTAACGTCATGACACTGGCTACCCAACCATATCCTACTGTGCCACTTTTTGAAGATAGCTGGCAATAACTTCTCTTTGAGATTATATATTACCTCCTCTTCTGGTGCCACTTATTACTTCATTTTCAGTCTAGCACCTGAATTTGATTTATAGCACCTCGTAGCTATTCGAGTCTCACTTACAAGTTAATGATCATTAGCTTTTGCAGAGTGAATCGGTGATTCAGAGGTAGCCAACTACGCACGTAGTCCAGCGTTCCATCCTTGGCTGAAGCACTCCTAGCCCTCGCTTAGCCGATGAAGAGTGGAGATTGGGCGTGAGGCTGGCAACCTCAACCGGTAAAAACAAACCCCTGTTACCGAAACTTCCAAGCTCTAGCTTGAAGCCCTATATTCCACTTGGAACGCACAAGGGGGAAATAACAATAGGCTTTTGCAGAAAAACAGTTATCGGAACTAATGAAGTCTTACAAACTTGCAGTTAATTTGCAGGTTTTAAAGTATTCATTGCTTTCAACGAGTAAAGTTTTGTGCCTAAAGAGCAACAAAGTGGTCAGTATTTGTTAGATTCTATTTAATTTTCATATAGGAAGTGTAATTTATTCATTTCAGCGAACAGCTAAATCTAATACCCCCGGATGCTTTTTCTACAGAATAAAAGACGAGTATTTGGAGATTTGTCCGCTCATGCTGTCTTATATATTATTTATAATACTGTTAGATTTCATAAATAATATCACGACAAACTGAATAGCCAAATATGCCAGTTTCTTCGGTACCGTCTTAAAAAACCCAGTATAAACTCAATCGTACCAAACACCTGCTACGTTCACCAAGTGATAATTTGTGTTTCTCATAATTAATTTTCGAATCCTGCACCCAATATATTCAGTACAAAAACCACCAAGGAGATTTTCTTCATTTCCTCCCACCCCCCAGTATTTATTGAATTTCATTTCAGCTGTTTCTCAATATCCAGTTACTTTAATTATTGACACATGCGTGGTTCCTGTGCACGGAAGACGAAGTTACATAATCTGTAACTTGTTATTCACTCATATTATTCATTACAGATATTTGAATAACAAGCATTTCTCCAGAATAAAGGCAGTGTTAGATGCCAAAGGCGTTAAAGTCACACGATCACAGAAATCGAAATTAATCAGAGGGAAATGGCTTTCTGCGCTCATTAAGCTGCAGGTTCAGACTCTATTAAACGTCAGTACTAGTCAGACTAATTTCGCAATCCGTAAGTTATGTACCAATATATTGCAGATTATGAGCTACTAAAATTAACAGTGAACCTTAACTTTGGAGGAACAACACAATACACCAGTTAAAGGGTAATTATCAGTAGTCCAACCTGAAATCAGCTCAGCATTTATGACTCTACCAGTCATCGCCTAGGCTTATGTGAAATACAACATGAATTTACAAGCATAAATGCTAAGCACTATAAGATAACCATAATGGTGGACGTCGGAAACCCTGTTGTTCCTAAGAGCATCTAATGTTATTTTAGCTTAAGTTAGGTGTATTCTCTGAACATCAAATACAGTAAAGTAGGAAGGAATTCACTTTCAGAAAATGAATGTAGGTTATGGCTAGCCTATTAACTAACTAGGTGTTCTAGTATGCAGAAATACACCATCACACAAGGTGAAACTGTAATTCTTTTATTAAATAAAAGAAACTCAGTCATTGAAAATGACTATGCGCTCATCTTCAAAAGAATTATGATGGCATTACTACAAAAGTTTTATTTTCAAATAAATCTTTTGGATATCTTCAATAAATGTCATATTTCATCATGTGCATATTTCGAATTATTTTCTTGCTAAGAGGAGTATAACATAATATTAAGGTATTATTGACGTGAAGATAAAAATAACCGTCACAATCTCAATTACTATTATTACTTTTTTTTATTATTATTATCGTGACTATCGTGGTTGATGTTGGTGCTACTGATAATTTCGATAAATGATAATTTGAAGACTAACTGGATTATCACTGTCGGTGTTTATAAGTACTCCACCCATGACTGAAAGTAATTGACAGATTTACAACTTGCATTTCGATAATCTATTGATAAAACTTTTCTGACAGTTTGTAAATCCAGTTGAGTAATAAACGTCACATGAATGATTGAGTTATTGGGGCTTTTATTATTAATACATAAGTGCGATTTACGAATTTCGGTTACTTGCAAAGTGTCAGCAGTAGTCATAAAATGTTGAAGCTGTTAGTACGTTTGTGACTAGTATTTTTACTATTGCTATTATTAATAATGGCCCTTGCATAGTTAACTAGCTTGCTAGTTTTCTAGCTAGTCCCAAGCCTGGGTAAAGAGGGAGAGGTTATGCGTGAAGATAGAGACCCTACACTACAAAACCAATGGAAGTGTTACAGAGACTTCAACGCATAAAAATAAATTAAAAGTACAAAAATTCAAAAAACAAGCTTATTCTTCGATTGAGACGGAAAGACGAAATGACGCGAGCTGGTGAAAGCCAGCCTTCAGGAAGCCAGTCAGATGATGTGTTTTCTTCCGATGAAAGCAAGAATACAAATAGGGACGTGGAATGTCTGTACAATGTACGGAGCTAGCTGGGACGGCTGCCCAGGTGGCCAAAGAAACTCGAAGATGCAGCATAGAAGTACTGGGTATCTGAGAGAGCAGATGGAATGGATGTGGATTGACAACAATGTAAACTGGATAGTCAATAATCTACTCCCATCTGGTCACCTAGACAACAACCACGAGCACACTGATGTGCTGAGTGGCTGTCATGATGTCACCAGTGCCAACCAGAGCCATAATGCACTGGGAACTAATCCCCTCATCCACGATCATGACAGGAAGATTCAACTCAAAAGGAAGAAGGAAGGAAAGTCACAATTATCATGCAATGCTACACACAGTGCTACAAACAATACGGAAGAAGAGAAGAAGGGGGATTTTTACAGAAAGCTATAAACACTAATACACAACATCACGAATGGGTAATATGAATGGCAGCTGAACTGGGAGGAGATAATACAGGAAGAGAACTCACCATGAGTCGGGACGCTGTGGGTGAAATTAATGAAGAAAGGGAATTATTCGCAGACTTCTGCGGATCCAATGATTTGGTAATTGGAGGCAGAGTATACAAGCACAAAGGCGTACACAAGGCGACATGGATTTCATCTGACAGACACACCGAGATCCAAGTAGACTTCATCCCGGTGGTGCCCAAGAAAGTGAAGACACAGTCTCCTGGACACAAAGTGGAGAAGGAGAGCAGACGCTGCCTCACTCACACCATCATATAGTTCAAAGAACCTTCAAGGTGGAGTTGGAATCCTTCGAAACAACTGGAGAAAGACAGGAGTTTAAGTTCAGCACTCAGAAACTGAAAGACCCAATTACAGAAATGCCTTCGCTGCAGTCATCAGAGCCATGTAGGAGACATTACATGGCATTGCTGAGGAAGCATGTGTGGAAGAACATTGGAAGTATCTGAAGGTGATGATCAAGGAGACGTGTTCAACTGCTGTGGGAATGAAGAAGGGACAAAACAGGGATGATTCTCTACAGACACCTACCTGTAGGCTAATAGAAGATAGGGGGATGGTGGAAGTGAACATGACTCAATGCAAAGATGGAAAACAGAAGGCGAACCTGAGTTCAATGTACACTGCACTGAATGAAGAAAGAAGTGAAGAAGAGAGAGAAAAAGGACACCTCGGCCGACTACTGAAGTAGAACAGGCAGGCAAGCCACAGGTAAAAGATACCTCAGGACACTATGTCAGATAAAGATTCTCAAGTGAACTTGGTTACGAAGGAGGTGAAACAAATGAAACAGTGGGCTGACGACTTTAAAGGACTCTTGAATCGCCCATCACCTGCAACTCGCCCAGAAACACACCACCACCAACAGAACTCACAGAATCGCCAGTGAATGCGAACCTCCCAACAAAAGTAGAATTCCCAAATGCAGTCAAGCTACTGAAGTCTGCGAAGGTATCAGGACCAGACGGAGTTACTCACGAAGCATTGAAGACGGGCCCAGAGATTACGGCAGATGTGCCGTATAGTATAGATTAAATTGGCAAATGCCTATTAAACACGAAATAAAAAGGAATATAAAGAGAGTTTAGTCATTATAAAGCCCGGTAATTTACATAATCTCACTATGAGATAAAGAATTATCAACACACTAAGGTCCACACTAAGTAAAATGCTAAGTCGCATCATCCTGGAGAGAATAAAAGATTCAGTGGATGTGGAACTCCACCAGACCTACCGGTACAGCCTGGCTGGATTCATAAAAAGCAAGTCATGTGCTGGTCAAATTGCAACTCCACACATCATCATCACAGAACAAAACATAGAATGACAGCCAAACCTCTCCCTACCTCAACTTCATCGACTTTGAAAAGGCCTTCACTAGACAGTGTTGACCGAGAAGTAATTTAGAAACTACTTCAACACTATGGCGTGCAGTGCCCAAGTCTTTATCAACTTCATTCAACAGCTGGCTATATGACACTGCCACGTGTCAGGTGATCTACAACAGAAAACCCTGCGAGACGTTTGAAGTGCATACATGAGTAAGACAAATCTGGCTGCTTATTATCATCGATGATACCCTTATTATGGTGGACTGAATTGTGCGGCAAACTGTGAGTTAGGAGCGAGGGGACAGGAATACGCTGGACCGCCGATAAGAAGATTCTAGAAGATTTGGATTTCGCTAATGTTACACAAGCTCTAAGACTTGCAGGCGAAAAGAAACAAACTGGTAGGAGATGCCTGCAGCGGACACATGACTACAGGTGGGTATAGAGAAGACGGAGATAATGAAGATAACCAATCAATTAACAGTCACAGCAACCAGAACCAATCACCCCCAAGGGGAGAGATTCAACATATGTTACTTCCTACCTTCACTTATCTAGGAAACACGGTTTCAACCACATGCACACTACACGGATGAAGATGTCAAAACTAGCCAGCCAGAATGAGAAAGGCAAGATAAGCCTACGTCAACCTGAAACCAATTTGGAAATCTATGTTATGTAAATTGTTTTTTAAGACAGAACATACTTTTTTTATTACATCTTGATTCCACACCCTTTTTCGGTACAAGTATGGGATTTTCAGCATGTGATGTCGGTAGCCCAAATTTTCCAGGCCGACCATAGATATCAGGTGTGCGTCGGCAGCGAATCGAACCTCGGACCAAGTGCATGATCGGCGAGAGTACTAACCACTGTACACCCAATATAGGTTTCACTAAAGTTAACTAAACAGATTACTTAAGATATCAATGCAGATGGATCACAGAGGTAAATATCAATTTGGATTACAAGTAGACATAATTGACTTCCGTTTTTAGGATACGAATCTCTATAATTAGACACAGACACGATCTTCTTAATTTCACAGAAAGTTTCGTCAGCAGTACAGGTGATATGGCGACGCACGGGGTCAGGGTTCGATTTTCAGCCGACTCACACATGAACCTCTGTTAGGTGGTTGTAACCTCGGTAAAGTAGACTGGTCAAACTTGAGGATAGCTACCCCACCATATAAAGCGAACCTCCTGCTACTGTATTGTTTATTCTACTGTCACAAGTTTAAAACATTTGTTCACAAGCACTTATATTTTGCTGTCTACTACAGTCATTTATTTGTATACAGCTAAAGGATTTATTCGATTGTGATTGATTCCAGTGTCAGGAGAGACAGAGTTTTCACAATTCTCATTAGAACTTTTATCGGAGTATGAATAAGGAAAATATATTTATTATCAAGCTTTCACGTAGTTCTGTGATAAATTTACAAATTTTAAATCCATTAATTTTACTTACTTCCTAATTTGTGCGTCGTGCTTTGTTTTTAGTTTTTTGTGTTGTAACTGACACTTAAACGTATCAGTATGTACGGAATAAAACTTATTTTGATGTGAAAATTACACTTTTGATATATTTCTTGAGAAATAGAAAACAGAAAAACGTAAAAATTGACATGAATTTGACAACATGAAGAAAGTCTTTCATCTTTTATCTTCATTCATTCATTCATTCTCTGAGCTTTCATTCATTCACTTATTTTCTCACTTACTTTTTCACTCACTTACTCACTCATTGTTCCGTTTCTGTCATATACGCGCACTGATACATTTGAACATACACATTAAAAAGTGAGCGACAAGACAAATACTCATAGTATGTGCGCGTATATAAAAGACTCCTTTCAAAATTCCGCCTTTCTTTGTTTTGACGGAATGATTAATATGTATAAAATCCTTGTCATCCACACAGTTTTCCTACTTCCATCTGTAGCGAAATATTGAGCAAAGAAAGCATAAACTAAAAATGATATAGACAACAAAGCGAAGAGAAGAACAGATGTAGCAAGAGGATGATGAAAACGAAAAGAAGGGAATTCGAAACTATCCATGTGCTTTATTTTAAATGACATTGATCGAATGTAACAATAAAAGACCATGTGAATTCAAATAAATTTAGAGTGAATGCGAGTAGCGAGAGTTTCTGTCTAAAAGTTGTATACAGTAGTGACAACTCTCGTAACCACTTTGCTGTCTGTCATATATATATATATATATATATATATATGCATATTCAGCGGAAAGAACATCACATAATGTGGCCAGAAATATAGTGAGACAAAATTTTATTAACTTCTGATTACACGTCTTTAAGACTACCCACTGCTGAAGAAAATTCCGTTTAATCAATATCAGACTAGGAAGGTACACGCTATGACATATAGTTTGTTAAATAATCGAACTCTGTCTGATTTCAGATCATGGAGAAGAGATCTCGAAATTGTGTTTAACTACATGATGCATAGGTAGGAGAAATGACTCGTGAATGCGAATTTCGAGGACTTAATTTGCATTTGATATGTTATAGTAACTTGATTATCAACATCAATCCACAGTGTTTTCATGTTTATCATCTTGCATACTTACTAAAAGTACCTCTTTATGTGACAACCTTGGAACCCTATGTATTGCAGTTACGCTTTAAATTGGGAAAGGGTTGAAACTGAAGAATGAAGGTAAACGAATTCCCCAGGGATTTCTTAAATTTTTTGTGCATTCTTAGAGGGAAGCTTAACTGAAGATTCCGATTTATTTCTCTCGGATGATATTTTGATACACAGGTGAAACGTTGTTGCAGCAGAAGTATGTTTTAAGCGTAGTTCTGGGCTAAGATTTTGCAAAATAGTTTAAAGACATTTACTGTTATTAATCTGTACCCATTTTTCGGGTAACCAGTGGGCATAATCTACTTTTACTACCTCCTTAGATATCTAACTATCAACGGATATATATAATTTACGTATGTTAACTTTTTTTTAAGTAGCACTTCTCATTCACAGGACACCTACACAAAGGGATATGATCGTCGAACGATAGCAAGGAATAATGAATTATGCTAATATTGCGCTTATTCTTAATAAATTGTCCACTATTTGACTGTTTTGTGTATGATAAGTCGTATACATGAAATCGACTGGATGTGGCTAACTATACCTCAGATTATGTCAGTAAGTTCAATGAGTAAAGTTTAATAAAGATGTGAGTAGATGAAATCACTGAACCCTAGGTATAAAGATAACGTTCAGTTCACTCTAAATATTATGCAGAATATACCACATGTGTATATAGTACAAATACTTGAATGTACGAGATTTCCACTGGTTCGAACTGTGATTCCCTTACTTTCTATATAGTTGAAAGCAGGTAAAGTAATCATTCCAATATATTTGGCTTCAAATATTCAGGTGAACGCGTAACTGCATGCTAATTTGGATTCATGAGGTAAAGTTCATCATTTATGTGGCAAAATACTAAGTATAACTAGTCAACCACTAATTTATCTGCAGAGAACTTGTTTTTCAAGTATCTCACCCAAACACTTTTGAATCGTGATCCCGGGTACGGAATATAAGTATGGTACATCACGATTTCGCATCATTATCTTCTTGTTTTTCTCAATTTCGAATATTTCTCATGACTTTCTGGCATAAGCGAGATTTCTTATAGACATTTGAGCTATACGTAAGACATGAGCACATTAACAAATTAACTTTACAACAAAAGACATCACAGATGAGGAAAAAGCAGAAACAATATACCCAAGGCTTCATGCCGATTGCCTCCAACTATCCAATACACCCAACTCTCGCTTAACAGATTTCCGATTGTCGTTCAAGTCAGAAATCGAAGTACTCACCTCTCGTTATTCAACGGATTGTTTTATTATCTCATTAGTTGATTTTAGTATATGAAGTAGTGGAAAGTATTTATAACCCCAGAAATAGGTGTTGAGATGGAGGATTACTGCAAGACTCATAACATTCAGGTCGGTTGATTCAGTGATATTCTACATATTATCTTAAGGGAGCTTGGAAGAATCTAAGTGAAATGAAATAAACCTTGACTAAAATGAGATGAGGTAGCTAGTTGGATGAACGGTCTTTTGGGTGCGACCAATAAAACACCTCATATATTTGAAGTGGAAAACATACTAACACCTCAACGAAATGTGTATTCTTACTTATTTATTTATTTATTTCTGGCTGTCTATAAAATTGCAACGGTTTGACAGTCAACAGTGTTTAGTGTTGCTGTTCACATTATTTTTGCCTTGCAGAGATTGTGATATCCCAATGGTAGAAATATTCAATAAAGTCAATCAGTAAAGTCACTACTATCGAATGTGCTTTATATGCACAATGAATATAATTTGCACAGAAAAGACAGTCAGTCAATCGCCTTTCTTCCAACATAATGTTGTATTCATGGGGTAAATTGAATTATGGCGCTGACAATTTGATTAATTAATTAATTAATTACAAGGCTTTCAGCATATTATCATCATTATTATTTGATGAAAATGTGAGTTGAATGAATGAATGAATACCCTTTTAACATATTCTTATAGTCAACAGAGACGTGTGCTGTACACAGATACAGGTCAACAAAGTGTAATTAATCACTTTTTAAAAAATTCCCTCTTTCTAAGTTCCTATACATTTAGGTGTCATTTCAATTTTAAACACAGCGCATAAACATGGTTACATAAATGACAATGTCAAGAGCTTCATGTTTATGATTAATGATCACAGTGAATTTCAGTTTATAATGGACTGAATGTCTACATCTTAGGCTGACTGTATGTTTGCTTATTAATTCATCCATTAGATCACTTAAAAACAATAAATCTTAATGTCATCACAAATGCCGACTACATTGTCTTCACATAAATAAATGTTTGAACATACGGTCAAATGGCGGCAACTTGGAAATCAGTTATTAGAAGTTACCCGAAATACTAAATGTTCACGTCAGTATTAAACATCCTGAACTGTATGAAGACAGAGATTATGTAAGTGAATATCTAAATTAAATTAACATTAGATTCCTTTTGTGGAACTGTTTATGATATATCTGTCTAGTTTATATCATAGATAGAGCCTTGTTCCCTTGTGTGAAGCTAATAAGTCAATAAAATTTTAGTTCACCTATACATAAGCAAAATTGGTTGATAGTCTTTCTGCATCTAAGATTAATATGATTAAACATACGAGACATTTTTTACTGCCGCCAGTTACAACAGCATATCACCTTAAAAAACTATCGAAATAACTAAGGTTTGGAAAATTATTGTATTCCGACTGGGGTATGTGCAACAGTGATTACTTAGTATCTTAAAATTTCCCGAAACCGCGACATCAAGCGTAGATACATGTTTCGATTCTGAAGAGTAATTTAAAGATGAAACAACTAGCCATATCTGCTTTTCCTCAGTAGTGGTTTTGTTTTTGTGCTAGTTCGTGACAAAACCTATTTTGTGTCCACACAGAATTGATAAAGTAATAGGAAATGTTAATTGTTCGAGGCTAGGTCATAGTCTTCAAACATGTATTCGACTATAACCCAGCTGTAAATGGCAAAGGGAGTTTTTCTAAAGTGTTTCTGTGTGGGCCTATATAATGACGAAAAAAATTGCAATGATACGATGATACAAATAGTATGAACTAAAGTTGACAGTCAAATATGGAGCCATGCTTGAGATGTTTCATTCCTCTCTGATAACCTACCTCAAATTTAAATTAAAATTTCTTCATATCGAATAACAGTTTACTTTTATAGTTTCGTTTAGAAAACAAGCTAAAAAAGCAGACTAATTTAATGAAGCAGTAGTGAATGAATTTTAAATTCAATAACGATTCATTCAGCTTAAAACACATCACTGGACTGTCCGGTGTCCAGTTCAATAAAGACGTATTTCACACAGAACTTTAATTCAAACTTATCCAATTATTTATTTTCAATACATATCATCTAGTTAGTTTAGATAGTGATAACTGATGGTATATATATATATATATATATATATATATAAGTTTAGTTCAGTACAAGATTGTTTCACATCAGTCTTGATGCGCGCACATATGCGCACATAAGCTCACAGAGATATTTCAAACGGAATATTGAACGTGAATCATGAACGGTACACTATAAATCATAAAGACAAAAACAATGCACAATGTGAATACATGACGGTGATGATTATTAGTTTTGATGAAGATGATGAGGACGACTACGATGATGATACTGACAGAGTTCACATGTCAGTTTTAAATTCATGGACTATGCTTTTTTGATTAACACTAGCGGCATCGGCTTCAACATTCTATATTACTTTGTTTTATGTTCTTCACGTGTGTGCTTTTGAAAAAGTATATATATATATATGAATGTCATTCGTGAAATATGATTAGTTTTACTAACAGTGTTATTCTACTATCGGTTAATGATATCCCGTATAACAGATACAGGGTTAAATGTGACATGTGAACATGTGCATACACAAAACACATTTGTAAGAGAAAGGGTGTTTTTAGATCTTGTTGACAAGCCGACTGTATTCTTGACTAGAATATAAACATGAATGACTGAGAAAAATCAGTATTCAAACCACATACCTATAGATGTATAACAACAGAAACAGGCGTATGTTTGTGCATTTGTTTATACATATTCATGTTCCTGTCACTAGTGGAATATACAGTACAACCAAATGAAAATGATTGATGATATGCCAGTCTGTCGGTTTACAACAGGTCAGCTGTATGAAATACTGAAAACTTGTCATTATATATGTTGTATGTATATATATGGACGTGCGAAGACGGATTATAATGATAGGAGCGCTGTTTGTTTAGGAAAGAATAGTTTAGACCATTATTGTTATGATTAGTATAAGTAGAGTGGTAGCGATACTAGTGGCGGTACGAGTATTAGTAGTAATTACAATAATCAATGGGCCACGAAATCTGACACAAACCTGACGTTTTCACAAAATTAAGCGACATGCTAAGGTTTTCAAATACTCCTATGAATCTTATAATTCAGTTATTTGCAACATATTTCTTATTTTTTTTTAAATGTTTTCTATCAATTGCTTAAACAGCGAAATACGAAAATCCATTCATGAATACTTTTATGAAGAGATGAAGCAAGTGAGAAAAACAGACTTTAGACTTTTCCATATAAATAGGAAGGCGCCTGATGCATATAAATACGCTCAAGACCTAGTAGGTTTTGAATGCAAATAATAGTGCCAAACAGTAAGTAAAAACATGCAGTGAAATGAAATTAAAGTCGTAGATAAATAATGAAAACACCAATAGGACAACAACAACAGAAGCAATAAACCAACATGTCAAATGACAGGCGTATTGAAAGTTATCAAGGTTTGCTGTAGTTCCTTCTATTTGAACTTAGGTTGTTATGAGATGAAAAATCATAAGTATGATTGACTGCTAATCCCTTTTTATAGGAATGATAAATTGTGTGTATTGAAAATCGCAACTGGAATGCCTAATCTTATTCCAAAAGGGATTAAAGAGAGTATGATTTAACTCTTAGCAGTTTGTGTTATTTTCTGGCAATACTGAAGTGTATACACAGTCAGATTAACGCATGTTTTCTGAACCGTCGTAGATGATGCATATATATATATATATATATATATATATATATATATATATATATATATATATATGACTAAAGTTAAGTTTAGTAAAGTGTTTATTCTTTTCTTCTCTTTTCACACTGTCCATTTATGTATTCATAATAATCACTTAAAGAACAACTGTGGGTTAATAAGAATAAGAAATACCGAAGTAGTGTGGTGGTGTGATACAGACAATGTGATCCAAGAGAATATTAAGCTCACATATTCCTAACAGAATATCTGAACATTCTATTTCGTGTCGTTTAATGTAAACCACAATATATATATATATATATATACGTAAACAGCGGTTTGATAATTTGAAAATACACTTTGGCTTCCGTGTCTTGCTTTCTATTGTTACAGTAGTAACAGGTTGTTAAAATTAACTTTGTAATAGATATTCCGTGATGTGAACATTTCAATTGATCTACTTGAATCAGCTTACGGGCCATAATTTATAGATTTCAGAAAGAAAATTCTGAATTTACACAATCAGCTGAACAGCAGTTAGTGCTCACTCACATTTTTAGAGAAAAACACTGGTGTCGAGAAAATTTCTCAGTACATTCTAGATGGCTTGATATCTTTTTGCACAGTCAACACCCCTATGATCATAAAATATAGTCACATCGAAATGAGAAAATGATGTAGAAAAAACAAATATATCGAAGTGAAGAGAAAACGGTTTCTGAGCAATAAGAATAGATCTTGTGCACTGTGGTAGAGTATAATTCCATTATGGGTAAAATTTATTTTGATAAAGTCTCACCTTGTTATACAATAATATTTACGGATCATAATCATATCATCATGAGCAATAAATTGTGCTCGAAACGTCATCAGTAAACATTACTGTATAACACTGTAAGACTTTATCAAAATTTTACCCATAATGGGTTTCTGAGCTAATTTAACTTAAGATAGAGCAAATTTTGGCATTCTAGCCGTTATCTTCGTGCGTCGGTGGCATAGCGATTAGGATGCTCGCCGACCATGCACATGGTCCGGTGTTCGATCCCCGGCCGACGCACTTGTTTAACTCGCTAAGCCAGAAATAAAAGCTGGCAAAGAGGAAACGTTGGGCATGAGAATAGCAATTCCCTTCCTGTAAACAAACACTGCTACAGAAACTTCAAGCCACAAGCTTTAAGCCCTATGTTCCATTGGGGAACGTGAAGTAAAAAAAGCCTTTATCTTCAGAATAAATGGTAAACTGACCACGGCTAGATTAATGTCTTAACGATTGTTGTATTAAAATAAATCATCATCCACCAAAGAAAGTCAAAAATACCAATCAGTCACAGTAGTTCGCCAATAAAAGTGAGAAGAAGCAGCGGTAGTTTATTGAGGAATGATTCCATAGGTATGACGGATTAGCACAACTAATGATAGTGAATAGAAATGCGTCAATGCAAGTATACCATCTGTGAAGAAGCTGATACGTAGGTGTTCACATTCTGATCTAACAACATTCGTCGCCATGAGTGTGTGTGAAATCAAGATCTGTAAGCAAACAACAGGGTGAAAACAAAATATCTTACTAAGTTATAATTTGAATAGTTCTAAGATGATTACATCAAACAGATCTAGTGACTTAAGTTTCACCTAACAGCTATACACAACGTAAAATATTAGCTGTGAATTTTTTTCGGAGTAGTCTGGATACAACACAAATAGAAATTTAAAAATCCAACATGAATCACTGAAGGCAATCAGGTTATAGAATTTAAAAGAAGCAGCACTTTGTCTCCATAAGATTTAAGTTAGAAGAATTTACTGGTATGCAAGATATAATACTTTTCATGACTTCAAAAGTGCTAACACATCTCATATTCCTCAACTCTGCTGTATATTTATGCTAATTTGAAGCTAACTTACAAAACATTCTACACCATCCGAAGAAAATATTTTTCTGTATTAATGAACGGAGCTATTTTTTCAACGAAAAAGTGAATGCATACCTTCGTATTCTATCACAGTGCAGAAAGATACATTTTCACTAATTGATATCAAATAATAAAATATTAACTAATTGCATTAGTGATCGGATGTTATCTAAACGGCGCCTTTTTAGTTTAGAAAAGTGGTAGATCTCACGGATCAGAACCTGTATTAGGAGTTGATTCTCTCAAAAGATACAACCAGTAACTATTATATCATCAACTATACTTCGAAATATTCAATGTGAAAGATGATTTAAGTTAAAAACAAGTCTCTAACAATATGTAACAGTTAAGATGTACAATAATTAAATAAAAAGAGTTTATTCTATCCGTATCCCGTTCCCATGTTTTGTGATACACTTTAAAAGCTGTTCAGTTTTTTCTTTTCGAATACAAACCATTTAAATATGTGATAATATGTGTAATTACAATGTTGAATTCTAAGGTATCGAAATCATTCCAAACTGACGGGAAGCCATTGAATGTCCCCTTAATTATATAATAGTTAGTGAAACATAAGGAAATTTGGACTAGATTTACGAGATAACCAATAAACGGGTAGTAATCCCCATCATATCAACAACAAACTAACAAGTGTATTTTTAGTCGGTCATAACGATTGTGGTGTATATCTTATTTTTATTCTCACAAAACAAAACAAAAAGCTTATCTTAAAAGTAACAGATAACACGAAGTGTACTGAATAATTAATCATTGCATCAAATCAACCAGAAGAATACCATCCAAAATTAAAATTAAAACGTCTTTTGAAGGTAACAGTGAACTGAATAACATGATTCAAGCGGAATAAAGTGTAAATACGCATTAAATTGAAACAAATCTCATTAATCTTCTTAAGTGGTAATTTATGTATACGCATAAAAAGCATTCTAGCTGAGGTGTCTCTGTCACCAGATGCATCTCTGTCTATTTACTTAAGCATTAGTGTGTGTGTGTGTATACGTGTCCGTGAATATCCTTCAGTTTGTGCTTTAATAAATAATAAAAACGCATGAGTAGAAGAAAGCGGTATAAAACACGATAACGAATTTTAAATGCAGTGAAATGTAAAAATAACTAGAGAGTGATGAAACATCGATATTTCTTCTTTCATATGTGTCGTATTTTTAGACAGGCATAAATGAATATTCTGTTGACTGTATTCTCTGTTAATATGTGTGTATGCGTGTTTGTATTCTTCGTTAAATCATAAAGCAAGAGAGATTCAATGTAGAGTTACTCTTTCCATCGATATCATTTACAAACTTTGAAATCATATTTCTAACATCAGCCTCGAAGTTGTATAAAGAACCAGTCCCTTAAAAGTTGTAGATACACTGACTGATGAGTGTCAGTATGCACGAAAGCTGGGCCAAGAACGTGCTTAAGAAGTCTCCAATACTTAGTCAGTCGATAAATTTTCATCTACACTTATTTATTTGAAATAAAAAGGGTAAACGCTAGGTTTGAACTCGTCAAATTCTTTGAAAAATCATTTCGCTGAAATCTTGAAGTTATTGGAAAGAGGAAGTAAGGCGAATTTTCCCAAATAAAATTTTTTATTCAATTTTTCCAGTGATAGAGGGGATCACTGAAACTGCAGTGTGCAATAATCAGTGTTGGTCAGAAGTTTTACTGGTGCAAACATTTGTTTACCAACTATTGATCAACAAGTGCAGGTCCATTCGAACCGTGATCGATCTTTACATCGAAATCCTGTGATTAGCTTTCAAAATTAAGTTCAGTAACAACAAAGCACTTAACGAAAGTAAATGTCTTAACTAGAAAGTGAATATGACAGGTGAAAAATAAAGATATAAAAATGTTGCTTACAGAAATAAACCGATCTGGTAGAAAAAAAAAGCCGTTACTATTTTAAGACATTTCACTGTGAGAGGGGAAAAGTATGTTTTTAATTACAGTCAAGAGATTGAACATATGAAAATTATCTTACTCTCAGTCAAATGAATTGATAACAGGTTTTAAAGATATTTAATTTTTATCGTAGAAAATAATTTTGGCGGATTAGTCACAAGGTTAGTAAATCATGAGAATTAAAATGAAAAGCTTGTTATTTTTTCATTGTTTCTGTAACATTATTATTCTTTAATACATTAGTCTGAATTACACGTAAATTGCTTAATGATGTATCAATTTATTACTATGATTGTTTATGAAAATGCATTCATACACATGCAGACAGCTGTAAATACACATAACTATCATTGTACATTGTATCTATATACAGCACATTTCAAGGATTACGCATACACTCCCACAATTGTCTTTTAATGAAAACATTTGTTCTTTATTAAACTTATGTTCCTGTCATAAAAAACACTATAAAAGTCGATCATAAATCATGTTATGCCTTCTCTTCTTCTTCTTTTCCTTCATCTGCTTACCATATCAAGCCCCTTAGTGATAGACCGCTGTACAATTAAAATACTTTATATGAAAAGTAGTCTAGAAACTAAAGGGAAATGCACAACAACAACACTAATAGTAAAGACACATTATCAATATTATTATTATTATTATTATTACTGTTGTTATTCTTGATTTCCTTATGTATAAACAAATGAACAAACGAGGAAACGCTTTCTTCATTTAACTGAGGTGAAAATATACACAACTGAAGTAATGCTGACAACCTTCATCCGAAAAAACATGAAAATGCAATTTCAGTCATCAATTTAATAAGATTAGTAAAATGAAGAGTTTTAAGTGTCAGTGAAAACACATGCCGCTGTCGCCAAATTTTATTTTAGCCTATATTACTGTAAAATTATACCTGTAGATAAGTCTTCGTAAGAGGCTGGTATAAATGATTCTTTCATTTTCTGCGATAGACAACAGATTAGTGCGTAAAGCAACGAGCTAGTAAGTAACTTGCCGATTCGTGAAGAACTAAAAGAAATACTGTTACATGGATTTGTATATGTTTGTGTATTAAGACACTTAAACTGGAAGTAAAGTCGAACACTTAAAAAACAATTGAACACTGGACATTGACAGTAACATTAAAATACATTTAGCTTAAATGAAGTCAGAAAATTCACCCTAACATATGTGCATATAAAGAGTATAAAATTAGCTTTTAAGCAAGATATTAGACTGTAATGGATACTAAATTGGAGTACTTTAGTCAAGTTCATTATTAATCTGGAAGAAGAAATTAATATTTTGTTTGAACGAAGCAAGTGCAATAAAGTTTACAAAATCAAATTAATCCGTTTAGGTTTCCTTTCATTCATATTTCCTAATCAAAGGGAGTGAGTGATCACTTTTGTGCCCAGCACTTACTACATTTATCGCCTAACTGCATAAAGGTGAATGGTGGTTCAAGTAGGTTACATAAGCAACTATTGCAGAATTTTTCCCAGTTAGCATAAAAGTAATGATACACATGAACTAAATGTGGTATTGTGTTTGCAAATAGATTCTAAATGCTAGTTCATTTCAATCATGAAACGGGCTACACTCAGGTAAACAAAGTGTAAATCTCGTATCACTTACCGGTCTATAGGCAGGTTTTGTCATCTTGTTGAAAATATGGACACACCAGCTGTAAAATGCAGTTGTTCCCAAGGTCCGTTTTAGTGTGCTTTTCGAATTTCGTGTTGCACTGTTTTTGATGCGTAATGGTTTTGTTGCTTCATTTTCTACTTTATAGCCACCTACGATGGATTCTTGAGAATCCCACAATACACTTCAAGATGGTTTCGATAAGGTCACCGGTGTCCCTTTCTATTTCTCTATTTACAACCAAGTTATATCCACATAATTCTACTGTTCAGAAATAAAGTTATTCATATCTTGGACGTAAGTGGCGCATCAGCCAATCCAAATGGCATTCATTTAAGGCTTACATGACCAGTAATGTTACGGATGTTTGAACAAGAAGCTATTAGGATTCTATGGTTAAAAATATGGGTATGTCAAATTTATAAAATCTGATGATATAATTGGTTGTGTGGTGGCTGATTTAAGTGTCGAATTTAATAATGTTATCTATAATTGATAAATGATAAGTGCGACATATCCAAAGTGTCCTGTATATTTTGAGATGAACTTAGCTCAAAATATCTGAAAAAGTCACTACTCATATCGAACAGTTGTTTGATCAAGCCCAAAACTGACAGTGTTCTAAAATCTTGTTTAGATACACCTGTAATATCCCATTTCTCATTCATCTGAGTGAGTTCGTTTCTGTTCACTCATTTTTCATAACACTTGTAAATTAAGACTCCCTTCTATTCTCGTGAAGTCTGCGACTAACTGTGGTAATAGACTTGCCTTCTGAAATCGAATCTTTTCATTTCCGCAGTTTTCGTTATTTCGTAATTGTTGCATTAGATTCCAGGCGAAATTTACCTAGAGAGCTGGCGTTGTTACTTTATATTTACTCCAGCACTCAGTACGCTAAAATAAATTGCCAACGGTTTTCAAGAGAAAAAAACACTTTGTATGTATTTTCGTGCTTAGGTGGCTGTAGTCATAGCGCTGAAGTGAATATTCAGTTAAAAGCATTCTCTGGACTGATCATCATGCTTTCAGTAAATTATTCCAGTACGCCTGTGAATAAACCTCTCAAGAAACATTTTCCCTTTCAGACAATCAAGATTCATGAATATTATGGAGAATTTATTTATTAACATTCCATTTCCTGTATTATTAGGAATTATCAGTGGTTACGCTGGGAATCAGACAGGCACTGAAAGTGTATTTGATTAAAATTACATTAAATCCAGCGATTTCTGGATGACATTTAGATTATGGATTAATGCGCTCTCAATCTAATTTCTTCGTACTGGGTTTCTGTCTGAAAGTTGGTTATGTGACAATCATCGATAAAAATGGTGAATAATTTTACGTTTCCATGTTAGTTTGTCAAATTTCTGTTGTTTTAAAACTGAGATATCCACTTCAAAGCTATATTTATATATGCTTAGATTAGATCATCAGCTATATTTCGTTTTGCACTGTATGACTATATGACTTCACTGGCCACGAATAGTCCAGCAAAGTATCAACCAGAAGTTGAAATAGTTGACATGTATGTGACTACTCCATCTGAAGAAGCTTGGACTGGAATGTAATGCAAAATGCCGGAATTATTTTCGTTTAAGCACCATAACGTTCACGAAGTTATAGTAAGGGCGGGGTGCTTAAATCATTGGGCTACCGAAATTACTTTCCTCCAGAATGCTTAATTTCATCTGTATTTATCGTTGTTTTAATCGTCCAGTTATATCAAATGACCTGTACATAAACTTGTGCGATGATTTAACTCGCTCCTAAGTAAACGCTGTACAATTCTTCAACGAAATGAAGATATACTTCAGATTATTACTTTACATGTGAATCCTGTGTGAAGAAAAGAGTACTTTGGAACTGAATACACTGAAAAGTTTTGTACCGTATATTCGCATACTGTCTTAAATAAAGCTTTACCATCATTATTATATTATATAATTTTTACGATTATTAATACTGTCTTTAGGTTGGTTGAGAAAAGGATATTAAAAACTTTTTGTGATATTTTGTTTACTGCAAGTATAATTTAGTGCTTTAGAACATCTATCTGAAAAAAGAATTTTCCCCTTGAAAGTTGGTTTTGTTACTGTATTTCTATTCCCGCTTTAAGAGTATCTTAAACTAAACCACCAAGTGTTGTCAAGAAACTATATGCTTTGAAAGAATAGTTTTCTCTTCTTGCATGTATTTTGAAGGGACTTGCATTTCAAGAGTTGGAATAACTCCCGATATTTAATATTTGCCTAGAATAAAAAAGTTTTTACAACGTAAATAAGTACTCAGCATGGACTCATCTAAACAACGAAAAGTACTTCTCTGTAAAATACATAGATTCTAAGTTTATTTGAAGTATGACTATTCCTGAAGGCTGGAGATTTTCAAATCAAAATGCATAAGTAATCTATTTCAATTTCTTAGTTGCAGATTAGAGAATTCATTAAACAATACACTTTTCGTATCTGTAGGCTGTTTATTTAGCACTCTCATGAAATCATTGAATTTCGGTTCACTGGTATGGCGACTTTCTCCCATACTTGAATTGTTTATAGAATTTGTTATCAATAGTAACTGAATTCCCACCAGAGGAAAATTCATTCAACGCCATAGATAGTGGTTCAGCAAGTGCAGACCATAAAGATTCTTTGTAAGTCAGTTCTACAACAGAAAAAACCAATTATATAATTATTTATTTTCTTTTCTGTCATTGAATGAAATGTCAGATTGAAGGATTTTACATAATATTGACTTTTAAGACATATAATACCCTTCTTCTCACCATTCACACTACAGAAGGCAGTGAGTAAACATAATAATTTTTAGAATTTTCTGTGAATAACATTATTGTGAGCTTAAGTCTTTTACAGACAGGAATACATCTATCATGAAAAAAACAGGGATAACTTGAGGTGCTGGTTAATGGATTCAGTTATATGTTGTCCATCTTTTGAAACCTGTTAGTTATTGTCATTGAAAATAAGATATCCCATCTGCGTGTTATTATGGGTAAGCAGCAAGCTCAGTCTAATCTCAAATCGCTAGTGATTTAGCTTTCTAATGTGAATGCTATGCATTTAAAATGCATACATTATGAAAATTATCTAGTGACAGTAAAGATAATGGTCGATAAAGTGTATACTATGAGTGTTGGTTGTAATTCTAATACTTCGACACTAGACCCAGACATTCCACAAAATCTAAGGAGTATATTTTTGAAAAACCAAGCTGTTCAGTGGGTAATTCTCTGGTAATGTTCCACCTAGAAATCCACCAAATTTTAAGATTCCTTATTTTAATCACTATCATTTCTTTGCTCTTATTGAAATTCAAGCCTTCCATTTTATAGTGGATTGCAGAGCGATCAGTGACAAGGGCATGACAAATCTATAACGTTTCGCAAAATCCTGCTACCTGATCAAAAGTTTTGAGTGCACAATATCGGTGTTATGGCTGTGATAGAATTTGGAGATAAGATGAGCGAATATGTACATAAATAATTTATTGTCTGCTGTAATTTGTAATTTACAATAGTAACAGTACGACTGTTTATGTATCTGAAATTACTCACATACAAAAATGAGAAACGTAAGGATTGTCATGAAAAGTTTTGGGTATGCAGAGACCACACTCAGTAGCTGAATTTCTCAGACTAAGCCTCACTAAGCCAGAAACAAAAAGCTGGCAAAGAGGGAAAGGTTGGGCGTGAGGTTAGCAACTCCATCCTGTAAAATTAAACACTGCTACAGAAACTTCAGGCTTCTAGCTTGAAGCCCTATGTTCGACTGGGAACGTGAAGGAATAAAAAAAAGCCTCGTTAAGAGTTGCTATTTTTTGTCAGTGAAAACACAAAAGAATAAGGTGTCATCTTTATATCAAGCCTTTATAATAAGAAACAAAGTAAAAGAGAACACACAAGCCAAAATAGGTAAACACACTTATTCCTCTAACTAGGTAACAAGTATTCTGATATAAGTTGGTTGAGTAGGTTCCTCCTCGATGACAAAGTGTTTGAAAAGACAACAAAATAAAATGTAGCGGGTCAAAACGCAAGTGATTTGCACCTCCATTAGCAAAATATTCTAATACTTATTGTGAGAATTATTAATGAAATAATTTCTGATATTCTGTCGCATATAACACTGATTACAGTGATTTATAGCAGTGAAAGGTGAACTGATTACTGTATTTCAGACTTGGTAAACTTGGTTGTTTGTCAGTTTTTAAATGTTCATATAGGTGCTACCTATTCATTGTCTGCTTTACCCTGTGTATTAAATGCTCAGTGTTAACAAACCTATTATCACTTGGAAAATGAACCAGTCACACTCTACTACACCTGTCAGTCTAATACACCCAACAGAAGTGGTCTCATCAAAGATAGGTGTCAATTTCATTGTCAGACACAGTCTCACAGACAATCTTCTCCCTCAGTGAAGTCAATACACCTGTCTGCCAACTTTAATTTCGGAAAACAGTAAAACTGCCAGATAATCTATAACCCATTTTATAAATAATTGTTATGCAGAGAGAGAGAGAGAGAGTATTTGGCGAAAATACATACCTACACACAGCAGTGCTTATGTATCATAAAAATCTATCATCTCATGATTGATATGATACTCATGATGAGTGTTAGACACGAATGCAATATTTGAAGGACTGTCAAATGCTGTTTTCCTCATCTCATTCCTCCCGTTTGGAAAAACATTTAATATTTTGATAAAATAGTTTAATGAGTATGCGTGTAATTTTCACCATTTTTTTCCAAAAAAATTATCGACCGACATTCTGCTAATTTTCACAAAATATAAGTGATGAATTACAACACCTTAGTGAAAATGCAACTTAAATTCACTTCTTTGGGAAATTTAATGAGATTCATCGATACAGTGAAGAATTTCTGGCTTTTCTGCTGAGGAAAATATGTTTCTTAGAGAAATTGTATCAAAACCTTCTAACTTTAAAGTCATTCCATACATTTTGTAGGCTACTGTGAACTCTGACATTTCTTGATTAATATGTCAAGGCTATTATGACAATACAGTTTACTTACTCAGATTCTGCAGCTCTACTCTAATTATAGTAAAATAGACTGACTTTTCAGGGTACAGAAACTGTCACCAAACAATAGTAGATAACTTCTGATTCATGGTATGCATAGAATTTACTACATCACTAACTTCATTAAATTTAATCACTAAAAATACTAGCTGGTTGGTCTAAACATGTCGAATCCAATTCAATCAAGTATAAGTAGTGTCATAAGGCTTAAGAAAATAACTTTCCCCTATTTGGAAAGTTCGTCATGAAATTAGATTCGGTCACAAACTTCATGGGTTTTACTGCTAAGTAAAGGATCTAATTTAGCCAGTTTCAGTCGATCACTTTCAAGGAATTCATGAACTGAACTTAGACACTAACATTTGCTAATACATAACATATTTTGCATCAGATCTCTCCTTTATATTTCAATAGTTTACACACAATGATGTGTAAACTATTGAAATATAATTATACTTTATTTACATTGCATTCAGCTCCACAATCTTTAAATCTACAACTTTGTGAACCGATTTTAAGAACTCCTGCAAAGACATTTCTTCTCTCTGAAAAATCTGAACTGCACACTTTTGAAACAGTACCGTTGACTGGCGGTCATAAGATTTACAACACCACTTTGATTCGCCCTACTAAGTCTTTCATGAAAGGCACAGGTTTAGTCTTGAAATCAGCATTTCGGTTATCCAGAAGAAAAACATCAGTAAAACTTGATCAGTAATAATTTTTGCATTGAATGCAGTGAAATCATTCTTCATAATTTCATAGAAGATTTCTATAATATTTCGACGATAGCTAATGTGTAAATAACATTACGTAAATACGTTCGAGCATTTTAACTGATCAAGCTTTTAACTATTAATTGTTGGTTTTCCGCGTATTCATCCTTTGTTTATATTGTGCATCTACCAAGTGTATGATTCTCTCATCCAAATCCAACTGTCATGTTCATCAAATCACCCCACTTTTTTTGGAAAAAGATTTCATTTTAAGAAATAAGTAATTTTTTGGAACGCATAAAGGTGGTTTAAACTTCTTAATTGCTAGGGCTTCCACAAACTTTGGGATACTCCCCAAACACGTTTTATTGATAGGTTTAAGAGAAGCGTAAACATCAGAGATGAAGCTTCAGAGCATATTCCTAAATGGGTACAGAAGCAAATAGAATCTTCAGAACCTATTAATGGTGAGAACAGGAGACCTAGCTCCTCTATGGCGAGACATATTATTGAGACAGGGCATAAAACTGACGCTAACACATCTTTTAAACCTATCTGTGGGGCGTATCCTAAAGTTTTTGGAAGCACTAGCTAGCGATTAGGAAGTTTAAACCACCTTTATGCGTCCAAAAGCAATTCATCGTCACATTAAACCTTCCTTGGTAAACTTCGTTTTGATACCATAACAGATGTACTGTTATTTGGTTCAGTGACCTTCATTGTTATTTTGACCTTCAATAAGTCCTTTTAACTTGACCTAAGTCTATTTTCTCACCTCTTAACTCTTTAATAATTTCATATATATATATATATATATATATATATATATATATATATATTCCTATGACAAGTCCGTGTGTGGGCAGATCGTTCGAAATGCGTTGCGCAAATACATTACACGGTTGAGACAAATTACGTCTTCTCGTTGCTTTGTCTAAATTCATAAAGGGAACTAATTGTTTTAAATTTTTAAAGAGAAGGCTCCCTTTACACACTACCACAATGTTGAATGAGCTCGTTAAACTTAGGTGTAAAATAATAGTCAAACGTGACACGTTGGAATTTTATGAATTATGCATTAAAAATCATTCCTTCCCGCGGCAATTTTATAAAACTTTGAAATTCAGTAAATTACAACCAAATATCTCTGATCTTGTTCATCTTACAAAGTCACATATCGAAAATGTTGAACAAACGTTACAAGGACTACTTTTTCTTTATACAGATGCGTCACTTATTTTATCTGAATTACCAATAATATGCCACATGAAATTTCTTCAGTTTTGTAAAGATGTTACTCAAAAAACAAAGACAAATATACAAAATAAGTTGAAGAGCTCAAATGATGATCGAAACCACGTAGATCTTTTTCCGGTGAATCCTGATAAATATGTTACAAATCTTTCTGATATTACTCTCTCCACTCATCAGAAAGAAGCTTTATCCCTAGGACTTAAATTTTGTGTTCCTCACACGCAGTTCACGGATTCAGCCATCCATGCTGAGTTCGAAAACTTGTATGACCAACTCAAACCTCTTGCCGCAACATCCAATGAAGATCGGGGTTGATTTAAAGCCAAGATGGTGGATATAGCTCACCAGTTTTTAAACAACAACCCAAAGGAGAAAAGTATTTGAAGTTCCCAGCATTTCAAAGCGATGTAAGAGCTATAGGTAAACTCTAATATAATCACTACGAAACCCGATAAACTTTCTGGAGTCGTCATTATGAATAAAAGTGACAACATGAATAAACTTGCAAACCTCGTTCACCATCTGATAAATCCACTTATTATAAGTCAAAACAGTTCATTGCGGAATGCATTTTTCTGAGAAAGTTTTCTGAATACTAGTGATACGTTACTGTATTCGATAAGGGGGAAAGTAATGTTCATTTTCCTACTTTTCACACTGACTGACACATTAATAACAACTTACATATACCCCACAACTCTTTCTTTCTCTTTTTAAGCATATAACATCATGAGGAATTCATTTCCTTTCTGTTGATAGTTTGGAGTTTATCAACAATATCACATTTAGCTTTAAAATTAATCGTGTGGTTTTACATTCCAATCTGTATTAAGCCATTTTTACACAGTTTTATTTTGATTACATTTTATGGACATTTTCATGTCTTCAGTTGATTTCTCATGCAAACTAAGTGATGGGAACGATTAGTTTAATTCTACTCCAAAATCTAGAATAAGTTAAATCATCTAAACCAAGAATCAGCAAACATTTATTCTTAGTCTTTTCAACATGCATTTTCACCACAAATAGATATTGCGCCGAAAATTTACGGATTCCTGTATTAGATTTTTAGAAAATAAGTTAATTAAGTTTGTTTAACGTAAGAGAGATTAAATGTGAAAGAAATAGTAAATCTGTAGTGAGTGGCTTTTTGCTAGTTTTGTGTCACTACAACCGAAGCAATAACAACAGCAACAGCAATAACACCTCCCACTGTCACCAATGCAGCAGCAATAGCTCTTATTTCACAATATATGTGCATATTAATAAATTCATGGGAAGATAAATTGAATAGTTTTCATTTTCATTCACAGGTAAATTAAAGAAAACTTTAAATTTATATATCAGCTTGCCGTCATTCCTTCGCTCGTTGTTCATATATATATTTCATTCAGATGAAATAGAAAGCTTTTTTTATCTAATGGATATTTATATGTACATCTTAGGCAGAAAGCTGCTATAGATAAAATTTTCTGGGTCCGGTTAGGAAAAGCATAGTGATAAATGAAAGAGTGATTTTTGTTTGTGAATAAATTGGCAAGTATTGATATCAGTAAGCTGAATAAATTCAACTGTCTTTAAGTTATCTATGTGTTTAGAGTAGTCTATCTAGCCCAATTAAAGTAACTTTATTCATATGATAGTTATTTTTTTTAGATAAAGCTAAAAGCTTCCCAAGAATATTTTAAACTTCGTTTTTCACCTATGAAATTTTCTATAGTTTGGTTTGTAAGGGTTTGTTATGTTTTTACGAGTTGATCACGGATTGATATCAGTTAGAGAACCATTGAAAACCAGGGAGTACTGGACAGCTGCTGTTTCATCCTAGTTTGGGAATTATCGGAAGTACGCACCCACTGGGATTCGGACCCAGGACCTTCCGGTTACAAGGCAAGCTTGTATACCATTCAGCCACTGGGACCCGATTCAATGGCTCATGAATTCTAACTTCCACCAGTTTGTGATTTAGCGCGACCGCAACCATTGTCGTTGATGGGATATCCATCCACACACGTGACATCTAATTGGACCTCACTGGTCACGACTTATCACTAGAACTGCATAGCACTATGTGAAAGAATAACACAATACTGACTTTGAACAAAGCAAGAACTACAGTTTTAGCAGAATAAAATGGTACAATACTGACTGTTGCAATATTAAAATATTTTTGTATTCATACCTTACACTGTTATCAGGCTACTAACCTGTCTTCTGATGATGTCTTAATGAATGAATGAAAATAGGTGAGTTTTCTCACCTTATTAGGACTTATTATTCTAAATTTAGCTGAATTTTCGTGTTCTCACAAGGTGACTGCCTCGAGTTGGCTACTCCAATCCCTGTAATAATAATCACAACCAACACATGTTGTTTCCACAATGTCACTAAGATATTTGGGCTGACAGTTTTTATCTCAAAGTAAATTTATGTGTCGCCTCAATTTCAAACTTAGTATAAATCCTATAAATGGCTTCCTACATCCTTCTTACAATAGTATGTTTGTTTCAAATTCTCCCTTGTTGTGTCTTCATTAACACTCACTTTATTATCTTTTTTTCACATCCCTAAGACTTTTACTGAGTAGCAGTGTCCCTGTCTTATGTTTAACTTCCTTATTTAAACTCCTTGGTCAACTGGTTAGATACCTCTCTAAACGTGTTTAGATGCTTATGTGGAGCCCCGGATGTTAGTTAAAAAGTGTTGGCACTCTGGAAGTATAAATGTAAGAACTAACATCTTTTTCTTGTGGTTCAACGCAGCTGGTCTGTTCATTTTCTAACTTATTTATAAGTCGTATTGTAACATCTACAGAGTTTGTGTGTGTTACTGATTTCGTTTGAATGTCGTAATGCGTCATTCAGATATCTTCACCAAATCTCTGAAGCGGTACTAAATATCCTTATGTTCATACTTTTCAATTTCTTCATGATTATTCTTGTTACAGATGGGGATACTAGCAACACTAATAATACTTTTCACATCTATCTAAATATGTCTTGAAATTTGAAAACAATGGAGGTCTTCTGTAACTGACTTTTACCTTAAACTTATGAATGACCTCCGGATGGAAGTTAATTTCATTTATGATAGCTCCTTATATTCGGACAGTAAATGGGACTCTAAACCTTATACTGAAAATAGTGCAGTGTGTTTAATAAGGTAAAATATCCAGAATGGAATCACAGACTGTTTTTTTTTTACCAGCGTTGACGTCTAAGGTAAAAATAAGCAAACCAATAAGTTTACCTAGTTGATGAATTCGGATAAGCATAATAAAAAGAAATATATTGTTTTAATGCATATATTTTTCTTATTAAACTGTCAAAACTATGTATTTGAAAAATAAGTGAGTGGTATACGCTGACAATACTAAAACGGAACTAAGAGGAGAGAAGACACTAGTAGTACTGTTTCCTTTTTGACCATATATATGCACATAATTTTGACAAGTTATCAGATTCGTGAAGAATTTATACGTGTGCTGACATGCATAGCTGTTCAGACACATTAATAATGAAATAAGGGAAAGTTAACAAGTTGAAATAGAGAGAATGTGATAAAGAGAGAGAGAGCCGAAAAGAATTCAGGGGTGCATAATTGCAAAAGAAACAATGATAACATAAAAGAATTTATTCGAAAAACACAACAAACAACAGTAATGACACAATGCTTAACTTAAATAGGTAGACAGATAGTCAGATGGATGGGAAGGGACTACTGGACAGGATAAACAAAGCATCAGTTTATACAATAATTTACTCGTGATATATCTAAACTTCTCAACTAAAGACAGAATGGAAGCATCAATTTTTATTATTTGTGTATACAATATAGCACAACTTTATCACGTCTTTTTCCATTCTTCGAACAGAATGTCAAACTAAAGTCATTATGTGTCAAGTTTAGTTTGACAATGTGTAGCATAATTGCTACTGCTGATATATTTCGGGATAGAAAAAATAGATATTCTCCACCGTGATTGAATGACCCAAATAAACAAGTAGATAAAATTGAGCTTGCACATACACATATACACAACAATCACATGCACTTTTACTTTGTATAGTTCGACAGTAAATAAGTAAACAAAAAAATGAAATTTGTGATAAATAGTAAGGGACTTTTGAAGAGGAGTTAGATAAAAAAAACTGTACAGTAGAGACATTCACCTCAGTTTACTAGTAGCTTAGACTAACTCAGTAGTTCATCTTTTAAAACTAAATTGGGAATAAGATAATGAACTTAGGGACTACTGCTCACAGTAAATGTCTGTAATGGTTCTCATCTTCTATTTTCCGGCTACTAAATTAAGTTATTTCTAGTTTACCGTTAATATACATACCTGCCTAGTTTGTCAAGTTATGGTCTTTCAGTTTTCCGAATGGTTTATATGGTTTGTGAAACGAATGATAATAAATTAGGCAAACATATCCTGACGAGGTACGGGTTCCTTTAAAAGTGAAACACGTCATTTAGTCTATAAGTATTGAAGCAGCAGCTTTTTTATCCTTTTAGAATCGAAGAGATCAGAAAATTGTTCACAAGTTGTCTGTTTTTTTCAAAATAGATACACGTGGAAACAAATCGTTAGAAGTGTAATTCATTTGATTTTTAAATTTCACCAAGTATCCCCTTACGTTAAAGAAGGTTTGACAATGTTTCAGAACACTTAATTTTCGAAATGACTATCTGCTTCAGTATTCGGTGTAGTCAAAATTACACTTAAAGCGTTTTGATAAACAGAGAATATTTATTCACATTTCCTCTGCTCACTAAACTCACACTTGTACGCAGTATGTCCTTCAAATGTTATTGCATTGGCAACGCATTTGTTTTATTCGCAAAAGAATATACGATGAACAAAGACTTTCTTAAGGTCAACTGAGATGCCAAATTAATTTTAACTACATTACTGATACTGTCAACGTCGCTTTTGAACTAATTTTAATAGTTGAAATTCCACCTTACTCAAAGGGCTGTGTAAAAGAAGGATGTTTTTACCAGCTAGATGTAACTGAAGGTTGAATTTTCATTGAAAAGAGCTCTGTTCTACTTAAAGCCTTTTTATCTATTTGAATGTGTTTCTGCGTCACAAACACTAAATATCTGGTCTTTATTAGTTTAGTAATCCTAATTTCACTAACAGATATTAAGAGTCAGTTGTTTGGTTGTCATTCCCTTTTATGTTTACCGTTACACTTTCCTCACAACTCCGAGTGCATTCTGAGTTACAGATTCTAAAATTACTGCAAATCTTAAATGAGTTGAGTTTTATTAAAAGGAAACAATTATCTAGATATAAGCTTCGTGAACCATTAAGACCAACTAATCTTCTTATATTCGATTATTTTACGAGTCTGGAAGTTAAGGTTGGAAAGTATATCATCTGAAGAAGCGAAGAGACAAAATTAGCAATTTGCCTCCATTCATCTTTGTCAACAGGAACTTAAAAATTTATTGTTAGTTTAATCACCTCTTAATGACTCCTAAACTACATCATATAAAGAAGGTGGACTATCTGTTCCCAATATTTATTATTATTTTTTTTCACGGAAGTAGGACATTCTAAAATAGATGAGGATATTTTATATTTCAAATTGGTACTATTCGAATTAAATGGGTTTGGTGAATTATCTATACCTGTACGTTTCTAACGTGGTCCACAACCTATATATCTTGGCAACTATATTAACTTCAAACCAGAAAGCCATATTACATTATCAAACATTGTTGTAATATTTATTGGTAACTGTTATCTGCAAAACAACACCACAGAAAGAAGAGAATTTAAAAGTTCGCATTCGACAAAATAGTTCGTGTTATGTATTTACAACAAATAAAACAAATAATAACGATTATTTACGGTGTACAGTGATAGAAACAGACAATAGTCACATTTTTTTGTAGAAACGCAACTTCTGGGGGAATATATATATATATATTCAGCAGTGTTTTTCGTGGCATTATGATTACAAAACCTCATGAGCACTCCTTCTACTTAATTCAGTGACCAACTTCTAAGTTAAACGAAGTTATATGGATCCTGGGGTCAACTGAGTAATTAATTTAATTACATTTTCCAACAGTTGGCGTAATCACCATGATACTAGCAGAGAGAAATTTATTTTGATAGTGTGTCGGGTATAAAATTTGAAGAATCACAAGTAGAAATAGTAATATAGAAAACATGAAATCATAATATTTTGCCATCAGAAGTATTAAATGGTGATTAATCTGGGTATATTGTGCGTGTTTAGCTATGCTTTACTGGTGAATTTTCACTTCAGTTAACCATATTTTTGAAACTACTAAGAATGCATTGTTTGGTATCAAATCAAATTTTTGTACTGCTAAACGAAATGGTCAGAATGAATCGACAAGATTTTCTAAATGACTAAATTAGATGCATTCTTGTTTTTCGTTGTATGACATGTAGGTAATGGCACTTTATCTGGATAGCAATCAAACATTTACCGTATGTAAAATCTGTCGTCAGATGTCAATATTTCGTGCTTTATCATGCAAAATGAGCCTTTTAGTAATATATAGAGATCTGATAAAAAAAGTGTGGTTTATATCAACCGATAGAATGTGTCGATCACATATTTCAACATAATTTTAACGGCTTTCTTACGGTATTTGTTTGTATTTACTTGAAGAATAGTTTCTATTAATCAAATGGTTCTGATTAATAAAGCTGATATCGGGAGACGATACCACTTCAAAAACCGTATGTTTAGTACTGACAGGCAGCTAAAAAACTATATGAAGACACTTATTAGACTTGAACTTCCCTGGTTGCTGTCTTTGGACTGACAATAGTACTAATATTACTGCAGTGTTCACGCAGATATTATATTAAAGAGAGAAGAGGATGGCGTCGCTCTTCTGCTGGCCTTATTTTATAGCTAAGAGAAACATCGGAGTAAGTCTGGAAACAATGTAATTTAAAGTTATGATAAAATTTGTCTGGATGTCATAACTCACGTTACCTATGATAGCAGTAAGTTGCTAAAAATAACCCACATCAGAATCATAAACAGTAGTGACCAGGTACGACCAAGTGTTTGCGACGAAGGTGGCTGGTAGTTTAAAATGAGAATGGGAATTATTTATTATTCTGTAAGCCATCGAAGCATAGTAGTTATTTACTAATTTTGTAAATAAATAAAGTTTTAAGAAGTCATTCTGTTTCTGTTGGACTAAATATATCTGATTTCTGACGTTGTATCGAAAATTCATAAGGAAATCCTGAATAGTTACGACTGTACCATAAATTGGTCTCGTAGCGCTCAGATTCCCTTCACAACTACATAATAACAGAAGTAAACAAAGTCTTGTAGTCCAAAGAATAGGTTAGAGTTCTTTAATTAACAATGTTGTCAAGATTAATTTTAGTTTTATTGCACTTAAAGGTGGAGGTTGTTATTGGATTTACTTGCTGCTAATAAGAAAGTAATAAAGTTAACTGCTGACTGAATGACTGAAACATCGTAGAATTTCGTATAATAGATGGCGAGTTCAATATGCAACACTTTGAAATTGTGCACATTAAGACATAGGTGTGATAGTCAATGTTTATCACTACTGCTCACTTTTATTTAAAAATAGAATCCTCTTATTTTAAATACTTATGAGGACTTTCAGTCCCTCCAAAACTTTTGAAACTAAATGCAGCATAATGTCAGGGTATTCTGTTAAACAAGCAATCTACTAAATTTTGTAGGACAGCATTTACAAAAACACGTTGTCCCTATCACTTTCTACAGACAGATGTCTGAAAAAATTGCTCAGCAATAGGAGACGTAAACCATATTTTGTTACAGGTAGTATTACATCATCAGAAGGATTACTGAAGGATAGATACTTCAAGCAAAGTAAGTAGGTAAATGTTTGTAACTTCTAGAAAATAACTTCATTCCAATCACATAACTTGCTTTGCAAGTTTGCCCACGGATTGGTACCATTAAAAATCATAAAGCACTGGACAGTTGTTTCGTCCTAGTTTGGAATTCATCGTCAGTATATATTCACTCATAAGTGGTTGATATTCTAGCAGATCTAGATAGGAAACCAATTTTAAAATCAGTGTTTCTGAAACTTACGATATTATGTACCACCTTCTTATAATCAATGAAGAAGTGAATAACGTATGTATCGGTGAATCAGTACTAACGTCGAATGTCTTCTTTAATACTCGAAGGTTTAATGTATAGAAAAGGTTTCACACCTAGAACAGTTTATAAGTCACATTCAGAGTTTGAATGAACTACTGGAAAAAAGGATTTTACAGACTGTAAAAACTTCTGGTTATTTGCTTAATTGACTAATGGTTATGCGAAGTGGACAATTCAGCCCGTATATAGATTTCATTAGTGAAAAATCACTTACTGGGGCATGACTCGACCTAAATGGAACAGATTTCTTTCGTACCCTTAAGGTACGCGAACCATTAAATGACTGTTAGACACTTGTTTGTAAATCTATTCTCTTAGTGACATGAACTAAGCCAAACAATGCATACGACAGACTCTCGTTTTATAAATGTCCATTTGAAAAGTAGGTCATCTAATAATTTGACCACAATGTCCTCTTGTTTCGACATGTTCAGGTATACATTTATGATATACTGTGAACAAAATTCAGCAACAATAATGGCTAAGACTAGTAGAGACAGATCAAAGTGTCATATTTTTGTCAAATTTATTCATTTGTCGTATACTATAGAGATTAGCTAAAGTGACAATGTGTTCAGAAGTTTGTTTTCAAATATCAAAAGGTAACTTTATTGTGGAATTTTAAAACAATTACTTAAGGTCATGCAGTTAAATTAATCATGGGCAGTGAAAAAATTGAAAAAAAGCCTTACATTTTTTACTAGTACTGATGTATGGTGTGCAAGACACATAATTATAGTAAGCATTCAGTTTAAGTATTGACAATGCTCATGCCCTAAGGTAGAACAAGAACAGTTACCATACATGTTTAATTTACTCTTTATGGAACTATTTAAGAAGTATTTGACCTTAAATTACAAATAGCTTTGTGCTAGTTCATGAGCTTTTTTCTTATTTATAATGACAACTGATTTATGTATGTATATAAACTTGTCAATTGTATTCACAGTATAAGCTGATTCATTGAAATTGTACTACTGAAGCATGAACATTTATGAACAAAAGTTGGTGATAGCATGTATACAAAATACTTGATGAATCACTTATTACTGACTTCCTTACACAGTATAAACACTGGTTACTTGTACCAGTGTTAACTAGTTGATATATATGTCTACCATCTATGCTTGGGATGGGGTTAATGCATGTTATTTTCAGTGTTATAAGTACTACAGGCCAAGTTCATAAAATGGTATTCAACACGTTGCAGTGGAGCATCTTATCACTTAATCAAATATCCACATTACACATTTGTCCCTTAACCTTGTACAAATGATAAGGAGTTGATAGGCCTATTTGCAACCCTCTAATAACCATACTGTAAACAAATGACTTAAGATATGTAATAATGCATATTATGAAACAATAAATATTAAATGAAATTGGCATTTGTATTTATTGTATATTCGAAAATTGACAAGGCTCATAACTTGAACATCAGTCTCCTAGTCATTAGTGGCTATTGCATGGATATCTTGAAGTTTTAGTAAGAAGTCTACAGTATCAGGGTGAAATGATTGTTTATCAGTAGCACTGGTAGGAGATAGAGCTAAATATTGAATTGATTGGAGTTAGGATTCACAGGTAATGGAATTCCTGCCCAATAGCTGACCAACCAACGCTCTGGCCTTATATCCTGACGGTTCCGGCTTCGATATCTGATGGGTTCATTTGTGTCCATTGGTGAGAAGTCCTAGACTAAGATGAAACAGCCATCCAGTACCCCATAGGGTATCCAAATGATGTTAGTTCGTAATGAAACCTACGCTGAAATTAATCCGAATCTCTACATAAACCATAAGCTGATCACATTTACTTACTTCCAACGTTTAAGGTCAAGCATGTGGAAGAGAGCGTAAAACATCCTGTCTAAAATCCATTTGTACAAGGCTGAGTCAGTGTTTGCAAAAATCTCATAAATATTAGAAACAATAGTCTTTTAAAGTCCTTTAGTTACAAAAATTAATACGTTAAATAAAAGCAGGAAAAAATCATTTAAAATCAGTCTCGATGATTTCAAGTATGGACACAAGATTTTTCAGTGTTAGAGTGAATATTCGAAAAATGTAGTCCAGTGGTGAATTCCCATGTGCATGGGTTCCTAGCTAACTATACAATAAAGTGCACTTTGAACACGCTTGTTGTCACCGTAATCATCGGTAATCAAACAACTGTATTCATTTATTTCAGGTAGATATCACGTTACCAACATACCTGATGTGACATACTGTTTATATCTCTTTTAATTTATAAGCACTAAGATGTTATGAATACTTAAGAATCGGACCACTTGTATTTTGTCCTGCAATAATAAAAACGTATGTGCATACTTCGTATTGCCACTTAGTGAAGACCATTGACGATCAGTGTGTTTAACAGTTTAACCATGACATAAAATTTTTCTCATATACGATGTTATTTCATTGTAACTACGTAATCATTCTACAATAGCTTATTAATTTGTATGAATCTATTCCATTGCTCAAAAGAATTATTAATGAGCTAAGAATCCTATGAAATACTCAATAATACGAAACGGCATAACAAAACATCCTTAAATATTAATGAAAGTTGTTTGAATTAGTTATGATTGACATTTTCAAGAGGGAAATACCTGATATAAGATCAAAAAGAAATTGTCATGAGTAGCAGGGATACTGTTTAGTACATAGAATGATATCAGCGTCAAATACAAGACAGTCAAGTGCGTATAATCAAAGAGAATGAATAAGTAATGAAGAAAACAAATTTAACAATCAATTTCGATGAAATTTTATCATATAAGTGAAATACAGACTACTTTAGTAGTATATGACGACAAGACTCTGATAATTTACCGGGCACAGAGTTATTTCTGATAAGTAAGAAATTATAACAGACAGGATATTTTCGATTAGCAGCATTTGGAAAATCGTGCTGGTGTAACAGAAGTATGACATATGTGTTTATATGTGTATATGCTAGCATACAAGAATACATACGCAGCGGTTAAAATGGAAAAAACTGTGCCGAGCTAAATACTTAACAACATAAAAAGTAAATATTGTGGAGAAAATACCAAATGATACAGTACACGAGATTGTCACACCAAGAAAGACTACAGTTGACAAGTCAATGAAGATTTTACGAAAAATATTGCCGAATGACTTCCTGAATTCATTTTGCATCTTTGAAGCCGGAAATGACATAAAAACAAAGCTGAAGAAGTACCACAATGTATAAAATAGAATAGAATAGTGGTAATTGGGATGAAGTAAAATCTGTGACCAATTTAGGAATATTGGAATTCCTGTAGTTCAGGTAACTTGTTTGGATTATTTACTGATATACAAAACTCTAAGCAAAGTTGTTGAATCCATTTGTTGAAACTCGTAGGTTGTGCTTGAAGCGTTATCCAGTATGTACTACTGTCTCAAATAAAATGGTGAAATCAAACAGTACTTCTCCTCTTCTCATTTGCTTAAAATAAGAATTCATCTTTGGCGAACCAAAATCTTTTTCATAAGTAACCAACAAAATACTCTGTTAGATCCTGATTGTTGGATTAGACAAATGTTGATAGTGCTTGTTTAGCAAAAGAAGAGTTTCCCTACCTTGGAAATGATATCCTGAAATTAACCTTATCACTAAATTATGTTGATGCCTTTCAAACTGTAACAATACAGTTCCATTTAATAAGTATAGGAAACCTTTAAAAGAGTTACTGAAAGTGCTTTAAAGCTTGTGAATTCATAGGTGAACGTTTAGAACAAAATTGTTATTATTTTATTAGTCTTATGAGTTCTAGAAAGATTTTCGAGCTTCGGAATTTGTTCAATGCTTAATAAATTTAACAATTTGGCTAGGTGATTAAGAGTGTTTGTGAACTTGTTTTGGTCATAATATATAGCTATCATAATAAACTAGCTCATTAAGATTATGAGCATGCAACATTTATTATTAGACTCTCAAACACGCTCATACCGAAGCATTACCTTTAATACTGTTAAGTGTTTTAAATTAAAGTCCTAAATAATATTTTTATATTTTTACAAATGCCTAAATAATGCTTATTAAGTATAAACAAATGAATCAGGAAGAGGTGTAGTGTACAATCAAATTATTAAGATCACCCAAATTATCGTAAATATTGTTTCCCATTGAATAGCCTACTGTGCTTTATCTTTCCACCTAATTTCACTTAAAACAAATTTATGCTGAATTTATGATAATTTTCTAGGGAGTATTGAAATTAATAATTAGCGTATTAGTGCAGTTTTGTTGAGGAGTAAGAAAAAAAGTATTGGTGAACATTTATAAGATTCAAAGAAGTATTGGGGATTTGAAATCAACATTTTTCTTACCATCTATCCAAAGAATTTAATGACAGTGTTAATTAAATTAAGGAAGTTGGAAGAATGGAGATTTCTCGTGTAAGGACTAGTGTTGTTCTACCTAATGTAGGTAAAATAAAGTCAACAACTTTTTCAAATACTATTAAATAACAAACAATTTAATTAAAATTCTGCTACAGAATTGAAGAGAACGTATGGATAACAATCAGATCTTACTAAAATATCATTAACAGTAGTAGTTTTATCACAGGTCATAGATTAGACTTCATGAAATCTCTCTCATCCAGCTTCTATATTTAAGATTTCTATTCTAATGGTCTGGTAACTTTGATCATCCAGTGATCATCATCATAAAGTTATGCGGAGTTGACAACAGTAGTCTTCCAAAAAGCCTCGGGGTAAAGCTACATACTTTGGAGATGAGTTTTGTTCATTTAAATTGTCAAAAAACAGGGAACTTGTGAGTTTCAACAGCCCGATTCTGACCCATATGTCTAATGCGGTACTTTCCATCAATTAGTAAAAATTACTTTGAAATTATCAGTAGTGAATATCATATTTATTTGTAATTGTTATTTGCAATATCCAAGTACCAGAAATCGAGCGGACAACATAGAGAGGAGATAAATCGCAAATTTCACATTTAGTCGCTTTAAATTAATTTTGTATATACAATAAATAGAAACAAACAAAAATGAACATTTAAAGAGTACAGTAATAGAAACAATCAATAGCTGCATTGGAATTCATCATGGCAGAATAAACTAAAATGAAAACTAATAATAAAAGTAGTTTAGAAAATCCTAATAAATTAGAAAAGTAGATCTATGGTGTTTTGTGTTCTCCCCATCTTTTTATTCTCTCAAAGAAGGGTCCCAGGAAGCCATAAGATATTATACGTCTGCTTTTTATCGAGACAATTTCATTACAAAAAAGGTTTAGAATCGGCGAAATTATGTCTAATAAAAACCTCTTTTGTATTCACATCAGTCCATCAAGAATGCTTGGACAAAAAACACTTATATGAAGTATCACGCACGATGAAATGAACTATTCAAAGATCGGTCATCTATACACATTAGTTCATCTCTATCTGAACACTCGGTGTGGACTAATTTCCAATTACCACCTCCGTACTTACTGAAATCACGTGTGGTTCAACTGACAGAGTAAATTTATTCGACTACAAGCTCAACCGTCTACCTGTTGAACATAACGCTTTCTTAGTAAGCAAATTGATCTGGTGTGATAATTATGTATGAAGCTGATTTTATGTCTCAGAGAATCTGAACTAGAAAACTGGTAATAAGAAACCTTCGCAGGAAGATCTTAGGAAAGATATACGAATATTCTAATTCTTATATATCACTGCCTCTTTGAAGCTTATCTAATTTAAGACTTTGGAGAACAATACAAATTATCTACAAGAATTAGTTGACAGTTGAAAAACATCAAAAAAAGGACTGAAGCGTAATTTGTGCCGAAGATGAAGCAGATCAAGGAGAGAAGATAAAATCAAATGACAGATTAAAAGTTGACTTATCATAGGTTTTTTCAGATGGCGTTCACTATGGTAACGAGTTTAATTTGGAGTTGGTAAAGTACGAATGATATGCACACACCATCCGTCTTAATCCTATAATTTTTCTAACTGAGATTAAGTGAACCGATATTTTCAGTAAGAAGTAAATTTAGCCGTTCAAATTAAATAGTATAAAAAGTGGAAATGTTTGAGCATGAGGATGTTTTACATGACCAGTGAATCACTATTATCAAGATTAGTACAGAAGTATGCTCTGGTGATTACACTGCATACTTTAATGATCTAAGATCATAAGATAATTTATTGGTAAGCTGAATTTATTCTTCATACTAGTGAATTTTTCTAATCGAAATTAGTTGAACTGCATACCTAATAGTATAACATTGCATAGTGGAAACGTTTTATTTTTAAATTTTAGTGTTTTTTGTTTGAGCTAACAATTCACATGAACATTATTTCAGTTTAAAGAACACTGAGACTACCGAAGACCATCACCTAAGAAATACATTCTTCATTTCAGAATATAAATATCTTTACTTCTAGTGGTTACTCCGAAATGGCAGATGTCTAAATCATCGGAATTATAGGACTGCTAAGGTGCTGTGAAAATATACTATTATAAAATTTCGGTGTTTTGAGGAGTATAACAGATTTTCTGCACTATCCGTTATGTAATTTCGGCTAATTAGCAGCAAAGTAAACTTGAACAAATGTGTAACTATTCTCTGACTTTTTTTCGGTTTTATTTCTTTGAACCTCACGTAATTCCGGCAGTCGGTAGGCTTAGGGCAGATGCAGTCTTTTGATACTCCCAACTCCTTTCTAAAAGAACCCCTTTTTCCTTCAAAATTTTATCAAGAAAATAAAGTTCTAGGCAGTGAAGTAAGTAATAAGTGATAATATGAAATGTGTTTATCACTTTGAACTGGAAATGTGAATTTGATTTGGAATTCTATTCAGCATACACTAGCCTGAAAAATAGGTTAAATTAAATAGGATTATTCTATCTCCCCCTCTTCTTTTATGCAGAATAATCTACCTGTTTATGAAACAGTTCTATTATTCCATTTACACTGAATTAAAAATCTTTTATCTTAATTTATTTCAACTGAATTCGTTAAACATTTTTTGTGTGTAATACTCACTTACTCATTAACGGGCAAAATATACTTAGTTATATGTTGATCATTTGAAAGGCATTTAACAACCATCCACCATAACTGGATATAATAACTTTTTTCCCATGAACAATGGTCAGATGGTCATGTTATACAGTGTTTTGAGGTCAAGCTTATCAGTGCTTTGTACACTTTGATTCTGACTGTCACATTAATTTTTTTTTAACATTTCACAACGACATTTTGATATTGACAATGTCTAAACTAATGTATCCTTATCTATTTAATTCAAAAAAACATATTTAAGTGTATAAAATATGATTATGTATTCCTATATATCCCAATAACTTTATTATAAATGTTCATAAAGTTTTAGGGAGAAATCTCCCTAATTAATTGCTCTTAGTCTACTGAAAAAGGGATATCGCTATTATTGTCTCTCTCTACGTGCATCATTAAATGACTGAATTTCATCAAGTCAATCTGCCCATTTAGTAAATGATGTATGCATGGGGAGAAAAACCAGGGGAAGATTTCAGTTTACTCTATGTATGTGAAGAATATTCTGGTTTGCTAGTGTTTTATTTATTTGTTTTCCCTTCTCCTTCTCTACCCTTGTCTTTCAGTCTCTCCTTGCTTACTCTCTAACAAGATATCTTTCACTCATTTATATATAACTGATGTTAAGATAAGACAGACTGCTTGCTTAGAAGATTTATGTGTATATTCCTAATGATGATAACACTCAGGATATTAATCATTTTAGTAATAAATTAAAAAAAGATCACTCTGTCGTCGCTAATTATTTGATCTATATATTTAATATCTTTCACAATGTCAATATGTTTTTCTTATACCTGCCATCTTGCGCAGATTGCCTGTTAAGCTACAATGTTCACATCATCAACACCGTCATCAGTAGCAATATAAATATACTTCAGCATGTTGATAACAGAATGTATGTAGTAGATAAACATGTCGGCTGCTCCTGTCAGTTGTGATTGTGTATTTTTGTCTGTTTTAGAAGAAAACAGTAGGCCATAAGTATATGGCAATATTGATGAATTATTTGTGTTGCTGTATTTTAGTACACTACATACATCATTGCGTAAGGTTAGAATTACACAACTTTTGCTTGTACTGAATAAGATCCATCAGCATGTATATATAACCAATACATTATTCCTGTTTGTCACATCTTTCAAGTTGAGCATTTTCTTCGGAAAATAATCTTCAAAACTGAATGACAAATTGTTACTATGAGTTGACCAAGGAGGACGCGCACTGTAGGGGTATTCTGAGTGATAAAAGACAAATTCTTCGGGTGAGTTAGTAGAAAAGTGTTTTTAATAAGGTAATAAATGCTTTCAGGTATCAAGTGGAAGTGATTTAGTTGCAACAAGATGAATAAAGAAAGTGAATGACTTCACAAAGTATTTCAGAAGAAAATTAAACACTCTTGATTTTCTATGAATCGGCTTTAACTCTACTCTGGAGATTGAAAGGGCAAGACTATTTTGTTTCAGATCAGATAACTACCATATTTATAAATGAAAAATTTGTCGAAAAAATTCACCTCTCTTTATTAACAATCTTTAACTTATATGGAAACAAAACTGTGAAGTACAGCTTCATATACAAAAAGTCTTAGTAATCAGTTCGTTTGAGATTGTAATCACAGAAGCAGTCATTTTTGAGATGATGGTGAATCATTCTGACGAGTATTAGAAAGTAAAAGTGAAAAGTTATCTAGAGTTTTTTGTGTTGAAGTCACGCATTTAAAAGCAAATATGATATTTGATGAGATACACTTCCTTAGAAAAAGAAACGGGAGTTTTTAGTAATAACCATAGCAAGCATTTCGCTCAGTTATTAACATTCTACAGACACTTAAGACAGAGTGAGCTTACTTTGGAAAAACATGGATGAAACACCGAACATGTCCTTGTCACTTAGTTACCTGTTATTTTACTCCTTAACCTTCCGAGTGGAACTTAGGGCTCCAAGCTGGGTCTTTGAGGTTTCGGTAGCAGCGCGGGTTTTTTCATTTTTACGGGTTGGGGTTGCTAGCTTCGCGCTGAACCTTCCCCCTTTACGGGCCTTCTTAGCAGCTTAGCAAGGTGTATATGCGAGTCAGCCAGCCATCGAATCCCGAACTACTTGTGTGGTTGGCGAGAGTTCTACGGATGGACCACCGGCCAGCAAAATTCAGGGAGTACTGGACATCTATTCGTCCTAGTTTGCGACTCATAGGCAGTACGCATCCCCAGGGTTTCTAACCCAAGACTTTCCGGTTACATGACAAGCTCGTGGACCATTCAGACACTGGGATTTACCTAAAAATCTGAATTTAGGAGAAAACACCATGAAGAAATGTACTCTAAACCTAACACCTTCAGTCAACAACATCAAGATTAGGCATAACAGCATGCTATTCAGTCTTTCGATAGAGATGAAGCCAGAATTTCCAGCTTTTCTTATATTCTCATGAATAGATAAAAGTGGATATTTCGTTTTTAAAAAAAGAATAAGTGTTTTTAAAAATACTCATCAGCTTCCTTGTTTACTATATGCGTTATAATGGAATTTGAAATATTGACAACAAACTCTTAAAAATGTAGAAATAGTGATGTCCAGTCATTCTGCTTATAGCTGTATCTGCTTAGTCAGACAACATTATTAGTGTTGCCAATATTTTAAACAGACTAAAATGTCTATTGAGAGTGGTCGTTTCGAAAAATAAGCAAAACTGACAGATGACTATCATTCAATATATGACTTCTTAAAAACAAACTCGTTTTTAAAAGTATTGTACTGGCAAGCATAAATTGTGTATCTGGGACAACTGTCCACTGAACACATTTAACAGTCTATTTAAGCAACAACAATTGTTTTCACTACTAACAAAATCAGCGTCACTAAGAGAAGAGAGTCAGCACTAATCACTGCAGACTGATTTCATCAATCATGCTAGACAATGTAATGATATGAAGCAACTTTACATTGAAGGAATATAAAGCACAAAATTGAAGCACATATTCTTGTCCTAGATGATAACACTACATTCAGTTTTCATCAAAATTTTGTAAGACAGATACCAGCATTTCAGTCAACGCTACTTTAAAAAAAAATTTTATTCCACTTAACATTTCGAATAGTATCGGAAATCTTTCTTGTATGATATGTGGAGCATATCACTATGGCCAATTCCTAATATTATCATCCAGTAATAATTATCTATGCTACATGTTTGTTTTCAGACTACTTCTTTTTAGTGTTTCATGAAACAAGCAGAGTACTTTAAAACTCATGACATCATGGAATTCATTCCTTGTATACTCATGGTGTTAAAGTTCACCCTCAAAATGATAGTTCACATTCACCAAATCCTAGGATGGCCACATATGAATAAATCACCTTAGGAGTCTTCTTCTCATTATTTTATATCCATCTCAGTTTCATTTAATAAAGTGATAATAATTATTGAATTGAATTTTTGATTTTCCCGTCGATTGATTGGACCGAAGTGCTCGGTCTCAGTGCTTCGGTCCAATCAATCGACGGGAAAATCAAAAATTCAATTTAATAATTAATATGACCCGTTGCACAAGAGGTGGCTCTCGTGGCCCAAGTGGTCTAGTGGATAACGCTTTGGCGTTCGAAACTATGGGTACTGGGTTCGAGCCTCGGTGGGAACATCATCACTCACTGAGAAATGCAGGTATATCCAGCTGACGAGTCCCAAATAGGACGAAATGCGCATCCTGGATTCCACTGCTAGCCACCATCCACCAATTGTAAAGTGATAATAATAATAAAATATTGTCTTATGCCGAGAATGCTGTCCGTCTTACTGTATCAAAATTTACCAACGGCATCACATGTAGAAATGAGACCTTAACATTCATAGCATCAGGTCTATACATTTAGAAGTCCTGTATGTAGTGAAATTATGTACACCTTATCCACCATTCGCACAGATCTTCCGTGTTGTGTTACTTCTGGCTTTCATATTGTGTATTTTTGTGTTCCTATCAGATCTACCATGTGTCTCCACAATGCTGTATCATTTGCTTTCTCTGAGATCATATCTGTTTCCTTGCTATTTGATGTTTTTATGCCGATGAACTTCTCTTTATATACTTCTGACAAATATTATCAGTAGTACACGCTACACTACTACTATTAATACTAATACTGTGGCGGTGTGATATAGACAATGTGTGTCAACGGAATATTATTCTCACATGTTCCCACAGTTCAATTCTGCATTAGTGACAGAATACGATATACCTATTTGAACGCACTGTTTGATGTCGGAGGCAGAATACTTTCCCACAGTTCAATACTGCATCAACTAACAACAGAATACTATGTATATTTGACCATTATTCTGTTTCATGTCGTTTGATGTAAACCAAAATCACACGCCCAGTGATTGGTTAGCGAATATAAACTGTAGATATATAAACAGCGGTTTGATTGATGAAAAAATACCTTTGTTCCCGTGTCTTGCCTTCTGTCGTTACAACACTACTATGATATCCTGGTTACAAGAGACGACAAATTATAAGTACATAATAAGTGACTTACAAACCCAACATCTGAATAGTGAGTACGATATGTTAGAACTGGTTTTAGATATCTGTTTCATAAATAAAGAAAAAATCTCAACATCTACTGGGTAAATAATAATAAAGATTGTAAGTCTGCCTAAACGAACTGTCAGCCAAATGGAACTATTCTAGACTTTTAGAAGAAGACAGATATATTAATTGCATAAACTTAGATGATTCTCGGTGGGACGACTTGAAAAATTAGAATAGTGACTCATTACAGGAATTGTGAAAATTCGGGAGAAAAGGATTCTATTTAGTCAATCAATAAAACTTGGCGTTTCAAAATACTTGAGGGAAACCAAATAGTATGGTATGGGTTCTCATGGTAATTGGCTCGGTTCAATATGCTAATGAAGGAAAATACTACAACACTCCACTTATGTATTCATTTCTCTGTAATTTTATTCAGTCTGTAACTATGCTAAAGTTTATTAGATGTCTCGAACAGAAGTAATTAAATCATCAGTTATAATAATGGTGAGTACATGTAGCTTTTCAGAATTCAAGGGTTGGTTCAGAATCAGTCTCCAGTTTCCTTTGACAGTAAACATTTACAACCATCATTTTTCGGAAAATAATTTTTGTCTCCAACTGAGAACTATTCCAGTGATTTCAATACTATCACTCAAACAGTTCATCAAATAAGATTGCATTAAAAGTCAGACGATATAGTCAATCTGTACCCAGATGTTATTCGTTTCTTCATTACCAGTCTAACAAAACTATGATTACTGTTATCTGAATTGCAACAACAAACAATCAGCTGTCACTTGTTAAGATAAGCTAACAAAATAATTATTAATCAAAATGACTTAAGGCGATATTATTCATAAGAAAATTAGGCTTGACAGTAACAATAGTAGGCATCTACCTAGAACGATTAGAATTAAACAGTATTACTCAATCACAGCATGATGAATGTATTCAGCAACCATTATTTTTTAGTGAATAGATTCCTAAACAGTTGGCAGCAGTGGATCGAGAATTTATCACAAATGAGTTAAGCATGACAAAACAAATAGCGAACTGTTAAAAATCTTAAAATAAAATCTTTCTTGGAACTACTTTTTGATAATGTAGTTCAGTAAGGCATCACTCGACTCATTTTCATTTATATGATACGAGTAATAAGAATAGTTTCTACAAAAGTAACATAACATTCACACGGGTATTATGTGGGACAGTGATAGTTAATGATACTTTGACAAAATAGCTTCACATGTCTTGGACTGGGATCTATAAGTTTATGTTGACTTTATTAAGGTGATATAGTCAATAAATCGAATGATCTTTACAAGCGTTGATTGATTAGTGGTGATTAACATGTTCTTTTTTTATTCGATGAATGCCAGAGCATAACAGTCTATTTATCATTCTCCAAAGTCATGTCAGTGCTTTAAATAACAATTTGTAATTCTGTAATTCTCTTTATTTTCACATGATGTGGATAACAGTTACCATGGTATTCGTTTGCTACAGAATGGTAACTGTTAGAACTGGCTTCAATTTTTCTATGTTGTTATTGTTGATGTTGATTTAAACGGCAATTTCGTTCATCAAAAAAAATATTTGTTTATGAATTCAACGGAATTCCTTTAGAATACATAAAAATATTTAGTTTTAATTTACTAACTGACGAGTTAAATAAGATGAATGTGTTTTTTCCATAGCGTAAATTTACATGCCATTCCTTTGATGTTTTCATTTGCTGAATGGAAAAGCAAACACTATGTAGCCAATACAATGTTTACTGACTGTCAAGCTAGACAATAATTCTTCAATCTAAAATATGTAAATTATTTACAATTAAGAGAGAAAATAAATATTCGTTCATAAGTACATGCATCTGGCGGATAAACAAATAAGCAATTAGTTATTTGTTTGATATGTTGTAAACAAAATATACCATTTGTAAAGATGATTGGAATGAACCATTATGCCATAAATAAATAAATGTATCAGAGATTGGTTATAGAATCGCGAAAATACCCTCTACTGGTGATCCATATCGCCCGATTGACTCTAATCATACAAGTGATTCAATGTCGCGGTACACTTAGTTTAGAGCTTTGTAATTACTCAGTAATTATTTGGGGAATTTCAGTCAACAATTCGACCGCTGTGTCTGATTCAACAAAACTGATATAATCTGTCATTATTTAAAGTTTTTGCAACCGAAATAGGGATATGGAGGAAGTGAAATAGTTTGAGTAGAACTTTTACAGTGATGGCAAATTACTCCATCCTAAATTTGAAGTGACAGAGCTACGTTTACGGACATATAAATGCATTTATCTTCAGTCTTTATTGTTTAAGAACCTTTGAAGAATTTACAGCGTTGTAGTGGAGAAGGTATGTAATCTGACAGTAGGTTTGTTAATGAAACATTTTCATAAGACAGAGAAAAGTATTTCCGGTACAAACATCATCAGTGAATAAGTCACACCGAGAGTTTGATCTCTGAGACACTTGGAGGATATCAACCATCATTTCTTATACATTCTGATTCTATAATTATTTGTGGTTGGTACTGAAATCTTTCTTGAAACCAATCGAATTCTTAAAAAAGCGTTAGTGGAGTGATGTTGCTGTTGTTACAAATCGAAAAAGTTAATTCGTTTAATCTTATTTTATCACTAAGTAAATATACATTTCCGATATTTCAATATTCTTTAATGTACAACAAGTGAGGATGTAGCGCAATGAGGGGAAAAAGGAAGACTCTAATTGCTCACAGTCAGTTTAAGATCATATCGATGGAATACTAGGATTATTACAATACACCTGTACACAGAACTCTTAACTCTTTATTGTGCACCTGAAAAGATGAGAAGCCATTCCCTTAAATCGCGGTATATGGAGGATGAAGTGATCGTTGTGATTGCTGCCACCAACACCTGAATGCAAAAGCAAAAGTCCATAACCTCCTAACAAAGCGGCACCGAGAACAATTAAAGCAGTTGAAAGATAACAAAGATGTGCTAATAACTTGCCCCGACAAGGGTGCTGGTGTAGTGCTTCTGGATCGAAAAGACTACATAGAGAAAATGAATAATATACTGTCAAATGAAGAAAACTTTTACCAAACTTCCGATGAAAGAAACAAAACGGAACTGATTGAGAAGCAGCTAACAGACGTCTTGCAGAGAATGAAGATAAGTCAACTTATCAGTGGCGATATCTATGACCAGATTCGACCGACAGGTTCAATAATACCAAGACTTTGTGGTCTATCAAAGGTACATAAGATTGGTCTGCCACTTCGTCCAATTCTGGATATGTCAGGTTCTGCTCACCACTCTGTTGAAAATGTCTGGCAGATATAGTGGGACCTGTAAGGAAACAATTATGCGCGCACTCACTCTGTGACACTTTCCAGTTCATCGACTGCACACAAGACCTGAATGTATCCAACAAAATGATGCTGTCCTTCTACACTGAGTCACTTTTCACCAATGCCCCACCAACGGAGACAGTCTGCTTTATATGTGAATATATAGATGAGAACCATCTCATTATTAGAGTACCAACAGCATATTTGAAGGAATTACTACTGATATGCACTCTGAACGTACAGTTCACTTTCAACGGCACTATCTGTAGACTAAAAGGTGGCATTACGATAGGATCTCCGTTGAATAATAAATAATTTTTCCTTCACGTTCCCAATGGAACATAGGGCTCCAAGCTAGTGGCTTGAAGTTTCTGTAGCAGTGTTTATTTTACAGGATGGGGTTGCTAGCCTCATGTCCAACCTTTCCTCTTTACCATCATTATTTCTGGCTCAGTGAGGTAAAGGAGTGCGCCGGCCGGGGATCGAACTCCGGACCATATGCATGGTCGGCGAGCGTGCTAACCCCTATACCACCGACGCACCAGGATCTCCGTTGGGCCCATTACTATCAGATTGCCTCACGGCAGGCCTCGAGAAAGGTCCACTAAAGCCGAGTATTGACAATTTACGACTGTATGAAAGATAAGTAGATGCCATATTCATTATTTGTGACAGCAGTAATGATCCCAATCTACTGCTGCAGGCATTTAACGGTTGCCATCCAGCGTCGGTGGCATAGCGGTTAGGACGCTCGCCAACCATGCACATGGTCCGGGGTTCAATTCCTGGCCGACGAACTCCTTTACCTCGCTAAGCCAGAAATAATTCTGGTAAAGAGGGAAGGTTGGGCATGAGGCTAGCAACCCCATCCTGTAAAATAAACACTGCTACAGAAACTTCAAGCCACTAGCTTGAAGCCCTATGTTCCACTGGGGAACGTAAAGGAAAAAAATCCAGCAATAAAATTCACTCTTGAAATGGGAAACGAATCGAAAATTCCCTTCATTGATGTGGAGTTAACGAGAAGAACTGATAGGAGCCTAAGAAGATCGATCCATAGAAAAGGTACTAGAAATGGTCAACTAACAAGCTCCTATAGGTAGGCACTCATTCAACAAAAGCGGAATTTAACTTAACCCCTTACCACCCGATTCCGACGTATCTGTAGTCTCGATGTTCTAGAAATAGAATTAGATCTGTTGGGAGAAATCTTCATACAAAATGGATATCCACCAAGATTCATCGACAAAAGGATTAGAAAACCAAGAATCTGGAGAAAGGAAACTTCACTTGCGCCCAAAAAGAAACTGCACATGAACTTGGGTTTCAAGGGCGATTTAACAAGCGATATTCTCAAGAGAAGGATCGCATCATCTCTGAGAAGAACATTCTTCGCAGTAGCGCTAAGAATAGTATTCTCCAGTCGCCCACTGATCTGCAGAAGCCTCAAGGACAAGATCCCGCATCTAACCACTTCTATGTGCATATATCAGTTCACCTGCTGCTGTGGAGCCAGGTACATCGGTCGTTCGACGCACACCCTGTCCAAGAGGATTCAAGAACACTATCCAGAATGGCTGCGAAACGGCAATAGTGGTGCAATAATTGAACACCTGGTTAACACTGATCATTCCATTTCAACAAACGCCTCCTTCAAAGTAATCGACATAGTCAAGAATAACCTATCAAATGCAATACGGTTTCGTCTTCTTTATATCGCTGAGGCTCTGGCCACTTATATAGAAAACCCGGAGCTGTGCATACAAAAGAGAATTACTCAACCACTTCTACTGTCATGGTAACAACTTTTGATTTTAATGACTTAATTTTGTTTTCTTACCTGTTCTTTAATTGCTTATAATTCTTGTATTCACTTAGATCTCTTACGTAATTTCGTATTCTCTACTTTGTTTCTATGTGCGTCTTGAGTACAACTCAACCGTCAAACTATTCATACTATTACGTAACTCCTTCTAAACAACTGTTTGTAACAACTCATCACTTTTGTTACTATACTAGTTTCATTAACACCCAATTTTCTTGACCGCTTTTGTATTAAGTAACTCCCCTCGAAAACTTACTAAATCTCACCTGTTTAGTTAAAATAACTGTAACCAGTTGTATTTCTGCTTTACAAACTAAATGTACACTTACATACAAAACCCATGTATAATTGTGATTGTACAGCTAAGAAAATGAATTGGCCGAAAAGAGACTATTTGTTGAACTGTGTTTTGTTTACATTAACTCCTTAATTCACGGCGAATTCCGAAAGCAGAATTCATTATGAATTTAGTTGGGACTGAAGATATTGCCTAGAGGGACAGTATGCGACTCGTTATCAGTCTAGCTAGCTCAGAGAACAAATAACACTGAAGACATCTACTTTGGTTATAATTTTTCTACATGATTTCAATATTACAATGTTTTGTTTAGTTTAGGTTTTGAAGGTGTTATTTGATAGTAACACGTATAATATCTATAACAAATGTTAATTGAAAGTATGATGCGGCTCATTTACATAAGTTTACTTTTCAACTTTTAAGACGTTTAACTGATAAAAAGTTTTTTTATCGACATAATGGGATACTAATGTCAGTAGCTCATTTCCCTATTTCAATGGAAAAACTGAATTTCCTGTTGTTTTTTTTATCTTTTTGTATATAACACATTTCTCTTACAGTTCACTTGAGTGTAAGATATGCCTTCTGTCCCATATTTGGGATCCATCAGGCAGTTGTGCTCAACATTCAGATGTCGTCTGGCAGTGCATCAGTTGACAAGTGACAGTTTGTTGAACATTTTCATGATTACACAAATGATAATGACAACTAGGAAACAACAGAAAAGCAACAATATTAACATTAATGACAATATTGATGTGGTGTATTCAAATTAACATTTGACAATTTCAGATTGATTTAATGTCATTACAATCCACAATTCGATGCTAACTATAAGCAAGTTTCTCAAGTACACATACACACGCATACAGACACGCGCACTCACGCAAATGAGTAAAAGGAAATTTTCTCTTGAAAGTAAATACACCATTTTGAGAAAAAAATTTAATTAGAATATTGTTTCTATCCACTTTTTGAGAAGAGATAAACACAGAACATCATCATCAAGTAAAATTTGCTTGTGCATTTGTATGTGTGTCGTGTGTGCGCCTGTATCAGGAAACATTTTTGCACCAGTTCCGCCATTTTAAATAGGAAACTATATTCCTATGCTAGGATATTTCCATTTTATTCAAGGAAGTTGTCAAAATATTGACAGGTTTAACAGCTGTTTTCCTCACTGTCGATAAATTTTGAAATATTTCCTCAAAACACACAGGCTACACCAACAGTTTGACAAGTGTCATTCAAAGTAGTATAGTATGGTTTTTTGTTGTTATCATTTTGAATGCCTATACTGCTGCTGCTGCTGATGATGATGATGATGATGATGACGATAACAGTGAATACGTTAAAGATATTATTGTTTTGTGCATCCTAATTTAATTAAACTTCTCTTTCACAACAGAATTATCCCATACAGAGGTATGAGAACACACAGGCTTTTTAACTTATTAAACTGTCAAAGAAGCAGTTAGATTGAACGAAAGATACACATATTTCCTGAAAGTGAAAGAAATCAACATCTTGAATACTTTGAAAAATATAACCGTCACTATTGTTGTTTATGTATAGGAATATAATGGAGGCTTTTTACCCATATATATATATATATATATATATATATATATATATATATATATATATATACTGTATCAACATCTTTATCCCATATTAGTAAGCAGGATTAATGAATTTAAGGCCCTCACTTGTTGGTCTGAATGGATTTGATCGATTTCAGGACTGACCATGAAGTCACCTCAGTTGGAGAACCACTGAGTACTAGGGAGCACTGGGTAGTTTTTTCGTTCTTGTTTGGGACTATTTAGAAGTAAGCAACCATGACCGCACCAGGGGTAGAACTCGGTACTTTCAGATAATAAGACTAGGTCCTTAACCATTCATTCACTGAGACAATCCCGTGGCCTACGAATTCTAACTCCTGTTAATTTGTGATTTATATAAAGCTATCCCAACCAATATCATCAGTGGGTATTTGTCCTCACGATGAACTTGGTGGACTAACCTGATCACGATTTTCAAGATCGCTTTTAGCGTACCTTAGATGTTTGACCATAATCTGATTAAATATCCCTAATCATTGATTGTTTAAAAGAAACGTTTTGCCACTTTTTTGCTGTCCATGTTCACATATTTACACTTTTGGTTTGCATTAGACCATCTACTTATTCCACCCTTACTGAATATGGCGTGACTTCCTTGTTAGGCTTCAATGCTCTTCGACTGTTAATATGCCTAGATTCTCATGGTGTTTGTTTTCATCACCATTTGAAGCAGATATCCCTAATCTAAGAATTACAGAGAATATTAATGCTACTAAATGTGCATACTGTAACATTTACCAATAACTAACACGTCACTGTCTAGTGGTAATACTTTCCATATATGGTTACTTATCTATTTTACCTATTTTTGAGGCAGATATATTTGAAATCAATATTCCTAAATTTAAACTCTGACCATAATATTAACAACATATGAGGTGGAAACCAGTGGAATAATAAGCCATTTCACTTCCTCAGTATATCAGATTTTTCCCGTAATTTTGATTTCAGTGTCATGAAATAAATTCGAATAATCTGTAAAATTCCTACAATATGTCAGAAAATTCTGTTTTTTATCCCCAGTGGAGACATGGTTCACTGACCTTAGCATTTGATTTTCTGCCAGTGGAACTTAGTTTCAGTCCGAGCGAATGGGCAGTAAGTATCAATGGTCCATACAAAATCTGTATGGCTAATAGCCTGGTTTATTAGGAATCGCTTACAGACAAGTGAGTCATATTAAACTAACTATTCTCTGCCTCACTACATATGATTTAGTGAGAGGGATATGTTGTAAGGTTTTTCTATTCATCAAGGTGCGCTTAGTAATTACGACTTAACAAACAAATCCGGCTGGACTGTTTAATGTCAAAAGCGTGAGGCTATTTAACGATTTCGTACACTATTACTAGCTGTATAATACTATCAGTAGTGACAGCCATATATATATATTATTGCTCTCTTAGGTTCCGAGAGAAACATAGGTCTTCAACAACACTTCTCCACTTTATTCTATTTTCTGCCGTTCTCTTCAGCCGGGTCCACGATTGCCCATAATCTCTCACCTCCTCCATGTCACCCTGGAGTTGACGACTTACACCTCGTTTCCCATTTGGATTCTATTTGAGCTATGGCCTGCACTGCTTACGATATCATTCGACGGTCTCCTCAGCGTATGCCAAATCCATCAAGTGACATCACTAGACAAGCCCTCGAGTGGAACCCGAAAGGGAGGCGGCGAGTTGGTCGTCAGTGCAAGGGTGACTTGGAGGAGGTCATGCGAGGAGGAGATGAAAGCATGTGGACAGACCTGGAGCAGGGTGAAAAAGTTGTCAGAAAACCGAAGTCAATGGAGGTGCGCAGCTGAAGCCCTATGTTCCTCTAGGAACTAAAGGATACAATAATAATAATAATAAATCTGTTTAACAATAGGTTCTTGGTTAGTTTCTTCCCATAGTTTCTTGTTACTAATTCTTTCTAGCTGGCCATTCGATCTTCAGTATGGAGCTAGCCAAGGCAGCTGTTGACAAAAGTCTGCAATCTGTTCGAAATCCTTTTCGTTACGCTGGCGTCTAGTTTATAGAAGAAGTGACTTAATATTAGGGTTGAAAATTCGAAGACTTCCACACCCATTTCTAGTTGGTGAAGCTGAGTCATGCCTTTCCTATTCTGGCTTTGACATATTAATTCATTCTGCCTGTGATTGAAACGATGCTTCCCAGATAAGTGAAGGAAGTAATTTCTCTCAAGTTTCTCCCATTGATATTGATTGGTGCTTTTCGTTGTTGCCGTTGGTTGGTTATCTTCTCTATGTTCACCTGGAGTTCTGTCTTTGCTGTCTCTTCAATCAGTTTGTTGATTTTTGAAAGTCTTTCAGTTTGTGTGACACTACACATATATCATCTGCGAAATCCAGATATTCATATATATATATATATAAGAAACAAAACAAAACTGGAGTAATGTTGATTTCTGGTTTTCCTCTGAAGACATAAGAACAGTTAAGACAAATGCTAAAATGAAAATAAAACTTCTACATAAATAAAGCAATATAAAGAAGACAAAAGCTCATGTTATTTTCCCCTTACTATATAAAAGAATATTTTCAACAATATCATTCTTATCTATCATCTGCATGTAGTATACTACTCTGATAAACACTATGACTCTCAGAGCATGACAACATAAAGATAGCTTATAATCTTATCAAACATGTGATCATTTCAATCTACTTCTGATGTAAATCACATTTAACCGTTAATTCGATTGATTAATTCAGCTACAACAACTAATCTGTTCCTTTTTCGTTTATTTACCCTGCAAATTAGATAGTCAGTGTCCTTTCTTAGAAATTAAAGTAATCAGTTAAAAGTCATATGTAAATAAGTTTCTATAATTCATTTGCCCATGTTAAGTTTTGTTAACCCACATCATATCGACACGAAATCCTCTTCTCTTTTCGAATATAATTATCAATGGAGTAAAGAAACTGGATTTGTAGACTATGAAAACACATTTCGTGCAACAACTGCTTGTATTTGTAGTCAGGTGTATCGAACTACTAGCAGACCGAGCTATACTACTGAGCAGACAGAAATTAGGAATCAGTTATCGGTAAAATTATTAACGTGTATCTAAAATCAATAGAAACAAATAGCAATGAACGTTTGATTAGTATAAGAACAGAAATACTTGGTCTTCACACATAACTAACATTACCGTTAAGCAGTTATTAAAGTTATTATGCAAAATTATAGTTAGCAATGTCATAAATTCCCCCCTCTCCCCAAAATTTTATATTTTCACGTTCAATATACATCAGATTTGTTTACTAACTTCGATCAGTTTGCTGAGCCTCCAATATAAGACTGTATAGATGTAACCTACACTTCATTAGGATATCGTTTTTGACCATATTAACAAGTCTTTGTTAATAGAATAATCTTAAAATAATGACACTCAGTTTATGTGTATAAAGCCTAGTTCATCTAAATTATCCTACATGAATGCGGTAAAGTGTTTAGTCCTATTTACACTAATAATACCTTCAAAGGCAAGTATTTGTATAAAAATGCAATCGGTTTACTGTAAAAGGCTTTACACGAATAAACCTATTATTCTGTTTAAAGACACATCGATAAAAATAATCCTAAACGTCATACTCAGTGAAACAGCTGACTTTGTTGTGTGAAATATATCAAGAAAGTATTATTGAGCGGAACCACGACATTTTAGGGATACGTTTGTAAAGGTAATCCCTGGATATTTACGGCTTAACTATTCTGATATTACACGCATATTGCTAAAACACAAAGTAAAAACATAGCTTTACAACTGTAAGAATGTACATATCTATTACAGCACTGACAAGAGCAGTTGTCGAAATATCATGTTACTAGGAGGAGAGTGACTTCCGGATTTTATCATCATGAGCCATGAAACATTAGCAATATTTAGGGTTTTTATCCGTTGGCGATTTTGTATGGGACTGCCGTTGAAAACCAAGCTGCACTATTAGAGTATTCTGTCTTATTTAAGGTTTTCTTAACAGGAACCACTGAAAAACCCATCCAGAACCTAGAACCATCAGGTTTTTATTCTATCACTAGTTTGAAATGAAATAACCGCATTTTCGACTAAATGTCAACTTCTGCTGAATTATCTGATATTGATGATGAGAAAATGTCTTAACATTTGACTCTGATGGCAGTAATGGGCACAATTTTTGATTAAAACTAAAGGCACTAGTTGAAGATTGTCATTTAGTCCAGTGTGCGAAAACCATAATGGTAAACAAAACAAGATTTTATCAGAGATCATTGAATCACCCCCCAACCTTTCATAATTTATATGAGCAAAGGAGAAGGCTCTGAAGCTACAAATAAATTTGGTACTTTAAATATGAGTTAATATAACTTTGTTAAAATAATTCATTGTCTATAGTCGAAGCAGGAAACATTTTTACTAGCCTATAACATTATTTAGTTGAACAGTGATTACAAATTCTTAAAATCCTATCCTAGGTTATTTTCAAAAGGATATTAAGTGCTGTATATCATTTGTGTTTCCCCTCTGCTAATTTTCTAACCGGTAACACTACGATTAAATGTCTTTTAGAGTTAGAAATCTTCCAAAGCTCACGTTTTAGCTGATGTTTTATACCTGATAATTGAATAGGTTAACTTATCCGAAATGCTAATCATCAGTTTGTATGAAACTTCATGTTGTAACAGGAGAAGCTGAGGACTTGTCCGCTGCTGTTTCCACCTGAGAATTGCTTTAATTTTCCTTCTGCTCTTGTTATTGTTTTGTAAAGCAAGTTTCAGCTCCTCAGAAAGCCTAGTGGTTAATAACAAAGCGCTACGGTGAACCTTGACGAAATTCAAATATGATACTTATTCACACACCTCTCAATATTAATTAAAACAGCCATAGTCGTATAACGTTAATGAATATCTCTGAACGCAGTCAGTTGCATATTTACTCGGAATTATTACTAATACAATCGGATAATACATATAACGCTAAGTTGTCTTAAAGATAATCATAAATGCGCAATTGAAATATCTTCCGTTTATTGTGGTTACTGGAATATTATCTGAATATATCATGCCATTTTAGTAATTATACGAAAACCATTCCTGGGTGAAAATTCAGGAAAATATGGGACTCACCTCTTATTATTTAAATAAAAATCTACGCAGACTGTATATATTGTATCTGTAAAATATAGATTTGTGAATAGATACCACTCCTTATTTTAGCTTCTCAGTATGTTCTGTCGCTCTTTTACACGAGCAATATCGGATACTGCGTTCGGTTCAGTTTGACTTCCACGTCTTTCTTTTAAATGTCTAATTTACATTGTGGTGTAAATATACAACACATAAGAATGTTCTACTGATTCACAAGCAAATATTTCCCAGCTAACTCGCGAGATTCTGGAAGTAAGTTATATAAAATTAGACTGCCAACAACTACCCAAATTACTATGTTTTGAACAGTTATTGTATGGCACTGTGAAAACTGCTCGACTGTACTGAAGTTGTTTAAGGAAGATAATGAAAGACTTTTTTTATTTAGAAAAGTTATAATACAAAGGATTTTTTCTTTTTATTAAGACGATAAATGTAATAGTAATGGTAATAATGATGATGATAATCATAGTAAAATAGGAACTTTAATAAGGATGACAACGGACACTTTAATTAACTTTTATTGTTGATGTCATTTTCAATAAACGATTTTAATAAATTTCAGTATCATTTTGAAGTTATATTAAAAGTAGCCGTTGTTGTGATCATATCTTTTTAAAAACTTTTCAACGTGTGCATTGAAGAAAAAGGAGAACCAATTTAAAAATTCATGTACATATATATATGCCTAGTGAAAGATCAAAGGGATTGTTTCGGAATTCGACATACTTCTTTTTAATTTGTTGTTGTTCAAGTGGAACTGTTTTAATCTATCTATTATAATCTTTGAAACGTAGGGGAGATGCTAGTTTTGCTTATTTCCGTAGCGTTGGCGACGATTAAGGTGAGTTAGCTGTGATCCAAAGTAAGATAGATTAATTTATCGACTCTGTATAACTATTTTTTCCCAACTAGAGTTTTGAGAGTTGTTAATACCATCATTACTAATAACTATTATTGCCATCATTAGAACTAGGAGTACTTAAATAGTATTTGTAGTAGTTTAGGCTTTCGGATTTGCATTATTACTAATATTTTTCTGTATTGTATATAATTTCGTTAATGTTAATTTCTGATGGATTACAAAATTGAATGTACATTAAAAGTGGGAAATTAAAAGTGTCAGTGTAGAAAAATGAAATGCGGGAAATGATAAAACTAGGTGTTTTAGTTGTACTTATGTATGTTTGTGTGGAAAAATTTCAGTCCATTTATATACTGAATGTATATATATATATATATATATATAAAGAGCTAATGGTGGTAAAAATTAATAGAATTATTTTCTTCATTGTAGATGCCGTTGTTGTCTCTGCTACTGTAAAAGTTGTGTGAGACATACTGAGTAGCTGAAAAGACAGATAAGAAATAACACTTTGATGTTCTGCCGACAAATAGTCATTTATATTGCTCTTATTTCCATTTCCATTTCCCTCTCCTTTTTTAATACTATTAACAACTGACTTAGCTCAGGTTTAGAGCATACTTCTTTTACCGTCTACATTGTGTGCGTGAGCATGCGCAAATGAATGTGATTTATTAAATGCAATAAAGTCAAGACTTCAAATATTTGATGAGAAAATCTTTTGCGATATGTTTCTTTGTATTACACTAAAAGATCGGCTGGACGAAAAGTTAAAGCGGTATGACTTAGTTCCTTTCCTTTATGGTCCTATGAAATAAGAAGTGGGTGAACTTAACGAAGAGCATTTATTGTGAATGGGATTGTCTGAGGTAGCCTGTGTTACTCTGCCAAGTTGAATATGAAAGGAAAATGATCAGAGTATTCAGATGTATGGGTTCCAGAAGTTTCTTAAAGGCAGTAATAACCAATCTCAGCCACAACCTTCCTTTAATAATAGATGAATCCTATGAATGAACAAAATCAATCTAGTGAACTTGACAAAAACGAGAAAACAGATGACATGGTTTATTTCAAACCCTCTAATATTGTTGAACATCATTTTAGAAAAGACATACAGTCCAAATTGAAGATGTTTTCTTTGTGTGTGACTAAATAGAATTTCCACCCATTAAAGGTTTTAGCAAATAAAATATTTCTGGCAAAATTATTTCTCTACTAAATACTTCATGAAGGATAACATTATGAAGAATACGTAGTCCAAGAAAATCTGTTACTATTAAGTAGTTTGTGGAAAATATTATAGTCACAAACATATATTACTACCAATAACGACAGTAGTCCAGAATAAACACTGAAAACTGATATAAGAAAGCATTCATTGAATTGGTAGATTGTGACCACTAAAGTTAAGTAAATGGCTTATAAGATAATGCAAATTTCTTATTTATTCTGAAGAAAAATAGTTCTAGACTGCTAAATTAAGCAAAACGTTGCGTGAGTAACTAGCTGTGATCATGAGCAATAATTTGTGCTTGAAACGTCATCAGTAAATATTGCTGTATAACACTGTGTGATTTATCAAAATAAAATCTTATCCATAATGGAGCTGCTAAATGTTCGCCTAGATTTCACTTTTTAAAATTAGGCTGGGACCAACGGGTCACTAATGATGAGATACTGTTATAGGTTCCTATCGCGGAAAAGGTGAATGTAAATTAAGCCAGTGAAGGATGACAATGGAAAGCCAATCAACAAACAGGTAGAGTAAAGGAAACACTGGGGTGAACATTTCAGAAGACTTCTAAATCGACCGCCAACTACAATGCTCCGAGTAATAACAACAGCTGAAGCAGAACTACCAGTGGAAATCGACCCTCCGACAAAAACAGAAATTCTGAAGGCAATAAAGATGCCGAGAGCTGGAAAAGCAGCAGGACCAGACGGAATCCCATCAGAAGCACCGACAATGGACCCAGAGACATCAGCGGACTTGACGACACCCCTACTGTAGAAGGCGTGGATTGGAAGGAATGCTACTTATTCAAACTGTGAAAGAAAGGAGACTAAAGTTAATGCAAGAACCGGAGCGGCATTATGTTCCGCATCATCCTGGAGAGAATCAAACAAGCCCTGGGTGGAAAACTTCGACCAGAAAAGGTTAGATTCAGGAGGAACAGGTCATGCATCGATCAAATCGCAACACTACGGATTACCACTGAACAGAGCTTAGATTGGTAGTCACCATTCCATCCCAACTTCATCGACTTTGAGGAGGCCTTCGATAGCGCAGCGTCGATCGAGAGGTGATTTGGCAACTACTTCGCTACTACCAAGGAGTGCCGCCATCGACTATACATCTCATCCAACAGTTGTACGACAATGCTCCGTGCCAAGTAATTCACAACGGGAAACTCACGGAATCCTTCGAAGTGAAGATCAGAGTAAGACAAGGCTGGCTACTATGTTCAATGATTTTCCTGATTGTGGTTGAGTGAATGATGCGACAGACAGATAATGGGCAGCGAGGAAACACGCCCGGAACAGACCCACACAAAACACTTGGGGGATCTGGACTTCGCCGATGATATATGCCTGATATCCCACAAACTGTAAGATATGGAGGCGAGAAGCAACAATTTGGCAGAAGAAGTATCCAGAGAAAACAGGACTTCCTTCAGGTGAACATAGAGAAAACAGAGGTGATGAAGATTCCTGGCCAACAGTAACAACAACAGACAACAATCAGCGTAAGTGGGGGAAATCCGAAAAAAGCAACCTCCTTCACCTACCCGAATACCTGGGAAGCATCGTTGCAACTACAGGCGAACGGAACTGAAGAGGATACCAAAGCGAGGATCAGGAAAGCAAGGCAAGCTGCCATTCCTCTCAAGTCTGTGTGGAGGTCAACAGCACTCAGCACGAAAATGAAAATAAGATCCGGAGTTTCAACCCAAATGTGGATCAGAGACTTGCGCTGCGCGTCACGAAGGGCTCTTCGAACAAACTACAGATCTTTTTCAACAGCTGTCTTCGAATATACCACTCAAGATCAGATGGCCGGGCAGAAAAGATCAGCAACAGGGATCTCTGGGAGCGAACCAACTCATCAGGAACCGATTGTACAACAAATATGCAGGAAGAAATCAAGGTAGATTGGCCATACTCTGTAAAAACCATCTGACATCACAAGACAGGCCCTCTAGTGGAACCTGAACGGGAAGCGGCGAGTTGGCCGTCAGGGCGAGGGTGACATGGAGGAGGTCATATGAAGAGGAGATGAAAGCATGTGGGCAGACGTGGAGCGAGGTGAAAACGTTGGCAGAGAACTGAACGCAATGGAGATATGGGGCTGAATCCTTATGTTCCTCTAGGAACTAAAGGAAACAATAATAATAATAATTGGTGTAGAAGGATTGTAAAATTCCCTTTCTCATATCCCTAATTTAACAGTAATAGGCCTACTTTAGAAAAATTTTCCAGATGAGTATAATGCTGAAACGAGACCTTTGTCCAGTATCCTTAGATAATAATTAGTCACAGTTAGAATAAAGCGATTCAGAAACTAGTACATGGTCTACGACTTATTTAAGGCAGGTTCGTTCTTTCGAGCTTCATCGCATAAGATGCCCTGAAATATTTAAAAGCATAATGGTGGTAAAAAAAAAATGAAAGTCAAAGTTCAGCCAGAATCCTGAAATAAGTTTTTTAATGATTGAGATATGCTGAAAAGAGGTTAGAATTATTAAAGCAGTAAACTTGTATTAAAAATGTCATAGCGCTCAGTTGACAGGATTTCATGCGTCTACAGCTAGTGAAAAGAGTGAAACATGTATGGATAAGATTGTACGATTAAAAGTAACTAAGCATTTAATTACTGTTTCCTTTACATGTGGTCAACTTTTTGTTTGATACAGCCAAGTTATATGTTGTGGCTACGTTAAGTAAACTGCTATAAGAACTAGTTAAGTCACTCATACTCAACATCACCTATATAAAATGTCAAGAATGCTAAACTTTTAAATCGTAGTGAGCTAAATCTTAACATGAGAATAGATAATAGGTTTATGTTGATTATATGAGGAGGATGCTAATTAATTCCTCACATTATCTGAATGAGACCGGTTCAGTTACGTCTGATAGCTGATAAATACCTTGTAACACAATTATCAACAGCGAAGTGGGAATAGCACTTCACCCTTATCTTAAGAACTTATAGAATTAATTAGCCAGAAAAGGTGTTTGGCTGACTCACTGAAGTTTCAGCTGCGAATCGTTTCCTTACATGTAACCACAAAAATCACATTCAATATACCATTGAAAGAAAACAGAAATGTACGGTAATCTGGAAGTGTTGTGACACTAGCATATGAACGATAAGTCTGTTGAATAAAAATCATCAGAAATAACTCTACCTTATTAAGTTTGCCTTATTTATTTTGAATCTGTGCTTATTTGCTTCCAATCGGTCTAGGCATATGCGAAGCTATATTGATGTATCCTTCCTATATAGTCATTATCTGATGGGCGCTATGACTGCGCTTGAGCTTATTAACATATGCATTTCCTATTTCTTTTCCATATTTCTTGATCAGTAGTACAATAACAATGGAGACCAAACAAACAATCAGATTATAAGTAAATATGAAAATGAAGATTTCGAATTTCACTTGAAATCATTTGTTCGCACTACATACTGAAAGGGACTTGATGTTATAAGAAAGGAAAAGTTATTAGTGCTATTATGTTTTTGAGTATAAGTTTCATTAAGAAAACCCGAATAGGCTTCTTCTTCTTCTTCAGGTAACTTCACTTCATGTAAAGAAGTATTAGCTGTTCAGCATTTATGAGATGGGGAGCAATGATGATAAGCGAAAACTATTCCTGGAAGCACAATGCCGTAATTATAATAGCTTTCACTTAGTGGAATTTAAATATGGAGTAATCGAGACACTTTACAACAAAGCGAGAAAACTAAATTTCTTCAAATAAATTCGGAGAAGATTTGAATACTGTCGAAATTGACTAAGAATAAAGTTCCTGTGAGATTTATACTGAAGTATAGAAAACAACAAACAACCAAACACCCAGTTGGTCAAGAAAAATAAAGTTTTCGCTTGTTTTCCATCGAAGAAAGAAACCGAATCCTAAAACATTAATACAAAGATTAATGCATCACCAAGAAAATAGTTTTTACACACACAAATTTTTCTGAGTGCATATTTGGTAAATCAATCACTTCTTTTCTTATTATGACTATCAATCGATTGAAACTACACCAAAATGACTAGTAGAGTGGATTTCGTCAGATCGTAACTTAGAATTGTGAAATATCTGTGCCTACGAGTAAGCAGTTAGGACATATTGTGTCCTAAAATACGTGAAATTAGCAGAAAGCATTGGCTTTATCAAACTCTGTAGAATTGTTCACCGTAAAGTGCTTCCAATTATATATATATATATATATATATATATATACATATATATATATATATACATATATATATATCTGGAAAGAGAGAACAACTAAGTTCTATATGGATTCTTTAGTAAATATATGCTGATTTTGTTTAAATTACGGTGTCTAATAGTTTGCTTTACTAGCATAGTCACTGAGTTGTTGCCATTCTTATGAGATTTAATAATATCATATTTTACGTTAAATCTTCAATGAGTATTAGTTATCGTCTGAATGCATTTCTTAACCTCGTCCCTGTATAATTCTCGAAACTTATATTTGGTGTGGAACTCGCTTATTCAATATTCTTGGTTTCAGAGCTTACAACAGATATAAGAATGGAACTTGAGAATTTTGATAGTATATAATTCCATTATGGAGAAAATTCTATTTTGATAAAGTCTCACAGTGTTATACTGCTATATTTACTCACGTATATGAGCGAAGTTGGAAAGTTGTGTGATTACCTTGATATGATTATGAGCAATAAATTGTACTTGAAACGTCATCAATAAATATTAAAATACATTTATAAATTATAGCTCCAGGATATAGGATGGGCTGTATTATTTCTTGTTATGTTTACTATAGTTTCAGGTAGTTTTCAGCTAAAAGGAACTTGATCGTTTGATTTAGCTTTACGTTTCGCTGTCATAATTAAACATATGAAAACTCAACTACAAATATTTTAGTTAAATCAGGTTTATAAGAAGAATAACGCGCTTAGTCTGTAGAAAACTGGCGTTGTTGCATTAGTTTTTTTGTCGAACACTACCCATGCCATTGACTATTAGTTTCGTATTCTTCATATGTCTTTTGTTATAGTCCGTATGGAATATTAGTCAACCGTGTTTATGATAAGCCCTGCAATTCGTGACAAAAACTGATTTATTGTTTATCTGTCATGAAAAGCTATAACGAATGACAGCTGCCTATGCATTCACGCCTTTGTACAGTGCCGAATGACGTGGAAAATTGAGAGTGGAAATTTCTAAATCCCACAACTGGTATATTTATGCTGTTCGGATATATTTGACGAAGAAAACGCACGCACTCATACACACAATTTATGTGTATACAGAAAGAGAGAGAGATTAAAAAAAAGTGACTGTTTTTCATATTCCCTGAAAGATGCCGGTGATAAATATTTGAGTTATTTCTGGTCGTGTAGACAGACAGAAAGAACATAGTTTACTTTGTTTAAATGAATCGAAATGCGTTTAAATTTATGCGATGAATATTTCAGGCCTAATTTTGTGAACTCACGATACGAGAAGGTAGACAGATTGTAGAGACAAAATATGATGAAAAAAGATTGAAATAAAAACCCTCTCAAAGAAAACCCAGTTTCAAAAATTCAATTTTAATTTAATTTATTAATTGTTATCTTTCTCGTCCGCGCGAACAAATTTTCTTTGTAAACTATCAGTCTAGAAATGATTAATGTGAACAAATGTATTTTCAGTTCTGCTTAGCTGGTATGAATGTTTTTTACTGGTACTGCTTTGAATACAACAAGCTCATGAATGTAATAATAGGTCACCTGTAAAAAGACTGTTTTTTGTTTTGACGGTTTAGCTGCTTCCACCAGTTTGAGAGGCTCAGAACCAATGACTAAGTTTATTTATTTGAGTGTTAATTTGCTGAAAAGAGTTGACATCTTTACAACCCTACTTTAATTAGTCTCAGAGTTCTGGCAGCTAGCTTCTGTCTTTACTTACTTCTATACTATGAAAGTAGATTACACTTTACTTCATCTTTTCTTGGAGTATATTTAATCGTCGTTTCAGTTATATTACGCCTTTTTCTCTGTAGCATGTCTGCGTCACTGTTGCAGTAAAATTATGTTATAAAAAATGCCTCCACAGTTATTTCAGAAGGAAACTGAATATTTCTAAAATAAAACCAGTCTAATTCTGAACCTAATTCCGCATCCTGAAAACCAGTTAATCACTGGCTGATCTAACAAATGATTTTACCTATACATATGTAATATCCTCACAGACATAAATAGCATCTTAATGTACTACGATACTGTAAAATTAGATGAAAGATTTGTGACTTAACTATTGTTATACTAGTATAATTGCAGTAGCTAATCTGTAAGACGTCCGTAATGTGATAAAGTATCCACGTTTTACCTGATCTTTTGGAGAAGTAGAATCAACTCATTTGGTAGTACAATTCAGAGAGGTGAAAACGCTGTAAATTTTCATTTCCTAAGCCTTCGTCTTTTGTGCTGACAAAGTATTTTCTTCAGTTTAGAGATTTGTTGCACTAATAATCTATGTTACAATCTTTGTTTTACAAAGAGCTGTTGTAGATTCAGAGTAACTTGCGGTCTGATCTCAGTTAGAAAATAACTTGTGCAAAAGGTGATCTCAATAAAACATTCATATAAACATCATGCGCTGGAATACAATCAAAGATAATGCTCTGACTAGTGAAGTAATTAAATGCTCATAGATGGGGAAATTTATTCGTATACAATGCTACTTTCCGTCCGTTTTAGTTTTTTGTTGTTGTCACCACCATGCCATGGCTTTTCTTGAACTCTAGCGAACCCACCTACATAAGAGGTAACTGCTTTTAGAAATCATCAGTGATTTAAACCACCTCAACTCATAATTTTGAAATGATAGTTACCCGTGAAACTTTTCAGTGAACAAATAATTATACAATCTAATATTTGTCTTTCTAATCCAAAGTAAAAAATAATCTAAAGACATTTCTTTAATTATAAATCATAAGTAGTTTTTATTATTTATCTATTCGCCTGACATAAAAAATTGAGGAAGACATTACATTTATATTTATACATCTTTTAAAGCTAATTTCTTTCCGAATCTCTTAAGTATCATTCTGTCTAAAGTCATGATTAGTTTGGGAATAAAAATTCTCATAAATGTTTCATATTTATGCTTTGAATAATACATGCTTTCTCCTCTTCCTTTACCGTCAGATACATGTAGTCAGTCGTTGAATGATTCCTGGTAAAAATTTAATAACTTTCACTGAATAAATCGGGTGTATTACGTCAAACTAACATAGAAATAAAGTTTTTTTATCTGTGGAAACAGCAATAAAATGGTTAAACAACCTCTGCAGATTTATACTGAATCGGGTTAAATATAAACAATAAAGAAAATCTTTCTGAATAATTATAACATATAACTAATAATATGGCACAGTATAATGTGAATAGTATATAGTGACGTCATTCTCGGTAGTCATTGGTAGTGACACAATGTATTTTGTTCTATTGAGGATACTAACATCTAGCAAGCGACTATTTCACAGAGGTGAGTGAATAAAATAAGAAGTGTAAGACATTGTACAAGAATCTGATTCTTGGAAAGTAACAGTAAAACACGAGGCTGTGATACCAGTTAACTCAACTTGGTTAGAATAAACAATTTGGCTTTTTTCGCCGTGAACAAATTCGATTTAAACATTATAGAACAAAATAGTTAGAGCGAACAATTGTTTTGAATAAATTCTTCTTCAGTCTCTACAATTATAAATCCATTAGGATTTCATTTCAAGAGTTGAAAAATTAGGAAACAAACAACAGGCTATTTTATCATATTTAAACTGTTTTTAAATATAATTTTTGATTAATACATGTATATATATATATATATAATAAAGTACATAAAGACATTTACACATAATCGACAGAGGATTATGACCATGAGGTATTTAGATGAAAACATATTTGAACTTCAAAATATGTGACAACTGTTCTAAAGCGAAGAAATTCCATAAACACACACAGCTAGTGGAAAACAAATGCTAAGTAAATACTGTTTTGCTAACAGTGCTCTAGAACAGTCGTTTTTATTTCGACCTTACAAATTATGTTGTCTGGCCGTTTTACTTCAAAGCGTATACTTTGTTTTTTTTTAGTAGGATATATTCTTTTTATGAATTGTTCGCCAAAAAAGTAGCGACGGTCATATGACAAAAATATCGCATGAAAATGTAATGCAAATATTAAAATCGTCATGAATTTTAATTAACACAAATAGCAGTGAACCTACGAGTAAGAATGTGAATCAGTACGCGTAGAGGGAGAGAGAGAGAGAGAGGAAAATCACCTACGCAAAACACTGGCGTTTACTAATTAAATTGACATGATTTAAAACGGGAAAAAAGTTCTTTTTGATATAAAAGTCTAGCGCTTTATAAGTGTACGCGTAGTAATTCAAATAAAAGAGTAAGATAGTTGGGTAAGTGTCTAGTCACTACGAAGTAAAAATCTGATCACAGTTTTTCTTTGTTGATTGAAAGAGACAGACTTAATTAGAGGCAAATTCCTTTTCTTATTTCATAAGGCTAATATGTTTCCAGGTGTTAGCTTTGCGTAGATCTGATTGGTTTGGGGGTGGACACCTCAACAACAGATGTCACTTAGAGAACTATTGAAAAGTGTGTGTGATTTGAGTCAAACATAAGTTCCCAAACTGAGCCACTCGAAACTTACTCTACACCAACTTTGAATAATAGTTAACTGGGGGACAACAACCCGATTTTGTCTTTCTTATCAAAACGCTTAGTTTCTAGGGTTAGAAGTATGGACTATTTTATATATTCTCAGCCTTAACATAATAAATTTCACCTTTTGTGAGTTCATACTTTTTCCTTTGCGTCTTAGTGTGTTATTGTTTAAACTATTTATTATTTTGTTTCTATATGTTCCGAGTAGGACACAGGACCTCAAGCTTTTTTTAGCTGAAATTCCGGTAGCAATGGTTATACTTTTACGGGTTGAGGTTGCTAGCCTGACGCTCAACCTACCCTCTCTACCAGCTTAGCGAAGTTTAGCAATGCACTGGAAAGGAATCGAAGCCCAGTCCACGTCCGTGATTGGCTAATGTGTGTGTGTATTCTCCACTAATTAGCCAGCTAGGTAGATAAGCCAGAAATGTTGGTGATGGACAATCGATTTTCGGGTATAGCCAGGGACATGACAATCGGTGCGTCTTCCAGACAAGTTATTGAAAAGTTAAAGTAGGAAACATATAATTCAGAAACATTCCATCTGAGTAACATTTAGAACCAGTCATTCAAGCGACAACAATGCAGTATTTGACATTTGTTGATATTTACCAGTTTTAATCTACCACTGAGTGTCGCAGATAACTGAACCTTTTACGGGGCTTATTGGGGGAATACTCACGTGATATGCAAACATGGACCATCATTAGAAGTGGAAATTCAAAGACATGGACCTATAAAAACTAATTAGTATCTGGCATTATAAACACTTACATTTAATTAGAACAGGAAGATTACTTATTTAGTACTACCTTTTCATATCCGACTATTACTATAGAGCAATACGTATTAACTAAAAGTGTCGAAGAAATCAGAGAACAACAGGATCGAAACTGGTAAGGCTGACTACATAAACAACTATTCCCTGAATAGATTTTATTCATACGTGTCTGTATTTGTGAATCAAATAAAAGTTGTGAATAATGGAAAAGAATCAATTCTCAGGAAAGATCGCTGCTGCTGATTCTATCGTTCTCAACTTCTTCGGGGGTATTTCTGCTCTGTTTTTCTCATTCAATTCATAATTGTTTGCACTAAGCAGTTATATATCTGCTCACATCTGTTCATAAATATAAAGCAATATTTGTGTGACAAATTTAAAAATCATTTTGGCCATTAATCTTTGTCATTCCTTCTTACTTATGTGTAACGTATACAAACTAATTACTGTCTACGGTAATGTAAGTCTAATGCCCGTAGGTATGCATACATCGCTGACATATGGGTATATATTAGGCAGTATTAGGCGTGTATTATAATCTTCAACATAATTCAATTTCTTTTGTTAAACACTATAAAACTGTGAAAAAAATTATTTACCCTTTACTTCAGTTTAGTTATCAGTTTTTCTACCGCTTTTGTCACTTCATTTTATGTTGCTTCTTTTAAAAAATTTCAAAATCAAGTGAAAATCATGGGCAACAATTTACTTGGTCTTTCGGCTTTCTGTCTTCCTTGTGCGCCTCAACTTTGTCGCTGTTTTTGACTAGCTACTTTCCTATTCTCTTTTTTTTTCTCACTACTGCCTTCTTAATTGACGTCTAATCGCGATTTATGTTAAGTTCACCTACCAAGCAGCAATATAGAATGTAGATTGTAAAGAGTGCATAAGAAGGTAAGTGAAAACAAGAGATGTAAGGCGAAAAATTATAGATACCAAATCATCCGAATTAAAATATCGCCCTTTATTATTATTCAGTATGATTCCCTCCCTCTGAAACATAAGCTTCAGAAATATCGGATTGCTTTGATATTTACTAGGACGCCTAGGTTGTCAAATTCTTAAGTGTAACTTAAGTAATTTAATGTTCGCATATACAATATATGCATCTAGTGTTGTGTACACATAAAAGACAAGAAAATAAGAAACAGTTTATGAGTATAAATGTATAAAAAAAGTCAGCAGAATTTTAGAAACGATGTGCATTAGACAGACTAGTAAAAACAAAATTTTATCAAGACAAAGAAGAAAGAGAGAAACTGAGAAGTGAACTGTTTAAGATATTGGAAAAATCAACTGGTGAATTTTATAACAGTAATCACATTCTGATATGGATGAGAAAATAGACAACTGAAATGGGAAGCTCAGTATTTTGACATTATTAAAAGCGACAGATACTGCCATCAGTTTGTAGTCTGAGGTAGATCTAACATATCAGTTGAGTCTGGTCATTTTGATTCAGTTCAGTAAACACATTTATTTTCCTTCACGTTCCCCAGTGGAACATAAGGCTTCAAGCTAGTGGCTTTGAATTTCTGTAGGAATGTTTATTTTACAGGATAGGGTTGCTGGCCTCACGCCCAACCTTTCCTCTTCACCAGAATTATTTCTGGCTTAGCGAGATAAAGGAGTACATCGGCCGGGTATCGAACCCCGGACCATGTGCATGGTCGGCGAGCGTCCTAACCGCTATGCCACCAACGCACACTAATAAACACATAAATGAAATTAATTCAGAGATCTCTGATGAAACATCTACTAAAGTATGAAGATCCAAGTTGATTATCATTAGTAGCTCATCTTCTTGTTCTGTAAACTCAGTTTACTTTTACAATCCACTGAACACTACGGTAAAAAGCTGAATCTATCACCTTGAAGGAATACTGCACTAAAAAATATAGATTAAAACTTCAGATTAACTGGTGGTCTTTAATTTTTACTGAGCATTCAGAATCACCATAAGTTCACTCGGAGACGTGTGGTTGAAGCCCTATATTCCTATAGGAACTAAAAGAAACAACACAGCAACACCAACCACACTGCATATTCGCTAGTTCAGTCAAACGTCGCAGATCCCACTAGATTTTTTATCCAAACATCCTGTCTATTATTGTTATTTCTACGTTTCCAACCCCTAATTGCACAATATGTCGATCTTCTCAGTGATAATGATGCTACTTTGTTTCAGTTTTATCCGTCCCCCTATGTATAATGGCATTTTAATCCTTAATTGTAATTTTATTAATTTGACCTTTGACCGGAAATTATTCTGGAACTTTCCCACCCACTAATCATGAATACACGAATGTGCAGCCTGGTTTGAATTTAGTTTCATTATTTAAAGTAGGATGACTACTGTATGGCTGACAACCTTATTCAAGTAAAAGTTACCAAAGAGATGATACTCATTCTGGCCATTCGAAAACCATTACCGTGCGCTCATACAAATGAGGTAATCATTTATTCAAACGGAATTCCTCTCTAGAATTATTAATATCCTTGAAGTGTTTTAAGTTCTTGATTATCATGAATATGACAGTCGCATAAAACGTCGTATAGTACGACAAAAGAGTTATTAATTATCCCAAGAAACGAATTGTTATTGCTTGGTAATAAAGCAGAATTTGAAATATACGTTTTTAATAATTTCTCTTTCGTAATAGGATCGTTTCTTCGACTCGAATTCCGGTAAATCGGAAGTCAGTTTAGTCGAACTATTTTACTTTGCATAATCCGCTTAAATACTAGAGCTACATAACAGAGAATAGTTCATTTTTGTAGGCTTCGTGAAGAAATACATCACAAAATTCAAGTCACTGAAACAAATCATGAATTTTTTATACACTTTTTTATAATATCCTATGCAGTAAAAATAACCTGAAATACATCCAGAATGTGAAATATTCTCCTGATGAATACATTGAACTATATCCTTTAGGCAGTTGAATGGTCGGATCAAATATTCCTGAATGAATCAGTCATAGGTATTATCACTAAAAGGTATTATCATGAAGTATACACTGATGCTCTACCAGTGAGCTATGTGCTGAGTCGCACTGAACATCTCGAATGAAACTGAATTAACACTGTGGATATGACAAGAGCCAAGCTAAAGTTCTATCCATTCACTAAAACAAATCATCTCATAACGTTAAAAAGGCAACTAAGAAGCCATTACAAAAGTAACTTTCAAACAGAAAATGTAATAAATCAAGCGCATATTGATACGAGTTATTTATAGCTGATTTTTAAATTGCTGAAATGGTTACTTAAGTAATTATTGACATATGGGCTAAAGCAGAGTCAACTATATTAATAATAACATTTATCAGCTTTCATTGACCTAATGGGTAGAATGAAAAGTAACACTTGACCTTATGGTTGACATGCAGTCCATTAAAAACTGAAATTCACTGTGATCATTAATCATAAACATGAAACTCTTGACATTGTCATTTATGTAACCATGTTTATGCGCTGTGTTTAAAATTGAAATGACACCTAAATGTATAGGAACTTAGAAAGAGGGAATTTTTAAAAAAGTGATTAATTACACTTTGTTGACCTGTATCTGTGTACAGCACACGTCTCTGTTGACTATAAGAATATGTTTAAAGGGTATTCATTCATTCATTCAACTCACATTTTCATCAAATAATAATGATGATAATATGCTGAAAGCCTTGTAATTAATTAATTAATTAATCAAATTGTCAGCGCCATAATTCAATTTACCCCATGAATGCAACATTATGTTGGAAGAAAGGCGATTGACTGACTGTCTTTTCTGTGCAAATTATATTCATTGTGCATATAAAGCACATTCGATAGTAGTGACTTTACTGATTGACTTTATTGAATATTTCTACCATTGGGATATCACAATCTCTGCAAGGCAAAAATAATGTGAACAGCAACACTAAACACTGTTGACTGTCAAACCGTTGCAATTTTATAGACAGCCAGAAATAAATAAATAAATAAGTAAGAATACACATTTCGCTGAGGTGTTAGTATGTTTTCCACTTCAAATATATGAGGTGTTTTATTGGTCGCACCCCAAAGACCGTTCATCCAACTAGCTACCTCATCTCATTTTAGTCAAGGTTTATTTCATTTCACTTAGATTCTTCCAAGCTCCCTTAAGATAATATGTAGAATATCACTGAATCAACCGACCTGAATGTTATGAGTCTTGCAGTAATCCTCCATCTCAACACCTATTTCTGGGGTTATAAATACTTTCCACTACTTCATATACTAAAATCAACTAATGAGATAATAAAACAATCCGTTGAATAACGAGAGGTGAGTACTTCGATTTCTGACTTGAACGACAATCGGAAATGTGTTAATTGACAGTTGGGTGTATTTTTTCTGCTTTCTCCTCATCTGTGATGTCTTCTGTTGTAAAATTCATTTTTCAGTGTTCATGTCTTACACATAGCTCAAATGTCTGTAAGAAATCTCACATATGCCAGATAGTCATGAGAAATATTCGAAATTGAGAGGAACAGAAGATAATGATAAAAAAACATGACTCATACACAATTCATTTGTGTTTGATATTGATTGCCAACGATAATATTAACTGTTAATGATAGGTTAAGCACAAAATGAACACGGAGTGAAGGCAAGAAGTGTTCAGTATCGAATGTTACTGAAAAAATGTTAAACCTTACGTTTGGATTGGTACTTCCAGATAATATCACCATTCTGTCTCAGGCATGTTCTGTTCGAATAAAGCAAAAACAATAGTGGTTTGTGCAGAATAATATGGTAACATCATTTATTTCGCTGGTTTCTCATCAGCTGCCTACAGCCTGAATAAGTTATGAGGTTTAAGCACAGAAAAGTTTTAACATACTTGCAAATTTTACATGATGCTAATTACATGTTACTAATTGTGGAACTTTCTGTCAACTGACAACATGTAAAATTTGCAAGTATGTTAAAACTTTTCTGTACTTAAACCTCATAATTTATTAAGACTGTAAGCAGCTGATGAGAAGCCAAGCAAAATACTGATGGTACCATATTATTCTGCACAAGCCACTGTTGTTTTTGCTTCATTCAATTTCATCAAGGGAAATAAATTCATGTTCTGTTCCTTATTGTATGTTGTTCAATAGGTTTTACTTAGAGCTGTAACTTTCTTCTCGAATTTATTTTTCATTGAGTTTTCTACTGACACAAATTATCACTGCTCCTACAATGTTACCAGATACACTAATTATTTTCATTTATAATCAGTTTTCATTACATTACCAGTGAATTGCAAATTCTTTATATGAAACTGATGAACTAAACAAAACTGGATGGACGTCGTGAAGTTGTGGTGAAAAGTCATGACCAGTTGGGTTCATCATGCCAAGTGGGTGCGCACTGAAGGCATTGGTGAGGATAGAGCTGTATCACGAACTGGCAGAGTTAGAATTGATGGGTCAATGAATTCAAGCCCAAGTGGCTGTATGATCAACGAAGTTGGTCTTATAAGCTGAAGGTCCTCAGTCTGGTCCCTGGTGGGGTCATGAGTGAGCACCACCAAAGACGAAATATCTTTCCAGTGCTCCCTGGCTTTCAATAGTCACGAAGAAAACTAACAACTGGAAATCTCTTCTGTCTTAGTAGGATTACTGATTTTATTGGCTGTGTTGTACTTAATTTAGCTCAGTATAACTGGGTGATATGGCTGAGACTCCGTGAATCCTGCTGATCAACACAGCTCACAAATTTCATCTTGTAGGTGGAATTTTTTTCGCCTTAGGGAAACCTTGTCTTTTGAATGGATTAAGGGACACTAAGCGCTGCAATTCAGCTACAGTCCTCCTCTATTATTGACAACACAATTTTTCATCTAATATTTGGCAATAAACTACAAATTGCTAGTTCATATATTATTTTATTTCGTACTATTATCCATTTCTGAAAATAATATTAATACTTATGACATTTAATACTCTAGAGAAAGATCAGATCAACTGCAATAGAAAAATATCAATTATCTCAAGATAAATAAAATTCAAGTAGTTTTTGATAAAGTCAACAATAACATCTGTTGAACAGCTCATTTAATATTCTTTTCTCTTTTTCAAATTTTTAAGGTGAAAATACTGAAAACAATCAGCAGGTGATGGTGAAAGAAAAAGAAAATAGAAAAAAATGAATAAAATGAGATAAAGTAAAAGTCAAAAAAGTGCAATTGATCGATCGTTTGGTGCCTGAAACTTCCACCAAGGCACGGAAAACCGATATTGTCTATAAGTGCAATCATGATCCAATAGAGCTAAATATGTTCGACCATCAACTACATATGGTCTGACATCAGTACAATTCTCCATTAGACGATTAGTATAGATTAAATTGGCAAATGCCTATTAAACACGAAATAAAAAAGAATATAAAGAGAGTTTAGTCATTATAAAGCCCGGTAGTTTACATAATCTCACTATGAGACAAAAAATCATCAACACACTAAGGTCCACACTAAGTAAAATACTAAGTCGCATCATCCTGGAGAGAATAAAAGATTCAGTGGATGTGGAACTCCACCAGACCTACCGGTACAGCCTGGCTGGATTCAGAAAAGGCAAGTTATGTGCTGATCAAATTGCAACTCCACACATCATCATCACAGAGCAAAACATAGAATGACAGTCAAACCTCTCCCTACCTCAACTTCATCGACTTTGAAAAGGCCTTCACTAGACAGTGTTGACCGAGAAGTAATTTAGAAACTACTTCAACACTATGGCGTGCAGTGCCCAAGTCTTTATCAACTTCATTCAACAGCTGGCTATATGACACTGCCACGTGTCAGGTGATCTACAACAGAAAACCCTGCGAGACGTTTGAAGTGCATACATGAGTAAGACAAATCTGGCTGCTTATTATCATCGATGATACCCTTATTATGGTGGACTGAATTGTGCGGCAAACTGTGAGTTAGGAGTGAGGAGACAGGAATACGCTGGACCGCCGATAAGAAGATTCTAGAAGATATCGATTTCGCAGATGACATATGACTAACGCTACACAAACTCGAAGACTTGCAGGCAAAAAGAAACAAACTGGTAGGAGAGGCCAGCAGCGGGGGCAGGACTACAGGTGGGCATGGAGAAGACGGAGGTAACCAATCGGCTAACAGCCAAAACAACCAACACCAATCACCACCAAGGGGAGAGATTGGACATATGTTACTTCCTGCCTTCACTTATTTAGGAAGCATTGTTCCAAACACAGGCGGAACGGACGGAGATGTCAAAGCCAGTCAGAATCACAAAGGCAAGATACGCCTTCATCAATCTAAAACCAGTATGAAATCTTCCGCCCAAACTCAGCATAAAGAACAAGATTCGAATTTTCAGCACCAAAGTAAAGTCGGTCCTTCAGTATGGGTCAGAAACTTTCACTGCGTGCCACAAAGAGGATTTCCAAAATAAGTTAAAGGCTTTTATCAACAGATGCCTTCGTTGGATCCATACTGAAGATCGAATGGCCAGCCAGGAAGAATTAGTAACAAGAAATTCTAGCTGGGAACAAACCAACATGAGCCGATCGCTCAACAAATATGTAGGAGAAAATGGGTATGCATTGATCAGGCATATGTTGAAGAGGCTGCCAAATGACATCCTGCGCAGTGCAGGCCATCGCTTGAGTGGAATCCAAATGGGAAGCAACGAGTAGGCCATCAGTGCGAGGGTGACATAGAGGAAATGAGAGATTATGGGCAATCGTGGACCCGGCTGAAGAGGACGGCAGAAAATAGAAGAAAATGGAGGTGTGTTGTTGAAGCCTTATGTTCCGCCCAGAACTCAAGGGAATAATATTAAATAACAAATAAAATGGATACTGGTGGAATCTACGGAGTTGGTCGTGTATCTACGCGACTCACTCACGTCACTCTATAAAGACCCGTTTTATCTGAATGAAACTTGAATTTCACGTACCACTTTCTACCCAAATGTCTGATAGGTTTGCCGTGAGGGAAGTTATTACTTTCTATAACAAATGGCAAATGCTTTTTTACGTGCGTCTACGGCAAGATATATGCAGTACATGGAAGACATTCAAACTCATTCATCAGTCATATTGGAAACTCAGAGCAGAAGAACATTTAGTGGTTGACAAAATTCATCGAGTGTTTCTGTCTATTTTGAATAATTGGTAAAACAAACACACCTCACTTCATTCATATGAGTTTAGGTAGAAGAATCTAATTGTAATAATTGTGTGGAGACAATAATGGAATTTTTGTATGATACGTCTGATGTTCCAATTTGCTGTCTAGTTCTTTGTACTGAATCCAAAATAATCAACCTACCGGATCACTACTTTTCACGCCTATTTAAATTTAAGCACCACGTTGGGTTTTCCTTTCAGGAAAATATTAAAACACTAATAAAGCTTTTATTAAGTTGAATATCACCATGTTTCTTCGTTTAGATCACGGAATCCTAATAAACTGAAATCGCATTCGTGAAATAAACAAAATCAGTATTGGGCGCTGTGATGTATCTCTCCGTACACATTGCATGGAGCAGTCGGTAGGTCTATATGCTAAGGATTACGGCTAATCAACGCTTCTACTTCAACAACTTGAATATGTATATATATATCAGTTAAGTAAAAAAATTCATGTATTCCATACTACAGTTCAGTTTTATACAGTGTGATTCGATGGTTTAGTAGTAGAGTGCTAGACAACCACGTACGTGGTCTGGGTCCGATTCCTGGGTGGTGCATTCCTAAACCTCACCTAGTTCACTAGTCCATAGTAAACCCGGGACAGAGTGAAGATCTGGTGTGAGGCAAGCAACCCAACCCCCGAAACTAATACATCACTGCTAAAACTTCAAATAAACTATACGCAGTGTACTTCCTATTATCACAAGACCAATTCATGCATGTGATTTTTCAGAAATATTTGACAATGCTTACTTACTGATAAAATGACGGCCTTCATTGAGTCATTAAAAGTGTAAACATAAAAAAATAATGTGAGTCATTTGAAAAATCCATTATTTAAATTTTTAGGATACCTACGAAATTTGTAATGTAAATATTCTTATAACTACTTCCTAAACATATATCTAATAATAATAATAATATCAATATAACCTTAACTTGAATTTAGTTTTAGGCATAGGAAATAAATGCATAGCTCCTTTGTAAAATAATACATAAAAACAACTGTTTTAACCATAGCACGTCTGATTAAATATACTGTTGTTTGTGTGAGAGAAAAAATCACTTACAATGCACGCTGATTCTTCATGTTCATTGCCCCAAACATAAATACATTCCAATGTGACGTTAGTAATAAGTGATTCAGCCAATGCACAGAGTCCAGGTCCTTTTAGTTCACATGACTGTACTGCAAGGCTGGTTAAAAATTGAAAATGCGAAACCATAATGTCACTCGACTCTTTAGTAGGACAGTCTAATCTTTAAGGCTAAAAACTTGTCAAACAGTTTTATAATTATGTAAAATATGCACCTAATCCTATTATGAAATCTATTGGTCATAAAGCAATAAGAAATAAGATGATTAAAACCAAACTTATGTACTCAGAAACAGGTAGTGGAAAACTCTGAACTACTTTGATAATAACGTTTACAAAACGAAGTCGTACAATCTTTGTTACATTATTCATTCCTCTAGATCTTCTGTTCTGTTTAGAGAATTTCTGTTTTTCGTCTGCATGTCACCGACCTTATTCTTTTTGCTACTGTGTGAAATATTTTTAAGTCCCAGGTTCCAATAGCGAAGCATAGTAAGGATAAACATGAATTTCTTTACATGAAATGAATGTTAGATAGCCTACTCACCTCGGTTTTCAAGGTTGTTATTTTTGGCATATAGCAATCCATGTTATACAAATAACTTCAGTAAGTTTTATTTGCTTCCTCATACTACTTGTAAGTAGCAACAAATTAAAGACTAAAATGTGCTGCGCCCTTCATTTAAATGGTATTAGTTGAAAAGGAAATTTTAACCTCCGATTGTAATAAGAACAATGTCGAAATTTTATTATTATTAGATAAACGTGCATTGTAAGTTTGGATATTTCATTAATGACCCTAAAAATTAAACTCTTCAGTTCTGAAGCATAAATCACAAAAATAATACACTTGAATGTAACAATACTTACACTTTCAAATGTGTATTATAAAGCAATGCATTGGCCAAAGCTTTAGCACCTTTACACTGCAATCTGTTGAACGCTAAGTCCAATATAACCAGAGGGCAATTCAAGCTGATCACTTTCGATAAAGAAATTGCTCCATCACGTGCGACACGATTGCTAAAGGATAGAAAGTACTCAGTTTATTATTCGATGAGTAATTTACAAAAATGCATACGTACCTTTACATACATACTGCTTAATAACAAAGACTGGATGATTCAGGATAATAAATTAGCTTAAATGTACATTAAGACATCCTGAGAAGTAGTAATTATCATAAAGAAACTCGATAACGTAAACTGTCAAAAAACCAGAGAAATCTCCCACCTTTAAATAAAAAGTGCAGGATCTTGCTTATAAAGAAAGAATTGCAACATATTTTCTGTTTGTGAACCTTGGGAATTCTATCATATACAAGCAGTTTTGGTTATTTGTGAAAAGAATGGACACGTTTTTTGCATGAATCTGCCGGTTTATTATTCATGTCATGTCACCTCAAGAGCATTTTATTAAGGTAACAATAAAAAACATCGTTAAATGATCAATATTTTAATATCAGCAGATACCGTCACTAATAAGGTCATACATGACACATACATGAACATTTAAGAGTGAGTCGATGAATTACGGTCCTGAGTTATATCACTTATTGGAAGCCATCCATTATTGTTTCCTCCCATCAGGTAAGAGCTCTGATTATTCGCGAAAAATTTATTGTAAAAAAGGTTAGTTATGTATATATTCTTCACACCTGTAGATGACACTATAAAATTGTGAACATCAAGAAATGAGAACAGTTCACTGTAATAAATGAAGTACTCTAGTTGATTCCATGTCGAAAGTCAGTTAGCAAAGGCAATTGTAGTGCCAACTTTCAAGGTATAACAGTGTTGTTTCACTTAACAAATACTCAAGGCTAGATGGTTACATTAGTCACACACATTCAACTTTCACAGAATAATTTGTTTAAGTATATTTATTCGAGATTGAGTGTAGCAATTCTGTAGATATAAACCTAGGTTTTTTTTTGTTTTTTCTAATTGTGTGTGAAAGACATATGTGTGAGTTAAAATGATCCCAAACTATTTTTACTATCCCAGAAAGACATTTAATCCACACTATAATCGTTGTTTGCTTCCTATGTTAATTTGGTCTAATAAAATCTACATACATTCCAAGGAGTCAGATGCATAGGATAATTTAGCGAATCATTAACATGGTAATACTGACCATAAATTGATGTTGAAATACTAGAATAAACGAAAGAGATGACTTACGCGCTTATATCTAACAATTCCAAAGTATCATTGCGCTCCAGCGCTTCAGATAAACGTGCTGCTCCAAAATCACGCATATCGCATTTAGCTAAATGCAGTTCTCTCAAAGTTCTATTCACCTACAAGTAGGATGTAAGAAAAAAATAAATGAGTTGATGGAATACAGCGACTGTGTAACAAAGAAGTTTTAATGAACAACCATATCAATATAAAATTATACACAACCCAACCCTGTTATATTTTGCAAGTTAGAAATTCTCAGCTGGTGTTAGTCAAGAAAGTCAGTTCAAATTGCTATGAGCATTTCTAGACAAATAATGGATCTGAGAATATATGAAGATAAAAGAATAGTTTCTCTTGGTGTGACGTTAAGTTTTCCCTCAACCAACTGAAATTCAGCAGTAATGGATAGTGTACTCAAGAAAAATGGAAATTCTTTCTAACCTTGCAGAACTGACTAATTTGAGTCTTAACAGTTACCTCAACTTTAATGGCTAACAAAATAATGGGACATCTGTGAGGTTGCCAACATCGGGATCGGTTACTGGAGCGGTGACCAGAGTCACTTGTTATTTTAGTGAGGAGATTTCAGATCCAGACTATATATGTCAACGATAATTGTATGTTTCGCAAAGCCGGTACAATGGAAGACACTAAACTCATCAGGCAACACATTTGAAGGAATCTATTTTACGAAGAATGAAGAAGAAAATTGTTAAATCACCTTCCTAGAAGTGCTTATCAACAGAACTAGTGATGTGACTCACAGGCAGAAGTGTACACAAAAACTATCAAAAGTGATTCAATTTACAGCTACAAGAGAAATCATCTGATAAGTTGTGAATAAACTTTTGTGAAAGCAGTATCATCAAAAGCCAAGATCCACTGCGGTATATATATAAAGCGCTGAAATGTGAAGAACGAATGCTGTGCAAGATGTTCAGAGTAAATAATAATAATAAGTGGCAAATAGAGTGATAGTTTTTTCAACTCAAGGGAATCTGCTTAGCAGGCATCAACCAACTTGACTGGAATAAAGAATAAATGAGAGAAATAATCACAAAGCCTATTGTGCAAGATGAACAACCAATTGCTAAAGCAGAGTAAACGAGAGTGTTTTGCAAAAACAACAATGCGTTGACCAGTTAAGCAGCCAAATTACACAAAAAATTCACAGGCAACAAATAATGTAATAGAGACACGATGCAGCATCTTTAGTTTCACTGTATGCGAACAGCTAGAATCTGAACTTCAAGTTGGAGAATGTTATTATTCTATGAATGAAGACTCAAAGGCAACAGGAGGAATTTTAGGAAGAAGTTTGACCATCAAACAAACTCTTCTAATCAGACACGCAGACACACTTTGACTAATATGCCTTTGGAGTATGAAGCTTTGAGTGCATTTAAAAAATTAAAGCAAGATTTCTCTGAAAGTCAAAACAGACAGACCAGTAAAATTGAATCAGCATAGACATATATTCATTTGTAATTGAACAACTTAATTATATTTACTATTTGATCATATATGTTGATGTTTAATAAAATCCTAGTTGTTCTTCTGAAGAAACTATGGCTTACACAACAGAAAAATATTGTTTTAATTTCCTCAATACACTGGGATTCATTTGAATAATTTTCTATTGATAAATCCACTTTGGAAATTTCTCAATACTGGCTTATAACGCGTGCAAACTATAAAAAGTTTAAGAATTTAGCATTTGTTAATAAAAATATGATATTTAATTTAAATTACATGTACACTTACAAAAGGTAATATAGTTATACTTACACACAGCATATCAGCTAAGTGAACAGTTGGTTCTTCTTGCAGTGTCCACAGTATCTGCCGATTCAGATTGATCCCAATTATGGACTTGTTTCTTCTTAAAACAGTGGCAAATGCAATACAACTGGTTATATCCTATAAAAATATGAGTAGAACAATCGTAGATCAAACATTTAATACATTTAAAAGATATAAGCTACTCTCAAGTTCCTATTTTGCCGTTGTTAGTTTTACTGAACTAAAATGGTTGTTTTATTTGAATAAAAGTGCGAAAAAGAAGTGAATGGCACTAGCTATTGCTAAACAGATGAGACAATAAGAGTTTCAATCCAGTTTTGTCCAGTTGTTTACAATAGAAGTGACACCGAACTAGTGATAAATCTAAATTACTATATTTTATCTATTTCATCATTCTTCAGGATACGGAATTTTGGTGGATCACCTACATAACGCTGTCTAATTCAGTTGCTCCGTTGCTTTACTATTTGTTATACAAAAATGACCGCTGTAAACTGATCATTGTTAGCCTCTTCACTAATCATTCAAAATTGACAGTTTGACCTATTCTATTGCAGCTATGAAGCTTAAAACGTGATAGCTATATTTCTAGTCATTGAATTGTTGTTAAGTGCATGGGCTATTCTTTTAACTAAGTAATCGTTTTAAAGCATCTTGTTCATTCAACTAACCTGATCACATTCTCCAAGATCAATGAATTCAAGTGTATTGTTCACTTGCAAAGCTTGAGCAAAAAATAAACCACCCTTAGAGCCAATAGGATTTCAGTCATTTTCAAAATGACCAAGTTTTTGTTTTTCTGTAGTTATCAAAAACAATAAAGAGTAATCAAAAGAATGGGGTGAAGCCATTCGAATATTACATCTGAAGGATTAAAAGTACGTATATATGACTAACTAACTCTTGCACCAATTGGCTACAAAAGCTATCTTCATGAGATGAAACCACACATTAGACTGTAATTTTCAACTTAGGAAGGAAAACTACTAAGTTAATAGAATTTTAGCAACATTTTGACTGTATAACGCTTGCAAGAGAACAATCAATAGACTAGATATGGAAAAATTGTTACCGTGATTCAAACAATCTCTCTGGTATGCACAAATAGATCATTCATTCCGATTAGCTTAAAAGTTGTTTTATCAAAAATTCTGTTACTGAAGGCATACAGAAAGGTTAGTGTAGAATTCGGAAGAGAAGCGTATCGCTCACAGCAATTACACTTCATGATAATGCAAAGTTAGAGCAAGGGTAAATGAGTAATTATTTAAATCAACAGAAAATTAAAACATCAGAAGTAAGAAAGATTAGGTAAAACGTAGTTCAAATGTTAGAAATTTCTAAGATGACGAAGAGTGATCAATGCTTAACTATGTAACACGAAGCATTCAACCATTAGTTCATAATCAGTTCAAGTGCCCTTCACTTTTCTTAAACCAACAACTGTGAACTTTGTGACATGTTTCGATATGAAATTTGCCTTGTATGTGTAATTTACATTGGTTCGAAATGAAAAACAAGCCGTTTAAATCAAAGAAGCCTATTTAAATAAGTGACTGGTCATCCTAAAATTTTTAGAATAACTAAAATACTAACCTTTTACTACAGTGTACTAGATAGTGAGTTTGTTATCAAAATTCCTAGCTACATGTATCGATCTCAGTCTACTTGTGGTAGCAAGTACATTGGTCGCTTAGAAAGGAGACTGTATACCTGTATGATTCAAAATTTTCCCAAGTGGTTAAGGAAACAGAAATCCACAGTATCATAACGTTTTGTGACAAAGAATCATCTAGACTGCAAATGTTATATTTGTGCTGTCAAGTCATTCAGCGTCGTCAGTGGACAAACAAACAGACAGATGCTTCAAGTGCAGAGGCTCGTGAAATTAATTTCTGCAAACCATGTCTCTGTTTACAGAAGGAAATAGTGAACGTTTTGGATTTACCATGGTCACATCTTTTACTGCGTTAGAAGGTCTTATTTTGTTTTCTTTTATTCTATCGAATATTATTCTTGTCTAAACTAAAACTCGTTACGCTTTTACTGTGAGTATTGTAGTGATAATTATTATTATCAACTCCTAATACTTTCAATTTTTTCTCAGATAACTAATTGTTTATTGTAGTGAGTTAACTAACCGGTAATCCGTTATAATCTTGATTTTGACCTTACATAACCATTCCACCCACTATACACTTAAACTTGACCAGTAACCATTTTTGCCTTTCATTTCACTATGACTGATTCACATATCTTTGTATTTCTCACAGTATATATATATATATATATATATAATTTTATGTAAAGTATGAAACTGAGAAGTTCTATCGAAATGTGATGAATAGTTAATACATGCTTTATGACCACTCGTTGCTTGTTTAAAACGAGTAAACAATTCCATCAGCAACCAAACAAAGAATAAATTAATTGCATCTAGTAGAAGAAAACGGTCCATACTCATGAACAGGTTACAGTGAAAGAAACACGACGACACAGGATTTACTGTCTAAGAACATCAACTCAGAATCAGCTTTATGTGGAAACTGATCAACTTAGTCTTATTATTTTTGTAAACTGGTTATGAAGTTTAATGCCTAGCATCATACTGCAAATGGTTGTTTCACGACTTCATCATGAACTGACATCAGTTAGAGAACCATTGGAAAACCTTCAGGGAGTACTGGGTAACTGTTCCATCCTAGTTTGGAACTCATCACAGTACGCACCCACCTCTAGGTTTCGAACCCAAGACCTTCAAGCTACAAGGCGATCTCGTAGACCATTAAGCCACTGAGCACCCGATCCAATGGCCCATGGATTCCGACTCCTGCTAATTCACGATTTATCGCGAACACTAGCCAATATTACCGGCGAGTGTTCGTCCTCAAACCCGACTTGCTGTATCCCAGTGATCATAACTTCTCACTAGAACTCAGATAACCATCTACCTTAATACAGTTAGTCCCTAGTGAATATCAGATTGATTTTCAGGTGTTGATTTGCAGTGATCTGGCTGGTTTCAGGATTTCATCATGCGCATACTGCTAAAGAGTCTCAAACTAGGAAGAAACAGCTGTCAGCTCATGATGAAATTCTGAAGCCAATCAAATATCTGCAAACCAACACTTGAATAGCAAATGATTGTCTTTTGTGCTAAATACGTTTATTACAACAGCTCGCTTAGACTGCTGTAAAAAGAATAGCAATGATGTTAAAAAACAGTAACTCCTTTATACATATATATATATATATATATATATATATATATATATATATATATATAGTATTTTAATGTATAAAAGAATTAGAAATATGAAGTAAGAAATTCCTCGTGGTATGCAATAATTCAAATCCTGATAAATTCCAGCATTCATCATCTCACCTTTAGAGAGTGGGCCAAAAATTCTGCACCTTTTTGAGTTATATCGTTGCCCATGAGATTTAACTCTTCCAAAAGGTTATCAGTCTTTTAATGTAAAGATAAACATGTAATACAGTTTTATTGGAACTTAGATATTAATTAATTTTTTATTAAAATGTGTGGTATGCTGTGTTTTACTGATTGATTTCATTGTAACTTTATGCTATATTGAGGGCGTTCACTTTTAACAAACTCAATGCTTTATAAGAAACAATTAGCTGAATATCACTTGGGTGAAATGTACTTTGAAGTGGCATTTTGTTGAAATCATCAATTCACAATACGTGAGGAAATAACTTCGACTCTATTCAAATTTAATACAAATAAGTTTCCTTTCTCAGTCACATACTATTTCCAGTTTGAACGCCGTAATTCCTAAAATGAACTTCGCACGAAATCGAGGATATGCTGCTGATGAACATGAAACCACAAAGAAGTATTTGTCCATTGCTTCTCCATTTTTAGCAGTTCTGTAGTTAGTGTCGTTCTGAAAAAGTACAGTGTGGATTTAACACTAGACTTGAATATATACTGTCTTTTCATATATTTATAGAAAGTCTATAACTAAGCGCTAGCTTATCTTCGTAAAATAAAAAAAAACTGTGGTATTTATGCTATCATAGTGTTTATCGTTGAAAAGAAACTTAAGTGACGTTTCGTTCTGAGGCCACAGAAATTGTATTACCAGATAGTTTGTCAGAGGGGCAGCCTGCAAAGATAGATAGAAAAACATATCTGAATTCCAAGCTCTTTATTTTTACATTGTGGAAAATCCACAGTTAGTAGTAAAACCTTGTAGGCAATAGGAGAACAGCGCCGACATAGGTCAAAGAATTTGTTTTTAGGATTGCTCTTTAACTCATCTACAAAGCTGGCTAACCATCTCATTACAGAACTAACTTTTAATAACCATACTAACACCATAATTACTACAAAGTATAGATAGAGTCCAAAGTAGGTAAAAATCGTGGTTTTAAGGAAGTTAAATGATGAACCTAACCGTTTATTGAAAATTTCGTAACTATCTAAATTTTAGAAAGTTATGAAGACATCTGTATAGATCCTTTATGCATTTCTTTTCCTTGATGCCTTATCAGTATAACAGATTTCATAATGTTACATGTATTGGTCCACGAGTAGACAGAGTATTGATTTAATGTGCCTTGCGACGTAGACTTGAGAAATTAAATTTCTATGAATTGCGATAAGTGGCCTATTTTGGTGTCTTAAGATTACCCAAGAAATATGAGCCTTCAGGTATTCACAGAAGGCTTACGACAACAGCTACAGCCTCAACTTAACCACAACCTACATGATTTCATCTTAAAGCTTGAATTGAGCAAATGAAAATAAATACTTGAAGTCATTAATTTAATTATATGATCAAAGATACGCTGACTGTTTGCCACCACCAGTTGAAATTGGCTCGATATACAAAGAAAATTATAGAAACAAATTAGCCAATAACGAAAGCAGGCCGAATCTTTTATGACAAACAACAATTTTCCTAAATACGCTTGATAGTTGAATGCTGTTTATTATACCATATTCAAGTCCATTGGAATTTAAAATTAACATTCAGCAGGACTAATGACTTATTCGTCTTATTGCCAGTCACAAGGACACTATTACTATGTAATAATAAGCAACTTTCAAAAAGGAATATGTAGACGAATATATGCACAGAAGAAAATAATCACATTATTAACAACTTAAAGTTAGATCCACAACAGCAACTCTCAGTTATTTTCCAACTCACGATGCAGTTGTTTCTGCCCACATAACCGTGGCAAAAATTTCTAGATAGCCACTATTCGCCTTCACACTTTCCGGTGTTATCATAGTACATTGCCAATGCGAATGGAATGTTTATCTATGGCTTTATGAATCAATATTTAAGACACCAGTGGTACAATATTGGCTTATAGAACCTATTTGTAATTCTTAAGGCTACACCAACCTTTATTCTTTTTGTTTCTTTCCAACTCTCTGGTATTTTCCTAAGTCATTCTACTGCTCTATTTTTCTTCCTTTTCTCTTTTGTTATTTAATAATAGAGGTGTGTAAGCAAGAGTTTAAACGTACGTCGAAAAAGAAGTTCAAAGTTGTGGTGTACGGTAGTATTTTATAAACTCATTTAGTAATCGTAAGTTCTGGTCAACAAACTTTAATTAAACATTCTGTATTGGTTGCATATCAGAGACCACTTTGTTAACATATCTAGTAAGCGTTACTTTGAAGCCCAGAGTGAACACACTTGTGTCCCAGAGCCCTTGGCTATCGGTGTGTTAGTAGTAATTCAGATTTCTCATTAAAACTTGGTCTACACTAATATGCATTGTGGAATCACAATACGATAAGTTTTGCGGCTTTCATTTTATTTTATTCTGCTTTGACATGAGCATGAATACATCTTATTTTATAGCAAGTTAGTAACTTACATTTAAAAATTTAGATAGTTTTTCTGCTCCTTGGTCCGTTATGCGATTATAGCGCAAATCTAACATTGTAATGCACGGTTTAAGTGATAGAGCCATACATAGCGGTGGTAGGTCACTATCAGTTAGTCGAACTGCGTCTAAATGATGATTGTTGCCACAGAGTTTTAAGTAGATTGCGAAAAGCTTATCATCACTGTAACAAAATGTGACATAATGGTATTAAGTAAATAGATTTGGCTGGATGTGAAGTTTAATTTGAGGTTTTTTAGAAACAAAGCAATCGAATGATAAGTTGTAGTTTTACTCCTAGCGATAAAACAAAGGAAAATTAGTGTCACATGATATGAGTACATTACGTCAGCATTGTGAAGCATAACAATGCTAACACAAAGAATCAATAGAATTCAGTGATATGGTAAAGAAGAAAAACATACAGTGATGAGTTAACATTATAGCAATGTTTTGTGCTAGTGAAAGCCAAAAAACAGACCACCCTCTGAACGCATAAGTTTTGGCTGCGCTATTTGAAAAGACATATCCTGGTCTAAAACTAACAAGTTTTAGTCCATGGGTCTGTCAAAAAACAGTTGCAAGGGAGAAGACACATACAAATTTGATTCTCCGGCTTTCTGGAATATGTGTTGACACGTTATCAAGAACTACTATGTATGTTTTTTGGTGTTTTTAAATGTAAAATATGATATGGTACACACTGTTGCACTTAACACTAAAACTGTACCCGCTAAATTTTGGTTGTTTCAACAAACGATTCGTCTGACATAGTTTAAGAAGCTTAGACCGAATGAATTCTGTAACTGGGGTCAGTTTATTGGAAAAACTACACCGGATAAAATGAACAAATTTCATACTGGGTCTTCGAAGAGATATATCTAAAACTTCATTATTTCGTTTTGTAACTTACAGTCCAGTGTCATATAGGCATTTTTCCATTATGATAAGACTCTGTTTTGACTGAGTAAGACATTTTCATTCGGTTGAAAAGTATTCATACTAGTACAATTTTTCAGCTCAATGTGTCGAAATAACATATTTGAAAAGAATCAGTCTTAATACTTTTTCATTTGCAGAGAAAAAGTGTCATATTGAAATGTGATGTCTAAGCTTTCTTTCAAAACGACTTTGGTAGACTTACTGAACAAAGCAAAAGTGACTTGTCGAAATTTTGTTTCCATGTTTTCAACGGTTTAGCTGTAAATAAATAATCTAATAAAGTATGTTAAAACAGACTGATAAGTGTGACAAGTCTTGATATTAGAATAGCTGATTTTGATTAGTTTTACTAAATTTTACTCAGTAAAAATGAGCCTGTTTAACGCCATAAAGTGGTGCGCGACGTCTTTTTATTTGCAGGTGATAATATACATTTCTTCAAAGATGGTATAACAAAACTCAAATGTTTTGGTGGGGAGTGGAAGATGCATACAAATTGCCTTTTAGAAAAGTGTATAAATGTAACAGAATTTATTATTTTTATCAGGTGAAATTTAGTAGGTACTATTAAGCCCCAAGACTTAATCGTGGTTCATGAAAAATAAATTTTTCATTATTATACTATACAAACATTCTTGAAAAAGGAGTCAAGCATATTTAGTTTTTAAATTTCAATACTGATAAAAAGTAGACTTTTGGTCATCATATTCAATTATTTGTTATTTCTGAGGTCATGTCATAAATCGAAATCTGAAAAGAAAATCTAAACTACGTAGAATAAAGCTAAGTAGACATGAGAAATTACACTCAGATGCCCTGGACAGATGATTTAGTTATTTAAAATAATTTGAATTAATTTTCTCAGCTTTACCCACAGTGACGAATTGCGTAGATGTAACGATTTTCCCTCAAAACATTTAGTAGCATTACCGGTAAACAGATGCATCAACTCTCAGAACCAAATAGTACTTTGATACAAAAATTTCTTAAGCATATACTGTTTTCAGAATTTAAGATTGAAAAATATAGGATTTACAGGTCCATTTCACGCATATACGGTTTACCAAAAGTACATAAATCAGGAGCGTCAATCCGTTCCATACTTGACATGTCTCAGTTACTTTTTCACGCGACTGCAAATTGGATGGCATAGTTACTTCACCTGCTGCATTATCAGCTAGTGAACTACGGTGTCAAGAATACCTTTCAGTTTGTTTACAAGTGGTATGAAATTTATATTAGCGATGACCTTAGCTTATGGGTAATATTTTGTTGAGTACAGAATACCAGTAGAAAAGTAAAGGAAAGACGACTTACTTTTTATCGAGATCATATTCCATTCTTATTATCTTACTGATGAAAGCTGATGCAGGTGTTGGCTTATTCCCCACACAGTCTAGATAAGTTGATTCCAGCTCCTTTAAATTATCTAAATTCAGTGTTGTCAAGATATCACTGTTTCGTCTCATTTTTATTATTCTACACAGCTTTTACTTGTTGTAACTAGATGATGATTTTCTAACGAAATAAAAGATACAGACACTTTAAATGAACACAAAAGCATGTGATAATATAGTAAGCGAAATCCTATAGTCAGTATGAAAGTTTTTATAAATTCTTGTAAAGAATGAAGTCAGTAATCTGAGATAAGATATACATATTAAGATTATGAACGTATTAAAAGGCAGCTGTTCAGTGAAACACGTATTTAACAGTTTACAGAAGTACCAACCACAAGAATAACTATTTTTCTTCAACAGGGAACCATCTAACTTTTAATTAAAAGGAAAAAAACAAATTAAATACCTGTAATTTATTATTATCTTGGATGGAAAAAAGCTAGCTACATTTTAGTTTCAACGGTGTTTATACTCATTATGAATTATGATCATAATTAAGTACCATAATACAACTTTTGAGAACAAAACATTTGTTCTTTACTATCTTTCTATCAGAGTCAAATAAGAATAATAGTCAGCCACATATGCAGATATAATTTTTCGTAGAAAATGCGTTTTACGTATTCAGTTATTATTCGTTACAACTAGTTGTTACATGTAGAAATATGATCTTAAAAAACGTATTCGACAGATTTAAAGGTACTAATAGTTCAATATGGAGTGATTACATTTTATTTTGTCTTGACTGAGAAAATTCTTGGGAATCGTGCTTCCTCAGGACCTAGAGTTGCAAAACATGACTGCTGTAGGCAATACACAGCAACGAACTAGACATTTTCGATTATTCAAGTTAGCAGGTATTATTATTGAAAGAACTAACATTACCGTGTATTTGGCTGGATTACCATATTTCACGCCCACACAATGAAAGGTGATACAAAGAAAGAGAAAAGTCAAACTGATTGTATACTTTAATATACAAAGAAATGGGGCAGATAAATAAATGTTGCGTAAGAACAAAGATGAACATAGGGAGTGAATATTCCCGTTTTCTTGTGATCAAATTCAACTCATATAACTTAAAATTTTTAACTACAGAATCCTGAGGCCGTGTGAACTTCATCGAGACACCCAATACTTTCATATATGAATAAAGCTTATATAACGATGGTTTCATGTTGCATCCTTCTGTCCTTCTTTGGACATCCATTACTCTTTTCCAATCTAATTCTATTTTTGTTAACATGGACACTCAAGGAAAACAGTGTTTCCGCCTGTGTAACGAATGTTGCAACCACCTTAAGTCACTGAGGTTTAGAGTTTATTAGACTGATTTGTGTCACATAAGACTACGCCTAATCACTGCGTTGTCACACTGCTGAATGTCAGCTCTACTATGAAAACAGTGGTAGTTGAATGTTTGCGGTTTCTAAGATCGTCTACTTTAACAGCCATGTTTCCCAACTTCACAGAACAATCTACCCTAAATGAACACTCAGACTATTAAATATAACGTTCATTCTCCCACCGTCCTTCTCACCAATCATGTCTGGATTGTGTAGGACTGAACTGAAAAAGTAGTGACTAAATATAACATTAAAGAACACAATGTTTGAATTTTGAAGAGTACAAGCTACTTGGATAAGCGTAATAGACCCTCAGCGGTTTAATTTGAAGTCAGCCACAGTGTTATAGATAATGCTTTATGGTTTTCAAGATGGTGAACATTTATTCAGTTGCTATTTCTGTCTTCATACTAGTCTTGCTTTATCGAATAACATGATTTCAGTTTCATCTACTACTTTCTTCCTTATCTCAGTCATTTATATCGAGTTAAGCTGTTACACTTCCAGGTCACATAGAGTTTTCACTTTTGCGATCTTTCCTACGGCAAATTCTAACCTCATTTGTTATATTTCTTACGATAACCCGAATCATCAACACATGGATATACTTACACATATGAAACTCACTGTTACACATTCTTAAATCTAAGAATTTTAAACCGTGATTATTAATAAAATGTCTAGCAATATTGCACCAACTGCTAATGACCATTTACTCCCTTCTCATATACTCAGCCATATGTTCATCGCTGATAATTTGTCAATGGTTTTAACTTGTAAAAATTAACGACAATAGGGAATCACTGCTTTCTAATCAAAGACAAGAGTGCTGCTTACGCTGATCACCGCAATTACATTGTCAAGTAAAAAACACAGAGAACAAAGACGAAAAGTCCTCAAAACCAAGCTAGCCAAGATTAGAAAACAACAACCAGACAATACGCCCATAGACTGCGTAGTCAACCTATCAAAACAACCACTATCAAAAATGGAACAACAACTACTACAAAAAGGATTAAACTACAACACCGGAGATGCTTCAAAAACTGATTTCTTCGCTGCCCTTGAATCATTACTCAAATCATCAAACTTGAACGAGGAAACACAGGAAGAGATACGCCAAACAATTGTACCAATGGTCAAACAGAAAAGACAACACACACAACTCAACTCTCAAGAACTAAAGGCCCTCAAAAAGCTGAAAAATAGGAAGGACATCGTCATTTTACCAGCCGACAAAGGAAGAACAACAGTAGTCATGGACAGAGAAGAATACACCAAGAAAGCTGAAGAACTACTCAAAGATGAGGATGTATATCAACAACTCCCAACAAATCCCATACAAACATTGGACAACCGCATCCAAAGGACCTTAAACAAGCTCACCAAAACTGGACAGATACAAACAAGCAAAAAAAACCAATGGCGAATGAAATCCAATGGACCAGTCCTACCCCGATTCTACGGCAGACCCAAAATACACAAGCCAAATATCCCGTTACGACCAATTGTATCACTCCCAGGAACTCCAACATATAATTTATCCAAAGAATTATACAGAAAACTAAAACACCTAACGGAATCTTGCGATCACTCCATCAACTCTGCTATCCAATTCCTAGAGAAAATCAGAGGCATCCAAATAGATGAACAAGAAATAATGGTATCCTTCGACGTGACAGCATTATATACCTCAATCGGACAAAAACTAGCAAAAGAAACCATGGAGCAATTACTTAGCAACGACGAACAACTTCCACAACAATCAAAAATGCAACACACAAGCTGGATGGAATGCATAAATCTATGCCTAACAACATACTTCCAATTCAACGGCCAAATATATGAACAAGTCAAAGGAACACCCATGGGATCGCCAATATCAGGTTTGATTGCAGAAGCAGTGATGCAAAGACTCGAAAACATAATTCTACCAAAGATCAAACCCAAGATTTGGATACGCTACGTCGACGACACATTTGTAATAATCAAAAGAAACGAATTAGATAAAACTCACAACTTAATAAACAACGTCTTCAACGACATCAAATTCACAAGAGAAGAGGAATCCGAGAACAAAATACCATTTTTGGACGTCTTAGTCAGGCGAACAACTACAGGAGAATTAGAAACTCAAGTTTATAGGAAATCAACTCACACAGACCAAATACTGAATTACAACAGCAACAACCCATTAAAACACAAAAGGAATTGCATACAAACACTATTCAAGAGGGAAAGGTCTCACTGCAGCACTCCCACCTTAAGAAAATTTGAAAAAAGTTATCTCATGGACGTCTTCCAAAAGAATGGATATCCACGGAATTTCATCAAGAGGCATATACCCCCAAGCCAACCTACCAAACCAAAAGCCACCAAGGAAAGCACAAAGAAAATCGCCTTACCATATATAAAGGATATCTCAGAAATCACTACAAGACTCTTCAAACCTTTAGGAATTGACGTCGTACACAAACCAACAAAGTCGCTTCACTCAATTCTATGTCAACCAAAAGACTCAACAGCGAAAGAAGATAAAACCAACATCATCTACAAAATAAACTGTAACAACTGCGAAAAACACTACATTGACCAAAGTGGACGTCCCCTTCGTCTTCGTATCCACGAACATAAGTAGCCGTCAAAAGACATGATATCCACTCCCTCATTTCACTACACACAGACAACCACGGACATCAATTCGACTGGGACAACCAACGTTCAAATACTAGACAGAGGAAGCAACAAGAGTGCCAGAGAATTTTTAGAAGCTTGGCATTTCAGTGAATCATCAATCAATAGACACTGTGCGTCGGTGGCACAGTGGTTGGGATTTTCGCCGACCATGCACATGGACCGAGGTTCGAACCCTCGCCGACGCACACCTGATATCTATGGTCGGCCTGCAAAATTTGGGCTACCGATATCCATGCTGAAAATTCCATACTTGTACCAAAAATACAGTGTGGAATCAAGCTGTAAATCAAAAAAAAAAGTTCAAGTCAAAGAAACTATCAGTTCCAATACAAGTAACCTAGAAGGTGTGAAAACACAAAAACAACCAATCACGTCCGAGGTCACCAGGAGAGATGATTAATAAACTCGTGGGGAAATCTAAAAGCCCACATCAAATTGAAGTATGCGCCAAAGATGTCACCTAGTAGGGTGATGAAAGCTTCGCAAGTCAACTATCCAGCTCAGAGAACACAACCACATCAAAAGTGCTGCTTACTGCCTACTACTTACAGCAACAGCTGTGTTGTAAAAGATGGACAAATTTGCGGTATAAAATAGAATGTTAGTGATATAAGTCAACCAAACATATGAGTAAGAGCTTGAGAATAAAATTTATCGTTTCTTCTTCTTGCATGTTTCATCCCATGTTACGAACACCAAAACTCCGATAACACTAATGTCCACAAATCACATGCAAGGACGTTTAAAATTACTCACTGGAGGCCAAAATCCTTTTGAAATTCAGTTGACCAATGTGCCTTCTCTCAAAGATTAAGATTTGAATTTTCGAGCGAGTACTTCCATACAGTTAATAGACTTGGCGCGTGTCGACCAAGCCTTTCCAACAGCCTGCTTCAAAGTTGCATCAAAAGATGCCTTCGTTTGATACCGAAGATCATATGGCTGGACAGAAGGGGTAAGTGACAAGGGACTGTTGCAGCGAACCAGTTTAGAGCCTATTACCCAACAGATTCGCAGAAGGAAATGGAGATATGTTGAACATATGCTATGAAGACGTTCAACTGACATCACACTGCGTGTAGGCCCTAGAGGGGAACCCAGATACAAAACAGTAGGTTGGGAGGTGGATGATCATATGAAAGCTTGTGTACAGCCTTGGAACCAGTCGAAAGTGATAGCGCAGAACCATGTGCAACGGGGATGTGCCACCGATGGGCTGTTTCACTCGGAACGAGATAGCAAATAGTAATAATGCGAGTAGACACATGAATCGAACGCCTTTCGAAGGTTCCAGGTGCAAAAAGACAGTGATTTAGAGATGACTACCATAACTGCCTGTAAAATATTCAATAAAATGGTGGAAATTTAAATTTGTTACCAACTGACTACATTATTATTGCAGTACCTTACATAGAACTTAGCCGTTTCAGGTTACCACATTTCGGAGTAGTGTCCAAAAAATTAGAAAAAAAAATACTTTGAAACCAGAACGACAATTTTAAGGCAGAGAAAATAATTATAATGTCATTTAGAGATATTTTCATAATTTGGAGGATAAAAGAAATTGAATGAATCTGTACCAGTAATGTGTCGTATTACCGACCATCTCAAAACATTATTTCATGTCAAAGTCAGCTTCCTGGATTAGTTTTGAGTTTTATGACAACAGCAGTTTTTCTAGCAGGAATATTACTGACAGCTTAAGAGGATTATTCCAAATATTCAGATGCCAAGCACACTTATGTGTTAGTTGGTTGGAGGAAAAAAACTAGGAAAAAACATCTGATACTTTTAAGAAAATTTCGACTTTATTATTTGATAATGTTGAAGAACGAGGAAACCTAGTTTTTATTAAAGCGATCTATTTAAATCGTTCAAAGACGTAGACTGAGTAACTGTAGGCGTTGCACACCTTAAAAATGAGGAATACAACTGAAGACGAATGAAATCATCGTGGAGAGGATTAAGAAGGTCAAGAAACTTTTTTATAATAAGGATAGATATAAGACATAAATATATCACTGTGACTAGTTTTAAGTAACGTCGAGTTTTGCAGCAGATCCCAGACAGCGACGCTAATTTTTTATGAAAATTATGTGCTGTCTTTCTATACTTACAAATAAAAATTTGACCCTGATTACCGTATCATTTAAATGGAACGATAAACGCAAATGTTGTCCCTGGACAATATTCAAAGTAGGAAGGAGAATGTATATTCCATAACAGTAACTGTTTTGTCACTTTTCCTACCTTAAATGATGTAATAGTCACAGGCTCATTGATTTCGAGATATATCTTTAATTTGATTCGCAAGGAGCAATGGTTTATACATACAGCCATATGTGTGTAAATAAATTAAGAGACCCACGTTGAATCATGATGTTTTTGGAGGTCTTAAATAGAATTCTAAAAAAATCAACTTTGGTTATTCATTTCAGACGTAGGATCACTGTTGCCTTCAAGGATACATGGAAAGTATCAACTTCTTAAGTTTTTGCTTTGCATTTTGATCTGAAAGGAGGCATAATGATAGAACAAACAACCATTTCAGCCAGTTTGTTCTCGATGGGACTCCTCAATTGGACGACAGATCACACCGGAGGCTCAAAGTCACGGGAAATGCAGTTGGCCGATGTGTCTTCATTTGATGAAAGCAACATGCATCAATTACCACTAACTGTGAACATCTATAGGAAGTTGTCCCTTCACTCACCTACCTGGGCAAGAAATATTGGACTGTCTTCTTTGTTTGCAGGATATCAACAGGCACATAGACTATGGCATTCTACTGACAGAAAGAGAGGATGTAAGTATGGTTTACTCTAAGAGTGAACTGAAGCTAATGCAGCACTTTAGTATGCGAACGTGTGGTTAATATTGGAAGTCTGAACTGGTACAATATACACATGCGTGCTTATTTCTAATTTCCTAATGTTGTGTCACTTCCATTTTTAAGGAAAGACATCAGTCTTTTAGAAAATCCCGAAGTAAAAATATAAAATTTCAGTAAAACTACGCCACTGACAAAAACAAAACCAGAACTTAACGTTTACATTCACCCTTCACGCACGTTGTGGTGTTAATTATTAAGGGCTCATAGGCTAGTAAGGATTTTAGGTTGCTTAATTGGCTTTAATCCTAGAGGAAAAGCGGACCATCAGAATGACACATATCTTTGCTTCTTCACCAGATTACACATTTAGAGAATCTAATTTGACTATGCAGGGTCATGTAGACTCAGCTAATCTAACGCAGAAAAAGTTATATGAAGAGAAGGCAAGTTGGTGGTATAACTTCCCCACCTAAATCTTCTGAATAAACTTGTTTCGTACCGCGAAAAGAATTACTCATGTCTAAAGGAAACGACAGGATTAAGGCTGATTAAGAGGGAGAGATGTTTGTGGTATCGGTCTATAGAGAGGATTCTCCTAGGTTGAAGTGCTAAAAAATGTTGGTTGAGGCATAAAAGACTACTGACGTACAATACTGTAGACTGACTTTACATTACAATGCCTATTCCTATGAGTAACATGAGTGGAGTAGATGAATCAAATATCGAAAGAGCTAAAATGATTTGAATTATTTCAGTGAAGTGTCTCAGTTTGATGCTAATGTGTAGATGCTGGTGTCGCAGGTAGCCCCTTTCTGGTCCAATAAAAGACTGGTGTCCATTTCAGTAATTGACATGAGCCTTAAGGACTGTACTTTAGATTACTACTGACTTTGATTGGTTTAGTTCAAATGATTCTTACAGACACACTTACTGTCTCTGCTTCAGTCTAAGTGACATAGATAATACAAAGATTTCATGTTAGGTACGACTATAGGCGTTTGATGTCAAACTGTTAGTGAGATATTGAATTTTAAGGGCGAAATACCGCAGCTTCAGATTTGAACATGCTTGTCAGATATAAGATAGATGCAGTATGTGCATGATAATGTGGTCGCTATGTGTGTTTGTTAGTTTTAGAAGGACATTTAGTAGTGTCCTAGTGAAGCTGGTAGATAAAGCTTGCAGGTTGATGTGTAGGAAATACCATGCGACAATGATTTTTGTACCGCTTCCATGATATGAGTCAATGTGAGAGTCAATGAAAGACTGAATTAAATACTGTGGCCCCTTGGAGAAGAGTTTTGTTCTGCCTCCATATTAGCAAACTAGTAGTGTTCTTTAGGACTTCATGCCTTCTATTTGTAGATGATGGCAAAGATTAATGCTGGTTACAACCTCCCCTAATCCTTTGGGTTATAGGAGAACGAAGAACACGATAGTTCATGTCACCGCTAACGGTTCGATTGCCAAGTAAGGGATAGTTTTAGGGCTCATTAAATCTGCCATGGTTCTATATGCAGGCGTCCTAAAAAAATTGGACAGAGAGTTTAAGAATGACAGTGACATGCTTACGTTGCAGACAGACCCCGATAGTCTGTTGGAAGAATGCATACTGTTGACGTTCATGTTCATCGGAGACGAAATTATCAGCTGTTAAGAAATAGGGGGACTACCATCATCTTCAGTCGAGGTGTAAAGGGATATAGGTGTCTTGGTAAGTCATAACCTAAAAAACGTCAAGCTACCCCGTGGTGGCAGATTGCAACTGTATTTTAATCATCAGTGAAGTTTTCACCACTTAGTACTGTATCCTGGCAGGCTGCACCTGTCAAAAAGGGGACTTTTACAGCCTAAGAAGAACTCAAAGGATACAGACAAACATGACCACTGGTATGGCCACTTTAAAATACGAAAAATGACCGAAGAGTTCTAATATTATCCTTATTTTCACAATATAGACACGAAAGAGATCTGATTGGAACATATTTAATAATGAGTACCGAAATTATGAGATTCACTGTGGGTGCTGTCTACCATCCCTTTTCATTTCCATCATACTAGAACATCTCAGAGGATATGTTATGAGAGTTCAAAAGCCAGCGAGATGCTATATCGCTCTTTATTCTTAAAATAAGAGATTAGACAGTCTTGATACTTATAAGAAATTAATTAACACAGACTGGAAGGCACTTGTCACCAGCTGAAACCATCTGATATTATCACAAAGTAGCCATTATGTGCAGTTTAAGGGCCCTGGAACCCTATAGTTCGCAAGATGTAGTCATAATAACATGATAGTAAAGTTAAATTAAAATACATGCCATAGCCAGAAGTCATCGGAGGCTTTTCATTTATTCTAACGATAACGCAAGGTATTATCCTCACAGCATTTAGCACTTAAGCGTAAAATATACACCTTTAACAGATTTTTGACAATTAATTTCTCATGACAATCAGTATACTGATTTATGAAATTTCCGAATTATTCTGAAAGTGATATGAGAACCGATCGAATATTGTAAATTAGCGAAGTTTTAGAAATTAGGGTGCAAAATTTACATTGACTCATGTTTCACATACATTTCCGCAGGAAGTGGACTCAAAATTTCCTTAATGAAATTGCCATTTATTCGTAGATGTATAATAGAAGTAAAAAGTGTGTTGATGTATATGCTAATAGACACTCACGAAAAACAATAAAGGCCCAATGTACCGAATAAATAGTTAAGATTTTGAAACTAACCGAAAAATACGATGGGTTTATATCAGACGTAAAATGTGCCATTTTTAAAATGCCGCTAAGTGTCGTTATGGCAACACTCATTTAAAATAAATAAACGAATTGACAGATTATTCATGAGTTTCAATATTATATTTGTGTGAAATCGATCATAAAATATTCAATTGTTTAATACTGAATTCTGTGTCGCCTTTACAATATATTGCGTTACTTAGTAAACAATCGTTAAGTAAGTTGCAGATTCATTTCAGGTGTGCTGAAGCGTATCAGTGCTTTCAGAGTTATGTAAGTGTAAAAGTACACATACTAAAGTTTCAGACCTTCCAAATATACCAATTTCTTTTGCAATGCAGAAATGACTGTGCTGACTCCCACAAAATGATAATTACGGCTTGCAAGTACACTGTCTATAGTTCTTCCAGCATTTGAGAAGATCAGCTTTTTCGTTAAATTTCAAATAAAAGGTAAGCTGAATATGTAAGCTGACACCCTTTCGAACTTTTTTTCACAACGCTTTATATAATTATATAAAGTGTTGTGAAAAAAAACACTTTAAAGTGTTATATGTGTGTTATATATGGTATATCTAGTGCTATTACAATGAAAGTTTTGTTATTAGTATAGTTATAATTGTTAACAGAATGTTTACAAATTTTGCAACATTCTGACTGAAGTGTTTCACTCCACATACACATTTCCCAAGCTTAAGCTGAATTAATTCTCGCTGGTTCTGAAATTACTGTGGGATTCTATAACTAGTAAATTGCGGAATGGTAACGAGATGGTTTGCGCACATATTAGATCTCAGAGCTGGTTTTCAGCATGACAGGCACTAATTCAGCACCTTGTGCTTATTCTAGATATTAACAGAATTAGTCCAGGACCTACTGGATTTGCTAATTAGAGTTGTTTCAGTCTTCTCAACCCAGATACAGCACTGACTAGCATTGCTTCAGAACTAAAATACCTAAGTCAGCACACAGTGGCATTTTTAAAAGTTTTATTTCAGCATTAAAGGCATTATTTAAGCTGTAAAACACATTTTTAAGGGTTCGTCGCAATAATTAAGCTCTATTTAGGAACGACCAGCGCTTTTTCAGTACAAATTGGGTTTATTTTGTGTAGATAAAATATCCATCTACCATAAAAAGACATTATTGACGCATAGGTTAGAATTAGTGTGGAATTATTTTAAGGTGGGTTACTTTGAATTCTTTTCTCTTATAGAGTGGATTATTAACCTTATACTATCTTCAACATTCCTGAGATAGACAGTCTCATAGGCTATAAGAAAATGATCTTACCACTGTGTGTATGTGCCTACTAGTACTATTACTCGAATAAATATATAGGAGGGTAGTTTTTCTCAAAAACATGTAGCAGTAACAAACTTTCCATTAAGATCCCCTCGTTTTTAAAATCTGTCTGTTTTCGACATAGAACCTTACACAAATGTGCGGAAGTTCAAGTCGCCACACTCCGTGTAGCACGCGAAGCAAGAGAAGAAAGTACAAGAAAAGCATAATAGAAACAGTGAGCAGATGTATGAGACAAAGGAGTAATAACGAAGAACAAAACAGTTTCATTGGAGATCATAAGTCACAAGGAGTGGATGCATCTGCGCCACTGAGAACAATTTTGAGCCATGTCACCAATTGTTTCCAACCATAGATTTTTACCGTCCCGAGGACCCCAGCCTGGAAGTCTACACCTTCCTACGTGGCTTAGACCAACTGTTGTGGATTTCATCGACTGGTGCCAAGTTTTTGTTTGACCGCCGCTAGCTTTCTTCCAGCCTGACCCTATATCCGCTAACACTGCTCGTCGAGGGAGGCGATGGCTTGGCATACGTAACACATGTCCTAACCATCTCAGTCTATGTAACTTCATAACCTCGTCGATTGATTTCCCCTGTTTACCTAGAACTCTACGCCTAACCTCAATGTTGCTCACCTTATTATGCCACTTTACACGGGAAATAGAACGCAGGCACATATGATCAAAGACAGCTAGTCTTTTCATGTCTTCCACTCTGAGTGGCCAGGTCTCACAACCATAAAGGAGGACGGAGTGGACTGATGAGCAGTACACCCGCCCTTTGGTCGATAGTCGAACATCTCGTCTACGCTAGAGTCGGCGTAAACTGGCAAATGCGAAACGAGCCCTCTGTATCCGTGCTGAGATTTCGTCAGAGATTAACCCGTTGGCGTTGGCTGATGGTACTTCTCAAATAAGTGAAGCGGTCAACATTTTCTATCACTTCACTTCCTATTTTTAAACTAGCAGTCGCCGTAGTCCAGTCCTGTAACATCATCTTGCATTTGGTGGGAGCGAATCGCATGCCAAACATTCGTAGATTGCAGCTCAAGGTGTTTAGAAGACTCTGCATTTCATCAGCGTCTTCGCCTAGAAGGACTATATCGTCTGCATATTCCAAGTCAACGAGATTATTCCCCGGTAACAAGTCAATTCCTGAGTCGCTGAAGTCACCTAGAGTTAAGTCCATTAACACATCTATGATGAAGTTGAATAGAAAAGGAGATAATGGGCATCCTTGACGGACACCACTGGTCGTCATCAGTTCAGATGACAGCTCGCCGTAAGCCCTCACCTGGCTGTATGAGTACGAGTAGAGGAAATACGTCGTTGTATTCGTAGTAAGAAAGTGCTTTGAAATAAGGCCTCATTTCATTGAGTTGTTACTTTGACATTTTACTTCTTTTATAACCACTACCCTAGTTTTTCACCATTATTTGATACAGTTTATTTTGATCTTACACTCAAGTTTTATTTGCATATCTTCATTTTCACCCTGGTTGACCTCTAAAATCCCCTGCTGAGTTCATGTGGCCAACTTATTGATGTCAGCTTACTTTAGTACTCTGTTCTCATCGGATTAGATATGAATGTAAATAGGTGAACTTATGCTCAGAATACCATATTTTTGCAAAATGTACTGTTTGGAACACAGCTATTATTATTACTACTGTGCGTTGCATCTTTCCCGTCAGCTGGTTAGTAGTAAGTCCCACGCGTATACATATATTATCTATGGCCACTCTTATTTTTGCTGGAATGAGTAACGTTTACCTAACTTCATTTTTTCTAAATAAATAAGCCAAAGAAAGGTCCGAAAACGGTATACAACAACGCTGGCAGGGTAAAAAGTATTAACAAGCTGCTACCTAATCTGCAGACAACTTCCATAGTATTTGTGTGGTTTCAGCTTGCTTGGATAAATTGCTATTTATGGATTCCGATATATTCTATTAAAATTGTCTTATACACAGTGAGTGTATGCTTGAAATCCTGAAGATCCTGTAAACTAATTGCTGTATGTGTGGTGCTGCTTTCAAGCACAAATCAGAGGAAATTTATTTTCACAATGATGGTTAGGTCACCCGTGTTGAATGTTCATCCAAGTTTTTCCTCTAAAATATGTTCTTTTCTCACTCCAGCGCGCCTGAAGTCGTGATAAGCTGTTTATATTTGCATCAAGGTGCTCGTAACTCACATAGCTACTGACTATGTATTGTGCTCGGGATGTGAACCATAAGTAATTAACATTGTATTACTGTGTAAAGTGAAGTGAATTTTCAGCTCAAAGCTTTACAGCAAAGACGTACAGTGAAACTACAATAAACAGAAATATTTGAAAAGATGAATAACTGCATAGGGAATAGTGAGGACTTGGTGAATCTTAAAGACCACGAATAGTAGTTGTATCTATGCCATTTAAAGCTATTTTCAGTTATGAATAGTATCTTGCTGTTGATTCTTAGCGACTCAATCACCTCAACCAAGCAGTCTACACGTTAATGAATCCAACAGCGGAAAACTCCATGGATTGGTTCCATATTTTGCTTCTACTACCCAGGTGTGCGTCGGTGGCACAGTGGTTATGACTCTTACCGACCATGCACATAGTCCGAGGTTCGATCCCCTGCCGACGCACACCCGATACCTATGGTCGGCCTGCAAAATTTTGGCTACCGATATCACATGCTGAAAATTCCATACTAGTACTGAAAATACGGTGTGGCATCAAACTGTAATTAAAATTCAAAAATCAAATTGAATTTTGTTCTACCCAGTCCAATACCAGTTGATGTAATGGGAGAGAAAGGTGGCTTGGTAGGTGTAACACATGCATTAGCTTACTCAAAGATTCATCTTTACAACCTCATCGACTGAATTTACCTTCTTACCTAACACTTAGCCAAACCATATTATGCCAACTAAGTCGAGAGATATAATGCAGACATCTATAGCTAAAGGGGGCTAGCGTCCCCATAACTTTCACTTTCAACGTCCATGAAGAGGGACAAGGAGAACTATTGAGTGGTACACATGTTGTCTGAAGCGAATGTCACATGAGCCATCTGCATCAGTGCTTATACATTTTCAGCAATCAGTCCATTAGGAATCATGCAACTTTCCAAATAAATGAAATCGTCATCGTGCTCAAATGCTTTTTTATTCGTACTATGAATCCAAAAGTCTACTGCTGAATCTAAAGGACAATGTTATTGCTGTGTTATGTTGATGCAACACATGTGAGATTCGGTAAGGCATATTTTAAAAATCTCTCAATGAAGACAACCAGTAGGGGATTATATAATCGACTTTTAGGTCTGTTCTGAAGTTGAACCTCTTAAAATGAAATGTAATTTATGTTTAATTTTATGGTACCGATACCTTAATTTTAGTTCCTCCAGGTTTGTTAAGGGGTGAATGTGTTTCCTTGTTGCAAGTAGTGATACAAATGTTTCAGATTCGCGAAACTTTGCGGAATCCACGTCTTATCAGCCTGTTTGACAGACGTTTGTTTTCAACATTGTATGATTATAATGAAAAGCGTATTTCTTATGATTCAACTCATCATTGTCATTGGATATTAATATTTTCTTTGGTTTGTTTTTACCAAATAACAAAAAATGAACCACAATATTTCTGCTGTACTTAGGTAGAAATGCTGAATTTTGTTGTTTGCATTGTGTGGAACATTACCATGAAAAACTTGTATAGGTAGCAATTTTTCGGTCAGTCACTTTATCTAACTGCAGTGCTGCTGCTGACAGTTTGGATAAAGGATAATCAAAATAAAGGCTTCAAGGAAAAAAGGTTTCTAACCTAAGGAATGCAAAACATCCAGTAAAATTTGACTAATAACAGTCCACTGGAATCCCCCTTTTACCGATAACAATATGATCTCATTAAGTGTCATATGAGACCTATTTTTAACTTAGTAGAGTACTGTCTTGAAATGAGATTTATCCAAGCTATACAGGTAAACAACTTAGTTATACCTCAACTACTATAGCTTAGAAAAGAAAGTGATGGCCCGGATGTGTCAATGATATTAAGCTCCATGTTTCAAAGTTTATTTGAATATTGATTTATATTGCTCTTATTCTACTATCAGTAAACAAATACGTGAACATTTGATACTTGTTTCCATTTGTTCAATGCAAAAATTTTATTTTTTTTGTTTCAGAGAATATCAAAGAAATATTGTCTCAAAGTTTTATTTGAGATAATTTGATGGTGAAATGTGCGCATATTTATAAGTGAATAAGGTAAATGTTTCTTATATGTCCAAACCAAGTTCACTTTTAACAGTTTGAAAAAATTTGGGGATTGGGTATATGATATTCATTATAATAAAGGGGTTGGTATTTCCCAATCAATGAAAAACAAAACGATATTGTTTTTACTGACGTATCGCTATTTAATGTTGCTAATAGCTTCATCAAAGTATTATTAAACAAGAATTTATACGGTATCAGCTTATATATAACAACTTAATCGTCGTCCCTCAGTATGGGGTCATTTTTGCGTTGTTAAATTGGCCAATTGGTAAAGATAATAAAACCAGGTGTATATTGTTGGATTTGATAAGTGTGACCTGGTTACAACACCCCGGTCCCCCAAGAAATGACAAAATCAACACGAATGTGATAAGCAATTTCACTACGTAAAAACATGCTGATTTTATAATTTTACACACTTATCAAATCCAACAATATACACCTGGTTTTATTATCTTTACCAATTGGCCAATTTAACAACGCAAAAATGACCCCATACTGAGGGACGACGATTAAGTTGTTATATATAAGCTGATACTGTATAAATTCTTGTTTAATAATACTTTGATGAAGCTATTAGCAACATTAAATAGCGATACGTCAGTAAAAACAATATCGTTTTGTTTTTCATTAATTGGAAAATACTAAAAACCTTTATTGTAATAAATATTTCTTATATTTACACAACGAATATTTTGTTGTTGCACAATACAAAAAAATATTTGAAGGTAGTTTCACTTGAGGTGAATGTTTTCTTCGGTGGCACAGTGGTAAGGACTCTCGCCGACCATGCACATGTTTCGGGGTTCGAGCCTACGCCGACGCACACCTTGATATCTATGGTCGGCCTGCGAAATTTGGGCTACCGATATCCATGCTGAAAATTCTATACTTGTACCAAAAATACGGTGTGGAATCAAGCTGTAATCAAAAATAAAATAAATAAATAATAGCACTAGTAGTTACTGAAGCATTAAAATACTGTTCACTAATGTCTACATAATTACTCTCTGCAGTATCAGTGTCATTTATAAACTGATGCAACTGCTTATTTTTCCTTCCTTAGTAATATTAATTCTAGACATCTGGATTTGTGAGAGAGTCGTTACTATAATCAGCTCTACTTCAGAGTATGGGTTATTGACGATATTTTACGGATAGGTAGCCTTGAAACTAATTCGTAGAAAGTGATATTTCTAAAGTATTTCTCTGTACTTCATGTGACTCCGATTACAAAGTAAACATTTCGTTTTGGTTGACTTTTGTTAACCAAACATCTTTAGGTTATCCCTTCTTAGCACATATAGGAATTGTACAGGTGGGCCAGTTCAAGTTCAGTACTTTTATATGCACATGTTTTGACACCCCACTGACACTTGCTAGTCACTGATCTGGTCAAAGACTTCGCTGACCTCACCGCTAATTACCACCAAAATTAATGTCAGAATAAACATTTAATTCAAGTAGTCACCTTGAGATTTATCTACTGAGGGTCTACTAAGTCAAATAAGACGCTGGCTGGCGGTTGCTGTTAATATCTCGAGTGGGTAGAAGTTGGAATTCGTAGATCTTTGGATTGGATATCAATGGATGAATGGTCTACAAGCTTTCCTTGTAAAACGAGATCTCTGGGTTTGACATGGGTGGATGAATAGCAGTGAAAAGTCCTGAACTATGAAGAAAAAACTGTCCAGCATACCTTGGTTTTCCGATGATTCTCTAAATGATGTCGGCTGATGATCAAACCGTAACCAATAATATCCCTATAAACCGACACATGATTAAAATTCAAGCCGAAAAATTGTGTTATTGTAGTTTTTCATTTCGTTATAGATGGCATCTCCTGGTTTAAAAAGACGTACATCTAACACGGATCCACTAAATTCTACAGTCACAACGAGTTATAATCCGGTCAGAGCATTTTATGAATTACCTGAAGGTAAACCAACAGCTGCTCAAATTGTGAAAGAATCGAGAGACTGGCTACGTTCAGTTTCAACGTGTAGACCGTTTACACCAAAAGATAAAACAAGGTCGTTATTTGGTGTCACATCACAGACAAGAACTAGATACAGACCATCTAGTTCTTTCAAAGTTACTGCAAACTGCTTTGATCCTTATGAATCAACAGTAAAATCCAGTATCCAGTTGGAACCAATCGACACAAAGGTTAGTTATTTTGATTTCGTTTTGTTTTGAATTCTTCACAAATCTTCACAATGTGATGATTTGAAGATTCTTTCCAAAGGTGAATTTTATTTTTATAACGAAACTATACTCAATACACAAACACAATTTACTTCCTAATCATTTCTTAGATAAATGGGTTAATAATGTAATACATTTGTGGAAATGTGGGAAAGACTGCTGTGTTCCGTATTTCTAGTAATTATTGACATTCATGATATAGATACTGATAGCATTGTCAGTCTTGACTTAAACTTTTTGACAGTGGACTAATTTCAACTATATATTCAGTAAATAGCATAAATAAGAAAAGGTGTTTCTCAGAAATTATATCGCGAGCTATTCATAAAGATTTGAAACATGTCATTTTACTAAAACCATTGTGTATATGCCTACTCTTCCATATAAGTTATTTTGACAAATCATCTGACTTTGTTATTTATCTCTACAAGCATCGTTTCCGTCTGCTTGTAAGCCAATCAACGAGCACACATTCAAATAAACTGTGAGCCTGTTTTACAGACAATGGTGTACACTTGAACATCAGTGTATCAACTTTTAGCTTCGGATTCAGCTTCAAAATTCAGTTTCTTTTTGACCATTGAGATTAATTCATTCCACGGAATTGTAATAACACGAATATTAATCATGTAGCAGGAGAATCTCAAACACGACTTCAGTTTAAGCAACAAATAACTCTAAGCTAAATATTGCATAAAAAGTATGCGATTTCAGTGACGTTATCCAACATTTTTGATATAGTTTTGAATTTATGTAATGAAGACAATCATTAGATGTTGGTATTACTCATCTTATAACATATGTTTCCAAGGTGTGAAAAAAAACCTATTTACTCGCTTGTATCTGAAATAAATCCACTGTACTCTTCTCTTGACAGGTTAACTGGCTTTAAATACTGATTTTAGCGTTCAAAAGACCCCGGTTGGATAGCCTTATATGTTGTTGTAATCAAAAATCAAATAAAAAAAATGTTCTCCCTTGGCTCAGATCAACTGTGAATACTTCATGCATTGGTGCCGGTTTTTAGTCTGATCACCTATAACGCTTTTCCAACTCCAGGTTAAACTGTTCATTTCAGAATACAATAGTTCAATACGTGTATTACTTGTCGTAGCCAGCTCAATAGAATTAGTTGCACGACTTTATAGGTTGACATATTCTCTCTACTTAACACTATACCTAGTCTGAGTATTACTAACCATGTCACTGGACCTACAGTGAACAGTAAAATGGAGAAAGATATGATCCAAAAATTACCTTTTCTCTGCGTCTAGCATGCATATCTCATGGTCATAAAACATAACAGGTTGAGTGGGTGAACAGTAGACCTGTTCTCTGACGAGCAGTCAAAAGTTATGTCAACACCCAAGCTGACGAATGCTACACAATCCTTTTGTATTCCTGCTAAGATTTCTTGTATGACTGCATGACCTCTAATTGTTTGCCTAGATAAGGATAATACATTTCCTCACGACCCTATTCCAACAGGACAACCAACTAGTAGTCTCTCTTTGGCCGGATCGGATCCCCTAGATATTACTTACTTTTTCTATATGGTTCAGTTTCCCTAGTTGACCGATAAAATAACCTGGTAATATATGCCTACATTTGAGTGTTTCGTTCTAGCGTTAAATCTGACATTTGTTGGTAAAACTCATCCTTCACTCCTTCTGAACTTCAGTCAGCCTTATCTGACATTTAATGTTGAAATAACTTTTAACAACAACTATCAGTTTTCTGTTAAAGTCTGTCTGTCAACATTTTGATATTGGTTTATCTATTTAACTTGTTACAGATATGTATCCTAGACCGCAAATCTAATCAAAATATAGTATTAAAACTATAACGTATATACACCATGCCATAAACACCATCCCTATATGTACTTACATTCACTTTATCAAAACATTCTACTTAGTGTCATTAAACTCATTCATTTCCATGGTGACTGAAACACTAATGTTTACTGAATAACATTAAAGATACAATTCAATATTTTCAGTCATTCAGAAGTAGCTATACCATTCTCTTAAAAATGGTAGCAGAAGATAGAGTACAGTATAGATGTGGTGCTGAAGCCTTACGTCCTATTTGAAGAGTGAGCAACAAATAGAAATGATAATGTACAATCGCACTATAAGCGAATTTCAGATTTTTGTTGATAGTTCAGTTTTCCTTTCTTTTATTCATGCTCATTTCTTCATTGTTGACTGGGTATTACTGAAGACAGTCAAATAGATAAAACCATATGCATTATTCAGCGAAATTAGAGCTGTGATTTTCAACAGAAATGCTTCGAAGAGTGTTTGCATCCTGTGGAAATGAGTATTGATATCCATATATTGCTTTGTCTAATTTCATAATCCAATTCAGTCCATTTGCATATATGTGGGATGCTTTTGCCTTCGACTAGAAGCTACACATGAAGATTTATTTAACACATTCAGTAGCAATGATCCATGTTGTGTCTCAGAAAAATAGAACTAATCTCTTTGGTGAAAAAGAGGAATAGTGAAGGTTATTTTAGTAATCAGCCATACATCGTTTAGCCAATCACTTTAATTGTTGCTTCTTAAAGTAAACTGCAATCTAACGGTAATCTAGTCTCTTTAGGCGACGTACTTTGAGAGAAGGCTTATTCAAGATGATATTTAGCCGATAGTATCCAAGTTCTAGTCGTGTATTAACCCTCGCACTGTTCTTCTTTATTGCGATATCTGATGTACTAGATTCATATATTTGGTTTCGATGAAATGGTTTTTTTTTAACTTTTAGGGCAAGAATATCCAAAAACAACTAAAATGCAGTCAATCAGAGATAAGTGCTTCCCTAAAGAAAAGTTCCAAGAAACAGGATGATCGAATTCGTGATCATAATATAGGTGAATGTTTTATGTCTTGGTATTTCAACTTTATGTATACCTATGTGGTTAAAATATAGTAGGTTGTATATTTATTTTTTTAACACAGACAAAATAATGAAAACCTTTGTACAAACTATCTTTATCGATTTCAGAATTGTGAGGGACAAAATAAATATGGAGATAATAGTTTCAAAATGAAAACTTTTCCGTATTTCATGAGCAAGCACGGTGATAGACGTATAGCCAAGTCACTAATATTTGACATCTCATACCCGAAGACAGGTGGTTTAGAAAAAACGACCATATGCATTGATGCTATCTACTAACTTAAATCATTTTACAGTATGACTGATTAAGAAATCAACATGCATCTTTGCACAGGATGGCACAAATTGTAATTCTTACACTTCAAACTGATACATGAAAAGGAGTAAAATAAAAATTTAACCATATTACAGTTGATAAGGAAGTATTCGTGAGAAGTAGCGAAAACATTCAGAATTTTAGAGATGACAAGCGACCAGTACATCTGTACCATAAAGAAAGGTTAATGGGGATATCAAAAAAAGGCTCCAATCACTGGTGCTTGTTTTCAAAGAACCCTTGCCAGATATTCCGTGTGTGTATGCCTGGCCCAGGTCAGCAGTCAGCACTTCATGAATCCGTACCATGTTTTGGTCTGATGGCCTCTAACTCTATTCCAGCTCAACCCTATTTTAATTAACATTGTTCCTCGTGAAATGCTGTGGTTCAGTGTAAGTAACAAATTTCTTAGTCATTTCAAATGATGATAACTTTTATTCAGTTTGTGTTTAAGCAGCCTTATCTTCTTGTCGTTTTCTCAGCCTATCAGAATCAGTCTTATTACGTCAGTTAATTCGAATGATACTAATAAGATCTAATAGCTCTAAATAACTCTTGTTTACGTGTTATGAACTGTGTTCACTAATGTGTATGATTCTAGACCCATTCGATGTAAGTATTAATACCTTACTAGTTTAATTATAAGCAGGTAAACAAAAAGAATAAAAAGTGTCTTGCTTCCAGTACTTGTGTCTTTCAGGTATTTGTCTATGGTTGGATATGTGTACCATAACTAGCCCGTGGAAACACTGTTGATTATTAGATGTTGAAGGCAGCAGTTTCACTAAGGTTCTTTGCACTGAAAAAGCAGTGTAGGGTGATAATCTTAAAAGCAACAGTGCTGAAGTTTTGGTAAATTTTGGTTTTTTTTTCTTTTCGTGGAATAAGATTTTGTAGGTTAGCACGTCTTAGAAAACTTTCATTAATGTTTCCCACAATGTTTAAGGTCAGCGCTCTATTGTTTTGTGAGACTTTAACACATATCTTGAATTCTCGCCACGTACTTCGGTTGAGTCAACCTGACACTGTTTACGTGTATCTCATTGTCTTGCGTGGATAGATTTCTGTACTAGGTGAATCTGCTCGATTTTTTATTTGCTTTCTTTCTTTATTTCAGCATCTCAGTCTCCATCGCTTGGGTTAACGGATGAGTCTACTTCAACTGGTGGTCGTAAAAGTTCACCTCGTTTGGAACTTATTGGTACACAGACACGTCTTATCTCCCCTATAAATGCTAAGCGCCCAGCATACCTAAGTGTCAAAACAGATGGAACCAACACTCCTAAATTCTCCAATACTAACGTTGTTGAGTAAGATTAATTTATACTTCTGCATATTTTTAATGAACTACACATATTTTGCATGCATTACAAGTAATCACTACTTCAAAGATTTAAATGAATCTAATAAAAATGCCTTTCTGAATATTTTTTACTATTTATGAACACCTACAATTACTTCGAAAGCTATTGGGGATTCATCTCATTTTAAATTTCTAAGAGGTAGGAATTTTTATCAAATAGGTTAAACTATTCGAACAGTTTCAGTTAGAACATAGAACCACGATTATTTTGATAAAGAAATAATGGTGTTTCAGATAATTTGTTTCTAACGTCCAATCCATCTAAACGAATCTCATTTGTTTTGCGTTATTCTTTGAATGGCGTGTCAGTTGGAAATGTACTTTTGGAATCTTTTAACTGACAATCAGAACATCAACTGATTACAGTCAGTAGTTGGGTTTCCTCATTTTCACCGTAACACTGACAAAAAGAGCTGAGCACTTACTCTTTTTCCTCAACAGAATAGCGGATGAAACGTTTATTTTCTCACCGGCTAGGATTTTTACTCCCACCAATTGTCGATTCATGACTAGATCAGCAAACAGTATTCTGGTGTTAAACAATACTTGTGTCAATTCTCATCAGTTCTTTTGCGAAGGATACTAATATACAGATGATTGAGAAAAGCTCAACTGAATGAAAGTATAGGGCCCGTTAAAGATGGCGAATATCACATAGGTTCACTTTGGATAATAACATAATATACGTTAATGATAAAGGTGTTTATTGATGAAATATTTATCAGTCTAAGCACTTTTTATCAGTCGCCTATTTGTCGTCAAAATGGAAATAATTTCTTGCTTGACTCCACAACAGTTGGTCAGAAGTTTGGTAATCAGTTGACACAACAATTTTCTTGAAATAATTTTGATTAAACCTACTATATGTAATCAAACAATCTGTCCGCTGTTTTTAAATTAAAATTCGTATTCTTCAAAAGTGAAATTCGTATCGATATTGGCTATAAGGATTATTATTAAAGAAATGGATCAAGGATTTTTCATTCTCTGTATACTTGTCACAGGAGTGGGATTACACTTGGGTAATGGGATGTACCTATACGTCATTGAATAAACAGTTCGAGTATTTGAAAGAGCATTGTGTTAACTGTAAGGGGTTATTGATACTCAGTCAACAAGTTTATCACTGTCGAACGACTTCAAAAGATCGGTTTATTTTGAACTAGAAATTGTGTACTGAAAAATCCACTGATTTGTCGAGTCCCACTGTCTACACATGAAGATATTTAGAGTTCTGCTGCATTTCATTAGTCTTTACCGCGAGCAGGAAAAACTTTAAGTGGTAATCTTCAGTTTATAGTAGTGATTCAGCTGACCGGTATGTTCTTGATACCAGTAAGGAATAAAATGTTTAATCTTAATTTTTAAGAACTTAGTTTAAGTGACTGACAATCCTAACTGCTGCGACATAAATAAAGGTATCCTCAGTTAAGTTAGTTCGTTTTACCGTTTTATTTCTAGATCACTAAGGATATCAAACACTCCACAATATTTATCATACAAGTATGAGGAAGGAAATAAAACAAAATGTGTATCGTCGAAAATTAGTCCTGTCCTACCCAATAAATATTCTTGTACCACTAAAACAAATATGAAAACATCGACAAAAAGCTTTTGTCGTAGTCCTTCACAGGTGTCCACACTTTCTTCATTGGATGATAACCAGTCACCGCGCCCAAACAGTCCAGCTGGTTTATACTTGTTGGCAAATAGAACAGCTTCCATCGCTGAAGAGGATAAATATCACTTGAGATCTAATGGTGTTCGATCTGCTGTCATTTCTACAAGTATTAAAACGGAACTAACTAAAACACTTATTGATGAAAATAAGGTTAGTGGCCATTGTTTTGAATTGCATGATGTCTTTTATTCTGCCCGTTTTTTGAAACTGTTTTATCAACAGACTTCGAGAATATGCATGTTTTAGAAACTAGGAATATAATGAATGAAGTTTAGAAAATCCTGGATCGTAACCATACCTTGAATATCTATATTTTTGTATTTCTTTTATATTTTTGTTCATCAGGCGATGACATTTAACTGTCGACTAACTATCTGTTCTAGGTAATCAATCCGTGTTTTTCCATCTCACCTTGCTAACGCTTAAAATCCCATTCTTTGTAATTATTATTGTTTGGAATAAAGTGATTATTATTATCATCTATCTACCTAAAGAAAACAAGTATGACAGTTTTCCTAATAATGTTTTGACGATCCTGATGTTCGAAATGTACTCTGCTGTGTTCTTATTATCAATTTGTCTCCTTGTACTGTTTTTCTTAACTCTAGTCTCAACTTATGCTTTCTATTCATACTGTTTGAATTCTCATTTAACTGATAGAATCGGTGTAAATCTATCATTGCTCCAGTGCACATATTCAGTTAGTCATTTTACTTCTAATTCCTGTGTTCTGCTTGATTAGATCTACACTTTTGATTGCTTCTTCGGGTTTATCATAGTAATTCAGTTAATTAGTACTCTTTTCAGCTTTCTTCATATCCACTGATTTTCACTATCCTTGTGGCGCTGCTGTTTAATTTGATGAATATTTTCTTTTCAGTTGATTGAATCATAATGTGAACATCATTCCCATATTTAGTGTACTTTTTCTGAGATGAAAATAATTGGAAAGTAATTCTAAATGTTTTCTAGTTCACTTTTAAAATTAGTTGGGGACTTTAATGGTTTCATACTCGTTTTCCTACTTAGTAGAATAAACAGTGATATGATATCATTTATTGTGGGTTTACTTTGCTGCTCATGGTCTTTTATGATAGTTTAAAACAATTAGTGCCTTTTTTAAATTTGGATATCGTTATTAAAAGACGGCGGTTATCTGAAAAATGTGATTTATTTGCGCTGTATATTTCCAACAGTCTGATCACACATTTACTTGTGGATTCGATATATGAGGTTATCTATAAGAGTGGTCAAGGCGCTTATGGAAATACGCTGAGACTACAGCTGTTCATAAACTTAAGCCCCCCCCTTCCTGTGTGTTCAAAAACGGTTTATTATTACCCTTAACCTACCTTGGTTATCCTTATTTGATTGCATTACCAAACGTTGTGTTAATTATTCTTAAATCTTTTTTGTCACCTTGTTTAATTTAATTGCCCTTAATTTTTTTTCATATAAATTGACTTGATAAGCAGATGTATCACCAGATTGTTCGAAATGTATAGCGCGAATACATCATATTTTTCGGATAACCATCGTCTTCTAATAACGCTATCCAAATGTTTATGATAAATAACAGTATATAGCTAAGAAGAGCAATTTGTTCTCAAAAGATTATCCCGTGAACGATACCCTATCACCGTAGGATGGATCAGATGAACTAACAGAATTATACCTCAGTGAGATGCTTCATATCCACTCTTAAAATTACAATTTCTCGTCACTAACCAATATGCTGTGGAAAAACGTTGATGTGAAAACTATCGACTTGTACTTCTGTACTCTGTAGTCCATATTCTTTTAAACCACTAATGTTGCCTTTTTCAAGCACTAAGTTACTACCGGTAGAATACACCTTTGCCGTATATTTTAACTGGAAATTGGCAAATATATGCCTTAGTCAAACAATATATACCCTTTGAGACTGTATTTCAATGGAGAAATAAACAGATTTTTTAAACAAAGTTTGCCATGGTTACTAGAATCTCATGTCGGTATTTGTTAGACAAAAACACAGGCCAATACAATGATGTATACAACAATCTCTATAATGATGATGACTGCCTGTTTTTAGGGATTCCACGTCTCCTGACAAGAAGATGAGGATAGAAAAAAGTTTTACAAAACATATTTTGGGATTGGTAGGTGATAAAATCTTTTCATTTTGCCTATTTTAAGATTGTCTGTTTTGTTGCAATGTATGTGTGTTTGTGGTTTTTGTGTGTATTTCCGTGCACCATTGTTTGTGGACGAATGGCCCAGCCTACTGAACAAACAGAAACAGTAGTGAGGAATGTTTTCACCTTCAAAGTATTTTCAGAAGATATTTGTCATAAATATCATGGGTGATATTTTTTTTTATCATTTCTAACATTTTCTTTTCATTTATCCGGTTTGCTTTTTGTTTTATTCCAGTGAACTTAGTATGTTTGACAGAATGTGAGTATACTTTTACAAAGAATTTATCCCTTGCATTATAGTTCCCAGAAAATGCACTAGGGCTATAGAGTTAGACATACTCGTAGTCGTCTTAAGATTCATACGTGTTATTCACTTAATGGCTAGTCTACTTGATTACTATTAAAGTCTAAGCTTCTTATATAACTCGACATTACACTGCATTCAATTTCTTACTTACAAAGGAGTATGCCATAATATATCAAGTTTTTAGAAATAGTTACAGGTATTTCAGTCTACAAAAACCTATACTGAAATGTTTGTGATAAATACTGCATAATCTAAAGCCTAAATGTAATAAAGGCGTTCAGTTCACCAGAACAGAATTATAAGTAATAATACATGGATCATGAAATATTTGTCTTAATAAGGATAGATGTCTGACCCTAATGTTTAAGAGAGATTTGATTAGTTCTGAGCTGACAAGTTTATCAACCAAACGTATGCTCTACTATCTGTTTTGCGGTTTTTAAAGGACAAATCATTTGACAGCTTCGATTACTTTATTTTTGAAACTCTTAACATTTAATAATTAATTAGTAACCTATTTTGTTTAACGTGTCTGTGGTAAGTGCTGGAGAGCTTTAGGATGTACTGCTTAATCTATATATATATATTCTTACAAGTTTCAGACTACCAGGTTGATTAACTGACAAATAATTTTCTTATCTTCAAAAAATACTTTTACCAGCCTAAATCCAGTGGTCCACATACCAAACATCAGCGTCAAGTCAATTATAACATTAATAAAATAAATTTACCTGACAAATTTCAAACGTCTGCTTCCGGTGACTCTGGACTGTCATCTGGAACGGAGTTGGATCATCTAATTTATCAACTGAGTGAATTGTCAGTTTCTCCGTTATCATCACCAAATGTAGCACCAGTATTATTATCACCTCTAAATATACAAAATCACAGAACCCCTGATCTGGAAATACTATTTGAAGACAATAGATCAGTCCAGCCGTATCACGAGCATAAAGTGAAGAGTGACGAAATAATTTCCTTATCAAAATGCACAATACACCAGGAAGATGAGAACGATGAGGACCACTCAACATTCATTTTTAACAAACTGGATGAAGATAAGATTATAGATTTATTGAATCGTATCACCAGTTACATAAATGAATTCGGTTTAGAAGGAAATCAGAACTGGTCCAGTCGATCAATGCTTCTGAAATCCGTTTTCGATCTAATAAATTATCCTTCACCAAGACTACATTTAACCATTGCAAAGCTGGTATTTTCAGTGAGTACTGGTTTGTTTTATTGCATAAACAGACTGAAACTTGCTTTATAGAGTCTTTCTGGTTCATTTTCTTAAAATTCATGTATTATGTAGTGGAATTTATACAGGGAAAGTACCCACTTTATTTATGTACTACACAATCTCTATCACAGATTTGATTCGAGATTTATTGCTTTTTATGGTGTTATGTATGATTGAGAAGTCAGTATGAAACTGAAGTATTACTCTGTGGTTTAGTTTCCTTAGTCAGCACCCTTTATTTAGCTTGCGCTTTAGACATACCATATTCACTGCCTTTTCATCATAATTGCTAAAGACTCCAGTTCAGTAAGGCATTGTGTATAGGTTTTAGGAAAGTTAACTTCATAAATTATAAAACTTCGTGTTGGTTTTTTAGTGTTTTACATTCCCTTTTTATTAGTTCCCACATTTTTAATAAGTCGTGGAAACTCGTGATCAGTGGAAGTAAGGAGAGATATTCATCTATTACATTGGTTGGTAGCAGCATTATATCAGGAGTCGCTGGAAATTTGAGGTCTGAGGTCGGTCAGCTCAAACTTGACAGCGAAACTGTAACTTATTTGCCTTAAAATTTTACAGTTCAAACGAGGATGTCCAGTGCTTAAGAATTAGTGTTCCAGTGATCCTTGATTGTTAACAGTTCTTCTTCCTAACACCGATATGTAATGAAATTAACCTTGATTCATTAGTAGTTTTGAAAAAAAGTAGTCAACTTTTTAATAATTGATTTATAACTTTTAGTGTCTTTTTTAACAAGGTAGTTAATAAAACTTGAAGATTACATCATCGTTTAGCGGAACCCATTTGTATCACCTCACCTTAAAATTCAATAAGCTGTTGAATTAACACTGTCTTTCCTCTTTGTTTGTGTCTCCTGAAAACAAATTTACTGAAATACTAGGGATGCAGAATGGCATTTGTTTCCATATTTTGTCCTATCTTTAGAGATTTACTGACATATTTATTTGAATTATGTGCCTTCTATTTCAGATGAATGTGGTCGGCAGAAATCTATTGAATATTTGTAAAATTGTATACAGAGTAGCTAAAGATCCTGACAACGACTATTTATTTTTGGAAAACTCGGATACACTTGGTGAGTTTTGAAATACTCTTTTAGTCCCACAGTACCTCTTGTGATTATTTTGCAGCTGCTTATTTTTGTTTAAGTCTCATAGATTAAACTACAGAACATAATCAAGGACTTAAGCACTACGAGGTTCAATATGTACATAAAAACCTATCTTTGTCTGTAGATACTACTAAAAGAAATAAAGTGAATTAGTGATATCCAGAGGACGGCTTTCTCCAGAAATATATATGTATATATATATATATGCCGTTAATTAATAACGCTATCCTATTAGGTATCACAGTCTAAGAAGTTTAGGAAATTGTCTCTATATGAAATCTTATTCAAAAAAATTCAACACAAATCCTGCAGTTGGTTACTCAACTGCGGGTTGTTCATTGGAGGGGGTATTGTTTTTAGTATTTACTAATGGTGAAAACTTGGACAATATTTTCATTCATCTGAAAGTAAGTCTTTTTCTCGTAAGCACGCCGATTTGAAAATTGTTTTCTCGAAAACTTATATACACAGAATGGCTACTTGACCGTCAGTGTAGTTATTTCATATTATCAAAATCAATTAGTCACAATAACGTGAGACACAGTACTGAGTTATGCCATAAAACAGAATACAAAAGACAAACGAGCAGAATAGACTAGTGAAATGTATGAACAGCTTGATAATTCTTTAGTTTCTAAGTTGAGGTTATTATTGACCAATCTGAGTAGTTTGAACCACTCTTTAAGAGAAACTGTTAACAGGAATAAATTAAGTGTTAAAAATTATTACTGGAGTATTAAAATGGTTTCATGCTATGTTCATGAACCTAAACGGTGACTGGCGTTTTTTCTCTCATCTATATAAGCCGTGGAAGATAAATTTATCCATAAATTGACATCTGACGCTACCATCGTAGCTTTTTTCTCCTGATATATGTATGTTCTTTTTCCAGATACTTTAATTGGAGCCATGCAACTGTTAGATGTACCTGTTGCATCCATATCATCTTCCTCATCCACTCCATGTCAGTCATTCCACTCATCTTTTACGTTGGATAATTTACTTCAGAATTCAACATTATTTTGTTTAAAACTAGAGAGTTTGTTATTTGTAACAGGAATAATCAAATTCCTTATAAGTAATGTCAATTTTATGGAAAAATTTCATTCTATTCCAAAATTTTTGCAAAATCTAATGATTCTGCATCAACAGATATTTGAATTATCAGTCTATTTATGTAATAATGCAAAATATCAACATTCGTTATGTACTACCGAGAAGGAGGATAATTGTAATGATAGTAATAAGGAATATGTGAATACATATATACAACATTCATACCATATTTTAATGCAGGTGAGAGTATACCTTGAAACTTTAGTTTTGTGTAATTGTTAACGCCATGTTACTCATCCATTCTTCCTATCGATATATCTTTTGAAGAATTACTGGTAGATCAGAAGGTTTTATGTGCTAATGAACAGTTTTGAATGTGCTTACAGATTGCTTATGCTCTATATGTCACAAATAATGTTTCCTCTGGAAAATCTTTAGTCAACATACAATATTGTAATGAGTTATTGAATGAATTCTAGTGAGTTTTCCATAAAGTTATCTAGATGTGTAGTGCTAATACAAACATACTAACAAACAATTATCTTGATTTCAATAATTAATACGAATTAGTGTCCTTACCTACCTCTTTCTGAATTTATATGATTATCGTTTATTGTGACTGTTGGTCGCAGAATATGTCTAAATAAATATATATTGTTGAATCTGATTTCAAGGTTTTCATTAGTTTTACTGTCGCTTAATTTCTTACTCCCTTTCTGATATCTTAGGCTCTCTTTGTGAAATAAACATATAACCAGCATGAATTAAAAGTTGTTGGTAAAAAGTACATTCTCTCTGGAGTAGTGTATGATGCGTTACATATCTGTGTTTCACTGTTATTGAGCAACTGTAGTATCTGGGTGTAAAATTGCATGTTAACATGATGTATACTATATCGGCTGAAATAAGGTATACTGATAAATCGTAATGATATAATCAGCAGTCTTACAAGTCATGATGAATACAAATCATTAATCAGTTTTTTCTGTCTGTTTTCGACATAGAACTTTGCATCGATGTGCAGCAGTTCAAGTCGCCACACTCCATGTAGCACACAAAGCAGGAGAAGAAAGTAAAAAGAAATGCAAAATAGAGACAGTAAACAGAGGTGTGAAACAAAGGTATAGTAATAATGAAGAACAATATAGTTTCATTGAAAATCATAAGTCACAGGGAGTAGATGCATCTGGGCCATTGAGAACGATTTTGAGCCATATCACCAATTGTTTCCAGCTATTGATTTTTACCGTCCCGAGGACCCCAACCAGGAAGTCTATACCTTCCTACGTGGCTTTTTAGAAAAGAATAGTCTCAACAGTGAATCAGGGTGACTGCCTGCTCAATCTGATAAGTAAACATTCGGCAATTTCGAATAATAAACTTTACTGTCCATAAACACTGTAATATCTTTTGAAAATTATACAACTTTGCGGCAATTATACATATTTTTTTGAAAAGTACCACTATCCCTTAAGAGTAATGTTAAAGCATATCGCTAAATTCACCAGTTTTAATAAACAATTCTTGTTTGTCTGTGGCAGCAGATGTTGTTTGATAGTCATATCTAGGCAGCAGGCTTCTCAATTACACATATGAAATTGCATCTTCATTGTAAATGTGGCCTACTGCATCAGAAATGTTTAATCTTTACCAGAATCCTAGTGGCACTCATTCAAGCTAGTGTATTTTATGGATAATGCCGTACCATTGCCCATTCATAAAAATTTCTTCTGTGGTTATTAAAAATTGAGTTATTTTGAATTATGCTGATTCAAGATTCTCCTACTTACATTGTCTGTCGTTCACTTCCTAGACATGTTTTGTCAGTCGAACCTTAGATCATATCGTGCCTACATACATTGATGGTCCCTAGTGTCTATCTATGAATGCAGATGATTTTATACGTGAGTTTTACAAGCCTTAGAAGTTTGTCCGTCGTCTTTTTATACATCGGAAGATAGAATTCTAGTGGGTGATTTATGCTTAATAACTTTATGTACAGTTGTGAAAATCAGCTTGTCGTTTTTTTTTAACTTTTAATAACAGGTCACAGAGATTTTCTGTTATTTGAGTTCCATGGATTCATTCCGTCCAAAACTAATGGTGCATGACGGTATTTTGGAGCATATTGTAAATTGTATCATCAATTATCACGAGTACATCCGTAAACAATTTACTGTAAAAGATATACAAAGTGTTACAGTATTCAGTTTTTCAGAATTTTATACTGTTTACTTTAATTGGATAAGATGTTTATCTCATTTAACTGAACATGCAGATGTTTGTCATCATTTAGAAAATTGGTTAATATCTGTGAAAGACAACGTCAATCTGTATGCTAATGATAAGCACGAAAATCCAGTAAACATCTCCAAGACCGTATTGACAAGAATTACAACATTGTGTCAGACGTTGATGTATTCATTATATTCCTATAAAGAAAATGAGGTATGCCATTTTTTATATAAACTTAAATGGATTGCATTATATTTTGTCTTTATTAAATAACCTTAATTCAGAGACACCTAGAAGTGTGTTAATGATGTATTCTGAGTCGGAAAGGTCGCACAACATAATTTGGAATGTTCAAGTATTGGTTTGTAGGGATTTGGTTGATTGGCTACAGGGTTTCATCATGAGCTGACATTGGTTAGAGAACCATTGGAAAACCTGGGAGCATTGGACAGGGGTTTCGTCCTAGTTTGAGACTCTTCATCAGTATGTACCCACCGGGGTTCGATCCTAAGACCTTCTGGTTACAAGGCGAGCTCGTAGACCGTTAGGAATGGTCGGTCCACTATGTGACAATTCGTATTTAGTGATAATTCATAAGTGTAACTGTGAGCTAGAAAATAATAATCCTTAAGGTCGTTAAATCATGTTTATCTGTTAAAATTCTTAGATTGTCAAGACTTACAGTTTAATTAGGAGCTTTTAAATAAAGTGAAGTTACGAAAAGAGATCTTATGTGTTCTGAATTACATGACATGGACATTTTTCATAGTTTCTTAACTTATCTGAAACTATAGACCGTATTAAGATTTGTTGTGACAATCCACATACTATAATGATATATAATACAGCCTAATTAACTTATATTTAACCCCATCACATACTGTAATAATAATTAATTTTTCCTTCACGTTCCCCAGTGGAACATAGGGCTTCAAGCTAGTGGCTTGAAGTTTCTGTAGCAGTGGTGACTGTTTTTGCAGGATGGGTTTGCTAGCCTCATGCCCAACCTTTCCTCTTTACCAGCATTACTTCTCGCTAAGCAAAGTAAAGGAGTTCGTCGGCCGACGCTCGAACCCCGGACCATGTGCATGGTCGGCGAGCGTCCTAACCGCTATACCGCCGACGCTCATCACATACTGTAGCTTTTATAAACTTCTAAAATGAGTTTTGGTGGGTTTATTCCACTTCGATATCTATCTGAAGTTCCATGCCTTGAACAAAATTGAACTGAAATAATCTTAAATCTAAGGTTTCGTGTGCGTTTCGGATTGTGAGGGCGATTGTTACTTCCCGGCTGCCCACACCGTGGAAGTTGGTTGCGTGACCGCAGAGCCCAGGGGACAACTGCTTGAGGCCGGTCACACGCGGCCTATTTTTGTTCGTTCTTTTTTGTTTGGTGTGCCTCAGTAGCATACATATCACTCCTGCCCTGTGACACGGCAGCAGGAAGCGCGGTCGTTGTTAATCCGGGCCACGGCCGATCCGGCATGAAATTTTGTGATTTTGTATTTATCATGATGTTGGATTGGGTAGCTGCTTTTTGTTTAACCGCTATCCAAACAACCTTTCTGGCATGGTAGGACCTCAAGAGACATAAGTCTCAGCCAGTATAGCTTGAATAGATCATTGCGGTGTTCAAGCCCGACCACTACGTCAAGGTAGCAGCTTTCGGTCGAGAGTAGGTTAATTAATCGTATGTGACGTGAATAACCAGCAGAAATATTTTTGTGATTAAAAACGTCTTTTCATATGATATGCATTTATTGAAGTTGAAAGTGAAGGTACTGTGAAGACATCTTTCAAATTCATTTACTTTTATATGTTTACCTCATTTAGGACCTTGTTGTAAGAATTGTCTATGTGCTTGGAAATCTGGCTGCTAGATGTGAACGTGCACGGGTTGCAATTTTGCCTAGTCAAGAGTCATTATTAAAATTGTGTGAATTCTGTCGCCAGTATAATTCATCGATACCTAGCAAAGCGACTGACCATTCTGCAATCGAGGAGAATTCATGTGAGCTGAAGAATGTTGAAAAAGGTTGGACCATGCTCAGCGGTAGTAATAGTAGTAGGTTTCATTTTGTTGCACAAATACTGAAACTTTGGTGGTGTAATTCATTCCAACTTATAAATTTAAACATGATTTTCAAAAGTTCATTGTTTGTAGTCTCACTTGGATATCATTCTACTCAATATACAAAACAGGTAACATGTGGTAAGGCAGATGACGTTACAAATGGTTGTTGAGTTTTTTGTATTTCTTTTTATGGGAAGAATTTCATGAGCCAATTTGGCTCGTTAATCTGAAGATTGAAAACTTTATTCTGTATATGAGATAGTGTATCACTAAGTTAATTACCAACAATTCGTACACTGAGGCACCTATGAAACATGTGTGTTCTGTATTCTCTTTACACTTAATTAATTACTTGTGTCACACACTGTGCTGGGAAGGCGACTAAGAAGCTTCGCACAAGTAAGTTTCCTAGGCCGGAATTTACAAGAACTATGTATTGCCTAGTGATATCGTCTTGTTACTCCATTAGGAATAAGTAGTGTAAATTTGAAAGTGTTATCGGGTGGTTGACAGTCGACTGCTTTAATCACCTAGCCAATTTACTTTTTAGCTTAAGGTTTTTACTAGACACAGTACTTATTTGTTGGTATTTTTTAAGTGAAATGAAATTAGGTCCGCAGACAGCATGTTTTGTCATTGTAAACACATCAGTCATATAATATTGTTATTAGGGTTTGCACAAAAAAAAGATTCAGCAGAGTGGGAAACCTGTTCTGTTTTATGTCTAAAATGACTTAAGAACGGAATTACATAAAAGCATAACTACTCCACATATTCGATATTTAAGTTTGTCATGAGCGATTATATCAACACACTTCTTTTATTTAAATAATAAAATACTTTCTCTGTTAACTATAAAGCATTGTAACCGGTTTCACTTTTATGTGTCTTAATATCTTGGTCAATATTGGATGCTGAAAGGATATTTTAAATACGTTTAAATTACAAATACTTCTGTCTAATAACTTCTCCATTACAGAGTACTTCGATACCATCGAATTCCTTTTATGTTAGTCTCTTCAAAGATGAATTCCTATATTAATTCTCTTATCATGTCCTTCGAATTCCCTTCTTCTTCTTCTACATTTAGACCTATCGAGTGACTGCGCAACGGTTGCGTCGAATAAATCCAACCGGGTAGCACATACATCACAATACGATATCTTAGTGAAACTGTTAAGGATTATTGCTAACGTCACTATTAGTGATACCGTTGGATTTCTATGTACAACAAATTTTGACTGTATAAATTTGATCCTAGAAATCACAGGTAGGTTTTTTGTCATAGCTGGAAAATGATCGTTTAAACTGTGTCATATACAATATTTGTGTCGTCATTATTATCATCAATATTACTCATTTCGCTTCAGGAAATCACCTACCACATCTTTATATATATATATATATCCAGCCCACAGATGTTACGAATGTTGTGGGACAATTTTCTTAACCAGTTATAATGATTTTAGATAATTTTATAGTGATATTATACAACTTGTTAAAAAAGTCAGTTTAAGTGGTCATATGCATAAACAGAAGTTAAATACAAATATTTCATAAACGAAACATTCCCATATTGAGTCATAAGAAAAAGACGTAAACAGCGAAGAAAATTTTCTTTTCGACAATTTACTTTCATAAGATAATAAAAAGAATCAAAATTATATTAAAAACTTTACTCTGGTAACGGTAAGGAGAGTGAATGTATGTAGCGCTTTTGAATGCAGAGGTGCAATCTCAGATGCTGAATAGCTGATGATTCAGCTATGTTCAGATGATGTATGAGAAGTCTCTTTGTACGATATTGAGGGACTGTGTGTAGCACTGTGAAGCGTTCGTGGGACGGGGGAGTGCTCGATGTCCAGAGATGACAGGGTGTTCGTGGATGGAGCTGCTACTATTCTTCTTACCTTCTCTGGCTGACTTACCTGGACAATGCTCCAGAATACGTTTTTAGACTTGACATTGCGTACGGCGGATATACTTCGCTCCACACGAGCAAGTAAATTGATAAATACGTACTGAGGTGACCAAAAGCAATATCTTATCCTTAACGTTAGAGCGGATTAACTATCTGCTGGAGAATGTAATACGCAAGGTGGCTGCTTGAAATGTCTTCTTCAGACATTCAGAAAGAAGGTTTCTAAGAATTTCTGCTTCGATATTTCATTACAAATAAGAGAAAACTTAGTTAGGAAGAAAGATATGCAACTAGAAATAGTTTGAAAGGAGATGAAGCTTGAGTTTCTCCGCTTCGCTGCAGTATATACCGAGTTGTATTATCCAAGATGCTTAGCTACAAGTCGGTAGCACCATAAAGATCCTAATTTGTACTTACTGTCGAGAGAAGTGGCTGTGTAATCAGCAATAATTCTTTCGTCATTGTTGTTGTACCTTACAGTAAAGGTTTGGATAATGTGTGTTACACATAAAGTGTAAACATAAATCTATAAAAGTTTTCAAAATGACCGACTGATTAACCTTATCTTCAGCAAATTATATTAGTAGAGTTGTAGTATGCCTTAGAGTCATCTTTAATAATATATCAGCGGGCTTCTTACGCATATCAATGCCTCCTAGCCGTTTTAAAAACATCACTGTAAACTTAGAAATACCAGCATTCACTCAAAATAGTTTTGCGGTTGTTTGTTTACCTCATGTTTTGAAACTGATGAGCACGATTCAGAACCATTCGAACGTCATTCACCCATAAAGGATTCCAAACTAAGAGGCAGCAACCTTCCTATCTTTCTATTTAGGATGATTCCATGGAAATAATGACCTCCCTATCTAGAAGTGACTTTCTATGAATTTTCTTTACACTTCTAGCAGTGTGCTTTTAATTTGTGTATAGTTTTCGTCTCATTTAAAGACTGTAGTTTGTTTTAAACCCACTATTAATCTTTTGACATTGTATTTAAACTGTAGAAATCAAATAAGCTTCTTTGAATATATTGTTCACTACTGGCTTCCATTGAACAGCATGATCCGTTTTACATGCCTCTGCAGTTTTTTCATGCATTATTTGATTTGTCTTAAGTTGGACTCTTTTTCACTTTGTACTACAGAGAATCAGCATACGGGTGAACCAAATGAATTACTGCTCAATTGTTTCGCTTGTTTAAACAATTTAACTTATTACATCAAAAATGATTTAACCGAAGAATCTATCGTAAAACAGTGTGAAATAGCTGAAAGTAAGTTATCAAATAATTTTTACGTGATAGTATTCTTTTTTTGTGGATAAATAACTACTACAAATCAGAGGTCAAAATGCAAAATTATATGGAATGGTTTTCGTTTTAACTTAAAATGAGAGAGCTTTAACATGACGAAAGGAATGGAGTAAATATTTTCTAACAACTTAACTCTGATCCACTGAAGCTTTCACAATGTTAAAAAGTTATCGTGGCATCGTATTTATAGAGAAAAAGTTTCCCATAGAGTCATTTTGTTTCTATCCTTTTAATTCTTAATTTGTAGGTCTGTTACGGGCTATGAATAAAACCTCTGGTTATCAAGACGAATTTCTCGGTATTATACGTGTGTTTGGAAATTTGACACGTCATTCAACAATAAGACAGTGGTTAAACTGCAATTCCAGTCGTCTGTTACAGGTCACTGCTAGTAATCGTGGTCCACTTGATGATAACGATGATGACAAAAGTTTAAATGCGCTTGGTCAACAAAACGCTTTCCTCTATCTAATTATCCAGGCATTGGATTCTTCACGACCAGACCTGGTTTACAGTACATTAGGTGTGCTTATCAATTTGATGACAGACATCGAGCAAAGACCAATGCTACGAACTCTTGAAGGTTTGCCAAGGTACGTTACGATTCCATTTTAAGTAGGAAAATATGATATTTTTAAGTCTCAATGTTAAAAATATGTTGAATATCTTACCCTTCAATGTTTCAACGTCATTTTATAAGCTATTCACCAAAAAGACATCTCTTTTTATATTTTCTCTTCTTGTGGTAATCTTTTCCAACTTTCAGCAGATTAACAGTCTTTAAGTTTTCGTATGTCATTTTACTAGATAAGTGAAAATGTACTGCTTAACTAGTCTTAGAAGATATTATGCAGGTAAAGATACGGTTCAAATGACTGAAAACTATTGCACTGCCTTTAGGCTTTAGATAAAATATTTATTAGAAATTAATTAAAAAGTATGAATTATTTATTCATCAAAAAACTAATTCTGTCTAATTAGTAAATTTAAAAAAAATCATTTTTATTCTAGAGAAATGAGGAAAAATAAATGTATGAAAGTAGCATTTTCTCATCATATTACTGTATGTTGACTGAAAATTTTCCAGAGGAAAAGTTATTTGTGAAATACAGAGCATAAGCAATCTGTAAACTAACTATTCTTTCGTAAGGACATTCAGAACTGTTCATTAAAGTTTGTCGTCGAGTTAACTAATTGAATTACTTGAAAACAACCTTCAGTTGTAAAAGTAAAAGTTTTTTTTTCTTGAGGTTAAGGAATAAACTATAAGGATTTCATCATGAGCTGACGAAACAACTGTCCAGTACTCCCAGGTTTTCCAATGGTTCTCTAACTGATGTCGGATCATGATGAAATCCCCTAACCAATCAAACAAAATTCCCTACAAAACCTATAATTGAAAAATAAAACTTTATTTATTCCAGCATTTTGGGTTTCATGAGGTGGAGAAATTTATTCAGTTTAATTTCTAAAGAATGAATGACAAATCTGTTAGTTTGACTTATAATCAGCACATTTATGCATCTTTTCATAAGACGATTATTAATAACTCATGGAAAATTCCCATTGTAACATTTAGAAAATCAAAACAAGTGATTCAGCGAAGACTCTTTTCAACGAATTTATCATCAAGCTGTACAGTCGTATATACATGGTTTTTGAGAAGTTATATCCGGTGAGGGAATTGAATCTTAGGTATGAATGCATAAAATAATAATAATATGAATTTCAATTAAAACCAAAATGTTTGTGATTATAATCGTAGTTAAATGTCAAGTGGCAAAGTAAATTAATGTCATATATAGAATAATTCATAGGAGGGATAGAACTTGAAAAAGGATGTGCAATTATAGGATTAGTAGACAAATCGAATAAAACAAAAACGTTACGTAATATTGTGTGAAATTTAATAGCATAGAATTTATCGTTGTAAAAAAGAATTTATTTAGAATGACAAGTGGAACAAGTGAAATAATACCGGGGACAGTTCAAAGTGAGAATAGTAATAATAACAATTGACTTAATAAGGAAGAGTATACAAATTGAATAGACAAAATGGAAAATTGGTAGAGCTAAAATATGATTGGGGATTACCATATTTTAGCATACAGGGATTAAGATCATGAAAGTTGGAGGGGTTGAACGAACTTTTTCTGTACACAGAGATCTGGCTTTTCTGTCTCGATAACCAAAGCTTCAGCAATACAGATGAGTCGGGTACGTAGGGATTTGGGTAAATTACTATTTGCCTTGTAGATGACTTTAAAGGCGGAGGCTATAGAGATAGGGTGATCATTACCGACCAGATGTTCAATGATTGCGCTTCTTATTGCTCCATTTCCACCTTTTCGTAGCCATGCAGGATAGTGTTCTTGCACCCTTTTGGACAAAACTCGAGTCGAACGACCGATATACCTAGCTCCACATGAGCGAGCAGGTGAACTGATAAACGCACATAGAGTTGGTCAACAGTGGGATCTTGTCCTTCAGGTTATTGAACAATAATGGTCGGCTAGTAAAGGCTATTCTCATAGATGCAACAGGGAATGTCTGTCTGTTTTCGACATAGAACTTTGCACAAATGTGCGGAAGTTCAAGTCGCCACATTCCGTGTAGCACGCGAAGCAAGAGAAGAAAGTACAAGAAAAGCATAATAGAAACAGTGAGCAGAGGTGTGAGACAAAGGAGTAATAAAGAAATACAAAACAGTTTCATTGAAGATCATAAGTCATAGGGAGTGGATGCATCTGCGCCAGCCACTGAGAACGATTTTGAGCCATGTCACCAATTGTTTCCAACCATTTGTTTTTACCGTCCCGAGGACCCCAGCCTGGAAGTCTACACCTTTCTACGTGGCTTAGACCAACTGTTGTGGATTTCATTGACTGATGCCAAGTTTTTGTTTGACCGCCGCTAGCTTTTTTCCAGCCTGACCCTATATCCGCTAACATTGCTCGTCGAGGGAGGCGATGGCTTGGCATACGTAACACATGTCCTAACCATCTCAGTCTTTGTAGCTTCACGACTTCGTCGATTGATTTCCCCTGTTTACCTAGAACTCGACGCCTAACCTCCATATTGCTCACCTTATTATGCCACTTTACACGGGAAATAGAACGCAGGCACCTATGATCAAAGGCAGCTAGTCTTTTCATGTCTTCCACTCTCAGTGGCCAGGTCTCACAGCCCGTCATAAAGGAGGACGGAGCGGACTGATGAGCAGTACACCCGCCCTTTGGTCGATAGTCGAACATCTCGTCTACGCCAGAGTCGGCGTAAACTAACAAATGCGAAACGAGCGCCTTGTATTCGTGCTGAGATTTCGTCAGAGATCAGCCCGTTGGGGCTGATGGTACTTCCCAAATAAGTGAAGCGGTCAACGTGCTCTACCACTTCACTTCCTATTTTTTAAACTAGGCGTCGATGTAGTCCAGTCCTGTAACAACAGGGAATGTTCTTTTCAGGGACTGTGATATCCTTCGTTTCATGATATCGGAAGCTAAGTCCCCTTTGAATTCTAAGCTCATGTAAATTATTTTCTTGGGAACGGTCGATAAGTCACGTTTTGTAGGCTTTGGATGTATATTCTTATCTATAAAACGTGGTGGAAATCCATTTTCCATTAGGATTTTCCTCAAAATGTATAACTCATCTTCCACAGTATCAGTGCTACATATGAGCCCTGACATTTAACTACGATTATAATCACAAACATTTTGGTTTTAATTGAAATTCATATTATTATTATTTTATGCATTCATACCTAAGATTCAATTCCCTCACCGGATATAACTTCTCAAAAACCATGTATATACGACTGTACAGCTTGATGATAAATTCGTTGAAAAGAGTCTTCGCTGAATCACTTGTTTTGATTTTCTAAAAGATTAATAATAACTGATAAAATGTTATTGTGGAATGTATTGAGTGATAAATTTCTAAAGCTGTTTTTGAATAACAGTATTTATGATTATAGATGAAAGTAAAGTCAAAATCCAATCATTCTGTTATGTTCATCATGTTATCACTTTCTTATACGTAAGAAATATGGAAGTTGCTCAAGGTAAAAACGCAAATATATACTTGAGGCTAATTGCTTTAACGAATTGCATGGAAAGCTTTCAACTCTACGGTGGATGAGATAAAATAAATTTCGAATCAAAAAGATTTCCTTATTCTTTGTTTGCATCTTATTTGCAAACAAAAATGCAGATATTTCTTTATAATGTAAGTTCTCACTTTAGAATACAACTGTAAAAATCCATATTGTATAAATCTTTCGAAATTTTTGATAAATTTCTTCTTAGACTCTTAGAAATTCTGAGAGATTTTGCTGGACATGATTGGCAGTTAGCTGGATTGTCATGTAAAGCATTATGGAATTATACAGAGTTAGTTGGTGAATCGTTCAGAGAACTTTTCGATCCAGAGATAATGAATGAACTGTTCAGTTTGCTAACTGAATTTACCGGTAAGTATACTCCAGTAGTAAAGAAATGCCTATTTCCGAGTAATATAACCCGATTTTACAAACTTATTGCCTAAATGTTGTCAAAATTGAAGATGACCTAAAAGTGGTGCAGAAACTTCATTGAAATGACATGTTTGAGTGTGCAGAAATACTCAGTCGAAGGGCAGACTGAAAATGGTAGCATTTTTATTGTTGCTTCAACTCAGCTGGATAATTGTGTTAGAATAAAATATTTTGAAATGTGTTACAGTTTTGTGATAATAAAGAACGAATAATAATAATATGATTAACTATATTTTATTTCAGGTGACAAGGTATCATTCATTTCCAACAAGTCATTCATAAAGAGATCTACCAAACATGATAGTTCACAGATCATCCTACAAATAGATTTGTGGAAATATATTTGCACATCATTTTATGCTTACGTCGCTTGTGGAAAATCTCAACATTAGTCTTAAATATAAAAAATCTTATAAATTCGTGTGTGCACAATGAAATCGTAGATAAAAGAGGATATTATCAATTTTAGTAGTCCTCATTGACACTTTTAATGACAGTATACGCTGTTCTTGTCATCGCGATCTTCAGAACAGGCAAGATTATTCAGGCTTAAAAAATGAAAAGTCTTGATACTATAAAGTGACCAGTGTAGGGCCATTTAAATGAATTGAGAATGCGTAAATATGCAGATTCGTTAAATCAAATATGGACTAAACTGTCTCATTTTGGGAGATTCTATGACATTTACACCTACTACCTTGTTGTAAGTTTACTTGAGAACATAGGTGAAATACCCAGTGCTTAATTCTAGTACAGATGTTGTTTCCATACCAAAACCCAGGACTACGAGAGCTACGTAATTAAGCCAACCACCCCAGAGAACACAACTAATTCAAAAGATATTGAGATTTAGATATTTAAAGTGCTTTCAGTGGCTGTTCTAAGATTTGAAATCACTAATGTACTTAAAAGTGTCTACTTATGTTTTAATGAAAGTTACCGGTTCTTCACTTATGTATGAAAAGGATTATTGTTCTGCTTAACCAACAAGCAATGTCTGCTGATCAACATATAAGTAATCTTATGCCCTGTCGTATTTTTCTCTTTGTTTTTCACATATCATGTACTTGAAATGCAGTGTAGTGATTCCACTAGGTGTATCATAAGTAATAAAATGTACGAATGCATATTAGATAAGTATTTCTGACCCAACACAGTGATACAGTATTAATAACTGGGTGGTGTTTTGAGGACAGTTTATTTTTCATAGTCATACCACTATTTTCACATAACTTCATATATTACTTCAAATATTTATAACCCGTCTTGTTTTTCAATATATTTTTCCATATATTCGGATAGATGTTGAGTCATTCCCATTCCATGTACTCTGTACTGATTTGATGAACAAAAATCGGGTAATTAACCTTACCCTCGACTCCACTATATTACTTTTTGATACTTTTATCGTATCCTACCTTATTTTGTGATACATTTATATGGTTATGAACAATGAATTGTGCTCAAAATATCATCCAGTTATTAATACTGCATCAGCGTGTTATATCAAATAAATATAACAAATAAATTCCACATTCTGCTCTTACAATAAAAATACAGAAAATAAGTTAATTGAAAAATCATGATCTTCAAATTAGAATTTCTTTTCACAGACATTTGCATAGCTTCGTCATACCATTACATGCTTTCAAATCGGTTGTTTTGTTTCAGTCATCGTAACACTAGAAAATAATTAACAGTTGGTTACCACATGATAATCAGTGTAGCCCATAAATCCCTAATCTGTAATGGAAAATTATGAATCTTTAGTAGCAAAATAATATAGTTTGTGTAAGTTGTAATCCCATGATTCTATAGTGTATTGAATAAAACTGTGAAGTTTGAAGTAATTGCTGTTGAACTCGAGTGAAAACATCAGAATGCCAAAATGTTTAAATTAAGATGAATTGTAAGTTGATCATTTTTTTTAATAGCCACCAATAAATCAGAAATGTGTGAATGGAAGTCGCAAGAACAGCAAGGAATTTAATCGTGTTCATGCCAACATAGGAAAATGTGTTCGGTTCAGTGAAAACACTGGAACTAGAAAGTATTGATAATAATCAACGAGACGAAGCTATGATTATGCCTCTAGTTTTCTGGAATGTTTCTACAAAAAGAACTTCCTCAGGTAGAGATGAATTCATTCTGTGACAGCAATATCCTTTGCATTCCAAATGGAACATATGGCTTCAAGCTAGAGTTGTGAAATTTTGGTAGCATTGGTTTTATTTTTTTACGGGGTGGAGTTGCTAACTTCATACCCAACCTTCGCTCTTTACTGGCCTTTCTACTGGCTTAGAGAGGTTACAGAGTGCGTCGGTCGGAGATAGAACACTGGACCACATACGTGGTTGGCGAGCGTTCTACCACTGAACCACCAACGTGATATAAAATGGGCAGTTACTTATTTACGAATGTTTATTAGAGCTTTGCAGTACATTTTTATTCTTGTAAACGTAACTTTCTTTCAATGATTTACATTTTCAAAGACCTTAAATGTGGTACCAATGCCAACTTGTCATATCAAAACGTAAAACTTTAAAAAAAATTAAACTATGCCTCTTGTCTTTTTGTAGATACAAATATTGTCACGCGAATACACAATGCATTGTTATCAGATAGTTTGATTACTGAATCTGACTGTTTGGCACTTTGGGAAGCCGCGTGGTCCACTGAATTTCTTCCTGTTGCCAAAGATCTTCTCCATCGTTTATCAAATGCTTGAGTACTGGCAGGTCGAAACTAGGCTTTTCGCCAATCAACTGTAAATGAGAAAAATTTTGGTTTTTGGAGATGAAATTATGGATATGTCAAGTTACCTTTAGCGTAGTTAAAAAATCTCAAGAGGGTTACGTATAACTTATAATACTGTCCATCCTTCATTTAAGTTTATCATAAAGTGCTTTCTACTTTAATGAAACCATTTTGCTCAATTTTCATTTTTTATCTTATTTCCTGAAGTTGTTTGATTTCAAAAATACTCTTCATGTTCATATAAATACATATCTAAAGTTTCTCCGCTTCTAAAAAAATATATATATATATATTATGAGCAATAGTAGACTGATGAAATACTATAACTTTGGGAATATATCCAGTGGCTTAGGAAACATATGTGCCATATATGTGAGTGAATACTAAAATCATCCATTTCAAAACACAGATACTGAGGGAGAAGCTAGCATCATTCGACTGAAAACCATCTGTGGTTGACTTCTCAATAGCCACATAATGTAGATATTTCGTGTACTGTTGAAAATATCTTGGCTTCGTCGCTTATTACTCCACGTTTTTATCACTGCTGACGTCTAACAACGTTATATATATATATATATATATATATATATATATATATGGATGCCAATGTTTATCGACTGCTTGTCTACTTGTCCACATATGTAATTAACTGTTTCTGCTAGAGGTACATTTGTGAATAACGATGTTATGATCAGAGATATCATAGTTTTCTCCTTGATATTAATATCTTTTATTTTGTCTACGAATTCAAACACATCTTTGACGCTATATTTCACTATCTTATCCTGCAAGGATTTGAGAATATTAACTAACCATCTAGCTAGAGCATGGTAGGGCAAATTTTGCGTATCAAGTATTAACCTTAACGGTACCCCCTGGTTTATGCACTTTAGGTAGGCCATACAATCTTGGCGTATACGTCCCCGTTGGTCTGATTTCTTCATATAAACTTTCAGAAAATATCTGCTCCTCTTCAAACGCCTGGTTAATTCATTCTCTGTTTTGTTATTGAAATCTTTCTTCTCAGGTTTTTGAAACTTCTGTGTGTCCTTCAATATATCATCCATCTTTTGATTATAGTCACTTCTATCAAGTCAGATGTTTCAGGGATGGGAGAAGTAAAGTTTTCGATTCTGTCGCTCTCTCTGAGCTGGTTAATTTAATTGCGAAGCCTTCATTTTCCTTCTAGACAACATCTTCAGCTCAGGATTTAGTGTGAAATGAACGTATTTGAATTCTCTATAAATGATATAATTGCATCTCCTGAAAACGTTTGTTTATCGCAAATAAGGCATCATACGTCAAACTCTAATAGGAAGTGCTCATGAGGACTATCTCTCTTCTGGTCAACTTGTCCACAGACTGTGCATACTAAGGCCCATGTTATATTTATCTTTCTGAAAAGCTTGTTATTCTGTTTTCTTCTTACTTTTGTGCTTCGTAATCATAGTGCTACAGCTACGATCAAATTAAGTGGTGTTGTTTTTCTCTCACTGGTACACATTGCAGAGCTAATTGAGGGACTACAGTAGTGGGATAGGCATTTTAGATCATGGTATAGCATCTACCTCAGTTAGCAGGCCTATTCCTTATGGATCTTTTTTATGTGAGTGTTATGTACTCGTCGACAAATTATTGTTATGGACTGGTCGAGAAACTAATAGTCCTGACGCAAGAAGGCGGAAATCAGAAGACCACTAGGTTTGCGATGATACTTCTATTTTCCAAACACAAGGAGAATGCAAAACTGGTATCACACCAAAGTAAGTGTAAGTAAGTCACACAAATTGTGAGAACGAAATATGTATATGAAATGTTCCAGACAAAGTGTGTGAACAAATCATTAGACAGTCTTAACATGAATGGCTAATTATAATGAAGTATCGATCCATATATACACAGCGAAATATAGCAGACATGCCAACAACAACCATATATGGATATATGTCACCAAGCAACGGACTGTCAACAAACACTCATATTATATATAATATAATATGAGGAGAATATACATTGTTAAAGGAGACAAGTTCATACAAGTGAAATGGTCACAGACTAAGCGAGCAAATAGAAAGAGAGACCAACATACACACACACATAAATATATATATGTGGATACATATCAGTGAGTCCGTCGATATAGGCTGAAGACTGACTTAAATTCATATCTTAAAATACATAATTATATGGAAGACAATAAACCAGAAGTAGAAGGACAATGGAAACCATTTTTTAAGAAGATGTCGGCTTTTCTGTTTTTACTTTCCAACGATATTTCACTGCGGAATTTAAGCAGCTGACTCATAAGCTGGGAGGATTAATAATCGATAAGCGACAAGAACTAAACCATTTATTCCATACAATCGGACGTATCGCACAAATATACAGCCCGTGTTTCGTGGTACTGTCCAAGAGGACTTCATGCTTTCCATCAGCTGTTCCATTACAAGAAAGCAACAGTAACAGCGTGTGCCAAGTGAGGAAGAGATGAAGTCCATTGAGCAGTTTACATGAAACAATCCTATTTTGACCAGTTTACGGCTAAATTTTAAACCTACTTTGCCAAAACGGCTGAAATTCGGAAGCTTCCTAACAGCAAATTGCTGAAGTTCACTTACAGGCAATCGGTGCAGCCTCGTGTCATCTGGGTTTGAGCTGTTACTCATCGGTCTAGGTACCTGATTATTAACCACCGTGCCAGAGACTTGGCCTGCTACATGTACCAATATTTGGGCAACCAGGCAGTGTTATCCTCCACACAATAGGTGTGGATGACTGTCAACTATATGGAAATACAAGTGGATGCTAAGTAACGTTTTTGTGTTATTTGGGAGAGCCATCAGTAATATTAACGCAATAATTCCTCTTCCAATATCCTACAAACTAATGTAGTCGTTTCCTAGACAAACTCACTAGGTAGTGTGTATTTCGGAGAGATTTGATGTAAGGAATCATATCAGATTACTCGGTTCATAGCATATGTATAGAGAAGCCGGAGAATTGTACTTTTCCCACCTTATTGCAGGATTTTCTGAAAATTCTTAAGCTGTCTTAAAATCTTCAGGATGTACCTCATCCAGTCACTCATAAAATTATCACAACAGATCAACCCGTGCTATCACATCCACGGTGATTATCACTTGACAAGTTAGCGGCAACTAAGGTCGAATTCAGACACATGGTCCAACTAGGTATTGTTAAACCTTTCAGCAGTCCTTCATCCTCGCCTGTGCATATGCTACCTAGGGCTGAACATGACTGGCGACTATGCGGGCATTGTCGTGTTTTGAACAGTGCCACTTTCCGTATTTCGACTCTCCATCTCCATGACTATGTATTGTTATCATGATAATCATTACTATATCACTACCAATGACATTTTCTCGTAGTCTGCATGGCCCTCCCTCGTATAAGTCTATCAGATAAAGCAAATTTCATTGAAGCTGTAACAGTGTGGCGATATATTTTGGAGCATTGGCACTGTAGGCATTTGCTTGCCCATTTCTGAATATCAGAGTTCATTCTGGGTCACAAAAGACAAACTTATTTTATAAAAAACCTAAGAACGCCTGTGGAGACATTGCAAACGATAGTTGCGTCAGAAAGAGGAATAGGTATGTCCTGCCACCGTAAGGACGACTTTTCTCTACAGGTTTGAATTTTGGCGTCATTTCGTCGCAATTTGACAATACTATCAAAAGTGATGTCCATCAAAGACAGAAGCTGATTTATATCACATCAGGAGAGTTAGCTACAACACCTGCATCTCCTTTGATGTACCGAATGTCAGTCGAAAACTGGGAAACATAATCCAGCTGCCTGGCTTCTCTTGGCGAATGTCTATCTAGCGAAGTAGTAAAGGCTTAGCGAAATGGTTTGTGGTCACTAAAGGTGAAGTGATGACCTTGTAACAAGAAAGCTCCCGACCGAAAGCTGCTACCTTGACGTGGTGGTCTGACTGCAGTTCAGATGAAACGAAGGATGAGTTCTACCAAAAGCTGTCTAGTTTGGTGCGAAAGGCTAAACGCTCAGATATAGTCGTTCTAGCTGGTGACTTTAATGCTCAAGTAGGGAAATTGTGTCAATCTGAGAAGGATGTCGGTGGCACCTATGGAGCTTCGTGCCAGCGAACCGACAACGGTAACCGTCTCCTACAGTTCTGCTCTGATAATCATTTGTTTCTTGTAAGCACTAACTTTAAACACAAGGAGAGACACTGTTTGACTTGGAGACCCCCTTCATCAAACCAACGCTGGACACAAATAGACCACATAGCAATAAGCTATCGTTGGCGTGGGTCGGTAGGAGATTGTCGCTCCTTCTGGAACACGTGCGTAGACACCGACCATGCACTGGTCCGCGCTCGGGTGTGCTTACGACTGAACGGACGTAGGAAACAGCTGGCGGTAAAACCATCACGTCCCCAGCTCGATCAGGAAACTAAATCCGTATTTCAGGAAGAACTAGCTAAACACATATCTGTGTTCGACAGCTGTGCTCACCCTGAAGAAGCTTGGAAAAATATCCAGGCAGCCATAGATACAGCTGTAAAAGCTGTGAATAAGGCAAATCCAAAGGTGAGTAAAATCCACTGGATTTCGACTGCCTCATCCGAACTGATAGATGCTAGAAGACTTATTCCGGCGAGCTCCGAATTCAATGAGGAGCGAAAGCTGCACAAGAGGAAACTTACGAAAAGTCTCCGCAAGGACCGTGAACAGTGGTGGGCGACAAAAGCCAAAGAGATGGAGAAAGCTTCGAGGATAGGCAACACCAGGCAACTATTTAGACTCATCAGGGAAACGGGTGGGAGAAGACAAATCATCAGTGAGACAATCTCGGAAAAAAATGGCAGTATAATTAGCTCCCAGGATAGACGACTGGATCGTTGGAAAGAGCATTATGAGGAGCAGTTTAATTGGCCCACAGCCACGCTCAACCTTCCAAGCATCCAACACCTCCCTGAATGGGATATAAACACAGGTCCTCCGTCACTAACTGAGGTTACTAAAGTTGTCACCAATCTGAAAGTAGGCAAAGCAGCGGGACCTGATGGAATGACTCCAGAGGTATTTAAGTACGGTGGAGACAGCTTACTGTCCGGATTAACTGAGGTACTAGGCAACGTCTGGGAATCAGAAGAAGTCCCATCGGGTTGGTGTAAGTCACTGATTATCCCCATATACAAGAAGGGAGACAAGTCTTCCTGTCTGTTCTGTCTGTCTGTTTTCGACATAGAACTTTGCACAAATGTGCGGAAGTTCAAGTCGCCACATTCCGTGTAGCACGCGAAGCAAGAGAAGAAAGTACAAGAAAAGCAAATAGAAACAGTGAGCAGAGGTGTGAGACAAAGGAGTAATAAAGAAATACAAAACAGTTTCATTGGAGATCATAAGTCACAGGGAGTGGATGCATCTGCGCCACTGAGAACGATTTTGAGCCATGTCACCAATTGTTTCCAACCATAGATTTTTGCCGTCCCGAGGACCCCAGCCTGGAAGTCTACACCTTCCTACGTGGCTTAGACCAACTGTTGTGGATTTCATTGACTGATGCCAAGTTTTTGTTTGACCGCCGCTAGCTTTTTTCCAGCCTGACCCTATATCCGCTAACATTGCTCGTCGAGGGAGGCGATGGCTTGGCATACGTAACACATGTCCTAACCATCTCAGTCGATGTAGCTTCACGACTTCGTCGATTGATTTCCCCTGTTTACCTAGAACTCTACGCCTAACCTCCATGTTGCTCACCTTATTATGCCACTTTACACGGGAAATAGAACGCAGGCACCTATGATCAAAGACAGCTAGTCTTTTCATGTCTTCCACTCTCAGTGGCCAGGTCTCACAACCATAAAGGAGGACGGAGCGGACTGATGAGCAGTACACCCGCCCTTTGGTCGATAGTCGAACATCTCGTCTACGCCAGAGTCGGCGTAAACTAACAAATGCGAAACGAGCCCCTTGTATTCGTGCTGAGATTTCGTCAGAGATCAGCCCGTTGGGGCTGATGGTACTTCCCAAATAAGTGAAGCGGTCAACGTGCTCTACCACTTCACTTCCTATTTTTAAACTAGGCGTCGATGTAGTCCAGTCCTGTAACATCATCTTGCATTTGGCGGGAGCGAATCGCATGCCAAACATTCGTAGATTGCTGTTCAAGGTGTTTAGAAGACTCTGCATTTCGTCAGCGTCTTCGCCTAGAAGGACTATATCGTCTGCATATTCCAAGTCAACGAGATTATTCCCAGGTAGCAAGTCAATCCCTGAATCGCTGAAGTCACCTAGGGTTAAGTCCATTAACACATCTATGATGAAGTTGAATAGAAAAGGAGATAATGGGCATCCTTGACGGACACCACTGGTCGTCATCAGTTCAGATGACAGCTCGCCGTAAGCCCTCACCTGGCTGTATGAGTACGAATAGAGTGCCTTAATCAGTGCAATATATTTTCTCGGAATTCCCTTTACAGCCAAGCATCTCCAGAGAACTTCCCGATCGACAGAGTCGAATGCTGCCTTTAGGTCAAGAAATATAATGACTGTTGGACGCCGGTAGGAATGCCTATGTTCTAGAATCTGTCGGAGGGTGAAGATATGATCAATACACCCTCTTCCTGGTCTAAAGCCTGCCTGGCTCTCTCGTGTTTGTGCTTCCCGAGCACCACTCAGTCTACGCATGATTATTGAGCCTAAGACTTTAGATACTATATTAGTCAAGCTAATCCCTCTGTGATTATCACAGGAAGACTTGTCTCCCTTCTTGTATATGGGGATAATCAGTGACTTACACCAACCCGATGGGACTTCTTCTGATTCCCAGACGCTGCCTAGTACCTCAGTTAATCCGGACAGTAAGCTGTCTCCACCGTACTTAAATACCTCTGGAGTCATTCCATCAGGTCCCGCTGCTTTGCCTAGTTTCAGATTGGTGACAGCTTTAGTAACCTCAGTTAGTGACGGAGGACCTGTGTCTATATCCCATTCAGGGAGGTGTTGGATGCTCGGAAGGTTGAGCGTGGCTGTGGGCAAATTAAACTGCTCCTCATAATGCTCTTTCCAACGATCCAGTCGTCTATCCTGTGAGCTAATTATAGTGCCATTTTTTTCCGAGATTGTCTCACTAATGATTTGTCTTCTCCCACCCGTTTCCCTGATGAGTCCAAAGAGTTGCCTGGTGTTGCCTATCCTCGAAGCTTTCTCCATCTCTTTGGCTTTTGTCGCCCACCACTGTTCACGGTCCTTGCGGAGACTTTTCGTAAGTTTCCTCTTGTGCAGCTTTCGCTCCTCATTGAATTCGGAGCTCGCCGGAATAAGTCTTCTAGCATCTATCAGTTCGGATGAGGCGGTGGAGATCCAGTGGTTTTTACTCACCTTTGGGTTTACCTTATTCACAGCTTTTACAGCTGTATCTATGGCTGCCTGGATATTTTTCCAAGCTTCTTCAGGGTGAGCACAGCTGTCGAACACAGATATGTGTTTAGCTAGTTCTTCCTCAAATACGGATTTAGTTTCCTGATCGAGCTGGGGACGTGATGGTTTTACCGCCAGCTGTTTCCTACGTCCGTTCAGTCGTAAGCACACCCGAGCGCGGACCAGTGCATGGTCGGTATCTACGCACGTGTTCCAGAAGGAGCGACAATCTCCTACCGACCCACGCCAACGATAGCTTATTGCTATGTGGTCTATTTGTGTCCAGCGTTGGTTTGATGAAGGGGGTCTCCAAGTCAAACAGTGTCTCTCCTTGTGTTTGAAGTTAGTGCTTACAAGAAACAAATGATTATCAGAGCAGAACTGTAGGAGACGGTCACCGTTGTCGGTTCGCTGGCACGGAACTCCATAGGTGCCACCGACATCCTTCTCAGATTGACACAATTTCCCTACTTGAGCGTTAAAGTCACCAGCTAGAACGACTATGTCTGAGCGTTTAGCCTTTCTCACCAAACTAGACAGCTTTTGGTAGAACTCATCCTTCGTTTCATCTGAACTGCAGTCAGTGGGGGCGTAGGCGGAGATTACGAAAAGGCATCGGCGAGTAGTGCAGTCCTTCCTCCTTCTTACTGATCCGTTCAGGCGGACAGCACACATTCGGCTATCTACCGGGATCCAGTCAAGCAATGTCTTTTCTGCCCTAGTACTCAAAGCTATCCCTACGCCAGCTAATCCTCGTGAACTAGCTGTGGCATCTCCTGACACCCTCAAGGTGAATTTTGCAGATTCAACCTGTTGGCCAGGTGGGGTTAGGTGAATAACCACACTTGGGTCTTGTATGCGTGTTTCTGAAACACAGCATACATCAATGGCTCGTGATGCCAGGGTCTTGGCTAGTGATGCTTGTTGTCCTATTTGGCAAAGTGTCCTAACATTAAGAGCTCCTATATGAAATTGGTGGCGCGGCTTTAAGAGGCTGTCGGTGGTGGTTTTTTGGCTTCCATCGTTTTTAGTGGACGCAGAGTGGAGAGGAAGTGGAGAGCTATCAAGTCGAGGAGTTGCATCAGTGGAAGGAAGGCAAGATGATAGAGATGAAGATGAAGACAAAGATGAGTGAGTAATAGAGAGGTTTCGTGTGCATTTCGGATTGTGAGGGCGATTGTTACTTCCCGGCTGCCCACACCGTGGAAGTTGGTTGCGTGACCGCAGAGCCCAGGGGACAACTGCTTGAGGCCGGTCACACGCGGCCTGTTTTTGTTTGTTCTTTGTTGTTTGGTGTGTCTCAGTAGCAGATTTATCACTCCCGCCCTGTGACACGGCAGCAGGAAGCGCGGTCGTTGTTAATCCGGGCCACGGCCGATCCGGCATGAAATTTTGTAATTTTGTATTGGACATGATGTTGGATTGGGTAGCTGCTTTTTGTTTAACCGCTATCCAAACAACCTGCCTGGCATGGTAGAACCTCAAGAGACATAAGTCTCAGCCAGTATAGCTTGATTAGGTCATTGCGGTGTTCAAGCCCGACCACCACGTCAAGGTAGCAGCTTTCGGTCGGGAGCAGCTTTCGGTCGGGAGCAGCTTTCGGTCTTCCTGTGATAATCACAGAGGGATTAGCTTGACTAATATAGTATCTAAAGTCTTAGGCTCAATAATCATGCGTAGACTGAGTGGTGCTCGGGAGGCACAAACACGAGAGAGCCAGGCAGGCTTTAGACCAGGAAGAGGGTGTATTGATCATATCTTCACTCTCCGACAGATTCTAGAACATAGTCATTCCTACCGGCGTCCAACAGTCATTATATTTCTTGACCTAAAGGCAGCATTCGACTCTGTCGATCGAGAAGTTCTCTGGAGATGCTTGGCTGTAAAGGGAATTCCAAGAAAATATATTGCACTGATTAAGGCACTCTACTCGTACTCATACAGCCAGGTGAGGGCTTACGGCGAGCTGTCATCTGAACTGATGACGACCAGTGGTGTCCGTCAAGGATGCCCATTATCCCCTTTTCTATTCAACTTCATCATAGATGTGTTAATGGACTTAACCCTAAGTGACTTCAGCGACTCAGGGATTCACTTGCTACCGGGGAATAATCTCGTTGACTTGGAATATGCAGACGATATAGTCCTTCTAGGCGAAGACGCTGACGAAATGCAGAGTCTGCTAAACACCTTGAGCCGCAATCTACGAATGTTTGGCATGCGATTCGCTCCCGCCAAATGCAAGATGATGTTACAGGACTGGACTACATCTACGCCTAGTTTAAAAATAGGAAGTGAAGTGGTAGAGCACGTTGACCGCTTCACTTATTTGGGAAGTACCATCAGCCCCAACGGGCTGATCTCTGACGAAATCTCAGCACGAATACAAGGCGCTCGTTTCGCATTTGTTAGTTTACGCCGACTCTGGCGTAGACGAGATGTTCGACTATCGACCAAAGGGCGGGTGTACTGCTCATCAGTCCGCTCCGTCCTCCTTTATGACGGGCTGTGAGACCTGGCCACTGAGAGTGGAAGACATGAAAAGACTAGCTGCCTTTGATCATAGATGCCTGCGTTCTATTTCCCGTGTAAAGTGGTATAATAAGGTGAGCAACATGGAGGTTAGGCGTCGAGTTCTAGGTAAACAGGGGAAATCAATCGACGAAGTCGTGAAGTTACAAAGACTGAGATGGTTAGGACATGTGTTACGTATGCCAAGCCATCGCCTCCCTCGACGAGCAATGTTAGAGGATATAGGGTCAGGCTGGAAGAAAGCTAGCGGCGGTCAAACAAAAACTTGGCATCAGTCAATGAAATCCACAACAGTTGGTCTAAGCCACGTAGAAAGGTGTAGACTTCCAGGCTGGGGTCCTCGGGACGGTAAAAACAAATGGTTGGAAACAATTGGTGATATGGCTCAAAATCGTTCTCAGTGGCTGGCGCAGATGCATCCACTCCCTGTGACTTATGATCTTCAATGAAACTGTTTTGTATTTCTTTATTACTCCTTTGTCTCACACCTCTGCTCACTGTTTCTATTATGCTTTTCTAGTACTTTCTTCTCTTGCTTCGCGTGCTACACGGAATGTGGCGACTTGAACTTCTGCACATTTGTGCAAAGTTCTATGTCGAAAACAGACAGACAGACAGAACAAGAAAGCTAAATGTTTTACCGTTAGATGGATGGCTAACAGTTCTCTGCGAAAAGTGCTATTGCGAGTTTGGGCTGGTTCTAACTTCTTGGAAGGGATAGCAAGTGGAATGATGTCATTGTTTGTTTTCGCAGTGGGACTGCTCCCATTAGCACCTGCGATGCATGTGTACGTTCATTTTGTGAACAAATAAAACAGTTACATTTTCCTTGTTTAGACATATTTTTCATAATAATAATAATAATAATAATAATAATAATATGTATTCATTCCTGTCTATGCAGAAACACAACAATTGTACAGGCGTAGATAAGTATTATTTAAATCATATGGACTTGAGTTATGGTGAATTCACATGGTTTGTGTTCTTTTTGACTTTAGTTTGTGGGAACAGCCTGCTAATTAATAATTCAATGGAAGATATTAAGAAGTATAGGAATATTGTCTCCGCATTAACAAAAAAGAAGTCTGTGTTGGATGGACCACAAATAATTTTGAAAAACTAAAGCTTGAAGTCAATTCACCAATATAACTTTGCTGTGTACGGCATTGAATCTTACTCGTCATGTATAACCAAGTTGTATATTAATTTAAAATGTGTAATATCCTAGTAGGATTCTCTCAGCATTGAAGTGGTAGGGTAACTTTACAAGTGAATTTTACTCCAGACAGACGAATATCGTCCAGGAAGATTTGTTTTATCCTGTCAAAGTCAACCATTTGTAGCTGCTTGTTGTTCTGCACGAGTAAGTAGATCAACATAGGCAGCCTGTAGATGGCCGTAAACCATTTGATCAGGTGACGCCTACACACAACATTTTTTGGAGAAATCTAAACATTCGGTAGTCATTCGCTGTGTTACACACATTTATGCTGCCATACCTGCTAAAAGCCGATGGAATGAAGCAATGTTAGCATAAATAGCAAAAGATGGTGTCCTTAGCCAGCCGTAATTTACGGAAATTATACAAATAGTTGAAATGCTGTTTTGTTTAGAAAATACCAAGTTACTCAGACATATTATAACGACTTCTAGAGATGTTTTCTTACAGTTCAAAGGATTAGAACATGGACAAGATGAGGTAGCCTAGTTCATTTTGTTAATTATTTTCATTTTCTTTGTTGTCTGCCTTTACTGCTGGTCTGAAAGCCCCTCTACATGCATCTCTTTAAGGGAAATCTACAGAAATATTCAGGAATTATATATACATAGTATCTACTTGTTTTACGACATGGACTTGATGCTTACAGACAGATGCAATGTTCATTTCCACCGATTAAAAAATACTACCTGATGTAACTATACGAAATTTAACGCATTATTTAGTATTACCTAGCACTTCAAACAGTTAAATTTCGTATTTATAGTGGTAAAAATGTCAATATCTTTTGAATCTTTATTTTCCCTTTCAGGTGATAGCTACTTTCAGGGATTTTATGGAGTTTGGAGCTGATAAGATTTCCACAGTGTCATTGATTTTGTATTACATGTTAATTCGTTAATAAATGTATTCACCCTTATTCGTCTGTATATTCTACTTGATAAGACTGAATATTAGCCTTTGCGTAAGTTGTGAGGTACACAGTAGATCAGGTTATCTTTGAAATACTAAGTAAAAGTAGATATTAGGAGTTTATTGATAAAAAAACTATGTTGCAGACAAATAAAGTAAATATCTTCAAGCATTTATTCCCTTTCATGAATTTGAACAACAGTTTTCGCAGAATAAAATAGTACCATCATTTATTTCGTTGGCTTCTCATCAGCTGCTCACAGCCAAAAGACATTATTAAGTTTATCAACAGAAAAATTTTAACATACTTGCACAGGGTTCATTTTTTAACAAAAAAAATCAATATATGCATACTATGCTAATAATTACAATCACCTTACCCCAGACAATAATAGCCATACATAATGCAAACTTTCGACGTTACGTAATCAGATGGAAGAGGATGAAAACATCCTGTTACCAGAGCAAAGAAAGACTCAACCGTTTCTTTCTGAACGCAGCAGCTGATAAGAAGCCATCGAAATAGATGATGGTACCATTTCATTCTGCAAAGACTGTTGTTCTTGCTTTCTTTAAAGTAAGTATGTACACATCTCAGAACGTATTGAGATTATAAAGCGTTCAGAGTTATCTATTGTCTTAGCAGAACACATCAACTGACTCGCCATTCATAGTCACGAAGTGAAAATAAATCTACTTGAGAAAGCTCGCTTGTGAGGAAAAGACTATCTATGCTGTTAGATGCATGACTCAGTACTAGTTATGATACTGATCTAAAACATAATGCCTACGGTTCGCAGCCACAGAACACGGTATGTTACTATTTGTTTATCTAATCACATCAACAAAAGTTTCCAACATTAATTTCCACTCAACCACATGCTACTAACGTTTTTTTCCCTTCACGTTCCCCAGTGGAACATAGGGCCTCAAGCTAGTGGCTTGAAGTTTCTGTAGCAGTGTTTATTTTTACAAGATGGGGTTGCTAGCCCCATGCCCAACTGCTACTAACGTTACTGGAACACAATCGTATTAAAACAGAAGGAACACAAATTCCTTGAAAGTGTTTATTACACAAAGATTAGATTTCAGCTATGCAGATAATTCTGATGAGTAGTCCTCTTTTACTGCCAGGTCTCATCTGTGCACACCGTACATATGTTTTTCAATACGTCTGAAAAGGTACAAAGTAAGCATTAACTTGGGTAGTACAAGCATGATTTGAATAAGAAATTTTCCCAGATGACGGACTGGTAAGTATTTAAAAGCAATCACTTTACAAACATATAGAAGAAGCTATACAGGTTTCATTTAAAAATTAAAGGACTTCACAATTTATCGCTGGTCGACATTTTGTAGGCGCATGGGAGCATCATGAAGGGATAAACTTAATAATAAGCTATGCAGTAATTTCCAAAGCTTGAACAGGAATTTTAGCACAAATGATAACGGCTTTATGAAAATAATAATATTACCAGCAACATCGTTTTGTTTTTCACTCTTCGGGAAATACAAAAAACCTTTATTATAAGAAATAATAATAACACCGTTCATTTTGAAAATGACTACAATAACAGGTAGGTGAAGTTAAACTAGTGGGTACCAAGGGGGTGTAAAAGCTCCAGTGACTTGAGCGCATGCAAGTCTTTAGCTAGTGACACTTGTCATTCACATAGCCCAGATTTGAACTCTATTCACAACTGAGGAGTAAATTCCACCCAGATCACGTTTTTAACTACTGTTTGGAGTGTTAATAGCTCGTTAGTATTAGGGTAATAATAATGTTAAGGGTTATAATTAGTTAGGATTACAATTAGGAATAGGTTCGGAGTTGGTATTATTTTTTGTTTTACTAACCACATCTTCTTAGTAAGTTGTCATCGACCCTATTACTGGAAACCATAGTAATTCAACCGACAGCCTTAAGAGATGACTGCAAAACAGGATAAGAATAATAAACGGTCACATAAAAAGGCAGCTATAAGTAACCTCGGTGAATACATGTAACACTGATACTCATCATTATAAGTGGAACCTATTATTAAATCACGTCAGAGAAAAGTGCCTTGTTTAACATGTTTTCAAGCATTTTAGAAACATTTTTTCATTGCAAAAATCACTTATTTTTATGGTTGGTCGGCTCAAAGTCACTCGAATGTTCACATCCCCTGGGTTCCTATAGTTTGATTTTGCTATTTACTACATAATTTCCTAAAGGAAGTGTCTACCTACTTTAACTGGTAAAATCTCGCAACACCCGAGTATTATGAGATTACTCATGTGATTATGAGATGCTCATGGGGTGAACCAGCTTATTCCAGGTGAACTCAAGATTAATTTTAAGAGTGAACGGAGACTTACCGTATTTCGACCAAATACATCACTCACTATGATCTTCTTTGATGCTTGCTTTCCGATTTACGTGACGACAACAAACAATACACAAGTACTCATATTACTACATCAACCCCGTTGTTTTCATTACGATTAATCCAGGTTCTGAGTATTTCATACCTATTTAAAGTTCGCTGATGATAGTAGTCAACCGAAAACAGGCATTATCACCTCTTCAGACCGTTGGATGCAATCACGACATTCATTCAGACATCGGTATCCCACATATTCAATAAATCAAGCAGATACACACATTGAAGAATCATTCCCTTACGTACTGTCCATTATATGGACGTCCTGCAATAAAGACAAGACCCACAGTATGAGCACTAATCAATGTTTTATCTTCTTTACATGCAGGAAGATACTCCGGAGTCAATTTTCTGGACTAGGAGATACAAGAATTGCAGAACTTAAACTTTAACGAAGATCAGTAAAACTGTTAGACACTAAGATAGAACTCACACACTTTTAAGAAATTGATTTCGTGGAATAAACGTTCCCTGCGCAGTTCATGTTCTGTTTTTATCACCTATGAGTGGGAGGTGTGTTAATGGTCGTAGATAGCACAGATGTGTCATTAGTCAACAGGTTAACAGATGGCTGAATTCGTGGCTTGTTTTACTTGATTATCCACAACTCATTAGTGCAGGAGATTATGGTTCCAGGCATGAAACTATGGGAGCACTTGTGTGAGCCTCATAACAAAAATAGTTCATGTGTAACGAATCACGCTAATTTGTAACGTTAACGTTGAAGGTATCGCGTTGGATGTTTATAGCTATTATTGTTCACTTTGATGTCACTGTTACTACAAAAATTGATAATCATCACTTTTGTGATTTCTTTGTTCCTACATTTGCTACAAGACTGGTATCAATAAACGATCTATTTAAATCGGTTTTTTCACCTTCACTGACACCTGAATCCTGATGGTGTCACTTGTCCTCCCCGCATTGCCTTTGCTTTTGGTGCGATACTGAATACATCTCGGGATTCAGACAAGAATCGCATTGCAGTGTTCTTATCTCTGAAGTAGAATGGGCGATTTTCCGTGCATCCCTGCTCATTCTTCTCTAGCTGGGAAGGGGTTAATCGTTTTCCTGTTGCTTGCGAAGTATTTCGGCCAGGTGCGTGGTTGCTAGAATTTCGTTGACTGTTCGCAAATCTGGCAACGATACTAACATAATCGTTCAGTTGAACTGTTTTCTCTGTGTCCACCCTTTGACTCAGAACTCAATCCTTTAGGCGACCTGTCTCGTCAGCCCCGCGTTGTCTGTTTTACGACATCTGTCTCATTATTGATCTAAGTTTGTTCGCTAGTTCTGAGAATATTGGGATTTTTCAAGCAGATATCTTTCATCTCCTTATCAGTTACTCGCCACGTCTCTAAACTACGGTCGGCGTGTTAGGGACTTACTGGCGAACATCGCGTTGGATGTTTATAGCTATTTTTGTTCACTTTGATGTCACTGTTACTACAAAATTTGATAATCATCACTTTTGTGATTTCTTTGTTCCTACATTTGCTACAAGACTGGTATCAATAAACGATCTATTTAAATCGATTTGTTTCACCCTCACTGATGACTGTGTATGCATGCATATACATATCACATTGTTTGTACGTAATAATCTTCTTTGTTCATGGGTTCTGCAAAGAGGAACAAACATGATTTAATTAATTTAATTAATGTGCGTCGGTGGCACATTGGTTAGGACTCTCGATGACCATGCACATGGTCCGAGGTTCGAGCCCACGCCGACGCACACCTGATATCTATGGTCGGCCTGCGAATTTTGGGCTACCGATATCCATGCTGAAAATTCCACACTTGTCCCAAAAATACGGTGTGGAATCTAGCTGTAATCAAAATAAACAAAAAAAAATAATTGCCACACACTTTTTTTTTGTAGAACTATTTGTACCTGAGTTGAACTTTAAACTATCTAAATACCTTTTCGCGTACTCACGTATCACTATCTATCTTTATTATCAGAGTACTATTACTGTTATTATTTGTTTTACTAACACTGACAGCTCTCGGTAGTCTCCCCGGACCTATAAGGAAGGCAGTCATGTGAAGTTTGAAACAATATGATTGCACAGCTCTTTAATGGACGTCAAGAATGGAAACATTGTTCATAACTTCTGTTTCAAAAGGTTCATTGTAATATATACAACTTCGGAGTAAAATCTAAAGAACCTCTTGCCCCCACCCGAAGACCATTCTACAACCCGCGTACAGCTCCTACCAGTAGACACGACCTCAGTAGTGAACGCTTCTGTGGATCGCATTGACAATTTGCAGCAGCCGACTGTAACTGTATCATCAAATAACCATTAATTTCTACTACATGTTAACCGTGCTTTCATGATGTACTGTTCCAGTATTCTTTCACTGAGTTAGATTTTGTTTTTGATGATTTGTACCGTTACCGAATTCGCCAGTAAGTCCCTAACACGCCGACCGTAGTTTAGAGACGTGGCGAGTAACTGATAAGGAGATGAAAGATATCTGCTTGAAAAATCCCAATATTCTCAGAACTAGCGAACAAACTTAGATCAATAATGAGACAGATGTCGTAAAACAGACAACGCGGGGCTGACGAGACAGGTCGCCTAAAGGATTGAGTTCTGAGTCAAAGGGTGGACACAGAGAAAACAGTTCAACTGAACGATTATGTTAGTATCGTTGCCAGATTTGCGAACAGTCAACGAAATTCTAGCAACCACGCACCTGGCCGAAATACTTCGCAAGCAACAGGAAAACGATTAACCCCTTCCCAGCTAGAGAAGAATGAGCAGGGATGCACGGAAAATCGCCCATTCTACTTCAGAGATAAGAACACTGCAATGCGATTCTTGTCTGAATCCCGAGATGTATTCAGTATCGCACCAAAAGCAAAGGCAATGCGGGGAGGACAAGTGACACCATCAGGATTCAGGTGTCAGTGAAGGTGAAAAAACCGATTTAAATAGATCGTTTATTGATACCAGTCTTGTAGCAAATGTAGGAACAAAGAAATCACAAAAGTGATGATTATCAATTTTTGTAGTAACAGTGACATCAAAGTGAACAATAATAGCTATAAACATCCAACGCGATACCTTCAACGTTAACGTTACAAATTAGCGTGATTCGTTACACATGAACTATTTTTGTTATGAGGCTCACACAAGTGCTCCCATAGTTTCATGCCTGGAACCATAATCTCCTGCACTAATGAGTTGTGGATAATCAAGTAAAACAAGCCACGAATTCAGCCATCTGTTAACCTGTTGACTAATGACACATCTGTGCTATCTACGACCATTAACACGCCTTCCAGAATATTTGACAGGTAATCACACAACTCAGTGCGTCGGTGGCACAGAGGTTAGGACACTCGCCGACGATGCACACGTTCCGGGGTTCGATCCCCGGCCGACGCACTCCGTTATCTCGCTAAATCAGAGATAATGCTGGTAAAGAGACAAGGTTGGGCATGAGGCTGGCAACGACAACTTGTAAAATTAAACACTGCTGCAGAAGCTTCAAGACACTAGCTTGAGTGCTTATGTTTCACTGGGAACCTTAAGGAAAACGGTTACACAACTCGCGAGTACTGTCTGTCTGTCTGGATTCAACATAGAACTTGGCACCGAAATGCAGCAGTTCGAGTTACCACCTTCGAGATAGCACACGGAGGTAGACAAGAAGATGAGTGAAGAGAATCAATACGGTCTGACAAGTATAAGAGTGAAAGAGAATGGGTAATGGTAGAAAGGAATATGAAAGATTACAGAGACTGAATACATCTGCGCTGGCCATTGACAACGATTTTGAGCCATGTCACCTATTGTCTCCAGCCATTGATTCCTAGAGTCCCGAGGGCCCCAACCCGGGAGTCTGCATCTCCCTACCTGACTGAGTTTAACTGTCAAGGATTTCATGGATTGATGCCATGTTTTTGTTTGGCCACCACTGGCTCTTTTCCAACCTGCACCTATATCAGCTAGCAATGCCCGTCGGGGGAGGCGGTGGTTAGGCATGCGCAGCACGTGACCTAGCTATCTTAGTCTATGCAACTTTATAGCCTCGTCGATTGATTTTCCGTCTTTGCCCAACACTCTACGCCTAACGTCAACATTACTTACCTTGTGAAACCACCTAACGTGAGACAGAGATCGCCAGTACGCCACAAGCGGCGAACTGCCCTGTGACTACTATCTAATGCGGCTGGAACTGAGGGGAAAATATGCTGACAATTAATAATACCACCGCCCCTACAAACTCAGCACCTAGTTTTGACATAGATTCCTTCACTACACCTTATGTTCGTGTCACTAAACTTCAGTCACCAGGCTCAGCCTGAACACTCACTTCAGAAATAGAACGGCTAATGCTGTCCATTAAGTAACTGAAGACCGAGATACAGGAAGCAAAGTGTAGTAAGGCTATGAATGCAGGATGTTCAGAAAATGTGGCCTGCATATCTGAACTAACAGCACAGATTAATGGCATGGGATCAAAGGTCTGCGAACTAGCACCTCTGAGCATCCTGACAAGAACCATACACCCCGATGATCTTGGCACGGAATCGGTAACCAAGATAGACAACTTGACAAATTTCATCACTACAGAGGTCATGAAAAGACTAGATGCAAAACTAAGCGTGCTATTTTATAATGTACCGGATGATGAGGAATTGAAAAAAGTTCAAGGCATTTTACTTAGGGCGGTGAAAATTTTTAACAGTCAAAGTGCCACAGACTGAAAAACGGTCAGCATCACCACTGCCGCCCTATACGTTTTCAGTTTGAAGCGTAGGTAGAAGCTAAGAGATTCATCAATTCGCAACATACTCTATCACAGGATACGAGCTAGAAACAATAAAAGTTGTACTAGGTAAGGCAGTGTTCGAACGGTGCGCTTACAATCACCTTGCCAAACCTTGTGGTAGGAAGAATCAGATACTCCAAGCCTCCAAAATACATAAATCCATGGTCAAAATCGCAGGACTCATAGTCTCCTCCCTCTCAAGCCCCACGAAATTAGCTCTGCAGAGCATGACGCCAGCCGGAAGACCATTGGATTATAATTCCTCTCTTAATGTAGCCCCTCTACCGTGGATCTAGATATGTCTATGGACAGCCCTAAGACAGAAGCCAATGCCCATCGAAAGTCGACAATATCCTCTCATGGCCGTAATGTGAGATTTAAAGAGGAATTCGGTAACAAAACATGCCGAAATACACCAGATGTAAGGAAAAACCTTAAATTCGCAAACTCCTAGGAAGAATCCGCACTGGAAGGGAAATAGAACACAAATTTATACTCAAAACCACACCAATAACAGAAATAAGACCAGATTCCCCACAAACAATAACGTAAGTACATGCTCGCATAATACACCAATTCACGCTAAAGCCCATACCAATAAATGGCTTAGCAACACCGCCACTCTAAATTCTACCAAGAGCAATATTGCAAGTTACTTATTATGACCACATAAACACTCGTTTTATTTGCCATCTGACTGTAGTTGATCAATAACACTTATATCGTTATTTCTGAATGTACGTTATCCCATATTGATTTCTATTTAAATATCTAGCCAGTTCCACACATGCATATAAATGAAGGGAAAAGGTTGTATGAGTAACTCGATATGGCTATGAGCAATAGTTTGTGGTCGAAACTTCGTCAGTTAATATTATTGTGTAACACTGTGTGATTTATCAAAATGAAATCTTATCCATAATGGAGCTTCTATCTGTCTCATCGTCACATTTACTTTTTCGTTTTACCAATTAGTGCTGTTGTTCGGTTTGTTGGACACTTAACTAAGCCTGCCTATACAGATCACGGACGAGATGGATTAGGGTCTAAACATCGGTTGGAATGTGTCGGCTTTTTATAAACGCCAGCGTGCAGTTCACATTCTTCTATTCGTTTTGTTTTACAACCTAACATCAAAGCTAATTCTCCTTGTTGATTTTCCAATACAAATATGGATTTTGATCCTGTGGCTGGTGAGTTTATGTGTGCAGAGGTTAGAAGTATACATTGTTTTCAACACTGTGAAGGCATCATCGAGATATCTCTATCATATATTTGGAGAAGGACCAAATATATTAGGGGCTGTGTTTTCCTAGCTGTCGATAAAAATGTCTGCTACGATTAAGCATGTTGGTTATCCAACTGCTACACTTTCTGTTCGTTTATGCATTTTGTCCTGGAATTCACAGATAGTAGACGTGATGCGGAATAGAATTCCTCAATGGGTAGTCTTGTACTGTGAGTAATTTCGATTTCAACAGTCCATTCCCCTTCAACTGCTTCCAAGGTCGTATTGATTGGTATGATAGTGTGAAGACTAGTGAAATCGAATAAAACCACTTTTCTTTATTCTCTAATCGAATGCCATTCTGTTTCTTTTTCATTTCATGTGAGTTAGGCAGCCTCGAGTTTGAACACCTTTCAATGGGACATAATATTAGATCTGTTTTTTGACAATTCATAACGAGGGGTATTTGTGAAGTCTACTCTTGGTCGTATGAAGTAACCTAACCTACGTATTTTCATAGTACTAAATATTCCACTGGTATTATTAGTTTTCAGTATTAAATTAAACCATTCACACTCATCAAGGATACGGCCTCATTTTGCGTATTAAATCCGTTGTAGACTTACCAGTCTTATTCATTACTGTATCTACAGTCTTCTCAATTTCCGTATGTGAACCCATTGCAATGTGTTCAGTGAATTTCTCCATATAGTTAGACTTATCCATAGCTACCTCCGAGTTTCCCTCGTCAGCCTTTGCGAGAACAATGTTTGTTATCCTGTTTTAGACCAACAAGAGCTCGTCTTACCTATTTTGTTGAGTTTGTACTTTCTTTTGATTTTTGAGGGCTAATGCACAACGGGCTCGAACCTCTCCTGCTGTCATCTTATCTATTGAAATTAATGCTGTTTCTACAGAGGGGTAGAACATGTTCTTATAATGCATAAGCTGAATCCCTCACGAATACGTGACCTACTATTCAGATGGCTTGATTCATCCCCTAACAACAGGTCCTAAATAGTTATACTTGTGTCTGTGACTTCCAAATCTGGCCCAATCTATCCTGGTGTGTTTCGAGATAGCTTCATAGACCCCTCCTATTTACACTTTATATCAATGACATATGCGGTTACTTCTTGCGTGGTAAACCGCTCACCTTTGCAGGTGACATAAAGGCGGCTTATACATTCCAAAGTGATGACTCGGGGTATTTCCAGAATGTTGTGAGGAATGAATTAAATAAATTGACTGCCTGGTCACCTTTATGCGATCTACAATTCAGCCCAGACAAATATGGCTGGATCTGCACACCCCCAATAAACATAAAGTTAACGCTTCAACCTGCTAACTTACCTAGACCCCGAAGTGTCACTGACTTAGGCCTGAGATAATCTAGTTGCCTAACATTTTCTGGGCAATTGACGTGGCAGACTTGAAAGTTGAGGACGCTCTCAGGATGCATACTCAGGAACGTTCAAGGCAAAAACCAAGCTTATTCTATACAAAACGTGTGTAAGGCCACTATTAGAATACTGTCGATTTATTAATAACAGCACTCGCATATGTGACAAGCAGAGGATGGGGAGTATCAAACGATATTTCACGTCCAAACTACTTGGATATGATTGTAAGAAAGACTGCATTTCATTGTGTATGTTCGTAAATCTCGACCCACTTCAGACTATACGACCTATAACAAACCTAGTACATTTTTTAATGTCCTACAAAAATGTCATTCTCAGAAACTAAGGATGTGCAATTCTCGCCGAAAGGCATAGTGACAATCAGCGCCTTTAAATCACCACTGTACGAAAATCCTCCACGGTCATGCATTCTAAAATATGGTGCAGTTCACTCCTAGAAATCGGAACTTGCAACTGGGTTGTAAGTTTCAGACACTCTACTGATTACACAATCGAACTGTTTATTTCTAGAACGAATCAGTTACTGGATTCCTACAGTATCTAAATAAGGCGTAAAACTTAACTAATTACTCTGCACAAACAATAAACAGACTAGCCGCAGAAATGCATAAAAAACCAAGAGAATATCAATATATATGTTTAATAAACGGCAATCTATGGTCAAAACAAATATGTATGTCAATGGAGGTGAACATTGAACGTTTGTTTTTGGAATTAGTAGACATTTGTGGGCGACTCGACGACGCGAATGGTTCGATTCTGTACAACTTCAACGAGGACAACCAAAAACGGACAAAAGTGCTTCATAATTTTGTATAAAATATTTATTTATAGACTTTTACTGTTCTCTGCTTTGTTTGCCAAACAATATAACTTCCTTCTTACAATAGTGGTGTTTTGGAGTTAAAGTCGAAGAAAGCGCATAGTATTTATCAGTGCGGGGCGTCTTCGTGACAATGGGAACTAAGGGATAATTTCCTTGACAATGTATGTAAACAAACATTAAATTTCCAGCTGTGTCCACGCAAACTCCTTTTCCCTGGTACTTTACTGCTGGCCTATCCCATTCTATTTGCCTCGTACTAGAAGTTGCGCTGACCTACAGTTACACTGAAGTTAAACACCACTTGAAGCCCCTTACATATATCTGCCACATACTCCTTCAAGCCGTCGGCTCATAATATACCAACATCCTCAAAAACTACCATGTCACCACACTGGGACGCTGCATAGCATCCCATATGAACAGTAACTAAATCAATGTAGTTGAAGATTGAACGATCAATTCCTGGTTGTTTGCTCAAAACCAACTTCCCCAATTTTCGCGGAGGCATCAATACGACAGTCATCGTCTCATCGGTCGCTGTTCAGAAAGATGTCAGTAGCAAACCGTCAGAAGTAATATAGTGATTTATTATTGTAATATTTGTTCACAGACCTTAGTGATAACATTTTTTAAATGTTGGTGGTACAATAAAGAATTCTCGAGTGACCAATCGGTGTTTTGGTTTTTGCGACCGTTATTACTAAGCGTTTCTGAGAAACTTCAAGGAACAGCGTGAGCCCGAGCGTAGCAAGAGCTGGGCATTAACGGTTTACGAGACGTGGCTGACAGTTTCTGACGGTACAACGTCAGTTTTAAACGGTTTTGGACAGTTGGCACGACTTTGAATAGTCACTGTTCATCTTTCCTGGTGCCGGTCAAGTCCTCTTTGAACAAGCAATATCTGGAACGTTTTTGGAATTCGGTCAAGTTCAACAATGTCTGGGTCAAAGAAGGGACAGAGTGTCTTGGATTCAAACAGGAAAGTAAGTCATGGTGACTTGTCTGTTAATTGTAACGACGTGTCTGATGTTAAGCATGACATGGTTGATGTTACTGTTTCGTCGTTCAGGGATAATAGGAACATCAAACCCTCTAAATTTGAACCACGGTGTTTCGACGGAAACCCGGCTGATTATTTACAATTTGTAAAGGAGTTTGAGATCATGCTGAGTAGTTTTCTATTAAATGATGAATTGAAGTTAGTGTATTTGACGAGGTATTGCACTGGAGATGCTGCAAGAGCTATACAGTGCTGTAAGTTCATGCCCCCTAATGAGGGATACGCTGAGGCTATGAGCATATTACGTCAAAGGTTTGGAAGACCCTCGATGATTGTAGGGAAATTATTCCAGGCTGTTAAGGGTAATGGTGGTCAATTACAGGATGACTCCCAGGCACGCACTGAGTTTTTAGATAATTTGCTAATTTACAAGAATGGAATGATTTCGATGAATCGCATGAGTGACCTCAACTCGAGTTTTATACTCGAAGTAATAGCAAGACGTCTACCTACTCGACTGCAAAGGAAGTGGGTGAAGATAAGCTCCCGTATGGAGAATGAGGCTATCGAGCCAAAATTTGATGATATCCTGAAACTAGTAAAAGATAGTGTCAATCAATCTATGAGCAAGTTTGCCAGTATATTGAACCTCACCCCTAGAATAGAGCAGTTAGAGAGCAAAATACAATCATTGATGACGAGTAGGCCTCAGAGAGGTGGATATCGAGAAGGCTCCATGATGTCTAGTAATGCTTATAGACCTAGTGAGTGTAACAGGTTTCGTAGTACATCCTCAACAGATAAGTTACAAGATACAAGACAAACACGGTTGTGCTTGACACGTGTGCAAGAGGTGCATACAGAAGTGAACTGTGAACCGGTGAGCAAGTTCAGTGATAAGCTAAATGTAAACTCCAGGCCTGACTCCGAATTGTGTGACGATAACGGTGCGGCCAAGAAGTCTGTAGTTGCAACTGGTAAGCCATTGTTGAATAGAGTGTCACAGAATAGAGTTATTGCTTCAGAGTGCAGTCCTGACTCCACAAGTTTACAAAGTATAACTAGTCAGAGTGAAGAAATAAAACCTTTAATGATTTGTGAGGAAGAACCCAAATCATCTACTTCTGTTATTAAAGAGTTTGAAAATGATGAAGTCGACCAGGTAGATGATGGTAAATTGAATATTTGTGATAATGATCATGATAGTGCAGATTTGTCTTTGGTTGATCATGATGAAATGAGAGGAATACCTACTACTGCTAAGTTGAACAAAGTTTCTGTACAGCTTGAACGTGGAGTAGAAATAAATGCAGATGCAGCAGGCATGCATACTTGTGAGACCGTCAGTGCAATTGATCAGCATGTAGCCCACCTATCATCAGATGCTAGTCCTAAACCTGAGCTGATAGTAAAAGACACCAGTGGTGGTAATCTTGCAGTTAGAGAATTTTCTGAATGCCGAACAACAACAGCTTCTGATCCACCGCTAACTTCATCAACTGGTATCAATCAGTCGTCGTTGGTGTTGTCATTCACAATGAGAATGACGCCCATCAACTCAAGTACCTTGTGCAGTTACTATGATAGTATTGGTGCATTTGAAAAGACGAAAGATATTGCTCAGTATAGTGAGAATAAGCCAAGTTTAAACGAGAGAGTAATTGTTAAATTGGCTTGCATGAATAAAGGCATTTCTAGTTTCAAGTTACTATTTGAATGTTATTATCTTTGGTGTAAATTGCTCTGTTTCTACGCTTGGTTGACCAGATACGTCGTGTGTTTGTTCGTCATCTATATTCTACGATACAATGACATGAGCGTGTTGCCGTTCAGATTTGAGGATATAGCTCATAGAAGGAAGTTAGCAAATGAACTCTGCAACGATTTTCCAACCTAGGGCGTCAACCTGAGAAGGGTTGTAGGCGTACTGGTGTAAGTCCTACAATTCTTCAAAGGGTAGCGCATCAGTGAGCAGTCCTATGTGCTCGGTGTGTGATTTTGTACATATGTTCATATTGCATATACTGAATTGATATGATCTGTCATCTAGCTGTTGGTAATTCTGTTTGTGTCCGGACAACTTCCACTTGGATCATCAACCTGAGAAGGAATGTAGGCGTACTGCTGTAAGTCCTACAGTTCTTCAAGGGTAGTTTGCCGTGCCAGAATCCACCACATTTGATGTGTTGATTGTACATATGCTTGTGTTAAATAATTGTGGGAGTTCCAATTGATGTAATTGTTGGTTAATCTTGTTTGTGTCCGGACATTCCACAACTTACAATGGTCAACCTGTGAAGGGTTGTAGGCGTACTGGTGTAAGTCCTCCAATTCTTCAAAATAATTCCACCAAGACATGATCTGCGAGTTTGTGTGTACTGTTTGTGTATACGTGTGGTGTGTCATATCAATTGGTGTTTTTGGATTCATTGTGTTTACTTGTTGTTTTAGTACCTTGTTTTTATTGCATAATTTTTTAAAATTTTCGTCGTGATTACTTCTGAAGTTGTTTCGAGTCTTCTACATCCATGAATGAATTGATTGATGTTAGAGACAGCAGATGGGTCGTATACGCCGGGGAGGCTAGGCTATTGCTGAGAATGAAATGCACACGGAGATAATTGTTAGCTGCGGTCCGACACGCCGGGGAGAAAGAGTGTAAACGACTGAGGCTCGAACACGTCACCGTTACTAGAACTGAGGCAGAATGAGTGACAAGCGATTGCGGTGGTAATTGGTAGTGAGTAGATAAGAGGATGTGCGTAGAGTATCTTGAGGTGGTGCTATGGTCACGTTGCATTCTGAAAGAGTCATTCCAGCAAGTGGCGATTGTGTTGCAAGAGGATGCCTTTAACTGGAAGGCGCAGGTCGTCATCGATGTGTGAGATTGTGCTGTGAGTATGCTTGTGGTGTGTTGGCTTTTCTGTTTGTTTTCCATTTCAGCTCTGTCCGTGTGACCCAGGTTCTCGCAACGGCATCCAAGTCAACGTGTATTGGTCGTGATGGAAAAAAAGGATGGATCCGTTTTTTGCCGAGGAGTGTCAATGGAGTTGAAGATTGAACGATCAATTCCTGGTTGTTTGCTCAAAATCAACTTCCTCAATTTTCGCGGAGGCATCAATACGACAGTCATCGTCTCATCGGTCGCTGTTCAGAAAGATGTCAGTAGCAAACCGTCAGAAGTAATATAGTGATTTATTATTGTAATATTTGTTCACAGACCTTAGTGATAACATTTTTTAAATGTTGGTGGTACAATAAAGAATTCTCGAGTGACCAATCGGTGTTTTGGTTTTTGCGACCGTTATTACTAAGCGTTTCTGAGAAACTTCAAGGAACAGCGTAAGCCCGAGTGTAGCAAGAGCTGGGCATTAACGGTTTACGAGACGTGGCTGACAAACCATGACTAAAAATGAGGACGCAACTAGTTTCCAAACATTGTTCTACAAATTATTGAACTGAATACCATGCAGCTCTAAATTATTGGTAATGTCGGACCTTGTAAAACTGGCAAAGTCGAATTTAAAGCACTGGTAAGTGCCAATGAGCGAACGTCTCTGAACGCACCGATGGCATGAAAGAGGCTATTTTTGATCATGAAATACATATACTTATGGAAAGATGTATAAAACCATTTAAAAATGTTAAAGAGGATACCTTTCTCCCACATGTGATGAAAACAACACCCGGTGTAACATAGGAATGCCAATGAAAATTTATACCACATCATGTAAAGGTATTCGTCTAGATGGCTACGGATATCGTCCTTTGCAATCCATTGTTGGCTTTAATGAGGTTTTTCAACCTTACAGTGTATACTGAACCTTTGAACGTTTGTTTCAATGCACTCACCCACTTCTGGCACTACTTCATCTTTTGATTTTTGGTTTTCCTGTGCACACTAAGTTGGTTCTCTCGTTGGTGCTTTCATTCGGCGCACTCTTCGAGCCTACCACCAATCAGGTCAGCAGATAAGTTATATGACACTGTCAATCACGTCTCATAAACCGTTAATGCCCAGCTCTCGCTACGCTCGGGCCCACGCTGTTCTTCGAAGATTTCTCAGAAACGCTTAGTTATAACGGACGCAAAAACCAAAACACCGATCTGCCGCTTTAGATTTGTTTATTGTTACACCAACATATAAAAGGAATAAGCGAACTAAGGTCTGTAAACAAATATTACAATAATAAATCGTTATATTACTTCTGACGATGTTTCACTCTTCTTTCTGAACAGCGACCGATGAGACGATGACTGTCGTATTGATGCCTCCGCGAAAATCGGGGAAGTTGATTTTGAGCAAACAACCAAGAATTGATCGTTCAATCTTCAACTCCATTGACAGACACCCTTATTTAATAAATTTGATATTTTATTTGTGTAAAATACAACTCCATCCCAGACACACTTCCCATCTCAGATTTTTTACTTTGATTTCGTTCGTCATTACTTACGCGTTAGGTAGGGTCCTGCTAAGGTTATAAAGCGGTGAAGTTTTTAGTAAGTGTGGTTACTTTGAAGTCTACCTTAAGTCTATTCTGACACTTACAACCTTCCCCAAAAGCCTTCGATAGAGTTGGCAGGGATCCGTGCAATAGGATCCACCAAATCATTATAATAATTGACTCTGTGATGAATACATGTTAGGGATGACAATGAATTATATCATTTCCATTCATCTGTGTGCATTGTAGTTCCTTGTTCGAACAGTCGAGTGATAACGGGTACTACAGTACCTGAATTTCTATAAACCATACTGTTGACGAATCCTTTCTGTAGAGAGAGATTATAAGGCAGTAATAGTAGTAGTGGTCTAACACATGTTTTGTATAATACAAGTTTCGCTTCGTAGTTGTGGAAATTCCTGAGTATGCATCCTAAGAGCATCCTCGATTTACGCGTTTGTCCTGCTACTTGCTCATAAAATGTCAGGTCACTAGCGTACCTGAGTCCTAGATCAACGACACTTTGGAGTTTAAGCAAGTCAATCGATTCAAGTTTCAGTTTGATATTTATTGAGGGTTCACCGACACAGATCCAACCACATTTTATAAGGTTGAATTTTAGGTTCCATGTGGAGGACAATGCAGTTACTCTATCTGGTTCTTTCTGAACAGCATTCTGAAAGTATCCCAAGTCATCACAGTGAAACGTGTAAGATACTTTAAGATCATTTGCAAAGATGAACGGTTTATCAAGCGAGGAAAAACTGCATATGCCGTTGACATATTGTGTAAATAGGAGGGGCCAAATGACACTACCTTGTACTATACCGGAAGTGATCGGGCTGGGTTTGGAAGTTAAAGAACCGAGTTAAACTATCTGCGACCTGTTGTTAAGGAATTTTTTAAGCCATCCTAATAATAGGTCACGTATTGCTAAGGATTTCAGCTTATGTACTAGCGGTAAATTGTCGACACGGTCAAATGCCTCAGAAATATCAAAGTAGATGACAAGTACTAGTTGTCAACTGTTACGACTGCTGGTCACAAAATTAAACAAGTATAGAAGGCATGTTAAACAAGATCTGGATTTCAGGAATCCATGTTGGTTCGGACTTATAATGTTGCAGCTGAGCATATGCTTGATTAGGTTATCTTCAACTAGTCTCTCCATAATTCTAGATGCGATAGGTCTGATACTGATCAGCCTGTAGTTACTGACTTCTGTTTTTGAGCCAGATATGTGTTTAGGTATATATCAGAGTAAGCTTGGGTTTCTAAGGATATTGTGAATATTTTAAGCAGTAGTAGAGGAATGTCAGGACCACCACATTTATAAAAATATGATAATATACCGTCAGCACCAAAACCTTTTGAGCTTTTGAGGGTTCTTATAGTTTAGTTAATGTTAGCATAAGTGAATTCAATAGTACTAATTTGGTTTGGTTTGAGTGGAGATAGAGTTTGTGCCATATTAGTAACAGGGCGTATATCAAGTAACTGGACTGAGGGCTTAAGGAAGTTACCTACAAAAGTTTTGTTGAGTAATTCACACATGTCTGCAGAATTAGTGCATAGCCCACCTTTGTCTATGTGGAGAGAAATGCTGTGATTTTTGCGGTCCATTCGCTTCTTTAAGAATTCTGTGAGTGCAAAAACTCTAGCAGGACTGGATACTGCGATTCGTTCTTCGTTTCTCATACGGAAATCTCAAACTTGTGAGATGGAGCTAAGAGTGTTAAGCATTAAGCTTAGTGTGCCAAAGTCGTGGTGTTTAAATTAACTCGTTGAAAGTCTCTTCAGTTTTGTACGATCCTTTGGTTTTATGAATGACTTTCTTTGTGGGGAAACCATAAGTGTTTTTAGTGGAATGGCGGCATCTAAGAATGTGTCTGAGTTCTGATAGAAGATGCCCAGAGCTCTCGAGGGGTCACCAGTAGTGAAGTATTCGCCCGTTCGGAGGATCTTAGCATTGGTTCTACCAAGGCCCAGTTTGCCTTGCTATAGTTCCTATATATTACTTGTTGTGAAATGGAGGCATGGGCTGCATTGTTACTCAGTGGAAGTGGCAGCGCACACATAAGTGTTTTGTGGTCACTACCTGAAAACTTAAGACCCACTAAGATTTAGAGGGACTTATATCGTGACAAAATATTAAGTCCAGTACGCTGTCACCTCTTGTAGGGGTAGTGACAGTTTGTTTCCGGCCAGAAATGTCCAGTGTACCTAGGAGCTTGTCATATTTAGTTGGGTCTGTTAATGAATCCTAGTTAATTTTGGGTAGGTTGAGGTTTCCACATATGATCTTATGCTCACATGGAAGAGTGGATACTTGCTCCAGTACTTTAACGAGTTGTGTTTCGTAACCACTAAAGGTGCCAGGTGCTCTGTAGATGCATGCTATTAGTAGTGTAGCACTTTTGAGGTGTACGTTGACCGACAGGGTGTCATGCATTTCATTCAGTTCCCTATTTTCTAGCTGTGACACAGTGTGTTTACGAAGTACATTAAGCACCCTCTTCCCTTACCACCGTTTCTGTCACATCGAAAGTGTGTGTACCCATCGATGCTTATCTCTTCGCCTGGTACATTGGAGTGACACCAGGATTCTGTAATAATAATTACTGGGGGTTTGTATACAAGCCTGTGTGCCCTGAGCATCGGTAGTTTGTTAAGGATAGATCTGGCATTAATAAGTATTAAGTAGAGTTTGAAGTGTTTAAGCTCGTCAAAAAGGCTGGAGTGTGGATCGGCATCCCCTGTTCCCGTGAGGCGTAAAAACCCTGTGTTGCAACTAGTTTGGATCCAATATTCGCCTATGTCTATTGAGTTACTATCTATTTCTTCTAGTGAATAATGAGTTATTTTATTGAATTCACCATGGGATGAAGTAGTTCTAGGCTCAGGGAGGTTTGAGACTTGGTTAGTTCTTATTTGGCCGGTGCACTGGCCTATGTCTATTTTCTTCCCGATAGGGAGCCGACATTAGTGGTATGGGCTCAGAAGAGTTAACATCCCCACCAGCTGTTTGGTCAGCGCTGACAGGGGCGTGTTGGATAAAAAATCATTGGTACCCTGTGACGCCCATGACTTATTAATCTGCCTTTTATGTAGGGACATTCTAAGAGACCTTACATGGGTTTCGCTACATGCATAGCTGCACTGTGGTTTGTTTTCCAGAAGACTTGTGTCAGTGTAGTTGAAGATTGAACGATCAATTCATGGTTGTTTGCTCAAACCCAACTTCCCTATATTTTCGCGGAGACATCGATACACCACTCATCGTCTCATCGGTCGCTGTTCAGAAAGAAGTCAGGCCAAAACTGTCAGAAGTAATATTGTGATTTATTGTTGTAATATTTGTTCATAGACCTTAGTTAAAGTTTAATTTTAAAGTTGGATATATTGGTGCTACAATAAAGAATTCTCCAGCAGCCAATCGGTGTTTTGGTTTAGCGTCCGTTATTACTAAGCGTTTCTGAGAAACTTCAAGGAACAGCGTGAGTCCCAGCGTAGCAAGAGCTGGGCATTGACGGTTTACGAGACGTGGCTGACAGCTTGTTTGTGTGTCATACTTTGAAGACCGTGAGTGGTTGGTGGCTGCGCTCCGAGTGTTTTCAGTTATACTACTCTGCGTGATAGCATCACCACACCAGCTACCAGTGTGACTTGGCACAGTATGCGAGTAGGTTGTGTCGTTATTGTCTATGTTTTAATTTGGTTTTTAGCATAGTTTTGAATATTATTTACCTTAAAGCGTGAGTTATTCTTGAGAGTTTGAATATGTCGGGTATATTTCTGAACAAGTGGCATATTTCGGCACGTTTTCTTACCGAATTCCATTTGCGTTGTCACGTTTTGGCTAAAGGAGGATGTTGTCAGCTTTCAAGAGGGATTAATTTCCATCTTGTGGCTTTCCATATATATATCTAGATCCAAGGTTAATTTTGGAGTAAGACTATAGCTCACAAGTCTTTTGTTTGGTTTTGTTTTCTGCAGAGCTATTTTTGTGGGATTTGAGTGGGGGGAGGCTTTGAGTTCTACCGTGTTGGCTGTGTTTGTCTATTTCAGTGGCTTGCGGTGTCTCGCCATTAGGTTTATTGAGGTGATTGTAAGCACGACTTTCAATCACTGTCTTATCTGCTACAACTCTTATTTGTTTGTGGCTTGTGTCCTGTAATAGGATACGTTGTGTGTTGGTCAATTATTTAGCCTCTGTCAGAGTTTCAAACTGAAGGCATATAGGATAGTATTGGCCATGCTGGCTCTTCTTCAGTCCATGACATTTTTTGGGAGTTAGGCATTTTCGCCGCCCTAAGTAAGACGCTTTGAACCTTTTTTAACCCCTCACTATCTGGTATATTATGGACGATCACGCTTAGTTTAGTATCAAGTCTTTTGATAACCTCTGTTGTGATGAAGTTTATCAAGGTGTATACCCTAGTTACTGATACTGTGTCAAGTTTGCCAGGGTTTATGGTCCTGGTCAGAATATTCTGAGGTGCAAGTTCGCAGACTTGTGATTTTGTATCACTAATCTGCGTCGATGGTTCAGATATGCAGGCCACATTTTCTGAACATCCTGCATGCATAGCCTTACTACACTTTGCTTCCTGTATCTCAGTCTTTAGCTACTCTATGGACAGCTTTAGCCGTTCTATATCTGAAGTAAGTGCTGAAGCTGGTCTCGGTATCTGAAGTTTGGTGACACGTACATAAGGTGAAATGAAGAGGTCTGTGTCAAAACCGGGTTCTGAGTTTGTAGAAGCAACGCTACTACAAGTTGTTAGAATAGTTTTGCCGTCACTATCGGCCACAGTAGGCGGTAGTATTATAGCAACTCGACGCTTGCGGCATGTTGACAAGCTGCGTGTCTCACTTCTATATTTTGTGGGAGTGATATTGCTCGTTGTTCCAAGCATGTATACGCTATCAGTCATCAGGTTAACAGTTGACTGAGTTCGTGGCTTTTTTGTACGATTAACCATAACTAATTAGTGAAAAAGTTATTGGTTACATTTATGGAACTGGAGAAATACTCTGCAAGTCTCACAGCGAAAATAGAAATATGTAGCGAATCAAGCTAAATGTAACGCAAATGTTGAACGCACTGGTTCGTTTAAGCGATATGAAATAGTACGGAAAATACTCCATAAGGCACACCATTATATAGATATTAAATAATTAAATTAAATTTATTTATTCTCATGGTACAGTACATGAGGGACGCCAGTTTACAGGCATCATCAAATTGTTACAGAAATAGAACCATATTATTCAGTCACAGTTTACAGTCAATAGCAAAATGTGTTTCACATATACGCTGGAGATTATACATACACTTGATAAATGTTAATCCTAATAGTATAAAGCAGCCTTTTCACCTATATACAATCATTTCTGTGCACAGTGCATAGGATGAAACAGTAGTGAACTATATTAGATAGTTGAGACGAGTTCGATCACACAGTATTATAAGAACAGAACAGTAAAATAAAATCCGTAAATATTTACGACTCACAGAGTAGTTAAGCTGATTTTTAGACGATAGACAGGAGATTTAAGCGCATAAGTAATGGAGGACGCTGAATTAAACTTGACAGAGCGTATGCCAGGCGCAGGAATCCTGTTCCCTACATCTTTACTCAGAATCTTAGAGCTAGATGGGAGGGTGTTACAAAGGTTTTTGATAATTTTAGCATAGCAGGTATGATTTTTATTGGTACCTTTTGCAGTAGGTGAGTGCTTTCCAGGTTGGTTAACAACTGGAGAAATACTGTTGTCAATGTAGTTGAAGATTGAACGATCAATTCATGGTTGTTTGCTCAAACCCAACTTCCCTATATTTTCGCGGAGACATCGATACACCAGTCATCGTCTCATCGATCACTGTTCAAAAAGCATGCACAAAACCGTCAGAGGTAATATCGTGATTTATTGTTGTAATATTTGTTCATAGACCTTATTTGTAAAGTTGGCTATATGTTGGTGTTACAATAAAGAATTCTCGAGTCGCCAATCTGTGTTCTGGTTTTTGCGTCCGTTCATACTAAGTGTTTCTGAGAAGCTTCGAGGAACAGCGTGAGTCCTAGCGTAGCAAGAGTTGGGCATTAACGGTTTACGAGACATCCTTCACAACTGTTTTGAGTACTGTTAACCGTATCAAGCCTCACTTTAGAGTAACTAGGTGTAGGGCTTCCTCTAATGTAAGGGTGGTGTTTTGTATTGGCACTAGAGGGGTCAAAAGTATCTTTTTGATGACTTATTTCATCTGCTGGGAACTTTGCTTGCCACAACTCTGGATTAATGTCCTGTCGTGAATAGTACGTATATTTTTAAGGCTGCTTGCTCGCCAAAAGAGGTGCTGGTTGTTTACAAAGCGGCTTGCATCCACAATGCTAATAAATTCAAACATTATTGGACAGGATGTATTAGCTGAAGATTTACGCAATCGTCTGTAGGTACAATAGGGACCTGGTATTTCACATTCCTTTAAAAGTGTTACTGTTGGGCACATAAAAACGATTGCATTGTACGTGCACTGAACACGCTTGATCACAGTATCATGGTCAGGGTAAACAGCAGGCTTCACCAAATACCTTAGGGGTAAGAGGTGATGGATTGATGGAATAATGTTTGTACTTCCCAGGTTATTGGCTTGGGTGGATGTGTTCCGCGTAAACAATCAGATATTTGCTTTTTCATATCCGGCATTAGGTTAACGTTCACAGATCGCTGATGACCGATGGAAGCTTTTACGATGGAGGGTGTCAAGGAACTTATCCCTAAGTTCCTATTGTTATGAAGACGCCCTGCACCGATAAATACTATGTACTTTCTTCGACTATAACTCCAAAACACCAGTATTGTAAGAAGGAAGCTTTATTGTTTGGCAAACAAAGCAGAGAATAATGCAAGTCTATCAACAAGTGTTTTATACGAAATTATTTTGTACTTTTATTCGTTTTTGTTCGTCTTCGTCGAAGTTTTACAGGATCGGACCATTCACGCCTTCGAGTTGCCCACCAATGGCTACCAAGGCCAATGAACCGACGTTCAACGTTCACTTCCATGGACACTCCCCGGCAAAAAAGGGGCCATCCATTTTTTCTGTAGCGCCGATAACCCTGAACTGAACTGCCAACGCGGGAACCTTAGCCAACCGGGACTAGGCTAAAATGGAAAAGCAAGACAGTAAAGCTCAACACACTACAATCATACCACATCACACTAGTACGCTCTCCTCGGCTTGTGGGATCTTCCTCAGCGATTGGAAGTTTCCTTGGCTCTCTGTAGACAGTACCACCACTGATCTGGTCCACGGGATGTTGGCTGCCTCATATCACTCTGGCACAATCCCCTACTCGGCGCATCAAATCGCATACACCGACTCTAACAATACTCGATTCGTTCACATGTTTAGAAGACTAGAAACGACTTCAGAAGTACTTACAGTAACATTACAAGATGATTCACACAATGCAGCAACTATAAAATAAATCAACAATTAAATGAATCGGAACCCAACCGATTACTTAACACAAATATATATACAATCAATACGTAGTATGTTGTGGATCCTGCCTTAACGAGCTACCCTTGAAGAACTGTAGGATTTACAGCAGTACACCTACATTCCTTCTCAGGTTGACGATTCAAGTGGAAGACGCCCGGGCACAAACAAAACTAACCTAAAGATAGATGAGAGATGATACCAATTAAGTATATATAGCAGAATAATTATATATCCTCATTTTTGTACATGAGGGACGCCAGTTTACAATCATCATCAATTCGATAAATTCGATATGAACATATGCACAAAATAACACACCAAGTACGATGAACTGTGCTTTGAAGTACTACCCTTGAAGAGCTGTAGGACTTACAGCAGTACACCTACAACCCTTCTCGGTTGACGCCCAAAGTTGGAAAATCGTCGTAGATTTAATTTTCTAACCTCCTTCCATCATCTATATCCTCAACTCTGAGCGGTGACACGCCCATGTCATTGTATCGTGGAATGTAGATGTCAATGGAGTTGAAGATTGAACGATCAATTCTTGGTTGTTTGCTTAAAATCAACTTCCCCAATTTTCGCGGAAGCATCAATACGACAGTCATCGTCTCATCGGTCGCTGTTCAGAAAGAAGATTGAAACATCGTCAGAAGTAATACAGAGATTTATTATTGTAATATTTGTTTTCAGACCTTAGTTTGCTTAGTTCGCTTATTCCTTTTATATGTTGGTGTAACAATACAGAAATATCAAACGGCAGATCGGTGTTTTGGTTTTTGCGTCCGTTATAACTAAGCGTTTCTGAGAAATCTTCTAAGAACAGCGTGGGCCCGAGCGTAGCGAGAGCTGGGCATTAACGGTTTATGAGATTTGGCTGACAGTTTCTGACGATAAAAACAGATCTGGCGGATTGAAACAGTTGGTGAAAGTTTGGATAGTCGCCGTTCATTTTTCCTGGTGCCGGTCAAGTCCTCTTTGAACAAGCAATATCTGGAACGTTTTTGGAATTCGGTCAAGTTCAACAATGTCTGGGTCAAAGAAGGGACAGAGTGTCTTGGATTCAAACAGGAAAGTAAGTCATGGTGACTTGTCTGTTAATTGTAACGGTGTGTCTGATGTTAAGCATGACATGGTTGATGTTACTGTTTCGCCGTTCAGGGATAATAGGAACATCAAACTCCCTAAGTTTGAACCACTATGTTTTGATGGAAACCCGGCCGATTATTTACAGTTTGTGAAGGAGTTTGAGATCATGCTGAGTAGTTTTTCATTAAGTGATGAATTGAAATTGATGTATTTGATGAGGTATTGCGCTGGAGATGCTTCAAGAGCTATACAGTGCTGTAAGCTCATGCCCCCTAATGAGCGATACGCTGAGGCTATGAGCATATTACGTCAAAGGTTTGGAAGGCCTTCGATGATTGTAAGGAACGTATACGAAGCTGTCAAGGGTAATGGCAGTCAACTTCAAGATGACTCCCAGGCACTCACTGAGTTTTTAGACAATCTTATGACTTGCAAGAATACCTTGATTTCTATGAATTTCATGAGTGACCTCAACTCCAGCTCAGTCCTAGAGGTAATTGCAAGACGCCTACCTACGCGGCTGCAAAGGAAATGGGTAAAAATAAGCTCTCGTATAGAGGAGGAGAGTATCGAGCCAAGGTTCGATGATATTCTTAGACTGGTGAAGGACAGTGTCAACCAGGCGATGGGCAAATTCGCCAGCATTTTGCATTCTAAGGTAGAACCTAAGGAACCAGTGAATATAAGGAAGGCATTTGTGGTGAAGTCTCAAGACACAACGAGAAAGGATGAGTGTATTGTCTGCCATAACATGCATCAATTGAGTGATTGTAATCGCTTTATCGCTATGTCACCCGTAGAAAGGTTAAAAATGGCAAAGCAGAAGCGGCTGTGTTTCAGTTGTTTAAAGATTGGGCATACAAAGTGGAATTGTAAGGCGACAAATAAAGGAAGTAGTGGTTTAACGGATATGCACCCACTTCTGAGAACAGTGAACGAACCTGGGAGTTCGGTTAATTGTAATAGTATCTCTAGACCCCTTGACATCCCACAAGTTTTCTTAGGGGTATTACCAGTTAAGGTGAAAGGACCGAAATCTTCAGTAGAGACTTATGCATTGTTGGATAATGGTTCAGACGTTACATTTATAGATGCTGAACTGGCTGGTTGCTTGGGTATTAAAGGCCCAAAGCAACCCTTGGTTGTAAATACTTTCAATTCTGCGAAAACAGTAGTATGTGAGCGAGTGTCATTTCAGTTAGAATCCTTGGCTACAGGGGAGACCGTGGAAGTGGATACTGCTTACACTACCTCCAGTATGAAACTTGGCGAAGCTATAGTACCTAGTCGTGAAACGGTTGTCGGTAAGCCGTACCTGTGTGACATACCTCTTCCAACATTGCAAGATGGAAGAGTGAGAGTACTCATTGGATGTAGTGTGCCAGAAGCCCACAAGGTATTAGAAGAGAGATTTGGAGGTAGAGATGATCTGTTTGCGACAAAAACACCACTGGGATGGACAGTGAGAGGACCTATACCCATAGTCCACATATCATCATTAGTTACAAACGATGGGGACAAACTAGAAACTATGATTAAAAATATGTATGACAAGGAGTTTTGTGACTGCGGTGTCCCAGGGAAAGGTCGTTCTGTAGAAGACTTGAAAGCAGTTAAAATAGCCGAGGACTCTTGTAAATACGAAAACGGGCGTTTCAGCGTTGGCCTACCATGGAGATTCAAAGATAGACAGTTGATTTGTAATAGGGAAGTTGCTCTTAAGAGACTAATGGGTTTACAGAAGAAATTCCTGTCAGATGCAGAACTCTGGTCCAAATATAAGGAAGTCGTCGATAAACATATAGTGAAGGGTTACGTTGAAAGACTAGTTGATCAAAGTGAGCCAGGGAAGTGGTATTTGCCCCATCATCCCGTCTTTAACCCGAGGAAGCCAGGTAAACTCCGTGTGGTGTTTGATTGTTCTGCGAAACACGAAGGAGTCTCTTTAAATGATAATCTGTATTAAAGGAGGGAGGGTGGCGTTAGCTGATCAGTAGATATGGTGGGGGTCACTAAGGTGAATCGCCCCATTCTGCAGGAACAGCAATACACAAATTAAAGGCTCGAGATATTTCTGATTTTTATGAGGGCTTAGATCTTTATCTTGAAAAAGATAATAATGAACGCCTTGACAGATCATGCTTCTACCTCTAAATATATACTATTCGCCCAGCCTATTGTTGAGATGCGACCATGTGGGATGTGCACAGTTTTATGGGGCATCTTATAAACTAACTTGCTGTCCATTGACTGATCTTTAAATACCACTTCACAATGTCTTATCTCATTCATTTTCCAATAACGTCTTTACTTGATCCTCATTATATTCCATTAAACCTAACATTTTACAGCTCTTTATGACTTATTATATTCCTACTCTCTGAAGGGTACGGTTGTGCACTAAATGCAAAAAAAAGGTATAAAACAAAAACAACTGGCACAACTGAGGATAAATGTATTAAAACCAAACTTGGACATCATGATAGTACGAGGTATATGTGTTGCATTATACATTGCAAATGAACGTTGTCAGCCTAGGGAGTTTTCTTTTTTTAATGCATTTATTAATGGTACTTGCACTTACCTATTTCATTACAATTTAATGATTCACCTCAGCACTTTTACTTTTCTAAAACAGCTTTCAATCCCTTGTAAACGTTGTACTTACCTCAATATTGGTTGGTTATCGTATGCCGACAACCACGGGATGAAAACGAAACGAAGTCGATTTTCCCGCTCAACCTGGAGGACAATTGTACAATTCAATAACTATACAGCCTAGTTCAGACAATGTGTATTTATATATATATCAAATATTTAACTGTTGAAACATTATTAACTTGTAGACAATCTACGATTTGATATTATATCATACTTGATCGTGCCTGTAAAAATGGCATGCATTTTCATGTAAATTTATATGTTTATATGAGAATATACATTATTATTATAGTGGCCCAGATTGCGTGAGCTCATTAGTGGGACTGCTATTGAGATTCAGAAAGTTTACAGTTGCTGTCGCGGCGGATATTGAGGAAATGTTCCTTCAGGTGAAGGTGCCAGAGAGTGACAGAGATCACTTGAGGTTTTTGTGGTTTGATGACGGTCCTTGTGGTAAGGTGTCAGAATATAGGATGACAGTGCATCCATTTGGTGCCACATCCTCCCCATTTTGTGCTAATTTTGCTCTACGAAAGGCAGTGTCCACATTTGGTTCTAATGATTTGCTGGACGTCATAGATTGTTGCTTCTACGTGGATGATTGTTTAGCCTCCTTCGATGATGATAAGTCTGCAGTTAGATTTGCAACAAGCATTACTGAAGTGTTAGCTAAGGCCGGCTTTCGTCTAACTAAGTGGGTCTCGAACAGCCTAGACGTTTTGAAGCATATAGATCCAGAAGACAGAGCACCTACCGTACGAGATTTGCCTGTTGATACTCTACCAGTTGAACGCACATTAGGTATGCGATGGGATGTGAACTCTGATACCTTTGGATTTAGTGTTGGTGATATTGATAAGCCAGTTACTCGGAGAGGTGTGCTCTCTGTGTTGTCGTCCGTGTTTGACCCACTTGGATTAGTAGCACCTTATCTACTTCCGGCTAGGAGGTTATTTCAAGAGACATGCAGGAAAGGGTTACAGTGGGATGAACCATTAAGTGAGAGGCAGAGAGAAGAGTGGAAGGGGTGGGTTAACAGTTTAAGAATGCTGAATCTACATTCCGTCTCACGTCCACTTAAGCCGTCGAGAAATCATGATATAATTGACTTCCATGTTTTTTCTGATGCCTCTGAGGTTGGATTTGGTGCAGCCGTATACATCAGAACCACCTTAATGAATGATATAGATGTTAGCCTGGTGATGGGTAAATCCAGAGTTGCACCTCTAAAGACGGTTTCGATTCCGAGATTAGAACTTAATGCCGCCTTACTAGCTGCGCAGTTATTCACAACAGTGTGTAAAGAGTTGGATTACCCCAAGCATCCCGTAACGTTTTGGACTGATTCGATGTCTGTGATATATTATATACGCAACGAGTCAGCAAGATATGCATGTTTTGTAGCTAACAGAGTATCTCAAATTCGTGAACTAACCACTGTTGAGCAGTGGAGGTACGTACCGTCTGGAAAAAACCCAGCTGATCTAGCATCGCGAGGAGTTATTGATATGAATGTTGTTAAAAATAAGTGGTGGAAAGGTCCAGAGTTCTTGCTAAGGGCTGATAGTATGTGGCCTCGTAGAGAAGATGAACCACCGATAAACGAGTGTGCCTTGGAGTTGAAGACAAGTGTCAGTTTAACATCTACTCAAGAAAGACATTCAGGTTTACATCCACTTTTTAAATATTATTCTTCTTGGTACAAACTACTGAAAGCGGTTGCGTGGTTGACACGATATGTTACGTATTTAAAGGTCATGCATCTTGCGGGATACGAAAATATGAATGTGGGGCCTTTGAGAGTCGAAGATATTAGAAATGCAGAGTTAACGATTTTGAGGGCTGCTCAGTGGGAAGCGTGGGGTGAGATTACCAAGGAGGATAGTCCCGATTTCGCAGATTTCAAGGTGCGGTTAGATAGATTATCTCCGATAGTTTCCGAAGGGATCGCTAGAGTTGGTGGACGTCTACAAATGTTAGAATCGTCATATGAGACCCGTCATCCGGCTTTATTACCTTGCTACCATCCAGTCACTGATCTCATTATAAGACACTACCATGTTCTTGAAGGTCATTTGGGTACTTCGCAAGTACTATCAAGTATTCGATGTAAGTTCTGGATAGTGAAGGGAGGTACTGCTGTCCGTAAAATAATTGATAAGTGCATGGAATGTAAACTCCGAAATGCTCGTCCAGTACAGCAGATAATGGCACCACTGCCAGCGTGGCAAGCTTCTGAAGGGAATTATCCATTTGAGTACGTTGGGGTGGATTTGTTCGGACCTTTTGTAGTGAAGAGAGGCAGAACCCTATGTAAAAGATATGGCTGTTTATTCACCTGTTTGAAAATGAGAGCTGTGCATATTGAGATGGTTCATTCTCTAACTACTGATTCATTCGTGCTAGCATTACATAGATTTATAAATCGCCGGGGTGTACCGAAGATGATGTTCAGCGACAGAGGGACTAATTTTGTTGGCTGTCACGCCGAGCTTAAAGAATACTTCGAAGGTCCTCAAACGAGAGTTCAGGAAGAGTTACTGAAAAGGAACATCGAGTGGCACTTCAACCCACCACATGCCAGCCATAGAGGTGGGCTATGGGAAAGACTTATAGGAATTATCAAGCGTATTTTAAGCTCCATAATTAAAAACCAGAGTTTGAATGACGAAACGCTAGAGACATTTTTTTGTGAAGCTGAACGAATATTAAATGACCGGCCGTTATCACCTGTGAGGGACGACGTCAAGGATTTTGATGTGTTAACCCCAAATAAATTATTGTTATTGAGAGGCAACCCTGGCATAGAGGACGCAAGCGGGGAAGGAATACCTACGATTAAAAGATGGAAACAAGCCAGGCACATGAAAGATATATTTTGGAAAAGATGGTTTAAGGAGTATGTTCTAACATTGCAGACCAGGGACAAGTGGAAAAAGTTGTGCCGAAACTTAAAGGTTGGTGACATAGTATTAGTAGCAGATAAATGTGCCACAGGTAGGTGGCCTTTGGGAGTGGTAGTAAGGCTGATCTGTAGTGGTGATGGATTGGTGAGGACGGTTGAGGTGAGAACTAGTTGTGGCATGTTGGTGCGAGATATCAGAAAACTGTGTCTCCTGGAAGGTGCTGAGAGTAGAGAGTCGGAGGATGAAACAATAGATGATTTTCCAACCTAGAGCGTCAACCTGAGAAGGGTTGTAGGCGTACTGCTGTAAGTCCTACAATTCTTCAAAGGGTAGCGCATCAATGAGCAGTCTAATGTGCTCGGTGTGTGATTTTGTACATATGTTCATATTGTATATACTGAATTGATATCATCTGTCATCTAGCTGTTGGTAATTCTGTTTGTGTCCGGACATTCCACAACTTACAATCGTCAACCTGTGAAGGTTTGTAGGCGTACTGGTGTAAGTCCTGCAATTCTTCAAGGGTATTCCATCAAGACATGAAATGCGAGTTTGTGTGTACTGTTTGTATATACGTGTGGTGTGTCATATCAATTGGTGTTATTTGAATTCATTGTGTTTACTCGTTGTTTTCGTACCTTGTTGTTATTGCATAATTTTGTTAAAATTTTCGTCGTGATTACTTCTGAAGTTGTTTCGAGTCTTCTACATCCATGAATGAATTGATTGATGTTAAGGACAGCAGATGGGTCGTATACGCCGGGGAGGCTAGGCTATTGCTGAGAATGAAATGCACACGGAGATAATTGTTAGCTGCGGTCCGACACGCCGGGGAGAAAGAGTGTAAACGACTGAGGCTCGCATGCGTCACCGCTACTAGAACTGAGGCAGAATGAGTGACAAGCGATTTCAGTGGTAATTGGTAGTGAATAGAAAAGAGGATGCGTGAAGAGTATCATGAGGTGCTGCTATGGTCACGTTGCATTCTGCAAGAGTCATTCTAGCAAGTGGCGATTGTGTTGCAAGATGTCAAGAGGAGGTCTCTGTCTGGAGGCGCAGGTCGTCAGCGATGTGTGAGATTGTGCTGTGGGTATGCTTGTGGTGTGTTGGCTTTTCTGTTTGTTTTCCATTTCAGCTCTGTCCGTGTGACCCAGGTTCTCGCAATGGCATCCAAGTCAACGTGCATTGATCGTGAAGGAAAAAAGGGTTGGATCCCTTTTTTGCCGGGGAGTGTCAATGGAGTTGAAGATTGAACGATCAATTCTTGGTTGTTTGCTCAAAATCAACTTCCCCAATTTTCGCGGAGGCATCAATACGACAGTCATCGTCTCATCGGTCGCTGTTCAGAAAGAAGATTGAAACATCGTCAGAAGTAATACAGAGATTTATTATTGTAATATTTGTTTTCAGACCTTAGTTTGCTTAGTTCGCTTATTCCTTTTATATGTTGGTGTAACAATACAGAAATATCAAACGGCAGATCGGTGTTTTGGTTTTTGCGTCCGTTATAACTAAGCGTTTCTGAGAAATCTTCTAAGAACAGCGTGGGCCCGAGCGTAGCGAGAGCTGGGCATTAACGGTTTATGAGATTTGGCTGACAGTAGATGACTAACAAACCCATGACGTATCTGACCAACCAAGCCTAGGTAGAGAGAAATTTGCACCAAAGATAATGGCATTTAAATAGTAAGCTAAAACTTGAAGGGCTTTTCTTCGTCCAAGTCAGCTTAACAATTGCCCTGTCGTACACAGTTGGCTTATCCCCACTACTCTGATCATTGACTTTCGTCCTTCCGAATGGACCGATACTAGCATAGTCATAGCATAAGACAAGTGAAATCATGGACAACCCTTTCATTGTGGATGACAAAACCAAAGATGGATGAGTGATACAAGTTGATGAACTTAGCCGCGCATCAGAAGCTGTTGTTGTTAGACCTTTAAAATGTTGTCTAACCGTAGGATTATCGCCACTGCTATCTTTTATGGTTAGCTGCAGTTCAGCCTTAACATCTGTCAATAGGTGGGCTACACACCAATCATTTGCACTAACGGTCTCACGCGTATTCATACCTTCTGCAACCACATCTGCCTTTAATTCTACTTCACATTCACAATAAACAGCACGCTTGTTCAGCTCAGTAGTAGTAGGCATTCCCCTCATCTCATTGTGATCAACCAAAGACGAGTGTGCACTATCATGACCATTGTCACAAATATCCGCTTTATCTCCGTTTGTATGATCGACTTCATCATTTTCAACCTCTTTAATAACAACAATAGGTGATTTGGATTCTTCCTCATAAATGCTTAAAGGTTTTGTACCATTATTCTAACTAGTAATACCTTGTAAACTTGTGGAGTCAGAACCGGACTCTGAAACCATAACCCCCTTCTTCTGAACAAACTGTGATGTCGTCTGTGACACTATTCAACAATGGCTTACTGGTAGCAGCTACAGGCTTCTCCACCGCACCATTATCGTCACACAATTCGGAGTCAGACCTTGATTTCACACTTAGCTTATCACTAAACTTGGTCACTGCTTCACAGTTCATCTTTGTATGCACTTCTTGCAAACGTGTAAAACACAACCGTGTTTGTCTCGCAACTTGTGACCTATCTCTTAGGGACGTCCCACTAAAGCTGTTACACTCACTAAGTTTATATGGATTACTAGACACCAGTGAGCTTTCTCGATATCCACTTCTCCGAGACCCCTTAGTCGTATATGACTTCGTTTTGCTCTCTGACTTCTCTGCTCGAGGTGGGATGCAATATACTGGAAAACTTGCTCATAGATTGATTCACACTATCTTTTACCAGTTTCAGAATATCATCGAACCTTGGATCAATACCCTCATCCTCTATACGGGAGCTTATCTTCACCCACTTCCTTTGCAGTCGAGTAGGTAGGCGTCTCGCTATTACCTCTAGGACGGAACTTGAGTTCAGATCGCCCATGCAATTCATCAAAACCAACTTATTCTTTAAGGTCATCAGATCATGGAGAACCTCGGAGAGTGCCTTGGGGTCATCTTGTAATTGACTACCATTACCTTTAGCAGCCTCGAATACATTCCTTACAATCATCGAAGGTTTTCCAAACCTTTGACGCAGGGTACGCATCGCCTCAGTATATCCTTCGTTTGGAGGCATGAACTTATAGCACTATACATCTCTTGAAGCAACTCCAGTGCAGTACCTCAACAAATACATTAACTTGATTTCATCAAGTAATAAAAAACTACTCAACATGATTTCAAAATCCTTTGCAAACTGTAATTGGTCAGCTGGGTTTCCGTCGAAACACCGAGGTTCAAATTTAGGCCTATTATCCCTAAACTGCGAAACATGAACAACAGGCTCATCACGCTGAGCATCATACATATCATTACAATTAACAAGCAACTCAGTATTACTTACTTCCTGCATGCCCCCAAGACGCTTTGTCCCTTCTTTGACCGAGGCATCACTGAACTAGATAAAAAATCCAGAAAAGTTCCATATAACGCTTGACCAAAGAAGATGGGCAGATACCAGGCAAGATGGACAGAAACTATCAGAAACTGTTAATGTCTAGGTCTTACTGCACTGGACCTCACGCTGTCACTGGAAGACTTTCAGAAACAATTTGTAATAACCAACGCGAAAAACCAGAACACAGATTGGCGACTCGAGAATCCCTTATTCTTACGCCAATATGTAACCAACAATGAGGTTATTACATAGAAGGTCTAAGAATAAACGTTATAACAATAAATCCCGATAATACTTCTGATAGCTTTTTATCTTCCCCTGAACAGCGAACGATGAGACGAGACTGCTGGCTTGATGACTCCCGCGAAAAATATGGAGGAGTTGGGTTTGAGCAAGCAACCGTGAATTGATCGTTCAATTTTTAACTACATTGACAGAGGTTGGTTTCTAAATTAGTGAGCCCGATGCGATAATGATGGGGTAGACATCGCTTGAGAATGGAGTCTATATATACATAAGGAAACCGTCTTAGAGCTTTTCAGAACTTGGTGTGAGGCAACTGACCGTGCTTGACTACAACAGTGCTTATAACCAGTACTGGCCGAAGTCATGAAAATATTGCATCTGCTGTTCACATTAAATCTCAGTCAGTCTAAAGCTGCTAGAGATTGGAATGGTTCCTTTAATAGCTGTATTTTCAAAACCAGGCAAGAATCACCTTCCCGTTATTCTAACGAGTATATTTGCTAAACTACTTTGAGAAGCGTCTCTGATGCAGTGAAGTTGATTAGCACTTTTTGTGGCTTTATGACAGGTTATCCTCACATTTGTATTCACAGAAAGTTGAGTCCTTAATCTGGGAGATGCTATGTTGTCAAATTCAGCAAAGATTTCGAAGAATTCTAGGTCAGACCTTTTGCCATTGTTTCTATTCCGAATCCCTATAACCACACCAGGACACTGGATACAGTACTTTCCTAAAAACAGATGGCAGGGAATAAAAATGAGTGGCGTCGTAATAATGATAATTTAAATTTCGCATGAACCGGTGAGTTTACATGAAACTCATGCCATTTTTCCCGGCAGGGTAAGAAATGGTATAAATTACAGTCGTGAAATATCAATAAATTAACACTTTTCCAAAAGCTTGAATAGTTGAATTATGGCACAGGCAGTCACAACATGCCCCGATAAATGTCAAATTGTAAACCCTTCACTAAGGCTGCTATCAAGGTTGAGCTGTCCTCCATTCTTCATTTCGTGATAGTAATTGTCAGCCAATGAACAGCCTATATATATGTAAATGCTACGCCCACATGTGATTAAAAGCTATTTCAGGAACAGAAGAACGCCCTGATGAACTGCAAAATAGTCTAGAATACAATTAGGGATAATATATCATTGAAAGTTCATTTACAAGATATTCACAGAAACGACCTGTAGATGCCTTGGGATGACAATATATATTTGCAATATATAGTGTTAAACATATTGGTCTTGCCATGAAAAACGTGACATTTTTGATGGAAATATAGCTCTTCTCAAACATTATGGTTCTGTGTGTTATGCCATAAACGCCAGTAAAACCTAAATGGGGAGAAGAATACGGATGAAATGAGTAAGTTTTAGCTTCCTGAATGTTTAGGGAGTAAATGTATAGTATAGTATGACTACTTAAATAAAGAATCATTGTGAATCATACGAGTGGTAGTTTGGTGGAAAGTGTCTTCGAATATCTGACAGATTAGAAACTGTGGGACATACTGAGCTGCAAGATGTGTCACATATTTGTGTAGTTGCCATGGGGTAGCATCTTGACAGGGAGCTGAATAGACTTGCAGATGTTGGGAGCTTTGGGAGTTTAAAAAATTTGGATCTGAACAATCACTATTTGTTATATTAAGAATGTAAACCCATGTTTCATTCTCAGGCTCTCAAAAATGCATATTGCCGTCACACAGATTGGAGCAATTCACATTTATTGTTACTACCTTATCCGCTTGTCCACATGCGCCAACCTTGCCATCACGGAAACTGTTGAAGTATGATGTGCCCCCACACAACAGCTATCTTCTCCCACTTTGTGTTGGCCAGTAACTGCTGTTAGGTTATCCCGTTTGACCATGTTAGGCTTTGTGTAATGGTAATAAACGATTCATTGTGCAAGAATATTTGGTTAGTTAAATGTTGAAAGTAACGGTGTTTAGCAGTTGGTCCTAGCGTGGAGGTCGCCTGGTAAATAGCCTTAAGAGGGTCAAAAGTTGGTCGTAATCTGTAACTTAAAAAACTCAGTGGGCTGTACAGCAGCCACCATGAAGTCCTTTAGAATAATGCAGGCTGTCTACATTTTCGTGAATAGTACAAGTCTAATCTGACTATTCTCCTCCCAGGGTTCATGGAAGCTACTGCAGGAGGATCTACGCAGAATCTCACTGAACATCGGACACTGTCATGTCAGTATAGAGAAGCAAGCCAGAAGCAGTCATTTTGGTTGAAAAAGCAGCTGCTGGATATGGTTTTAAATGTTTTAGTTGCTTGTCTGCGAGGGTGACAGCTTAGGATGAATTCATGGTAGTTGTTCTCAGTACCTTAAGTCACTTCAAGAATGGTCCAAGTTAAAATAACCCATTTTTCTTCATCTGGTATATGTGATTTTGTGTAATTAAATGTGGTGTGAATTTTTCATTGAAGTCTTTAAAGGGACATATATGTGACATTTTGTCTGAGAAACATGCTAGGAACAAATTCCATTAAGACTTTTTCACTCAGTGTCTTCCTAAGTATCCTTTAGATGCGAGGATCTTTTACGAGCCATGAAGGTTTTAATCGTTTGCTTACTTTGATGTAGGCCAACAAAGAGGCTTTGATTCTTTTTTTGCAGGATGAGGATTACCATTACTGTCTTTTTTGTATAGGGCATTTAAAATATTTTAAGAAAATTACTGCATTTCATCACTACATGTCGTTACTTCAGTAAACGGGTTTTCCAAGTGTTTTAAACAGTAAACCCTTCGTATTTCTATAGTTAAAACAGACAATGCTGAAATTATCCGACACTGTGGTGATTGTCTTATGATTATTTAATTTCCTAAATGTAATTTCGGTGTGGCCACAGTAACCATTATGATGTGGTAAACGGGTTTTAGTTTCTTAACATGTCTTCTGAAATGAAACATGATTTTCTCAGCCTTTTGCACCTCTTTAATTGTTTATACCCAAAGAACTTGGCTTATTGAACCCATGAGTTATTGAAAACCCTAAGTTGTTTGTATGGTCTAAATTGCACTATCTGTTGTCAGTGTAACTAAGATGTCAAATGACCACAGACGAAAAGGCTATTACGACGAATTATTCAAAAATACTTTTGCTGATCAGAATGAGTCAGCTGGGAGCGATTCTGATGATAATAATGAAGGTGCTGTGGGGAATGTTAGTAAATCTTCAGTGGTCCGTCCCGGATACTCCGGAAAATTACGGAAAGGACAATTAATATTTGACGCTTGTTTTGAAAGTGGTAAGTTACCAGTCCCCACTCTTCATAGTTACAAGGAAATCTGGGAAGAGTTGCGTATGTTAGCGACTATGAATATGATCTTTTTATTCGTCCTGACACATGTAATACACGATTCAGAGTGTGGTTCAATTTTACTGTTGAAAACACCAAATATCAGCAGGTAATAAAACATAATACATAGCTATTCCCAGAGGGTGATTTTCAATGTTGTTAATTTTAGCAAGACGAAGTCGCTTTATCGGGAAGGTATGTCTCCTTTAGTCAAGTCATCCAGCCGTCCATCCTGGTAAGTTCATTCAATTGAATCTGTAAATAGATTCATGTATATATCAGGTCACGTATCCCACAGAAGTGTGTATTCTACTATCGGTGCCCTGAACACAAGAAAAAATATGTAATGTCATTTGCATTTTCCTTCGATTGTGAAGAAGATGTATATCAGTTCGCGTATTGCTATCCATACACTTATAGCAGATTGCAAACATATTTAGGCATAATAGAAAATAAAAACTATGCACATTTCAGAAGAGAACTTTTGGGATTAACAATAGTGGGTACACGTTTTTGAAGAGATTATGTGTAATGACAGAGCGGTTTTCCAAATTAATTTTTGATGTCATGACATTTTATTACGAAATTTGAATATAGGTTCCCATACAATATACATACAACCCTAACCTAGACATCATGTGGCAAGTCTCATTCCTTCCCGTCGTTTTCCTCGTGTATAACCTCGGGCTCAGTAGGATATATATTACTTTCAACTTTTCAAGAGATATTAAGTTTTAAAACCCAAATTTGGAAATGAAGTTATGTACCGACTTCTGACTCGGCGATGGGAAGCGAAATGGTCGAATATGTTGACTTATTCATTTACTCCAGCAGATTGTTAACCCACAGTGGACTCCTTGCTCACAAAATCTCAGCGGTTTTACAAAATGCTTCTTGTCATCTTTGACGAATAAATGTTATCCAGTTACTGACACAATGGTGTATTTACTGTACTACTTTATGGGTGGAAAGTGTGGCTAAAGGCAAACAGCATGAAAAGATCATGGGTTTTCGGCCGCAAGCTCATTTAGTGGACATTTACCTTCAACTGCAGCAGATGCTGAGCACTGATGAGTTTAAATTTACAGTTTTAGGTAAACATGGGATGTCAACTAATGAAGTTGTAAAGCTATATCAGTGAAGATATGTGCCACATATGATAGACCATCACCCCTTCAGGTAATTTGGGATGGAGATAAGGATTGTCGGACCAGAACTTAGCAATAACTCCTGGAAGGTCATGTAGGGTGGAAATGTCTAGCTGATGTCTAGTTAGAAATGTGGGAAGTTTAGGAAATATTTGTGATATAGTTTGAAATCACTCACACAGGCAAATACATATTCATTTTGCGTCGTCTTTCAGATACTGAGAATGAATAACACAGTACTGTAGTAAGTATAGTGAGGGCCATCCTCGAACAACTTTGGAATCAAAGTGTAATATTCAGTTTATTTGCTTAACTAGAGGACTGATATATGTGTCTTACTCCAAGGCTATTCAAATGGTACTCGACTTAATGACAGCTCCAAATTATTTGTATTGCTGCTGTAAGACCTTCGTTTAACGTTCTAATTTTTTCTCTCGAAAATGTATTCAAGTTCCATCCTTATTGGAGACAATTTCATCACGAATAACTCTTCGGAAGTTATCCTTAATAAGTCAAAACGATTGACAGATATTTGTTAACACTGGTGTCCGTTTTATTTTTATCTACTTCACCAGTCATTGTTTTTTGCGCATGCTTTTACTCATGTGCAATGCCACCCGACATGATGCTCGTTTAATCAATAGAGGAAGTCACTGGTTCGCAAAAGTCTATTTTGGTAGGGGGCCGAACTTCTAACTAAGTTGTCAGCCTAGAAATTAGCATCAAAGGACATAAATTCAAATCGTCACATTCATATAGCACATATAGCACGTGGTGGCAGCAAAAAATGAGCGCTCAGAAGAGCTACTATAAACGAAAGTGTGCGGAGAGAATAATAAAGATTTGAACTGTCTTGCAGGTCACAAAGAGCGGATGCATCTGCACCATTAAGAAAGATTTTGAGCTATATCACCAACAATTTCAGGTTGTTTCTTAGCGCCTCTAGGACTTCAGTCAGGCAATGTGCTCTTCCTCCGTCGCTCAAGCCAACAAACGCTTCATGAATTAATGCTAGGTTCTGGTTAAACCCCTTCTGGCTGTTTTACAACTAAATCCTATGTTGGCTAACACTACTTGAAGAGGGAGGGAATAGTGAGGCATGCGTAGCAGTCTTCAATCTGTTTTAACTTATGCAACTTACACTTTCATCGATCGACATGCCCACCTTGTCTAACACTCTAAGTCTAATTTCACATTATTCACCATTCTGTACCACTTATAACTAGACTGAAGGTGATTTTTCATTTTACTCATTGAATTCTGTTGCTTTAGCTACTTTTTCATTTTTAAATACAGTAATTGACGTTTTGGCACATATTGAGTATATAACACAAAGGTCAGTCAATCATCCCCAAGCTTCAACTTGTTAAGAAAAGGAAGGCGATTTTCGGCATATACCTAAGTGACTTGAAGATTGCTTTGAAATTTAGGGTATTCGAAATCACTTATGCAATCTAGCAATAATAATCACATGAAAATCAATTTAAAAGCCATGAGAAATTTAGTAACTAGCTGGCAGCTAAAATAGTAGGAAGTAGTTCAACAATGAGAATATGGAACTGTAAGGTGGAGAGGGAAGTGTAATACAGGGTATAAATGTAATATTGTGGTTGTAGAGTTTAAAAAAGAACTTTTAATAGCTTTGTCCACTGCAAATCCATTGACTGAACAAATCTTTGTATTCATAGTTTAAGCTACAAAATCTGAATCATATTACCTCCAGTTTGAAAGAGATTCATGAAATTTCCACATGTTTTGTAGAAGGCTTTGAAAGTAATTTATGAGTCATTTTGGTAGCTAGAATCGCTTAGATGTCCTCAGACAAAGATTCAAGAAGATTTTTTTTGCCACTATGAAACTAGGATGGTATGTGTTTGATTACAATCTCTTGCTGCACGGGAACAGATGAACTGATGGATACACAGTGATTAGCCAACTGGTGATGTTTCCTTTGTGTGTAATCGTATCATAGTTTATGTGGAGAAAGTGAATCATAGTTTAGATGTATAAAAGGTTTTTTTCTTTGCTCAAGATAAGAAATTTCCTGGTGTTTCCAGTTAACTGTAAGTTTCGGGACGGGGTTTTCTGAATAGGGTTCATCATTTTTATGATGGATCGTTCAGTATATTTGTTCTCCATCAGTTAAACAGAATGCAGAATTACCTTCACTTGATGATATTTCATCAGAGAACTTTCAAAGTCATGGAATTTATGTTGGGATATCTGAAGCCTAAATAAGGTTTGTTGAAGTTAACCACGATATTCTTCTTCTTGGTATATAGGTAAGATTGTGGACCTCCCAACCCATTTGTCAATGAATTTCAAGTATTTAAAAAGAGTTGTACATCAGCTGAAATGTCAACAGCTACAAAGCACAAAGACACTAAAGCTATTTAGGTTTATTCTGAAAGAACAATATACTAGAAGTAACCGCAGATCTGACAGTAGGAAGATTACAAAAGTAATCATAAACTTAAAAAGTACAGTAGATTTGGTAGGCGTCAGTTGAAATGATTTCGATAACTTATAGGAGAAATATATAGACTCATCATCATCTTGCCTTAAATCCGCTGAAGTTGTAGTACTTTAGAAATGAGTAGGATTTTATTTTGCTCAGAATGAGATATTTCGGAACTAAATTAGCGTTTGTCATCTGCTCTTATCGCCTTTAAGTTTCTGAACTAAATTATGCTAAGTCACATGTTGTTTCTCAAAATCCCAATAAGAAAACTAGCCTGATCTGACGATTATGGAGTTCCATTCTTGCTATTATTGATGACATCATATAGTAGCTGAAGATTAAGAGTATGTACTTCGAACCATCAATTGATTCCTCATTCTCATTTAAAGTCCAATAAATGGTGCTTGCCATTTTTTGCTGACTGGTATTTCAGGATTAGCGGCATCTAATAGGGTTCGCTCATTGTTTCATTTATCTTCAGAGGCCGTTTCTCACAACCGTAACCATCACTCTCAACCTATAAGCTATTACATAAGGATTCCAATAAGACTGAAACTGAAAATGCCACTTGAACTTTGTATATGCATGTTGAAATAGTACAGTAAACATTCGTTTTTCTAAAATTATTGATTGCGAGATATTTTGAGCATAACAATTGTTCACAGAAATAGTGGCACACTATGCATATTATCACTTACTATTAAAGAAACTGTTAATAACCTAATGTATAATTTGTCTTTATTTTAAAAGCAACAAAGACGTCTAGATCTTATAACAATTACTCATCCCAGTAATTTCAACGCAACAAACAACAGCAAGAAGCGTATAATATTTGTAACCGCTCGTGTACATCCCGGGGAAACGCCGTCATCTTATGTTTGTCAGGGTAGGTAGATACTTCTTTTCATCAGACACTGATTAACTGCTGCTAAAAAACACAACAAAACTTCAGCATTTTCTTCATTATGTTTTGAGTGTTGTTTATCATACATTGATCACTCATTCTAGATGTTTTTTCTGGGCAAACAGAATAATTTATCAGAGCTCTGATCCTTTTGTTGTTGGTATTTTTGCGTAATTGGTCTTATTTCAGTGAAGTGATTGTAAAGTATACTGATTTCCCTCTTCGAGAATACTGTTGTCTCATAATATTTCACACAGTGAAAATTCATCAACGACTTTTGTGTACTTCCTGAAGAGTCGAAATGATATTTCTAAAGCTTTATCGATGATAGCGTTTTACTAACAAATATTAATTATGGTTTAAGAACATTTATGGATGTTTGAAAAGTACGGCTGACGTTGTGTTTGGAGGTGAATTCTTGTTTGTGCATTATGAAGATTATGTTATATGTTTGTATATAGAAATATTTTTAACGAGTAATGAAGGGATGAGCAAGATATTCATAATGTTGACACTTAGTATTTGAAGTTGTGAAAGACAGTTATCGAATTTGACCACGGATTGATATCGGTTAGAGAACTTTTGAAAATCAGGTAGTACTGGACAGCTGTTTCATCCTAGTTTGGGAATCACTGGCAGTACACACCCACGGGGGTTCAAATCCGGGACCAAACTAGGATGAAACAGCTGTCCAGTACTCCCTGGTTTTCAGTGGTCCTCTGACTGATATCAATCCGTGGTCGAATTCGAAAAACAAATTTTAAAAAATCAACCCTTGAAAGTACAATTATGATAAATTGTGATGCCTTTTGTATATTCTTTTGTATTCGGCTTGTACATTTGCACTTACGACGCAGTTGTTGTTATTATTCCATCTGTCCTCGATTACGTTTTGATTTCTTTATTGTTAACTGAAATAACCGGTTGTTGATATGATTCCGAAGAATAAATTGGGATGCAAGTAACCACTATGCATATTAGATTTGTTTCACATTCTAATTGGATGAATTCGTTTCTATGTGAACAAACAATGGATTCCTAGAAATATATATTAATAATAAATCCAGCTGTTTAATTACCAGTTATTATACTGTAAGATACTAGCCTATTCTAATTAGGTTCTGATGAACATGTTTTAACCTTCACACGATAGGCGGTTTTGACAAACTAAGTTTTTTATATAGTGTTTGTAACGAAATAATTCGGTCGTATAATGATAAAAAAATTTTATTTTTCCTATTTTACGAAATAAAAATATGCAGGATTTATAGATTTTATGGTTAGTAATCATCCAGTTGCTAAACAGCTACGTGAACATTTGGTATTTAAAATTGTTCCTATGTTAAACCCAGATGGTGTTTATTTGGGCAACTATAGGCAAGTTTTTCGTATTTCAGTGTACACATTTTTAAAAATAACATAGTTGTTTCTAGAATAGGGTTTTTAAAAACAAAGGATAACGTCCTACAAGAAAATGAAACTTTTTCGATAGAAAAATAAGGACCAGATTTGCAGTAATTTCAGGTAGTTTGCACCTGATGAAAACCTGTGAAATATAATGATATAATTTTATACTGCAAATCTGGTCTTTCTTTCTCTATCGAAATTTATTAAAGGAACCAAATGTATAAAATTTTTGAAACTTTTTCATTTATGTTCTCAGTAAGAGAACATGATTTTTTTATTTCACAATAATTATATATTAATTGAGAAAATATTATATGTTAGCGCATTATACTCCGGATAAAAATGAAATTAAGCCATGCTCAACTATACAGAAAAAGTTGACTCGAATCTTCCAATTACACACTGAAGGGAGGTAAATTCAGTTTTTAAAGCGCTACTTTTATATTCAATAGAGAATAATGTATGTTCCATTGTTGTTTGACAAGAATATTTTTTTAACCTTCATAGGGTATAATAAAAGTGGACACAAACTAAATGTCATCAGGGTTATCTAACCCTAAGTACGTTAATGTCGCAACTTGATAAAGAATTCATGAGTTTGATTTCTTATAACATGAGCTAACGCACTGCTTACCTTATACTAACTTTAATACTCACCAATCCATGAATCAGTGGCGACTTTGGTCACATCACTAAAAAGACAGAGGTAACAGCTCGTGACACGCAAATGAATTCTGTATCATTCTTAAAAAGCCCAGATGTATCTGCATAGTGCCGCATTTAGATGCTTCACTTATCTTATGTCTATTGGCAGCAAGTAACCGGTGTTTAGTAATAATCTAACAGGCGTAATTCAAGCTTTTGAAGGTAGCGATTGCTTCAAACAATTATATATTAACACAGTAACCCATTTTAATGTCCTGATTTCATTTTATTCATTCGTTCTTTGAATCTAATTTGCTTAACATGAGAAGTAGCAGACTAATATTGATAGAGAATTCATAAATGCACTATAGTTTCCGTCATTATTTCTAAAAGCTGTTCAATAGTATTCCAACGTAATTATTATTATTACTTAGATACATAATAAAAAATGCACAAGCATGTTCATAATTTCAGCTACAACATATTTCCTTGTGTCTTCAGTACTTCTGATAACGTGTGAGCTTTTATTACTGCTTCAGTTTCCTTGATGTCTATGGGTCATCATTGGGAGGGTAGAAAGACAAATACTGTATATTAAAACAGCCTTAACTACCAGTAGTGTTTGTATGCAATTTAGAAGGATAATGGTTTCACTAAGGAAAAATTTTTAATCAAATTCTTTATTATGGTATCTGTCGAATATTTGAAACCAAGTCCCAAGGTATAGTGTTCAGCATAATTTGGGAAAGTTTCATATGCAAATGTATTACAGTGCAATACTTCTAATTACTACAAAAATATGACAGACAAACTGCACTCGCACGTAACTTTTAAACCAATCAGTTATGCTTCGTGATGCAGTAATGTTGGTATAAAATCACTTAAAAGATATTTCTGAACTAATTTCTAGAGTGTTTATCATAGAGTAATTTGATACAAAGGAGTACACTGTTACCATAACAGTCAGTCAATGAGAATTAAACTGAGGTGTTGGGCACCTTAATCGTTCACAAGTTCCATGGAATCATTTAGCTCTGTCATAAAGGGAAGATGTAAACTTGTATTTACTTCTAAGGCGTTGCTTATTGTACACATAAAGCCGATATTCTTCCATGCAACCTAAAAATGAAATGAAATTTGCTTCCTTTATGAGCAATACTGAATACGCATTTGTGTGTTGTTTGAATAAATGCATAACACATCCAGAAATACCAAACGTATTCTGAAAAAGCTACGTGTATGCCAATAGATATAAAATAGTAGTTAGACGTATTAATCTCTCTTCAGTTAAGTCGTGGATATTAATGAAATCTTTATACAAGCCGCTGTATTCAAACCCAAATAAATGACCCATAAGTAACCTGAGATTTCAATTTAGCACTGTTGAGATTTATTATCAAATCGGTTCAATAAATATAAATATAGCTAAAATAAAGATGAAGAATTCCTGGTTCTATGGGGAGAACTAGATGTACAGTCGCTAGCGAAGATCAATAAAAGCTAATGACATGGTTAAATTATTCTGTAAAGAATACAGTAGAGATGAGACCCTGTCCTGTTACCAGATGAGTTGTGCAAACGACTCAAATCTACACATAATTGTGTCGTTTTCCTTTATTTACTGTATACATTTCATAAATAACTGGCAGCATCATACCTGTTAGTAAGTCTTAAACCTGATTTCTGTGGCTATACACTCTTCTCGTTTCTAGATCTTCTCTAATGGGTTTCGATCTAAATCGTCAATGGCAGTCTCCATCTTTATGGGCGCATCCTACTATTTATGCAACGAAACAACTGTTAATGAACTTGGATAACGATGCAGTAGGTGTACATATTTTTTGAAAAACCATCCAAACACTTGGTTGATATATATATATATATATATATATATATATATATATAATTATTCGCTCCTTAGTTCCTGATTGGTACCAGCACACCTTCTTTGTGTTCTTTTTTTCTGTCGTCATTTTCATCTGGTTGTGCGACTGCCCCTCAAATACCATCTCGTTCATTTCACTCTTGGACGTCCAGTTCGTCGCCTCCTATTCGGGTTCTTCTTGAGGGCCTGGAATGTGACATCATTCAACGGCCTCGTCAAGATACGCTCAATTCATCTCCATTTCTTTCTGCATGTTTGTTAGACTACAGATTCTTGGTTTGTTTGTTGCCTACCAGGCTTCCTTGTTACTTATCCTTTCTTATCTGCAGTACAGCTTTGGAAGTGCTTTTGGTGGAGCGCTTGCTACATCTGTTAAGCATATCGAAGCTCTGGCTAACTTGACATCAGTCACTGTGCTGAGTACTCCTAATCTGCTTGCTGATTTCATAGTAATAAACGACTGTCTTGCCTTCCACATCCTATCTTGGTGGGCTTTCAAATACCAACCTGTACAGCCTGTAGGTGAAGCGATGCTACCTGTCCACCTGAGTGAAGGAGATGACTTACTGTAGATTTCTTCCGTCAATAGTTATTAATGCTTTTTATTGCTGGTTGAGTATATTCATTACTTCTGTCTCCCATGTAATCACTTGACTTGCTGTCTTCGCTGTCTCTTTTACCAGCTTGTTGGTTTTTGTATATGCAGTCTGATCCACTCATGAATGTTTTTTCTCAATTTAGCGTGTTCCGGGTGTAGTTTTCAACAGAGCGTATCTTCTCTGCAGGATGATGGTACTGCACCAGTTCTAACCTAGTCTCAAGTCACCCTTCTCTGGTAGTTTCACAAGGTAGCCTTTCTTCCCTTCCACACCCTCCGCAGTAGTAGGTGAGCATATCAGCTGAGGTCTATGGGTCCATTGTTAGTGATTTTGTGGGAATGCCATCTAGTTCCACTGCTTCTTCGCCTCTTAGTAACTCTATAACCTTCAAGAAATAAGTTTTCGTCGGACAGTTGATGTTCACTGGTAGTTATGTATCTTCCAGTGGTGGCATTTCTGGACTGGTTGTAGATGGTGGTCGATTCAAGAGTTCTTTGAAGTAATAAACCTGATGTTTCTTTTGCTTCTTCTCTTTGATAATTGGTTTTCCTTAACTATATCTCACTAGCTTCATCTGCGTTGATCTCCTCGTGGACCTAATTATTTGGTGTGCTCGTGATTGTTGCATGAGTGACCGGATTAGGTTACTGACTCCTCACTTAATAAAATGGAGAGTCCGCTTCCATCTAATTTGCTCTTATTGATCCCTAATGCTTCCATACCTTATTTACTCATTTCTTATACAGTCTAGGTAGACTCAGACATGGTACGGACATTCCGTGTCCTTTCGTCAGAAGTAGACTTATTGGCCGATAGGCATCCTGAAGGCTTTCACTAGCAGTCGTCTTTTCAACTCCTCATTGCTACAGGAACTTCAAAGCACAGGAAAATATGTACGTAAGAAGGATACTATGAATTTTCCATGGTGGTTTTCATGATTCTGTTGTAAAATAAGCTTACCATTAAGAAGTAAGGGATCAGTCTATCTCACGTGATGCTACTCTGCCGTCAAATTTAGATCCAATCGTATAATCCAGCTCCATAGTTCAACACAAATAAGTTCCAAAAAGCAATGGCAAGTATTATCGTGTAGCTAAGGTTCAACTCTACAATATTTTAGTCAATGCCACCAGAAAACTGGATACCAGAATTCTAGTGAATTTCCAGTGTTTGATATTTATTTAGTGCTGGCTAACCGTAGGTGTTCAGGATTAGTTCGACCCAAAAGTATCACTAAGTCATGGTTCTCGAGAATCTAGAACACATAGCTGATGGGATTTTGATAATGTTTCAGAACCACTGAATATAGTATGTTTGCATCAATGCCTAGTGGTTGTTTAAATCTCCAAGTTCTTATGACTATAAGAAATTACTGTACTTGCACTGCATTTTTTCAGTTGCATAGCATAATCATGATGAGCAATGCCATTATATTTCCTGCTTTGTATTCGCTTTTTCAGAATTCTCTTTCCGTTGCTTATGTGGAATATAAGCCTACAAGCCATTTTTTGGTTATCTCTGTCGTGTTAAATTCACTAGTGACTGATTTTTTAAACTAGGAATTCATCACTTGATTAAACAATGGACACTAACATATTCTATATTAATAATTTTTTTCCTTATTTTTTCACGCAGTCTGCAGATGTCAATTTCTTCATAGATATACATGCACATTCTACACTTATGAATGGGTTTATGTATGGAAATATATACGAAGATGAGAAGCGAGCTGAAAGGCAGGCTACATTTCCCAGTTTGTTAAGTCAATTCGCTGAAGATTTTAGCCTACCACAGACCAATTTTAATAAAGATAGTTTGAAAGCTGGAACAGGTCGACGGTAACTATAATATTTTTGGTATTACTCAGCCTTTTTTCATGTTACTAGAAATTAATGATTCAGGACTATTGAAGTTTTTTAGGCGAAGGTTGTGATAGGTTTTGGACCTCTTTTCGGAGATTTCAAGATTCACGCAAAGCTTCTGTCTTGGGAAGACTGAAGTGTCATGTCTCTGAATTTCTGGTTAAATGTTCATGTCAATGAATCTTGGTAGGTATCCACTTTGGGTGAAAATTTCTCTGGAAAGGTGTAGCAGACTATATGAAAAAAGTTACGAGCATACTCTTAAAAACCAATGAATTTCCACAGCCGCCTAACGAAATAAAAAAGCAGAGCAGACTAAAATATAGCCGATGGTTGTTCTGAAAAGAATCAAAGCCAATCAGGTATTTATGAACGCATTTGATCAACGGGCTCATGTGTTTCAAGGCTTAACCATTTGTCAGAAATACGCAAAGCTGGTCTCCCACTTCGTCCAATTTAGAACATGTCCGAATCCTCCTGGTATTCAGTTGCAGAATGGTTGGGTGACACCCTATAAACTATAAGGAAACAAATGTACGTCAAGCCGCTTGGCGATATTTTTCAACCCGTCGGAAGCATACAGGATATGAACGTCTCTAACGAAAGTATGTTGTCTCTCGAAATCAAATTACTCATGATCAGTATTCCGGTGACAGACTGTCTGTTTTATACACGGGCAATCAGATGACAATCAGCTGAACATGGGGGTAGCAACTACATATCTGAAGGAAATGCTACTGAGGTGTACCTTTAGAGTACATTTCTCACTCAATGAAATTATTTGAAGACGAAGGCATTGAATTGCAATAGGATTTCCCTCTTGTCCATTACTAGCAGACTTTTTTATGGTAAGCCTGGAGAATGAGTGATTAAAGTCAACTTTACACAAGATAAATGAACGACATTTTTATTGTCTCCTTTAGCAGTTGTTACAAATATTTAATAACTGCCATCCAGCAATAAAATTCTCTTAAGAAATAGAAAACGAGTACAAAATTTCTTTTTTTGGTAAGGAACTGACAAAAAGGGCGGACGGAACCTTTAAATGGTCTTTCAATAGGAAATCTACGTGAAGCGGCCAACTGAAGAGTTTCTACAGTTGTGTGTTGATTGAAGAAAGATGAAATTTATACCTCTTGCGACTCTTATCCTACACTAGAAGAAGAATTAAGTCTCCTTCGAGAAATCACCTAAAATAGATATCCATTTATTGACAAGAACACCAAACCGAAAATTCAGACACACGACATTTCATTCGCGAAGAACTTTTAGACAGGGAACGCATGGAAACCTCTAGGCTGATATCTGTAATGGATGTCCCCAAGCCATTGAAGATGGTGTCCCAAGGCGAAAACGCTTATTGAAAGACGATCTCAGTCGTCAATACCTGATTCAATAATTTTGAACTTGTCCAATCACGTACATAATGATAACATTGAATACAAGCAGTTCTACGGGGACAACGATTATCAAACATACTGAGTTTCATCACATCCTCAGCTCTGGGGGGGCGAGGAGCAAGGGACAGGTTTCTTAGGAGTAGAGCAAGACTACAAGCACCAAAGATTTGTATATACAATGTTTAAGGACAAGACTAATATTGCGGCGGTGCTGCGGGCGACTTAGGTTCGGTGTGTAAGTCATGCTACCTGGTCCTATACGTTTAAGGATATCCACGACACCCCCTAGCACTCACACAACTACCCATATACATGGATTTTAAAGGTTCACCTGTGAGGTTGATTGCAGGTACAGGTTCCTGTAAATCTTACAACATTACAATTAAATGGAACAAAACACATACCATACTTGCAGTTACTGACTACCCACTGATTAAGTAAGGTTTGGGTACCCTGCATATTATAGTCCAGTAAAGCGATATCGTCTTCATACTGAGGGTGGAAAAGTCCTTCTTCGATAAGTACATCCACACCACTCAAGTCTTTTGGAGCTAATTGCAGAATGTCATCGATAGTAAAGTTAAGTGGAAACAGTGAGGTTTGGTAAGCCTGTCTAATCCCAGTGTTGGTTGAAAACAGCAGTAAAAGATGCCTGTATCCCTCTACTTTGCCCAAAGCTCTTTCTAAAAAGTTTTCAGGACATTATTTATCTTCTCAGGGACACTTCTGTCTGACAGACAATTCCAAAGAACAATCCTCTTCAGCTAATCGAAGCCAGCAGTAATACATGAAATACAGTTATTGTTGATCTGTGATATATGTGGTGGTGCTATAGCCACTGATGAAAGATGTATACATGGTCAATATACCCACGATCTAGACAAAACTCAGTCTGCTCATCGCGCATCGAGTTTTCACATTTTTTATATACGGCAGTTAATATTTTAGACGCAACTGGTAACATATTAATACTCCTATTATTATCACATGCACTATTGAGGCTTTTCTTAAAGATGAGTACGATGATAGGTTCATTCCACATTGATGGAACATTCTGATTTTCCCATACTTTCCTAAACAATCCAATCAGTTCCTCGACTACAGTCTCACCAGCACCTTTAAAAAGAAATGTTAAATGTGCATTTAAACAAATGTAATTTATGTCGCAGTGTAACAACAGAAGACAAGGGCCAGGCAACAGATCGTTTATTAAAGAAATCAACACATATTTACAGATTTTCATGTACATTATTATAGATTATTGTAAGCTAACAAACAGTCTTCTGATTGGTGGTGGTTGTTTCTTGAATGTCAGACCATCTATATGCAAATTGCATCCGCTACAAATATTGGGGACGTAGACATTGACGTAAATTACTGCCTACCAATTTGGCTAGCAACCAGCTGTCACCACAATAGTATTCGTTCTGTCACAACAAGTGTGGTTTATAGCTTAATTCAAGGAGCAGCACGGAAATTACTTTTATGCCACTCCACGCCATATATCATGAACAGCATGCTGTTATCCTTATCACGAATAATAATGTACTGATGATTCATTTCTTTGTTGTTTAGCACATTGGGTGGTATTTTGGATGATAGCACCCTTTGTTACACGTTGGAAGTATCATTTTACAGTTATACGAATATGTTAACTGGTGAAATGATCCCATATACTGAAGAAAAATGTATCCTTTTCTTGTACAGGTCGTTAATTATTGTTGAATGAACGTTTGTTTTGTTTTTTCTCTTCTTTGAATGACGCTTAACACATGTAAGTCAAGAAGTTATTTAATTCTCCTATCGAAATCTACAACATGTCCTCAGGTATCTTGAGACTCTTGGCAAAGTAGTCATTGTGATTGAAATTAATTTCTAACGTTATGCAAAATAAGTTCACTTATCCATGGAAACTTTTTCACTGTGGTAGACGTCTTCGTCGATGCAATTAGCTTTAATTTATTGTTTCAAATCTTTGACACAATTTTAAAAAATATCTTAGCAGGTGATTTCACTCTAGTGGCTTTACGAGTCTGTAACAAGCTGATATCCATCAGATTATGTTTGACAAAAAGCAAACCTTTATCATGAACATAACTAAATTTCTATTACATTATATGTCGATTTTATTTGGAACTGTTATTTCTTATGCCTGGTCGCTGCTGGTTAAGCAGAACTTTTTCCTTAACAAGGAACTATTCACTTAAGATGCTCGACTGGGCAGAAATCTAGCCAGAACATTCTATGAATATTACCTCAATGAAGGTCTTCTACGAAAGGGACAACATAAGACTGAACAAGTTTGCTCATCCAAAAGTCTTGCGACTGCAATAAGTACTAATTATGATTCTCCTAGCCCCAGGGAACATGTTGCACATTCAGAAGACAGTTACTGCCAACAATACCAAAACAACAATCAAAACGGCAATACAACCAGCAAAGAACATACTACTCAACGTACATCACATAAAAGTAGTTTAAAAGATAGACTAAAATATGATTATGACCAGTTGAAACGTTTAAATCAAACATTAAATTCACTCAGTTGCCGTACGATATCAAATTCTTTCTTGAAAAACACACGTCCAATAAGAGGGAGATGGGATGAAAATAGTTAAGGAAGTTGGGTAGGTTTCTGCGTTGACATTTTGTTTTCTAATGTGTAATCTCGTTGTGAAAAGTTGTCTTCACACTAAGGCAGTAAAGGGTGAACAGTTTCACGTTAGATTACAAACCATTAAAAACCAGGTAGTAGTGAACACGCCCTTTTCCTTAGCTTGGTATTCCTCAGCAGTATGCACCAATGACTCCACTGGAGTTTGAACCCAGGAACTTCAGCGGAGTCACGGGTGGGTACTTCTGATGAGTCCCAAACCAAGATGGAAAAACTGTTCACTACTTCCTGGTTTTCACTGGTTCTGTGGCTTAAAACAAGCAACAAACGCTAATAAAGGAGTACTTAATGGATTCATCAAATTTCTCCATCTAATTATTCCACATACACTGATATATATATATATATATATATATATATATATACCATTAGAAATACATTGGGAGATTGTGCGTCGGTAGCACAGTGGTTAGGATTCTCGCTGACCATGCACATGGTCCGAGGTTCGATCCCCTGCCGACGCACACCTGATATCTATGGTCGGTCTACAAAATTTGGGCTACCGATATCCACGCTGAAAATTCCATACTTGTACCAAAAATACGGTGTGGAATCAAGATGCAATCAAAAATAAAAAATAAAAATAAATACATGACCGATAAGTAAATGCACTACATTGAATCGGGAATACAAAACGAGAGGTACGAGTGTTTTGTTAGTCCACAATGTAAGTGTAGAATTTGGGCACTGTGGTGGAATGTAATTTCATACTGGATAGGTGCCATATCGAAATGATATGATTATGAGCAATAATTTATGCTCGAAACGTCATCCAGTTGTTAATACTGCATCACTGTGTGATATTTAAAATAAACTTATCCAATATTGAATTTTATTAGTCATCTGGTTCGTAATCTGACTTTAAACCAGTTGAAATACCGCAAACCAACACTTGAAGAGTAAAGGATTAACGTATTTATGTCAGTTTATCGGGGATCATTCTGTTTTACAGCTAATAATGTTTTTATCTGCCCATGGTCGGTGTATATTAGCATTTCCGTAGCACCAAATAGTTATCCTCAGTAGGTGAAATACATTGTCACGGAAATACGATGTTCACTTTTCCCATATTAATTCAAGTATTCCACATTTATTCAAAAAATAATTAGTCTTACATAATCAAGCTATGAGTCTAACTAAAACGCACCCCGTTGCTTATAGGTAAGTGCAGTTGCTTAAAAAACACTTTCCTAGATCCCTAGTAGATGGAAAAATCATCATCCTGTATGTAAGATATCACAACTTTGTACACTTGGATATGATAAGTACTTCATGTTGGTTAATATAAAAGAATTTTATTGTTAACTGTGAAAAAGTAAATCGGGGCAAAGAATAAAAACAATAAGTGAGTTGTCCAAATCCTTCCATCTCACAAAGGAGTGTTTAAAAATGAAGGAAATCTGAAAGTGTGAAGGTTATATATAGAAGAGTATTTACAGGCCAATTATGTTGTTCTTTATTATTAAAATACTAAGTTATCAAAACAGTATACAAATCTTTGGAGGTTGTGCGCTCAGTTCTTTCCAGTGAAATAAAATACTATGTAACATGGAATCCCGTATACGTTATGTGTTACTTTGTATTTACCTGCTATTCATGGATCCCTTATCTGTGGATTTGTAGACACTGATTATGGTTCTAAACGTTGAAGATGGAAATTTCCGAAACTTTTAGAATTAAAAACTATCCACCTAGTTTTTCTCCAACTGTTTGCTTCTCCAGGGAAATATTTTAAGGATTCAGTTAGTCAGACTGCCGACAGAAACTTACTTGTATGTATTTGCGTTGACTTATCCCTGGCGAAATAAAAATAGCATTTCTCGAATAATACACAATACCCTTTGGAAAAATAAACCACATTTTTATCATTGTCTCAGTTAAAATACCTCTTAAGCTAGTTACAGTTTTTATTCTGCCATGATGATAATATTTCCTAGTTTCAAGTCAGCATTAAAACTCATGCATTATTCTAAAGGCGCAAAATCTTTTCAGAGTTTGATAGTATAAGGAAGCAAGGAAAGTTTTTCTATTTTGGTCGTCTGTTAAGAATTATTCTATCTTGTTAGCAATATCTCAAATTTTCCTGTCCATATATGTTGTCTCATAGTCTAATACCGTACAAAAAACATGTATATACCGTCTTAGCAATTTTCATCTCTACTATAGTTAGTGATTAACCAACTGTATTCAGTTTTATGAGGAGGCATCCTGTGTAGCTACGGTACGTCTTATTACAGTACGTTGTGATAGCCTTTTAAATCACAACTGATAAGTCAGACACGTAAATCTGGTCGAAAGACTGTGTTATATTTTTGACCATATTACTTAGGCTAAGACGAGCAGTTCAATGCAGAAATGTGCATATGTTAGCTGTACTCATTTTCTTCAAAAAACAACTTTTACTTCTCCAGAGAAATTTCCACTGCAGTGTTAAAAAAAAGTGTCTCTAAATTGCAAAGATTTGATATGATTGGCTTATCAGCAGGATTGAATCTCAATACGTTGGCTTATATCGATGGTGTGATACAAAACAAGCATATCTAATACCATAATCTACTGAATCACTGAAAAGCGAATTCAATGGGTTTTTTTTAAAATTCGATTTTGCGAACTAAATTTTTTCTAACAGTATTTCGATTTTCATTCTGATTTCATCAACGTAAATTTGGCATTTTGATTTTATTTATTTACTCTACAGGTTAAGTAATGCACTGTACATATTTCTAGATTCTAAAACGTTAGAATGCAAAATGATCTATCAAGCAATACAGCAACCATCTACTCTATGTATCCCAGGTTGTTCGACTTTTATAATCAGATGTGCTGAGCATGGTTGTGAAATGCTGAGTCAGTAAATCTTGTAATATAGAACACATATCTAAATATACATCGAATGTATATGCACTCGTGATGTAATTAATTTATATTGTCTTAAAGGAAATAAATGTTAAAGTGTGACTTAAAATGACAACTTCTTTTTGCGCATCTACCGAGCTGTTGAGCAATAATTATAATCCAACTTGGATTCGTGTACCTTTCGTCGAGCAGCACCTAAAAAGACTACGCGGTTTCATAACACTGACGTCGATAGAGTGATAGTTGAATATGTAACCTAACAGTTGTAAGTGCTGTGCTTCAGTGTTAAGGTGGGTTTACAAATATTTTGTTTTGTTTAGAGCATTCTTCAGTTAAGCATAATATTTAGTCTGAGTCAGATCATCAGATAAAGCATGGATGATCAACATTTAAATTTTAAATCATGATTATTCATTGACAAATAGCTATCATACAATATATCTGGATTTTCCGGATGATTTATGCCTGATGTTGCACAAACTTGAAGATCTACAAACGAAAAAAACAAGTTGTTAGAAGGGGAACTTCAGATGAACATAGAGAAGATAGAGGTGATGGAGATATCCAGTCATCGACAATGAGCACTAATCACTATCAGCAGGAGAAGTCTAAAGGAGGTAGTCTTTTTCACTTGCCTGAGTAGTATCGTTTATTCTGCCGGCAGGTAGCACAAGTGATAGTTTCATTGCCAGTCATGATCGAATTCGAAAAGCAAGGCTGGTGTTCAGAACCCTGAATTAAATGTGGAGGTCAACACCATATAGTACTAGGCACAAGATCCCAACTTTCAACACTAATGGCATGTCTATGCTTCCATGTGGTTCAGAGACTTTACATTTCCAACAGCCAGATGCTAACTTTTATCAGCAGTTACCTACTCTAGCTCGATATTAGAGGCCAGATGGCTCACCAAGAAGGGAAATAAACAAGTAACTCCGGCAGTCGGTGAACTAACATTGGCCGATTTCATAATAGAAGGGGATATATGGAGTATACTCTGAGGAGGCATTCAGGCGTCACCATACGCTAGGGCCTCATATGGAGTCCGACCGCAAAGTGACCAGTAGGGCTCTCGAGGGTGACATGCAGATCGTGTGAGGAGGAATGAAACCTAGTGGGTACTCGTGGATCCATCTAAAAAAATACTGCATACAACAGAGTAAAGTAGCTATATGGTTCCACCACGAACTCAAGAGAATAATATTGATAGTAACAAAATTGGGTGAGAAACGCAACATCTACTGATGTTTAAACAAGTCATGCACCTACATTTTCTGAAGTTGGTTCATAAAAGTATAAAACTCAAATAGAGTGCTCATTTCATTAGTACTTTTAACTGTTATACTTCAAGAGCGCATTCATCGTTGTGTTGTCAGATTTTCTTAATCTATTCAGGTTACTGCGGACATCAAGCGTTATAAATAATTACATCCCTGACAATATTACTCATTCCGTTTGGCTGATTTTCTGATGAGCGAATTTGTCTGACAGTTTGTTTTTTAAACACACTTGTTTAATTTCATGTATTTGTGAAATGTCTAAGTAAATTGTTTTAGAATCGCAGAAACCATGTCAGCCTTAAGTATTTTATTTTTTTGATTACAGCTTGATTCCACACTGTATTTTTGGTACAAGTATGGATCTTTCAGCATGGATATCGGTAGCCCAAAGTTTGCAGGCCGACCATTGTTATCAGGTGTGCGTCGGCAGAGGATCGAACCCTGGACCATGTTCATGGTCGGCGAGAGTTCTTACCGCTGTGCCACCGACGCACATAAGTATGAATATGACTTGCATTGTAAGTTAAACGTTGGATATTAGAACCTCTTCCACAATACACTCAATATACAGTTCATCAATCTTTAAAACAAGCCCTCGTAAGCGTAGTTAAATAAAGTTTGAATCAGTATAACAATGACCAGACTACTCATTATGTGATTTTGGGGATTCATCATCTATTGGTTCAAACCACGTTGGTAAATGGGAACTTGAGTTGAATACTTCAAACATGTAACTGTAAAAAAGCTTTCAGAAATCCTACTAAGTACTGAACATGCATCAGTTCTTTATATTTTTAAAAACAGTCAACACCATACAACTCTTCATTTGGTTCATGGATTTCTTATAGTTAATACGTCTCTACTGTATCATTTTCATGTTACTGAACTTCAGCCTTGTTCAACTTCATAAGGTTGAGTGATTTCACCTGAAGCAACTTCGTTAACTTTTAACCTCGAAATGTGTCTTTGTCTGTTGCTGAAACATCTTTCAGTAGCCATCAGATATGTGTTGGTTGTTGCTCATTTCACTTCATAAGAAAGGAAACAAATTTCCCCGTGGTGAACATAGGGAATTTGCCTGATTAGCACCATATGTAAGATTCTAAAGCCAATACCTATAGAGAGGTTAAGCGTAACTCGAGAAAGCTAGACAGAATCCAGGCTGAGTAAAGGGTGCATTGGTAAAATCTCACAATTTGACAGATTCTGAAACAAAGACTTAGCAGAGTCTGCGACCTAGTGTACCTTGTGAAATGAGTACAAAATACCAGTGTGTCAACCACGAGTGCTAGGAAGGTAATCTATACCGATGGGGGTAAAATGCTGGAACTCATGAAGCCATCTGAAATTTTATGGAGAGTTTTTGTCTAGACTGGCAGCCATAAAGTCTCCTTAGGAATGCCATTGCCAATTACTGTGTTCTGATTTATCGATGTCAGAGGTTACTGATTACGTTAGAAGGTAAGCAATAATTAAATTAGGTGGCAAAAGTTATTAAATCTATCTTGCGAAGTAGCTTTTAACACATTTTAGGTATGCCTGATCAGCACATACCTTTATAAGCAATTTTACCTGAATTCGGATTAAGTTGGAAGAAAGTTGGGGGTGGTATAGTATACTATCATTTCATGAAGTCGGTAACTAGTGATCTGTGTGTTTTGTCTTTGGACAGAGTCATCAGGATGCCGAGAATAAAACGCTGATGAATCCTGATAAAATGGCTTTGAATCGAAGTCACCATCAAAATTAGGGAGTTCTTAGCTACCCTTCATTAAATTGGCCTTTGTCATTGATATAGTTCTACTTCAGCTATATGTTGCATTGTACTGTACACTATTAATTTAAATCATTTCGCTACAAAGTGTCAGAAATTTCAATCAAATTTTTATTCAAATGATGATTGAGGAACCACGCTTGTATGTCAGTATGCAAACCTTGTTTAATCTTCTCAGTAGTAAGAAACGTAAAAGAGGAGAATGTTGCAACCTTTTTCTTTTTCACATAATAATTCCCCTTGATGAAAGTGAATAAAGAATAAAGTAATTGGGATTACTGGAGAATCGTCAACAAATTGATTTCGAATCGTGGAAAACACCCATAAAGACATTAGAAAGAAGAGAACACGAAGTTCAGCAAAGATATCTTTTCGACGATTTCATTTTCAAAATTGGATTTCTTTGATAAATCAGACTTTTCATAATTATGGCTTTCTATACTTCATCTAATTTGAACATTGCCCAAATATTGAACATAGGAAACACCAGGACTTCTAGAGAATTTTTAGAAGGCTTCCTGGTATTCCAGTGAGTCGTCAATCATCAGACACATTGACATAGACAAAATTTACCAATCGATAAGAAAGAAATTTCATACACAAATGGTTAAACTTCAGGTCAAGGAAACAATCATTACCAATACAAATAGCTTAGAGGGTATGAAAACACACAAAACAACCAATCACGTCCAAGGTTACCAGGAGGGATGACTAATAAACTCTTGGAGAAATCTAAAAGCTCACTTCATATTGAAGTATGCACTGAAGATGTTGCCTAGTAGGGTGGTGAAAGCTTCGCAACTGAACCATCCAGCTTGGACAACGCATCTACATCAAAATCATCCACCTGAGTTACAAATCTTCTGCATCATGTCCTTTCAATGTTTAAAATAATCGAACAGGAAATATGAGTAACTGGATAATTAATTAGTTTGCATTATTTGTTGAAACTGATAGATCAGAGTCCACCGTTTTCTGTATTTGGTTTAATCAAGTCTCTACAACTTGTCAAATCCAACCTTTTCCGATGTGTAAACGTTAGCATATTGTAAGTGGTCAGCAAGGATTGATCATCACTACTGGGGAGAACATTTCACTGCCGACGTATGTGAGAAAAAATAAAAAGCTTGAAGTGAAAGACAGTAAGGTTCATTCATATACGGTAGTTTTTTTCAGTTAGTGATGTCATTAAACAAAAACTGATGTGAAAATGAGGGAAATATAAAAAGGCTAATTTATTCTAGAACCCTCATCCTAGTGTGTATAAGATACTTTAAAGAATGAAACCGATGATAAATCGAAAGTGGTTCTGTTTAAACCAAATAAAAGGTTGGCACTACATATCAACTAAATTATCTTAGCAGACGAACAAATACGAAATTCACAGCACTTCATTCACCTATCTCCGTTAACGGTCAACTGGAGATATGCAGCAATGTCGTCACTACCCTTCAAGCTACTCATGAGTAGTAAAGTTCTTGTAAAGCAAATATGCAAATAGAATACCTGGACATTGTTTCATCAGATTATCTGAACAACTATGAGAAACTTAGGAATTAATTCTGTTTAAGATTAGGGAACCCCTCTTTATTTATTCGTATATACACCCCGGTTTTCATGGTGTTTTTGATATTGGCCTTTAAAAAACTGTGATTTCACAAACGAAATTGGTGTCGATGTCATCAGCAAAATGTTATATTATCTTAGTATATCTTAGAAAATGCTCATACTAATACATTGAATCAAAGGCTGCTGACTATTGCAGGTAGCAGAACGATTAAGATTATCCGCGAGTAGGAGTATACATTTTTCTACATGTAAGAATGAGTGTATCAGTATATAAAGCTATAAGGAACAAGTTTTAAACTACCAGACAGTACAAATCTTTTCGTAACAGGTTTCAGTCATTTACAAAACTCCCCCTGAAATCCTTATTTCAGACAATCATAAAACTTTGAAAGAATTCCATAGATTGATCAAAATGTTAGCGAATAAATGATTTATCCAAAATCGCTTACAAATGACACAATTTAAAGTGAATTCTACTAAAGTAATCCACTAATAATTACAAATGAATTCAGAGAAGTATGGTATATGTTCAACTGAAATTGATTACCTGAAGCAAATACCAAAAAGGCGAAATAGATACACGTATAACAACTTAAAAAGGAAAATACATAAAAGTCCTGACAACGCCATAGTGAGAACTACGAAATTTACGAATACATCAAAAAGAGAAATACCGAACGATCGAGTAAACAGCAGAAAACCATTCAAAATAAAACAAACCGAAAAAAGGTATAAGTAAAATAAATTATGAAACAAAATAACAAAAGTGAAAAAAAATATTTTGAAAATAGAAGATCAATTAAGTCAGTGGATGAAGTTCAACGAGAAAAAATAAAGAAATAAAAGAAAATACAAACAAAAAGTGAAAAAGATAAAATAAAAAGGTGAACAAAACCTCATACACACAGGAGGCGTGAGGGCAGAAAAGAAAAAGAGTGCAATTTAAAACGAGACAGCGGAGAGACAAGGTGTGCACAGATCTCCGAGCTGATATTCCGCTGAAATCCAGTTGCAGAGGAGTCTGGTTGACAGGATCTGGTGGGGATGAAGGAGGTGAGCAGGGATTGGATTCTTGAAGGAATGGCACGTTGTGATGGTAACCGGAGGAAAAGCCTCGACCCCGACGGGACTCGAACCCGCAATCTTCTGATCCGAAGTCAGATACCTTATCCATTGGGCCACGGGGCCCCAATCCCAACTATACTCCTCCTACACTCGAAACCGAAAACTAACTCAATTACTCAAGTCACTCACATCAACAAACACATCAAAATACTTCACAGTCTAATACACTTCACTCACACACTCACACACTCACCCACTCACTCAATGACAAGCTAACAAGCAAGCACACAAACAAACAAACAAAAACTCAGACAACATACACATGAACACCAACCACCTGAATGCCACCATCGCTAGACCACTCCACCAGTATACTACTACTAATTTCGAGTAGACCACACACACACATACACGAACACACCAAACGATACCACACAACACCACACCACGTTCGAATCTCGGTGGATAGATGAGCGCGTTCAGAGTGACGATCAAGTAAAACGCTTTGCAATGTGGAATAATGTGGAGTATGAGGAGTAGGAAGCGATGAATCAGATAGACAGGAATTATTTGAAGTCGTCTCAATCGTGGTCGACCTACACTCTCCTCTGTAGGAGAAGCGAGGTGGTTTTCGGAGGTGCGTTTGTAAGGAGGGTGTTTTGTAAAGTCTGTGTAACAAGCTGCACAGCACCAGTTAAACTGGAAGACATGCATTGAGCTAGTTCAAATCGTCAGCCAGATTGACAAAGATCGAGACAGCATCTAGTTGACTAACCCTTAGAAAGGATCACATGGATGATGTTTAGAAAGGCGGATGTGTTGCCGGCGTCCAGCGAAGAGGGAGTCTGGAACTCAGGTATGCGTCTTCTATTGTACTATTGTGCACTTTAAACACTTTTCACCAATCAGTGATTTGACAGCACTGCAACGTGATCCTGAACTGGAGCTAGCATAGTCATTAGCGTGTCGTCCACTGTTCAGGATTCATTCTCAACGAGTGGATTGATTAGTTAATGATGAACGGATTCAGTGTTTAATGCACGAGTGAATTCTTGGTTGATTGGCTCATCGAATGAAAGGGAGTTGGAGAGGGAACGAGACGGAGTAAGTGAGAGAATGGTTGAGAGATAGAGAGGGAGTGAGTGAGAGTGAGGCAGTGTTTGACAGATGAAGTGATTGATGGAGTGGCCAAAGAGAGAGTGACATATTCACTGTGTGTGTGTGTGTGTGTGTGTGTGAGTGTCAGATTGAGTGAAATACTGAATGAATGAGTGGTTGTGTGAGTGAGTGAGTGAGTGAGTGATGAATGAATGAATCGAGTAGTTATTCGATTCATTCAGTGGAGAGAAGTACACAGACGGAGGAGATGTTGTGTGTGATTCACCTCGGTGACAGACAGTTCTACGTCAGTGAGGAGTGATTTGAATTGAGTCCCTGGAGCGACCAGGTGTGCACAGATCTCCGAGCTGATATTCCGCTGAAATCCAGTTGCAGAGGAGTCTGGTTGACAGGATCTGGTGGGGATGAAGGAGGTGAGCAGGGACTGGATTCTTGAAGGAATGGCACGTTGTGATGGTAACCGGAGGAAAAGCCTCGACCCCGACGGGACTCGAACCCGCAATCTTCTGATCCGAAGTCAGATGCCTTATCCATTGGGCCACGGGGCCCCAATCCCAACTATACTCCTCCTACACTCGAAACCGAAAACTAACTCAATTACTCAAGTCACTCACATCAACAAACACATCAAAATACTTCACAGTCTAATACACTTCACTCACACACTCACACACTCACCCACTCACTCAATGACAAGCTAACAAGCAAGCACACAAACAAACAAACAAACAAACACTCAGACAACATACACATGAACACCAACCACCTGAATGCCACCATCGCTAGACCACTCCACCAGTATACTACTACTAATTTCGAGTAGACCACACACACACATACACGAACACACCAAACGATACCACACAACACCACACCACGTTCGAATCTCGGTGGATAGATGAGCGCGTTCAGAGTGACGATCAAGTAAAACGCTTTGCAATGTGGAATAATGTGGAGTATGAGGAGTAGGAAGCGATGAATCAGATAGACAGGAATTATTTGAAGTCGTCTCAATCGTGGTCGACCTACACTCTCCTCTGTAGGAGAAGCGAGGTGGTTTTCGGAGGTGCGTTTGTAAGGAGGGTGTTTTGTAAAGTCTGTGTAACAAGCTGCACAGCACCAGTTAAACTGGAAGACATGCATTGAGCTAGTTCAAATCGTCAGCCAGATTGACAAAGATCGAGACAGCATCTAGTTGACTAACCCTTAGAAAGGATCACATGGATGATGTTTAGAAAGGCGGATGTGTTGCCGGCGTCCAGCGAAGAGGGAGTCTGGAACTCAGGTATGCGTCTTCTATTGTACTATTGTGCACTTTAAACACTTTTCACCAATCAGTGATTTGACAGCACTGCAACGTGATCCTGAATTGGAGCTAGCATAGTCATTAGCGTGTCGTCCACTGTTCAGGATTCATTCTCAACGAGTGGATTGATTAGTTAATGATGAACGGATTCAGTGTTTAATGCACGAGTGAATTCTTGGTTGATTGGCTCATCGAATGAAAGGGAGTTGGAGAGGGAACGAGACGGAGTAAGTGAGAGAATGGTTGAGAGATAGAGAGGGAGTGAGTGAGAGTGAGGCAGTGTTTGACAGATGAAGTGATTGATGGAGTGGCCAAAGAGAGAGTGACATATTCACTGTGTGTGTGTGTGTGTGTGCGTGTGAGTGTCAGATTGAGTGAAATACTGAATGAATGAGTGGTTGTGTGAGTGAGTGAGTGAGTGAGTGAGTGATGATGAATGAATGAATCGAGTAGTTATTCGATTCATTCAGTGGAGAGAAGTACACAGACGGAGGAGATGTTGTGTGTGATTCACCTCGGTGACAGACAGTTCTACGTCAGTGAGGAGTGATTTGAATTGAGTCCCTGGAGCGACCAGGTGTGCACAGATCTCCGAGCTGATATTCCGCTGAAATCCAGTTGCAGAGGAGTCTGGTTGACAGGATCTGGTGGGGATGAAGGAGGTGAGCAGGGACTGGATTCTTGAAGGAATGGCACGTTGTGATGGTAACCGGAGGAAAAGCCTCGACCCCGACGGGACTCGAACCCGCAATCTTCTGATCCGAAGTCAGATGCCTTATCCATTGGGCCACGGGGCCCCAATCCCAACTATACTCCTCCTACACTCGAAACCGAAAACTAACTCAATTACTCAAGTCACTCACATCAACAAACACATCAAAATACTTCACAGTCTAATACACTTCACTCACACACTCACACACTCACCCACTCACTCAATGACAAGCTAACAAGCAAGCACACAAACAAACAAACAAACAAACACTCAGACAACATACACATGAACACCAACCACCTGAATGCCACCATCGCTAGACCACTCCACCAGTATACTACTACTAATTTCGAGTAGACCACACACACACATACACGAACACACCAAACGATACCACACAACACCACACCACGTTCGAATCTCGGTGGATAGATGAGCGCGTTCAGAGTGACGATCAAGTAAAACGCTTTGCAATGTGGAATAATGTGGAGTATGAGGAGTAGGAAGCGATGAATCAGATAGACAGGAATTATTTGAAGTCGTCTCAATCGTGGTCGACCTACACTCTCCTCTGTAGGAGAAGCGAGGTGGTTTTCGGAGGTGCGTTTGTAAGGAGGGTGTTTTGTAAAGTCTGTGTAACAAGCTGCACAGCACCAGTTAAACTGGAAGACATGCATTGAGCTAGTTCAAATCGTCAGCCAGATTGACAAAGATCGAGACAGCATCTAGTTGACTAACCCTTAGAAAGGATCACATGGATGATGTTTAGAAAGGCGGATGTGTTGCCGGCGTCCAGCGAAGAGGGAGTCTGGAACTCAGGTATGCGTCTTCTATTGTACTATTGTGCACTTTAAACACTTTTCACCAATCAGTGATTTGACAGCACTGCAACGTGATCCTGAACTGGAGCTAGCATAGTCATTAGCGTGTCGTCCACTGTTCAGGATTCATTCTCAACGAGTGGATTGATTAGTTAATGATGAACGGATTCAGTGTTTAATGCACGAGTGAATTCTTGGTTGATTGGCTCATCGAATGAAAGGGAGTTGGAGAGGGAACGAGACGGAGTAAGTGAGAGAATGGTTGAGAGATAGAGAGGGAGTGAGTGAGAGTGAGGCAGTGTTTGACAGATGAAGTGATTGATGGAGTGGCCAAAGAGAGAGTGACATATTCACTGTGTGTGTGTGTGTGTGTGTGAGTGTCAGATTGAGTGAAATACTGAATGAATGAGTGGTTGTGTGAGTGAGTGAGTGAGTGAGTGGATGAATGAATGAATGAATCGAGTAGTTATTCGATTCATTCAGTGGAGAGAAGTACACAGACGGAGGAGATGTTGTGTGTGATTCACCTCGGTGACAGACAGTTCTACGTCAGTGAGGAGTGATTTGAATTGAGTCCCTGGAGCGACCAGGTGTGCACAGATCTCCGAGCTGATATTCCGCTGAAATCCAGTTGCAGAGGAGTCTGGTTGACAGGATCTGGTGGGGATGAAGGAGGTGAGCAGGGACTGGATTCTTGAAGGAATGGCACGTTGTGATGGTAACCGGAGGAAAAGCCTCGACCCCGACGGGACTCGAACCCGCAATCTTCTGATCCGAAGTCAGATGCCTTATCCATTGGGCCACGGGGCCCCAATCCCAACTATACTCCTCCTACACTCGAAACCGAAAACTAACTCAATTACTCAAGTCACTCACATCAACAAACACATCAAAATACTTCACAGTCTAATACACTTCACTCACACACTCACACACTCACCCACTCACTCAATGACAAGCTAACAAGCAAGCACACAAACAAACAAACAAACAAACACTCAGACAACATACACATGAACACCAACCACCTGAATGCCACCATCGCTAGACCACTCCACCAGTATACTACTACTAATTTCGAGTAGACCACACACACACATACACGAACACACCAAACGATACCACACAACACCACACCACGTTCGAATCTCGGTGGATAGATGAGCGCGTTCAGAGTGACGATCAAGTAAAACGCTTTGCAATGTGGAATAATGTGGAGTATGAGGAGTAGGAAGCGATGAATCAGATAGACAGGAATTATTTGAAGTCGTCTCAATCGTGGTCGACCTACACTCTCCTCTGTAGGAGAAGCGAGGTGGTTTTCGGAGGTGCGTTTGTAAGGAGGGTGTTTTGTAAAGTCTGTGTAACAAGCTGCACAGCACCAGTTAAACTGGAAGACATGCATTGAGCTAGTTCAAATCGTCAGCCAGATTGACAAAGATCGAGACAGCATCTAGTTGACTAACCCTTAGAAAGGATCACATGGATGATGTTTAGAAAGGCGGATGTGTTGCCGGCGTCCAGCGAAGAGGGAGTCTGGAACTCAGGTATGCGTCTTCTATTGTACTATTGTGCACTTTAAACACTTTTCACCAATCAGTGATTTGACAGCACTGCAACGTGATCCTGAATTGGAGCTAGCATAGTCATTAGCGTGTCGTCCACTGTTCAGGATTCATTCTCAACGAGTGGATTGATTAGTTAATGATGAACGGATTCAGTGTTTAATGCACGAGTGAATTCTTGGTTGATTGGCTCATCGAATGAAAGGGAGTTGGAGAGGGAACGAGACGGAGTAAGTGAGAGAATGGTTGAGAGATAGAGAGGGAGTGAGTGAGAGTGAGGCAGTGTTTGACAGATGAAGTGATTGATGGAGTGGCCAAAGAGAGAGTGACATATTCACTGTGTGTGTGTGTGTGTGTGTGCGTGTGAGTGTCAGATTGAGTGAAATACTGAATGAATGAGTGGTTGTGTGAGTGAGTGAGTGAGTGAGTGAGTGGATGATTGAATGAATGAATCGAGTAGTTATTCGATTCATTCAGTGGAGAGAAGTACACAGACGGAGGAGATGTTGTGTGTGATTCACCTCGGTGACAGACAGTTCTACGTCAGTGAGGAGTGATTTGAATTGAGTCCCTGGAGCGACCAGGTGTGCACAGATCTCCGAGCTGATATTCCGCTGAAATCCAGTTGCAGAGGAGTCTGGTTGACAGGATCTGGTGGGGATGAAGGAGGTGAGCAGGGACTGGATTCTTGAAGGAATGGCACGTTGTGATGGTAACCGGAGGAAAAGCCTCGACCCCGACGGGACTCGAACCCGCAATCTTCTGATCCGAAGTCAGATGCCTTATCCATTGGGCCACGGGGCCCCAATCCCAACTATACTCCTCCTACACTCGAAACCGAAAACTAACTCAATTACTCAAGTCACTCACATCAACAAACACATCAAAATACTTCACAGTCTAATACACTTCACTCACACACTCACACACTCACCCACTCACTCAATGACAAGCTAACAAGCAAGCACACAAACAAACAAACAAACAAACACTCAGACAACATACACATGAACACCAACCACCTGAATGCCACCATCGCTAGACCACTCCACCAGTATACTACTACTAATTTCGAGTAGACCACACACACACATACACGAACACACCAAACGATACCACACAACACCACACCACGTTCGAATCTCGGTGGATAGATGAGCGCGTTCAGAGTGACGATCAAGTAAAACGCTTTGCAATGTGGAATAATGTGGAGTATGAGGAGTAGGAAGCGATGAATCAGATAGACAGGAATTATTTGAAGTCGTCTCAATCGTGGTCGACCTACACTCTCCTCTGTAGGAGAAGCGAGGTGGTTTTCGGAGGTGCGTTTGTAAGGAGGGTGTTTTGTAAAGTCTGTGTAACAAGCTGCACAGCACCAGTTAAACTGGAAGACATGCATTGAGCTAGTTCAAATCGTCAGCCAGATTGACAAAGATCGAGACAGCATCTAGTTGACTAACCCTTAGAAAGGATCACATGGATGATGTTTAGAAAGGCGGATGTGTTGCCGGCGTCCAGCGAAGAGGGAGTCTGGAACTCAGGTATGCGTCTTCTATTGTACTATTGTGCACTTTAAACACTTTTCACCAATCAGTGATTTGACAGCACTGCAACGTGATCCTGAACTGGAGCTAGCATAGTCATTAGCGTGTCGTCCACTGTTCAGGATTCATTCTCAACGAGTGGATTGATTAGTTAATGATGAACGGATTCAGTGTTTAATGCACGAGTGAATTCTTGGTTGATTGGCTCATCGAATGAAAGGGAGTTGGAGAGGGAACGAGACGGAGTAAGTGAGAGAATGGTTGAGAGATAGAGAGGGAGTGAGTGAGAGTGAGGCAGTGTTTGACAGATGAAGTGATTGATGGAGTGGCCAAAGAGAGAGTGACATATTCACTGTGTGTGTGTGTGTGTGTGTGTGTGAGTGTCAGATTGAGTGAAATACTGAATGAATGAGTGGTTGTGTGAGTGAGTGAGTGAGTGAGTGGATGAATGAATGAATGAATCGAGTAGTTATTCGATTCATTCAGTGGAGAGAAGTACACAGACGGAGGAGATGTTGTGTGTGATTCACCTCGGTGACAGACAGTTCTACGTCAGTGAGGAGTGATTTGAATTGAGTCCCTGGAGCGACCAGGTGTGCACAGATCTCCGAGCTGATATTCCGCTGAAATCCAGTTGCAGAGGAGTCTGGTTGACAGGATCTGGTGGGGATGAAGGAGGTGAGCAGGGACTGGATTCTTGAAGGAATGGCACGTTGTGATGGTAACCGGAGGAAAAGCCTCGACCCCGACGGGACTCGAACCCGCAATCTTCTGATCCGAAGTCAGATGCCTTATCCATTGGGCCACGGGGCCCCAATCCCAACTATACTCCTCCTACACTCGAAACCGAAAACTAACTCAATTACTCAAGTCACTCACATCAACAAACACATCAAAATACTTCACAGTCTAATACACTTCACTCACACACTCACACACTCACCCACTCACTCAATGACAAGCTAACAAGCAAGCACACAAACAAACAAACAAACAAACACTCAGACAACATACACATGAACACCAACCACCTGAATGCCACCATCGCTAGACCACTCCACCAGTATACTACTACTAATTTCGAGTAGACCACACACACACATACACGAACACACCAAACGATACCACACAACACCACACCACGTTCGAATCTCGGTGGATAGATGAGCGCGTTCAGAGTGACGATCAAGTAAAACGCTTTGCAATGTGGAATAATGTGGAGTATGAGGAGTAGGAAGCGATGAATCAGATAGACAGGAATTATTTGAAGTCGTCTCAATCGTGGTCGACCTACACTCTCCTCTGTAGGAGAAGCGAGGTGGTTTTCGGAGGTGCGTTTGTAAGGAGGGTGTTTTGTAAAGTCTGTGTAACAAGCTGCACAGCACCAGTTAAACTGGAAGACATGCATTGAGCTAGTTCAAATCGTCAGCCAGATTGACAAAGATCGAGACAGCATCTAGTTGACTAACCCTTAGAAAGGATCACATGGATGATGTTTAGAAAGGCGGATGTGTTGCCGGCGTCCAGCGAAGAGGGAGTCTGGAACTCAGGTATGCGTCTTCTATTGTACTATTGTGCACTTTAAACACTTTTCACCAATCAGTGATTTGACAGCACTGCAACGTGATCCTGAATTGGAGCTAGCATAGTCATTAGCGTGTCGTCCACTGTTCAGGATTCATTCTCAACGAGTGGATTGATTAGTTAATGATGAACGGATTCAGTGTTTAATGCACGAGTGAATTCTTGGTTGATTGGCTCATCGAATGAAAGGGAGTTGGAGAGGGAACGAGACGGAGTAAGTGAGAGAATGGTTGAGAGATAGAGAGGGAGTGAGTGAGAGTGAGGCAGTGTTTGACAGATGAAGTGATTGATGGAGTGGCCAAAGAGAGAGTGACATATTCACTGTGTGTGTGTGTGTGTGTGTGTGAGTGTCAGATTGAGTGAAATACTGAATGAATGAGTGGTTGTGTGAGTGAGTGAGTGAGTGAGTGAGTGGATGAATGAATGAATGAATCGAGTAGTTATTCGATTCATTCAGTGGAGAGAAGTACACAGACGGAGGAGATGTTGTGTGTGATTCACCTCGGTGACAGACAGTTCTACGTCAGTGAGGAGTGATTTGAATTGAGTCCCTGGAGCGACCAGGTGTGCACAGATCTCCGAGCTGATATTCCGCTGAAATCCAGTTGCAGAGGAGTCTGGTTGACAGGATCTGGTGGGGATGAAGGAGGTGAGCAGGGACTGGATTCTTGAAGGAATGGCACGTTGTGATGGTAACCGGAGGAAAAGCCTCGACCCCGACGGGACTCGAACCCGCAATCTTCTGATCCGAAGTCAGATGCCTTATCCATTGGGCCACGGGGCCCCAATCCCAACTATACTCCTCCTACACTCGAAACCGAAAACTAACTCAATTACTCAAGTCACTCACATCAACAAACACATCAAAATACTTCACAGTCTAATACACTTCACTCACACACTCACACACTCACCCACTCACTCAATGACAAGCTAACAAGCAAGCACACAAACAAACAAACAAACAAACAAAACTCAGACAACATACACATGAACACCAACCACCTGAATGCCACCATCGCTAGACCACTCCACCAGTATACTACTACTAATTTCGAGTAGACCACACACACACATACACGAACACACCAAACGATACCACACAACACCACACCACGTTCGAATCTCGGTGGATAGATGAGCGCGTTCAGAGTGACGATCAAGTAAAACGCTTTGCAATGTGGAATAATGTGGAGTATGAGGAGTAGGAAGCGATGAATCAGATAGACAGGAATTATTTGAAGTCGTCTCAATCGTGGTCGACCTACACTCTCCTCTGTAGGAGAAGCGAGGTGGTTTTCGGAGGTGCGTTTGTAAGGAGGGTGTTTTGTAAAGTCTGTGTAACAAGCTGCACAGCACCAGTTAAACTGGAAGACATGCATTGAGCTAGTTCAAATCGTCAGCCAGATTGACAAAGATCGAGACAGCATCTAGTTGACTAACCCTTAGAAAGGATCACATGGATGATGTTTAGAAAGGCGGATGTGTTGCCGGCGTCCAGCGAAGAGGGAGTCTGGAACTCAGGTATGCGTCTTCTATTGTACTATTGTGCACTTTAAACACTTTTCACCAATCAGTGATTTGACAGCACTGCAACGTGATCCTGAATTGGAGCTAGCATAGTCATTAGCGTGTCGTCCACTGTTCAGGATTCATTCTCAACGAGTGGATTGATTAGTTAATGATGAACGGATTCAGTGTTTAATGCACGAGTGAATTCTTGGTTGATTGGCTCATCGAATGAAAGGGAGTTGGAGAGGGAACGAGACGGAGTAAGTGAGAGAATGGTTGAGAGATAGAGAGGGAGTGAGTGAGAGTGAGGCAGTGTTTGACAGATGAAGTGATTGATGGAGTGGCCAAAGAGAGAGTGACATATTCACTGTGTGTGTGTGTGTGTGTGTGTGAGTGTCAGATTGAGTGAAATACTGAATGAATGAGTGGTTGTGTGAGTGAGTGAGTGAGTGAGTGAGTGGATGAATGAATGAATGAATCGAGTAGTTATTCGATTCATTCAGTGGAGAGAAGTACACAGACGGAGGAGATGTTGTGTGTGATTCACCTCGGTGACAGACAGTTCTACGTCAGTGAGGAGTGATTTGAATTGAGTCCCTGGAGCGACCAGGTGTGCACAGATCTCCGAGCTGATATTCCGCTGAAATCCAGTTGCAGAGGAGTCTGGTTGACAGGATCTGGTGGGGATGAAGGAGGTGAGCAGGGACTGGATTCTTGAAGGAATGGCACGTTGTGATGGTAACCGGAGGAAAAGCCTCGACCCCGACGGGACTCGAACCCGCAATCTTCTGATCCGAAGTCAGATGCCTTATCCATTGGGCCACGGGGCCCCAATCCCAACTATACTCCTCCTACACTCGAAACCGAAAACTAACTCAATTACTCAAGTCACTCACATCAACAAACACATCAAAATACTTCACAGTCTAATACACTTCACTCACACACTCACACACTCACCCACTCACTCAATGACAAGCTAACAAGCAAGCACACAAACAAACAAACAAACAAACACTCAGACAACATACACATGAACACCAACCACCTGAATGCCACCATCGCTAGACCACTCCACCAGTATACTACTACTAATTTCGAGTAGACCACACACACACATACACGAACACACCAAACGATACCACACAACACCACACCACGTTCGAATCTCGGTGGATAGATGAGCGCGTTCAGAGTGACGATCAAGTAAAACGCTTTGCAATGTGGAATAATGTGGAGTATGAGGAGTAGGAAGCGATGAATCAGATAGACAGGAATTATTTGAAGTCGTCTCAATCGTGGTCGACCTACACTCTCCTCTGTAGGAGAAGCGAGGTGGTTTTCGGAGGTGCGTTTGTAAGGAGGGTGTTTTGTAAAGTCTGTGTAACAAGCTGCACAGCACCAGTTAAACTGGAAGACATGCATTGAGCTAGTTCAAATCGTCAGCCAGATTGACAAAGATCGAGACAGCATCTAGTTGACTAACCCTTAGAAAGGATCACATGGATGATGTTTAGAAAGGCGGATGTGTTGCCGGCGTCCAGCGAAGAGGGAGTCTGGAACTCAGGTATGCGTCTTCTATTGTACTATTGTGCACTTTAAACACTTTTCACCAATCAGTGATTTGACAGCACTGCAACGTGATCTGAATTGGAGCTAGCATAGTCATTAGCGTGTCGTCCACTGTTCAGGATTCATTCTCAACGAGTGGATTGATTAGTTAATGATGAACGGATTCAGTGTTTAATGCACGAGTGAATTCTTGGTTGATTGGCTCATCGAATGAAAGGGAGTTGGAGAGGGAACGAGACGGAGTAAGTGAGAGAATGGTTGAGAGATAGAGAGGGAGTGAGTGAGAGTGAGGCAGTGTTTGACAGATGAAGTGATTGATGGAGTGGCCAAAGAGAGAGTGACATATTCACTGTGTGTGTGTGTGTGTGTGCGTGTGAGTGTCAGATTGAGTGAAATACTGAATGAATGAGTGGTTGTGTGAGTGAGTGAGTGAGTGAGTGAGTGGATGATTGAATGAATGAATCGAGTAGTTATTCGATTCATTCAGTGGAGAGAAGTACACAGACGGAGGAGATGTTGTGTGTGATTCACCTCGGTGACAGACAGTTCTACGTCAGTGAGGAGTGATTTGAATTGAGTCCCTGGAGCGACCAGGTGTGCACAGATCTCCGAGCTGATATTCCGCTGAAATCCAGTTGCAGAGGAGTCTGGTTGACAGGATCTGGTGGGGATGAAGGAGGTGAGCAGGGACTGGATTCTTGAAGGAATGGCACGTTGTGATGGTAACCGGAGGAAAAGCCTCGACCCCGACGGGACTCGAACCCGCAATCTTCTGATCCGAAGTCAGATGCCTTATCCATTGGGCCACGGGGCCCCAATCCCAACTATACTCCTCCTACACTCGAAACCGAAAACTAACTCAATTACTCAAGTCACTCACATCAACAAACACATCAAAATACTTCACAGTCTAATACACTTCACTCACACACTCACACACTCACCCACTCACTCAATGACAAGCTAACAAGCAAGCACACAAACAAACAAACAAACAAACACTCAGACAACATACACATGAACACCAACCACCTGAATGCCACCATCGCTAGACCACTCCACCAGTATACTACTACTAATTTCGAGTAGACCACACACACACATACACGAACACACCAAACGATACCACACAACACCACACCACGTTCGAATCTCGGTGGATAGATGAGCGCGTTCAGAGTGACGATCAAGTAAAACGCTTTGCAATGTGGAATAATGTGGAGTATGAGGAGTAGGAAGCGATGAATCAGATAGACAGGAATTATTTGAAGTCGTCTCAATCGTGGTCGACCTACACTCTCCTCTGTAGGAGAAGCGAGGTGGTTTTCGGAGGTGCGTTTGTAAGGAGGGTGTTTTGTAAAGTCTGTGTAACAAGCTGCACAGCACCAGTTAAACTGGAAGACATGCATTGAGCTAGTTCAAATCGTCAGCCAGATTGACAAAGATCGAGACAGCATCTAGTTGACTAACCCTTAGAAAGGATCACATGGATGATGTTTAGAAAGGCGGATGTGTTGCCGGCGTCCAGCGAAGAGGGAGTCTGGAACTCAGGTATGCGTCTTCTATTGTACTATTGTGCACTTTAAACACTTTTCACCAATCAGTGATTTGACAGCACTGCAACGTGATCCTGAACTGGAGCTAGCATAGTCATTAGCGTGTCGTCCACTGTTCAGGATTCATTCTCAACGAGTGGATTGATTAGTTAATGATGAACGGATTCAGTGTTTAATGCACGAGTGAATTCTTGGTTGATTGGCTCATCGAATGAAAGGGAGTTGGAGAGGGAACGAGACGGAGTAAGTGAGAGAATGGTTGAGAGATAGAGAGGGAGTGAGTGAGAGTGAGGCAGTGTTTGACAGATGAAGTGATTGATGGAGTGGCCAAAGAGAGAGTGACATATTCACTGTGTGTGTGTGTGTGTGTGTGAGTGTCAGATTGAGTGAAATACTGAATGAATGAGTGGTTGTGTGAGTGAGTGAGTGAGTGAGTGAGTGGATGATTGAATGAATGAATCGAGTAGTTATTCGATTCATTCAGTGGAGAGAAGTACACAGACGGAGGAGATGTTGTGTGTGATTCACCTCGGTGACAGACAGTTCTACGTCAGTGAGGAGTGATTTGAATTGAGTCCCTGGAGCGACCAGGTGTGCACAGATCTCCGAGCTGATATTCCGCTGAAATCCAGTTGCAGAGGAGTCTGGTTGACAGGATCTGGTGGGGATGAAGGAGGTGAGCAGGGACTGGATTCTTGAAGGAATGGCACGTTGTGATGGTAACCGGAGGAAAAGCCTCGACCCCGACGGGACTCGAACCCGCAATCTTCTGATCCGAAGTCAGATGCCTTATCCATTGGGCCACGGGGCCCCAATCCCAACTATACTCCTCCTACACTCGAAACCGAAAACTAACTCAATTACTCAAGTCACTCACATCAACAAACACATCAAAAAACTTCACAGTCTAATACACTTCACTCACACACTCACACACTCACCCACTCACTCAATGACAAGCTAACAAGCAAGCACACAAACAAACAAACAAACAAACACTCAGACAACATACACATGAACACCAACCACCTGAATGCCACCATCGCTAGACCACTCCACCAGTATA